>OZ059838.1:24139965-25638581 GCA_964057195.1 Orthosia cruda
ATGGATAGGCCATGGTCCTGACATAGGACATAGGCTACTTTTGTTCCTTCGATGTTACATTCCCTAGGATGCGATCCATTATAGATTTTGATGTGGACGGAGCCATTGGCTAGTTATAGTTTTTAAATTAAAAACATTTCTTGTTAAGGATTTGAACTCCTTGCTGGTGTCTGTTTATTTATCAATAGTTAAAGTTTTTGAGTCACGAAAGTATTGGTTATTTGTTGGCAAGGGCACTATTCGAGCATAGTGTCGCTAAATATCTGGTGAGATGATAATAAAACAATAGTATATGCAATAAAAAGATCTCGTTACAAGTGTCCAAATGGTTTTTCCTCATAGTCTAGCTGGTTTTGTGTTGGACTATGGCTACTGGCCATCGGCCTACGAAGTTTCCATGCTTTCGGATTTAAATACATAATATTATGTGAAACAAAATCAATAAACCTAGAGCTGATAAAGCATGAAACGCAGCGGTTTTATACGTATTTAAATTCCTCTTAAGTAAACCAATTACCATTATTAATTACGATTTTTATTCCAGGTTACAGAGATAGCTTTCAAGCTGCCAGGTCTACTAATTATCGACACCCCTGGGCACGAGTCCTTCAGTAACTTGAGGAATAGAGGATCTTCGCTCTGCGACATTGCTATTCTTGTAAGTAAAAACATATATTTAGATGTGTGTATTTCATAATATGTTTATTATATTTATTTTCACTAACAAACAAACAGCACATAATCTCACGGCGTTAGTGGAAATTATATCTTTTTTCTACGTCGACGTTTATTCTACTCGGTCAAAATAACTGAGCACTCGAAATGTCAAACGACCCCATTCCCTGGTACCCGCGCGGCGCCCCGCGTTCTCCCCCTGAGCCAATAGCGAGAGTCGAACACCAGAGTGAAATTGACAGCTCAAAATGCGCAGTTACAAAAGTCGTCACAATCTGCAAAGTCCGTTTCTCATTTTATATGCCGCGATAACTTTCTACGTAAAAAATTGAAAAATCAAATTCATAATCCTAATTAATTAAATTACACATACACTATAACAACGAGTATCATTCGCAAGCATCAAGTTTAATTATTATTAAGTATTTTTATAGCTGTCGGCTATAAAAATACTTAATTTAATAATAAGTAACGTTTCTTTGCCGTACTTAATAATAATTAACGTTACTTTAATGTTACTTTTTAACGTTACTTTTTTTTATATTTTGCACCGTGAATTTTGTTTTTGTTTTTTTGGTTTTCTTGCAATGACAAGAATATTTACTTTTTAAAGTATTATATTATTTTATATTAATTATTGTGAGTGTGAAGACTATGTGGATCATTCTTTTTTATTTTAATTTATATTTATCTTAGTTTTAATCATGGTCTGGCAGTTTGAGTAGTTTATGCGGCCTACCCGAATGTCCTTTCTTTGGTATTGTTCGTCGAATCGTTGAGCTCCTTAAATTCTGAGTTGAGCTGCTCGGTTATTGACAAATGCGTGCACTGACTGGACAGGTCCACTCAATCTGGCTGGTTCTTTCCTCAAAAGTCCATTTCAGACATCAGTCTACATGGTCTTCACATGATCTAACCAATATTTTGTCTGGACTTTAAAAGAGACTGTGACCTCTGAGTTTGTTTCGGCCTTTCTTCTCAGAGTAGTCAGATAGGAAACGCCGACCTCATCTAGTTTTAAAAAATATGTTCGACATGTAAAAGTGTTTGTATAAACCAACTTACAGAAATAAAATCATTTATCATTTATCATTAACGGGCCCTTTTGTTTTTTGACAACTTTAACCGTTCATTCAATTTTAAACCGACTATCTCTAACTACCTTGACATTAGCAAAATCATCGAATGTTCATCGATGGAGCTAACGACATAAAAAAATAATTTGAATTGAATCTGTAATAAATAGCTCACATGCGTCTTAAGATTTTACCAATATACTTTTTTTCCTAAAATTTTATAAATATATAATAATATTTTGATTGAAGTACTGAAAAAAAAAGTCTTTCATTCTATAAACTAACGATATTTATTTTTCTATTTCACAGGTAGTAGACATAATGCACGGCCTGGAACCACAAACCATAGAGTCAATAAATCTCCTGAAACAAAAGAAGACGCCGTTCCTAGTGGCTCTGAACAAGATCGATCGTCTCTACGACTGGCAGAGTGCGCAACGTAAGGACCTTAGAGATATCCTCAAGATGCAGCAGCCTAATACTCAGCTGGAGTTCGAGAAAAGGAGCAAGGATGTTATGCTGCAGTTTGCTGAACAGGTAATTTTGGACAATGATAACTAATGTGGAACTTTGAATTGTTATTGTTTTTTTGTATTTTTTTTTTATTGTTTAACTATTGTGTCTGCTATGTGGACAGTGAACCTGTTAAATGAAGACCTGTGTTCAAATTACTAAGTATTTTTAATGAAACAGGAAACTGTAAATATCAGCACAAAAGCACGGTAATGATATCTATACAGTATTGTGACTCGGCCCTGTCCTTGAAATAGTTACCTACAGTCGCGCGGTACGTAAACACGCGATGGAGCTGCCCAATCTGCTCAATCAGTGTCTGCAATCTTACACTACCCTCAAATAAACTGAAGCTCAACATAGCGGGCTTCCAGCCTCTCAAATCCCCTGGTCCGGATGGCATCTACCCAATACTATTGCAAGAAGGGCATCTGTTTTGATACCTCATTTGAGTAAGCTCTACAGAGCCTGCATATCCTTTGGGTATGTACCCAAGGAATGGAGGGAGGTCAAAGTCACCTTTATACCGAAGGTGGGTAGACCGACTTACGAAGAAGCTAAAGCTTACAGGCCAATTAGTCTATCATCCTTTCTCTTAAAAGCTCTGGAGAAACTTGTAGACAGGTACCTAAGAGAGGGACCACTTAAAGTATTCCATCTACATAAACTACAGTGCGCCTACAGCCCTGGCAAAACTCAAGAAACGGCATTGCACTATGTTGCGAGGCAAGCCGAGGCTGCGCTAGAGGGACAAGAGATCTGTGTCGGGGCTTTCCTCGACATAGAGGGAGCCTTCGACAAGACAACATTTGAGTCCAAACGCATCGCTGCAAAGGAACATGGCATCAATGATACCACGTGCAACTGGATTGACTATATGCTGAGAAGCAGAATAGTCAGATCGGAACTGATGGGAGACAGACTTAGTGCAAAAACAACAAGAGGTTGTCCGCAGGGTGGAGTGCTGTCACCATTATTGTGGTGCTTGGTAGTAGACTCGCTACTTACCAAGCTCAATACTGGACCATTCTACACAGTAGGCTATGCAGATGACATAGCTATAATGGTTAATGGTAAATTCCCGAACATAGTCTCTGGATTATTACAACAGGCATTGAGGATGACAGAGGAATGGTGTACAAAGAACCACCTCTCTATCAACCCAAGCAAAGCAGTCATTCTTCCATTCACGAGGAAGAGACAACGAGGAAACCTAGGAGAGCTCTCCCTCAATGGAATAAAGCTGCCCTGGTCCACCGAAGTTAAATATCTGATAATATAAATATCTGTAACGCTTGATAGAGAACTCATGTGGAAAATATTACGACGACAGCCCTACGAGTGTTCGGCATGTGTCGTTCCACCTACGGTAAAACTTGGGGGTTAAAGCCCAAAGTGATACGATGGCTGTACCGGACAATGATAATACCTATTATCACATACGGCAGCATAGTGTGGTGGCCCAGAACAAAGCTTGCCTCGTGCAAAGCGCCACTCACCAGATTACAAAGAACAGTGTGTCTAGGCATCACGGGTGCTTTCAGGACAACACCTACGGCAGCGATTGAGAGATACCTCAATATCCCTCCTCTGCATATGATGGTTGAATTCGAGGCAAGGAAGAAATTACATCGACTTGCTGTGGCTGGACTATGGGATGCCTCTAAGCCAAGGACCAACCATACAAAGTTCGACGGGAATGAAGGCCTGGATCGGGTAACAAGCATGTTATCCGATAAGTGGTTTGCAAACTATGTTTATGTTTGAAAGGTCTTTCAAGGTCCAAATCCCTACAATAGAGGAATGGACGAAGGGAATCGAACCACCAGAACAAGACAGTCTGGTGTGGTACACTGATGGATCCCAAATGGAATCAGGTACAGGGGCGGGAATATACGCAAAAGGTTACAAATGTAGCAAAAGCCTAGGGAAGATGGCAACTGTATTCCAAGCAGAAACTTATGCCATAATACCCTGTGCTCAAGAGAATATAGATAGAGGAACCAGAGGTAAATCCATATATATTTTTAGTGACAGTCAGGCTGCAATAAAGCCATGGCATCCTGCAAAGTGGACTCCGGACTTATTCTGGGTGCTGTCCAAACCCTAAACAGGCTTGGGAAGCACAACAGGGTAAGACTGATGTGGGTCCCTGGGCACAAAGGAATCCATGGTAACGAAATAGCAGATGAACTGGCAAGAGAGGGCTCATCAAATGATTTTGTGGGTCCAGAACCATGTGTAGGCATCTCGACGTGCCTCGTAAAAGCCGCATTTTGGGAGTTTGCAGATCACAGACAGCGAACTCATTGGCTATCTAGCACTGGTCTACAACACTTTAAGAAATTCCTAGGCTCTACGTTCAAAGCCCGGGAATGCATTTGGAACATGAGCAGGGGGCAAATCCGCTACCTTTCCGGGGCCTTTACTGGGCACTTTGGAACCAACGACATGCTCATGAAGATGGGTCTAACCGCGACACCCATGTGCAGGTTGTGTGGGGAACATACGGAACGCATGGAGCAACTTCTTTGTACATGCGATGCACTGGCTAGTAAGCGAATGAGTCTCTTTGGGATTGGATATCCAAGACCAGAAGACTATAGGCTCATATCTCCCAGTCTCGTTGTAAAACTCATGAAAAGGGTTTTCAACGAGATTGGGGAGGAGTAAGTTATCTAGGGGACCACGATAGATCCCAATTGGTCGAAGTGTCCGGGTTGTTTCTCGGCCCCTCCGCAAGATAAGATAAGATACACTACCCTCATTTCCATAATAACTTTTCTCAGAAGATTTTTTGACAAGCATAACATTTTATCTTCTCCTTCCAGGGTCTAAACGCCGCTCTATTCTACGAGAACCCAGATCCGCGTACCTACGTGTCCCTAGTACCAACCTCAGCGGTGACGGGCGAGGGTATGGGTAACCTGCTGGCGATGATCGTGCAGGCCTGCGAGGGACCGCTGCACAAGAGGCTCGTGTTCTCGCAGCAGTTGCTGGCGACTGTGCTTGAGGTATGTATTATTATAAATTTAGGTTAAGTGTGTCCATGGTGTTTTTTGCGCGTTATTCTCCATAGAGATATACCTACGCTTTGGAATGTGCAACTAGCTTCGTTTTTTAGACTGACAGATTCCTTGACAGTTCAAAAGTGCCTTTAAATAATTAAACTGAAATGTATGATTTAAGCTTAAGGTTGCCCTAGTCAGTCATTCTTCCATACAAACGTAGTATGGCGATTACTCCACTGTTTGACGGTGTACGCACAAAATAAAAAATATATCAATTTGTCTCATCATTATCTAGCCCTGTATGGGAGCAAAAACGTGTATTTGAAAGTTATGAACGTCTAAAGCACCATATTTGAACACTAATTTCAACGCATCTTTGGGCAGAAATGAATATCATAAAAAGAAGGAAAATTGCAATACAGTCACCATATAGGGATAGATTAGCAGTATAAAATGCAAATGTTTTTATTTTAAGCAAATACATTCAGTAGTTTTTTCATGATACTCATACTCCCAAAGGCCTGTTTATAAAATGTCGTGCGCTCCTTTTCTTTCTAAATCATCAACCATTTATTATTTTATCTACTTCGGTTTCGTTGTATTCGAATTATAAAACTGACAGCGGTTTCATTATGATACCCATAACGACATCGGGTTGCATTATGCGAATCGTCATAAATTCTAAAACACAAGCAAAGACATTCTGAACATACAGCCAGGTATCTATAATATTACTTCGAAATCGAGACAATGTAAATGATGTTTTTAAAAATGGAACAAGTTTAGAACAAAAGTATCGTATACTATTTGGCTGAAAAATCAAGACATGTATATAAGAAATGAAATACTTAAACACACTTCCTGAAATACTTATTTGACTATATCTGTGTTTTATTCCTTCCTTCGTAGATAAAATCTTGTATGCAACTGTACGTCCATAACGTAACAGTTGCATAAATAGCTATTATACCATGAGTGTGTATTCATACGCGCACTAGCTTCTTACTGCTCATCACAGCGTCTATTTTTTTTTCATATCCAACCATTTCTTTTCGACAGGTCAAAGCAATCCCCGGTCTGGGCACGACCATAGACACGATCCTGATCAACGGCACGTTACACGAAGGTGACACTATGATCCTCGCTGGTACCGACGGACCGATCGTCACGCAGATTCGATCGCTGCTTATGCCGCAGCCTATGAAGGAGTTGAGAGTTAAGGTAAGGAAGATTTTTTTAATGTTCTGTAGCATCTATGGGTACCATAGATAAGAAATAAGGCCTCGGTACAGTTGTACAGCCTCCTGCTTCACTTCTATCTATTTCTTGTCTCTGTTACTACTCTCTTATTAGTTCTACTTAACATAAACTAATTTTTATTTGTAGAATGCATACATAGAGCACAAAGAAGTGGTAGGCGCTCAGGGTGTGAAAATTGCAGCTAAAGAGTTAGAGAAGGCCATTGCTGGTCTGAACCTACAGATCGCCCAGAAGCCGGACGAAGTTGATGTGCTCAAGTAAGTAACATTCATACTCTCATATATTTTTTGCTGACACTAGCTGATTCGGGAAGTTACAACTACAGGTCCCGTCTCGTAAAAAAAACGCTGACCTTGAACCTGCACACTGAGCGATTTATCGATCAAATTGGTGGTATGAAGGGGGCGCGACGGGGGAATGCACCGCCAGTACTTCTGTGCGCGCATGATTTTGTTTCGTCGGTTGACCCATACAGATGACAAATAGAAGAGAAAGGATAAAGAGATGCTGCAACGACCCCAAATACAGGGTAATAAGAGCAGGCGGCTTTTTACTTTTTATTTGTGGTAGGATCGCGTTTGAACACTATCTCGTGTGATGGTAAGCGATGATGTGGAGGCGAATCATTAACATTAAACATTTCTGTATCCTAATCTTCTAAATTCCTTTGTCCACATAACAACAAATCTTCTACTTTCAGAGAGGAAGTGGCCCGCGAGCTCAAGTCAGCTCTATCATCCATCAAGCTGACGGAGCGCGGCGTGTACGTGCAAGCCTCTACTCTCGGCTCTCTAGAGGCTCTGCTTGAGTTCCTCAGGACTAGCAAAATTCCCGTAAGTATATTTTCGACAAGCTTCTGCCCGTGACTTCGTTCGCGTGAATTTACTGACATTATAGGAGGGATGTTATAGATATTATATTTCAGATCTGGATTTTATATCGGTTACGGATATTAGATTCTTATAATAAATAAATATGCAAGTGACCCGCGCGGCTACTGTGTTGGCTCGGCCGGGCAGCAAAACGTGGGATAAACTTTCCATTATGGGCCGTCGATTTTTGGCGCGGGGAGGGTGGGGGTGGAAGAGGGGGAGGTTTAGCTGCCCCCCTGTACCATCCCCACCACTCGGAGCCCCATGGTTATGGAGATATCCATGGTTAAAATTTTTCAGGTTAGAGTAAAAATTTCCATTTTACTAAAATATAATTATTAGTGAAGTAAAATTCAAGAGCGAGCTCGGGAGCTCAGGACACCCCGACACGGACAGGTTAGGTTTGTTTGCTCGCTCACCTCAGCTCCCGTCATCTCCTTCGTGTTAGGTTACTTTAGACCCTGCAGAAAGAAATAGGAGCCCCGCAGCGGGGCACCGTCGACTTTGTTGCTTAAATAGTAATCGTAAAAACTTTAACCATGGATATCTCCATAACCATGGGGTTACGTGGGGTGGGGATGGTACAGTGGGGTAGCCCCCTATGCCCTTTCCCTCCCCCTCACCCCGCCCCTTTAATAAATGGACATTTATGGAAATTTGTATAATAATCTGAAAACTTTAACCATGGATATCTCCATAACCATGGGGCTCCGAGTGGTGGGGATAGTACAAGGGGGTAGACAAACCTCCCCCCTTCCTCTCCCCACCCTCCTCGCGCCAAAAAACAACGGCCCGTAATGGAAATTTTAACAAAAACGTGTCTCAATAAGACTCCGCCCCTATCCTAAATTATCCGATTTCGGATATCCGATGGATTCGGTTACTGTTACGGAGCTCCTCAACATCCGCCCCTATCCTAAATTTTCCGATTTCGGATATCCGATAGATTCGGTTACTGTTACGGAGCTCCTCAACATCCCTGCCCCTATAGCAGACGAAAATAGTGTATCTTTCTATCAGTATCAGTTATTTTTTTTGTATCTAGATCAGCAGACTT
Source organism: Orthosia cruda (assembly GCA_964057195.1). Taxonomy (NCBI): domain Eukaryota; kingdom Metazoa; phylum Arthropoda; class Insecta; order Lepidoptera; family Noctuidae; genus Orthosia; species Orthosia cruda. The sequence goes on from OZ059838.1 coordinate 24,148,430, forward strand.
ATTGCGATATTAAAGACGCGATGTGGATATATGTCTATGTGATTGGTCGATTGTTCATACTCTTTGCCTTGCCGATTTCACTTACGCAATAAGGCTGCAGGACTTCCAGATCTCTTTTAAAAGGAAATATTAATTATCTCTTTTAAAAGGAAATATTATTTTTTATTGAGATCCGGAATCGAGTTGTAGTAGAGCTTCATATGAATACAACCACCTAGCCCGCCTGTTGATCTGGTAAGGCATATGGTTACCTCTGCAAAATTATAGGCACATGAAGCGTTGATCTAATAGAAAGGGATTATAGCGCGAATACACGATCGTCGTGTTCATTTTTACGGAAAAACTGGACTGTACGTTTCATACAAATGAATTCGATGAACGCGTATACACACGGTTATCTCATCGACGCCTCAGAATATTCAGCTTTGTGTTTGGGGTGGTAATGCACCTGCGAAACTTTGTGGTGTTGCAGATGTCCGACCCCATACCGCTAGATGAAGAACGGAATCTTAATAGTAATCTCACCATTTCAACCGAAAGACGTCCACTGCTGGACATAGGCCTCCCCCAGGCGCCGCAGGCCTTAGTAATCTAAAACTAATAAATAGTTCCAGCAAGAATTAGGCCAACTTTAGGTAAAAAAGTATCTGAACACACGTCGTTTATAATGTATTAATCTTTTATGTTTGTTTCAGTATTCTGCGATCAGGATAGGTCCGGTTGTGAAGCGTGACGTCATGAAAGCGTCCGCCATGTTGGAGCACGACTCCCAATACGCTGTCATATTGGCATTCGATGTTAAGGTGAGTTTTACGAGCTAGCTTTTAATACAAACTCTGGCACATAATGGATGCCTGAAGATCGATGCGCCGCCGAGTTCAGCTCAGAAAAAGTTGTGGCGTCCTTGTCGCATACGAGTCTAGGAGGTGGTGGAGAAGAGTACATTGAAGACCTGCGCCAAGTGAGGCATTTACCTAGCTTTTGGACTATATCAGCGAAAATAAAAACTGCCGTTCCAGGTGTTACCACACATTATTGTCACACAACCACCTATCATACGTCTGTAGTACCCCAGAGCAAAAAATCACGACTTTTATAAATATTAAGAAAGGGTATTGATTTTTATTGAAAATCTGTTTTGAACAATATTAAAGTCTTTATTAAGAAAAAAGGCACATGAAAATCAATATTTTTTTAACCCCTAATAATTGCCATAATTTCTTATTTTAGGCTCACTTCTCACACATTTGGAAAATAAGATCCACAAAAATGGTACCATTATAACTAAAACAATAAAAAATACTCATTTAAAAAAAACACGTAACCTCCTAGCAGGGGTCTGTGAGACCCACGCCCGTATTTATTGACTCACCTGAGGCAAACGCGCGCACATCCATTCTCTAAGAGCCGTTGCGCGGTACTGAATGCACTGATGACCGACACGGGGAAAAGGTACAGGAACGAACAAGTTAGTACAAAATTCGCGCAAGAATATTCACGGATATTAACTCAACAGGATTGTGAGACTTATGGTCGGCGGTTAAGGGTTAAATATGGTGCAGTAAACACTACGCACATCTGCCATCTAATTTGAGTATAATCACAAATGGCACTTCAGCTGTTAAGAAACCATTTTCGCTTTCTATATAACTATTTCATGTCCAAAAGGACCGTCTCAGAATTAGCCACAGAACAGAAAAAACGCCTTCTACAGTAGAAATCCCAAGGCGGGGCCCGCGTACCCCGAGTATTGCACAGTTTAGCATATGTCTGCTGTCCCGTCCACACTACGCACATCAGTCTTGTTACAACCGTCACGGTGAAAAGAAATTGAAAATAAAACAAAAATGCCCTATTCTGCTGTTTTAGAATGTAAACACGGTAGTAGAACCAAAAAATTAACAGTTGGAGATATATCATACCATCGAGTAGTCTTAATTGATTTTATTTCGATTAAAATTTGAAAAATATATTTTATTAAACAACACAAGTAAAATTTGATTTTATTTAGTTAAATTTAATTTTATTTTGCCGTTATCGATAATGAGTTATCGATATTTTAAACTTACAATGTTTTCTGTGTTTATATCGGAAAAAATTAAACCTGTGTTTTTTTGGTGATTCAGTATTAGTAATCAAACACATTTCCATATTCAAACCTTTTTTTTTTTCTAAATCTGCCTTAACCAAGTTTGAAATAAATAAAACATACGTAATATTCTTATTGAGAAAAGGTTAATCGAAAAAGTGTTATACAAGCTTTAAAAAAGTGGGTTTCGTATTATTTTGTGACTATAGATTCGCTAAGGATCCAGACAGAAAAGAAAAATGAATTGAAGTGTCTGGAAGGCAAAGTTAGTTGCCTGCAAAAAGTAATACCTACAATTTGTTCAGATCACTTCGTAGAACTAGATTTTTTTATTAAAAGCAGCAAAAAATACCTAGCTGACACAGCAGTGCCAAACTAAAATTTCAACATTATCAAGAACCTACATAATTATGTTATTATTTCTCTGTTGTCCTAAGGACAATGTACTTATGCAATTTGGTCATCTCATATTTCATAACATATTTGCTTGTATATCCATCAAGCGACATGATAAAAACATAAGTGGCTCAAGTTGTCATTCGAACTATGGAAAACTTTTTAAAAAGAACAAATAATAAGTAAGTTAAGCCCAAAATATCAAGTAAGTTTATTGGAGAAAAATGGTTCGAAGATAAAACAAATCATCAAATTGGAGAATTTCCCACATCAAACCATGTAACTGAATTGATAAAAGCTATTACAGAACGCTAAATTAATGTGCGGATACATCATCTACATTAATATTTAACAAAACAAAAAGGCAACTTCTTAATAATCTGTGTATTTTGTCTTTAGCTGTTTTTACTTAGGTAATTAATAAAACCATCGTTTATTATTAATAGAGGTCATAAGTATAAGTTTAAAAAAAAATACGAATGAGTAGACGCGATTTCGCACATGTAGTATCGTGATAAAAAAGACAACAGCCTTCAAAATCTACAAAGTGTAATATTTAGTCTCGACAAATTGAAAAATAAAAACAGATTAATATATTTAGCACCTCCTTTTTTTGGCATTCGTTTAAAAAGTATTTTATGTCTGACATTAATGATCTACTTATATACCAAAATTTCATCAATGTACGTTTAGTCAAGCTAAACATAGTACGAGTGTAGCCATCATATATATATATATCACAGTTGATTTCAAACATAATAATATTTTATCGATTCTAGCTGTTGATTGTATTTTGTTTGAAAGTAAAACGGAATGTCGATGAATAAGTCATCGACAGTGGTGCATCCCTAGAGGAGGACGAATTGTAATCACCTCATTACGCAAATATAAATCTTATGAGTAACGAAATACAGCTTTAAATTGAATGCATTTACTATAGTGACATCTAGCGGCGGGTAGCGTAACTTTCTCATTAAACTATTCCGTGTCAGCTTTGAACGGAAAAAGTAATAAATACCTAAAAAGAGTAGATAATTAACAACTCTATATTCATAAAATTGTGGATTACTTTCAAACAAGCGACGACTGATATATTTCCTACTTTTAAACTACCAATCACACCACAGGTTTCTTAGTGTTAGGAAGTAAAATTAACCTGTAAATGTGTGAGTTTGGATACGCTGGTTCCAATACTAATGAAGCGCTAAGCGACTTCTACTGTCTTCTCTGTTCTGTGGAATTAGCTATTAAAAAGCTTAATTAATACGATCAATGGAGTCGAAATACCGTGGGGACCAATAAAAGACTAAAACGAGGTTTTATATATAAAAGTTTTATTCAACAACTCAATGTTTTATTTGATACAGATCGAACGCGACGCTCAAGAGATGGCCGATAACTTAGGTGTGAAGATATTTGCAGCAGACATCATTTATCACTTATTTGATAAGTTCACTGCCTACCGCGAGGAACTGAAGGCAAGAAAGCGGGAGGAGTTCAAACACATCGCCGTGTTCCCCTGCAAACTTAAGGTATGTTAAACTAGAATATACATTAGGCATAATATCTTTTGACCAATCATCTCTTCTTCTTTTTCCAACCCTCTTCCCAGTTCAGCTGGGGTCGGGTCTCCTTGTACGTCTGCGCCAGAGAGCTCTGTTCTGGGTTGTCTGAGTGCTCAGGTTCTCCTGCAGGACCTCTTTCTGCATGTTTGACCACCAGGTGGCGGGCGGTCTTCCCCTTCCTCGCGGACTATCGGAGATATTTAGGGCCTTTTTGATAGGGTTGTCATCTCCACGTCTCAGGATGTGGCCGTACCAACGCAATTTGCTTTCTATGACCTTCTCGCTAATCGATGCTACTATCGGTGTATTTCCGACCCATCATAACGTCAAATAATGTTTTCATGCTTGCATAGATTACAAAAAGATCGTCATACAGACCGTCCAGCCTATTATTTTACTTTTGAAAGATGCACGCCTATGAAATTTCATAATTATTAACAGGCAACCATAGCCAATATAATATATTACAGTAGTGAAGCGACGTGCTTTTTCGCTCCGTCGTTCCGATTATTTAAAATTCACGTTTAAATCGAATTTACGTAGCAGTAAATATCGCATTGCAAATTGGATATTTGTTACATATTAATAATGGAATTATAAATAAGATTTGCAATGGTTCGTCCTTCCAATGAAGGTTGAATTTAAAACAAAACACGTAATCCGGCCAAGAGCGAATCGGACTCGCGCACGAAGGAAGTACCATAATCGCAAAAAACGGCAAAAAAATCACGTTTGTTGTATGGGAGCCCCACTTAAATATTTTTTTCGTATTTCTTGTTAAAGCGGCAACGGAAATACATCATCTGTGAAAAATTCAATTGTCTAGCTATCACGGTTCATCATATAAAGTCTGGTGACAGACAGACGGACAGTGGTCTTTATAATAGGGTCCGGTTTTTACCCTTTGGGTACGGAACCCTAATAAAGTAATATTGGATGTATAAAAATAGAAAGATAAAATACTTGCGATTTTATTATGATGAATTGTTGGGTTCTTCTCCATATAAACTGGAATCTTCACTTGAATAAAGTCATGTGTTATCGTATGTTAAATCAATTAAAATTTCTTCATTAATAAAGTCGATTATTATAATAAAACAAATCGGTATCTACCGCATTAGTCCATCATTAATTTTTGAGTTTTCAAAAGTAAAATAACAGACTGGACGGAGAGTAGACAACATCATCTGGTTTGTAGAACTCATATTACATCGTTCAGGACGTCATAACCACGTGCATTGCGTGTTCTTCGTGATACAGAAAAAGCTTCTTATACAGAAGGATTGTGTGTGACAATCATTGAATTAGCATCAATCTGCCTGACAATATATATTTAGATATTATTGAAAGTACAAAAACCAATATGCATAGCAAGCATAAAACTTGGGCACAAGATGACACGAGAGTCGAGCTTTATTTTTCTTCTACCTATATGTGCTCTATGGAGCAGTGGTGGCCCCGACTTACGTGACTTCGAACCCAGGCAGGTACTTCACTCTGTGTAAATTATTTCATCACCACTGCTCTTAAACGGCGAAGTAAAACATCGTGAGGAAACCGGCATGTCCTAGAACTAAAAATTCGAAGACATGTGACATTCACCAACCCGCACTGGGCCCACGTTGTGGATTAAGGCCCATTACCTCTCTCACATAGAGCATGCCTGTGTCCCAGCAGTGGGCACATTATAAGGCTGATGATATGTGCTCCATCCTACTCGCACCATTTATGACCGCTACTCATTGCGTTAAGTTTAACAATGTTTTCTTTGCACACAGATCTTGCCTCAATTCGTGTTCAACTCTCGAGACCCCATCGTCGCCGGTGTCATGATTGAAGCTGGCATCGTGAAAGAAGGAACACCTATCTGCGTGCCTAGCCAAGAAGTGAGTATACCCACTATAAGATACCAGCATCTAAATATTTACCGGTTGTGGTACGGTGAATATTTCCTTTGCGGGAGCACGAGGTCCCAGCGCTAACAAAGAAAATTTGGTTCAAAAAAATGAAACTAGATGGCGCGATATGCATCGATTTGTTATTGAATTGTGTGTAAAATTAACATTTTCTAGAATTGATCATAAAACTTGTTTTTTTTTTTTAATCAACTCTCCTAAGCACAAAATTATGGTATATTGGGCTCTTCATTCATATTTCAAAGATCATTTGAACGGATCATTTAAAATTGATTTCAATAGATTTTTTAAATTTCTGAGGCATGCCACTCGATTTTTTATATTTGTTTTGTAACACATTTTGGTACAATAAAGCTGTAAAAACGTGCAAAAATAGTAGTTTATGAAATTGTTGCATAATGAGGGGTATTAAAACATGAGTGTGTGTTTAAAAACCGAGCCGTAGGCGAGGTTTTTAATAGTTTTCACACGAATGTTTTAATACCTAGTTATGTGCAGTTTCATACACTACTTTATCTACACTCAGAAATTGGGATTGAACCTACAAAATACCTCTTTTTGCATTTTCCATGCCATAAAATCGTGATAGCATTTGTCATATACTTTTCTCGACTTTGCTGGTAATAAATTAAGAGTAATTTCCTTCGCCGCATCTAAAATATCGGGTGGAGTCAAATTTTCTTCACATTCACTGATATCAGACATTTTTAAACAATAATTTAAATAACTCATGAAATTCAGTACAACAAAACTTGCAAAACGTATGAATAGCGCCAAAACCCAGCACATCACCGCATTAACCGCGCATGCGCTAAGGCTTAGCACGCACTGCGATCTTTATTCGCGCGATTTTTTCCGCCCATTCTGCGACCTATGGAATTGTATGAAGTTGTTCGCATTGCGGTAAAGAAATCGTGCGGAAATAATACCGCAAGAAATCCGTGTTTTCCCACAGAATCCACCGCACTACGGCGCGAATTTTATTCGCCCGAATATTTTGAGCTCTATGAACAGGTATAAGGAAACAAAATTCGCGCGAAGAAAAATCGCAGTGCGTGCTAAGTCTAAAGCGGGTATTGTCATAGACAATTTAAAATTGGAATCAATTCTTTTTTTAATAGGTACTATAAAATGGCATTACAAAAAAAAAAATGATGGAAACTCCTTAGTGATTAACTTCTTGGACTTGTCCTGTATCGTAATAGAAAAAAAATTGTTTTATCTACTCTCATATCGTAATATTCGAATTATAAAATTCAAAACGAGTTTATATTGGCATACTTTATAAACACAATACCGAAATTTAAAAATGGAATCTTATTATAACACTATTTCTCTAACAAAATAATGCTATAAAACAATTTTTTTTCTATTACGATACAGGACAAATCCAAGAAGTTAAATCACTAAGGAGTTTCCATCTTTTTTTTTTTTGTAATGTCATTTTATAGTACCTATTAAAAAAATATTTGATTCCAATTTTAAATTGTCTATGACAATGCCCGCTTTAGACTTAGCACGCACTGCGATTTTTATTCTCGCGAATTTTGTTTTCTTCTACCTGTTCATAGAGCTCAAAATATTCGGGCGAATAAAATTCGCGCCGTGGTGCGGTGGATTCTGTGGCAAAACACGGATTTCTTGCGGTATTATTTCCGCACGATTTCTTTACCACAATGCGAACAACTTCATATAATTCCATAGGTCGCAGAATGGGCGGAAAAAATCGCGCGTATAAAGATCGCAGTGCGTAGTAAGCCTTAGCGCATGCGCGGTTAATGCGTTGATGTGATGTGCTGGGTTTTGGCGCCATTCATACGTTTTGCAAGTTTTGCTGTACTGAATTTCATGAGTTATTTAAATTATTGTTTAAAAATGTCTGATATCAGTGAATGTGAAGAAAATTTGACTCCGCCCGATATTTTAGATGCGGCGAAAAAAATTACTCTTAATTTATTTCCAGCAAAGTCGAGAAAAGTATATGACAAATGCTATCACGATTTTATGTCATGGAAAATGCAAAAAGAGGTATTTAGTAGGTTCAATCCCAATTTATGAGTGTAGATAAAGTAGTGTATGAAACTGCACATAACTAGGTATTAAAACATTCGTGTGAAAACTATTAAAAACCTCGCCTACGGCTCGGTTTTTAAACCCACACTCATGTTTTAATACCCCTCTTTATGCAACAGTTTCATAAACTACTATTATAGCATTATTTTGTTAGAGAAATAGTGTTATAATAAGATTCTATTTTTAAATTTCGGTATTGTATTTATAAAGTAGGCCAATATAAACTCGTTTTGAATTTTATAATTCGAATATTACGATATGAGAGTAGATAAAAGTACTTTAAAACAAATCGTCATTTTATTTAAAGAAAAAGATAGTCACGAACCTAGAAAACCTTTTACTTTTTATCTTTACTTGCAAATCGCTGCTAATACCATCTATAGCCGTGGAACGGAACCGAACGCGATCGAAGTACTTATAAAAATAATCATCTTAATCAGACGAAAAACGCTAGTTACGTCGCCACGGTTTCTTTGTATGGGATGAGGCATCTGTATGTTAGTATTATATTATCTGTGGCGGGAGTAAATAATATTATTCGACAAAGTTTCTTACATAGGTGTCCAAAATGTTTGTAAAAGTATCCATTGATTGATTGGTATCCATTATGGGCCTTATTTATCTCTCTCTCGATCTCGACGGTGTTTAGCAATTTAAGCAATTGTATTGTATTTGTAAACATCATTTATACTACTAATTATTTTACGTTTTTATTTGACTGTATGAAGTACAAAGAAAAAGTCCGCCCAGTCTTCCTCACTTATCTTTATGACGTGAAGTAATTTTTTAGATTGCTTTTTCCACTTAATGCTCCTAAATACCCGCATTCCACTAAGACAAGCGTTTGTCCAACAGTTCGTAGAGCTGGGTATAGTGACATCTATCGAGATCAACCACAAGCAAGTGGAGACGGCTCGCAAGGGCCAGGAGGTGTGCATCAAGATCGAGCCCATCCCTGGAGAGTCACCCAAGATGTTCGGCAGACATTTCGATGAGACTGATTTCCTAGTCAGCAAGGTAAGTCTAGATTTCATTTATTTATTCAAGTTTACCAACAGCTTCTGTTTGCAGCGTTTCTTAGATTCCAGAGTTTCGTTCGGATAGTCGGCATCTTGTTTTACAATTTTTAGCAACAATTATTTTAAGTGAATAGAAGAGTTAGGTTGAAACTAATTACTTTTCATTAATTTTGAGATGTGCAAGTTGCTTCCAACCTTAGTCGTGGGTGCGCTCGAAAAAGTTTGTATCCTGAGGCCTTAGTGCGAGTTTTTACTCACGCTCAAACGCGTTAACGAAAACGTCAATTTGTATAAAACTGGATTAGCGCCTTCTAGTGACGGTAAGGAGAAACCTGTATTTTTTTGTATACATTTTGACATGAGATCTTTTACGTTATCACGAGTGAGTCGGAACAAGCACACCGGGCCTCCCACTTCTGGTAGCGGAACCACGGTAGACGTCCGATATAAACGCTGCTCTACCCGGACAGAGATTATCCATGAGGATTTTCCCGTTGCATTTTTCACTTTTACAATGTCATCTATACTATATAAAAAGTTACAATTCCTCGAATTTTGTCGACACGTGTGTCCGAAAATGGTTGAGGAAAATCACTCGATTACTGTCTAAAGATTATAATATTACTTCTAAGAAGCCATCGCTCATCGCTCGCTATTCTTCCGATTCGAGACATATCATTATGATCTACTAGTGAAGTACCACCAGCTCATTCACCTAGCTCAGTTACGGCTAACCAAGTGGCTCATCCTTCTTAACGGAAAACCAGCAAAACGCCTTGGCAGAACACCCAAAATTAGAATCCTCTGTACACCTTCTAAGTCTGTATGCGACCCATTCAAACTGACGGATATCATCACAGCCATTCGACAGCTGAGCTGGGGCAAGGCCTTTGGGGTGGATGATATGTCGGTGAAACAAATTAAGCACTTCGGTCCACTATCCGTCTTGTGGTTGCTGCAACTTTTTAACCACTGTTTGGACTCAGCAAATATACTTCGTTTTTTGGAGGAACTCAAAGATTTATTGCTGTACCCAAACCAGGCAAACCGCATGACAACCCAAAAAACTTCCGCCCTATATCCTTCCTCTGCCACACCTACAAATTTTTTGAAAGGCTACTGTTAGCCCGTCTCACAGACCTCGTCGACCTAAAACTTTTAGACCTGGAAAATCTTGTTGTGGCCAGATCATCAACCTGAGTGACGGTTGCAGTTTTTGTAGACCTGTCGGCAGCCTATGACACCGTTAATATTCAGCGCTTGTTATGGAAGGTTACCAACTTAACAGAGGACCCAAAGTTCATTAAAATTCTCAGAGAACTCCTCAGTAATCGACGATATCAAGTGAATCTTCTTGATGATAGGAGTAGATGGCGTGTCCAAAAGAATGGTCTGCCTCAAGGTAGCGTTCTGGCTCCCCTGCTGTTCAACATCTACACCAACGACCAACCGGTGAGTTGTAACGCAACCTGTATGCTGACGACCTAGCATTAACTTGCCAAGCTACTGATTTTGAGGAGATTGAGGCTAATCTTTCCACCGCCCTTTCGGATCAACGCGCTGAAGCTAAATCCCTCAAAAACACAGTCGTGCGCCTTTCACATACGTAATAGACAAGCGGGCCAAACGCTTAACATTTCATGGCAGGTGCTACCAATCCTCCATAGTTCCCACACAAAATACCTGGGCATTACTCTGGACAGGTCCCTCAACTACAGAAAGAACTGCGAAAATGTCAATTGGAAGGTGTATTCAACGAATAACTTGCTTCGCCCCTAACGCCCACCAGATGGGGGGCGTCTCCTCAAGTCCTGCGAACGACTGGCATGGCACTCTGTTTCTCCGCTGGTGAATATGTATGTTCAGTATGGAGCCGCTCTGCCCACTCCAAATTAGTGGATACAGCTCTAAATGAGACGTGCCAGATTGCCCCAGGCTGCCTCAAACCGACTCCTGTACGAATGCTGTATCCACTTATCGGCATCGCGCCTCCGGAAATTTGCAGGACTATAGCAAGTCGCATAGAGAGGGCGAAACTAGAAAACGACCCACGCCACCCAATGCACAATTATAGCTCAGTGCCCCAGCGCCTAAAAAGCCGGATAAGTTTTCTATGATGCGTGGGTCTATGTGATGGCATCTCTTCTTCGGCGAGATGCGACATTTGGCGAGAGAAACTCAAGCCTCCTGAAAATTTCATCGGGCCATCGGAGAGCCTTCCACCTGGGCACACTCTGCCGTGGTCGACCTGGAAAACCCTAAATAGACTCCGTACTCAGGTTGGCCACGGCAAGGACAACCTCCGCAGATTATGGCCCATCTCACGGAATGCGCAGCATGCCCTGACCTGAACTTGCGAAGACCTTATGACTGCGTCACCGAATGGTGTTGCCGTGGCTGAATTCTGGGCCAAACACGAAATTTAAATTTTTATATTTGCCATCGACACGCTAAGAAGAAGATTATGATTTAGGTACTTATGATTGTGCGCCAAAAATAAAACTTATAAATAGATACCAAGTCTAGAAATACAGGTGCCTCATTATTTATCTATTTAATACTTGCACCCCAACATACAGAGGCGGACTAAATGCCTTAGGCATTTTGTCAACCTTTGGGCGATGCCGAGATAAATAGTGTAAAAATAAATATAAGCCGGAAACCAGATGGCAGATATTTGCAAACCCGTCCTGATAATATTCATTGATTCTCGGTATAATCATTACAAAATGATTATCACTACGACAACAAACCATTCAATATAATACGGGGAAAAATTGCGATTATGATTCATAAGGAAAACTTAATTCAAACGTACCAGGATTATCCAGAAGCCCAGTAAATTTGAATTACAATATAGACTCAATGAATCAACTATTGTTATTGATAGTTTTATCTTTGCAAAATATTTATTACGACGATATGTGAACGAGCGCCGGTGATGAATGAAAATTACGGCAATGGTTTATGTGGTAAGATAATAGATGGCAGGGCAGACGGCGCGACTTGCGTGTTTGTTTCCGTGCTGAATTGTCATTCAACTGTGCAATGTTATCAATATTAAGGGGTGGGGTTTTGGGCAGTTGAGAACTGTTAATACACTTGTTGAATCTTTAACGGCCAAAAACTCCACCTTGGGCTTTTAGATGAGCATGCATCGTATCTTCCTTTTCGAAGTTCGACGCCATCATCATGAGATCCAGAAATCGATAGCAATGCTAGACAATGACCTCTCCAATCCTTTTTGTGGTTAATTCAGCACATTTTTACACTTCTATTATTGTTTTAGCAAAAAGTATTCAATATTTGACTTCCCTGTTTGATTTTGTAACGATTGGAGCAGTAAATATAAAATGACAAATAGACATGAAGTTCATGCGCAACCGCATGCAGCAACCATTCTTTAAACATTATAAAAATGAATCAATAAATTTTGTTCTTCGCGATTGGTTATAATCAAAGTAAATAAGAAAAGTCCATGTTGAAATATCAAAAGAAAATACACGACAAGAAAAAAAACCTAGTTAAATGCTAATTTACTTACCAGATGTAAATGCAAGGATCCGATTTAGAAAGTATTAATTTTGGTCCTAAAGGACAATGGAGTAGCTATTATAAATACAAATTGATGTCGCCAATTGATTAATCTATTGGTACTTGGTAGACACCCAAGACACGATACAGACGGGCGCGGTTATAAGTGTAGCGGTTTTATTATTTCTCAAGAATAGAAACTCTTTGGACAACAATGTGATTTTTATGTATTTCTATACGAACAAAACAAATATTACAAAGAACTACCTGAAGAATTCGTATGAATCAGAATAAACTCCGCAACAAAACCGTAAATATTTTGAAAGTAACACGATAACCTAGAACGCGATTCAGATCTAGATTCTAAAACACTTAACAAAAAGTTTATATCCGATATTGCAATGAAAATAAACAATACATTTCACATGACGTGTGAAAGTTTTATAGATATTACGAATTCTTTTAACACTCGTACATCAATCGTCGGTAAACGCCCACGTTTGAGGGTCGGTGTTGAACGAACGGCCCGTGTGTAGAGCCCGCTATATGTCACGGGTGACGCTCTAATGAATGGGCTGCACATTGCACAAGATATCGGTACTATTTTAGCTCTATAGACAAATGGCACCGATTGATACGGCTATTATTAGAACGCATTGCATTCGACACAGAGGATTATTTACCTAGGCATGTCTTGCTTGACTGGTGACTATATGGGAAGTAACAGTTTCATGTTACCGTATCGAATAAAGTTTAACAAAACGATATAGCTATCGGTGTATTTGAATGCATGTTTGCGTTTGATATTGGATTAGGTTTTCCTCAAATTCTGAAACCAATTCATTCATGAATGTGAATCATTCTCAGAAATGTTTAATGATTTCAAACACTAATATTCCTGATAACACAATGAATAATAATGGAATTCATCGATATTTTCTTCTAAAAAGAAACTGAACAAATAAATCATGTATCGTGTTCTCGTGATGGCTCCCTGGCTCGTGTTGTGTGCAAATATTTGTATTCTAGACGAGAACGGAAACGCCGTGTCGACTCTTGATTGTATACGTTTTGTTGCGTTTCGGCAACATTGTATCAACTATTGATAGTAATGTATAAACAGAAGCTGCAACTGCAGTCGGTTACTGCCAATCTGGCTTGTTGGCGCTACAATGATATGAGCAAAAAGCATAAATACTAACACCCAACTGTTTTCATGTTGATTTGCGAATAAAAAAAAGCAACGTCAGTAGCTTCGTGTCCTGAGTATCAAGAAACAAGATACTATGGTGCTAGTATTAGTTATTAAACTTTCGATAACGTTTCTCTACACGTGTGTTTTTGAAAGATATCAGTTTAATTAATGGTGTGTTTACCTCGTAATAGCTCAGGATTTCCGATAAACTCGAACGGTTTAGTATCAGAACATCGAACACGTTATAACTATTAGTAGTTCTAAGCGGTTCCCACTGACTTTGTATTAGAATCGATTCTAGTCGGGTAGTGAACGTTAACGATACAGTATACTGTTCCATACATAATTTGGTTCCGTGTGACACAGTGGATCCTCCAGTAGGATAGTCTGCATGCAGATAAAAGTTATCAATCCGTAAAGTGACGAACATTAGCATTCATTTATCAGTGTCCATTCAGTAAAAAAATCTTACTTGCCTACTATATCACACTATAATATTATAAAGGCGAAAGTTTGTGAGTGTGTTTGTTACTATTTCACGCAAAAACTACTGAACGGATCTGGATGAAATTTGGCACAGATACAGTTTAAAGTCTGGAATAGCTCTTAGGATACTTTTTATCCCGGGAATATGTTGCTTTGGGATAATTTTCTACATTCACGCTGACGAAGCAGAAGAAGGTAGTATCAATATATTAATTCTCGTATCATTATGTCCATAGCATCAACCTTTCCAACCGATACTATGTGAATTCTAAACTCGTGCGTCGTTCTGCACGACGACTAAAACAAAATGCGTCGACGTGCATTTTGTGAGTGTGTGCATATCACATTAAATTAGTGTGATAACAACCGCGGCCCGCAGAACTAACGTAAAGAAATTCATTGAAAGATTTCATTCATGCCTAAAGCATTGTATCAATGCAAGTAGAAGGTTAGTATCAATGGTGAAGGGGGGGCTTGCGGCTCCATTGATCGGCTGCAGCGGGGGGCGCCGGGGGATGGTCAGGTCACTAGGTCGAGGGGAACCGTTCCGGCAGGGGAAGCAGGGCTATAGCTGTTGCAGTTATATGATAATATCAGTAATACACGAGCGGTCTGTTGCTAAGCTTGCTCTCATGCCAGATATTCCAAGTTTGTTTATGATTACATTTTTCTCGCTTCTTTACTTTTTTTTACAAGAATTAAATTATACAACGTGTCAGAAAACGTTCTGTGACATGAAACACAGCTTTTTGAAAAATGGTTGTTCTTTTTTTAATATTCGGCGATCACGAGATTAATATTATAACCTAATTTTGTGCGAGGGTTACCTTGAAGTGGTTGTGTAGCGGTAGAAGAAGGAAACATTTTTCATATCACTAATTAGTTTACTTTAGTAGGAAGTTACAAATCAATAAAAAAGTGTTACATGTTACGTTTAGAAACAAAAGTTCATTGGCCAGGTCAAAACTAAATTGGAATCACTCGCTGCATCAATGAGTATTTGTAACCGCTACTTAGTAAGATAGTCATGAACACACGGCCAAGATGAACTAAGAACACGCAATAATCACATGGGATATTCAATTGAAATACACATGTTGTGTTCCAACTTTGCGAGATATTGCTTCACTCTTATTTCGTCTAGGAGCGAACATATTATTACGTTACTCATATTCAGTAAAGCAGCAATGTCTTCTCAAATTTCCTCAAATATACTGGCGTCAGTTCACTTTGAAACCTCTAAACACTACATAAAAAGCTTCCTGTTTTGTTTTCGATTAGTGGAAAACATCAATCTTTCCTTTGCACAATATAAAAGCACTCAATGTGAACTCGACGATTTTCCGTCACCCGAGCGAAGGCCGGTGTATTTTTGGATACTTTATGACGTCATAGTTTTCCATACGATCTCTTGACCACTTGTATGAATTGAATCACTTTGATGTCAAACCACTCTTAAGCTCATTATGTGTTTTTAACAGTTTAAATAGTAAATAAATAAATTTGTTTGGTTATTTAGAAAATATTAGAGGATTTTCTTATTGTTTTCATCAATAATTTGACTATTGCCATTCAATTTCACTTATAGCAATAGTGTTTCTAATTCCATCTTTGCCCGCAATATTCCTAGGGGACAATTTCTTGAATGAAACTGGCGACTGGCGTTCTGATTCGCAGACCTTGGAAATAGCTGTTGGCAAACGCAATTTTATTTCAATTTCTTACACAACTATTTTATCCCTGCTTTTACTTCGGAGATAGATGCTATTTACACTAGTTGATAAGTTCCTCAACTGATTGTTCCTTATAAGTAGCCTTCCATTTACGTCTTATTTATAGTTTTCCTCCTTGAAGTCTTGACAAGGATCACGTAAAGGTCCTCCATCACCTGGAGCATTCGCCTGTAATGTAAAATTAGTCTCGATTTTGAGCATTTAGTTATTCTACAATGTCAGACGAAGCGGTCGGTGATGTTACAAGTTGTAACAAAATATTACACATTGTATCATCAAGTTGCGCACTGTAATGTGCGATTCTCTGCCCTCACCAATGTATTGCTATATGCCTGTACAGGCGAATGCTCCAAGTGAGGGAGCACCTTTAAACTTTCCAAGTCCAAATAGAGAAGAATGTCATCGTGATGCAGGACTTGTGTCGTTTTGTAATTACATTGATGTCACTGGACATGTAACGAGTAAAGTTTATAAATTACGTTGTGTGTCGCAATTCCGGCTCTTCATTTCGTTTACGGCTGTTTATGACTCAAATGTACTCGTATCATTAAATTGTTAGTTTCTAGAATCAGCTTTTCATAATTTTTTTTTTTGAATTTCATTCATCAATATTTTTCTCAATTAACAATAAACTAAACTGTAGCATCTGAAAATGAATTTGCTGATTATGTATTCCATACAACACACGATGCTTTATGTGGAAATCGAGGAAAACCTCAAACAGTTTAAACTCGAATCAGCCACTCAAATCAAAGGTTGCATAACATTAAATGATTACAATCGACATAACGAAACATCGCACAAAGTACTGGGAAGTTTATAACACTTGGTACTTGTACACATTTTAGAAGGGCCATGCGTTTCGTCGTACTCTGCACAGTCGCAAGGAGTCACACAAGCGCATCGTGTCGGCAGGCCGCACACAGACGCGGTGACCGGGTCAGGCCCATTCTAGAAGCTCCATTGATATTTTGCTGTGCGGTTTCATTGATGGGACTCACATTGTTCTTGTGCCGACAGACAGAGATCACTTTAGAAAAGTTCGTGTTCTGAATGATTTGGCGAGTTGTAAAAATCTTGTCAACATAACAATTTGCAGATTCGGGAGAAGTAATTTGCTAGATTTAGGTAATTTAGGGTTTCTTTTACATCATTAAACATGTTTTGGGTTTATTAAAAAAAAAAAACATGTTATTGCCAATTTCCAGTAGTTAACAAAAAATGTACAACAGTAGAGCTAACATAACGGGGCATCATAACTTTGAATATTCGATCAGTTCTATTCCTCCTAAATATGTATTTCTCAAGCACCCAATATATAAATTCGCTTAACCTTCGGCTCTTCACCTTGCACGTCTTATTTATCGTTAGTCCCTCGGTCTAAAAATACACGCCGCAGTTTCCCATATTTTCCAGCGATTGATAATACGATTTCCTAGCCGGCTCCAATGTCGTTAGCGACGAGGCCCGGGCAGGCTGCACCGGGGTCACACCGCCATGTCAGAGGGGCGAGGGGTACTTGTGACCCAATTCCTAGCTTGCACAACCTGTGCTATTTTCTCTATGACGTCAAAACCCCCATTCACCCCGGAGTGCTGAATCGATGCGTCCCAAACTGGGTCGACCTGAATGAACCACTTGTACATTCAACATGGACCCCGCTATTTTTAGCTCCGAAGGTGTCTCGATATGGTCTTGCTTCGAACCAGTTTTTACGGATGTCTTGGTAGGCCGCAATTAAATTCTGCAATTTTTAAATTAATTGTGATGTTCGATGAGTTTTATAATTTGGTTTCAATTAACTTATGCTCGAGAAATTATTTATGAGAACTATTATTATGCTAAATATTAATGGTTTTAACCTTAATAACTGTATATCTGTCGTGGGTTTAGTATCTGCAATGCATTTATATATCACAATTAGCGACAAAGATTGTCTACGTTGAGGTTTATGATATCTTTTTTTTCTAGTTAATTAAATACGGTGATATTTTCCATGCACATTATTAGAATGCAACGGTGTTATACAGGCCAGGTCGTAGTTTTGATTGACCACAATATTAGGTGGGGTTGTAATCAATCTGGAGTTATACCCTCAAGTTCAAAAGAGGTTTTATTTTTTATAATGATGACGAGTTATTGAGCTAATTTTGTATTGTTCCAGATATCCCGTGCCAGTATCGACGCGTGCAAGGACTACTTCCGCGACGACCTAATCAAGACCGACTGGCAGCTGATGGTCGAGCTGAAGAAACTCTTCCAGATATTGTAATCCCACCACCATCCCCTCACACGGTGAAGCTCTCCAATTAATATATTACGACGTAGATACATTTCGTCAAAGCTTTGTCTGTTCCATCTAACCCTAGTCCCCTCTCCGTTGTATCATAGAATCTCACCACTCTAAATTTTGTTATCAATTTTTGTAATACTTACATGAATTTATCTGAATCTGTTCTAACATGTTGGTGGGAAAATGCGAATGTCAATGTCACGGCTGAAGCCTTGTATTTTATTTTATCTTATCTGATGATTTACCTACTGCCACGTCTTGTAACTACTGTATCATGAATAGCAAAATTGTCGAATATCTCACACTTCGAGACGCATTGTAAATAGTATTATACATGTTTATTTATTTATTATCAACACCACGTGTTCTTATGATTTGGTTGGAACGAAAGGATTTTTGGACGCTGGATGTCAAATTTTATAGAAAATACCAATAATGTCTTCGGTTCATTTTAAAGAATTTCTTATTGAAAAATGATCCTTTGTAAATAAAATGTTCACATGAATTATTTACAATAAAATTTTGTAGTTTTATGTAAATAAATATAATGAGAAATCTTTTCATGTCTTAATTATAACGTCAAGCAGTGCAATAAACGATCTCGATATCTTGTGAGGCAATACCTTCGTACGGTGCTTCTGAATGTAGATAAAATATTATGATATTCACTGTCTTACTAAATATAAGTAGCTACAATACTTTTCACTCCACTTGGGGCACTGTCTGCCTATCCGGTAGAAAGGAGGTCGTCTATTGTACGAAAATAGTATATTTTCGTTGAAATTTGAATGCGGTTTGGAATATTTTCCTCGTATGTAGTACATACAGGGATTGAGTACTGAACGTGATGGTAATCGGAATAGAAGTCCATGGAGGTTGTATTTTATACGTAGGTATTTTCCCTTTTTGAAACGCTTTGTATTATATAGATGGAATCGGACATATTCTTATATTGAAGAACTTTTATTAAATTACAAAGTAATAAAATTTTGCTTGTATTATTTTTCCCGGTAAAATTTTCGACAATAGGTGTACATTCTTGCCAATTTTCTAAATAATGATTACCTACGTAATTAATTAAATTGTATTCAAGCCCGAAAAATATAAAGTGCATCATAAAAATTAAAAAACAGAAGTTAGGACGACCCTGGTAAACCCTAGAAGAACAAGTTAATCGAGTATTGGACTGGAGCAACCCTGGGAAAAGGTGCCACACTAACTCTCAAGGACAAAGGGTAAGTTCCTAGAAGTTATCGGGTAAGTAAGAGGACTAATAAATAAAGAAAATCTGCTTGTTAAGAAAACAAGAACAATTGGAAAACACGAGATAGCCGTAGGGAAAGCAACCCCATTTCCCTTTTAGTGTTTAGTTCGAGATATCGGTAGCGTGAAATCAGCAAGGTTTTTGTAGCACGGCAGCAAAACCGTGTTCAGTTTATATCAATTAATGTCTTAATTTGAAAACAACACAGTTCACTTTCACACTATCAAGCCTTACTGCAAAAGTTTCATAATCCAACAGTACGGCTGCTTTATAGGGTATAAGTAGGTAGGTATCAAACCCTATTGTTATTTATTGGGCACGGTTCCAATCCACGGTTATAATTGAGACATTTCTAACAGTCAAACTCTTCTGTTCTATTCTTAACTAAGTTCGAATGGTGGATATAATTCAACATTATCGAACGTAATAAGCATTTATATTTACAATATACATACCATACTTATATTTTTAATGTGATTATAACCTATCTATACTATATTTAGTAATATTTATTTATTTGTCTCGGGCTCTCGGCACCAACGGTCTTATTGCGCAAGTGAATTCGGCACGCGAGATGAAATACGCGATGTGGATTGCCGTCTGTGATTGGTTGATTGATAGCGGTCAAACTCTTTGCCTTGCCGAATTCAGTTGCGCAATTAGGCTGCTGGTTATTTTCCCTCGCACCAGCTTGTCTTTCGACAAAGGCCTCCTTCAAGGCTCGCCACTTGTCTCTGTCCCTCGCTACCCGTAACCATTCTGGACCTGCTACTTTCCTGAGAGCGTCTTCCCCTACTTCTTTTACTTCCTCTAGAGTACCATTCCCTAATTTTTTTGTCCACTTTTCTTTCTTTTGTTTCAACATATGCCCAACGCCCCTTTAATTTTCGCCATACTATTTGGCTTTTTTTGATTTTTGTTTTCCCTTTTATCTTATTTAACTGAATTGTGTTTGTTCTTCTTACGCCCAATTCACTTTACTCTATTCCATTCTGGCATACCTTTATTTTGTTTTTGTTCTATTAGGGCCCTTGTTTGGCATATGTTTAGCATGGCAAAATGCAATTTACAAACTTTCCGTTTCGCCGACTCTCTTTATTTTTCATTATATCGCATAATGACCTAAATCTCTTTCAGGTATTAGTTATTCTTTTTTCAATTTCCGTCTGCGTTGTTTCAGTTGTCATATTAATTGTCCTGAGTAAATATACTCGCTTACGCATTGCAGTTCTTTAACATTGACAACGTCTTGTTGTGAAGAATTACTCATTACTTTGGTCTTTGTAATATTCATTGAAAGATCTGCATTTGCACTTTCATCCGACAATAGGGTAGTTGACAAAAAATATTTATTTTGTCCGTCAGTTAGATAGGTAACCTAAAAACATTGGACGTGTATTTTTTATTTTGCCGTGTAAACAAAAAATTACGACGATACAGTGCGTTCAAATATCGTGTGACGTCACGGTGTGCTACTCTTTATACTGACAAAGTGACGTCACAAGCCCCCACTCCTGAACTTTGATGCGCTTTATCTTTGTCAGTTTTCATTTATTTGATAAAGCTAAAAATACGATTCGAATATTATATGATAATCTCATTGACGGACTAAATAGAATTATCATTTTACTACCCAGGAAACATCCCTATTGTTGCAGCATTTTTTCCAAAATCTTATGGCATTCCAAAAACAGTACTAAATCGTCGGCAAATCTCAAATGAGTCAGTTTTTCTCCGTTCACCCGAATTCATCCCATTCTAATTTTGTAAAGATGAACTCTAAGACAACTGAGAACAACTTAGGCGAAATTGGGTCACCTTGACGGTCTCCCCTTTCTATTGGAAATTCGGCACCAGTTTCCAGTTTTATTTGAGCTGTATTGTATTTACCGTAGATGTTTAATAGTATTCGTATATACTTTTTATGGGTCCCTTGTCGCTCTAACGCTTGCCATAATTATGTAGTTGTGGTCTAAAGAGTCGAACGCTTTGTTGAAGTCTACAAAACTCAAATAATATATTTTGTTGTATTCGTTGTATTTCTCCAGCAACTGTCGTGAAACGTGGATATGGTCTGATCGAAAAATTACTCCTGAATCCTGCTTGCTCTTTTGGTTTATTTTCATCCAGGATGCTAGTTAATCGAAATAATATAACTTTTGAAAAGAGAAATATAAATATAAGTATAAATTTGACTTTAAACTTATTGGCCTGTAGTTGTCTATGTATCCTTTGTCTCCCTTCTTATGCAGTAATAATATTTTTGATTTGGTCCAATCTTCGGGTATATTTTCAATTTCTATTAATATGATAGTTAATTCTGGGACAATCACAGGCATTGAAATTTTTAGAAGTTCATTTGTAATTTGATCGGAACCCGGTGATTTTTTCGGGTTTTTGTGAGTTTATTGCTTTCACTATTTCTTCTTTTAAAAATAGGTGGTATGGGTTCAAATTCCGGCGTTCCATCGATTTGCGTCGTAGTGGGGTTTGATTATTAGCTTTTGTATAGATCTTTGTAATATTCCGTATTGCCGTTTGTTTGCTAGTACATTTGCCACGTTTATCTTTCACATTTGGCATCCAATCTTTCTTTGACTCCCAGGTCTTTACTCCTTTCGTTTTCTCCATATGATATTTCATAGTGTTTGTCCTTAGCTTTCTTTCTCCTTATTTTTTCGCTAATTGTTTTGCTTATATCATATATCAGTTTACCGTGCTCGTTGATTTTCAGTTTTTGTAAGAGCTTTTTTTTTCCTTCAGTAGTTCTTTTGTTTCCGTTGATAATATTGCTTTATTCTTAGTATAAACTTTTTTCGCTTCCGTTTTGAGAATATTTAAAAGAGAACCATATTTTTCTTCTCTTGATTTGTTGTTTTCTTTTTCTTCTCTGCTTTTAAGTACCTTTTTTAAATTATTCAGTAGCTCGCCACTATTATTTATGTTCATGCAGGGTAACAATTCGTTTTGTAACTGCTGACTTTTCTTTATAGGATGTCCTCTTAGCGTTGCACGAATCATTTTGTGGTCAGAGTTAAAGTTTAGCTTGAGTATGATTGATAAGTGTTTAAAAGCTTTTAGTTTATTGGTTAAAACATAATCGATTTTATTTTTATGTATTCCATTTGGAGGAGTCCACGTCCATTTTGTATTCTTTTTGTAGAGTCTATTTAATATACTCGGGTTGTTTTCTAGGCCGAAATTAACTAATCTTGCTCCATTTTTGCTCCTGTTGCCATATCCGTGTTTCCCCACCGTATATTCTTCGCCTCTATTGCATTTTCCAATTTGTCTATTAAAATCGCCCATTATTAATACATTTTAGTGTGCAGTATCAACAGCGCGTTGTAAGTTTTGATAAAATTCCTCTACTTTAGTTAGGTATATATTACTTCTTATCGGATTCAGTCGGTGAGTATACTTGGATAATAGACCAGGATACATCTCTTCCTTTTTGAAGGGGAAGTTCAATGTATAGAATTGCAATTCTTTCAGAAATTCTTTTTATTTCTTTTATTCGATCAATGTATTTCCTTTTTACCAAAAAGCCAACACCGTATAGTCCTGCAGTCTCTCCTTTGTAATGTAATATAAACTTTTCATGGTCATTCCTTCTCCTAATCTTCTTATTTCACTTATTCGTATGATGTCCCATGTTATTTCTTCAGTTGCTGCTTCCAGTTCTATGTGTTTCCCTGGGGTTCTCAATGTTCGTGTATAAAGCGTTGCTATTACAACGTTGCACACGTTTTTTGTTGTTTTCCATTTTCTTGTTTCTCTATCCTTGGAGGGTCATTTGCCCCCACGATGACCAGTCGGATTGGGGTAGGTTATGGCGGGGTGTTTTATACTTCGTGTTTAAAATTATATCTTTGTTTGATTTCCAGTTATCGATGTTTATTCGTTGCGTATGTTGATGATGATGGATGTTTGTTGTGTTTAGTTTATCGTGTGCTGATCGTGTGCGGTTGGCTGATTTGGAGAATTACTAGGAGATGCAGTTTGGTCCCTCTTTCTTTTGACTATTCTTATATTCCTTTGGGTCTCTTATTATTAGTTTTCCTTCTTAATATATGCAATCTGCCCGTTTTCTCTTTCTTTTAGTAATTGGGAAACCAATTGTTTTCTTTTCTCCAGCACTTCTTTTGAGAAATCTTCCTGAATGATAATCTTTGAGCATAATGATTATCGAACGTAAGGCGCAAGAAATACATACAGAATCCAGATTATTCAAAGATATCATAACTGTACGTACCTAATGTAGTTCCTAAGTATCCTAAACCTAAGTTCCTAAACTATTTTATAGAAAAGAATGAAGATGTTACGTCAGTGATAAAGTAGCTTTGAGCACGACATACATAAGCAATGCCATAAATCGATTTTGGCAAGAAAATACTGGGTGGTTGGACAGGATAACATGGTATACATGCACTATCCCAAAGGTTATCGATTGTTATTGGTATCGAATGATAACAACGAGTAGTTATTTAAACATCAGCCAAAATCAGCCCTAGCAGAATAAGTTATTACAACAGATAACTTACCTAATGAACGACAACAGGAAATATCTTCTGTAAAGAGCAGCTACTTAAAATATCCGATAGTGGGTGCCCCGTCAATGATGTCCAGGTAAATCGACAAACCTTATGAGATTATTGGCATAGTTTCGCCCACACAGATTCCCCGATCAACATCTTCTATGCTTACAAATATAAACAACAAGTTATTTAAAAAAGCCCCGGTAATTTTTTATTGCATGCTACATAATTTAATTTATCCAGCAGTAGGCGAGTTTTAATCGATGCCACGATATCTTGCGAAAACAAGAACACTCAATAAAGTCACCTTTCAAACAAAAAAACGGAATCAAAGTCGGTTCATCCGTTTAGGAGCTATGATTTCTGTGGACAGATACACAAATACACACGTCAAATTTATAACATCCCTCTTCTTCCGTCGGGGATTAAAAATCTTTTTACATTAGCAAAATATTCTAATCCACGACACCGTACAAGTTATGGTGGTTCTTTAAGTAAAATCGAAATCAGACGATAAGTATACTTATTGAAGTATACTTATTGTCAGTACCTAAGTAAAATGTTTCCTGATTCGGCCGGGCATTGGGTGTGATCGCAGAGCATTTCATTAAAAGGTGACATATTTGCTTTTTATATGCCAACCATTGTCAACAGCGTCTAACTAGCACAATCATTTATGAAGTGTTCCACGGAATGTGGTTAACATGCAGGAAGTTAGAGAAATTAATTCTAGAGTCAATCATCGCAGTCTGATTGAATCATCGATTCCATGAGACATCGGAACAAGTGTCTCATTGTTATAACCCTGATTCATGAATTATGAAATCTGCTTATTCACAATCTGAAACGATGTTTGTTGCTAGTCAAGCTTTATTACAATTGGCTTGGCTAGATTTGTAGCTGCTTTGAGGCCATCCTGTGATTCTTTAAATTAAAAAATAATAATAAAAATCCACCCAGAAATTAAAACCAGGGACGGCTGTTTTGATTAAGCAGTTCTCTGTTTAATCATTAAAAAAAATACCGTTGAATTTCTTTAGAGATCGCTTTCGGGAAGTTGTTCAAACAGACATCATGATAAATGAATATGCAGTATCATAATCATTATTACGCGGAAGACATTACGTACTTAAGTTTCAGGAAAGTAATGAGGCGCATTCATTCCTAGATCGTTATATAAATGGGAGACTGTTACCTTCTTAAATATAGAAAGATAAATCTTGAAATCTTATGCTAGGGTGCTAGATATGAGTGGTGTTATAAGCTCGTTCAGTAAGTCTCCATCAAAGTCGTTACATCAATTTCAGTTTCTTTATCTTGCCCTTATCTTCACTAGCAAATAACGTCGTAAGGTCTGCCGGAATCGATAACAATTATTATTAATTTCTGGGTATTTCTAAGTAGGTGTGTTTATCGTGTGTAATGCCAGGATTTCTCTAATAATTTGCACCCAGCTATCAGCAGATAGCTACAGTCTTGTCAACTCCATGAAGCTCAGATGAATTAAAAGCCCCAGTTAAAAACTTGTCAACTTTATTAGTAAACAAATTTATTCGTATGCTGGTGTAAGTGCTTGGATTCCGACATCAGTCAGAGTAGAAGCAATGTGATATTTTAAGCTTCTTGTATTTTAAATTTCTACAGAACCTTCCGTCGTTCTTCTGCTGTAAGTCCTGTAACTGTCTGTAATCTGTTCATATTTGTAGCTCAAATCGTAAGCTTCGCTATTATTGAACTACGGCAGATTACATTTCAGGCAACTTCTTTTTTCTTTGCCTGATTTCAGCTCGTCGGGCTCCAAACATCAATGTAATGTTTGTTTTTCAGTGTTGGATATAGGTATGTTTAATATGGAAGTGTGGTCTTTAATAAGCCATGTTAATTTAATAGGCTGAAATACGATCTAGGTAGGTCTTGTTTGTCGTCAATAATTTACCAAGAAGGCCATAATTTCTCATACCATTCTAGGAAACACCAATGCGAGGCTAGCAGCGTCGTTGATAGGGTGGAGCCACAAACGTAGGCACCGATCTACTTTCTTCACTGCGCTTCCGT
This sequence comes from Orthosia cruda, assembly GCA_964057195.1. Lineage (NCBI taxonomy): Eukaryota > Metazoa > Arthropoda > Insecta > Lepidoptera > Noctuidae > Orthosia > Orthosia cruda. Next base: position 24,174,586 of record OZ059838.1, read on the forward strand.
ATGACGTATTTTGCATCAACGATACCTATTCTTTGCACGCGGGAAGTGGACTGTGAAAAGTGACTCATAAAAAGGCATAGGATGTTTTAATAAGTGTTGGTTTATTGTAGTTTTTTTAGGGGTATTTCCGCATATTTTGGTGGTTTTTTTTGGAAGATTTTTGAGCCCGTATCCATGGAAACATGGTTTGCGTGGGCGAGGGGGTGTTGTTTTCAGGGTCTAGGTCACGCCCCGGAGCGCGGAGCGCATGCGCGGGCCTGGCGGCTCCCGTTCAGGAACTGTCCCGTTCAAAGCTCATCGGACTTCCTCATGGTAGGACCATCAGTTAAGCGCGCTGCCGCGATGCCTGGTCTGGAGAGTGATACGTTATAAGTGCAGTGTGTGAAGTTAAACCCATTCAAATAGAAAGTTCAGTGAGTTTAAGTGACACCTGTGAAAGTAACAAATATTAGTGCGTAAGTATTAGTGTTGTATGGAATTGAGTATTTTTTGAGATGGTATATTTTTTACTAATTTATTTTGATGCAAATAACCATATTTGAATCAACACAAATACTTAACTAATGCGGGATATGTCATAAATTTACCTATAGCAAACATTATTTAATTTTGATTATGGAACGTAGGCCTAAATAAGGCCGCCGCACTTTTGGCATTCTGTTTACAATTTTGTAGGATATATATATATATATTAGACACATTAGATAGCTACCATTACAAGAATAATATCTATAATGCTCTGTTCAAACACAATATTCTACACAACATAGTATTACAATGTATAAATGGCGCTAAAATATTGAAGCAAATATTTCCTTTTATCAGTAGCGGATACATACCTACCAACCTAACAATAACAAACTCTATGTGGTTTCATTCAGCAATATGTAACTAACATGAACCAAAAAAATATCTTAAGTATTTATTATACTGATAACAAATATTATTTTTAACTTCGAATGATCATGTTATGCAAAAACAATTCACTTTTATGTTCCTTTCATTTAAGTAACCCGTTCTTTAGAGCTGTGAACTTTGGATACAAGTCCATTAAGACTCAACTAAATTAGTTTTCCCAGTAAATTTTCAAAGCACTCACTCGTGCGTGAGTACGAGTAGTGTTGAAACTAGTACCTACATTTTACAAGCTAGCCGCAAGGTCGGTTCAGCGGTTTTCAGTATTACCGTCGTGCTAGACGACAGTTTCAGTACATTTTTTTCGGCCACGTGCTAAACGTCGTTCATTCATGCGTGTGAATGAATGGGGAGCATTGAGTGTTGGCGAGCTGAAACAGTCGGCCACCGAACGGCCGCGCGCTCCACGCGGCGCAAGCGCATCCGCGCACCGCGAGTCTCACTCCGCACGAACAAACTGTGCCACTGCTACCACCAGCACACACCGGATCTTCTCTCGGTGCGTCATCTATTTATAGTTACCACTCTTTAAAAACACGTCCCGAACACCGACCTTGAACAAATGTGCTTTGGTTTCATTCATTAAAATTATCACATTCGAACGTATCTCAGACGCAAAATGTTCTCTTAAATGCGATGACGGACGATTCGCTAATTGGAGATAATTTATTAGATATATAACCGTTGTTAAGATATAATAATTGGGTGACGTGCAACCATTTCGTCAATTTAACCGCTGAAGTCATAGATTCCAACGCGACGCGTTACTCATTTTCATCGCTGGGTACTTAAACATCCAAGCTGCAGTTTCTTCCTGCATACAAGTCCGTAGAAAATCGTATATAAAATAAGCGTTATACATGTACCTTGTTTATTTATTTCTATAAAGATTCAAAGAACATTGACAGGAAATTATAGGTCATCAGCAGTCGTTAGGTTAGCAATAGCGGTGTCCCGTTGCAGGTGGGTTGCTGTAAGTGCAGACCGCTAGACAGCGCCGGCGACGACGGTTTGCCGATACCCTACACCTACTCCATGAATACAGGAAGCGGTTCTCCTCTTTCATCGTTTCTAGGTACGAATACATCACTACCATGTCAAAACGAACGATCTTTACGACACCCGGCTTTCAAACAATATGACAAAACACGTGCCAAATGGGCATAACAAAAAATCAGCTATCCGGATACAGTTTCAGAGATAAGAATCGTTTTAAGGGCTTCCAACGAGATACCGTTGCTCTAAAAGAATTAACGTTATCTTTCTTAAAAGCCAATACGACGGGCTTTTAAAAAACTTAGGTAGCCGGTTATCAATGTGGCGCCAGTCTTGTTTTTTTGCCAAAGATAATGTTGAGTGAATTGTGAAAAAAAACTTAAACCGACTAGACTCGATATTTAAAATGACGATAAAGAAATGATTGTGCAAAATAAACTTTACGAAGAAAAATACTGAGATGCAGTTTTAGGTAGTTATTTTAGTAGATGTATGTATTGGATGTAGCACGAGTCAGCACGACATCGCTCATCGCTGACCAAATTGGGAGGTCCTTTTCGCGGAAACGTATTTCGCTGAATGAAAACAGTGCACTGTTTATGGCAGCGTCGGGCTTCCGTTTATAAATAATTCCTTTTCGGACAGATTGTTTCTGTTGAAAGACTGCGATCAGATAGTAATTAATTTCCAGAATCGACTGCACCTACCGAAATGTGTCAGCGTTCACATGGCTACTGAACCCAGCTAGTAGTTTTCGCAGTAGCGAATGCTACGTGATGTTTTGCGCGAGAGTGCGCGCGTGACTAGTGCGCTGGGCGGATCGACGAGCGGACAACTCGACCTCGTCCAGATAAATCTATCAATGAACACGATAAGGGGGGCGCGTGTCACGCAACCGCAGGAAGTGCCCCAACTCGCCTCCTGCACTCTGAACTGAACTCAACGCACCATATCGTTCGCAATACATCATTCACGACTTTTAAATGCGTCCCGGTGGATGTACTTGTACGCATTTTTGATGCTACAGATTGAGAACGCAGGAATTAACCTACGAATTCTCATTTCTAAAGTTGCAATTTCTAAACTTTAAGGGCTAGATATACGAGTAGCTATCCATTATATAAAAACATTTACATTCTTTATACACTGAGCCCGAATTTACAAAAAAATACTAAGATTTTAGGTTATTATTAAATACTCTGACCCCTGAATGAGGTGTGTGTTCCTGTAACTTAGGAGTCAGAAAAGCAGACATAGTAGCTTAGCTCCCAAATTAAACAGACTCACAAAGAGCATGATCGCAGACATCTCTACCACCCATCCTACTATAATAATTTGTTTTATAATTGTGGCTTCTTTTAATATGTTGCATTGACCAAATTAAGCTCATGTATGTTAGGTTGCTCAGAAAAATTAAACGATGTCATATCATTTAGCTCGAAGCTCCTAGACGCCATTATCAACACTGACAATTAGGACCAAATGTATGTTTGTGTCTCATCAGTGCAGCTGCTTACATTAAGATTCATTCAGGCATCAAACTATCTAGTTACTTATATTGAATTGTGATTAAATTCCGAACTTCAAAAGTTTGGGAAGAGTTAATATACACAAGTAAAATTTAAAAACTTAAAAAACCCTCGACACATTTTTATTTCATGCTACAAACCTCTAGTTTAAAAGCCTCTAAAAAAAAAAGAAAAAAAAAAAAAAAAAAAATTATCTAGTATATAGTAGACACGCTTCGATCGGCAATCTATTGAACACGTAATTATGACACGATATCTTGCGAAAACACCCCAATTCAAACAGTTAAACGCCCATAACTTTTGAACGCATACAAAAAACTAAATCAAAATCGGTTCACCCGTTTGGACGCATTGATGCCACAGACAGATACACTTCAACACACGTCAAACTTATAACACCCCTCGTTTTCCGGCGGGGGTTGAAAAGAGAAACCAACAGATGAATGATCTGCTCGGGCAAGAAACCCAAAAACCAAAATTGATAAACTTGCTTAGTTAATTATCAATAACATCATCACCTTTTTAATGTTCCCACTGCTGGGACACAGGCGTCCTCTCTGTGATAGGCAATGAACCACGCGGGCCCAATGCGGTTTGGTAGATGTCACATCTCTTCGAAATTGTTGGTTCTAGGACATGCCGGTTTCCTCTCAATGTTTGGTCTTCACCGTTTTGAGAACAGTGGTGATGGAATAAATTACACAAAGTAAAGTGCCTGCTCGGGTTCGAACCCACGACCTACAACTCGTAAGTCGGGGCCGTAATCACTGTTCTCTTAGATTAATTATTATGAATAAACACACTGAACTAGTACCTAATGCATTATACGTAGATAGCAAGTTCCTAATTTTTTTTTTTTTGGGACTTTTATAACAGCAATGCGGGACGCCCGGGACCCGTCAATGTGGCGCCGCTTGGGGGCTGTCTATGTCCAGCAGTGGACGTCTTTCGGCTGATATGATGAGGATGATGACAACAGCAATGCATATGAGTCTTATCGTACCCTAAATACACACTACTACACATTCAATTTAGGCTTGAACAGACTCACATTCGCATTATCACCATTTGTTTTTATTTTATTATCTATCGTTTGATACTGATTTACGTACCTACCAATTCGATATTGTTTTATAACAAGTTAATTCTCATCTGCATTGTACTTACCTACGTATTTATTGTACGCTTCCTGCATTCGATATAATACCAATTTTATTGAGATATTTTATCAGTTGGATTTCAGAAGAAATCGTTTTGCTTAATTGTGACAAAAAATTGAACTGCACGAAAGCAATGATGCAAAAAACAATAAAGTCTATCGGGAACGTAAATAAAGCAATTAATTAGCTACGTTTCAATGTTTCATTAAATTCACTAATTGCCGAACATTTATTATGAAACTTCACAAAAATGAATGTTTTTATTTTATTTATTGATTCAATAATGCGTCGATGGTTGATACCTACTGATAAAGAACTTACAAAGGATGTCTGATACGGGCGTAGCGTAGGTAGCACTGCTTTGTACGGCAATACAGAAAATGAAATAAAAATATCAAAGCGTAAACAATTCGTTATTCACGTTTTTGTGAAATATAACAACTCTTGAGACTGCTAATTGAATCGGAGGCGTGGGCAACTCGACAACTGAAGGATACCTGGCCTTTTAAACAGTGTATACCTCATTAAAATTAAGTCTTAAAGTATAATTCACCTACTTTATGGGTGACTTAGCCATGGTCAATAGTTTTCCTATTGTATCCTAATGAAGGTAGGTTGGGGTTAGCAATGTAGGTGGCATAAACGAAGGCCCTATAGTCAGTAGTGGGTGAAGGTGGGCTGATATCCAAAGGTAGAATTTTCTAGAACATCTCAACGTTGATCGCATTAATCCCACAAGGCTTAAGTCTGATTACACTGGTAACTAAAAAACTAATGCTTAAATCTGCTAGCATAGTCAAACTTAGACGCTACAAATGTTACCGTACTGTATTTAGGACGACTAATCCAAAGAGTTAATGCAAAGTAGGTAAACTAAAACTTAACTATCGATAGAAAGCATTAAGCAGAAATTCTTAAGTAAAGATTCGATTTTCAGAACAAACGCAGCTGTTGCTGCCCCATATTATCTCAACAGAGAGACGGAAACCTACATCTTTGCCGTCGGAATAAGATGGTAGTTAGACTAAAAGACAAAACAAAAATGCAGAGAACACTAGGTTTACGGCTTTCCGAGCTGGACTAAATGCCATCGCCTTGTGAAGGACGGTGCCGTCAACTTTCGCATCCAATAAGGTGCATGCCATATTGATGTGTTGCATAACAGTCGAGTATCGGCTCGGTCCACTTTCCACCTACCCACGGGTTACTCTGTGGGTTAAGAATTTGGTACTAACAGCCAGGCTTGGATTGTGTGGCGTTGCGAAACGATACGACCAAATTGGAGGTAGAACAGAGATACGTAGGCGCGCTGAATAGCATGCTGCCCACAACTGGTTTTAATAATCAGGTCCCATATTATTATAACATTAGGTATAGGTGCTTAGGAAACTTTAACAAAGATGGCCCTCTTACCAAAATGGTGGAAAACAGTATTAAAATGGGCGCCATATATCATATTCTCCAATTAAACAATCTTTGCTAAATCTGATTACGTTACGTTCCTGGAAGTTTGGCAAACGATTCGTTAAGTTTGATGCCGCGTGATGAAATTCAATTGAAATTTTAATTCAAATTGTTGTTTCGCTTACTTCGGAGATTTTAATCATGATAGCTGTTGCAAGTGCTAGATTGAATGCTGGCTAAGTAGTTTAACTAATTCAATTATAAAGCCTGTACAAGTTCAGAAACGTTCTAAGCGATTCCCGGTTGTTGCTATAGCATGCTGCCCACGACTGGTTTTAATAATCAGGTCCCATATTATTATAACATTAGGTATAGGTGCTTAGGAAACTTTAACACAGATGGTCCTCTTACCAAAATGGTGGGAAACAGTACCTACTAAAATGGGCGCCATATATATCATTTTCTCCAATTTAACAATCTTTGATTTATAATAATACCTATACCGTATGCTTGGCATATTGTTAGTGCACCAACAGTTTTTGCTAAACTGATTACGTTACGTTCCTGGAAGTTTGGCAAACGATTCGTTAAGTTTGATGCCACGTGACGAAATTCATTTGAAATTTTAATTCAAATTGTTGTTTCGCTTACTCCGGAGATTTTAATCATGATAGCTGTTGCGAGTGCTGGCTTAAATGATGGCTAAGTAGTTTTACTAATTTAATTATACAGCCTTCACAAGTTCAGAAACGTTCTAAGCGATTCCCGGTTGTTGCTATAAATAAACTTAAAGGTATCGTCAGTTGACTACAACCTGACTATTTAAACATCGATTCAATCCCAGACCAGAATGCAAATAACAGACCATACAAGTTGAATAGCGGTAGCATATATGCAAAACCAGGAAATTTCCACAAATTAATCAATGCATTTAATCATCAGTGCGGTCGGTTCCATTGTGCGACAGTTATCGTGTGATTACCTGTGAATTGAATATCAATGCTTGTGCAACCGTGTAGTAGGTGGAACCACATTCTCTGCATAGGGATACGCTGGTACAAGTGCTGTAGGTGTGGGTACCACTGTGGGTGCGCCTGCGCGACCCACGGATATCATTCCATTTATCATCTACACGTTAACACACACGCACATAATGTTATTGCATTGGCGGCTCTGAGTAAAATGAAGTTACAATATGCATTGATGTTAATTTACTTCCTACTATTGGGCAAATCATTAAAACTGCCAAATAGGCCAAGAGAGATAAGAACAATGTTTTTAAAAACCGGCCAAGTGCGAGTCGGACTCGCGTACGAAAGGTTTCGTACCATTGTCGCAAAAAACGGCGAAAAAATCACGTTTGTTGTATGGGGGCATGGTTGTATATTTTTTTTTTCACTAAAATATTTATTTTAATCTGTTTTTAGCTATCAATTTCAACTGTCTAGCTATTACGGTTTATGAGATACAGACTGACCTAGTGACAAACGGACGGAGACGGAGTCTTAGTAATAGGGTCCCGTTTTTACCCTTTGGGTACAGAAGCCAAAAAAAAACATTTTGAAAAATAAAAATACTCTGATATCATGTTCACACTGCATTGTCAATACGAATCATAAAACTTTTCGAACTCTTTGCAAGTATTAAATTAAGTATATAAGTATACATAATACAAATGACAATTTCGCATTATTTTATTATGAAGTGAACTTAAATAACTAACCATATTATATGAACTTCACTACAAAAATACTTTGAGACGGATAGACAGGCGCGAGACGCTTGAAAGGTCGATACGGAAATATGCGCCAACTCATCGATCTAGTCCAGATCAACGGGCACCTAGCTTTATTCTAGACATTTTTAGACTAGTATAACCATTTATAATCAAAACTTATTTCTGATTTTAGTATGCAGTGGAAACATCTTCTGACAAGGTGTTGAGTTATGAATGTTATCTATCTACTAGCTGTCTCCCACGGCTTCGCTCCCGTTAACCGCTACCTACCTACCCTACCGTACCTACCCTACCCGATATAGAAACCCAGGGTAAAAACCCACATATAACAATTTTCTTTTTGGTCTTAAAACATCTTCGCATTATTGCCTTTCTAATGAAACCGGTTTGGGGCACATCAGTTGGATGGTTTCAAAGTCTACAACGGACGTAGGTGGACATAAGTAGAAACACAAAAAATTGTGTTTTATATTTTAGGCTAAAAGACCGAAGAGAAGAGAGAGAAAAATAGCTCAGAACACGTTGGGCTTCTTACAAACGGCCACAACGCGAATTTGTGTTGTGGCTTTCACAATATTCGACCAAAACGCGTTCTGGCAGAGCAGAAAAGCCAGACCGCGTTCTGAGCGTCAACAGATGCGACCACAACCCGAATTCGTGAAGGACAGGTGGTATTGTTGTGAAGCAACACTTACCAAGGTCCAAGGCCCATCCAAGTTTTTGGATGAGTCGCCTTAACCGGCCGGGGAGGCTGTGGTTTGGTCCCCAGGTTAAGCATTACTTACTGAGGTCAGTTTTTGAATGGATGTCTTTGTCATGGTTATATACACAATCTTATTAATAATCATCATACCATACTGATTTTGCAAATACAATCCAACTTGCTTATTGCGATGAAAATTTTCCTCGGAGCCATCTTGGATTTTCATTTCGATCACACTATAGTTTTTAGCGATTTTGAAAACCATTAACTGACCTATCCAAAAATAGAACTTGGTAAATGTTGCTTAACCTGGCGCCTTCATAACCCCCGCCGGTTCTGAGCAATTTTTTCGCTCAATGAGCGTTTTCGATATTTGAGCCTAACATATTAATACTTATATAGATTTCTAGCAAGCGAATTTTGGAAATAAAATATTTCAGTTTAAAAGGAAGTACATATTGTAGACAGTCGAATATCGGATGTATCTGATTAAGTTTGAAACTTTGTTATTATTTTCGGTGAAGGGATGATGCAAAGTAAACAACAAGAAAACGAGAGGAGATCAATTTGGAAAAAGATACGATCGTCTTATACTACCTAGTTACAAGTAAAAATGTTGCACACCTTTGATCGATAAATTAACACAATCACTCCAAAAAAATGCCATTACCAAACACTATTTTCGATATATTCTACGAGTAAAATATTCTCTATTTTGAAGATTCTAAAGCTGAGAGTCGTTTGATAGTCAAATTCTGTGGTGTCTACTAAGAATAAAATGCAAGCTCGTGCCGGAAACGATACAAGTATCATTATGAAAACTCTAAGAAATGCCTTGCGGTAATCACTAGGCGCCGGAAACATGAATGTCTTGTGATATAACGGCTTAAATATGCATCTAAGAAATGGGAGTCATACAGGGAAAAGCCGCAGACCTAAGGAATGTTGGTCTGTAAGCAATTCTCGTGTCGGTTGAATCATTTCGACGTAAATTTCTTCAGAGAAAAATTTAAGAATTTGTGGACTTCTGAATTAGAAATTAGATAGACAACGTAAGATTATCAAATATGTAATAGTACATTGTGTATTAAGGGCGGTAAGTAAGGAATTACGATCGAGACTCTAGTAGAAGCCCGAAGTCGAAGACTGAGGGCTTTCTGAGTCGAGGTTAAAACATTGTATGTATCACGGGCGTACCGCCCGTTTTTCATCACATTTGCGAGTAATAATTATGAATTATATCGTTAATACACAAGTCAGCACAGCTGTTATTACGAAATACGTGAACTTTTTTTTAAGCGGTTGGCGAATTTTTGCCTACACCACAGATTATACAGTGTTTTGTTCAGAAACTTTAAGGGCAAATACTTACGTAGGTATACAGCCATGACGGAGTGTAAAAAGAATTAAATAATGTCGACGTTTTCATACTATAACTATTAAAATCGATTATTAAGAACATTAGTTGAGTATTTAAGTAGGTTAGGTTAAGACGGGCTGGTGTCCGCAACTCCACGTCTAAGCGCGTATTTTGCGTACGGGAGTATTTAAGTAACATGTAGCGAGATTGCAAAGAAATTCCTGTTTAGATTACATTTTAAGATAATTTTCAATTGCATGTAAACAAACTCCTTGCTTGAATTTGCATGACCTGTGTGCTGTGCCATAAATTAAAAAAATATTACTTACCGCCCTAGGGTTTCATGACAAAAAGAAAGCCCGAGAGTTTTATATGGGGCATTACAGCCAAGTTAACCTGTATGTTTAGATACTTTTTACGTGCAAGTGTGATGAAATAATAATATGCTGAATAATGTTTTGCTAGTAAATAAAACAAGACAATTTAACTTACATGCGGTACAGTGCTCGCCGAACTTCTGGGCCGACCTGAAGTTGGCTTTCCGATGCGCAAGGCACGAAACGGTGCTGTTTTTGTATGAGTTTACCAACTTCAGGGCAGGCAAGTTTGGCGAGAACAATACTAAGAATATGATCGATAATCCCAATTAATCCAGCAGATGGAACTACTCCAGTTACCTTAACTGATAAGACGAAGATAAACAATTATCCACATAAAAAGACGGTGAATAAAACGTTTAAAAGTCACTTCTTATCCCATCCCATCGCAGCGTGCAAATACCGACGCACATGGGTTGGTTAGACACAATGATTAGGTATGAATATTAATCTGTAATTCACACACAGACTCGACGTCTTACGTACCGTACAAGTGGCTACGATAACTAATAAGTCTGGTAACTAACAGCTCAGCTCAATATCTGGTGTAAAGTTCCGAGAATCTTAACAAAGTGATGACGTATTGTGTAAATTTCAGGGAAAAACCGAGCGCGATTGATTAATGTTATAAACACATATAATTTTTTAGATGTTTACTACTTTTGTTTGTTTATGGGTGATGGTTTGAATTTTAGGGTTCCGTACCCGAAGGCTCCATACGGAACCCTATTGCTGTCACTCACGTGTCTGTCTGTCACAAAATTTTGTTCCCTACTTTTTTAATTTCCCATTGACCTATGAACTTGCAATTTGGTGATTGTATTTGTAAAGGCCAATATATTCTACATTTGGTACGGAACCCTAAATGTGCGAAGCCCGACACGCACTTGGCCGGTTTTTTTAAAGGAAGGCTCTTATTTGTATGACAACAGTTTGTGATTTAAAACGAATTAATATTATTAAGTCAGTCCGTGCAATACCAGTATCACTAACGAAATTTAAAGATACCATTAATGCTGTTGTCCTACAAACTACAAACAACCATCTGCTGTACACCCATAGGTATTGGCAGTGGTAGATAGGATGCTTGTCTCTCAGTTTAAAATGCAGACTACAGACTCTGCCTATCTAGTTATCAGTCAGCAAAAAGACGATGATAACTTTCTACTCATTCTTATATGGTTATAAGAATGAAATGCAAAAAGCCTAGAGGAACGAATGAGTGTGTCATTCGAAGTTTGAACCCAGGACCTTACGAATAGCAGACACACGTCGTATACGTAGTATGTTTACCTAATACATATTTGTGGTTACTTAATGATAAGAGTATCAAAGTAACAATCGTCCTGGTAGTCTAAATATCATTATGATATTTGAAAATGAGTTGAAAACAAAAACTAACGAAATCTATCTAAAAGATGACAGACTATTGAATTCAAATCGAAACAAAGTGTTCTCTAAATAATCGTAATTAATCTAATAACAATAAATAAGATATCTATTGAAATGTAGTTATAAATAAACAATAATGCTAGTTTTAACGGTTACTACACCTACCTTCATCAGAATGCCACCAGATGGCGCTGTGATGATTAGATATTCAATTTATAACGAAGGTAGGAAGGAACACTTTAAGTTACAATCATAATAATTATTTATTTACAAGGATTATTACATCTATTACTATTAAGATAATGAGGACCAATACAAGTATTTATATGTATGTTCATTACAAGTATAATAAGAAATGAAAAGAGGAATGTTTAATATTTATTACAATATTAAGATTTAAAAGGAACTGCGCGTGATACCCGAGAGCATTAGTGACCTGTATCATAATCAGAGAAAGGATTGAATCGCAGTATAGTTCCAATATTTCGGTGTGGCAGGGCGCAGGGTCGTCGACCGCACTCTTCGGTGCTGGTGCCGTGCTATTTCGAGGCGGCGAGCGATGGCGAGCGCACCCGACTTTAGCCGACCGTGCGATGTGCTGCGCACGCGTAAACAAACATGGCCGAACTGTCATTCACTAATTCATTCATACGCGATCATTGTAGTTGACAAACTGACTCGCATTCATTAACTGTGCCTCAATAAACAATATACCTAGATAGCTACATTGAATTCTTTTTTATAAGCCTATTAAGTATTACAACATCTAAAACTCTGACGTGGTAACGTGTACAAAGTACCGCGGCACGCAGTCATCAATGTTAAGTCTGTTTTAACAGTCAGCGATGAGTTCAAAATGTAAATTGCGAAGTGGTAATTAATATTTAGTAGATAGAATTCATTTGAAATTCTAAATTATTATATTCATAAAATAAATATCTGCATAATATATAATTTAATTTTTTCGTACACGTATTATACGGTACAGTATGTGTAGGTACTAATTGCAAAATCATTGCAATCTGTATCAAATAGAGTTCATTAAAACTACCTATGATTTTAAGGATTGACAGGCATTATTACATGATATAACGATATGAATATGTATTTTAATGATGACAATGAAACATCTTTTGGTGGTTTAAGTAGATACCTAGTTAGCAGGTAGGTGAAGGTATACTAAGAAATCTCTTGAATTAAAAATTATGGTGTTTGCTTCCCGTTTTTTTATATTATAACATTATTAAGATTTATTTAAGAAGCATATCGAATTATTACTCGATTATTATCGCAATGTTACTGTCTTGCTAACGAGTGTAATGTCTCGCGCTCGATGAAGGCAAGCATTGTTCGTGACATGTGGACCACATAGCACATCTGTAGCGCATATTCTGACGCGCCTTTTGTTCCAACCCTGACCATGTGGCCCGCGGACGGAACGCGCTAGTTTTTGTCGCATTTTTTCGGTATACGAAAAAGTTCTTAAGAGAATACCAGATTATACCATGTGGCTATTATTGAAATATACCGTCACTAGTACCGGTCAAGACCGGAGTTTATTAATAGCCTGGTTGCAGTAACTTACTATATTTAACATTTGTCAACAATCCCGTAATACCACGGTATAAGGGTCTTTCTACAGACTTAAAACCTAGTTTATCATTTTGGTTTTAGTACTTACCTCTCTTCTCATTTGTATAATCTTTATTGCTGTTTGTTTGGGTAGACCGATAGGTGTTTATTTGAATAAATGTACGAAAAAAAATTCCGTTCAGCGTTAAAAAAGTGTATACAATTCTTCATCAGCGTAATGTTAGTCAAATATTGAGAGTGCGCAACGCGTCGTCAGCGGTACCAGTACCACGTGGTAGTTGAAGAGTTGCCAACGTTCGCTTAGCCGACACCGCTTCCTGTTTACCGCGCCGTCTGTTCGACACTACGCCTCTACGGGGGCAAGGCGGAATTACCAAAAGCTATTTTACGTCACAACTGGGAAGCACAGACGTGTAATAAGTGTAACGAAGAAACGAGAGCACTCGCAGTAATGTTATGGTCACAGGAGGTATGATTTAATTGTGAAAAGTTTATGTTTTGTGTGTTAGTGATCAGTTTAAAAAAAACTGCGGAACCAAAGGCCAGTAGTTGGTATTCATAATTTTATAATTGTGTGGGTAGGTATAACTAGTTATGTTGTCATCTCGATAAAGTTTGTATAGAAGGAATAAAAAGTAAATTTCGTAAAATGTGAGGCATAAGAAATCTAGCTCGCAGCGGGAAACAACACGAAGCATATTATGTCGTGACTTGCTCTGGGAAGAAACTGACTCAAATTGAAGCCCTTTTTCACTGGCTGCAGCCATTGGGCTTTAAGTTTCGTCTTGCCAGGAAAGCCGATTAAGTATCTAACAAACAAGACCAACATTTTGAATATCGAGGCTGTCTCTTAAATGTGCAATAAAATGATCGAACAATATGCATGAATTTAGGGACTGATCTGGTTTCTGATGGTAAGGAACCATCAGTAACCAGGACGAAACATTACATAATATCACCTAAATTATACCCTAAGGTAGCTGTTAGACAGTTAATAGTAGATACCCTTTAAATGTCCTCACTAACTTATTTGACATTGTCCAACTTGGCGCGTATCAAATATATCAAAAACTTACTGTAGAATCGAGAGTTCCGCGTAAGGCATGGCCTTGATAGATTTTGACTAAATATTTTTTCTCGTTCTCGTGTAGCGTTGGTACACAGATAACACATTGTGTCACCTTATCAAAGCGGCCAATAACGACTGACTTTATGCTTGAGAATTTGGCAAAATTCTCAATATATAAACGAACGAAGTTTTAACAGCTCTGCGTGTAGATAAATATAAATATTGGCATATTATTCAACAGTGATGTTTAATTTCGATTCAGAAAGCTTCATTCATGTCTTGGGTTATAAAAACAACCGAATATAGATAACAATCTGGATCTCACAAATATGTTTGATAAAAGTTTCAAATGGAGTTGAATATGTCATGTCGAGCGGTACATGTGTGCTCTCGTCTCTACCACACTCGAGCGCGGGATAGGCTTAACGGAGGACGCAATTATGATGATTAAATGAAACTGGTTCTTCGGCGACCGCTCCGTTGCCGGGATGTCGATGTGTAGAAGACATTCTACACTTACTTCCACTGAATCTCGAACGCCGCGCGACGCGTTCCTAACACTGAAGTCATAAGACTTAAAATAGTTTGTGAACATTATTTGTAACAGAAGATACGTAATATTAAATAGAAACACAACCTCACGCAGGTGGAGCACATAAGCGTTTGTTAAAATGTAAAATAGGCGATTATTATCGATTAAGTACTCCTCAACAGTCTGTGACGTGGCGAAATTAATGGATCAGCTGACTACTCCGTCTAAGGCAACAACAAAATTATATCTCGAGCTGCTGTATACACCTAGTGACCAACAATCAAGGATTTCAAAAAAAAGACGTGGTTCGGCATTCAGAAAAAAAAATCATATCAAAATATGTTATAGATTTCTTATGGAAGGTATACCATAAAATCTGATTTAATAACTTAACCTTTGTTATAAAATCGAAACCAGGTGACTAGCACTCAGATATTAAACAACTTTCGACATCCGCTACCGCATCGTTTTTGGTTCAGTATTAGAATGTTGTTGACTTCTGTGATGATAATAAGAAACATTAAAATATCTTAATTATGAGTACCTTATACAATTAGATGTGTAAGTTACTTAGCTTTGTACCTTTGCCTGAAGTTATAACGATAAAATCATATGACTATATATAGTACAAGCGACCCGCCCCGGCTTCGCACGGGTAGCACAGCATATTATGCATACATGTTTTTTCGTCGTAGGGTCCCCTCATCGGTGTGAGACCCGCGCTTGTATTTATCTTCGCGCGCGTTTTTATTTTGCGATATCTCTTATGTCCTAAGATATTCATTTAAATTGTATGCCTAAGGTAACTAACGTATTTAAGTTGATAAGGATTTATTCTGTATCCGTCTAATTAGTTTTCCATTTATGGCATCGTAGGTGACCATTTAAAAAAAAAGTTAAGAATGGTTATATAGTAAGCTCATTAAAAGATGGGCATATGCCATCGCGGAATTTCTGTAGACCAAAGGGATTAGGCAGCGTTTACGACGAAAGCTCCCAGGCGGCTTGACTTTTTCCCGAAATTTTTCCTCGTGAATCACTCTGTCTATTGGTAAAAACCGTATGAAAATCCGTTCAGAACTTTTTGAGTTTATCGCGAACAGATAGACAGACAGACGCGGCGTGGAACTTAATTTAGGTTCTGGCAATATATAGGGACTTAATACCGATGATTTTTACCGCAATGAACATTTAGGTAAAACGTTGTTTTCTAATTGCAATTTTAATCATTTAAAATTCAAATAATTTAACTTATGATCACAAATTGTTGAATTGATTTCTAACCTATTCATGAACGTTCATTAACGTTCCATTACTATCCATTGATAGGGTAGATACGTCTGTTTTCAATATTTAAAACAAAAAGGAGTTACTATAGATTAAGTAAACTTTAACAGCTAAAACAGAAGAAGCGGCCGCTTCAAAGGGATATAAATACTCGGCGGCGCCCGGTCCGCGATGACGTACGGAACTCTTCATCTTGACAGCCAATCTTTCAGTAAGATAGACGATGTAATAGGTGCAGGCTGAGTTTCTATCTTCCTATAACTTAGGACCATTATCAACAAGTCCTGATATTTCTAAAAACGTTTATAACTTGCAAAAAATAATAGCCGCAATGTTTGATTGGGAACATCAAGATTGCAAATTCGTCTCAATAAGTTATCGGATCTCAAAGTTGTTGGACCACTCTGTGTTTCTAAAAGTACTGGTAATGTACTACTACTGTAACGTTATAAATAGAAAACAAACTTAACGTCATGTGATTACGTATAATTTTGTTGAATAATAAAATACACCAAAAATATAATATAAAAGAATACAAAAAGATAAATCACATTATTAAAAATATAGATAAAACGCAGTTATTGAAAACGTATTCATTATTTAAATATTTAGGAAGATAAAAACTTAGGAGTGACATTTTGGCAAGGTTTGAAGGGATTAAGCTGAATACACGTGCCTTTACTCAACGAAATTGCAACCTGGCTTACTGCCTGGAAACAATTCTGGCTTACCTAACGTAAAGCTAAGTTTTCATCCTTGTAATTTTAAAAGTAGAAACTAACTTTTAAATACTAGGATAATTCTAACATCAAAATTAATATAAATAAAAATATGATACTTCAATCTCTCGTGGTAGGTCCGCGCTGGACGAAAAAACCCGCCATCAGTAATAGCGCTCCAAAACTGAATTACGAGCCGAGATCTCGTAGCAAAACATAGGCCATAAAAATATACGGAACCCGTTGTAAAATGTACAGAATCACGAAGACTGCTGGCACACAAGGGGTCATTCGCTTTGTCCGGGGGGTGAAGCCAGAGTCGGCTTCCATCAACTGATACCTACAGAAAAAGAAAAGATTAATCTAAGTCACATTACAAAAAGAAACTGTGATATCAGAGAAAGCGAAACTTAAAAGAAAAATTAGAAAGAAACGACAATACATACCAGTTTTCATCATATAGCCCTTAGCTGATGACCAGTCTATTTGAAAAGAGAGGGCGAACTTAGCCCAGAGATAAGGGTGAAGACTAGAGCGTGTCTGAACATCTTCCTCACAATTTCAAATAAAATCGACACTTTCAACAAGTGTGTTATAAAAATACCAATAATTTGGATAACGATTTGCGTGTATGCCCGAAACCCGACTGTCCCACTGCAGTCGTTCCACTGGTGCGACGATCGGGAATTCGCTATTTATTTTCCGATCGTCCCATTGACTATGTTGGTAAGACATAACACGGCTGCTAAAAAAAAGTTAATTGAAAGAAACATAAAACCCGACTGCTTAAAAAACGAACTAAAAAGACGTAAACAAGAAGAAAATCATGCTTTGCAGTCGGATGATATTGTATATTCGCGAGCTGACTGACCAAAACCAGATCTTTTAAATTTTAATTGAACTTATTGTTTAAATTTCTCATTTATGTATTTTTAATGTAAACCAGAAGAGCCATAGTACCTAATACAAGCATTTTTTTTGCTTAAAAGGTACTCCCTATCATTATATTGTTATTTATATAAGTTGTAGAAATAAAAGTTATGCTTTTTTTGCATTTTAGCTCCTGAAATACTTTCTCATGATTCCAGCTCCTGAAATACTTTCTCATGATTCCAGCTCATGAAATACTTTCTCATGATTCCAGCTCCTGAAATACTTTCTCATGATTCCAGCTCATGAAATACTTTCTCATGATTCCAGCTCCTGAAATACTCTCTCATGATTTTGAACTCCTGGTACTCCGTTTGTCTCTACCGCTTATGATTCTAGACCCGCTAATACTTCTACATGATTCTGGCCTCCGAAGATTTGTATGCAAGTGTTTTTTTTATGAATGACATTAAGTCAGAAAAATAAATTTACTTGTCTTTACTTGTCAAACGATATTTGAAAACTTTGAAAATATAACCAACCAGCAACAAACCAAAACAAAACAAAAGTTTAATTAAAACTGTAACCCGACTACAGATTTTTTGGCCTATGTTACCCGGGCCATATTAACGAATCGATCAAAATCAGTTGTATACTCGTAGTTTAGGCGCTACGGAGGATCATACGTAAATAAAAGTATACTATATACATTGACTGCTAAATTAATAACCCTTCCTTTTGGCTTCGCCGTAGTCGGGTAAAAAAGGCTAAACCGACGAGTCTTATAGCATTACAATGCTACACTACCTAACTATCCTTACAACGTCTCGTTTATTATAATAAGTACTTCTTACGATGTTGTATGTCATTACAAAAAGTCAACTTTGATTTGTTACAAAATATCATACATCCTTGAAGTTTTTTCTTGTCAACAGCCCAAACAATCTGTACGTTGTGCGGCCCATTGCGACCTTCAGGAAAGCTTTGATAGGGAACTGCGCAGGATCAACTCCGGTTTAACCGTAATTCCTATGAAAATTCTGTTTATAGGTTACTTTAAGATTGTGACATGTATCCTATAAGTTTTAATACTATAAGATATTTCAATGGAAGTCAGGTCTGAATTACCTACAGCTCTCTTGCGAGAATTAATATGATCATTTCCGGAATAACAAACTTGTGCTTTCTAAAACAATTTCCAGTTTTAAATGAAACCTATCTATATTTTTTTTCATAGTTCTACTTAGTTGGACCTACAACGTCCAGCGGACATAATGTTCGGATAAGAATATTTATCTGTAGAGTAATATTCTCGATGGTCCGGGTGGGCGTTGAGAACGTGGATATTTCGGGCCATTATCACGCGCCCACGCTTTGCTATTGGCAGAAAAATGTTACAGAAATACATCGTCGCAATTTACAGTCACTCTTATGCGGGGTCAGCTACTGACATTGATACCATCTTTGACTGTATTAACTGCGGCTGAGTTAAGGGGACTCATTTCTGTCAATATTATGCAGATGATCCTTTTAATTAGAACATGTTGTAAGTTTTCCCCTCCATTCTTAAATGAAACCAAATGTCGTAGATCTTGTTTTAACTTTGAGTGTTATCTGTATTCCTTATCATTATTACTGAGAACCGAGAGACAGACGTAATGGAAGATATGTGTTCCAGAGCAGTGCGTTCTCTAGCCCGTTTCCGGTGGTTGTTTACAAAAAATATAATATAAACTCTTGTCCAAAGCGGCTATACGAACCGGCCGGGGCCGGCCGAGATACTTGCTACGATTAAAAATCGTTACAACTTCCGTTCGGGTCCGAGACGCGGAGCGGAGCTCCAGATAAAAAAGATAAATAAGAAAAATAACTTAAAGATCGATACGGTGGAACGGCGCTACCTGTTTTTTCACTGGGCTTAGCTTGCGGCCATCGTTCTTCTCTTACGTATAATCCACACAGGCGCGGATCCAGGATTTCACTCATGGAGGGACAAATATTTTTCTATAGGAAGGGAGGGGAAGGGTCATTGAAAAAAATGCTGTTCCTGCATTTTCAATCGCATAAGTAACCTCCTAAGTTTGGTTTGCCAGTAGCATTTTGGATGAAATCAATTCTTGAAAATGATTGTGGACAAGAGCGAGCGAAGGGAGCTCGAATACTTTAGGAATTCATAGATATAAATAGTTCAGGTTTTAACCATTTTTACAGAAACAAGATTAACTTGCTATTCTGTTGATCATTCATACCGAAGTACGTATTTATGTCATTATTACCATAAATGCAATGACGTGAAAATTTGACTTAGCTTTGAGTAGATTAAGAATCTATTTTTTAACCAGTCACATTTTTATCTATAAGTTATAGGGCAGCAAGCTCGAATAATAGTAGTGCATGTTAAAAGCCATGGTCCTTATTTATGGCCATAGGGCAAATATGACCAACTAGGTGCTCCGAGTGAAGAAAATCCTCACAATTTGCCGACGATCGAGACCTATTTATTTTCCATAAACTCAAGAATGTGCCACTTCCAAGGATGACAACAATTTATCAATATCTAAATAATTACCCACAAAAGAAAATTATGTTTTGTTTTATTTTACAGTTTTAAGAAAACTTAAAGCTAATTTAACACAAATGAGAGTAAAAAAAATAATACCAATTAAAAGAATTCACAGCTAGTATTAATTTATCTTTATTTGGAGTTTCAGACTCAGTTTGGTCGAGGTCTGTATCCGCGCCTGAATCCACAACCGTCAACTATCTACAACACAGTATGAGTAACCGTTTTTTAAAACCGTCGTGAATAAGTGTGGTAAAATTTTGGACAACAGTCTTCTTATATCAATTATGTATGTTGGGGATGGTGATTGTTTGAATTCTATAATCAATTATGAGACGCGAATTGCTAATGAGCTGCGCAAGTATTTATGCTTTCTCTATGTTAATACATAGCTAAGACTTTTTGGAAAATCCCACTTCTATCTATGTATGTTACCGACTTGGCTTTAGAAAATCCGTAATATTTGCAGTACCTATCTTTATGCACCCGGACCCCGGTTTGTAAAAAAGGAATAATCCGAATTATAAGTAGAGTATAGTAGTAGTTGAGTCATTGCTTTTCATAATCAAGGTAACCCAAATAAAGATAAACAAAAGCAGTTTAGAAAGAAACTTAAATAATGTATGTATATTCAATATCGACATTCGTTGCGGAACTCTAATAAAACGATCGATTCCTTAGAAGATTTATAATACTAAATAATAGCGCCGTCTGAGTGAATTAGCATCACATGATGTCATGTATCCGGCTGCATCCATAAGAGGGGCCATAAATCGAACGGGTTAGATGTTTTACTTCAGTGCAACCGGTAATGGAAGATATCAGATTAATAAAAGATGTCGATGAGACCAGGCAAGATGCACAGCAATTTCACGAGTGCTGCGCCATGATAATTAAGTGTTCGAACGGTGTGCCGTGGTGTGCGTGGGCTCGGCGCTGAGTCGATACGGCGCGGAGCAGGCATATCAAGTCTGGTAACTATGCGGCGTAACTCCGGTAGCGGCGCAACAGGTCTGTGGCGGGACGCGGGCGCGGGCGCGGGGCTGTAGGAAATCCTTCGCGCATACACGCACACTTCGCCGCGGCGCGAGTGTGCACCATCCGGTTTTGTTTGCGTGTGAGCAATGTGTACAGACGCCGCGCGCCTGTGTTAAGCTGTATCGACTCGATCGATCAATGAGCTCGACATCAACTCGGACTCTTGCCTGCATGCAACTCATTGATTAACGCTATGAACGTGGAATTGTTTATTCATTCATGATGTATATTTTATATCAAATGGACGTTTTTCTTATCCGTATTCTTAGTCTTAAATGTTTTCCTCATAACACAAAGCTGCTTGTATCTGGCACTGTTTCTCAAGCAAACACTGTACGCAATTTTATCCACTACTCCGTTGACTTAAAGGCTTCAATAGTGTGTATATTGGGCATTAGTCTAGTTAGGACATAACAATTTTCTCACTACCAAAAATTTTAAAAACAATTTGTATTGTTAAATCGTTTAGTTAAAGTCCTACAATATGTTGGTCCCTTACTAACGTTAATTTTTCTTTTTTACAGAGGCTGATTCTGTGTCCCACGTAATATGTAGGTGAGTAAAGCAATCAGGCAATATCAAACTACATAATATTTACAATTATTCATATACATAACTTCAAACCAAACTCAATCTAACTCACTGTGGCTACTGGTATGAGCACTGCCGGGATGACACAAGACTAACGAACCGTGCACAAGGATGCGAAAAAATATCTTCAGTAACGCAATTAAAAAGAAATCTCTGAATTTAAACCCGCTATCTTACACAATGCAATAAAGAAAATGGCAAAGTGTGCCATGAAGACAACCTAAAATATCGTGTGTTCTCAATTGAACACAACGAAATTGCGATACACAAAGAGATACATAATATCGATTTAGTGAAATTTTGCAGAAATATCGTCCACTATAGGAACACCCGAATACCGGTTCTGCTACAGACAGATACGGTTGTTGCGAAAGGATGACAGAGAGCAAAATCGGGTGGCAACCAATATTGTCATAATCTGTCTTATGCGAGAACGTCGTTGTGATTGTTAAGGACCAGATCCACTGATAAGGCAAATCGCACTCTTTATTTAGTGGCAAAACGCGTCATGAGAAATTGTTTTGATTTTCGATAGTCAGATATAGATGCGCATTATCTTTGCACCTAATTTAGCAGCTAATGTAGTACAAAGAAAAAGTTAATTCACGATTAAAGCTTTAGAGCGATTTAGATTATGTTCTGAGTAACAAAATGTTCAATTTAAAAACAGGAAAACCATGCTCACTTGTTATTTATTAGTTAACTGTTGGGAATCCCCCAAACAATATCAGATTCTTTACTGGTTGGTGGAGAGACAGGGCGAAGCGAGTAAGCTTTTTTAAGTGCAGGATGCCGTATATAACTTTGACAAAATAGATTCTCAACCTATTTAATCAATGTCGCTTTTCTAGAGCAGAGGCCTAGATAAGTGAGATTTGTAAAATGCGATTGGTAAAATGTCAAAAATGTATAGGATTTCCAAGCGCTATCGAAATATCACGTGCCTTACATTTTGGCATTTCAACAATCCCCATCGCCGATAGTAAGCCGGTAGTAGAACTTTGTCTAGCTGTAGACCCTCTAGCCCTTCGGCGCTTGAACTTCGACGACATATTGGTCATTCGATGTAGACCTTAACAGCACAGGTGTGGGACGCAGAGTAGTGGTGGGCTCGGAATTTGCGGCGACGCTGCTCGACGCCCGGGCGCGGGAGGTGCGTGGGCGCAGGCTGGCCCGTTCGCCCACGGCGCCGCACCTAGCCGCTACGCCGCCATGGTGTAAATCACGACACCTCCGTACAGCATCGCCAGTTAACAACACTTACCACCAGCCACAAGCAGGAGTCAGATAGTATTATATGTTACAGGATTATTGCAAACAGCAAGTTTATGATAAATCGCGTGATATTGTAATCTCTGTCTTCTCAATCGAATTTGGATGGGCTTTATTGTAATTAAAACTAGCAGCCCGGCTTCGCCCGTGACAAATTATACACAAAAACCTTCTTCGTTTCTCACTCTTTCTATTGGTGAAAACTGTATGAAAATCCGTTTAGTAGTTTTTGAGTTTATCGCGTACAGACGCGGCGGGGGACATCATTTTATAATAATGTAGTGATGACCAGTTCACACTTGATGACTTATGGCTCTGAGACGTGGTCGCTTACAATGGGCCTCATCAGAAAGCTTACAGTCACCCAAAGGGCAAATGCGTGATCGAATCAGAAATGTAGAGATCCGCAAAAGAACCAGGGTTACCGACATAGCCAGAAGAATTGCCAAACGTAAGTGGCACATTGCTCGCTGAACGGATGGCCGATGGGGCAGAAAGGTTCTGGAGTGGCGACTGCGAACCGGAAGACGTTGCGTTGGAAGGCCTCCCACCAGGTGGACCGACGACCTGGTGAAGGTTGCAGGGATACGCTGGTTGCGAGACGCACGGGACCGGTCAAAGTGGCGACGCTTGGGGGAGGCCTATGTACAGCAGTGGACGTCTTTCGGCTGATATGATGATGATTATGACTAGTTAACAATATATCGATAACTAATTATTTCTCAAGATAATTACAAACTTAAGGTGTCTGCAAAAATACGTTGACATATCCACCATTTGCATAGAGCATTCAATTGGCTTCGGACGTCGTCGAATGCCGAGCTCCTTTCATAGCTTCTTATTGGATTTTGAGGTGTCATTTATGATGTCGAAGCAAACGCTTCCATATCACAGAATATATGCAGCTGTTTACTCAGTTTAAATACTTGAATATCCAATACCAGGTTCCTAGTACATAATTGTTACAATTAATCAAAAAATTAAAGCATGATATTTAACTAAATACAATGATTCAATTTCGATAACAGTGCAAATCTATGCGTTTTAGCCTCAATAAGCCAAGACGAAAAATATGAAACATTAAAACAGAAAAATCGTAATTGTATCATACTAATATTTTAAAGGCGAAAGTTTGTGAGTGTGTGTGCGTGTGTTTGTTACCTCTTCACGCTCAAACGGCTGGACGGATCTGGATGAAATTTGGCTCAGAGATAGTTATCATTTTATTCCGAGTATATGTTCTCTCGGGATAATTTTCGACTTTCACGCTGACGAAGGCGCAGGCAGAAGCAAGTTAAAGATAATAATTTTCCGTTATAAAGCTTTTTATCTTCGACGGACTACAACATTGCTGTATTAAATTATTTACCAAGTAGAAGAAATGCCGTTAAAATGAGTTAAACTGATTTAACCAAAGTTGTTGGTAGTTTCAACATGGTTAGTAAATTATCTATAATTGTTTCTTGGAACATTATCGTGACTGTGGGAACAGAACAAAAAGTATTTTCGCAAAATCGCTACTAAGGATCCTGAGATGGCCACACTATTATCAGAGAAATTCCATCAATTATTAACCTGGAGTCTTAAACGCCCACATTCAGAACGTAATGCCCTAAATTATAGGTAAATCCATGCGGGTTTGTAAACGCTTCTTAAAGAACATTAAAAATACTATAAGAAGAAAAATACAATATTGAAGATACAACACTAATATCTGATAACTCATCCGTTGTATTTGATACATTTTAAGACACTTATAGTAAAAAACCTAAACCGGATATAACTACTAAATAACAGACATCAATAGAACAAACAAAGGCGACAATATCTTTTACATTTCAAAGAAACCAATGAGCAATGTTAAGCCATTACACGTTACATACTAGTATTTTAATTTTTCAACTTGGATAGATAGGACTGTAGAAATAATGGTACATGTATCCACAGATGGGAGTAATGGAGCAAAACTATTGGGGTCGGCAACGACTTTGTGATCTATTTCGTGAGTCATAAAGTGTAGTATCAAATGACGCAGCGGGGATAGTTAAGGCATATTCAAGGTGGAAAGTGATGTCATTGGCCCTACTGCGTGCTGAGGACGCTCCACTCGCTCTCTGTCACAGCTACTTTTGATTTTCGAGTGAACATTGTCCATTCTAACCGCGCCGCCGCACACGTCATTACTTTGGTATTTTCTAATCACGAGATTTAGAATGTCGAAAACTGACTTAAAATTGTCGTAAGCAACAATAAAAAGTGCTTTCCTAAATTCACCATATAAGGAGAACATATTACAGATACGAAAACACAGGAGCAATTTGTTGTAAATGTTATAGTGACTCACAACAATTTAGAAGGACATTGCTATTCAAATGAACTTTGTAAAGGAGAAATTGAAATTAGTAAAACATAATTAGATTAAGCTTACTGCTAAGGAGCTAGGTACTGACGCAACAAAAATGATTGCTAAGTGGACAGTGACATAAAGATAAACTGGATTACTTAGTTTTTCTGTGTTATTGATCATAAGAGAATGTAAGTGTGTATGTGAAACTGCAAAAAGAATATGAAAGAGACGTTTTCGAACGGCTGCAGCAGAGTGCAGACACTTGTTTGGAAGGTGATGTAAAAAGGGTTTGTAATTTAAAGGTCGTAAACGTGTCTTCAATCTGGTAGGTCACTGTTAGTTTGGCATGCGGGTCGAGTGAAGTGGTGTGGCTTCCTGCGCTCGATCGCCGGGAGCTGTAATAGTCGTCGCGATGGCAAGCAGCGGAGTGGCACGGAGGGCCGCCGGCCCGGCGGACGACGACGCGGACGGACGGCCTCACGGAAGGTCGACCGCCTCGTCCGCTCCGACCCCCCCTCCTCACACCTCACTTGCACGCCCTCACCCGACCGCTACGTGGAATTTATATAATTGCCTTCAATTAAAACAAGAATACACCGAATACCATCTTTGATACACAAACATAGATGTAGCCATTTTTAATTACTCATACACCGTTTAGTGAAACACTGAACGAATCGCGTTTCAACTCATCTTAATTACACGGCGACGAATATTCACTACTACACATCCACCGGCGCGGTGCTCGTACGCACAATAACATTTTAGTATCCCATCTGTCAATTGTGTATGCTATTACAGTCCTTACGCAAAGGCAATAATATTATGTACAGAAGTTTGATACACGATGTAAATTATCGTTTGCCGTGTGTATTAAATAACCGCATGGGATAGGAACGACTAAGGTCACCGACGATGAGTGTGCCATGAATGGACTGAGTCGTGCGCCTGCGCGATACTCGCCCATTCAACGAGATCCTTCATTCTAGCTTTTGTTATTACGTAATAGTCAGATCATATTGGTCAATTAATTAAAAGAATTGCTGTTTAAACTTGTGCCCAGACGCAAGTTTATCTCTGAGTTGTTATGTAAGCACAGTACGTTATACCTACTCGCAGCCATCGCATGGCAGAAAATAATTACAAATTATACTATACGTATTTATTGTGTAGGTGGGATGCACTACACGGGTATACTTTGAGATATTGTCCCTAAGCTTCGTAAGTAAGTAAGTACACATTATAGGTGAATGCGTTTATTTTTATGAGACATAAATAAAAGAACTCATTAAACATTAACCTTTTACCCACGCATATGGAGTGGTTTTTACTTAGTACACTTATTATCGGAGAAGTTTTATAAGTTATAACAGTTAAAGATTGTAGAGAAGAAGATTCGTTCACAAAACACAATGATATTTAATTTGTAGATAAATAAAACATATCCAAAATTCAGTTAAAGCATTAAAAATAACTAATTAAGTTCATCGAAATAGTACACCTATTGAAAATATATTTATAACCTTTAAAAAAATTGTCAATGCATCCGAAAACGTAAATAATTGACGTAATTTGGCTTTGCTCAAATTTTCATAGAATTAATTACTGACGTTTTAGTAGTTTTACATGATCTATCCGGTAGAAATTCGATCGAGGATCGAAATTGTTTAGTTAAATTCGACTGCGCTCAAGAAAATATGTTTGAAGCTCGACGACCCGAGTCGAACGGACGCAAAATATGCGCGGATCGCACCGACATCGGCATTAGTCGCAACGCTCTCATTCACGTTTCTTTTATCTGTGACAAACATCCGGTATTATTTTCAACGCGTCCACGGCGTTAGTACTCCAATATTATCAAACGATTCAACCATACAATACGATAATAATACATTTAGACAAATAACTACTTAAATAAACCGTTTATCAGCTCATAAACTTGCAAAAGATAACTTTTATGATCAAAACAATACTATTATGTAACTAGACACGTTATTTCGTAAGTAATATAGGTATATTGGAATGAATAAATAATTACATTAAATTCATTTAAATATTTATACTAGATAAGTAATAGCAAACTATTATCTTTGCAATAACTGAAGTTTTTGAACATAAAGAAAACGAGATAAGTCTTTCGTCCAGGAAGACCAAAGATGATTAATATATTTAAGAAACAATTGACAATGGAGACAACAGTCACAGAAGTGTAGAAAATAAACTACTAACTAAAGCAAAATCTACTAGACTATAAAGCAAAGATTAGTCTACCTATTATGAGCACAATAATTTTATCTATAAATCATCTTTAAATTCTGTACAGACGTCCGAAAGTCATTTTAATTCCTAAAACATTGAATGTAGCTCCATAGTTATAAAACAGATGGGACCAATTTAGCTGCATAGGTGCAAGCACTGGCGGATGGAAAGTGCGGGCGGAGGCGAAGGCGGCTTCCGCTTCGAGTCGACTCGCACCGCCTTCAGAATAACAAACGAAACCTGATTTCTATCGACTGGGCCAACGATTACACCGCCTATTCTACCATGAGAACACTTTTATCCATAATGATTCAAGTAACGACTATTATTAGCACGGAATTTTGGAAAGAAAATGTACGTGTACCACAGAAAATCAGTATCAATTCGATAACATAACAACGTGTCATGATAATTATGTAGAAGAGGTGTTGAGTTAATATGCTTACAACCTATAGAAACATAACAAAGGGTAACAGGAGTCATGTACGGTGAAAACTGAATTCTTATTAACCCCATTGTCTGGACAAGGCTCCAGAGCAGTGGGTGGACTATTACATTCCGTGAAGTGCGGCCATACAGCGTTCAACTTGGAAGGCAAAGGTATCGTTTTCACTAACAATGTATACCTATTTAGGCCACCCATTGTCATTGTTTTTCCATGATTGGCATCACTTTTCGTAACTTATGAATTCAATGAGGAGTGCTGCAAATTTCAATTTCAATTTTCAATTTCATCAACATATTTGAGTACAATGATCATCCTTAAAACTACCATTTAAATATAACATATGATTGAGGTGCGTTCCAGCAGAAGGCAGAGCAAGCAATTGACGCAAGAATGTAGTGCACAAACAAAATAATTATTAAAACTCGCAAATAATGACAACTTAATTAAGATAATATACAACAAAACGTATTTGTAATTATAATGGCAGTTTTGATTAGTTGAAAATACATTTTCTTACTCACAAAATAAACATTAACATAACAGAACATTAGCTAAACTAAACAGATGGATTGTGTGAAACATTAGCTGAACTAGACGGAAAGATATGAAAGAAAATGTGTCCGTAAGTGATAGCCTGACGGTTGACAGGACAGAAAGGAAAAAACCATGCTGCACCGTCCCCAAAAAATATTGAAAAGAGCTGGAAGATGTTTAGCAGGTTTTCTTATCACGAAAAACTTGTATGTAGACTTTAGAAGCATCAGAACGTGAGTAGCAATGAATATAGGTACTCAAATACCTACAATGAATAAGATTAAGAAAAGAATAAAAGCAACAGTAGTTCTATCTGATGCTTACTATTCTGAAATCGTTTATAAATAGGCTGTAATGTAGGTCTGGATTCAAAAATCCAATTTGGACATTAAATATGAATTACATTAGAAACATACATTGTGAAATGAAAGTCAGAAATAGATCATTTGAAATAGGCGAGTTCAAATGAATTTACGAGTGCTATAAATGTACAAACTTATTGGCATGGAATGTCACGAGTGTAATCGAAATTGGATATGTGCACAAAATTCGACTTTTCAAAAGTGCTTGTGCGAAAGAAAAAATGGTAAGTTTTGTATTTGACAACTGTTCAGCTGGTCAGATGAATTCTTTGAATCGAGAGAAGACCCTAAGCATTAGGACCAAGGAACACATATGTAACAATAGAATCTGAAGCGAATGTACAGCCTCAGGTAGAGAAACATTTTTTGTAAGGGTACAGTCATTCTTTCGTCCCATCCATTCACGTCACAGTAACAGCACGTTGTCCTTTTGTTCTAATTTTGGTTATAAAGTCATGTAAATTTTTCACTAAGAAGTGTTTTCTTTATTCATAATGTTCATTGATTATAACCACTGGCGGTAAAAAATTGGGCGAATGAACTTTGCCCGGTAGTTCTATTAGCTATAGTAGATCATAAATATGGTTCTGGGAGCTGGGGAATCTAGCTTACCTAACGGTGGAAGTGCAATTTCCAATATTTCACGGCGAATTATGGAGCAGATAAGTCAAACAGTTACTGAACTCTATTCTACGTGATAATATTGTGATTTGCGCAAACAGCTTCGAAGAATGGCTGAGATTCAGCGCTAAGAACATATTTCTAGTCGGAGTGTGGGTCGTTCTACACAATCGTAAGATTTGTAAAATCTAACTACGTGTTAATGGTGATAGGTTGTAATACATCCGTGGCGGTGTGGCGCTGCGTTATCGCATGTCCTTGACACAGAGACGCGGCGTGCACAACGCGCCTTATTGTCGCTGCAACCTTGCGAAAATTACCGCTCGCGATAACAGATGCCGTCGTCGTCGTCGGCGGCGCGTCTCTCGACCACGCGCTTACCAAAATATAGTAGTGAATGGAAACGTTACGTGCCCATGAATTTCAAAACATCGTTAATCTGAAATAGAATGCTAATGATGTTTGCTTCTGTATAAATAAAAATATTGTTGTGCGTATTCATAAGGCTTTTACGTAACGTTTTAAAGCATTTAATGGAATTTGCATGTAATTTGGCTGCGATATTGGAAATGAGGCTCGCAGATTTCTACAACTGAAAGTATGGTGCAGTTGCAAGACGAATGTGGGTGGTATCCCGGTGCTGCGACTCTCGCCGACCGGAAACCCAATTCCCGGATGCGGCTGCGCGGGGGGATCTCGCCGGAAGCTTGGTAAACGAGCACATCCGCTGCCGCCGCCCGCGCCGCAAAATTTGGCACCGCGAGCGCTCGCAGCCCGCTTCCGGCCTCCGCCCCCCGGACCCCTAACGTCGCTCTCGCCCGCGAAAATAGCGGCCAACCGCTCCGTGTACGCGGTTCATTCAGTATGGCCGCCTTCCATTCATAAAAAGGCGAGGCGCGGGCGGCGTGTTGCGCGGCGAAGGGAGGGCGGCCTCTCCCGCCGACCCGCACCCGCGGCCGACGCCAGTGCGGAATGTGCCATCGAACGGAACGGTCGTTTCGTCGGAGCGTAGCCCTAGCGCTCCCGGTTTTCCATTAAAATGTGTATAAGAATAAGTGCAGTGAATCCGCACGAGTTCGGAACGGTTACAAAAAACGCCGTCGTCGAGATTAGGAGTAGAAATCAACGAAGAACTTCAGCGAGGAAGTGAGTAGCGGCCATATTGCAGTGATAACCGCGCGGCGGGCGGACGAGAATCGAGGCCGGTGCGTGGGCCGCCCCCCGCCCGCGCCAGGTGCCGCTCCGGACCGCGCCGGTCTCATGAACCTTCCCGTGGATTTGCGCGGCCGAAATTCGGTGGTTCTGCCGTATTTTTGTGTGTCAGTGAATCTTCCGGCGCGGTTTCGGTGCGGTACGACCACTTGGTCGCTAGGCGACAAGTAGCCTCAGTGTTGTGTGTTGGGCCGCTTGGCCCGAGTGCCCTTGTGTGTGGAGCGATGTGTGTAGGAGACGTGTGACCGTGGAATGTCTGCTTCGTAAGTACATACGGTGTCCTGACGTGGGACTTCTCGCCCACCGATCAAACCGTCTGTTTGTTCGGTCACAAAACCCGCGGCGGATTCGAGTAGCTGCTTTTTGCATGTAGATCACGTAGTCATGCGTAGGTAGTAATTACATGGATAGCGAAGAAATCAAGCTAACATGAATGACGAGAGGCGACGCCTCGCTTCGCCGCCTGGCGACCGGCACACGTGCAACGATCAGCGCTCATAGCGAGAACGTTCTCAACAAACGAGTTAATAATAATGCTTTCATTTATTGTATGATTCAAATCTATTTATACGGCGTTTGTAATTTATACTGAACAAAAAACCTAATCGTATAGTACTCACAAAACTACATGAATGTAATGAATGTTTTAGATTCTTCTTAGCCAAAAAAAAGACTGTTTAAGTAGGTATTAAAGACAAATAACGCAGTTAAGCAAGATCCAATAGTAATAATGAATATAACCGCATTATTATAGCAACAGTGAGACAAATTTCGACAGAGAGTTGATAACTGTGAACGCAGATAAAGAATGAATTGTAAACAATGGTCACATAAACTGTTAATATCTTGTAACGAACTCGACAGATAAGAAGTATATTTAGACAAAACAAAATAAGAATATTATTTGTAATGTAACGGCTCGTTTTACGTAAATCTTGTTAGATTATAGCTACAATTAAGTGAAATACCTACTTCTTATCAATATCAATGGCCCTCGAGAGAATTGGATAGAATCAACTTATGAAATCAACAGAAAGGTCATAACTGCTTACACATTATTTGTATTTGAATGTGAGTAGGCAGTAGCATTACATTCATCAAGATTACAACAATGTACACATGCTCGTTCTTCTTAACGTAAGACACATCTTTATATTTGTAGTCTTCAATTATTGTACTAACAAACGCAAAACTGGCACAACACCTTTCTATTTTTTACATGGAATAATGTTAGTCATTTTTCATTCGTTTTTATACAGATGTGATGTTTTTTTTCCACGAATACAAAAGTATGTTGTACTTGGACAAGAACATATTCACTGTGTAAGTCCGTAACTCATTTCTACAGAATTCAGTTGCATTTCGATGAAAGAATTCATTTTATTCACTTTTTTCACAACTTTTTGATACCAGTCGTACTTAGGTACATTTTGGATCAATAAATGATAACTAGATACAGAATCAATTAGTTTTCAACAGTTCTGAATCGGAAATTGTCATATATTGAATCATTTGTTCAGTTAAAATTGGGGACAACCTGGATATAGGTACTATCGAACTACTGAGAAAGCCGTAAAATAGCAAATATCAAATTGACGATATGTCTGCAACACACAGTAACTAGGATGCTTAATTTACAACATTTCCTGAATGGTTTGTGGTATGGGAATCTAAGAAGAATATTCCAAATTCTCTTTACCATATATTATACTGCGCCAACATTGAAAGAAAGGAACCTTTCAAAGAAGAAGTTAAAACCTAAATAACAATTTATGTAACAAAACATTTTATAATAATGATACTAGAGATTTTCCAACACTCAAGAGAATATATGATAACGTGTCGATTGAGAACTATTTATATAATGAGAATAAAGTTATCTATAAAGTAAAACACGCATATGTAATTAAAACAACTTCAATAATTAAAAAGGCTTGATGCATGGATTAAACGGAAAGTGCACCAGCTGCCTGGAATATCGGAATTCAGAAAATATAAAATTGGCTTAATGGATGTTATATTGAATACATTTAAGAGCTAAGCAGGTTAAACCAGTAGTATTTGGTATCTGTCTACTATTTTCTTAAATAAGAGATAAAATATATTTAAATTCGTGTTGACTATTGACCTATGACTGAAATCGATAAGGTGAGAATAAAATAAAGCTAAAATATTGTTGACATAAATCACCGTATGCCATTATCAAGAAATAATAAATGTATAAAAACTTAACTTTCCAAAGTGAATAGTTTCAATGCACAAAATCCTATTGAATGGATGGATTCTATCTCTAGAGAGAAGTCTGTTAGACAAAAACAGTCCTACACTACTGATGCCGACTACTTACATGAATTTATTAAAGAAACTACTATGTAGGTACTTAGTACTTGGAAAGCTTCAATGTAAATAGTAATGACGTGAAAAATATTAGATAAACATTGTTCATTAGAAATTTAGAGCTATAAGACCATAATAAAAGCCTGTTCAAGGAGCTTTGATTCTAAGGCAGTACTTAAGGATTTCAAATATTCGTTAATACTGATAAGATTTAGCTAAGTATCTACTGAGTTTTGTGTGGTACTAGCACTTTTCTCTTTAGTTATCAAACGTTAAGTCCGAACCCGTCCGAAAACTAAACAGTAAAAAGGAGTTTAGTAATAAAAAAAAGCATTCTACTTAGCAGTTTTGAGAGAGCCACCTACGCAGTTTTAATTAACCAGAATCAGAATGTTGCTCAAGACCACAATGCATCTTCGCAATAATTTGATTCATGAATATAATAATGCAATATAACTTCTTTGTACTGTCTTGAGTACGCAGAATACTGATTAATTATTAACTGTAAAATTTATAATTACATAGTTATTTAATACAGTGGAAACAACGCTGTTGATGAAATCTATGAATACGACTTAAAAAAAAGATTTGTTTTTGATACAAAGAACTTACATGCAAATGAGTTGAAAGAACAATCTTTTGATTTCACTCAAAACCATAAAAAGGTATTTCGTATGATACGTCTCGTGATTTCGCTTAAACCGTAAAAATATATCTCGCTTGGTACTAACGATTCAGACACGAAGCAGGCAGGTATTGAATATAAGTTTCAGTCACTGGACTGCAAAGGTATCACCAGATTTGACGTAATGAATGTGGATGAAAGCGAGTATTATCTAGTAATTTAGTCTGTTTTTATGTTTAAGTGTTGTGGTCTCTAATCTAATTTGAATATGTGTTCACTCTGCAGGTGGGGACGATGAGGGAACAGGAAGGCGACGGCCCGGAGAGCCGTTAGCCGTACTCGATGGATGAGTATGGCGGGCCGGCGGCGCCGCCCCGGCCGCCCAAGCCGGCGGCGCGCGTCCACAGGCCGACGGGCGCGCGCCAGCCCACCGTGTCGTTGCTGCGGCCGCGACCAGAGGCCGAGCGCGAGCGGAACGCCTACGTGGAGGCTCCGCGGCGAGCGCACGCCGCGCCCGCGACTCCCCACACGGCCGCGCATCAGCCGCTCAAGCCGGTGACGACGCAGCCGGCCGCCGCGGCCGACAAGCGGCGCGCCGGCGCCCTCGCGGCCGATTCTATAGTGTGCGACACCTGCGGCCGCTGCCGCTGCGAGCAGTGCGCGCGCCCGCGCCCGCTGCCGTCCCGCTGGCTGTGCGGCTCGTGCCTGTGCAGCGCCGAGGCGTGCGTCGACTACGCGTCGTGCATGTGTTGCGTGAAAGCGCTGTTCTACCACTGCGGGAGCGGCGAGGAGGAGGCGGGCGAGCCGTGCGCGTGCGGGCCGCGGCTGGCGTGCGTGGGCGCGCTGGCGCTGCCACTGCCGTGCCTGTGGCTGTACTGGCCCCTGCGGGGCTGCGCGGCGGCGGGCGCGGCGCTGTACGCGCGCTGCCGCCGCTCCGGCTGCCGCTGCCCCGAGCCCCCTCCGCGGCTCTCCAGTATTATCTAGTCCCGCCGCGCGCCGCCCGCGCCCTCCGAAGCGCCGAGTCGAGCGGCGCGACCGCGTTGTACAAATATTTATTTGCGAGCGGAGAGCTTCGGACAGCGCGGGGGTGGACTCAGTGATTGCTGTGCCTGGTGCGAGTGGTGTGTGGTGCCGCGGGGCCGGCGTCGGACGAGCGCCCCGCGACACTGAGTGAATCGTCTACGAGTACCTTGTAAATATAGTCGTATAGTGTGAATGTACGTGAACGTGTCGCCCGAACGTCGAAAGTCTCAAATTTTCTTGAGACCGTAACGTGTCATAAGAAAACGTTAACGTTAGTATTTTGGATTCCACAAAAATCCAGAGAAGATTAAGAAATGAGATATAAAACATACTTATTAAGATGTAGATAATTTACCATTTATTTATTAACTGAATTTGTATTTATTTGTAAATAAAACGACAACATTATATTATAAATACGAATGTTTACTACATTATGTTTGTTTTTTTCTAATCCTTGGGTTTCTTATTCAGCCATGGTAATCTGTTTTAATACTTGTTCTAAAACATATTCAGAATATGGTACTTACTTACATATATGATTCAGGTCTCAATTTGACGATCAATGTAGACGGGAACCACCATCAAAACACAAAACAGTATTGGCCACACTTTAAATCTTGCATTTTTTCATGATTCATGAACATTATTGAAACACAATTAACATTTATGTACTTAACTTTGAATACTTTGAGTTAGCACAGAATTCACATGTCGAGTAGATCCTACTTGCAGACACAAAAAATATATAATAAATAAGTACCATAAACCATATTAAAAATCGGTTCTAGAAAGCCATTTAATAAAAGCAAAACATTTAGGAAAATTTGCAATATCTAAATAGCTATATACTACTATATGTTTACTCTGGCCGCTGCTATAAGAGACCACTAAGTCAACCCACCATTGGCTCATTATTTATCCATACAGTAAAAATTGTTTCTTGCTTATTATGATGTAAGTTAATAGGAGGAGGTACTCAAATACCATGAAACTTATTGGAATTTAATTTTACTATTGTTAAGTATTAAGTTTTACCAACTATTCCGTTATTATTTTGTTCAAATAATTATTTGTATCTTTTGTTTGACATTTTACTATTATAGATCTATTGTATGTTATGTGCTTTCTAGCCTAGACATGGTCTTCAATAGGAACAGCCATAGTATATCTATGGGAACAGCCGATGTTCAAACAATCGGGCTTAAAGAAATATAAAATTAAAGCAGGTAAGTAGCAACACTGCAATATTTTCTTCAGTATCAAGCACTAGGTACCAGCTAAGTAATAAATTGATAAATAATTAGCAAATAATCGTCGAGGGTAGCTGTCCTTGATTAGTAGTGACTGTGGTAATGAGTACTCTCGCTCTTTTTGCCCTTACAACACAGTATTTGTTTTTGATTTCCTTGTTAAATTACAACACAGCACAAATACCAAGTTTTTAAAGGAAATCACAAATACGAAAAACTAAATCTGAATAAAACAAAACTTTTCACGGTTTTCACTAAAGTCTAAAACTAAGCAGGTAGGTATTCAAATCAAAATTTTAAAATGACATTCCTTCAAGATTGTCAAGATGTCAAAAGTAGTCTATGGTGGTGGTTTTTTTTTTGTTACCATACCGAAGAATTTGTCCTCGTGGAATTAGTCCTAAAACAAAATTATAATTATAATGCCCATTTGGCAGCGTTACAAAAATGTATAGAATTTATTTTTAATTTACGTTATAATTTCTCTGGAAATTCGACATTTAATATAAAAAAAATTGAACATATTGGCCAAACTACGAACGTTGAGTCAAAAATTGTTACAATATCTCATAATTTTCGTCTAGAATCTGCCAAGCGAGTTGTGTCCCATGAAAAAGACAGCAAATTTACAAAAAACTCACAGGTGTCAAAACTGTTAAAGTACGCTGAAAACTTGTTTGATACTTGAATTTTTTATCTCTTTGAGATAAATTAAAAAAGTGCATTCATTCTGGCAAACAAGTTTTCAGTGCACTTATTAGTGATGACACCAGTAAGATTTTTGAATTTGCCGCCTTTTTAATGGGACACGACTCGCTTGACAGAGTCCTAAGTAAATTGGAAAATGGATGTTTTCGTTAATCATGAGAATGGAATTTATACACGCAAGTTGAAGTAGGAGGCGAAGTTGAAGGAAGTAGCAACGGCTCGTCGCGTCATCGGCGGCGGTGCCGCGTCGCGCCCGTTTCCGTTTACCATCACCATCCGGGATGTTCCGAGCACGCCTCCTGTTACTCTCTTCCTTCTTCCCTCACGTACGCAAGTAATAAAATACTGTCATGCTCCTTTTGTAACACAGACATTGATAGGTTCTACTTTGTGAATAATAATTATTTATGGTTTCGATGAAATAAAAGTCTTGAATGAGTATAGTTTGTGACAAGAATATAGTGCGAAATAGTGTGGTTGGTTATCTGACCTGTGGAACATCAAAGAAGCGGACTATCAGGCAAAAGAGTAGGCTGATGAATGATCAGTTCAATGAGGGTTTCCGTTTTTGTGCCCAATAGCTGTTAAACATTGTTATAATGCGCACGGAAGGCAAGTTTGAATTAAAATCATTTTTAGTGCCGTAGAAGTGCGATTAAATATAAAATCGAGTAGTTATGCTGTAGTTTTTTGGGCAGCCCCTTTTTAAAAAAAAAAAAGAAGTATTTAATTTTCTGAAACCTAAAGCTCTATTAGAGTAGTGGTTGGTAATACCTAACCTTTCTTAATCTGCAAAAAATATTAATATTAAGTATTATTTTTATGTCTTTAGCAATCTCGGGACTCTGTCTGAAGTCCTGGTCCTTTGAAAAGCGTGCCAGGGGCCAGGGGCCGAAGCCAGTTCACAGAGGCCTTGTTAGACATATATCATGTGACAACAACCGACAATTATCCCTGTATGCACTACGGAAGTGCACCCAAAGACAATCCCCGGTTGGTGCAGGACTATTCTTAAATATGGAGGCAAAGATATTGGGCTATGTGTTTGGGAGGTTCAGTGGATCTATTGCCTAAAACTATAGAATGACTGAGAAAGGAAACCTACCTTAATGCCCTGCCTGACTACTATTGAACTACACGGCTATAAAATGGCAGGGGGTGACATGCACACTCAATTAATGGGCCCCCATAAACGGTCGCTAGCACTTGAGTGACGTAGCGCCAAGGGGGCAACATAATATACAGAGTTGCTTGAGGAGTGGAGAAGTATACCACGGCTTTCAGGACAATCCCGGCAGTACAGTCAAGAAGGGAAGGTTATATATATCCTACCAGCATCTTACTGGGTTAACGTCCTTATTATTTTTTTATCTTATTTCGAAAATATTCACAATAATAAATAGTAAATAAACGCGCGCTTAAAGCCAAATACTATGAATTATGACATTTTGAATACCTCACTCTACAGCAGTGCCCCTAGCGGCAAATTCAAAGGTGGTAGCCCCCATTATACGAGAATCCTTACGCTTCACGTGGTCGGTGGTAGTATCAAAATAAAAGCTTGACTTGTGGGCCTTGTGGCCCTATAAATTAAACTGTACATGGATGTTCATATACTCTGTTCACTTCACGTTAAAGTATATAATCTTACCATAAATAAAAAAATCAAGCAAAGTGCATTATTTTGTACATAGTGTTATTACAAATATTTACTAGTATTACAATTTTACTATACAATTTAATAGCTTCCACAACAATAATGTTATCCCCGCATGGCCTGGATTGTTCCCCGCTGTAAATTTAACGTAGTGCGTACAGCCAATGTTAGTTCGTTTTAAATTGGAACAACAGATGTTGACAGGCTGTCGACAAAGTTGTTTGATGGCTGGATGAGGCCTGGCAATGTAATTATTAAAGGATATTATTGGTTATTGGGCTAAATTCTAAAAGGAATGATGTAGATATTTTAATTATTTGTAATCCAAAGGGACCCAAGAAATTAAACCTTTTTTATTGTTGGTAATACTGTCGAAATAAATTGTCATCTTCTTTTTCTTTAAAATTTTACCTCACCTACGATATATACTCGTATATAATCTGAACAAAAAGTGACTACTATATTTATGTATAATATTAAACACGGTACTACTATATTTGGGTTTTATATCAATCTACGGCATTTTTATAGGTATGTCCTTCCAGGTATATTTTTTTTGTTTTTACATTATTTTCTGCGTAGAAACCGATAGAATTCATGAACTCTCTTCTATAATTGTATGGCTATCATGTATGGCTGTACAAAAGATGTGGTAAATTTAAACCCAGCCGTATTGCGTAAGTGAATACGGCAACGCAAAGAATTTGACCGCTATCCAATCGGCCAATCACACAGACGGAAATCCACACCGCGTCATTCATCTCGCATGTCGATTTCGTCGATTGGATAGCGGTCAAACTCTTTGCGTTGCCGTATTCACTTACGCAATACGGCTGTTCCTTCCTTAGAGCTGTTCTTGAAAGGCTTCAAAATAATTTCGTTGAAAAAAATTTAAAATGTTGAAATTTTATTCCTTAAATATGTTTAATGATCTGTTTTTTTAATATCTTAGCATGGAAATGTTTTTTTTTTTAATTTTGTCATACTATTGAAAAAAAGAAAAATGTGCGTTGGTTCTAAGATACCGAATTGTTTTTTTTTTGTGGAATCCTAATTTTGGATGCAAATGATGATTTTAGAATCGGAATCTTATTTTGGATTTCGTAAATCTTAATTAGTTTTTGAGATATTTGCAAAAACCAAACCTCTTTTTATTTTTCAGTAAATTTGTTTCTTACTTTTGAAATTTTCGCGAGTGGTACAAAATATTTTTTTCAAAAATCATCTACATGCTATTCCGAGTCGAATGACACCTTGTTCATATATTTCCAAAGACCTTATACGTATTTCTTACTACTAGACTGTGTACCAAAATTTTTTGTTTAGCTAAAATGAAATCTATTATCATACACTTAGGTTACCTATTTCCTTATAAGCGGTAGCTAACCAAAAGCGGTCCTGGCGAGAGGGTTTCCGCTGGTAGTGTGTCCTTGTCTGACCTATTGCTAGCACAACTAATCATTGGGTTTGGTAGAAATGGTAGAAAATTTTATATGTTTCTTTTTATGTTATACCAAAACGAACAATTCATAGACTTTGACACTCATTATATTATTTGATATTTATAGAAAAGTATATAAATATTTCTACAGTTCCTATATTTAATCAATTCGTTGTATTTAAAAAAAATATCATTTATACTGAGTAAGAGTAGTACTTTTAAATGTTTGGGCCTGGTAATACTAAATGTAGGATGGTGGTTTGCGGATTTTTTGGCGGACTTTATTCGAGTGAAATTCAGCGGCTGTTAATATTATTTGCAAATTAATTCCTAGTGGAATACAATTGGTGCAGTTTTATTTCTCAACTGTCTATGCAACTGGAATATATGTGAAATCATAGAGATCCTTTGAAGTATATTTAGCTGCCGGTATTTCAAAGCACCGTCAGAAGACTGCAGGGTCATCTAACGCCTCTTCTTCATGAGCTTGAGAGTAGGATCAGAGAGCTTTTTGTTCCAATCTATATGATGGTCTCGAAGAATGAAACTTGAAGAGATTTGGGATTTGAGGATTATTGAGTCGGGGAGGACTCTCTCCGAACTTCAGATAACCCTTTGATACTCCATAGTAAACTGCTCAATTCCTCTTCGAGTTCGGTGTTATTTTCGTCGGTCCGGAGTGTGCGCGTGTTGTACGTTGCCAGGTCCAGTCGTCGGTGTTTTTGGGGTAGCCGGATCTCGTCCGGGATTCTTAGCACCCCTTGCCATACCGTGACCTAGACCCTACCGTAATCGAAGGTACAGGCTGCCGGGCAATAGGGGCTATGTTTTATTTGTGCTATTCATGGGGAGTGCTTTGCAGGCGGGTTAGCGATCGCAGTATGGTTGTTACAAATGCACAGAGAACGCTGCTGCCCATTCTCTGGTTTTTCCCTTAGTCGCCTCTTACGACACCCACGGGCAAACATGGGATGGTGAAATTCTTTACGCCTATAAATTAGGCAGGTTAAGGCATAGCACGCACAGCGATTTTGATTCGCGCGAATTATTTTCCGCGCGAATTTTTTAGTACTATTTGAGCGCGATTTTTTTTCCGCAGTGCGTGCTGCTTCATACAACTCCATAGGCCACAGAACGCGCGGAAAAAAAATCGCGCGAATAAAAATCGCAGTGCGTGCTAAGCCTTAGGTAGCGATGTTAGGTAGCATCAACATATCGGAATACTTAAAATGTTGTTTTTACAATCAATTTGTCCGTGTTTACTCGTGTTGGTCATGGTCACCTCATTAGAAAGAGACACACTACCAAAGGGAGCTCTCTCGCTCGGACCGGTTTTTGCGCCATAGTGCACAGTCTAGTAGTAAGAAGTATAAGGTCTTTGTATATTGCCGAGACTGCTGAAAAAAGTAGAACAAAAAAATATTTGTTGACTAGACTACGCGGTCATAGATAGAATTTCTTTTTTTTTAAAAACTAGATCTA
This sequence comes from Orthosia cruda, assembly GCA_964057195.1. Classification (NCBI taxonomy): domain Eukaryota; kingdom Metazoa; phylum Arthropoda; class Insecta; order Lepidoptera; family Noctuidae; genus Orthosia; species Orthosia cruda. The sequence continues at coordinate 24,216,003 of OZ059838.1, forward strand.
TCTACTTTTCCGAATTTAAGTAATTCCGAAGTAGCGTATGTTATTCATTTATTTTAAATATTTTTTCTGCTAAATTCCCATATAGTGTCAGTTCAAAACCTAGGTATGACAGTGGTGCCTTAATTTTTCAAAACTATGATTGGCCAATAATGTACAACCAGAATATTAGAATTATAAATCGCTGGTCATTTATTCATGTTGTGTCGTAAGCATTCGACACAGGGAATTTATTGTTCTATTTTGCATCAAACGTAATTCCTCCGTTGGTTTTGACTCAAAAAACACTTTTCGATTTTCTTTGTAATAAATATGTCAACGTTGATGTATTATAATGGACGTACCTGTTTGATCCAGATGAACTAGTGTTTTTTTTTATTTAAAAAAATATCATGAAATGTGTCGGGCTTCGCCGGAGTCGGTCGGTTGACCTCTGCTACGGAGGAGATGGATCATCCGCGCCATTGTCAGGTTGATTTGTGACCACGGCTGCCATTTGTGGTACATTCTGGTTTGATATACTCCTACACTTTGTACAAGACTATCGTTATTTCACTGTCAAATCTCGCCAGTTATCGAGCGCATTCCTTGACCTGTGCCCTGAGATGCATCATGCACTGCCAGTTTGATTTCTTCGATGTTCTCTTTGTATTGTTAGGGGTCTTATTCATATCTTAAGGTTCAGTAACTTCGTTTCCTTTGCAAATTATTGTGGTCCGTATAATGTTTTCATTACCTCTAGGCTGTGGTGCCTACACGTTCAACATTCTAGTAGCTAGCTACAACCGGCTATTTATAAAGCGAGTTTATTAAAACTACGACTGGTGTGCCTTCATAAGAAACCCTTATAAAGAATATAATGGGCCGAACCTGACAGCTTTCGATCATTGGCTGAACATTCCGATCCAGTGACACACGCTATTGTGTTTTCTAACATTAAAATATTCCTTATAAACGACAGGTTTAGAAATTAACAATTGAAATGTTTATACTCGTATGTGTGAGATTATCAAACAATGAAGAATACCTACGTACTTGTGAATGTAGCAACATCGATTATAATCAATTGCTTTTTATATTCCTATTATTATTTATCATCAAAACCATTCAAGTCTTCTGTCTGGAATTATTTTCTTACATATGTACCTATACTTTGACAATTTGGCAATTATTCCATTCTTTAAAAATATATCGAGTCTGGATAAAAACCCGGGCATATTTTTAGGGTTGTGGCAAAAATCACAAATGAAGAAAAATGGAAGAAGAAAGAGGAGAAGTCCAGCACCGGAACAGAATTTACAGGTCATTTAAAAATACATCTTTACCGATCTTAATATGAACCTATAAATATAATTCCTATTTTGAAGTCAGAATCTGTCATTACAAAGAAAACCTCTGTTAGTAGGTCATAAAAAGGCCCACAAAGTATGTTTGAGGTCTTAAATCAAAATGAATAAGTAGCCAATAAGAAAAGGGGGCAAGATGTTTGGCGATTGTTTGTACGCATAGTTGCAGTGAGTCGGTCGCAAGCGTAGCCGATAAAGTGGCAGGTCATCGCGCAGCGCAGGAAGCCGCGGCGCTTCAAACAGGCCACATTCTGCCCAACGAACAGATAACAACTGTTGGGTAATCACTAACAACCACCGACAGTTGCTAACCTATCTCGTCATACAAATTAGACTACAAAAATTAAAAGATAATTGGAGACGGCAGCATAGTGTCATTTTTACGAGCGTCTGTCTCGATGTTATAGTATAAATTATTATGTCACGTAAAATTTATTAGACACCTAATCTTATTTTTCCTTGTTTACGAAGTTCGACGACTGCGTATAAGATAACATTCGTACACTCTGACGAACTTTAACAACAGTTCTTATGAATAAGACAATGAGCGGTCGAGTAGAGAGGAGACTGTCATTCATAGTGCGCTGCGCAGCTTCGGACAGACTATAAAATATTCCCTACTGATTTTATGAATTCGAAGGGACTTTATTCTTTTCCCATTTAAGATTCCTGACGTCAAGCGGGCACATAAACAGTGTCTGCACAACGAAACCATAAATCGATTCATTCATATACGACGTTTCGCTTCATCAATCAATCGTCTATAAATAAAAGATTCAGAAGGAAGCGGCTTCCACTTCGAATTCTGACGTCAGTTACAATGGACGAGATGTTTTTTATTCGTCACATGAAAATATTATATCTACCTGACATAATAAATTTATATAAAAAATAAACAAGTAGCTGTACCTAACTCACGCAAGTTGCTCTCAGGCAGGAGATATTGTGCAGATTCTGGATTATCAGATTCTAGATCGAGCTTATAAAGTCAAAGAAGGTATAAGATAAATTCAATCATTTGAATTTCTTAAGTCTAAGCTTAATTTGTTCACCAAAAATATTACAATCAGAATCACTGGCTTGAGTAAAATTATTCAAGAAAGTCGCAACAAAAACAAAAGAATTCAATGCGTAGTTAATAAAACGAAATACATTAGAAGTTGCAAGAAAGACAACAACAGAAAAGTCTGAACCGAAGAATGGTACCTATAGGACAAGAGGTGTATTACTAAAGAAGTGAATGAGTATTGCAGTACCTAGACCAAAATCTCTAATTTTTTCATTACGCATCTATCTTCTATAAAAAAAAACGAAGAAACTGACTGACTGTCTGATCGATCCCAGGGATCGAGCCAAAACCGCGAATCCTAGGACATGCAATTTGGCAGAAAGGAAAAAGGGATTATTAAGTTTTACGGTAGGATTTTACTTTGTGGCGGTAAACTAAAAAATATTATTATTTAAGTCAAATGACCAATCGTGCTAAACTAATAAAATCTATATATCTACGCTACGATACCCCATTTTTAGAGGGAGAGCATTGTTGGCTCAGTGGAGAGTTTGGTTGCCCAGTGGCACTGCTGCCAAAACGGCAACTGAAAAACATCGTGAGGAAACCGGCATGTCTAGAACCAAAAATTCGAAGACAGTGACATCCATAATACCATGCACTGGCCCTGTGTGGTGCATTATGGATGGCCCATTCCCTCTCACAGAGAGGAGGCCTGCACGCACAACGGACCAAATGCGAGTCTAAGTGCGGCAAAGGGGTCCATCAGGATAGATGGACCCCTTTGCCTCATCATCATCCTACTCTATCCCACTTTTATTGATTTTACAATAGCTTATTTCTGGTCGCCTTCACCAACTGCTCATAAAGTCATCTGAAAAATAAAATACGTAATCACGCAAACGAAGTCACGGGCGGAGTGCTAGTTACAAATAATTTATAAAATCAAAAGATTCTACCAATGTAGCATACTTAACTTATAGGGGGTCATCGATAATACTAACCTCTAGTATATAATAGTAGTCTATGATACTAACCATGCTTAGCGCAAGGACAGGGAGTGCGATATCATTAAAATGTTGTCTCTATGTAATCTTCATTCTGAATAATATTTTAGCGTTAAATAAGTGATATCATAGAATACACGAGTCATAAATTTCACTTTCAGAGTTTATTACCTATCACAATCGTTATTAGTGTGAGTAGGCAGCTGAGTCGCTTCGACGCCACGCCATTCATTTTATCAAGTCCGACGTGTCTTTATAAACACTAAACAACAAAATGATCTTTAATATTCTCGAAATACTTTCATTACGTAATTAATTATATAGCATAGCTGTTATACTAGGCGTGTATAAATTTCGTTCTGACGTGGAACATACTAAAATATTGTGCTCAATTCTAATATATGAACAAAGTTATAAATCAGTCAATGAACGAAAACTTCGATAAATCTGTAGTATTTTACAACCGACTATCAATCATGAACTGATAATTTACTGAAGAATACCTACTTAATCAAATTTGGAACACGAGACAAAACTTTAAAAATGTTGTCTTATGGTTGGTATAATATTGAGATTTTCGTGCCGCGCCGCGGTCTTAGCGAGTGGGTAGCGAGTTATCATGTGCAAGAGTCGGACGATATCTCGTACAAATTGGCGACGTTGCAAACTACGGTCATCGGGTCATGCGTCGGCACAGTGTAGATAAAAAATCGTCCTCAATGTAGGCGTCGTCGGCATCGTAACTACTGGCACTGTCTAGAAGATAGTGGTCAAGCGCGGGCATACTTAAAAAAAACTAGTCTATAGTGGAGCGACTGCACTCACCCATTCATATCAGAGTACCTACCTTGTTTGTTTTGATGTCGGTAACGCCCTTACTGTGGCCATTTGTTTACGTTATATTGGAATTGTTTTCAGGATAATAATAACAGCTGTAATCAAGTACCCAGAAGTAATAACTAAATGTAAGTTATCACGTTAATGTGGTGTGAAATTTAAAAGCTGTGTAAAAGGCACCTTTGTAGATTTTGATAAGGCTTTCGACACCGTCCAACAGCCTGGCGGTTTTCTAATTGTTAAATCAATATCCCTAGTTTAGTTTCTCTTCATTTATGACTCAGACTTTGTGGCTTGCAACTAGACATGCAAGCCACAACGCCTTTTCAAAATAATTTATCACAATCTCTAAACTTATTAAGTGAGGGGTGCACCAGGGTGGCATTATGTGTCCCGAAATTAAAATCCTAACTAGTTGGGTTTGTATCACGTTACAACAACAAAAAACAAGGCAATACTTGCAATCTATCCTCCTATATTGTATAACAATTTCAAGAGAAAAGTACTACTTAGATAATACGTCAATTTCAAAATTTGCAAAAAAAAGTTAATCTATCTCGATGTGACGTCAAAATCTCCCCGTTATATACATTGGTGGAACCGCAGGCAAAACCCGAAACTAATAAAATACTGCGAGTAACTAAAATTTTCTACTCGTACGTTTCTAACGTAACTAAGCGCACCTACGTGCGTACTTGCGTGCGTTTTTCTACACAAATGTACGCGCGTAGGTGTGTTTTCACGCCACATGCAGCGTGGTGTGTGATAACCGCCTAAAACCTATCTAGCTAAGTTCTTGTCTAAAATGGTATATACAATTCACACGAAGTCATTATTTCGAGCGAGCGATCTAAAATATGTTGTCTCTGAAATGATATTCTTATTTTTCCGGATGATTCCGGATCGATAAAATCGAAGGAAAGGCGCAAACTCAGAGGGCAAAGAGAACTCGACTGCGTTAGGAACGCAACTGTCACCCTTTCAATGGAAACGTCTTGGTGCGAACAAGTTTTTGTGTGGGTTGTCTCGTGGGAGCCACTACTTTATCCTATTATGTGTTATATACGTACGTTCGTTATTTAACTTGTGGTAACTAGTTTTAGCTGAGATTTCAGTTAGATACAGCACTCTATCCTATGTAGGTAGTTACCTTCCTTCTTTACATTTCTTCAGTTCGTGGTATGCAGAGTGAGTTGAAGTCTTTATTCTTTCTTTTCGTGTGAGGATGTGACCACCTCTAGTGTTAGAATTAATTAAGCCGCCTCTGGGAACCCCACAGGCCTCTGCAATGTTGAAATTTGCTGTTTGAATTAAACGTAAATGTATGAACTTCTGTCTGTAACTTCTTTCTTTGAATACAATACAACGCTTTTCAAATACACCAGGTACGAATATCACCTCCGTTTTTGCTTCAATAGAAATCCCCGCTCTCATCATATAGGACCCACACCCGAATGTGTGATTCGCACAATACTGTTTCTGCAAAACAGCATTGTGCAATTCGCTCCCACGGTCCCCTTTAGACCCTCCGTCGACGGTCGCTATTACCATGCAGGCACATGCTGGTTTCGTCCGAGAACAGGCATCGGCTCCATTGTTCCATTGTTCCAACTTCTCTGAGCTGCTGCTGGACGTCCACGCAGCGCCGGTCTGGTATCGATTTCGGAGAGAAGAAGTGACAATAAATCGGACATTTCTCACCGAAGTGCATCGCTGTCGTCCAGACCCTGGTCGCTGGACTAAGTTTCCAGTCTCCCTGAACCTCTTGTATACCTTCGAGACACAAGACTGGCTCAGAGGAAGCTGTCGAGCGATAGTACGCTAAGACAACCCTTGCTGGATTAGGATGACGACTTGAGTGGCTTCTTGAGGTGTGTTTTCCATTTTCTTTTAATTTCAGTGTTCTCAGTGACGTGAAACATTGGACTAATGCATACATTTAACTCAATGGACTAATGGCCAATTTTCATAAACGCTCACTTTTTATAGGGTTTCACGACTACCAAACAATATGGTGTTTTGTTTTAAAAATTGATGTCTTTTGTTTTTACGTTCCATCCGTACGTGAATACCTAATCGTTGGTTATGATATTGACAGAGGTTAAAAGCTAACGAAATTACCTTTCAAATGATATACCACAATCTATAGTTCGCGATGATGTGATTCCAGTTTATTGTTCGCGAGTCGCGAGTGTAGTTTAGCTTAGTAACTATCTGAGAGAATAGTTTTACTTGTTCGCTGAAAGAACCAACAGTTGAACGTAAAGCCAAAGTTAGTAGTCAATATTATTTTTTAACCAACTTCAAAAAAGGAGTTTTTGAAATTGATGTATTGTTTGCGATTACTCCACCAATTATAAATTGATTTCGACGACTCTTTTTTTTTGAAAGAATATGTTCCGAAATAAGTCCCATTTTTTGTAATGTGTTTATCAGTCTATGTATGTATGTATGTTTGTTCCTATGTGGCGTTCTAGAGACCAAACGCGTTGGCCGATTTTGATGATTCTTACGTCAATCGATTCGTCTTAACACTGCAAGTGTCACTGGCTACATTAAAATTGAAAAAGAAAGAAATGGCGGATTTTGGGCGCCATTTTGTGTGGGTTTTTTTTCCTTCCAAACCCATCGTGTGGGGTATCAAAATAAAGGGTTTTGAGCGGTAATTTCAAAAATATATAACACTTATATGTTTAAATGAAATTAAAATTTCTTCTTGTTTACGTCTTTTTAGTTCGCTTTCTAAGCAGTCGGGTTTTTGATTTTTTTAACTTTTTTTATTTGGTGAAGAACTTCGACGGTATACAACAGAACTCTTCAATAAATGACCGAAAATCTCCCGGGATTGCAGTAATCGCATGTCTGTTTATTATTACCATTAGTTTCATAATAACATCACACCGGTACGCTCTAAAGTGTCAGATGCCTATATCATTCACCCTGGTACACTCTCATTTCAACGGAGTTATTCGGGTAATCTAATTTGGCATAACTTTTGGAATTATAGGTACTTTACTACAGAACTTCTCCATTACGAACCTATCACAACTAAAAAGTGAAAAGTAAAAACTTTTTTAACCGCTTCAACAAAAGGAGGAGGTTCTTAATTCGCCGGAATCATCATCAACAATGTGTTGATGATGATTAGCTAGCTGACGGCCCTGACGGACTAAATAGATGTTTTTTGTCAACTACCCTATTGGACTGCAAAAAGGAAAGGAAAGGAGAGGACTGGTCTACACTTGCTCAAAACCGGGCGAAATGGAAAAGGAAAGGGAGGCATTTGCCCTGCAGTGGGACAATTCAGGCTGAAAATAAAATTATAATAATACCCATATTGGAGCCGATACCCATAAAAACTAAAAAGAGATAAAAAAAATACAAAAAAAAATCAAACCAAGTCAAGTCATCAAATCAAGTCTGTTTGTTTTTTTTTTGTGATTGAAACAGACTTGATTTGATGACTTGGTTTGTTTTTTTTGTATTTTTTTTATGTAAAAAGGTTTTTTATTTCTTAATAGCATCACATTGTTATAAAGTCTTGAATCAAAATTTTATTGTGCCTTCTAGAAATCGACATTAAAATCGCAAAGCTTGATGTAGTTCTGGATTTTACGTTGTATGTATGGGCCAGTTTGGATAGTGGATTAATCCAAATTTGCAACTTCTAAAAATTTTGTGTTCGCTGCTTACCTACCTACCAAGCGAAAAACTACGAAATTTTGGGACATTTTCACTTATTGCTCTAAAAGTCATAAACATGTACGATTTTAAAGTTAATTTAATTTGCAAACAATTAAGCATAACTTTTATTTGAGTCGATTTCTACTGGGTTATGATTCACTTCGTGGACAACTAAGTCAGTAGTAGGTAGGTACCTAATTATGGACACATAGTTAAATAACGGTACTCAGTAACGCAATTTCTCCATGATTTGTTCAGAACCGGACGCATAACAGTCATAACAACAACAAAATAATTCAAATGTGTAATGATACTAATGATTAATACAATATTATAAATTTCACGGTACGGGCAACTTTCACGCGGACCTGTGTTGTCAGTTCCAGTCCTGCGCAATAATGTAATGTAGCAACACTGGTAACACCAACGCCATGAAACGTTGAACTAATTATATACTATTAGATTGAAGAACACATACGGATCAGTGTGGATTTCTATCTTGAAATACTCTCCTAAATAATTCGGAACGGTTTAGATCTTTGACCAATACAAGATGGCCCATGAACTGAAATTGACTTTCTATATAAGTAAGTACTGTGGGACGTAGCCAGAAAGCGCTACTTAAATAAAACTCTGGATTCACTGTTCTAGTTACATGTGGGTCGAGCGTCATTCCTCGCGCGCAACAAGTGTCTGAAGTTACCGGCCTAAGGCAAAGGGCCACCTGGTGGTCAGACGCGGGGTTCGTGAGTAACCCTCAAGCAAGTGAGCTCCTGTGAGCGAGCTGCATCTCCGGCACTTTCCTGGATAGGAAGTAGAGGACTACCCGTTGGATTAGTTTTCCGGCAACCCAGCTGTAGGCATTGGGTACGTGCGTTGATTCGTATTCGAGAGGTGAGCGTGCTTGACAGCTCCGGGACCATTCTGGAGAAATGGGAGCCAGCTTCTCTGGCGTCCCTAGCGGGGATTGAATCCGCTAGCACCAACAAGGTGCGCTGGTGCTGGTGCTTGCGCTAGTGCTGGCGTGCTGGGGTGCGTGTTGTGACTTGTGAGCGGCTTTACAGCTCCGGTACCATTCTGGACAAGTGGTAGTGAGTTATCACGATGCGACTCACATTTTCTCTTGAGTACCAGGGGCGAGTACTCTGGAGGCGTGACCTACCGAAGATGGTCCCAGACGCCTCGTAAGGGGTTGCCTGGTATAGTGTGCCATCTTATATACCGAAAGGTGGGTGAAGGTGGCCACTATAGAAAATCTAAGTAGTTAAAGGGGGTATGTTCTAGTTATATTTCAGGAGCAAGGTGCCTACTCATAGGCACCTTCTATCTGACTCTCACATCAAAGCTCAGAGGAGCCCTTATATACACGGGAAAAGTCTAGCGAAAACATCTTCATTTATTTTTCATCAAACTTGCACGTAAAAAGTATCTAAACATACAGGTTAACTTGGCCGTAATGCCCCATATAAAACCCTCGGGCTTCCTTTTTGTCATGAAACCCTAGGGTGGTAAGTAATATGTTTTTAATTTATGGCACAGTACACAGGTCATGCAAGTTCAAGCAAGGAGTTTACACGCAATTGAAAAATTGTCTTAAAATGTTATCTAAACAGGCATTTCTTTGCAATCTCGCTACATGTTACTTAAATACTCAACTAATGTCCTTAATAATCGATTTTAATAGTTATAGTATGAAAACGTCGAAATTATTTAATTCTTTTTACACTCCGTCATGGCTGTACACCGACGTAAGTATTTGCCCTTAAAGTTTCTGAACGAAACACTGTATAATCTGTGGTGTGGGCAAAAATTCGCCAACCGCTTAAAAAAAAGTTCACGTATTTCGTAATAACAGCTGTGCTGACTTGTGTATTAAAGCTATAATTCATAATTATTACTCGCAAATGTGATGGAAAACATTGTATGTATCACGGGCGGTACGGGAATTACGAACCTTGACTCAGAAAGCCCTCAGTTTTCGACTTCGGGCTTCTACTAGAGCCTCGATCGTAATTCCTTACTTACCGCCCTTAATACACAATGTACTATTATGTTCTAAATTCATATTACCTTTCAATTAATACTTATTGCCAGTGTTAATATAGGCAAGTAGGTTGCCTACTACTCAAACGGTAATCATAATATGTCCAATTTAGATGCGAAAAGCTTCATATTACCTCGTTGTAAGATTACTATCTGAATAGGAACTGATGATGGGAGCCGTATTGTTTGACCCAACCATCAAAACCATAAGGAGCGGGCATTATTGAATGATTTGCTTTTTACACGACTGCCGAAGGAGGGTAATGTGTTTATCAGTCTATGTATGTATGTAGGTATGTTTGTTCCTATGTGGCGTTCTAGAGACCAAACGCGTTGGTCGATTTTGATGAGTATTACGTCAATCGATTCGTCTTAACCCTGCGAGTGTCACTGGCTACAGTAAAATTGGAAGATACGATAAAAAAGACAGATAAAAAATGGCGGATTTTGGGCGCCATTTTGTGGGGCACCAATTTTTTTTTTCTTCCAAACCCATCATGTGTGGTATCAAAAGTAAAGGTTTAATGAGGCGATTTCAGAAATATATAACATTTGTACTTTTAAATGTACCTAATTCTAAACAAAAAAAAAAAAATCCCGACTGCTTATAAAGCGAACCAAAAAGCCGTAAGCAGACAGAAAATCATGCTGTGCAGTCGGAGGATACATCTGGTTTTGGTCAGCCAGCTCGCGAACATGTATCCTCCTACTGCACAGCATGATCTTTTTTCTTCTTGTTTACGGCTTTTTGGTTCGCTTTTTAAGCATTCGGGATTTTTGATTTTTTCAATCAACTTTTTTAGAGCGAGAGGTGAGGAGTGACCACATAGCCAAAGTTAATCATTTCAAGTTATTCTGGTCAGCTATAGACGAAAAGTCACCACTGACCTAAGTATCTAGGCGACCATTAGAAATAATAATAAAGAAGCTATAGGCATTCACGCTCGGGGTTATCACATATCATATGGAGTAGCTACTGTTCCAATAAGTATAGTTACAATGCATTTATAGTATCGTATGAACACAGGAAGAGCTCCGGTTACGACACCGCCGCCGCCGCCGCCGCGGTGATAATGATAAATACCTAATATGTTATTATAATAGACGCTGCATTCGATGGAACAAAACATGCAGGTCATGAAAAATATATAATTATGATTTTAAAGTCCCTGGAAAAACGGACGGTGAGGAAAAACCGCATTGAAGAAGAACGCATTATCTGTGGTTTATGTATTTCTCTATTTCTTATTGAGTTTTAGGCGGGCTTTTTTCGGGTGAAGTTCAGCGGCTGTTAATATTATTTGCAGATTGATTCCTAGTGGTTATTGTGATATAAAATTGGTGTAGTTTTGTGTCTCAATTGTCTACGCAAATGGACAATATGTGGAAATCATTAACAGAAGTGATCTCGGGATAGTGGAGCGGAGAATTTTAAGTAGTATTGACTACCTCCGCAAAGCTTACTGGGAAGCCTGATTCGATACAATTTGCTGCCAAATACTCCAAAAAGCATTAGAATATGTTACATCCGCATTATAATGCATACTAAAGAACATTAAAACCCATTGACCTGGCTAAAAGGTCCTAGCAACCAGGCCATAAAACTTACATAAAAATATCTTATTCTGTGGTCTAACTAAGAAGTCTGAAGAAAGTTATTAATTCTAAGTATTTTTGCGTTTTAGACGTTCGATGATATGTTGGGAATTCTATCATCTCATACTGAAAGGATTTTTCATGAGGTACAAGGACATTTCCTTTTGCGAATCCGATTTCTAACTCTTCAAAATATCACAGATCTACATACACTATCGCAGATCCTACTTAGTCCTAATGCCTAATTTACACCCACATCTACAAAAGATAAAAAGTGTTCTGCAGGCTAGAGTCTGCACCAGCATCGTACGTCGTACTGCCTGTTCTGATGTGCATGACCAAGTTTCAGAATGGACACTTGAGGATCATTTTGTCATAATAAGATTGAAAGGTTGCTATTAAAAAATCCAGTACTTTCATCCCAGAAATGATCAACATTAAGTTTTAAAACGGTAACTACGACTCTTATATGAATGAACTATGGTTGTGCAACTGGTACAGGTTCCATAAATGAGGACAATAATAAAACATAGGTGGCATGGCCGTTTACGCAAACAGAAATGACCACAAACATCCCAAATCACTCAATGGAGAAGGAAACCGACAATTTGACCGTCGGCGTATGAATGTGAGTGCAAGTGTATTCGACATAGTCATTACATGACAATACGCGAGTGTGAATTCCATCGTAATCGGATGTGGCGGTACAAAGCGGACGCACGTCCGTTCTCGTCCGGCCGGACACCGGCCCGATGCCGAGATACGGACCGCTCCCGCATCCGGCATCCCGTTTGACAATGTGACCTTTGTTTGCGGAATGGACCGACTTCGGAAATATTATGACGCACGGCCGGTCGTGGTTAAACGTATGCAGATTTGAGATGAATCGGTCGGCGACCTGCCTCAACGGATTCTGAGAGAGATGTTGCCATTTGTATTGAGAATATTGATCCTTATCTGAATACCTACCTCTTAACTACTGTAATTAAGAGCTGTAACAGCTGTATATTGCCTCTTTCAAAGGATATTTCGATAGCGTTTCACATTCCCATACATTTTTGTAATTTTTTGGGGTTCCTTTCCTCGAAACGAAGAAATATTACGCTCATAGGATCACTTCGTTGTCTGTATGTCTGACCGTGTGTCAAGACAAGACCTTTTTCTCTGGAATGCCTGGAGGTATCTAGTTAAAATCATATATCGTATACTCAGTCTGAAAACCATTGATGCTGTGTAAAAATCAAACTTCGAAATCAACGCAATCAAAAGATACAGCCGTTTGTGATGCATATTTGCCACTCGTAAGGGAATCAAAACCTACAGGGTACTTCCCATTGACCTAGAATTATGAAATTTGGCAAGAAGCAACGTGTTAAGGCGCACCTTCAGACGGCCTTAAGGCGCACATGTAAAGGGAAAAATCTGAAAACCTTTTTGTACCTAAATAATAGTACATTATGGTACAAGTGTGTAATGTTGGTGATTACCGCTGAGGCGCCATTGAGACCCGAGCCGTTAGGTGAGGGTCTTAAGAGAGCCGAGGACGGTAATCATCAATACACACGTGTATCATACGACGTTTTTCAACACACTTGTGAAGAAAATAATACTAAAAAATCATTTCCAACAGCGAAAACGAGTTGTGAAATTTTTTTCGCAATGGCGGGCAAAATTAACCAGTTTTCCTATGCGCGCGCATCTAACAATGGCGATCGGCCATAGACTAAAAATAATGAGATATCTTTTTGGCTTTTCGCGGATAGCGTTTTAGCCACGTACAAAATGGGGAATTTCAAGTTTTGTTTATTACAGACAAAAACAAAAGTTATATTTAAGTGAAAGTTTTATTTATTAAACACGTACAAGTTGAAATTATCTATTTAAATACGAAGTTGCATGAAATGTGTTGCATTTGTACTATTGAGCACGATCTTTTTTGTATCGAAACTTTTTTAAAAACAAAGCAACTCAGCCAATAAATTAAAAAAAAGCTCTTTATCTCACTTGTGAATAATAGTAATAGTTAGAAAAAGTCACAGTTTTATAACAGGTGTCATTATGTGCCTAATTGCGGTGAAATTAGAGCCACTTTATGAGCAAGTGTGTTGAAAAAAAGATTATTAACTTATTTTCACTTGGTTAACAGACTGCGAGTGTCGATGCATGTATGTGGACAACTGTTTTCCAGCGGCAAAGTTAATTTTGTCCCTGAGTCCTTGATCGTCTATCTTATCGTTAGAGCAATGTTCGGTGCTTTTATAGTTTAGAAAATACAGTAATGTTATCTAATTAATTTGGTGAATGTAGCTGTTTGTACGGAACCCTCGGTGCACGAGTCCGACTCGCACTTGCCCGGTTTTCAATCGCTATCGCCACGCTTTTGATCATAGAATGTCACTTGTCTAGAGCCTCTTCGCCATCAAAGTCACGTGGTCGATCCCAAATATTTTGGCATTTCGACATTCGTAATCACCCTTACCATCTTGGTAGGTACTATAAATAAAGTACCATTGTTATTTAATCTTTCCTTACTTTCTTTCCCTTTGGCCTTCTTTCTCCAAAGACGTCATCTCCTCATCAGTTCTGAAACTAAGATCTCTAGATGTATAAAGTTTAGAAGTTTGCATTCCTCTTAAAGACTTAACCATCTCCAGTATCTAACAAAAAAAAGCCACAATCGATCTCACTCGTGTTGAAAAACACAAATGTTCGCGTGACGTTCTCCGTTCATTCATACAGCGGCCTACGCTCCACCCCAACCCCTCCCCTAGCCTTTCAATGATTTGTAGGGGTTACGTAAACTGCCTTAGTTTCGTTAACACATGTAAGCACTTATAGCAACCTTGCTGCTACAATGACTCATTCAGAACTATTGTTATACAACGACACAATTAACTGTGACTGTTTTTAGATGTAGTGGAAAAACGTTGATGTACCTTGAGACCTTAATGAGGATGTTTTCCTAGTCAATGCGGCTGGTAATTTAGGTGGCAAAAGTGCTAAAATAAAACTGGTTAGTGAATTAAATTCTAATGTCTGTCTATACTGAGATAATGCCTAATAATGAATCTAAAAATAGAACGCAGTTCATACGAAATTGAACTTTGAGTTCACAAAACAAGTTTCTGATAACAAAAAGATCCAGAAATCAGACGTTCAGGGATTTCCAAGTTCGCGTCCTGAATATGATTATGCAAATAGCTCTATACAACGTAATCTCTCCCTCTCAGCCTGCGTAGTGAATGGAGGAGTAGTGTGAGGGTTGAGGGTGTGGGGGAGCGTCCCCCGGTTCTCTTAGTTAAGACCAATGCCATGATAATCCGACGCTCTTTCATAATCATGCCCTGAGTGTACCTAACGTAATACCGACTCTGTTTACCCGACTCGTGAGGCAACAGCTAATACATGTTTAATGATCTGTTTGTACCTACTTACTACATTATACATAACATTCAAATAACACCTGTGCATTTCAAATTATATTGAATTTGTTGAAAAGCGTTCGCAATTATTGTGTGACGTAATAGAGTCCATTGATTTATGTTTTTCGCGTATTGATTCATAATCTTAGGTACGTTGTGCCGACATGAAAAACTTTTCAATGTCGTGGAATCTTGTAGTAGTTTGTATTGTCCGAATATGTTTTGTTGGAGTAGTGGTTTGTTACGTAAGCGATTGTGTCGATAAACATCCGCTAATAATGTTGTGTCATTAGAACACAAGAGGTACGAGTAGCGACTTTAATAACAGTGGTCTGCAATCTAATTAATTCTACGTGTAAGTCTAGAAACAGTTCGTGTTGGCGCAATTGAATCGGCTTGTCGCTAGCCCCTTGTTCGACACAAAAGGATAATCGCAAAGATTAGAAGAGTCGGAGATGTGACACACCGTACGTAATATAGAAATCATAATATTAATAATATAAGAATGTTTTTTAAGTAGTAAGTACAACGGTACGGGTCTTTCTACAACATCTCTCTACCGACTGCCTAAATTTTTAACCGACTTCCCAAAAAGGAGGAGGTTCTATGTTCGACTTCAAGTTTTTTTTTTTTTTTGTATGTTCTCCGATTACTCCGTCAATTGTGGACCGATTTTTGTTTGAAAAAGTATGTTCCGAAATTGGTCCCATTTTAATTTAGTGAAGATCTGATGAAGAACTTCGGAGATATACAACAGAACTCTTCAATAAATAACGGCAAATCTCTCGGGATTGCTGCAATCGCTTTTCTGTTTATTGTTTATACCATTTCATAACATAACATCACGCCAGTACGCTCTTAAGGGGTACGCAGATCTCTCATTTCATCGGATATGTTCAAGTTTCATGAAATCTATTTTGGCGTTAAAGTTACCTTCCTAACTTGTCTATTAGGTACGTACAACTAAAAAGTGAAAAATAAAAAACTTTTTGCAAAAAAATACTACCGACTTCCAAATACTAAACTACAAAGTGAAAAATAACTTAATTTTTTTAAGTCGGTGTCCATAACGCAAAAAAATGGTTCCTACGAAAGACACCGACTTAAAAAAAATTAGTTATTTTTCACTTTGTAGTTTAGTATTTGGAAGTCGGTAGTATTTTTTTGCAAAAAGTTTTTTATTGATAAAATATTTCGTGTTGTGTAGTATTTTTATTTAGAAGTCAGTGTACTTTTTTGTAAAATTATTTTTATATTATGTGCAAATTTTTGTTGCCTAGTTAGTGGACATTTTCTATAGTAGGTAATGTACAATAAACAGACATGCGATTACAGAAATCCTGGGCGATTTACGTCACTTATTAAGACGATGACAGTCGCCAACGACCTTGAGGGAACAAAAAGCGCACTGCTTTCACACCCGCGCGACCCAAACTTTAGTAGTTTTTATACTTTCCTTATTATTCTATGACTCAAAAAAAAAGCCTTAGGTCAAAATGTAAATTGTATTTGAGATGGTGAAAGTTTCATTAAAATACGCCCGGCGGTTTTGGTGCGATTACCGTTTTTATTTCCGTGTTAGACATAACTTCACAAATTAATTATACTGTGTAATACAAACAACAGGGACTTTGACTGGACTCTAACAATGGCAACATCTGCCAGTCATGCAGTGAGGAAAATATAAATAATATTTAAGATTATTTTCAAAATATAAACATGAAGGAGGGTAGTTCTAACTTTTCAGGTTCCTATAGCGATGCAAAACTTCCTAGTATCAATTTCTAATAAACTCTTATAAGCGAGACGTTTGACATAATTATATCAATTGAAAAATGAATCTGCAAAAAGATTTCCATTCAGCTGTTGAGAGTCGCATTCAAGAACATCAATGATTTGATTGATTGACCTTATAAGTTAAGTGTTCTGGTCGAATGATTGATTGTATTTATAACTCACAAGTACTGTGTTGCCACGCTGAATAACACCATGGCCAGGATATACTTTGGTGTTTGTGTACCACAATTGCAATATCATTGTCCTCTACAGTCTGTTGTATTTTTATGTCGGATGTTAAAGCATCCTCAACAGTAGATTAAACTTTATCGACCTTACCATACTCAACTCACTGAGCGACTATTTTGGTGGCTCTAAAATTATTGAGGTCTAAGGTCAAATTATAGTTACTTCACCATACATGTGGAAGACTGAAACGTACTTATTATTTAGAATAAGAACAGGCAAAACATTACACTGCTTTGAATGAGATGGCAGCAAGACTTGTTTGACAGATAGGTTGTCATCGCGACTTAGATGGTTCATCAATTTTCATAATTTTATTTTGGATGTCATTGTCAAGTCAACTTATGGCGGCAAAATTTTTTTAGTCTTATTTTGATTTTAAGAGTTTTTCACTATAGAGTTGATTAATTTTAGTCTTTCTTTGGTAGTGTTGTTGGGTTAGTAGTTAGTTTTATTGGTATTACGAGTTTTCTTGAGTTAAGTGTTTTTATTAGTGTGAATTTCAAACAAGATTTTTCTTGGTGTTTGTGTTCTAACATCCAGGGTTTGTATGAACCTATTTCTTTAATAGATTTAATTTTTTCAACCGGTATCCGTCATGGATAACAAGAAACCCCCTGACCCTCCCGATCCCTTTGATTACCGTCCGATTCTAACCATTACTCTCCCCGATGACAAAATTGATAACGCTATGGACTCCGAATCTGCGCAAAAAAAAAGACCCGCATGCTCGTCCCCCGCTACTCCTATCAATCCTCCGAAACAATCCAAGCATACGATAGGCAGACACACATACAACTCGAGAGATAACGCACCATATGTAGTTCACGTGTCCCTAAAAGATGGACAGACCTCTGGCACTGTTCTACATCCTGTTAAGTTTGGTATGTTCCTCACACATAATAACTTTGCTAATGTTATTCTCGGAAGCTTGAAACGTTTGGGGCGAAATAGACTCGCAGTAAGTTTTAAAACTCACCTGGATGCAAACAGTTTTCTAATAAGCCCAATACTGACATCCCATGGATACATTACTTCTATCCCTATATATAACGTTACGCGCATGGGTCTCGTCAGAGACGTACCTATCGAGTGGACAGAGGAAGAGGTCATTGAAAATATCAGGGTTCCCACTGGATGCGGTCCAGTAATTAAGGCCAGGAGAATGAACCGAAAGGTGAGTTCTCCGGGCGTTACTGAGTGGAAGCCCACTCAAACCGTTATTCTTACCTTTGATGGCCAAGTTTTGCCAAATCGTGTATATTGCTTCTACTCTACTCTCCCAGTTGAAAAGTATATGTACCCAACTATTCAATGTTTCAACTGTTGTCGTTTTGGTCACACACGCACTGTATGTCGCTCACAACCACGCTGTTTTAAATGTGGTGAAGACCACCTAGGTGATGGCTGCCAAGTCCCCACTGAATTTGGCTTTTGTGTTTCCTGCTCTGGAAGTCACTATGCCACCGACAAGTCTTGCCCGGAGTTGGGTCGGCAAAAAGGAATAAAAGCACTGATGGCTGAGAAATCAATCTCTTATGCAGAAGCAAGTCAGGTATTCCCACAAGTTTCAAGATCGTATGCTGAAGTAATTAGATCATCTCCAAAAACCAAACCTATAGCCAGTCCTCTTCTGTTCCCCAGATCAACTCCCCAAACTCCAAAATCACACCGCAAAACTGTATTAATCAAACCAAAATCCCATGCCCCCCTGTCACCTAGTTATGATAAGCAAGCTCACCAAGCCCTTATTCAAGATTATTCATTCACTCCTGTCCAAAATGGTGGTGCTTACCCTCGGGCAGGTACTAACAGTCCTATTTCTTCAGAAAGTATTTTAAATATTATATCCAGTATGCTAATGGCTATATTAGCAAACCCTGCTCATTCACTACCTGACCACGTTGCCAACAAATTGACATCTATAATGAATTATATTCACAATGCTCCCCCTTCACCGGAACGTCAGGAGTATTACTCCCAGGAAACATGATTTACTTTTCCTCATTAATAAATTCAAACCATCAATCTGCAGCATTGCTGAGACATGGCTTCGTTCTGAAAGTAATTTCAGAATCCCATGTTTCAATGGTGTTCGACATGATAGATCGATCGATCCCCCATATCCATCTGGATATGGGGGATGTGCTTTGTTCATCAATAACAAAGTATCATTCACCCCAATTCCTCTACCCTTTGTAGGTGACAACATCAATGTTGTTGCTGTTAAGGCTGAGGATATAATTGTTTTTAGTTTTTATATTGCATACCCACAAATTGATGATCTTGATATCATAAAAAGTTTGTTAAGTAATGTACAAGGTCCATTACTTGTCATGGGTGATTTTAATGGTCACCACTATAGATGGGGGTCAGAAACCTGTGACAATTTTGGTATAGGCTTAGTGGATATATTAGATGAACTTAATTTATGTGTGATAAATGATGGGTCTGCCACACGTCGGGCTGTGCCTGGGCAAAATAACAGTTGTGTTGATTTGACATTTTGTTCATCTAATATAGCCAGCCTTTTTAATTGGAGTCGCTTGAATATGACCTATGGGAGTGATCACTATCCCATCATGGTGGAAATACCTTCCAAAATTATCCCTGATAGAATCTGTGCTCCTCTTTTAAAATATCAACTGAACTCATTTGATTGGGACCTTTACTCAAAAATTATAGATTTGCGCGTCTCCTCTCTTCCTTCCATTAATGATGAAAATGCTCAGGAATGCTTTTTGTCATTCTCCAACATAATATCTGCTACAGCAGATGATTGCTTCCCTGCCAAAAAACTGCCAAAGTGCAAAATCCCATCTCCGCCATGGTGGGATAGGGAATGTTCTGCTGTGATCAAAGCTAGGAATGAGGCCGAAATGAATTTTAACTTAAATATGAACCTGGAGAACATCATAGCTTTTCAGCATATACTGGCTAAGTCCAGAAAATTACTTAAGAAAAAAAAAAGAGATAGTTGGCGTAGGTATTGTGATTCACTGAGTCCATCCACTCCAGTTTCAGTAGTATGGCGTAGGTTGAAATCCTTTAGGAATAATTTGAGGCCTCCCTCTGGCAGCATAATGTCTGATGAGCTTAGTCACCAGTTTTTTTCTAAATTAGCCCCAGCTTATGTTCCTGGTAAATATGAATGTGTCTCAATGAACCACCAAACAGCATCAGATGATCCTTTGGACAGACCATTTACATTGGAGGAACTTAAATCTGTCCTTGCCCATGTAAGGGACTCTGCCCCTGGGGTGGATGGATTCCCATATTCCTTCATAACCAAAGCTGGAGATAAGACCCACCAGTATTACCTGGACTTGGCCAATTACTGCTTTTCCTCTGGATATATTCCTCCTGATTGGAAGGTTCAAATTATTATTCCAATATTAAAACCTGGTAAAGATCCTAGTGATCATTGTTCCTACAGACCAATTGCTTTATCGTCCATACTCATTAAACTCTTGGAACACCTTATTAAAAACCGTCTGGAATGGTTTGTGGAGAGCAGGAAATTGCTACCAACATCTCAATTTGGCTTTAGGAAAAGTCTGGGTACAGCTGATAGTGTGGGTACCCTCACATCAGAGATCCGGTTGGCCCTTAGTAGGAATGAGTCTGTGATAGCCGTTTTCTTAGACATTTCAGCTGCATATGATTCTGTCCTCATCCCTGTTCTTGGGCAGAAAATGAAAGAGCTGGGAATCCCGCCTAAAATTCGTCAGACCATATCAAATATCTTTTTGGACCGTAGTCTTAAATTAAGAATTCCTGGGGAGGAGTCTGCATCAAGATTAGCTTGGCGGGGCCTTCCTCAGGGATCCGTTCTTAGTCCCCCTTTATACAATATTTATACCTGCAATCTACCTTCCTGTTTAAATCTTAATTGTAAAATCCTTCAGTATGCTGATGATATTGCGTTATTGGTCTGTGGCAATTCCATCGTGGATGCTGCTCAATCTATGAATGTTTCTTTGTCCTCATTAAACCAATGGCTGTTAGATCATGGGTTATCTATAAGTGCTCCTAAAAGTACATCAGTTGTGTTTACTCGCAGACGTATTATCCCTCAACTTGACATTAATATAGATGGCCAATTTATACCAGTCAAAGAACAGGCTAGGTTTCTGGGAGTTATCCTGGATTCTAAATTGTCAGGTGTGGACCACATTAATAATACAGTTAAAAAATGTGAGCGCTCAGTTTCGATTCTTAAGGCTCTGGCAGGTGTCTGGCTCACCCATACACCTTAAAACTGGTATACAATGCTCTGGTTAGAAGCGTGTTGGATTACTGTAGCTACTTAATTGAGCCATCTAATAAAGAAGCCCTACGTAAATTCGATGCAGTCCAGGCCAAATGCCTTAGAATAGTTATTGGCGCCATGAAATCTTCCCCCATTAACGCTCTCCAGGTTGAATGTGCAGATCCTCCCCTTACCCTTCGTAGACAATACTTAGCAGATCGTTTCTTGTCAAAAGTTTTCTCCCTCTCATCCCATCCCTTACTTCCCATTTTGGAGCAAATCAACCTTTCTTTTAATGTCTCTTCTTACTGGAATAATAAATGTATTCCATTGATGAATAGGTACAGGGAGCTTAAACAACTCTCTTCGCCTGTTTGTCAATACCCTTCTCTTCCAGTATTTGCTTCCGCATATGAGGTGGTCCATTTCAAGCCAAAGATCGTCTTGGGCCTTGGTATCACTAAAAACTCCCAGGACGTAAAAGCAGAGTTTGCTCGGGCTATTCAGAGATACTGGAAGGGTTGGAATTTGTTCTATACGGATGCATCTAAATTATCATCAACGGGGTGTACAGGTGTTTCAACATACTTCCAGAACTCTAAAATAGCTCTTTTATTCCAATGTCCGCCAGAATCTTCAGTTTTTACAGGGGAATGCATCGGTATACTAGAAGCCGTCAATTTTATATTATCGCACAATATCCAAAATTCGGTTATTTTTTCAGATTCGCATAGTAGCATCCAGGCTCTAGGACAAAATCAATTAAAATCTAAAATTCACAGCAAGATTATTGTAGATATACGTAATTTACTCTTCTCTTGTCACAACAAAGGTTTAAACATTGAAATAGTTTGGGTTCCCAGCCATTCGGGTATATGTGGCAACGAGTGTGCTGACTCTCTGGCAAAATTTGCTTTATCCAAACCTGTGGATAGAAAACACTATCTGCTTCATAGTTACGACTTGCGCTCAGACACCAAACTTAAATCATACAGCTCGTGGTCAGCGGAGTGGCAAGCAAGCTCGAAACTCAAAGGGGCATATTATGCCAACATTCGACCTGACATCCAGCGGAAACCTTGGTTTTTCAAATGCCCTAAAATGTCTAGAAGAGCTGTTTCATCCTTGTGTAGGCTGAGACTCGGTCACTGCTGTAGTCCAGTATTCCTAAATAAGATCCGTGTTCGTGACTCTTCCTTGTGTGAGTGCGGCCTTGATGATGGTACATTAGACCATATCTTTTTTTCATGTTCTTCGTATTCCCACTCCTTTGACTTGTATCATATGCTTCCCAACATTAAAATCCCCCTCCCTATCAACTTCCATTCCCTTTTAGCAAATTTCTCTCCTAAAGTTATCAAACTCCTTTCAAAATTTATAATTGACAATGACATCAAAATGTAGTTACTTTTTTTTATTTTTTTTTTATCAATGTCTATCTTTGTTATCTACCACAAAGTTCGTCGGCTCATCTCACCGCGCTGTCGCCTCTACATGACACTGGAAGAATAAACAAAATTCGACGGCTCGACTCACCGTGCTGTCGACTCCACATGACACCGAAAGAATAGCTCAATTCGACGGCTCGCGTCATTGTGCTGTCGTCTCTACATGACACTGGCAGAATAGTCGGCATCGGCTCAGTTGCCAAAGAAGGAAAAAAAAAAAAAAAAAAAAAACCAAATTGATGATGAAAACCGTAAAATCTCACTCTTCACTTTACGTAAGCTACCTTAGTTAAATCCAGACAAACTGAAAAGGGACAAAAAGGAGTTTTGGGTTCTAGAAGAAATCATGAGCGGTAAAGTTTGTGAAAAGTGCAAATTATTTAAAATTGGCCACGAGTCATTTCAGTAGCGCAGGTGAATCCAATATATATTTTGATCCCTTTGACCAATCATTATTCCTGGTAGAATGTCTCTTATCACCTTCAAATCAATGAAGTGTCGCTTCTGCAGCTCGCCTGATCTCGCGCCCACAATACGAGCCTACGCTACTACGTCCGTCTGCGCTCAAGAGGAGCCGGGAGACGTGGGCGCTGCGTAGGCGGCGTGTAGGCGAATCGGCAGCTACCTATATACTTACTTATAATAAAATGTTATTCGGCGAATATTCGGGCAATTAATGTGCGACGCGATAGGGCTCTGACGTCATTGCACTTTTAAATATGGAATCGGACGTCGGTTATGAAGAATAATGGTGAAATTGGGAAATGAGTTTTGTTTGAATTTTGATTCGAATGTTGATGAAGATGATTGATATAAACAATGAACATTAAAAAAAAAGCAATTGACTTCACTCACACTTTTGTGGTGGAAATGATTTAGAATTTGTAGGAATTTTCTTAAGCAATTTCATCCACTCGAATCAACCTCGACACAGATCCTTCAATGAAGGAAGTTTTCTTACAGGACATTTAGACTATAATGTAGGTGTAAAAAAACAAATTATTATAAAAACAAAAAACCCGCCAGCTAAAAAAAAAATATATACCCAACTGAAAAGAGAAAAAACAAGTACTAGATATAAATTATACAAAACAAAAATTACTTATATAATTTTTAGCAGTCGCGTTTTTTGTTTTTATACTAATTTGATTTAATTCAGACTTTTTAGTTTTAATAATGAACGAGTTCTCCAAATAAGTTATGTGGTTATTAACCCCCGACGGAAAAAGAGGGGTGTTATAAGTTTGAGGTGTGTTGCTGTGTATCTGTGTATCTGTGTATCTGTGTGTCTGTGTATCTGTGTGTCTGTATGTGGCATCATAGCGCCTCAACGGATAAACCGATTTTGATTTAGTTTTTAGTGTTTGAAAGGTGATTGTATCGAGAGTGTTCTTAGCTAAGTTTGAATAAAATCGGTTCAGCCGTTCCAAAGTTATACGCGTTTTACTGTTTAGATCGTGATGTTTTCGCAAGATAAATGTGTCAGGGGTTTTTTAAATTTTGAAATTTTACTTGTTTTGCTATCAAAGTTACGCTTAACTTGAATTTGTGACATAATAGGCTCATAAAAGTGCTAAGTACATATATATTTTTTTGGAATGGCCTATTTAGTAGCTTTCATTTGATACCCATATTGTTAGTACTTAAAACGAAAAAAAAATTGTTCCAACCCCTTTTTTTAGGGGGGCGATATTTCTAAAAATTATATAGCGTATGTCACTCCCACAATTGAGACGAATCCAACAACACAACATATGTCATAATCGGTCAAGCCGTTTGTGCTGTAGAGCGTGTTATAGAAAAGGACATACATACATACGCTCGAAATACGCGCAGTCGACTGCGGGAGGGTAATGTTTTAACATGAACATGAATAAAAAAAGTTAATTAAAAAAAACAAAAAACACGACTGCTTAAAAAGCGAACTAAAAAGACGTAAACAAGAAGAAAATCATGCTGTGCAGTGGGTGGACACATATTCGCGTGCTGGCTGACCAAAACCAGATGTATGCTCCGACTGCACAGCATGATTTTCTTTTTTTTTTTTTGATTTAGGTACATTCAAACATGTAAATGTTATATATTTTTAAAATCTGCTCTTAAAACCCTTTATTATGGTACCCCCCACAAATCGGCGCCCAAAAGCCGCCATTTTTTCTTTTCCAATTTTTATTTAGCCAGTGACACTCGCAGGGTTAAGACGTCGAATTCTTACGTCGATTGACGTAAGAATCATCAAAATCGGCCAACGCGTTTGGTCCCTAGAACGCCACATGGGAACAAACAGACATACATACATACATACTTACGTACATACATAGACTGATAAACACATTACCCACCTTCGGCAGTCGGGTAAAAACAAATTTGATCAAAGTTTTTTTATAGATAGAGTTTAGTAGGGTTTATATTATTGTAGCCTAACACGAGGCGTAAACGATCAAAGGATAAAACGATCAAACACGTGAGTGGATTTTCTTATCGAGGAAATGGTGAATGGCTCATAGTTCTACTGATATCCTAAACTCTGACTCAAGACCTATCCAATTCTAATGTGTTGGAAGGTGTCGCACTATGTCGGTTTGCCACCATACTCTACGGGTTTATATAATATGTCTGATTTTATAATAAGTGTGTAGGTTTACTTACGAAGTTTTCCTTCCAAGTTAGCACATCATGAATAAGATTTGATGCCACCTGGTGGTTTTTCCATACATTACCTTTAAGACTGAATCGAAAAGCAAAGCAAGAAATCGAACGTTGGAAAGAGCATTAAAAGTACTTTTCAACACACTTGCTCATAAAGTGGCTCTAATTTCACCGCAATTAGGCACATAATGACACCTGTTATCAAACTGTGACTTTTTCATTACTATTATTCACAAGTGAGATAAAGAGTTTCTTTTTTTAATTTATTGTTTGAGTTGCTTTGTTCTTAAAAAAGTTTCGATACAAAAAAGATCGTGCTCAATAGTACAAATGCAACATATTTCATGCAACTTCGTATTTAAATAGATAATTTCAACTTGTACGTGTTCAATAAATAAAACTTTCACTTAAATATAACTTTTGTTTTTGTCTGTAATAAAGAAAACTTGAAATTCCCCATTTTGTACGTGGCTAAAACGCTATCCGCGAAAATGCAAAAAAAGATAACTCATTATTTTTAGTCTATGGCCGATCGCCATTGTTAGATGCGCGCGCATAGGAAAACTGATTAACTTTGCCCGCCATTGCGAAAAAAAATTCACAACTCGTTTTCACTGTTGGAAATGATTTTTTAGTATTATTTTCTTCACAAGTGTGTTGAAAAACGTCGTATGATACACGTGTGTATTGACGATTACCGTCCTCGGCTCTCTTAAGACCCTCACCTAACGGCTCGGGTCTCAATGGCGCCTCAGCGGTAATCACCAACATTACTCACTTGTACCATAATGTACTATATATTGGATATATTGGCTTATTGGCTGTAAAGGAAAATAGTGAAATTCTCATGAATATTATTGTGATTAACAAAATGATATAAGTACCTATGAAGATTTCGCCACAGAGAAAACGAGGGCTTTGACAAAACTTCATACGGACTGCAGGTATCCTACATGTTCCCCTAGCGTGTAGGATACCTGCACTCCTGCAGTATGTAAAGGTATGGTAGATAAGCTCCATCCATAACTGTAAGAATAATGATGAGGGTAGTCTAAGTATAAATAGCCGATGGCCCGATGGTCAATTTCCATTATCACGTTTGTACGATTTGTCGAGATTTAAAATTCTTCTACGCAACGACAAGTTCCCATAAACAACAAGTAGAATACCATACATAGCTAAAAAGCTGTTCAGTTAATCAATTTATGCACTTGCGACAGAAGAAGATTTTCCATTTTCTCGACGTGTGTGTGACATGAAAAATCATAGCGTGCTGTGGTACGTGGAGCTTCGGCGGTAGTCGGGAGCGCTCGTGTTAGATCGGCCACGGTCGGGCGCGCTCGGCTGCGCGTGCGTCGCTCTCGGCCCTGCAGGAAACAGGAAGTGGACTAACCGCGGGCTTCCGCTCCCATTCGCGCCGCTCGCCGACCCGCCGGACGCGCACTGTTTCATTCACAACTCTTGTATTTTGTGCCGTTGAAGTAATATTATCTAGTTGCTTGCTAGTAATGTTGTGAGCTTTAAATTACACACCGTGCTATCCGGAAACCTGAGCGTAACACGAGAATGTTTACGAAACTATCGCCGGCTAGCCTTACCTACTGACTTATTATTGTAAGTTCATTGTAGTTTTATAATTATTGAAATAGTTTTCATGTGTAAGTAGGAGCCTACTTGTAACATGAATGAATGTGCAATAATGTTATCGTAATCGCTATATAATTCATGAATGATGACGGCAGATTAATTGAATGGTTATTGTCGTCACATTTTATAGGTTATGGAGATTATGCAAATGGAGTAATTTACCTAAGAATCAGATTGCATGTTTAAGGCGATATATACGCCCCAATACTGTACTGGCCGTGCGCCCGCTCGATGCCAAAATATCAAAATTGAACCTCCTTTTCAACAGTTTTGTTTGAAAATATAATTTGATTTATATATGCTATGTTAGGTATGAAGAAATTCCAGCCATCAATATTTCTGTATAAAAATATTTTTAAACATCCAAGTCATTTTGGAGGAGTTTCCAAAAGTTGCGAAAAAATATCGTGTTGTAAATTTTTTTTTTAAAGCAAATCTATTAGTTACACGAAAAAACCTTGTGTTCAAAATTATATACATGAATCAATAATACATATATATTTTTTTCAATCCTTTTAACCTAGCTGTTACTGAGGAGTATGCTTTAGAAAGTAACCGTTTTACGGCACTAAAGCGTATGTAGGCGTATACACATTCCTACTACCTTACCTAAGAAACCTTCCCTTCACACTACACAGTCACTTTACACTTCAATAACATACTAGCTAGCTTGCTGTGAAGGGAAGGCTTCTTGACTCTACTAGATATGGTAGAGATAGTATACTAATCTCCGTAGAGTCGCCGGAATATCACCGCGCCGCGCTTTTGGTAGGGGAATTACGGCAACTCTGTTATTTAGCGATGCTGAGTCCTCTCTGGCTATAGTTTTTACCCAAGCGTCTTGAATTCGAAGATTCGTTGAGCTGCTAGAGATGATAGAGAGATTATTCACATTATGTAAGCTAAAAATCTGCACTTCATGAACCTCAAACTTACCAGGCATTCCCTGAAAATGTTATAGCTGAGAAGAAGTTTGAATAACGTACATTGGAGGTATACTGTCAAACGGGGTGAATAGGAACGCAGGGGTGAATAGAAACAAAACTTTGAAGGGAATTTTCACGATATTTTAAATTTGCGTGTAGACTGTAGCATTTTAGTATGTACCTCCTGCCCCGATATATTAAATAATTATTAAAAAAATAAAAACCGGCCAAGTGCGAGTCGGACTCGCGCACGAAGGGTTCCGTACCATTATTGCACAAAAACGGCAAAAAATCACGTTTTTTTTATGGGAGCCCCCCTTAAATATTATTATGTTATCCTGTTTTTAGTATTTGTTGTTATAGCGGCAACAGACATACATCATCTGTGAAAATTTCAACTGTCTAGCTATCACGGTTCATGAGATACAGCCTGGTGACAGACAGACAGACGGACCGTGGAGTCTCAGTAATAGGGTCCCGTTTTTACCCTTTGCGTACGGAACCCTAAAAAACTATGCTTTGTTTGAAACCAATAAAGTGGTATCACAGTTAAAATTTCCTTCAAGGTTTTGTTTCTATTCACCCCTGCGTTCCTATTCAACCCGTTTGACGGAAAATTTCAGGAATCGGAAAAATTAAGCCTCGCGCTAAACAAACAAAGGCTGTATATTAATCGATGCAAGTCCTCTCAATTTAGACAAAATGCATTGAACTCTGTTATAGCGATAGCTACGTAGCCTAGGACAGTGACGCACTTAGTGACGTCAAACTTTAGGCCCAGACGCGATCGATTGGAGTCGACCGTGACGTCATTGGTGCAATGGATGCTGGCTGGGCGAGAACATTACATGGCTACTTTTACTAAAATATTATTTTCATAGGTATTATTTTAAGAACTACTGCGTAACATATACTGTTTACGCCCTTTTTACCTGACTGGCGAAGGAGGGTAATGTGTTTATCAGTCTATGTATGTAATGTTTGTTCCTATGTGGCGTTCTAGAGTCCAAACACGTTGGCCGATTTTGATGATCTTAGGTCAATCGATTCGTCTTAACCCTGCGAGTGTCACTGGCTACATTTATATGAGAAAATAGAAAAATGGCTGTGCAGTCGGAGTTCACATCTAGTTTTAGTCAGCCAGCTCGCGAATATGTATCCTCCGACTGCACAGCATGATTTTCTTCTTGTTTAAGTCTTTTTAGTTCGCTTTTTAAGCAGCCGGGTTTTTTTTGATTTATTGAATTAACTTTTTTTTGTTATTTTTTTTATTGACGTCTCGCATTTCTATACGAGTGATTGGCTACTGCTTAACCAGGCGATCCTGTGGAAACAAGAGGCACAAAAATCTAAACCTTAGCGACCACGCTGAGGGCTACACACTATGGGGTCAAATCTCTGCTCAGGGCGTCGCTGGGGGGACAACTAGGGCTGGATCATGATTAAGTGATTCTACCATCAGGTCGGAAAAAACCTACGTGGAGAAGAACGGACAAGCACCGCACCATAATTACATCGCACAATTTATGCTCACACACTCGTCCTGCAGTCGTGCGTGCGTAGCACCGAGCGTGTGCATAAATCGTATGAAAAAAATCGTGCGTGCGCAGTACGACAAACGAACTGCTGCAGCGCCAAACATCTAAATTGAAAGAGCCCTTAAACTCCAGAGAAAGTGATTTTGACATTCTATCAACGATATATCGATTGTCAAAAAGTAAAAATACTTATATTTCGGTAATAGCTTAGTTATCTATTGATACTGTCTAGCTAGAGCCTCTGGTTCATAGTGCCTCTGGTCTACTGAGTGGTTGTCTGAACCAGGGTTGTTGCTGATGCACATGTTTTTCACAACCGGTGATGCTGATGCTGATATATTGTCATTGACATGTGTTTGACGCAGAATTTGCACTTCGCGAAAGGCGATTAACGAAATGTATTTCCAAGGCAGACGTGAATGGAAACGCCGGGAGGGGACGCCCTAGAAAGACATACATAGACCTTATAGGTGATATTTTTCAAAAAGGCCAGGTGCGCAGTACTCATAACCGGCGTGTGTGTATGACTAGATTTATGAATGTGAGTGAAGCAAAAGAAGTATGTAAGGATCGTAGCAGGTGGCGTGCTGTAGTTTCTGCCTACCCCCATGGAAAATGGTGAGTTTATGTATGTATGTATGTAAGTGCACTTCGCAAAATGTGCACTTGACGCAAAAATTGATCTTCGCAAAATAGCACTTCACAAAAGGAGCACTTCTAAATATTAAAAACCGGCCAAGTGCGACTCGGACTCGCGCACGAAGGGTTCCGTACCATTATCACAAAAAAAAACGGCAAAAAATCACGTTTGTTGTATGGGAGCCCCCTTATATATTTATTTTATTCTGTTTTTAGATTTTTTTGTTATAGCGGCAATAGAAACACATCATCTGTGAAAATTTCAACAGTCTAGCTATCACGGTTCATGTGATACAGCCTGGTGACAGACAGACAGACGGACCGCGGAGTCTTAGTAATAGGGTCCCGTTTTTACCCTTTGGGTACGGAACCCTAAAAAAGAACCGAAAGTAACACATGCCATAAACGCCGCTCCCTGCTCAGTCATGTCACGACTCAAAGTTCAGCATTAATAATCAGCATCTATCAATGTTGATGCTGATATTGTAATTGAAAATCATGCTAGAGTTCCGCGGATGCTGATGCTGATGTTCCCAACAACAGGAATAAAACTTTCGCTGATGTTAAAGATAAAAACGGTTTGTGGCGAGAATGGGGGTTTCCGAGGAAATAATGGCAGCATTGGCAAAATATTTAAGAAGAAAAATAATATCTATCTAGATCTGAAACATATCGCAATTAACAATTGGAAAAAGTTAGTTATTATGTCCTTGACAACCTACAGAAGTAAATTATTTACTTTGCTGACGTAATAGGTAAAATTGGCACACACAGTGCCAATCTTACGCGTAGAAACGTCATATTCTTCCATTAAAAAATCAATACCGAACTTGATCCTAGCCAAACAATAAAACTCAAAATTGTACCACGTCAGAAACGTTATCAGAAAACTAATCTAGAAAGTGGAATTTTATTTAGTGTGACGAAATTACCCCTGACGTCACTGTGGGGAGGGGGGATAATTAACGAGATAACGGTGGTTACAGGGGGCGCGGGGTTGCGACATGACATCTCAATGAACGGTCGGGTACTCCCGTTACGTCATCTGAAAACAAAGCTAGATTTACCATCACTAGCTTAACAACCCGTCTCTATTTGAACGGATTAAGGTTTTAGTTTGTCTGAGCTTCAGTTTAACAGCAGCAATGGTATCTTGTTTATTGAATGACGTGCTTAGTTGAGCGACCCTCGATCGAGTTTGTTTGGAATCCATCCATGGATGGATAAATATTTTGATTTCGTACACGTTTTTATTTAATTCTATTAAATTCACTTTAATTTCAAGGCGTTGTTTTTGTACGATGTTGGTAAAAAATCTGTTGATTTTTTTGTCCATTTGTGAAAACTGAAAATGCGGGTTATTATCTGCACATAGCATGTATGTTTGACACAATTTGTTTTATCATTTCAGGGCCATATTATTTATAGACTGAAACAACAACATTGAATCCTGGTATTAGGACCAATCCTGAGAGGCAGTTTGCCTAAGAAGATGGGCAATAGACTAGACACTTTCCTACGTAGTAATATAAACAAATAAATTTATAGATAAAAAATCTTTTTGCAAAAAAATACTACCGACTTCCAAATACAAAACTACAAAGTGAAAAATAACTTAATTTTTTGAAGTCGGTGTCTTTCGTAGGTACCATTTTTTCGCGTTATGGACACCGACTTCATACGTATACGTATTTGGAAGTCGGTAGTATTTTTTTGCAAAAAGTTTTTTTTATTTTTCACTTTTTAGTTGTACGTACCTAATAGGCAAGTTAGTAAGGGAACTATTTCGCCAGAATAGATTTCATGAAACTTGAACATAACCGGTGAAATGAGAGATCTGCTTACCCCTTAAGAGCGAACTGGAGTGATGTTATGTTATGAAATGTTATAAACAACAAACAGACATGCGATTGCAGCAATCCCGAGAGATTTGCCGTTATTTATTGAAGAGTTCTGTTGTATATCTCCGAAGCTCTTCATCAGATCTTCACCAAATTAAAATGGGACCAATTTCGGAACATACTTTTTCAAACAAAAAAAGAATTTTCAAAATCGGTCCTCAATTGACGGAGTAATCGGTGAACATACGCAAAAAATAAAATAAAAAAAACATGAAGTCGAACATAGAACCTCCTCCTTTTTGGGAAGTCGGTTAAAAATAAGTTAAGGCAAGCAGTCGCTGGTAGTCCCTTCCTATCCTATCAAAGAAATATGACGATCTTGCCGTTTTATTAGGTACCCCCTACATTCCAAATGCCTTAATCCAACAATGCGGTATAGATATTTCAGCTTTACCGAGTTCTATCTTCATTAAATTTATCTAAACAGCGTGCCGCAAACAAGCGACAAACCGTATTGAGTGGTTGCACTCGTGTATATCTATTACAATATAGATATAACAGAAGTTCCAATCAAAATGATACCGTACCGGCAGTACTCTTCTCGGTTTTACATCAAACCGAAATTTTCACGGAATCCAGTGAGCTGAGCCTTTTTTTGGAATTCTGTGATAGTCCGTCTCTAAGGGGGTGGAATAACTCTTATTACGATCTCTGATTTCCGGTTCATCGCTTTTGGTAAACGCCGCGCCTTGCTTTTTATGGTTAGAGCCTTCTGCACTTCCTTATTTTGTGTCCACTCATTGATGGCGGCGGAAACATCAATGAATGAACCCCGACTCCATTCTTATTTCACTTCCCATATCCGTCCCTGTCACCCATTTGGCAAAAACGAATGCTAGACAGAGATAGAGAAAAGCTACTTACACAAAGTGCAATGTTAACAATTTTATTCACTGTGAAAGCGGTGCCCATACTGTCCATGCCGCCAAAGTTGGCTAGCTTCCGTGAAAAGTAAAATCTTTGAACATTATTGTAAGGAACATTATTTGTGTTTCTGCACTATCGATTCACCAGGAGTTGAATAGCGGAATTGTGGGAGGAGAAACCAGATGGCCTGACCCAATTCTTGCAGGTCAGGGTCGGGTAGCAACGTCAGCAACCTACGTCATAGTGAGGGGTCCAACTTGCGGGAACCAATCACGTTGCAGGAGCTACTGGGCAAGGCAATTCAAGACATATCTAGGACGTTGTGCTGAAATAAACTAGAACAAGATTATTGAGCAGGCCGCGAGGATAAGTAGCTATTACAGTTGTGACACACCACAATCTCTATATTATGCACTCTCAGATCAAATAAAAAGTCAAGATGGAACGTTGCAAACAACAAAGTGAAGCCGGTTCAAACTAAGCCTTGCCGTATAAATACACAATTACACGCACTCACGTACAACGAAATTACGCCTTAGCTTGTACTTCGAGCTTACAGATCAAATAATAAAGCTCAACTGACAAGCTAAGGGGTAGTTTCGTTATACGTGTGCGCGTATAATTGTGTATTTATACGGCAAGGCTTAGTTTGAACCGGCTTCACTTTGTTGTTTGCAACGTTCCATCTTGACTTTTTATTTGATCTGAGTATGCACTTTATAAATAAATACACTCATTAGGAACAGAGAATTTTATCGAGATAAAAAGTAGCACCTAACGAAACTGTAATTTTATTAAATGACATCATACATAAGGTCTTACTAACACAACAAGTGTCAACTGTATTAAATTGAAGAATTTCGTACCTATATACAGTTCCGGTTCTTAATTTTTTTATAAAACATTCTTGCTCTTCCTTTTAACTTTAGACATTGGCAGAATAGTCGACATCGGCTTTGCTTGCCATAAAAAAATATAGAATAGAATAGATAGACATAAGGTCTCTAAATACATAAGGGCCAGACTAAATCACATCATACTAATATTGTAAAGGCGAAAGTTTGTGAGTGTGTTTGTATGTTTGTTACTTCTTCACGCTCAAACGGCAGGACGACTCTGGACGAAATTTGGCACAGAGATAGATTATAGTCTGGGATAGCACATAGGATTATTTTTATTCCGGGAATATGTTCCCTCTGGATAATTTTCGACATTAACGCGGGTAAAACCGCTGGCAGAAGCTTGTCCTTCCATAAAGTACTCACCTTCGTTACATGTGGATCCCTTTGGCATTATTTAAAGGTTCTACTTCAAGCATTTCCCTCTCACAGAGAGGAAGCCTGTGTCCCAGCAGTGGGAACATTAATTGGCTGATGATAATGATGAATCCAAGCGGGTTAGTTGTCAGAGTGTTAAGTAACTTTAGATAAGGTAGGTACATATATATGAAACCTACTCGTATCTACACCACAGCAATGCAGGTAGGTCGTCACATCCGCACGTGTCGAATTAATTGCAACTGTGTAATTGGAGACTGCTCAAAGGGCAGTTCTGAATAGAGTCTAGATTGAAACCGTAGTCCGCAATACTATCGTGTGTCAGTCGTATCACATATATATTGATATAGCTTTAGCCTTTTGTTTCCAACTAAACAGTATCAAAATTGATGGATTGGGTTCGTGCTGTAAGCGCTACCTGCCTATTCTTCTTTTATGAAAGCCTAAACGTAGTGCAATGATAGTTCTGCAGATGAATTCGGCAAGGCAAAGAACAATCGACCAATGACAGACATAAATATCCACATCGCGTCTTTTATTTCGCCATGTGGTTGGTAGGGCATGGATATCGGAATCTCGTAACATCGGAATGCACGGAACGAAACGGAACGAAATTTCCAATATTTAAATTCCGATACTATGTGATCTAAAATCGGAATCTCGGAATCAGAAAAAAACCTATACTTTAGCTCCTTGTGAAGCGCCGAGCACGATAGAGCGGTAAAACCCGTTGACTACGGTGCGGTGATTAGCATAAATCTGATAATTGGGTGCTTATTTACTTAAACTTAACTTCATGAAAATATTATATCGCCCTGCCTTGATGAATCTCGGATTTAGATTGTTAAAAATGTTACATGTATTTACTCTTAAAGGCATTTTTAGCAATTATATTTTTTTTACAAAGTTTCATAGAACCCGTTATAACAGTTTTACTTTCATTGAATAACGCTTAGGTTGTTTGTCTTGTTTTAAAAAAGGCATGACTTTAGTATTATTTATTGGGTACAAATGTGTAAATTTGGGTAAATGAGGGTCCGATTATCCAGTCACTGGTGATTAGAAAGAGACACAATAGAAAATCTTATTATGTCGCTGCATAAACGTATTTTATACCGAATTTGTGCAATTAACAAAAAAAAATAGGATATCTAACGAATGTGCAATGTGTGTATCGATATAAATACCGGAATTTCGATATTGAGATCTAATATCAGAAATCAATATCGGAATTGATAAACTTCCGATATTACATGCCCTAGTGATTGGTTGATTGTTCATACTCTTTGCCCTTTGCCTTGCCGAATTCATTACGCAGTAAGGCTTCTGGTTTCATTTTATTGTTTGAGACTTAAATTGATCCTCCTTTTGTAATAATAGGGATCACTGTGTCTATCAAGAATAAAGAAGTTGCTTTTGTATTTGGCATGGTATGGCCTCTTTAAGACAAGGGAGTCGTAAAAGGTGGTAAAGAAATTCAAGATCGGTTGATGTTATACCAATAGTCCAAAATTGCTTTTGAAATCAAGTCCGAAAGTGTTTTGAAATCAATTTTGTTTTTGGTTGAAAAAAATAATACTTTAAAACAATTTCGAGTCTCTGTTCTACTAAATATGTTATGAGGTGCTGTGATTGATTTATCGAAAAACAATAGCCAATCAAGTCATATGGAAATCATCTCAAATCATCTGAAATCTCAGAAAAATACTGAGCCTTGAACTATATTTGACAACAGATAATTAAATTCAAGAAGATTTTAGAAACGGACGGAGATCGTCAAAAAGCATCCAATCACCCAACGTGTGTTATTGTGATTTGAGCACCAGAGTAGTTTGTTATATTTTTATACAAGTTTATCGTGATCAAATATGGCGTGATGTGAGCCACAGTACAATGAATACAGCCTACGTCCGTCTGAAAGTAAACTTTAACGACAAAACTGTTTTGGCAAATTCCAGTTATTGGGCCCACGTGTTTTCTTTTATGGTCTGCTACATTGTTATTTATATTTAGATTTCGGTTAAGGAGAATTTTAATGGTCGGAATCACAATCACAGTATCTATATTGAATATCATTTGGCGATAATAATCCAAATTAACAAGTTCTGTGTCTTCTTTTTTCAAACCTCTAACGGTCTTGACACGTCACTTCTCTATTTCAAAGACGTTAAAAATTAAGCTTTTATGAAAGGAAACATTAAGAAGGAAATAATAATTGATGCGAACAGGGAACATGCGTATCCGGTGACGGCCGGAAGTAGCGCCATACGCCTCGCTCCGGAAGTGACGCGCCCCTTTCTTTCGCTCCTTGAATCATGTGCAAGCGCACTTCATTCATACAGCGTGGGAGAGTTACGACGGAACTAACCGTAACTTCTAATTCATGAATGAAAATAAAACGACAATTTACAAAGGTATGCGGGTATTTAAATAAAATAAAGTGTATAAAACTATTTTTCATTTGGTCGGTTAATGCCGTGTGTTAACTGAATGAAGCCGAGGGGAGGGTATTTATATATACCGGCCAACTGTGAGTTTCTGTACTATTTTTATTGCGGTATTATCTAAATGCATGTTCTTGAAGACATTTCGGTTTTATAACAAATTACTATTTGCTTATTTATGCAATATGTAATGTAATTATATCAGTTTAAAAGCATTTGAAAGCAAAACAAAACCTGGCTAATGTAGAATCTTGAAAAAACGTTGAGGAATGTTAAAATTCAATTTCATTTAAATGTCACCCGTCAAAAATAAAATGATGGCCAGCATCACAGATAATAAAACATTTTTTCATTGAACAGAACCAAAGAGGTAATAATCAAGGAGGTCATTAAATAAATAGTTTCGTATTGATACTGACTGATTTATGGTTTCAAATGGCACATCTCCGTAATTAATGGTACCGGTAGGCTTATTTGGTATTCGTGGCATAAACATTGTGTTTGTGAGTGGTGTAGCTGGACAATCTAGTTTTCCATTACGAGTAATATACATAATTATAACATGAGCTTCGACATAAATGTATCTACGGAACTCGTTGCGATCGTGACAATACTTAAAATGAGGTTCTAGTACTTACTTGCTGCGTTGAGATGTGACCTATGTCATGTCCTAGGTAGTTGAAATAGAATTGTTTACAAGTTGCTGAGATATATTGTCGAACTTTACGCAATATGCAAGAAGCGTTACCTTACTGGGTATCTACGCATCTTATTGCTTGAGTATTCAATTACAAATTATTTGCATTTGAGTGAATTGAATATGAGACACAAATAATAACAGTCCGACAGGTCGTTCTGCAACGCTTGCCGAGGTCCGAGGTCGGCCCGTGGATGGTTGACCACACAGACATAAATCTAACTAGATAACGCACGTCCCTCAATCTGTATGAAAACCAAGCGTGCCAATTTTTCAGAAAAAAAAACAAAACTAATTTACTGTCCAATGAAAGAAAATATTTCCAATGCCTCGGCCAACTTGTTCTATACATTCTTTACAGCTTAGTATAGCATAAAAAGGCATTTTTCTAGATTTTGAACTTTACTCCATTTTTTGTAACGCGAAGTACATACAATCTAGGGACTCAGTGTAGACTCTTTTACAATCTCCCCAAGGATATATGTGCCCTCAGGCGTTGCACAGAGGAGTTTCGGAAAAGGTTTTAATGAGGTAAAACGCCCACAATACTTGCAGCCGTATATCCAATCGACCAAATCGGCCAATCACACAAGACCCACATCGCGTCATGCATCTCGCATGTGATTGATTGATTGTCAAACTCTTTTTCCTCAAAAGTCCAGCACGCTAATTGTGTACCTATCTGTTTTGACACCACGAAGCACCTTCCTTCACTTTCTTTTCGATAAATCAACAGTATTCATTGAGTCTTTTACACTGTCGTAGTCGGTAGACAGATTTTTGAACCTAAATATGAAGCAATGAATGCAAGGAAAGCTTACCGGGTACTTTACAATTCGGGTGCAGGTGTCTTTCGAAGTTTAAACCTCGAAAAAAAAAGTGTATTAGCAAACGGGTTTATG
Source organism: Orthosia cruda (assembly GCA_964057195.1). NCBI lineage: Eukaryota > Metazoa > Arthropoda > Insecta > Lepidoptera > Noctuidae > Orthosia > Orthosia cruda. The sequence continues at coordinate 24,254,153 of OZ059838.1, forward strand.
ATTTTTGTGAGTCTAAAGAAGCAATGGATGTGAACCGTTGCTCTTAAATATCAAACAAGGTTATCATGAATGGACCCATCTGCTATAAAATTGCTGCTAATTGATGATTCAGTTAATTTTCAGTAACGTTCAGTAACCTCTCACCTAACAATCAATGAGTGCTAGATTCAAGTGCTACAAGTAACTGTAATTCTTAGTGGTGCCGACGTTCCTGTAGTCTGTTATGATCTTATGAATCATACATACTTGGTCTTCAATTTATTTAGCCCCTAGTCCAGGGTTAACTAACCCGGTACATTTAAAAAGCACCCTAAAGGCTCAACGATACATTCTAGCAACAAAAACGCCACGGTAGCTATTGGAAAAACCTGACTGCTTAAAAAGCGAACTGAAAAGATGTAAACAAGAAGAAAATCATGCTGTGCAGTCAGAGGATACATGTGGTTTTGGTCAGCTAGCTCGCGAATATGTATCCTCCGACTGCACAGCATGATTTTCTTCTTGTTTACATCTTTTTAGTTCGCTTTTTAAGCAGTCGGGTTTTTGATTTTTTTAATTAACTTTTTTTATTTACAACTTTTTAGTTATTTTTTTTTTAAATTAGGTTCATTTAAACCCCACACGAAGGGTTTCGAAGAGAAAAAAAATTAGCCCCCTACAAAATGGCGCCCAAAATCCGCCATTTTTTTCATATCCAATTTTTATATAGCCTATGACACTCGCAGGGTTAAGACGAATCGATTGACGTAAGAATTATCAAAATCGGCCAACGCGTTTGGTCTCTAGAACGCCACATAGGAACAAACATACATACATACATAGACTGATAAACACATTACCCTCATTCGGCAGTCGTAGGCATATCGACAGTCACGTGATCAAACCCTGAAATTTTGGAATTTCGATTATTTCCTTCGCTGACATCGAATGACACTGTCTACAGCCTCAGGGGGGTGACCATAAGCTCTTCAAGCAAGGTTATTTTGAGTGTGCGTAAGAGACAGATGATAAAGCAAGAATAGAATAGAAAGAAAGAAAAATATTTATTTGTGACGCGCACAGGAGACACGAGAAATAAGCATAAAATTAAAAACATTATGTAATAAAAATAAAAACCCTGTGTGAGACCAAAAAGGCTCCTATCTCAGCATGTGTATATGTCTTGTATACATTCCCTTTTTTACAGTCTCAAACTATGATAGTTTTGACACGTCATGGTACGGGGGTAGGTCAATACAGCATTGATGTTGTACGAAACCCTGAGATTCAGTCAGCTGGCTGGTATCTTTATTGCAATTCAGTTGTACACCGACAGCTTGTCTAAATTTTAGGTAGATATCTTGTGGAATGCAATAATTGATTGAGTATTCAGGGGGTCTACTCACAAAGCACGTAGAGAGTTCGTTACGGGCGATGCCTCTCCATATTACCTACGGACGGATGATTTGTTCGGAGCCCGAACTAAGAATGAATGACATAAAAATTTGACAGTTGTACTTACTCCCGATGTGTTTTTACGGGTCTGAAAAATATGTGATGTTGAATTAACTTAGCACTTTTTTTTCACTGCGATGTTTCGGAATACTTTCGGACCGGGCCCGTAACGTCGTTGACGGAGATAGGCGGAGAGAGGGAGGGGGCCTGTATTGAACAGCAGCCTAAATGCGCAAGTGAATTCGGCAAGACAAAGGGTTTGACCGCCATCAATCGAGCAATCACATAGACGGAAATCCACATCACGCCTTTCTCGCATGTGATTTTTGATTGATGGCGGTCAAACCATTTGCCTTGCCGAATGTATTACGCAATAAGGCTGCAGGTATCTTGGGCTCTGGGCTAAATTATGGTAGATAGGCAGCTATTCTATCAGACTAACGATTATCAAAATTCCAAAATGTTTGAACAAGTGACATTTTGGTAGCGCATATTGTCTTGCTACACAACTATCGGCAATTATAATAATTATTACTAGCTTCGCCCGCGTGGAAAGAGTTGTATCATCCCAAGGGATAAAAAGTCTTTGTGCTATTCCAGACTATAATCTATCTCTGTGCAAAATTTCATGCAGATCCGTCCAGCCGTATGAGCGTGAAGAAGTAACAAACATACAAACACATACACACTCACAAACTTTCGCATTTATATTAGTGTGATTGTGGCCCTCTTGTGATTGGCCCTACACTATCAGGCACATGTATCACGGTTTACCAAAAAACCGGATGCTAACTTCATAAGTTTCCTTCCTACCAGGAAAACCAAATTTCACTTATCTGTTTCGTTTGAACCCTGGACCTCTAGATTCACAATCACATGGGTAACCACGGAACCAATGAGGCGGTTAGCTTCTATGATTAATGGTCCTTATCTCGTGTATCAGCAGCTATCGATAGCCATTAAAAAATATTTTTTACTCACACGAATAGTACCTAACAGGAAAACACAAACGAATAATGTTGGTAGACCATTAAGTAGTTAATTGCAATAAAGGCATACTTTTCTTGTGTCTATGGCGCCACACTTAAAATAGTCTTCATTCTTTTCCGCATTGCTTTTAGTTGTCGGGTATCTAAAACTACCTTGTTTTTACCTATCATAAGGAAGTCTTCGGTCAGGGTAGGTTGCTTCTTCATCTACATGACTTAACAGCACCGGGTGGATAATTGAGGAGGGTTCCGGCGACTGATCCCGCAATTATCTGATCCCGCGGGATGAGTTGCCGAATTCATTTATTTTAGTTTCTTTCTTCCGTTGACTCGTCCCACCCATAAATGAATAAAAATAATCTATTGTTAAAGCCAAAAATGTTTAGTATAATAATTAAAGGAAAAACTATTCGATTCAAAAATATCATTTATTTAAAATATTCTTTCAATTCTTCATTTGCAAATACTATGATACGTTTTCTTCCCTCTATAGTCAGCAAGCACCAATCTTTGGTACATTTTTGGTACTTCAACGTCGGCAGCTTTGTGAAAAGTAACTTTTTTTGCCCCAATAGATTGCACTGTGTCTACTAAACATCTAATATAACATTGTCCAAAGAAAAACCGACTTAAAGTGATAAGCTTCTTGACAGTGATTGGTCGAGCAAGACATCAAGCGATGCAAAATCCCATTTTAAAACAAAAGGGCTGCATATATGCTTCTTGAGATCGACAGCAAAACGGACAAGAGTTAAAGAGGGATAGCATTGTAACAATGACTCTAACTTACCTGCACGGTTGAATAAAGTGTTACGCGAATGATATACATTCATGTCTAGGATATGTAAATTATATTTATATAAAAAATGATATTTGTTAATCAAAGAGTTTTGAACATTTTTTCGTTTGACTGTACTGCTTATGGGTGGGACGAGTCGCCGGAAGAAAAATATTAAAATAAATGTATCCGGCAACTCGGCCCGCGGGATCAGTTAATACCCTGACCACGTATATACTTCTGCATGGTTACGAATATTTCCGGCCTTTTCTACCCAATTTCTTACTTGTTACTTCATAAATGATAAACGTTCATAAATCTTGGCGTACGGCATTCAACCAATACAATATATCCCTCACTCCTGGGCCCGGGCAGTCAGACCTGGTATCAACCTGAGGAATTTGGGCTATTCTTCGTAGACCACATCATCGCTTACCATCTGGCGAGATAGTGGTCAAACGCGAGCAAAAAGATTTAAATAAAAACGGGCCATGTGCGAGTGGGACTCGCACACCCAGGGTTCCGTACAAACCTCAGCTTAAAGTTATTATAGACCTGACTATTTGATACGAATTTCAATTTAATACCTCTACGCCTTCATGAGGAAAGGGGTAGTAAGTTTAAAATTATCAAAAATATATTTATTATATGATGTAACTAAAAATGTACGGTTTTCGCAATTATTCCTTTATCTGTGATACAAGACGTTGCTTCGTACCAAATTTCAAGATTCTGAGTTCACGGGAAGTACCAGCTGTAGGTTTGATTCCCTTGCGAGTGTCGAACATTTTCGGCAATTTGCGACATAAACGGCTGTATCGTTTGATTTTGTTGGCTTAAAAGTTTGAGCTTTCACAGCTTTAAGGGACATTAGACCTGAGTATTTGATATAAAATTTCAGCTTTATACCTCCCCGCGTTCCTGAGAAAAAAGGTCTTGACAGACAGACGGACGGACAACACAGTGATCCTATAAGGGTTTCGTTTTTTCCTTTCGAGGTACGGAACCCTAAAAAAAACAAGAATTTTCATGTGTACTTTGATTGTGGTTCCTTTTTGCTGATTGAACTAAATTATGATTAGTAAATTAATATTTCATCCATTGGTTTTTTTTAGCTGTTATGCAAATAGGAACCAAAATATTTTACAAAAAAGATAGTGACAGCTGAATATTTAACCTAAAATTAAGTAGGTACCCACCCACAGGCATTCAGTTAATAAATTTAATTGCTACGCCCATAGTAAAATTAGCTACTAAATCAGTTTCTAGAAACTCAATTTACCTACATACAAAATATCTGCCAACGCATTTCCACTTTAATACAGAATTATGTGCAACAATGACTAAGCTAATACAAAAACTAAATTCATTGATTTAATCGACTGATATTTGCGAAATACAATGCCTTTTAACGTTCAGTGTGGGCTGACTTGCAACCGACAGCTGCTGCTTCATTCACTTCATAAAAAACCCATGACAAAACATCATAACTGCCATTACAAACTAAAACAAATGAAGCTCTATCTATACAAGTTAAGGTTCGAACTCCTTTGTTTCAAGCGTGGATATGATGTTTCAGAGCTAAAGCAGACGAGGTTTACCAATAATTATGTAAGTTCCGTTACAGGCAGCGAATGCCCCACCTCCGCTGTTTCATTAATAAAGCAAGTAGTGTGTCCAACTGAATTAGTTTCGTTTCGTCGTAAACAAAACGATGGTGTCACGCGAAGGTTGACTCCGCACGCAACTATGCTAATACGGATACATTATTGATGCAACAATCACGCTGATTATTCAGCCCAGACTGCAGTTAGGGCGAAAATCGCTAATAGTACAGAAAAAGTAAACTAAATGCTAAATAATTTATTCATTAAAAAATCTTTTTTCAGAACAAGCTTTTTTCGTATTCTTCACAGCAAACCTTTTCATTTATATACACCCATCTAATGGCAGTGGACAAAAAATAACTAATCCTCCATCTTGGGCCGTCCGCCGTATTGGATTTAGAATGACGTCACATAGCTAACCATGCATTGTCATCCAAACTAAACGTGTATGTAAAATTTCATCTTAATCGGTGGAGGATAACTGCTTTAAAATTCAGTTGCAAGATTTGACCCAAACACACTTACATACATACATACATACATTGCAAGTTAATTAAAAGCTTGTAAAAAGCTAATTAGTAGACAAAAAGCTGCAAAGCCAATACCTTAGTTACAAATACTCCCCAAAACTAAAAGAAAGAATGAATAAAATCAGAATTATGAGAGGGACAAAGCAAGAGAATATTGTTAGACGAACGCAGATTCCTAGCGTGTGAAGTAGACAGATATTGAAAGTTAAGTATGAGATAAGAAGGAGGGTTGGGAGAGTTGAGTTGAGAGAAAAGATACATATCATCATCATCATTTCAGCCGAAAGACTTCCACTGCTGGACATAGGCCTCCTCCAAGCGTCGCCACACTGATCGGTCCTGTGCGTTTTGCATCCACCGGACGCCCGCAGCCATGACTAGGTCGTCGCTCCACCTAGAGGGAGGCCTTCCAACGCTGCGTCTTCCGGTACGCGGACGCCATTCTAGAACTTTTCGGCCCCAACGGCCATCTATTCTGCGAGCAATGTGCCCTGTCCACTGCCACTTAAGTTTGGAAATTCTTCGGGCTATATCGGTAACCTTGGTTCTCTTGCGGATGTCTTCATTTCTGATTCGATCACGCAAGGAAACTCCGAGCATAGCCCTCTGCATTGCCCTTTGGTTGACTTTAAGCTTTCTGATGAGGCCCATTGTGAGCGACCACGTCTCTGACCTGTAGGTAATCACTGGCAACACACACTGGTCATAGACTTTCGTCTTGAGACACTGTGGTAAGTTGGACGAGAAGATACCTTAGATTCATGTGCCCAAAAACAAAGAATAAACTGGAGAGACATTTTTAGTATTTTGATCAGACTAAAACTTAAATAAAGTCGGTTAAAAAGAACAACACTTAACCTTAACCCACACCCCACACTCTACTTCTTTCATTGGCAGAACCTGGTATGCTAATCAATTTAAATACACTATATTTAACAACAAGTCCACAGACAATCGCATTCTTATTATTACTGCCAGTCTGCAAGCGCAGCCACTGTTCGCTTTTTCAAAACGGCCCATTCATCTCTTGTAATTAAAAATGGTAGCGCCATGAACATTATTTTGCTTTTTACTTTTTACACGACTGTCTGTAAAGCCAAGGTACAGTTGCTAACAGTTTCCTTTGGGAACTTTTGCTTCATACCTTCAATGTTTTCACGGAATACGGCGGCTTCTCACAATATGTGATACTTCACACTGCATGGCATTTATTGCTGTATTGTCGTGGGAGCTTAAACCGTTCGGTTTGAGACAATCAAGTTCAATAATAATTGTCTATGTCTACGTATTTGTCAAGTTCAGTCAAGTATCGGCTCAAGAAGATAAATATTTGAGACACATTTGGAAGCCCTAAATATGCAGAGTTTCTAAATATGAACGTTACGGCAGATGCACTAAAACACAATATCTTTCATCTTTGGCAGTGCTTATCTATTCAATCAGATCTATTCTGAAATAGCAAGAAAACTTGCCATTCTACACATTAAATCGTATTTGGGCTATGGTTGAAATCAATCATCACAACTGTTGTAAAACGTCTGCCTAAATTGTCAGTATAGTCACAAACATGTTGACTATCAATTCAACATTTATTTAAATGGATGACATTAAACTAATTCAGGACTTCGTTAACAACAATCTAAAACTGATCAACCAGCTTCCTGACATTTTGCTAAGTGCTTAAAAGGGATTGTAAAATAAAAGATCTGACCTTTCCACTCTCTACTGCATTAAAACCAATGTGGTGAGGTTCCGGGTGCAGGGAGGTTGGAAATAGGGCGTGTGCAGGATGTCTATATATGCACCGGGTCGATGTAGTCCAAGAATAGATGTCATAGGTCAATAGGTCACCTGTTTTCATAAAGGTGTGGCGGCTGTACCTACGTCACCGGCGGTCCTGATAACGTCATAGTTCGTAATCTAGTTTGTATCTACGTCACAGGTCAGGCTAGGTACGCTTGGAGCTCAAATGTCATGTAAGTGATGATGGAACATAAAAGTAGGTGCGTAATGATTGTAGTAGTGATAATACCTGATGAGTGATGCACTTCATTGAAATATATACCTAAGGGGCGATTTCTGAATGGAGTACCTATTTGGAGAATGCCATAACAAGTTTTCAGCCTCGACAAACACTCAACTTCAATTTCTTTATTAAGTAAGGATAAAGGTTTGCTTATAAAATGCACCTAAAACAAATAAACCTAATACAGCATACACTTCTAAAGACAAGAGAGTCTTTAGAGTCACTTCGAAAAGTCTACACCAAAATTTTACCGACTACGCCCGCTTCTACCTATACGAGTATCTTTATATTGCAGCTAGGTAGCTAGTCACATAGCTTGTTTCATCCCCATTCCCCCTGTTTCAACTTTGGCCTTTAACAAAATTCTATAGTGGCACAGTAGGTACCTAAGTCTATGTTGCACAACCTAACCTTAGATGATTTGATATTTTTGCAGTGCTCAGACATCGTCATCAGATTGCAAGTGTACGAGGATAATTTCCTGTTTATATAATTCAATTACGACAACGATTGTACGACGAACATCGCCGGCTCTACCCACGCATTACGTTTGTTTTTTTTTTCTCAAATCCGCCGATCAGCCATCATTGACACTTACCTACAGCTTGCGGTATGCCAGCTGATATACCAATTCTCATTATAATATACCCAGATCGGTACACAAGAGATAACATAATGGATTTATTTGCTAACTTATCACTAAAGTTATGAATGAACCGAACTCCGATAAGGCCAGTTATAAATTGTCATTAATTTGTTTTGATTACAGAAACGAATCTTGTTTATCCTTAACGTTTTACACAAATATTATTTGAATATGTTTGATACTTACTTCATTTGTTCCGGTTCTGAGTGAGATAAGCCCTTTAAAAGGTCAATTGGATTAATGTTTATGTTGTACTACAACATTGTTTAAATATTGATTAATAATAATAAATAATGACCTCATTATGACTTCCTGTGCTGATACTAAAATAAACACAGTCTACCAGACTGGAAAAATAATTGATGCCTTGTGATAATAGGTTGAAGGTACATATTCAAAGATTATGTAAGCAAGGAAATCCACCCTACATTATAAAATCAAATGAACATATTCACATAGAAAAACCCAGACCTTCTGCATAGCTACTTTGAAAATCCCACGACTGAACACTTTGTCTTGTCCGGAAAGACACTTTTTCCTAAACCTTCAAGTGTTTAGCCAATCTCTTCAAGAATTTCACTAACTAAAAACTTAAAATCCTTCGAAGTGTGCTCCAAATTCCAATTTATCTACCTAGCCACATGTTGTACGAAATAAAAAATATGTAGTGAATGGGCCGAGAGTGGATCGTCGGCGATTCATAAAATTCAGCTTCGCCCTGAATGGAGCATCTGGTTGGCCAGGTGCGTCGACATCTTGCCTCTTGAGCGAACAAAGGGTGAACCACTTCTGCGAAATGTTCGTGTATAGATATCGATAGTCGATATACTCGATATAGTGCCGGTCGATACATCGTCTCTTGCATCACACGAAGAGCTGCGAGTTTATTTTTCCAAGAAGTTTGTCTTATCTTTGAGATTGCAGTTTTTTACTTCAATTTACTTTTTCGGCAGGTGCAGTGGATGGAGATAATGGTCTGCGGCCAGAAGCAGACTACGATCGTCTGGATATTAATGAACCAACATTTACCGCTGTGGTGGAACCCATGCAATTTAAGTTCCAGGTTACTTGGATAAACGCAGTAAAAAAATAACATATTTGAAATAAATTAAAGTAATTAAATCGTAAGCTAGAACGTAGTTCTCAGCAGCTTCGGCTAATAAACTTGAAATAAACAAGAATTGGCTTCTGAAATCAGGTTCATACATACAGAATAGAGCAACTTTGCGCGCGTAAAGTGGTTGGAGCAAGTCAATAAGTAAGTACAAGCGAGTAGTTAACCACTCTCCCTGCTGTATCTAGCACGGATCTCTATTTTTACATGCCGCAAACTTAAATTAATTAGTGCCCGTCATTTAATCCGAGGAGCAGTCTTGTAGGTGGGTGCGCGTTCCCACGCTGCGCCCGCGCGGCCGGAAACCGTCCCCCCTCGTACCCCGCGCCCCTGCGGCCCACGACGCCCGCGCACTGCTGCTAAGCCCCGAATCGATCCATCGCTCACGCACTCGCTTCCCATCAAAACTAAAAACCGCCGGATTCACTCATTCAGCTGCGAAACCATGCCGATGGCACGAATAGCGAAATATCTATTCATTGAGCAACACCCGGCGGTCCTTTTACAGCTCTATTGCGCTTCCTTCCGTTTTGTGCTGTACACAATCATCCCAATTATGGCAACTATTCAATCTCGCATGCTTTTATTGTATTTAGGTATCGTACGTGTCAGCAACATAGATTAAAATCGCGTACAATAATTTTGGCTTATAATCTGAAGTCGTGCCGAAACTGTCGTATGCACATGGTCATAACTGGAGCGGATTTGGAGCTATAAATATTGAATAAAACCTTTGAGGTTACACAATGGGTCTTTCGGAAAGGTCCGGAAGGAAGTGATGTATTCGAAAGTGATTAGCGTGGCTCGTAAAATATTGTCCTTGTTTGTAACTACGGAACTACTTCCGCTGTTTCATTGTATCTCATTTTGGGTTTAAATGCTTACCTGATGGACACAATGGTATTCATATTCGGTAGAAAAACTGCCAAGTTTGGCCAACAATGGGTGGAAACGAATCCAAGGCCGATATCGCCATTAAAGTATTGTAATGATAAGTTTACAGCATAATTGTTGTTTCAATATTAAAGGACAATGGCCTGTATTGTACAGTATTAGAAACAAGGAAGTACACAGATCCGATATATAAATAATGAGATATTAAACTTGATTCACGGTTTTTTGGTCGGTTTGATAAACATCTGAAGATATCAGATCCATCATCTCTGAATAAATGAAAAAATTTAAGGAACGATTTGCCTATAAATAGAAGTAGCATTATAAAAACTGTCCTTCCTTTCTTCTCCACGTAGGTACTTGCCGAACGGATGGTAGAATCACTTAATCATGATCCAGCCATAGTTGTCCCCCCAGCGACGCCCTGAGCCGAGGTTTGACCCCGTAGGAGGTAGCCCTCGGCGTGGTCGCTTAGGTTAAGCTTTTTTCACTGGAGGTTCTAGTTTAGTTTTCCACAGGATCGCCTGGTTAAGCAGTAGCCAATCACTCTGATTGAACTGCGAGACGCCACAAACAAAACAAAAAATACAACTGTCTTCTTTGGACTTGGCTGCACAGATGGTAACTACAGATTTTACCATGATCACCAAAAACGCCTTCAGGAGTAATATTCCAGTCTGTATAAATCAAATTCTAAGAGTTAACTTGAAGATGCTTCGAGAATAGTTGATTCCACAAACCGTATGATTCTTGATCATCATCAATATACAATTAAGTATCCTTCCTCTTCGTTTATTGCCACGATTACCTGGCAATAATGAAATCCATGCGCTCTTTCACTGGAGACTCAACGCTAGGTGGCTTTGCAGCTTAAAATCCCTGATTCATTCTGTAGTATCTTACTTCGGCTAAAACTCTGAACCGAGCGCAGTTGCACCAACACATGAACAAGTAAGTACGTACCCACTTATTGTAAGCTCATTTCATTTCACTCAAGGACTGAGTCGCAAGTCTTGTATGGGTAAATAAAGGGGCTTGAGGCCGCCCGCTCGACCTTAAAGGTTGCGAGGCGGCCAACGAACCTCGTAACTCGTTATGTAACGCGAAACGCAAACTGACGCGTTTATGTACACGGGTAACAACGACATTGGTGCAAACGTGTGGTGGTGATGCTGAGCTTTTTGTACTTTTAGGATTTCTTGAATTTTTTTTGCGAAAGACTTGCTGAGGGACTTATTAGACAGATAAGAGCATGGCATGGCAAAATGCTTGGACCGTGGTCGTGGTCTTGGTCCTTGAGTAGTTGGAGAGACACCAGTAGATGACAAAGCGATGAGCTTTGAGAATTGGTACGATATAGATAGTGCAGAAGGAGTAAACGATGAGAGGTAAAGTCTCTGGGATCTCCAAATTGAGCAACAAACTCAAACTTGAGGGAATATAGCATACTAACATTTTAATCTCCACAAGTGGCTTCGTGCTAGCTCAATAAACAGGCAAAACACACCATGACAAAAACAAATATGCCTCTAGTCCAATTTCAAAATAGTCACGAATGACCCAAAGACCTTCAGTTAAGCCTAACAATAAAACATGTACGTTTTAAAAGTAAACATTCAAAGATTGACCAGGCTTGCGCAGGAGTGGGTCCTGCGAGGCTGCGCGCGTGCCTGCAAACAAAGCGACCCCGCCGCCCGCGCTTCTTAACCCCTCCCCCGCGACACCCCGTCACAAATAATAAGCAAATACACTTTGTTCCCTCACATGCTTTATTTTTTATTTTAACAGTTGCTTAAATGTAACGAGAAGAACGTTTCTTTGGTCACGGACGAGGCGTTTTGAAGAATAGATTTAGGAACGGTCTAAAATGATTTGCAAGGATTTGTAATAGAGACGTTGGTTAATCTGTGCATCAGTTGATAGACGGTGTTTGTTGAATTTACCAAGTAGCCATGTTGAAGAACTGTCCTTGAACATACTTGCCAAATGCTGTTTTACTCACTAGAGCAGTAACAAACAAACTAAGCAACTAAATAAAACCTAAGTAGGTAATTACTAGGTATCCATTATGACGTGCATTTTGAGGCACTTGGCCTTGTTTTTAACCACAAATTAAACAACCTCATTTTGCCACCACTTACACCAACGTAAGGGTGCAACAAAAACTGAAGGTAGTGCACACTTAATACTAATTTGATAATACTACTGTAAGCACAAATCAGGCAAAAACATAGCTCCATAAAGACTAAACTATGGTTCATACAAGAATGATGTTTATTTAGAACTAAACAATATAAAACATTTCAAACATCACAAAATTGAATGAACCAAAAACCTCTCCCATTATCAAAATTATGTTTCTATAGAAACAGTAATGAATGACGATCCCAAAGGTTCAAGATTAACCGATTCATATCTGATTCCGAATTCAAATTTCAAACCGAGCGTCTATAAGGCTGTTACTGGCACCTAACTATGATTTACTATAAAACAAAAAGTGACTCAGGCGCAGGCTGCAGGGTAAACTCGATGAATTAAATGTCCATTGTTGTTATATGTCCGGGATCTAACGTGGCGGGAACTCAAATTGGTGGGGTGTATAGTGCCGAAGCTTGGGAGAAGGAATGTTTCGGCAGGTGTGCGGGCTATACACAGGTAAGGTTTAGCGTGGATGCGATTGTAAAACTGCCTTTTATAACATCAAATGGGTATTCCAAGGCAGTTTTAACACTGGTAGTGGTTAAAATTGTACCGAGACCTTAATGAGTTAGGGGGAATATACCAGTTCAAGTACTAGGGGCACTATGTCACCGACAGCCTTGATGACCAGGTAGATATTGAGAGGGAGTGTAGGTCGCTGGCAGTTTACGCTTTGTAGCAAGCCAATAAAAATAACGCTTTTTAAAACTTATTGCCAAGTACACGTGCAGCCTGTGGACCAACTACACACAGCGGTCTATCAGTGCCTTACGGGTCCAATATAATAAAGGGTTCGAATGTTGATGGGGCATCCCCGTTTCTGCAGTGCGTCAGGTTTGTTTGCGGAATATTGCGTCGATGATTTCCATACCATTGTCAGGCAGAAATCTGCCTCTATGCTCTGCAGAGTGCGGACATCTCCATCCTGAAAACCATAGCAGGGAGGTACGAACGACACTCCAGTTTTTAGGGGATGTTGTACTGAAATGCATTCGGATGGGCAGAACAACCTCGTTACTTAATACGATTTGTATATTAATGATAAGTGTCAAATCAAATCAAATCTTTTTATTGTGGGCATAGGTTATACAGACAGATGTTAGGTAAATATCAGTTCCATTATGTCCTGCCTAGCAGGCATACAATAATTAAGTCAACATGCAAAATAATCATAGATATCACATATAAACCAAATCTTACAAAATACGAATTAGGTGCATGGTGACAGATTGTAGTAGATACTAATTATGTAGTAAGAAAATCTTGGATCGTGTAGTAGGCTTTGTCAATTAAAAAATTACGTAATTTATATTTGAATAGTGGCAGTTCCTTAGTGTTTAAAATGTCCACAGGTATCCTATTGTAAATTTTAGATGCCATCCCGAAAAGACTTACTACACAGTCTAACATAGTCATAGTCTTACTAACATAGTTATATTTTTTTTCATTTACTAACCCATGTGGATGTTACTTGTCCGAAATAAAGATTATTTATGTTTTTATAATGTGAACGTACTAAAGTCGTGATCTAAGAAGTCGGATTTAACAGCTATAAAAATACATATTAATAATTAGATAAACTTGATGCTTACGAATGATACTCGTTGTTACAGGCTATTATACAGTGTATGGGTAACATAGTAATTAATTAGGATTATGAATTTAATTTTTCAATATCTTGCGTACAAAGTTATCGCGGCATGTAAAATGAGAAACGTCATCGGACTTCTTAGATTGAAACGATTATAGGATTAAGTCAGCACATAGAGAGAATGTTTCACGAATGAGATCATTTTCATTTTATTATTAACTTTTTAAGCAAGATAATATGCAAAATGTGAGCAAATGGCACACAAAGAAGTAATATCACGTCATGATCCATCAAGTAGAGAACTAGCGCGATTTATAAAACGAGAAATTCATCGACTCACAGAAGACTTAGACAAAGACGCTTATCCTGATATTAAAGAAGGAGTAGGTAGGTACTTACTATAAAAAGTACAAGAAATTGAAAGAAAGATATTTGATCAGAATTAATAAGGCGAAGCACACTCCTAATTTGGTAACAAAAAAAGGAACTTTCAAAGGATATTATTAGATTTATATATAAATGTCACACAAGCGTGTCTACGAATGTCTTACTGGGTATAATTCGGGAACCACATGACCACATGTCATTTCCTTTAAGGCCCCATGCGGGGCGGGGGTGCACGCAGCGATTTCAATAAAAACTACGTTGATTCGCTACGAAGGGTTATTTTGCGAAATACATAATGTATAGCTGCAGCTTTTTCGAAAGGCAAAGTCTAATCAAATAAAAAAATCGTTTCTGAGGTAGATATAGAACACATTTTTGTTCCTGTATTGAAACGATTTGTTTAAATTTGACTGTTTATCAGTTCCTATTTTCAAACGATTCGTTTTCATTGATGGAGTATAGTGGTATGGTGATGATTTTGGTGTGAAAAGTAAAAATGTACAAAATTTGGGCGAGTCACAAAGTCCCACAATTTTGGAGATTCACCTAACATAACACACTACACTTAGGTAGTCAGTGACTAAATTCTAGCCAAAATTAAAATAATAATTATTATAAATTTCAGCAGATTCAGCAAACTATTCGTTAATGTAGGTAACCGATAGCGAATTTTATGTTTTAGGGACCCAGTAAAAAAGGCGAACTTATTTGCAGTTCCTAGTTCTTCATTCGTTACCTTTTGGAAAACTAATGTTTAAGGATTCTTGTCTCAATTGGCACAAATCCATCTAAAATTAAATACCTATTATCCTTGCGAGTCTAACCAAAACAAGTGCGATTAGATCAAGATGCTATTTTACATACAAACTAGAGATGCGGCAAAATCAAAAAAACAACTTTGATTCTGATTTGACAGAGGACCAACGTGCAGTGCATTCGTATTGTTTAATCCTGCATTCAGAATTCGAATGTCCTCACTGAGCATAAATATTCGAATTTTGTAGGTATACAGAATGGTAAAGATGTAGCACTGACAGTCGGAAACGTCAAAAATAGATTGTTACCATGTGTTAATTTTTTTTTTCTTAGCTATCTGTGTCGCACACGAGTAGGTACTCTTTTATTCCAGGTAACCACTCAAACTAATAAATTATGCCTATGACGGGGGCGCGTCAAACATGCAAGTAGTTCTACAACATTTAATATTATTGAAACAATATTGAATATATTTCGAAGTAGATTGTATAGTGTGAACAAAGCAATTGGCACTGAATGAGTGGTATTATCTGTTATTGATGTTGGTGAGTTATGTGATTGAGACGCCCCGGCATCGCCTGCGCAGCCGTGCAGTCTCACTTGGTCATCACTCGTGACGAGAATACAGCGTGTATAGAACATGTTAGGCAAAAACTTTAGCCTTGAATAAACTGTAAAATACAGAATTTTAAATTGAAACGGTATTTTTCCATTTTTGACTAGAGACGGGCTCAGACACCAATATGTGAAGTTCGATCGATCATTGTTCGTGTCGTAATTTAAAATTGTTTTAATTTTTTTTTTTCTAGAATCTGCACGAGAGAATTTTAGTGCATGGTGTGGTTGGTCAGCAAAGTAGATATATGATAGAGCTAACTCCCTACTGCGCCAAGAGATTTCTTCTAAAATCTTGATTTTTACTATTTTTTAGATTTACTAGAAATAGGTTACTCAATAATTCCCCTGTTTTGTTAATGCCTGACCAATCTGCCCTGCCAAATATTATACAAAAAATATGCAATAAAAAACGAGACAAGTGTGGTTTTTTTTCAGAGTATGTAGCAAGAGGTCTTACTTTAGGAAGGATATGGTATGAATTGCCCCTGTATGGGCCAGTAACGGCTTTTATATTCAAAAATTACGTGAACATTTTTGAATTTCATACGCGTACCTATCGTCTAACAGGAAACTGCCAACTGTGAGCACCATTAATAATGCTGTCGACTGGTAATGTGACGGTAGGAACTGGCATTCAGAGATAACTACTGAGGAGATGGTTGGTAGGTAGATACATACAAATTTATCTACTGAACCATATATACGATTGATATACCAAATAGATACAGATATTCTGTCAAGAGTCCGCCCTATGCTGATGAAACAGACGTCGAAGTGGAACGCACATGCGGCGAACAGGACACGGCGCATACGCGAACATTAGCATGCAAGCGCACGCGCGCGCCGGAAGCCGCGCGCGGGAACGGCCGCGCACTTACATCCAAGATGGCCGCGCACTTACGATGAATCGATAATTAATCGATAGCCGATTTCATATTTCATATCCATCGCACCTTATTAACAAGTTGTGATGTAACCTGGACTATAGCAGGAAGACAATGTCGCCGATCAGAATGCGCACCGCGCCAGATCCTTGAGACGACCAAATCGATCTCACGAAAATGATCAGTTGAATCATTAAACTGTTTTGTTTTATGGGAGCTCGTTTGCAGTACATGTGTAGGTACGTTTTTATTGTTTGATTGTTGGTTCTTAAGGTATTCGGTATCTGCTCCTTCAGGTATGTATACGGATGAATAACGGCCGATAAAGTGTAGAGAAGGGAAGTTGGATTTCTTGGAGAAGAATCTATAAAATTTAGGTTCAGTGCGTCA
Organism: Orthosia cruda; assembly: GCA_964057195.1. NCBI lineage: Eukaryota > Metazoa > Arthropoda > Insecta > Lepidoptera > Noctuidae > Orthosia > Orthosia cruda. The sequence goes on from OZ059838.1 coordinate 24,270,996, forward strand.
TTAGACCATAACCACTGAATTCATTTAAATAAAAATTTTCCTATCCTGAAGCGGAGTCTATTTGCTGAACGCCATACGTGCCAATTTAGTTTGAAGCTAGAATTACTAGCTTCAATGTTACCAATTTCAAAAAAGTTTCGCAAAAATCCTGGTTTTGTCTAAATGAGAAACAATAATTTAGACAAGATTAATAAATTTATTTACAAATAGTAGCACAAAAGAAACTTTAGTTATTAACAAACGTTATAATATTTTTTGTATGTTAATATCTCATGCAGTTAAGCACAAGCAAACAACAGAAAAATACAAGTGTTTCCCAAATTATCAGATCAAAAAACTTCCATTACATAGTACGAATTAAAAAAGAATTAACTACAAAATCATACTACCTAATCTTGCAAAAGCATTGTTCGAAGATTTATTAAGTAAGTTAGTGCAATATATTTAAACAAACGTCTCTTTTGACAAACTGCAGTGTCTAATTGTACTGACAGCATAAAAATTTATATTCAGCAGGCTGATGTTTACGACATCACTTTATTCGTATGTATTGTCCGATGCGAGATTGCAATGGCTTTAATTGTCGCTTAAAAGTATGGGTTTGTTTTATCTCGTATACCTATATGTTTTAAAGGTCCATAGTCGTATGATATGTCTTCTTTAGTGAGGTGTTTACTGGGAGTTTATTGTCACGCACGCCCCAGCTTTGCAAATAATAAAATAATTATCTGATAGGGCACATCAGTCTTTATTCCAAAGCAAAAGATTGATAGGTTTCTGGCAATGCATGATATGACCTTAAGTTCCTGCGAGGGGAATGGCGAATTTATGGTGTCAGCAACACCCGAAAGTCATCCTTATTCTCAAGAAATGTGGAACCTCAAAGGAACATCCAATCCAAACTAACGATATTTTCTGTTCCATCATCTGAGATCATCCCAAATCATAAGCATTGACATTTTCGAAATTCAAAATAGAAACAGCGTCGAAAGAAAGTAAATATCTATGGTTCTTTTTCGACAGTGTCATAGTCGATATCCGTGGTCATAGTCGAGCGCGCATAGTTTTTTACAGCTACCCTCCGCAACGGTCCGGTGCGCCCGCTCCCGTAGTCACGACAACCGCAACGCTGTCATCTCCAAAACATTGATTTTGTATGACTTTTATTGGGACATCAAAAGGTTCTGAAGTTTTTGTTCTTGTGCCTGTTTTTATAATTATAAAAATATAGGAATGGGTAGGTATTTTTAGCTTTGTGCTGTTTTAAAATCGGAGTTAAAGGCTTCAGCTTCCACAATCCCACTTGAGATGTCTTTCTTCTACGGTTTTCTCTTTCTCGCCATCCACCTCTGTCCAGTGTCCAGTGTCCTATTCGTATCGTAGGTTTCATAGGTTTTCATTTCATTCCTGCTAACTGCTTTTCAGAGGGCATCAGCACTAGCTGTGCTGAAATTTGGATCAGCAAATTTCAGCACAGCTGGTGCTGATGCTTGTCAAAATATATTATATATAGATACCTTTCAGCTAAGTACTTATCTTACGTATTTGCTATTATCTAAAAATGTGAAGTGAATAAATTGTCTGGGTTGTATACGTACGAGATTTGAATTGTAACCTAGTCTCCTAAGCTAGCAACTTCATTTTGGCTGATATCAACTACTCTTGAATAGGTTATGCAATATTGGTTAACGTGAAATTAATATCAATCAAATTGTTATTTTTTACGACATTACCAAATGGAATCTTCCCCCCTGTCAACTCTGATCAGACTTTGATATTGATCCTACTACTAGTACATACATCCATCAACATACTTGATTTCAGTTAGAAACACACTTAAAGTGACGGTACTTCATAATAGTAATGATAGTATTGGTCATCAAACTGTCACTATCAGATAAACCTCTGCAGCGAATGACGTAGCAGTCGTGACGTCGCGCGGGGTGCGGGGGGCAGGCGTGAGGACGCTGACCCGCGACCGCTAGCGCAGCCATCGTCGCCGTATCCTGGCCAAGGCGTTATTTATTCTGCCTTCTACTGACAAATAACGCCTTTCGCGCTTTTTTTTAATGATTGACTGCGAAAATCGTACACCAATTTATAGACTTATTGATTTTGTCTTATGATTACTTTTCTCTGTTGTGAATTAGACAGGTACGTTTTGTGAACGGCTCTATCATTAGTTTGAGAATAGTAAAATATTTTTAAATCAAACTTTTTCAATACTACTACATGAAAAATAAATCACAAGCGGAACAGTCGGACAGTTATAGGTTATTCGGAGGTAATAACTCTAAATGTTATTCATGACTTGAACTCAGTTTAACTACATTTATGTCAATTAGGTTAGAGCCCAGTTTGTTTTAGATAACACCACTCAGAAGTAAGTTGAATGAATTCTAAAAATAGATAGGTAAATAACCTTACCTACCCTATCGAATGGCGTTAGATATTGATGTCCCTCGCATGTATATGTCCTCCATTTGCATTATAAATACAGAAGTGCTATGGTGAGACTAGTATACGAGCCTAGATAATGCACTAAACTACACTGAACACGTGGCTAGAAAAAGCCCTGTCTTCTTAGGTACTCGTACATAAGTACTTTCATATCTACGAATGGATGTAAGCAATAATAGCAAAGCAATATCTGGTATTATCCATTACTCCTAATTGAATTGACAACTAATTAGTAAGTTTATAAATGAACTTGAACAAACCGAATAATCCAAGACCCAAATGATAAATTACACAATCCGTCTTTAAAGTTCAATTTGGATAGCTACATGGAACGAACTTGCCGGAAGAGAAAAAGACACGTGGCTGGGAATAGACTCACATTTTCTGTAAATGTGCAGAATGTGCTAAACTAATAGAAAACACGTGTCTGTCTGTCGAAAATTTGTGCTGACATGGCAATTTGAAACAACTTGCCCGGTGCCATGATCATGAGGAGAGATGGGTACTTATACAAGCACAATTTTCACAGAAATTGAACGACTTCGCAGTAACGCTTGATTAAATCCACGACTTCTATTATTTTAGATTATAATTTGACCAGCCAGCCAGACAGAATTAGATATACTAAATCAAAGAAATTTATCAGTCAACTGCCGGCTGGTTCGTATGATACACAAGACGTGGTTAAGTGTTAATGGGAAGTTCATAAAATTTCCGGTGCCGCGTCGTGGATGATATCATTACGTTGGAATTGGGAGGGTCACAGGCTCACAGCTCTTGACGAGGAACAAGGACGACTGAAATAGATCTGTAGGTATCTGAATGAATTGTTCGCGTGTTTTCATATTGGGCCCGAGTCCTTTGAGAGATGGCAGTTCTGTTCCCCATACAACTTCGTGCTAGTGTCAATATTTTGAAATACCAGCTTTTCTCGCTGATTTGGTACAAAAATAAAGGCTTGGGACTAACCAGAAGCAATTGACTAGTCAGGGAAAGGAAGCCCGTTAAGTTTATTTTCATGTTCAACCGCTGTCCGCTACTGGGCTGAGCAAGATTGCAAACTGCCGGTGAGATCGAGCTGCAGTGATAATTAATTTTACGAGTGGCGCTACTAATAATAAAAAATCGGAATTTTCAATATATTGGTATTTGTCATTAAAATATACGTAATAATAAACATTATCACCAAATTTGAAGTTCATGGTCAATGGCCAGTTACAAAATTATTCGGAACAAAATTTTGTAAAAAATACTGATTTTGGTGACTACTTATTCCTATGTTTTCCAATATTTTCTCTAAATAACGATACCCCACTCGATAGGGTAGTTGAATCTTTTTTTTGTGTCCCCTTTTTCTGTATGGGAGAAGCCCTTAATTACATTTAAAAATATTTTTATGGACCCAAAATAAAATATTGGGTATCCTGTGAAAATTTTAAGACTGTATTGTACCCGTTTGACTGTAAAACCTGTGTGACAGACGACGGACACGCGAGTGACAGCAATAGGGTTCCGTTTGAATCCATGGGGTACGGAACCCTAAAAACGAGTATTGGCAATGCAGGTACACTATCAAACTAATGTGTAAGATAAAAATATTTAATAACCATAAACCGCCAATCGTTACAGTTTTTATCACGAAGATGCTAAAGCGGCGGCTGTAATCAAATTATATCAAGCGATTTACATGTCATCAAGTTACTACTATTAATTATTCATCACTAATTAGCAGTTTTGTATGAGAGCTAGTCGGCAGATCAGAGCGGCTCGTTCATGCCGGAAACAGGAAGAGGGCAATCAACATTCCTAAAAATATCACACATTTGGTGTTCATCCGGCGAACGCGGCGCTGTGGCTGCGCCGGCGTCGCTACGACTTTAGAACTCAATGTGGACTAATTTAATACTTACCTGTCAGTAACATTACAAATAGCACACGAAACTAAGTGGTTTACTTTTGCTTCTCAGAAGATAAACATAGGATATTGATTTTCGAAAGAGTTGCATCCTCTCTTCGACTCCAATGATTTCAGTAGTAGGCAATCAGACACATAGTAGATATGTACTTCTATAATTTGGAAACTATATTTATAAGATTATATCATTTTAGAGTGGATACCCTACCTAACTAATTTGGCTTATCTAGTTTCCATGTGGTTAGTATCCTTTGCTCTAATTTTAAGAATTCTTGTAAATAAATAAGCAGGCAGCATATCAACTGCCACCTAAACCTAATGTGTACATACTTAGGTAGCTTATCGTTACATTACAATGTGTAATAGCTGTAACCGATAACATCGACCTTCCTATCGAAAAAAGCGTTCGATATTTATCTTAGTATCATCGTAATAATTATTATTGTTCGGTGGCCACGACTACCTAACCTACCTAATATTACAATTCCCAACAAGTCCGCCTATAGTACTCGCCGGCACATAATTAGATAATTTCTATTATTTATATGCGAAGTGCTGTGTGTGATGCGCATCGAAACGACTCTGCTTCCTCCGGCGTCGGTGTTGTACGAAGAAATCCGTCAAGCGGTTCTTACTAAAGAGGATGTACGCATCGCCAGCAATGATTTCATTTACAAAAAGTTCCTGTCGTGCTTGCTGCTCAGTGCTGGCTTTTCCTGCGACTGACGCGCCACGTAAAGCGCTTTTCATTTCCTCTATGGTAATATTATTAAACGTGTCAGCGTACTAATGAGATACGGGTTTGAGTCACGGTTTACCAATAGCAGAACACGCATTGATTGTTATAACTTGTATGAATGGCATTATTCATTTAGTAGAGGATGTTAGATTGTATGGGAGGTAATTCATGTGTGGCAGGGAAACGCCTGCTGTTGTATACCTAATCAATTGATTAGTTATTGTAAAAACTAAGTACCTACCTATGAGGTCAAAATTAACATCTTTAATTTATCTTGGATCGAGGATGTCGATCAAAATATTTTAGTTTTTAGCTAGGTTTCCTTTAATGAGACTGCTGAGATTCAATCACTCACTTATTTATCTGCAATTTCTTAGAATCAACCTTTGATAGTCAAACTAGTTGCCCTAGATATACGTTAGTATTACATCTGTGCCTTACGTCTAAAACCGAAGGAATGAAGGCACTTAATTACGGCCCCACGCTACAAAAGCTGTAAGTTACCTACCCACCATATGTAATTCATGCAAAAGCATAATGAATAGATCTTGCAACTAAGATGACTTGTATCCTACACGAATACACGAGTAATCTCATATGAATATGGAAATTGATAATGTGGGTAGTACAATAAGAGTCGCGTGCGCGTGACTGACAGTGAATGCCATCTATCGGAACAAAGACTTACTAAATTGCTAAGCTCAGACAAATCTTTATGTAAACAAAATACAAACTCAACTATACTGCTAAAAGCGATATACATATAATTTTTACCAGTAATTATTATTTTGTCTAACAATAGTAATAGTTTTAATAAATTTTTAGTATCTAAAATTTGTTAAATTATTACCAGAAAATAAAATGAATACCCTTGCAGCGACATCTATTGTTACAGTTTAATACTTCAAAGTAAATCACTGTGCGTGGACATGTCTTTTGGTATGGTAGATGGCGTACGTAACGTTGTAAGTATAGATAAAAATCATTCTTTTTTGTTTTTCTAAAAGCCCTATTATCACGAAAATGTGGCAACACAAAACGAAAAAGTGAGTTTCTATGATGTCTCGGCCTGCCTTGATGAGCTGGCACCTGGCACAATATTGTCACCTATTAATGTACTCCCTAGATGGCGCTTTTATATATGACAATCACGCGACGTGCCGTATTTTGGTGTAAGCAGCACTCAGCCTTCTTGAACAATTGCTATTTATGTGTCGCAAAATTAATCAATTCGCCATCACCTAGATGATCAGCCAGATCGCTACTCACCAAGGTTTCCCAACAACCTCAACCTGTTTTTAGTCGAGCCTCCGCGGATTATAAAGAACTAAATTTTTTTCAGCTGCATAGCATAAGCAGCCTATGACACTCAGCGATATAAGTGTAGCTTTCAATCACTATTTTTTATATTATCTAGAGAAGATATTTCTAGATATTATCTATATTTAGAGCGAGAGTAGATAAATGAGGATTCCAAAATACCTACTAATTATCGCTTCGATAAAAGGCAGGTAGTGCCCCACTCCCTTTGGTTCGTCTTACCTGAGATACTACTGTGTCGCCAGAATACATCGTTGCAGTAGCGAAAGTATTCCTCACCCCTTGATGTTGCTACACTCCACTAGGGAGGCGCACCTCCCTGGTTTGGAACTCCGTAGTCAATATTTTAGGTTAATCGAAATACTTAATGAAGAATGTTGAAAATATGTAATATTTGGAATAGGAGGAATACGGGATTCGGGATTTTAAAGAGATGAAAATCATTGAATGTCATCCAAAGGCTCCAAAAGAAACACATTTTTAGGCATACATTACTAATAAGTGTATTTCAAACTTAAAAACTAATAATCATAAATATTACATTTACGGCGAAGGAAACCGGCATATCCTAGAACTAAAACTTCGAAGACATTTTCCTCTAAGTTTTGGTTGTGTGTTTAAGTCACATTGTGACATCCAGGTGCCCGCACTGGCCCTGATTCATGGATTACGGCCCAGTCCATCTCCAAAAGAAAAGGTCTGTGTCTGTGCAGTGGGAACCTTATAGGATTATCCTTACATTTTATTCCTGTAATCCGAGTTACCATAATTTGATTATGTTTTTGATAAACTGAAATACCTATTTTGTGCCTACTACACATAGAATGTCGAAGTGTATTAATTACTAATTTACACAAAACCTCCTTCTGTAAAATTTATATTATTTCTAATCTAAAAGTGCCTTAAAACAAAGTTAGGATTTCAGATTCGTATATTTTAAAAGTACTTAAGTGTATTGTAAAAATCAGCAAAAATAGAACGCATCTATGAAAATTGTTGCATACAAAACATTTGTAGGAACTACATAGAAACATAGAAAATAAGTTTTAAAAATAATTATAAAAGCTATAAGTAGGTTTAAGTACGTAGAGATATTTTTCAATTGAAAATTTATTTTTCACTACAGGATCTTACAAGTATTTGTAGAATATTTATTTTAGACTCTAAAATATAGAGGAATGCGTAATTATTGATTTTTAATCAAAGTTCGTCCACCACAATTAAATACGTACGTACGTTAATAATTGGGGACCAATTTTAGAACCTAATTTAATGGTCTAAGATCCGGTATAAGAAATATATACCCTCATCTGTTATTTAATAATGCTATGGAATAAATGCTAGTTAATACATACAGGTCAGGAATAAACAGGTGAGTGATCGTTATTAATATACCCTCATCAGTTCGAATTACATATCAAAAGAAAGGTTATTTTAATTCCAATACAACCTTATTAGGTGAATTAGTTGTATTAGTTATTTTATATTTTATTTATTGGTATTAAATGAGTTGATTGAATCTATGGTTAATTTTAGATGTAAAACTTTCAGCGCGAGCGTTGAGAGTGACAGAGAAGCGTAGCGAGTGCAACTCCATACGATAGACAAAGATGCAACGAATTATTTTTACTAATTCATGGTCGCTCGGAAATGAGGAGCTCGTGGCTAAATAATAACAGCCGCACGGGTCGATCTTAAGGTTAAGCAACGCTTGACGAGGTCGGGCCGTGGATGGGTGACCATTTCAACATACCGAGTTTCCTCCGTGCCTCGGAAAGCACGTTAAGCCGTTGGTCCCGGCTGTCATTTGAAGATCTTTGACAGTCGTTACGAGTAGTCAGAAGCTTGAAATCTGACACCAGTCTAGCCAAGGGGTACCTACCGTATTACCCAGTTACTGGGTTGTGGAGGTCAGATAGGCAGTCGCTCCATGAAAAACACTGGTACTCAGCTGAATCCGGTTAGACTGGAAGCCGACCCCAACATAGTTGGGAAAAGGCTAGGCAGATGATGATGGTCGCTCGGGAATGTGTTATTTTTACTGTTCCTTCTATCAATTTGGTTTTTAGTTTTTTTTTCTATTTGAACTAGTCCAGGTCTAAAAAAACCTTTTTGCTTTTTCTTGAATAAAGTATTTATTACGGTAAGTTTATTTTCCAGTGCATATTGTAGTAGACGTGGGCAGGTCATGTGGCAAGATTGACAGATGGCAGGTGGACAGAACTAGTCACTAATTGTCTAGGCCCAAGAGGCAAGAAAGCTGAGGACGCCTTAGAGAACGCTCGATGGATAGACGAAATAAAAAAAATGTTGGCGAAGACTGTTGGAGAAAGATAGCGAAGACAAGGAAAACCTGGAAATTGTTGGAGGAGGCCTATACCCGCCAGGGGCCTGTACAATAAAAATGTATGTAAATTTGTGTTAGGAAATTTTATTTATGTTAAGGAAATAAAAGGTTTAATTATTATTTTTAATATATCTTTAAGATTCTCGAGACCCTATGTCCCGGACCTTTAAAAGGCGTACCATGGGCCGAAACCAACTCGAAGAGGCTTTGTTAGACATGTAGGATGAAATGGTGTCACCAACCGGCGATTATCCCTGTATGCACTAGTCACTACGCAAGAGGCCCGAGGACAATCCCTGGCTGGTGCAGGACTATTGCAGAATATGGAGACAAAACAAATTAGGCTACGTTGCATATTTGTCTGTCGTATGGAAATGCACGCGCTTCTTTGTCACTCTCAACGCTCGCGCTGAATGTTTTATATCTAAAATCTAGGCAACCATGGATTCAATCAACTTTTTGATAAGGCAACCTAATGCGGTTGGATTGGAAATACAAATTAATTAATAAAAAAAATAAAAAACAATTTTTATTTTATTATTAAATTATATAATTTGATATGTAATTAGATTAAATAACTGATGAGGGTATATTAATAACGCTTACTCACCTGTTTATCCCTGGCAACTCCATAGTTGGGCAGAGGGGAAAATAGGCGGCCTATATTTTTTCATTTATATTTTTCAGCTAATGTTCGATTTTCAAAAATAACCTGTCCAGGACGTTAATCAAAAACACTTTCATTTTTTATTATTTTACATCATCGGTACGCGATTTAGCTAGGCAACAGATTTGCGTTGTATCAACGTATATTTATCTACTTCGGTTTCGTTATATCCGAAATACAAAATTGACAGCGGTTTCATTATGATACACATAACGACATCGGGTTGCATTATGCGAATCGTCATAAAATTCTAAAACACAAGCAAAGACATTCTGAACATACAGCCAGGTACCTAGAATATTACTTCGAAATCGAGACAATGTAAATGATGTTTTTAAAAATGGAACAAGTTTAGAACAAAACTATCGTATTCTATTTGGCTGTTGCGGCTACAATATAAAGCCTTATACCTAATAAAGACTAAATTTAAAAAAAAGTGGACACGGGATAAACAATAGTCAGTGTGTAGTTAAGTTTCTATTAAAAATACTTATTTGTCTATATCTGTGTTTTATTCCTTCCTTCGTAGATAAAATCTTGTATGCAACTGTACGTTATTGGTATTTTAATAACTCGTGACAGTTGCATAAATAGCTATTATGTAGCATATATATTCCTTATTATCATTAGATAATAGATGAAGGTATATAATTTCTTATACCGTATCTCGCACTATAAGGTCACTTGTGATTTTGAACAAAACGGCGGGCTTATTACGTAAGGAACAGCAAGTAGCAATAATTGTACAATTATTGCGCGATCAATTTAGTGACCTGGCTACTGAGGCCTTTAAGTCAAGTCTTTTTTGACAGTCACTTTTAACAGAAGCTATTTTATCTGTCTGATGATTTATAAAATGTATCATTTGATGAATTAACAACAAGTAACACAAGCTTATGAAAGAGCAAGACTTCGTGGCGGCTGTTTTTTTACAATAGTCAATTTGATTACTATTTAGCTCCAATATTCCGGTAAATTAATATTCGCAGATGTAAAGTATTTGTGTAAAGTAAATATGGCAGTGAAAATTGGATATTTTCTTTTTATTTACATAATATAATAATTAATTTGAAAAACTGGATGACTAAAATGTCAATGTGTAAAATTGATTAAAATTTCTTCGAATTGTCGGTTGTTATAAGAAATCGAATAGATAATGCATTAGACATACACATCACATCACTTAATAGACTACATTATCTCGCATTTGAGCTATGAAACGTAAAATTTATTATTCTAATTTAATTTAGAGATTGGCAGAATAGTCGACATCGGTGCTTGCCATATAAAAAAAGAATATAATAGAAGATACTTAATGCGGAGTTATCACAACCTTATGTGTTTGTAACTATTTAGTAGGTAAACATATAAGCTTCGCTGAGGTAGCCAACACTACAGTATATAGAAATCCTCCACTTTACCGTGATCACTTCTGTTACAATGATTCAAAAAATAGTCCAGTTGCGTAGACATTAGAGACAAAAAACAACACCAATTTGTCATTACAATATTCACTAGGAATTTGTTATTTCAATATTTACTTTTATATTATTATTCTAATTTGCGAAAAATTAAAGTAGCCACAAAATAACACACGAAAAAAGCCGCCAAATACTCAAAAACTTCTGTACCTACTCCGCCATCAGCGAGCGATTGGCAATCGTCCAACAACAAGGGAAAAAGTTATCGCAATTTGACAGCCACATCTGCTCGCCGATCGCTGTCAAAAACCATACGTAATACGAAATGATCGCAATCACCTTGCGATAAATGCACATTTCAGTTAGCAGATTTTTATTGTTGGCAGTGCTGACGTAAAATTATTATGATGTGGCTATAGCTCATATATAATGCAGATTTGTGATTGAAGAGCAATTAATTCGCAAAAATAAGCTTTCCAATTTTTTGACGTAAAGCGATAATCGCGCGATGATTGTACAATCTCGGCGCAAATATTGCTAATTGCTGTTTCATACGTAATAAGCCTGCGGGACAAAGTGTCAATTCAGTGTGATTATAGACAAAAATAATAGGATTGTAGTAGAAATGCATTAAAATTATGTGTGACTAGTAAATGCTTTTTTGTGAGGTTGCATATTACACATAGAATAATCTGACGCGCGACGTGGTAATAAGCAGATCTCCGTCGAAGAACTTTGTTTCGATTACCACGTTTCCACTGAAAAAAAAAAAGTAAATTTAAATATTGTCAAAATCACATCTAAAGTAATTGGGACAAGGACATAGGTAGTTGATGGATTTGCAGCAATCATTGTAATTTGAACCTTATATCAATAAGAAGTCAGATGGTGCGCTAGCGCGATTGACAAAAACATCAAAAGTGTTTAGGGATCAAGTACGTTTTAGAGTATTGCCGCAATTAAGGATTATTATTTAAACGTTTTTGGATCGTTTTTGATACTTTTTAGTGGATTTAACTAATTACATAAGGAATTTTCTTTAAATTTTGATTAAAAATAGAAAATCAACTGTCAATCATAAAAATTGATGTAACTTAGGCTAATCCTTTTGCAAATATATAAATTATTATTATTATTTATTATTAATCAGGATTCCTATAAGTGTAATAGCGTTTTTACAAAACCATAACAATTTCTGCATCGGAACTGCGACAACATCATTTGACACGAGAAAAGAGGATGAGAGCCGTCGGAATGTTGCTAGTTGGTTCCAGGCAACGTACTGTACTTTCGTTGCCAGGCAGTTGATTCATATGGAGGGGGAACAATAACGGTTTGGGCCGGTATTTGGATAGGTGGAAGAACCGATCTCATTTGGATCTGGGGCAACCTGTATGCTCAGATTTATGCGGAGGGGATTGTTTCAGACGTGATCACCCCTTTGCGACTCCGGTGATTCGTTTCAACCACAGTTTCAACTAATGCACGACAATGCACGTCCACACACGGCTAGTCGTAACACGCATTCTAGCTTGCCGATAATCGCATCAATGTTCTGTCGTAGCCTGTTCAATCGCCAGACCTCAACCCAATTGTGCACGCATGGGATATGCTCCAAAGAAGAGCTCTGCCGAGTATGGATGCCGTGCATACCCTACAACTTTTTGACATGTTAGAAAAATCGTGGGCGGCCATTCCTCAAAATTATTTTAATGAACTGATTTTATTTTAAGCATGCCAAATTGTTGTGATTCGTGTCAATGGTGGAAACACAGATTATTAACATTTTTATCAAACATTAAAAACCCTAATTTTTGCCTTTTTGCCATTTAATTAACGACATTAACTTAGGTTAATTGCCCACAATTTGCAAAATTGCAATTTTTTTCTCAAGCGATTCCATAAGTTTTGGCGAAACTTGTTGTTCCGGTGAATGTTGATGGCATGACGAGCGCGGGGGAGGGGGTGGGGGAGGGGGACATGTTTTGGGCAGTCTCGCGACTTCCTTTGAAGATGAGGGATCGTGACCCCAAAAGACAAGACTCTGAGGTACCAATTAACATTTGCTCAAAGGAAATCAGCAAAATTATAAAGACTATGACCAGGGGCAAGTCGCCGGGTCACGATGACTAGTCCGCATCTTCCTAGGGTCTTATCAATGTTATATAACTTCTGCATCAGACACTCCTATCTTCCCATTATACTGATGAGAACAATACTTGTCTACATAATCAAGAATAGGGCCAGGGATGCCTCGGACAGACATAACTACAGGCCATTATCCCTAGCGACTATAACTGCAAATGTTCTGGACGGTGTGCTTGAGCGGAGAGTAACTGAACAGCTCAGTCTGCAGGATGCCCAGTTTGGGTTTTAGGGATAGGTTTTCCACGGAGACTGCTATTCTGGTGCTCAAGCACACTGTTAGGAACTACACAGACAGAAGCACGCCGGTGGACGCTGCTTTCTTGGATATATCCAATGCATTTGACCTGGTTAATTATGGCATCAAGTGGTCAAAGTTGCGCGAACAGGGTCTAGCTGATGATCTAGTTGACCTTCTGTAGTATGACAACCAAATTAACCAGGTTAGATGGTCAGGTGTATTGTCCGGGGCTTATGGTCTGGAGTGTGGGGTCAGGCAGGGAGGTTTGACTTCCCCGGCGCACTACAGCCTATACGTCAATTAGTTGATAGAGGAGCTCAGCGGTACAGGTGTCGGATGCTCCTTTGATAGGCAGATGATTAATAACATATACGCCTATGACATGGTGCTGCATCGGGGATGTTTGCAGAAGCAAAAACAGATAGTTTTGAAAGGAGGAGGACAGCATCCCTGATGCACAGGATGCGGGGTAGAGCAAACGGTATCCTTAAGGTTATTGCGGATAAACCAGACTGCCCTTTCCTGGGGTACCCGAATGCACAGCGACGGATGTGTGGATGGATTATTGTTTTTATTAGAATGATATTATTAAATTATGTGAATTTACTAACACAGTCATAAGTGTATTACTAACAAATTAGGGAAAATGGTCCGAAATAAATTATTGAATTGAATAAAGTAAGAAGCCAGTCTGGAAGTTTAGATTTGGTAAATATTAATTTGATAGTTTTTTTATAGTTAAAGATGTACTTGATCCCTAGACACTTTGATGTGTGTAGATAAGATTGTAGATTTTGAAAAAAAAACATAAATGCTAAGTTTGCTGCATATCCTATTGGAACTCCATACTATGCAAGGCCAGTCTAAATGACATGTGGTTGATTGTTCAATATCTAGCTATGTATTAATTAAATGCTGCAAAATAATAATTCCAAACAATCTATTAATTATAGTAACAGCAATATTTAAGTTGTTGATGATTCAATATACTCACTTAAGGACATTAGCAGGCATCATCTGAGATTCAGGAGCAGATTCAATAACGGATTGCCATGTATTTGTTGAGTTGGGGATTACATAGCCAAACTCAAAGAACCACTCCTCTAAGCAACGCCCTTTGAAGAGAACTTTCTGGAAAAGAAGACGAAAGAATAATAATCCATATTAATATACTGTAGTATAGAAATGAAAATACCTTACTTTTTTTTTTTTTTTTTTGTTCTTTGCTTATCTTGCAATCAGTTTAAAACTATGAGCAGATGAGTTGAAGGAGGATGTAGCGGGTAAGAGCTATTCCCCATCAGGAGCAACTCTCTTATTAGTAATACAACTGTCTACATATCATCTAGTTGTAGGATGTTGCGTCTTTTGAGTCTGCTGACACAATCTGGTATTGTGAGTTGAGCGGCCAATTGGTTAGGGTGTCTCTCCAGCCTGGATTTGTATTTTTGAGAAAACAACCTTATTTCTTCCTTGACTGTGTTCATTTGCAGGTGTTCGTGTACTTCAGCATTCTTAATAAACCATGGAGCACTTGAAATCTGTTTTAATATGTTGTTTTGAGTTCTCTGAATTATGCTGATATTTGAGTCACACGCGGTGCCCCACAGTTGAATGCCATAAGTCCATATAGGTTTTAGTATGGTCTTATAAATCAAGACCTTATTGTCTACGGACAGTTTGGAGTTTCTACCCAGTAGCCAGTACATGCCTTTGTATCTAATGTCGAGCTCTTTTCGTTTTGATTCAATGTGCTTTTTCCATGTTAGTCGCTGATCCAGGTGCATACCTAGGTACTTGACGCAGTCGCTTTGCGGGAGTTGATTAGAACCAAGTTTCACGGGTGGACATTGCTGGCGTCTAAGCGTAAAGGCGACCTGAACCGATTTCAAGGTGTTAGCACGAATCCTCCACTTGGCAAGCCAGAGTTGAATTTCATCCAGACTATCTTGAAGTATTTGCGACGCTTTGTTGGGGCAACTGCTACAAGCCAGGACTGCGGTGTCATCTGCATAAGTGGCAATTGTCACTCCAGGGGTTTGCGGTAGGTCTGCTGTGAAGATAGTGTACAGTACTGGACCAAGAACTGACCCCTGGGGTACTCCCGCTAGTATGTTATGGAAACCAGAGGTACTATTATCTTCCTTTACCTGGAATATTCTATCGGATAGGTACGATTCCAGAATGTTGTAAAAGGAGTGTGGCAAGTGTGATTTTATCTTGCATAGTAGTCCCTTATGCCATACTCTGTCGAAGGCCTGTTGTACGTCGAGGAAGGCTGAGGAACAGTATTTTTTAGTCTCCAAAGCATTTCTGATGATGCGGCACACTCTGTGAATTTGTTCTGTAGTGGCATGTTCTGGTCTGAAGCCAAACTGATGATCAGGGATGATTGACATTGAATTTAGGAGCCGGCGTAACAGAATTTTCTCAAAAAGCTTGGAAAGTACAGGCAGCAAACTAATGGGCCTGTAGGACGTCATTTCATGGGGAGGTTTTCCCGGATTGTGAATCATAATGATTTGTGATACTTTCCACAGCATAGGAAAATAACCCACTCTTAGCATACTATTGAAGATAGTTGTTAGGAAAACGATCGCTTTGTTAGGCAGTTCCACGAGGACCTTTCTGTCTATGAAATCGAACCCTGGTGCTTTTTTCTCATCCAACGCTCGGATTACTCACTTTATCTCCTGAGGCGATACAGGTTTAATTGGCAATTCCATCTGGAAATCATGCTTCAGTGTATCGTCTATATCGCCATCATCTATACCAGGTGCCGGGTCGTTTGGGACAAAAACGTTCGCGAGGTGTTCAGCGAAGGCATTTGCTTTTTCTTGGTTTGTTCTAGCCCAAAGTCTTCCTTCTAGTCGAATAGGTGGTTTTGGGTGTTTTGGCTGATTTTTTTCTTCTGCATACCTTCCAAAGTGAGTAAGCAGTGGCGCTGGTTGCAGACAGGGATTGCAAGTGTGCTTCTAAAGTAGTATTCTCTGCATCTTTGATAGCTTGTTTGAGGTCCACTATAGCCTTGTTGAAGGCCCGTTTATCGTCTGGATGGCGGCTAATGTGCCACACACGACGCAATCTTCGCTTTTCAAGGATCATTTGGCGAATTTCCAGCGGCACTGTATTATGTCTTGGTCTACATTTATTAGCTTCATGTGTGCACTTCCAACATGTCTCCTGAATTATTTTGGTGAAATCCATAACTGCATTGTCTATATCCCCACTATTTTTCAGAGCTATTTTGAGCTTGAGTGTCGTATTAACAATATTGCGGAACTCGGTCCAGTCTGTTCTGCTATTGTACAGTCTGGGACTTTTTTGGCGATTTAGAACAGTCGCACCAATTGTTAGAATGACAGGTATGTGATTTGACGAGCCATCCAAACATGATTCTATGCTAAAGAAGAGGCTGCTGAGTCCCTTCGTAATGAAGAAATCCAGAACGTCAGGCAGTTTGTTGGGGTCCGTAGGCCAGTGGGTTGGCTCGGATGTGGCGATTGTAGTCAAATGATTAACATCAATACACTTTTTGAGCTCTCTCCCTCTGGTCGTGTTTAGTCGCGAGCCCCAGTGGACGTGCTTTGAGTTCCAGTCTCCTCCTGATACAAAGCGAGGCCCAAGACTCCTCATATAAGTAGTAAATTGCTCTTCTTTAAGTTTGTGTTTTGGGGGACAATACACAGAAGACACGGTGATATCTCCATTATTATCATGGATGGCTATTGAAGTTGCCTGTATATGCTCCGTGCTGAATTGGGGCAATTCGTGATGTTTGATGGAATCTCTTATTATAACAGCCTTATAAAAATACCTTACTAATATTAGAACTTAGAACAGACTGTTTAACATCACTGAGTAGACTCAAAATTCTTGAATGTGACTTTATCCACAGTATCAACTTAGAAAGAACGAAAACTAGTTTTTTTGGCACACACAATGTACATACAAATAAAAGGTAACTTAATTTTAAAACAACTACATACATAGTGTGCCCTGCGGCTGCACTAAAAAGGTCAAGTTCAGCAAAGTGCCAGACAACTGGGACTTGCCTGACACTGGTTTTCAACCGAACCTTATGTTGAAATGTACGGATTTGAATCAGTTTTTATGGTGATTTTATGATGAATCATTTAAAATAAGTCATGAAACTGGTCTTGTTTATTTACCTGTTCAATACGGAATCTTTCCAAAATTTCAACGGAGCTGAAGTTCATTTCTCTTGAAACAACACGGCATTTCAGGATACGCTTGGGGACACGAGCCTCATGCTCCACATCAGGGTTGGACACGTCTGTATTATTTTGCCAGAGGATCTTGCCTGGAAAGTTTATGAGAGATAATTAGAAAGGTTACCTAAACTGTATGCTGACTCTTTGGGAATAATATATCTGTGAAAAATATAAAAAGATCCATAATATCTATTAACCCCTAAACGGTTGAGAAACCTAAATAAGATGGTCTACTCCCTAACCACTAAGTCCGTAGTTTCGGGGTTTCATTATGGGCGTTTACTACTCCATATCACATACGGACATATAATTTGTTTGAAGCCTGAACTAAGAATGAATGACAACACAATTTGACAGTTGTAACTACACCCAATGGGTTTTTACCTGTCCGAAAAATTGAACATAACACATTTTTTCACTCTGAAGTTTTGGAATACTTTCGGACAGGGCCCATAACTACGTTGACAGAGATAGGGAGTAGACTGACTCCCTAGTGTGAACCAACAGAAACCGATTGGTTCGCTAAACTATATAAGTTTCATTTAAACTCATTGCAACATTACTCAAAATATTATGCAATATCCCACAATTAAAATAGAAAATTAAGAATGAATAAAAATATTGATTTTCTCAAAAATATGTGTTACAGTAAAGTTAAAACAAGTCATTTCACATTATGAATTTAAGCATTTTCTATCTTGGTACAACGGGTTAAATCAGTTATTTAAAATCTTTAATTAGAACAACTTCATAGTAAAAATTCAACTAACCTGTATCAGCATCTCGCAAATTCATCCAATTACTGTATGAAAGGCTAGTTAAGGAATATTCAATGCACAGTGGTTACAACAATTTTCTGTTTCGAAGAACATTTCAATATCAGTAAAGCAGAAAGACAAGATCATTATATGAACAGAAAAAGAAGCAAGTAATCAAGAAATTCCTTATAATAATGAGAAGCATGTAATAATATAATAGTCAGCTACATTGAATTAAGGGGTCGTTAAATGTCACACAACATGGTAATTTCTTTGATTGCTTACATCTTTAGGTTTAGAGACTGTTTATTTTGTCAGTTGCTTAAATATCAAGCTTCATCACTTACATGTTGAAACTGATATGTGATATTATATAAAAAATGTGGCCATATTGACCCAAAGTTGATAAAAAAGGATACACTTGAAAGCCTTTTAGAATTTTTGTCACACGTCTTTGTGGATTTTCTTCAGCTGGCAAAACCTCCGTCATGGTGTCTGGTGTATTTCACTAAGAGAGAGTACGAGCTTTTTTTATTAGTTTTGCAAACGTAAACGTGCACAACAAACACTATAAAACACCACACAACAGATTTGAACAGATGATTACAATGACAGTGATGACCACAGACTACTTAGAGATACTACGGATGGAAGTGATGGATGCTCAATGAGATGCACAGACTACTTAATACTTATAGATACTACGTTTATGAGATGACAGGAGTTGAGTGTTGTACTGACCATAGACCTAATAACTGACAAGGGAATGACACTTAGTGCTGCCAAAGTCCATGGTCTGGATTACCCAAAATACTGACTAAAATCTCCAATTTTGTGGAAAATAAAATCTATATTACTCACAATTTTTTATCAAATAAATAAAAGTAATGTTCATATAAATCAAACATATTTTTTTACAAAATACCTTCAGTTATATTTAAAAATACTCAAAAGACGTTACATAATTTATAAAAAAAATTGCAGCTCTCGTCACGCCAATTTGTTTTGGTTAACGTATGGACTATGGCAGAAAACCATACATTATTTTAGTTGAGATTAAATTCCTACGACTCTAAATGAAAAATATCTGGTTTAATTCAGGGTCATCTTCTGAATTAGATTGTGCAAGAATGCTGAAAATAATAAATATTTAGTCATGAACCTGAAATGAATTTTTAAAGGTTATGTCTAGGTAACTTTTAATAATGTGTTTTAAGGTAATAATATTACGAAGCAGTAAATATCGTATTAGTATTTCCCTGTCCTAATTATTTCAGCATGAAATGTGAAATATACTCTTTGAAAAGATTACGGTATATTTATTTATTAAACGACTTTGATGTGTATCAAAAAGTCGTCGTCAACAACGTCTTTTTGCCTATCATTATTTGAAAGTAAGTAATTTATTTATTTCTACTACACCACAGTATTCTAACCTACCTGCAAGGACACCTAAGCTTACACATAGACTATATTGTCAATTTATTTACTCTGTTTTATTATAATAACAAAGACAATAATGATATACTTACTACAGTCACTACTTGTCACTTGGCAGAATAAGTGTAAAATGGCAACACTAAGCTAATAAAAAACTCAAATAACTTTCATTTAGAACATTTTTTTTATCCGTGATGTTTCAGTAAATGTTATACTTTTAAAAAACGTTGTCAATTAATGAAATTTATTTCGTATATAACTTTCAGAGGCTCAAATTTAATTCAGCTAAAATTTCACCATTGTTCTTTAATTTACCCGAAATATGTCTCTGTGTGCTGTACCAGGATTTACCAACCCCAATATTCATTTGTTGCCCAAATAAACTCCGCTAAAAAAGCTAGGAAAAGGCTATACATGTTTATAGGTTATGTTATGTACCTGTCACAGTAACTCTGATTATGTTGCTTGGTAATCTTCGGCGATATAGTGGAGCTATTAACGTATTGATAAAGTTCTACAGCAAGAATGTCATTTGCTTGGCCTTCAGAAGCTTGAGGGCTTTGATTGCCGAAAATAAAATAAAACTTCTAACCTAAAACATAAAGTATACCAACACAATTAATGTTCTCTCATTTTTTGTAAATTTGCCTACCATGAGTCAAGGAAGAAATAACTTTAAGAATTAAGTTTGCGTTCACATCCCCATTGTCTAAAGCTGCAATAAATTGAATGAATAATACCTCAAGAAGTCTGTGTTTTGCCACAGAATCCACCGCACCGCGGCGCGGATTAAATTCGCGCGAATATTTTGAACTCTTATGAACAGGTAGAAGGAGACAAAAATAGCGCGGAATTTTATCTGCAGTGCGTGTAAGTTAAATTCAGTACGCGGACAAAAATTTGCGCGAATAAAAATTGCAATGCTGCTTAGCCTAAAGCTATTACTTCTAGTAGATATTACTTTTATTACGTCTAAGTTCAGGTCTAGTGTAAATGTCTAAATTGAAAATTCCCCACATAAAAGCTCTCCCTACCAATTACCCAATCGGACTGAAAATCCCCGCAGTTTGGGGAATACCCCACAGATTGGCAACGCTACTTACTCATACTTGACAGCAAGAAAAGCAGAGACAATCCATCAGAGGTGTACCGAAACGAGGAAAAATATATTTTCACGGGTAACAAGCGAGCTTATGGTCCATGTTAAAGGTGTTTCACACTGGCGAGGCCCGGGGTGGATGGGACCGCCTCGTCGGTGTGAAACCACCTTAACATATACATCGTGAATACTCTTCACCGAACCAAAAACAATGGTTTAGTTGTTATGGAGGAGGACCACTGACCTCTATTAAACAAGTACGCTGGACTTCATATTATCGATGACAAAATTAAAACATTTGATTTTCGCCATTTTGGCGATGATAGCAACGTGACTTAACGTGAGAGTCCATGGAACTCAGAGACATTGTAATACCTAGACGGAACGTATTTAAGACGCAATTTCTATATCGGTATTCACTTTCGCACTAACAGATAACGTCATAAGCAAAAAGAGATAGATATACTTTTGTCTATGCCATCTTTTATGCCAGTGTGGCAGAGTATGCTATAGATTCTTATCTATATCACAAAATAGAGAGTATACAGAAGGGCCACTCCCGCCGTTTCGAAATTTGACAGCCAAACTTGACAGATTCACTAAGGTTGCTACTATATTGAAACCGAATTTAAAAAAGAGTAGGTTGTTTAAGTTACAAACATAAATACCTCTATTCGTCTAAACAAACATCATATTATGCTTACATGGTTTAGAGGATAGACAGAGACTCCACATACGACGATGATTAGGTTCGTAACAATGGTGTAATAATGATCTCACCAAAAACATAAAAATGTGAAAGCACCAAGCTCGACAAAAATATAAACAGTTTTTTTTAACCGACTTCCCAAAAAGGAGGAGCTTCTATGTTCGACTTCAAGTTCGTTTTTTTTTTGTGTATGTTCACCGATAACTCCGTCAATTGTGGACCGATTTTGAAAATTCTTTTTTTGTTTGAAAAAGTATGTTCCGAAATTGGTCCCATTTTAAATTGGTGAAGATTTGATGAAGAACTTCGGAGATATACAACAGAACTCTTCAATAAATAACGGCAAATCTCTCGGGATTGCTGCAATCGCCTGTCTGTTTGTTGTTTATAACATTTCATAACATAACATCACGCCAGTTCGCTCTTAAGAGGTAAGCAGATCTCTCATTTCACCGGTTATGTTCAAGTTTCATGAAATCTATTCTGGCGAAATAGTTCCCTTACTAACTTGCCTATTAGGTACGTACAACTAAAAAGTGTAAAATAAAAAATCTTTTTGCAAAAAAATACTACCGACTTCCAAATACAAAACTACAAAGTGAAAAATAACTTAATTTTTTGAAGTCGGTGTCCATAACGCAAAAAAATTGTACCTACTAAAGACAGAAAAAAAAAAAAAAAAACTGTAACAAACAGTAAATAAACAGTAACTTATAAACAGTTTTTTTTTTAATAAAATCAAATAACCCGACTGCTTAAGAAGCTAACTAAAAACATGTATGTACTTAAAAAAAAGAAAATTATGCTTTGCAAATGGAGGAAACATATTTGTTAGCTGGATGACTTAAACCATATTAATATGACAAGTTTCATACCCTTTCCAATTTCGTCTACGGACTTAAAATAATTTATTATTTTCCTTGATATTGAATTTCTAACTTCTTCTATAAATCTTGAAAAATTTAATGACCTTTATAACTTAAAATGAATGTAAGAACAAATTTAAATTATATAGAACTAATTTAAAGTATATTCGAACTGTAACAATTAATATAGGTAACCCAGCCAATGCAATCTCTTTACAGTACCTACCTACTTTATATATGAATGACGTGACAAACTCCCGCACAAACCATTCGTGACAGCCGCGACTGTTCTCGGTCCAATATTGCCCATTATTCCCTGTAAAATCGTAATGTCAAAGTGTGAGTTCAAAATGGCGCTTTGTTCGAAGTGGACTCTCTGTCTGCGGCGCGCCGCCGCATATGTACTTTGTGTCTATATACATATATCAGTACTAGATCTGTGCCACTGTCATATCGATATTATCAAGTTTAGATATAAAACGAACTACAAATTTGATCAAATATCTGTAAGAAACGTCCCTGTCTGCGGCTATTTTTTCTACGTTTTAATTTTGGGATTCTTTATGATTATTTAACGAGTGAATGTGTACTCGTACAAATAGTGAACTTATCAGTCATTGTAAGAGTACAATTACACTCTTTCGTAATTTTTCTGCGCATTATACGCGTTGTATAATAAGGTTTATTCATACCTTGCGCAAAAACGAGGTACATCATGAGATCAAAGTGACAGTTTTTGGTACACTCCTACAACTGTACAAACAGGTACCGATCGATAAACTGATATATAATATGCTAATTCTTGTGCAAGACTGAAAAGAAAGTTTACAGACGAGTATGTATATAAAAGTAAAATAAATAATAATTACAATATGGTTTAAATAAAATAATTTAATTTTAAAAAGGAAAATGTGAAAATAAACATGATTCATCAACCAGTGTCCATAGATGGGTCAAGGAATAGCGATAGTATGATTCATTAAAATGCAATGAACACAAGCGAGAATATAGTGAAGGTGTCCAGTTAACTCGTTTTATATTCTTCATCCAATTATTTCTTAAATAAGTAGTCTTTGGAAACCTGTGCACAATCGGTATTAGATCAATAATAACAAATAGCAAATAAACTTTATGAAATAAATTAAAGTAAGTAAAATAAAAATACAGTATCGATAAATCTTTCTTGTGACTTTTGTCACATCACTAACATCAGAACGTAAGTACGTAAACTGTCAAAGCTCTATCAGCGAACGCATAAAAGTTAATTACCTATTTCACTAAAAGAATGGTTTACATGATACTATACGTTCTCGACGTATTTAGAACTAAGATTCCTTTATTCCGGACAGCCTATGAAATTTATTCCCTGCATAATAATTTCAATATGCTAGTCGATAACTCACCTGTGGAAAGATATCCTTTGAGTAAGTTCTGTTACTACACTCATTCTACTCTTGCAACCGATAGCCACACAAGACATGGTTCATGCAGATAATTATACAATAAAATGCTGCCTGATCTACACGAAACAAAGACGTGAAAACAGCGAAAAAAATTACAGCTGCTAACCGATCGGTTACAACAGTGACTAAAATGTTATCTCTTTGACGTTCAGGATGGTAGCGTTTGACTATGTTTGTCTCTTTTTCTTTCATAGAGTTTTTCTATAAGCAAGAACGAAAGAATTGACAGTTTCTTTTTCGTCGTAAATACGTTATCTCTAGTTTGCTATACAAACTCTCTAATGGAACTAATATTAGAGATGGGACACAGCCTTCGGTAAAAAATACTTTTATGGGCTTTATCGATCGTGAGAATAATTTAATACGTAAGAAAAAAAAAAACCAATCATTTTTATTATGATTCATTTTTAAGTAATATAATAATTGCTGTAAAGGTTAACTGAAAAATATTTTCAGTCGGATTGCAAGCTATAAACTAGTGGATAGCGTGCTAGTAAAGTTATAGCGCATTACTGTCAGATCAGTGAGATTTAAATATGGGGATAGGCTAACAACTTATCCTTAAAACTAATATATTTGAGCAAGTATCTCCTCGCTCAAGTACACTAGTTATTTAATACTTACAATCGTTCGGATTCACTCGGTTGGCGCCCATCGGATTCGTGAAGGGAATATCATTTATACAATAATAATAATAAATCAGATTGGTAATCATTTCGGTGCAAATAAGAGTGACATCGCATTCCAGCAAGGTGAAGACTTATATCAGTTTTCAACTCTGTTTAAGATGCAGTTAATAAATTGTTTGACTTCAAAACATTTGTTAATAAAATTATAATTATCATGAATTTATTCCAGAATTTATTCCAGGCTCAGGAACGTGGTGATTGGTACAAGAGAGAGGCCTGTGCTCAGCAGTGGGCGAAGACGGGCTGTGGATGATCATGATGATGATTCCAGAATTTAGTATTATACATTGCTTTTGAACATATTATTACTGATTATTACGCATTCACATAACATTCATCACCAATACCAATATGAGATATTTAGTTTTAACATACTACGAGAAGTCAATACAGTAGATGAGTGATACGCCTTGCCAAATCTACTATTTTGATATGAATGTAATTTAAAATATCACTAATACTGATATATTAGTTACAATATTATAATATTTCCAGGCGAATATATTAGTATTACCTAATTTTGAGAAATATCGGTATTAACCTATCTCTAAATGTGTAAATTTTAGTTCCTGAGAACCCCGAGCGGGGCGCTTTGAATCAGCACAAAAATCAACTGTCATTTCATATAGTAAGTAAGTTTAGTCTAGCGTACTTGTATGATAGAGGTCAGTGAGGAGGACACATGACTAACAAAAATTACCACTTTAAAGCTTAATATTTTAGCAACAGATTCTTGAATTCTAAAATGGTTTTCGCAAACTTTCGACAAAAACGTCATAACATAGGGGCTGTATGACAGTGTCTGGGAGGCACCTTTGTAGGTGTGATAACAAGTATTATAACCATGCAAAATTGTAGCTTCGTTCATCACATATGAGCCTCGTTGCAGTTTCTAACAGTTACAGTTCGCTAATAAGTATCCGCCTTATGCGTTCCTTATTGTTTTACTACGGAACCCTAATAAATCACTGTTCTGAGTAAAAAGAACCTTTGGAGTTAAAATTGTTTGTATTGATTATGGTTATTTTTGTTATCTGTAACCTGAGCAGAAGATTATATATATTCCATTCCATTCCATTCTACGCTAACTTAATAGTATAGCTTTCTTTTGAGTATCATTTACATTAAACGAATTCAGAAAAAAAAATATGTCAAATGCTGTTATGGAGTTGCTTAACAATCAACCGATTTTGGTTAATTTTCGAATATGATTATAATAATGAAACTTTCTCTACTAATTAGAAAAGTGTTTTAATAATATCAACAGTAGGTATTGTAATTTTGCGTTTAACGTAGAGCCAAAATTCAAAATGGTTGACAAAATTGACAGAAAATAGAATAGAATGGAAGAGAAAAGAACAGTTGTTGGTATTTTTGTATACCTGCAGGGTAATTAAAGACAACAATAGAAGGACTAGATTCCTGGTGGATGTACAGTTTTATCCAATTGCATTTATGTAACGCATCGACTAAGGGTTGTTTTGATTCGGAGAGCATTAATTTCTATGAACTCGAAAAGCGATACTGACGAAGCTTCAAGGTAATTTTATTTGTCTTATTTTTTCTGCGTAAAAATGTTTCACTGTCATTTCCGTTATTACTTCAGTAAATTTTCAGTCTGGAAAACCGTATATTGCTATAATTAACTGATGCGTAATAATAACAAAGGTTAGGTCTGGCATTACTTGCTATTTTCGTTCTTTGTTTTGTGCTGAAATTTTAATTACGTCGCAACGACAGGAGGAATCGTGTACAATGTTTGTGTATATATTTGAAGGGGGAGCGAAGCATCATCGTCAAAAAACCCAACCCCGAATAATACTGAGGAAGAAGCTACGTCGAGTTTATGCACTGGTACAGTTACCAACCGTACACAAGACATTATGAAGCGCGCTGCCGCTAGACAGCTGATAGAGAGGTATTTCTACCAGCTACTTGATGGCTGCGGCAACCCCAACTGCGACAATCAGTACTGTGCATCAAGTGGAGAGGTAAAAATTTATTTTTATTTTGTTTTGTTTACCTTTTCATTTTGGTTGACAGATAATCAATAAGTATATTGATTATCTGCCTGAGCCTTGGAATGCCAAGGCCAATGTGAGTGTATAAAAAAAGAACATTCATTCAAATTGATATCCCCCTTCTTTTTGGGAAGTCGGTTAAAAAAGGAAATATTAAGAAGACTAAATCCTACTTAGACAAAATAAAAAACTAAATTAATTATGTAGGCAGTAACTGGCTGATATAAACTTTTTAAAATATTTTTTTAAGTTTTCTTGGCAGTCAATTCTCCATGTTCATATATTAAATCTTCCTGTATTATGATATTTTCTCTGATTTGATATGCTATAGATTCTACTATTATCAGAAAAAACTGTTTTATCTGTATGACCTCATTTTTGTACAAGATAATAGATTTTTTTTAAATTTAAGATTGTATTCAAAACATGATTTAAATCAAAAGTTATTTTTTTAAGTCTAGGCATAAGATTTTTTTGCATTTCTGTCCTTTTTGTTTGAGATAGACTAAACCACAATCACAAAAGCATGCTATTACCTATTTGGTGTCAAAACCTGTCACTGGAGTTGACAGAAAACAGACTGCTACCAATTTTTCTGTCTGTATGGGTAACATAGTAATTCATTAATTTATTACATACAAAGTTATTGCAGCATGTAAAATGGGAAACGTCATCATACTACTTACCCCTAGTTTCTCACCTCTAAATTATTGGAAATTAATGTGACAAATTGTCAAGCACGCATTATCTGCTGTGATTATTTGAATGAATTTTCAACAGCCTATTACAGCAGATAACGCGGCCTTAGATTGTCACAATTATAAACTTGCAAAATGTTAAAAATTATGCAATGTAGTTGGTTTTTATTTAGGGGAATTCTGACTCTGGTCCTACTTAAAGATAATTCCAAAAAAATATTAGCTGAATGGGTAAACATGAAAATGCCCTAAATATTATGTATCTTTTAGTAGAGATAACTATAACTTAACTAGTTTTATTTAGTCTTCTCTCACTATTATTCTAATACATAAAATAACATTATAATTTTAGGCCAGGAATCTATCACCAAATGAAGCAGCTGCTGAGGCAATAAAACTTTTCTACAAAGAGGCTCGCCTCTGTGACACACTGCCTAACAAAGTCCCTCGCACTGAGGCAAGCGGCTGTGATTCTAGTGCTAGGTAAGTTATGTGATTATTCTCTAGTATATTTTGTATAATATACAAACTGCTGTGAAATGACAATAACAACTTTATATTCATAGAAACTAAGTTGATTTCAGAATTAACAAATCTTAAAACAAACATTTAGATTTGTAGTAGAATCTAAACTGTGATGAAAACAAGTATATTTTGTATAATATACAAACTGCTTTGAAATGACAATAACAACTTTATATTCATAGAAACTAAGTTGATTTCAGAATGAACAAATCTTAAAACAAAGATTTAGATTTGTAGTAGAATCTAAACTGTGATGAAAACAAGGTTTCTAATCCTACACAATTAAATAATGCCATACTAAAAACACCTTGAAACTTACAAGAATTAGAATGCCTTTCAATGAAGAAATACTATATACATAATAATACTCTCTAGCCCTAGCCCTCTTTAGCTCTTTAGTATTCATTATAGATAAACAAGTAAAATTTCAAAATAAAAAAAAACCCCCGACACATTTATCTTGCGAAGAGCATCCTGATTCAAACAGTAAAACGCCCATAACTTTTGAATGGCTAAAACGATTTTATTCAAACATAGCTAAGAACACTCTCAACACAATCACCTTTCAAACAAAAAAACTAAATCACAATCGGTTCATCCGTTGAGGTGCTATGATGCCACAGACAGACAGATACACAGTAACACACGTCAAACTTATAACACCCCTCTTTTTCCGTCGGGGGTTAATAAAACAAGATGCGGGCAAGTAAAGTTAAACAAAAATACTGCAAATTGACCTGCCAATTTCATCCTGCAACTTCTTTGGCTTTTTCGATTCTATAATTTTAATTGTCCGTACGCAAAATACGCGCTTAGACGTGGAGTTGCGGACACCAGCCCGTCTTAATCTAATCGATCCTATAATAAGAGCAATTTCTTTTGTTCAGCACAACATGTAACACTGCAAGTGGACGAGACAAAGATGACAACAAGGACAAGGAGGCTTCCTCCACAACACTGACAGTGAGGGAGAGCACCTCCAGGGAGGAAGAACCACAAACTAGTCATAACCTATCTCACCAAGAGGAATCCAAAACTCGTAGTCATAATAGTAAGACAATCTTCCATTCATCTTTTTTTCTAGTTTTTATGGTATGGGTCATAGCGCTATTTTTCTTTTTTTCTTTTTTAATAATTTTGTAGCATTCTGAGCAAAATCCCTCTTGGGAAAATATCCATAGTGAATTAAATGCAGCTTTCCATTTCCAAAATATGCCGCCTTTTCAGACTGCGTATTGATTCGGGAATAGTTAACTGAATTGCTAGTTGGTTCGGATAGATTGCAAGTTGTGCTTTGTATTTAGAACAGGACGATCTTATCTCTTCCTTTACTGTCTTGATATTTAAATGTTCATGTACTGCCGAGATTCTTAAGAAGTACGGTGAGTTGGAAATTTAATTCAGGATGTAATTTTAAGCCCTCTGTATTATGCTTATGCTGTAGTAACATGCTGAATCCCATATTTCGATCCCATATGCGTATATAGGTTTGAGCATGAGCTTGTTGTCTAGGGATAACTTGGAGTTGCGGGCGAGTAACCAGTGAAGTCCCCTGTCTTTTAGGTTTATTTCATCCCTTTTCTTTTCTCCATGTAATTCTGGATGCATGCCCAAGTAGTTGGCTGAATCACCTTGTGGAAGAAGATTATTACGCATCGAGACAGGTGGGCAGTTTCCCCTGCGTAAAGCGAATGTTACATGGTCCGATTTATTGGCACTAGCTCTTATCCTCCATTTAGTCAGCCACTTGTCAACGTTATTCAAAGCGCTCTGCAAGATTACGGAAGTTTCGGTAGGACATGTAAGAATTGCTGTATCATCCGCGTATGTCGCTACTGTAACATTGTCATCCTGTGGTAGATCGGAGGTATATAAAGTGAACACCAATGGGCCCAGAACGGAGCCCTGAGGCACACCAGCTAAAATAGGGTGAAATCTTGATGTGCACGCGTCTTCCTTTATTTGGAATATTCTATCCCGCAGATATGATTCTACGATATTAAAGAAGGAAGATGGCAGAAGGGCTTTTATCTTGCACAGCAATCCCCTAAGCCAAACTCTATCAAAGGCCTGCTGGATATCAAGGAATGCAGAAGAGCAGTATTCTTTCCGTTCGAGTGCTTGTCGGATCGTTTTGCAAACTTTATGGATCTGTTTCACAGTGCCATGTTGATGTCTGAAGCCAAACTGGTAGTCAGGGATTAGAGATCTCTGGCCAATTTCATATAGCATTCTGGTTAACAGTATTTTCTCAAAGACTTGAACTTATCGGTAGTAGACTGATAGGTCGGTAGGAAGTGATTTCGTGAGGCGGTTTTTCCGGCTTCGGAAACATTATAACTTGCAAAACCTTCCACAAAGCCAAGAAATAACCGGTTCTGAGAATGCCATTAAATAAAGTTGCAAGATATAGTGTGGCTTTTCTTGGCAGTTCTGAGAGGACCCTTTTGTCAATAAGTTCGAATTCAGGTGCCTTTTGGTCATCCATTTTTCGAATAGTTTTAATTATTTATTTTGGGCTAACATGTTTCAGTGGTAGATCCAGTTGAAAGGGTTGGCTCAGAATGTTGTCAATGTCCGAATCGTCAGTTTGTGGATCAGCTTCGTTTGGAGTGAACACTTCAGCCAAATGTGTACCAAATTTATCCGCTTTTTCCTATTTTGTTCTTGCCCATGTATTGTTATGTAGCCGAATTGGCGGCTTAGGATCTGAGGGTTTGTTCAGTGTTTTACGCGCGCGTCACAGTGAGTAATTGGTAGCATTTGTAGCTGTAAGATACTCCAAGAGAGCCTCCATTGAGTCATCTTTGGCTTTAGCAATGCATGCTTTAAATTTCTTGATTGCATCATTGAGAGCAGTTTTGTCAGCTGGGTGTCTGCTGGTTTGCCATACTTTTCGAAGCCTCCTTTTTCCAGAACTTGCTGTTGCATGACACAAATAAGCTGTCTTTCTTCAATTTAATATTAGACAAATATGATTACTTCTTATTTATTTACGAAACATCTAAAAAGCTATTGTGTGGTAATAAATCAGGTGATTGAAAAACAGGGTAACAATATTGGAATGTTTTTTTGTATATGTCACCGAATTATTACAAACATCCTAAGTTTGTAATTAAGACTATAAATGCTTGATATAATATTGTGAATAGATCATTAATTTGAAATGCAATAAATTACCACCCATATTTTTTAGTATAAAATATATGCATCCTTTATACGAAAACTCTTGACTATCAAATTAACATTGAGAGATTGTGATCCTACTACAATCTCTAAATAGAAATACCATTGAACATAACTTGACCTACCTCAACATATCACCCAACTTTGCTAACATTAATGACATAGCGACCCTTAATTTAAATTTAATGTTTCATAATGATGTACGTTTGCTAATTATACCTTTCAGGTATTAGAAATAAATGATTTCACATGATGTTTTCTAAGTAACCTTTATGAGAATGTGTTATTATGACACTTTTTGTAACAATATAATTATTGGCATAATTAGGTAACTACTTTCGACTTAAATTATGCCATTCTCACGTTAAGTATCATATCCACCAATATTGCTCATTCACTTATCAGTTTTCGAGTTAAACATTAGCTCCTGACAAATCAAATATTTCCCTTTGTCAAGCTGAATAAGTTCATCAAACAGAAGATGGATATTGTACAGTTCACATATTTAGTGAAGAGAATTGACGATTTGATAATTTCGTTGCAAGATGGTGCCCCATTGGCAGAAGAGCGTATGTATGAGTTGATTCAACAATATTGATCAATTACTTATCAGTTTTCGTGTTGAACATTTGCTCATAGAAAATACAATATTTCCCTACGTCATCATTATCCGCAGCCTGCTTTCGTCCACTGCTGGGTATAAGCCCTCTTTTTTTCCCTATGCTACATGCCACCCTTATCCAGGTTCACGAGATAGCAATAATATCGTCTGCCAATCTCGCTTCCGACGGCCAATCTTCTGCCCGTCCTTGGTCACTGCCTTACTCCACCTGTCCTCACCGCGCCTTGCCATCTGTCCTGCCCAACTCCATTTGAGTTCCATAACACGCTTTCTGATCTCGACGTTTGGAATTCGGGTCTAATAGCATTATGCTACGTCAGGCTAAATAAATGTATCAAACAGAAGGTGGATATACAATATCCACCTTTATTGAAGAGACTTGACGATTTGATAAATTTGTTGACAGATGGTGCCCCATTGACAGAGGAGCGTATGTATGAGTTGTGCGAGGAGTGTCTGCAGACAAAAGTGCGGAAGCCTCTGATCCGGGCACTGGGAGAGGCGTTCACACAACCTGCCATACTGGCCCGGTGTTTCGCCAGCAAGGGCGGCGGCAATAGTGATGAAGATACGGATATGAATGAAGGTGAGTAGACTTTGTTGGTGTATATTTATTGACTTTTATCATTGTGAATTTGATTAATATTCAATCTATACTAATATTATAAAAGCGAAAGAAACCCTGCATTATCTTTTTACGTTTTTTAAACCGCTAAACCGATTTAGAAGAAAGGAGAATGCGATAAATTGCCCCAAGTGACCATTAGTAATAGGATTCATAATTTTTAAGCACTCTATTTTATGTTATAAAAGCTAACCTCAATTGTGTGCCAATGTTGAAATATAGTGGTAAACTTACCCATATAGTGTACGATGAATTAGGACAAACCGCGTAACCGACAGACATGAATGAACATTTTCTGAAAGGGCTTTATAAGAACTTTATTTTATATTATGAAAGCTCAGATTGACTGTGTCTCTGTTCCTAAATAATGAAGTAAAAGAATAATTGTGAATAAATAAAAAATATCTATTTAACCAATAGTAATGACATTAGTATTTTCTAAAAGGACTTTTTAAGCACTTTATTTTATGTTCATGAATAATAAAAATAAAAAAATGCAGATCCTTATGAAAACTGCAATAATGTAACCCAAAGAAAGAATTTTATAGGCAAAGTTTTGCAACTTTGCCTATAAAATTCTTTCTATGGCGTGCGCGGAGAAAACTATTGATGATACATACAAATTATTTACTACATCATTAAGTCGTGTCCACCGCTCAGTGATTAAAGTACTCATTATTACCTACAAAACTCTCGCGAGAGAATATATCTCACTATCATAGATACGTCACAATAGCAGCTTATATGTCCTAAATTTTAATTAGATTGCCACTGCCGGTTGTAACAGAAGTTGTTTACATACGTATTGTATGTAGATTAGGTAGGGTAGATAGGTAGCGTAGCTAGGTAGCCAGTTGAGCGGGAGCGAAGCCGCGGGGGTCAGCTAAATTTTAAATAAAAAAGACGTGCGTGCTACAATAAGAAGGACTATACATTTTCAAGTCGTGATCACAATTGGAAATAAATTCTTATATGATGTGTTTCAGATAAGGAGTCAAAAGCAATGTGTTTATCAAGTGATCCCGACAAAGACGTGGATAGCGTGGCGGGGCCGGAGTTAGATGTGGCCTCATGTCGCAGAGCCTTTCAGTACCTTGCCAAAGTAAGTGGAACTCATTAACTCTATTCAGCCTCGAAAGATAATGCATGAACCAATTTTTACTCTTTTAAAACAAACAAAAACTCGGTGAATGTAGGAGTCTAATTTTTAGGGTAGGTAGGGTTCCGTACCCAAAGGGTAAAAACGGGACCCTATTACTAAGACTCCGCGGTCCGTCTGTCTGTGTATGTCTGTCATCAGGCTGTATCTCATGAACCGTGATAGCTAGACAGTTGAAATTTTCACAGATGATGTATTTCTGTTGCCGCTATAACAACAAATACTGAAAACAGAATAAAATAAATATTTAAGTGGGGCTCCCATACAACAAACGTGATCTTTGGATAATGGTACGGAACCCTTCGTGCGTGAGTCCGACTCGCACTTGGCAGGTTTTTGTTTTAATAATACCAATTTTTTTAAATTATTATATAAAAGACTGGCGGACGCCTCGCGGTTTCACCCGCGTAGTTCCCGTTCCCGTTGGAATACAGGGATATAAAGTAGCCTATGTCACCCGGGGATTTTTGAAATCAGTCCAGTAGTTTTTAAGTTTATTTGTTACATACCAAAATACTAATCTTTCCTCTTTATAATATTAGCATAGATAAACAAACCATAAAAAAGGTATGTATAGTGTCTTCTTTGCTGTCAATTAAATTTAAAATAAAAAACATGATGTTTATTTCATACAACAACCAAATACACACATGCATTAAGATGTCAAGCATTTAAATTATTGTTTTCTTAACTGTATTTTACAACAATATCAATACTTGTAACGGAATTATGGAAGAAGAAAACTTTTTGTACCGACCCCAAGTAACATAGGATAAGGGCAGGAAGCTGATGATCAATATTTGTAATGTATAAAAAATTGGTATTATTAAAACAAAAACCAGCCAAGTGCGAGTCGGACTCACGCTCGAAGGGTTCCGTACCATTATCAAAAGATCACGTTTGTTGTATGGGAGCCCCACTTAAATATTTATTTATTCTGTTTTAGTATTTTTTGTTATAGCGGCAACAGAAATACATCATCTGTGAAAATTTCAACTGCCTAGCTATCACGGTTCATGAGATACAGCCTGGTGACAGACAGACGGACCGCGGAGCCTTAGTAATAGCGTCCCGTTTTTATCCTATGAACATAACCCTAAAAACGGGTAGCCGACATTAAAAAGCATTTCGAAAGCCTGCAATTCGAAACTATTATGAAAATAAATTAAAGAACTACAAAGTAACCATTTTGCATTGTGAGGATGTATTTTTTAAATTAGTCGGGTTATAACCATTTGGCGTTTACATATGTTGTAACTTTTGATTTCAAAGCTTCGACTTAGATTTAATAGCGACGAACTTAACAGTGCACTCAAAATCTCGCCTGATTCCTGGCTCA
Organism: Orthosia cruda; assembly: GCA_964057195.1. NCBI lineage: Eukaryota > Metazoa > Arthropoda > Insecta > Lepidoptera > Noctuidae > Orthosia > Orthosia cruda. Next base: position 24,305,685 of record OZ059838.1, read on the forward strand.
GTTATTTTGCAGATCCAAAAACAGAGCCCTAAAAAATTAATCATCATTTTTTACACATCTTGATAATTCCAAAAGAACCTATTTATCCTAGGTGCCATCAGAATACTACAGTTCAGCGTTAGTGATATCACTGAAGACTCTAGCAGACAACATGTGTATAGACCTGCGGATAACGAGGAAGATGAGTGTGGAAGACGCAGTGAACTGCTTCGTGATCGCCTTTGAGGTGCCGGACCTGGGCTGCAGCGACTACCTGGAGATAGCGCTGCCTGCGCTGTGCCAGGCGGCTGAGCATTTGTCGATTAAAGGTAGGATTGTGGTGCTAATATGTCTTCACGCAACCACAGATAATATAATACTAGCATACAGATGCCTCATCCCATACAAAGAAACCGTGCCGACGTAACTAGCGTTTTTCAACTGATTAATCTTGTTATTTTTGTAAGTACATCAGTCGCGTTCGATACCGTTTCACGGCAATAGATGGTATTAGCAGCGACTTGCAAGTAAAAGCGTTTACTAAGTTCGTGAATATTTTTTTCTTGAAATACAGTGAAGTTTTTTGCACCAAAATGTGTTACAATGCAAATTTTAACAATCGTGTGGAATGCCTCAGAAATTTAAAAATGCGCCATCTATTGGCATCAATTTTAATTGAACCGTTCAAATAATCTTTGAAATGTGAATTAAGAGCCGAATATTCCAAAATTTTGTACTTGGAGAGTTAATTAAACAAGAACATACAATTTTTATGTTCAATTCCAGAAAATGTTAATTTTACACACAATTAATTCTATTGAATTGTGTGTACATGTCGCGCCATCTAGTGACATTTATTTGAACCAAATTTTCTTTCTTAGCAATGAGACCCCGTGACGCAATTATCTATAACCCATTTGAAATAACATTAGAAATTTTTACAACCCTTTTTTTACAGTCCGTTCAACCGATTTTGAGTTCTATCCCGTAAATATAAGGATAGCATAAAAAGCATAAACGTGTTAACCAAAACTAATTGTAAAATACAGCTGCTATTTGTCATATCACCAACGCAATAGAAGTCAAAATCGGTTGAACGGGCTGTAAAATGGGATTATATAAATGTCTAATGTTATCTCAAATGGAGTATCACTGTTTCTCAATTCCTCGTGATATTTAGCGCAGGGCTTTAGAAAACACAATTAAATGTGCTAAAAATTTATACAATACTTGCATTTGACAATTGAAGCTTATGGAATGAAATAGTAAGGGACCTTTTAAATTGCCTCGATAGGCGATACCGCGCACATTTTTCTATGAAAATGTCAAGTGCAAATCGATCTAATTGCGTCCATGTAAACGTACTTGTACTTTCACTCAGTCACGGGGTCCCAGCGCTGTCAAAGAAAATTTTGTTCAAATAAATGCCACAAGATGGCGCGATATGCATCGACTTGTTATTGAATTGTGTGCAAAATTAAGATTTTCTAGAATTGATCATAACAATAATTGTTATGATCAATTCTACACTTTTAAGAAAAAATTATGAAACACTTAATTCATACTGCAAGATTATTTGAATGGATCATTTAAAATTGATTCCAATAGATGGCGTGGTTTTAAAAATCTGAGGCATGCCACTCGATTTTCAAATTTGTATTGTGACAAAGGTACACATTTTGGTACAATGAAAATGTAAAAACGTGCATAAAATAAACTGTATATAAAGAAATTTTTTCACAAACCGAGAAAACTCTTTTATTTGCAAGTCGCTGCTAACACCATTTATAGCCGTGGAACAGAACCGAAAGCAATCGAAGTACTTATAAAAATAATCATCATAATCAGATGAAAAACGCTAGTTATGTTGGCACGGTTTCTTTGTATGGGATGAGGCATCTTTATGCTAGTATTATATTACCTGTGACTGAGTAAAAATCGCTTATCTGTGTGATATAAATTAAATCGCGTTAAGGCATCAGAAAGGTCGCTAAATGTTATTAGTGTGTTCATAAATACAAACTACCCCGCAGTAGCACGCTTTTGGACGTGAGAGGAACCATTCCATATCTGCTGTTCATTCAATTTTGCATTTTAAGTCACTACAAATGAAGTTTATTATTGAATGTCATGATAAAATCTTCGGTATTTTTTGTGGTGTAAATGGAACCCAATGCGCGCTCCAAAGCTAGATTACAATGGATGACCACATTTCAGGTCAAGCAAGGCTGGCACGAATCTGGGCACAGCACTGCAAGGACAGTCTGCGTCATATATTAGAGACGCTTCAGCAGCTCATAACCCTCAGGGTTATATCCACCAACTATACGAGGCAGTTCCAAGTTCAAGATGACGAGGTCGTCACTGTGGCAACCAAGTTTATGAAGGTAAATTGTTATTATATCTTTGTTCAATGTCCTATTAAGTCCCGCAAACTTTAACATCATCATTTCACTGTGTAATTGTTTTAAATATCTTTAATCAGACCAATATATGTCCAAATCGACATTCTAATAAAAATCTCCAGGGACCAATCTATATATATAAAAGCGAAAGGTGACTGACTGACTCACTGACTGACTGACTGACTGATCAATCAACGCACAGCCAAAACTGCTACGCCTAAAAGCATGAAATTTGGCAGAAAGGTTCCTCAAGTGACGTAAGTGTGCACTAAGAAAGGATTTTTGGAAATTCCACCCCTAAGGGGGTAAAAAGGGGGTTGAAAGTTTGTATGAAAAATCTAATTCCTTCTGCCAAAATTCTTGAAACTTAGCACAAATAGTATTCTAAGTAAATGATAAGGATTGACATTATTAGTTTTTCGAAACTACCCCCAAATGATGATTTAGGGGGTGTTGAAGTTTGTATGGAAAAATCTGATTTCTTGGATCAATAAACTTGAAACTTGCCACAAATACTAACCTAAATGAATAATAAAGGTAGCAATTCATATTTTTTGAAACTACCCCTAAAAGACGATTTAGGGGATGTTATTTTTTTTAAGAATCTTATATCTTGGGTTAATAAACTTGAAACTTGACATAAATACCAATCTAAATAAACAATAAAGGCTTTCATTGTCAAACTCCACCCCTAAGGGGGTAAAAAAGGGGTTGAAAGTTTGTATGAAAAATCTAATTCCTTCGGCCGAAATTCTTGAAACTTAGCACAAATAGTATTCTAAGTAAATGATAAGGATTGACATTATTAGTTTTTCGAAACTACCCCCAAAAGACGATTAAGGGGTGTTAAATCTTTTTTGAAGAATCTTATTACTTCATTTTATTAACATGAAACTTGACATAAATAAAAAATAAAGGCTTTCATTTTTAGTTTTTCGAAACTACCCCCAAAATATGTTTTAGGGGATGTTAAATGTTTTGCAGAATCTGATATCTTGGGTTAATAAGCATGAAACTTGACATAAACACCAACCTCAATAAACAATAAAGATTTCGTTATTAGTTTTTTGCAACTACCCCCAAAAGACGATTTAGGGGGTATTACAGTGTTTTTGAAGAATCTGATTTATTGGGTTAATACATTTGAAAGTTGACATAAATACCATCCTAAGTAAACAATAAAGGTTGTCATTATATTTTTTTCGAAACTATGCACAAATAATGATTTAGGGGGTGTTGAAGTTTGTATGGAAAAATCTGATTTCTTGGGTCAATAAACATGAAACTTGACATAAATACCAACCTAAATAAACAATAAAGGTTGTCATTATTAGTTTTACTTATCTACTCCCAAAATACGATTTAGGGGGTGTTAAAGTTTTTTTGAAGAATCTTTTTTCTTGGGTTAATAAATTTGAAACTTGGGGCAAAAACCAACCTAAGGCAACAATAAAGGTTGTCATTACTGGACAGGGTTTCGTTTTTGACGTGGGGTTCTAAGGGAGCACTGAGGCGCAATTTTGCGGCCATTCAACCTTTAAGGAGCTGAAAAGGGTAAAAATGAGTTTGTTTGTAAAATCAAATTCCTTGGGGATAAGGTTGATACTCAAAATTTACATAAAACATTTTTAAAACTCTCTCCAAGATAGGGTTAGGGGTTTAAAAGTTTTTTTTTGAGGAATCTGACTAACATAAACGATAAATAAAAAAGAGAAGAAAAGAGTGAATAGCATATTTAGGTTTTTCAAAACTCGACCCAACCCAACGGAGCAAAAAGGGGTTGATAAGTTTTTAGAGGAGCATTTTACTTTGTGGCGGTAACCTAAAATTTATTATTCTTTAAGTCAAATAACGAATCGTCCCAATCGAATAAACCCTGTATATCTACGATACACAGTTTTTATTGTTTTAATAATAGCAAATTTTTGGTCGCCATCACTAACTGCATATAAAAAAATCATTTATAGCATAAACGAAATCATGCGAACGAAGTCGCGGGCGGAGTGCTAGTAGCTTATATAGAGCTGATGATGTTTAGTATTCTTATTTTATTTGTATGATAAATTATAACTGATTGAAGGTAGAAGTACTATCACCTAACGTAACTCTTGAATTCCATATGCCTAATCGAACTGCACCTGTAGTCAAATTGACAATGTATATTCGATAAGTCCCTTTTCACACGCTCCGGTTGCCGGGTAGCTGGTGCCGGGTAACCGGTGGTGAATGTATGGCCATATAAGCCGGTACGTGTAAAAGCTAACATATATGGCTAAACACTTCGCCGCCGGTTACCGGGGCGTTATCCGGCGTTATCCGGGGCGTGTGAAAAGGCACTAACGCTAGTAGAAAACGAATGAATGTATGGGAATGACACATCTGAACGTCAAGTGGTCAGACCAAACAAAAATAAAGCGTTAACTATTGTAGAAACAGATTCGATACGAAACGTTTGTAACTTGCCTAGGGACGCTGATGGCAGCATCACTAAATCTGTTGACAGAACCTAAGTTAGTGTTTGTGCTTCAGTTTTAGGGTTATGAATTTTCATTGGGCCTTAGTCCTCAACATTATCACTCTTATTTATAAAAATCTCAACACTGTTTATAAATTGCTTAGAGTCTGGCAAACGAAAGTAGACACTCGAATTATTTGCAAACTTTTTATACGGCAATGTTATACTAATGTCAACATCAATTTTTGGTGATTTGTTGTGGTCTTGATAATAGCATTTAGTAAGTGAAAAATGAATAAAACAATTAAAAGTGGATTACGGGAGATGTCATTTCGCTTGATGTCTAAATATCAAGAAAAACAACAGGAGAAAGACGTCGTAAACAAACAATAATAAGATTGCTTACGTGTGGTGTTAGATTTCATAAGTTAGCACGACGCTAATAAGTTGATACTTTGTTTTAATTCGTAATCACTATTTATCTTTGATACATAATATTTAAAGTATTACCTTCCTAAAGTACCTATGGTATTTTTATTCAGACGAAGTAAATTAAATAATTGTAAAGTATCAAATTAGGTTATTCCAGGTATTTCATACTAGTTTTGGGGTTGCTATGCTGATGTTTTTAAATTTGCCGCGCTTTTTCAGTCTCTACTTTCGTTTGCCAGACTCTCGCACATTCTATATACAAATAGACAATTCTCTAGAACAGAGTTCAGCAATTACGTTAATTTGGGGTCCATTTTAAAAAACTATATGATTGTCGTGGTCGTCGTTTAAGCAAACAAGGATACCGGCGGGGCAAGCACAGCCTGCTAAGACAGCCTGAATATATTTGACACCTTCACTTACTGTGCTGACATTGCCATTGGTCGTGGATCTTTGACCAATATACGTAGATGTGATTGGTGGTGTGACTACCTAACTGAACAGCGTAAAAATTATCGCCGAGCGCGTAAACATCTTAACAAGCTTAAAAAACGTAAGGTTACCGGTGACCCTCTTTCCATTGCGTTAAATACTTTTAGACTTGCCAGGTCCCGCTACAGAGCATCGGTGGAAAAATCAAAGGGTAATTTATTGCGTAAAGTAGTAGAAAAATTAGATAAAGAAGGTCCGTGGTCTCCTTTATATCATGAGTTTAAAGCCAATCGATCAGTCGACCTCGCGTTTGTTCAGAATATTAAAGTAAATAATAAACACACTACCGGTATTGAGGAAACAACTGAAGTTTTGCTGAATACTCTTATACTTGATGACGTACTGGCTAATGACAACGAATACCATCAACAGATCAGAGCGTGGGCAGCTGTACCACCTGAATCACCATCGTCAGACCTTCCATCCACTGACGAATTTATTAACGTTGTCAAGAGGTTACCACTCAACAAGTCATCAGGTGAAGATAAAATATCTAATCGGATGATTATAGAAGCGTGTAAAACAGCCGGTGATGCGATTTTAACCGTTTACAACCGTTGTATTGCGGAGGGCGTATTTCCTCGTATTTGGCGACGCGGATTTATACGAATAATCCCGAAAAGTGGCGACAAACCCCCGGACGACCCGAAGTCGTACCGGCCCATAACATTACTTCCATCTTTGGGAAAACTCCTGGAGCGCCTTATCGTTCCACGGTTGCTACCGGACGGACCAAAATTTCATAATAATCAATTCGGTTTCACTATTGGAAAATCGACTGTAGACGTGGCCCTTACTGTTAGGAAAATAGTTAATACATCTGAACATAAGTATGTAATTGGGATTTTTCTAGATATTTCTGGGGCTTTTGATAACGCATGGTGGCCAATGCTATTACTTAAAATGAAAAATCGAGGCTGCTATAGAAATATATACAATTTAGTTTACTCTTACTTTTTAAATGGTTCCGCGAAACTCAAACTCGGCCATCATTCCATGTCGAAGTCTCTCACCATGGGATGTCCTCAGGGTTCGGTTATTGGTCCACCTTTATGGAATTTAGGCTTTGATGATTTCCTCGCGATTCCGCTTCCAAGCGGCTGCTCATTAACCGGTTACGCGGACGACGGTCTTCTGCTCATTCAATCAAGTACTCGAGCTGGACTCGAGAACTTGGCTGACACTTGCCTACGATTAATATCTCAGTGGGGCGATCGTAACCGCCTGACCTTTGCTCCGCATAAAACTTATCAGCTCATTTTGAAAGGTAATCTTAAATCGTGTCCTACTATTAAATTTAATAACGTTCCGGTAAAAAGGAAGCACTCCGTGTGCTATCTTGGTCTTGTGTTAGAAAGGAATTTTGCATTTATAGATCATATTAAAATCGTCGGTGAAAAAGCAAAAAAGAACTTCTATGCCTTAACGAGAATATCTAAATCTACGTGGGGTCTGTCTTTTTTGACTTTAAAGAATATTTATGGGGCTACTTACTTGGGTTGTATCTGCTATGGGGCGCCTGTTTGGGCTGATAGGGCCACAATAGGGGCGGTACGACGTAAGTTACTTCAGAGTCAGCGTTTGGCTTTGATATTCTTATGCAAAGCATACAGGACGGTTAGTACTGAGGCCTTACCGGTACTTGCTGGCGTACTTCCGGTCGACCTTGAAGTGCAGCGACGTGCTGCAATGTACTATTCCGCAAAAGAGACCATGGACGCGGACTTTTTAACGCAGAGTGACCGTGCCAAAATCTCTAGATTATTTAAACCACATATTGACGTCTGGGAGGAACTTTTATCCGAATGGCAATGTAGGTGGGATAATTCCATCAAGGGCCGACACCTCCACCAATTCTTTCCATCCGTTCGCGTGCGGCTGGCCAGGACGTGGCTGGAGGTGGATCACTGTGTTGCCCAATTTCTCACAGGGCATGGTAACTTTAAAAGTAAATTATTTTCCTTCAAGCTTGTTGCCTCGCCATTATGTCAGTGTTCTACATCTGACTGTGAATATATACAATCTGCACATCATATCTTATGGGAGTGTATTCTTTGGCAGAATGAACGCAATACTATGTTGAATAATGTACAGGCTGTATCAGGAGCCGTTTACTATACGGACCTTGTGGAAACTAGAACAAATTTCCGTGCGTTCAAGCGCTTTTGCCATACCTATTATTGGAATCAAATATAACAGCTCACAATGTTAGGACCCATTAATATTAATGCAAATTTTTATCCGTGGTGCTTGGCAACTGGGCTTATCCCAGTTGTAAACGACCCTTTGTGCCTATTGGTCTTGTTTGTTCTGTCTCCTGCTTGATATGGAGGGAATTGGAAATTTGTGTTTTTCTTACTCCTCCATTTTCTTTTCTGATTAATTTCGTTGCGGGATCCAAGACAGTTAAATTCATTCTCCGGGACTTCGTCGAGCTTCATTGCCTCGGCGCTTTTCTGGTGGTCGCCACTGTTGATTCTGGCTTTCAGGAGTTGCAGTGGTTTGGGAATAGTGCGGTGGGATTGTCCCAAAAAAAACGCCTGAATATATTTTAAAGATTTTATTCAAATATTAATAAATGTGCATAATGTCATTTTTTGTCTTGAACTATCCGTCTTAAGTTTGGATTAAAATTGGTGCATTGTTATTAAATCGTGGCCATGTTCTTCGGTAAGACTACTCCTAAATTTATTTTTCCACTGCGATGACTGACGATCTCGTGCTCTTCCGTTGTCAAATCGATGGCAGAGGCAAAGCGCTGGATAAATGATTAAATTACGTAGTAAAGTAACACAAGTAAATTATGTTGTACTGTTTACTTAAGGGCCGCCATTTGGTGACACCTGCTTTAGGATCTGCTTATCAGATGCTCTCAGTGGTGGCCCAGTGGTAACGGCCGCGAATTAAAATTGTAGGTCGTGGGTTCGAACCCAGGCAGGCGCTTTACTTTGTGTAAATTATCACATCACCACTGCTCTCAAAACGGTGAAGGAAAACATCGTGAGGAAACCGGCATGTCCTAGAACCAAAAATTCTAAGGCATGTGACATCTACCAACCCGCACTGGGCCCGCATGATGGGTTACGGCCCATTCCCTCTGACAGAGGGAGGCCGGTGTCCCAGCAGTGAGAACATTAACAAGGCTGATGAAATAAGGGTCTATGTAACAGCCGTGCTAATAACCAACGTCTCACCCACAGATAGTATACTACGCAAACATGCTAGCCGGTCAAATGGAGGCAAACAGCCTACGCGAAGAGCCGATAGTGCTGTCGAACCAACAGGACCCGCTGGAAAACGTACTGGGTCATCTGTACCCACCGTCGTCCATGAAGGCTTCGAAAAATTTGCAGCCCGACGACCCCTTAGGTAAACATGCTCCTGTATATACAAATTACTGTGAGATTGTACATTTTCTGGCACAATCTGTGCGGTACTTCCACAACCCATTTTATAGTTAATATGTTATCAAGCAGATAAATATTTCACAGCTATGCAAGCAATCTATCAGAAATTTTCAAAATTTATTTAAATAGTCATTGAAAGTGTGTTACATTAAAATAACAACTTTAAATACTCGTTAATAAGGTTGATTTTTGGATGAACAAAATCTAGAAGCCTTATAATTTGTATTCTCTCTAAGCTTGACTTGGCCGTACCGACTTTAAATGCATCCTATAGTTCAGAATTTTCCTTTATTTATCACGCATTTCTGCTATAATTTCGATTTATACTTTCTTAGAAATATTTTTGCGCTTTTATAAAGATTAAAAAAATATGTTGCCTTTTCTCTCTTTGATTATATTGTTATTTCGCCTTATCTGCAACACTCGCTATGCTACATGCTTATTGCACCGAATATTAATATAAGATTGTTTTGTTTCAGCCATTGAATTAGATATAAATGTTTTAGATGCTAGAAAGCCATACCTGCCATTTGAGGAATTCTACAACGAACCTCTTAGTGATACTATTGAAATGGATATAGACTTCGGTAATTTTAAGACGGAAATAAGTAAAGGTAAGATTTTGTTTAAACTTTGTATGATGGGGGGAGGGGAGCCGTAAACAGTTAGTAAAAACCGGCAAAGTGCGAGTCGGACTCGCGCACGAAGGGTTCCGTACCATTATCGCAAAAAACGGCATAGAAAATACGTTTGTTGTATGGGAGCCCTATTTAAATATTTGTTTTATTCTGTTTTTAGTATTCGTTGTTATAGCGGCAACAAAAATACATCATCTGTGAAAATTTCAACTGTCTAGCTATTACGGTTCATGAGATACAGCCTAGTGACAGACAGACAGACGGACAGTTGAGTCTTAGTAATAGGGTTTCGTTTTTACCCTTTGGGTACGGCACCCTAAATAGCCAAAAAACACGGTTCTTGCGGTACCTAAGTATTTTATCGTAAAAGTTAAATCTGATAGCAAGACTGGACGAAATTTATATTACTAGAAATTGTCCCTTATCACGTATAGTACACACAACATGAATTCGCGACATTTTACCATGCGGGAGCACAAATTACAGAACGCGATTTGCGAAGATTTTTTTACTACTGATTTAATGAAAATCATTACATAAATCGTAAAAGATATGTATAAAAGGCCATTTAAAAGTAAACTGTTTTAACACAGTACCACAGATAATATAATACTAGAATACAGTTGCCTAATCCCATACAAAGAAACCGTGCCGACGTAACTAGCGTTTTTCATCTGATTAATCTTGTTATTTTTGTAAGTACACCAATCGCGTTCAATCCCGTTTCACGGCAATAGATGGTGTTAGCAGCGACTTGCAAGTAAAAGGGTTTACTAGGTTCGTGAATATTTTTCTTTAAATACAGTGAAGGTTCGTTTTATAGTTTTTTTTTTTGCACGTTTTTACATTTTTTTGCACCAATATGTGTTACAATGCAAATGTTAACAATCGAGTGGAATGCCTCGGCAATTTAAAAATGCGCCATCTATTGGCATCAATTTTAAATGATCCGTTCAAATAATCTTTGAAATGTGAATTAAGAGCCCAATATTCCTTAATTTTGTACTTTGGAGAGTTGATTAAACAAGAACTTACTATTTTTATGTTCAATGCCAGAAAATGTTAATTTTACACACAATTCTATTGAATTGTGTATACATGTCGCGCCATCTAGTGAGATTTATATGAACCAAATTTTCTGTCTTAGCAATGAGACCCCGTGACAGTACTCACAGCCACAAATTTTAAATTCCAGGTAAAAAATTCGCGTTCCTAAGGTACCCGTTCATCCTGACCGTGGCCACGAAGTCGCTAGGCCTGTACTACGAGAACCGCATCCGCATGTACTCGGAGCGGCGCGTGTCGCTGTTGCACGCGGTCGTAGGCGCCTCGCCGCCCATGCCCTTCCTCAGGCTGAAAGTGCGCAGGACTAATATTATTGACGATGCGCTTGTTGGGGTGAGTCACTCAGTTATTGATACTTAATTTACATAGAATAGATTTCAGTTTAGGTGTCGCAAAGGCATCCCCAGTTGTTTACGATTCAGCACTTCAAATACATTGACAGAATTTTTAGACAGGTCCCCTATTTAAGGCATCCATTTCATAGCCGTATTCTGCGCCGATTTAATTTAGATTGTCATCGATAATCTAAGATGAAGGATCTTTAAGGGTTCTATCAGACAGAGAGCGGTCAAGCGTTCAAGAGGTCATTTTTGCGTTCAAGCGTGCAGTTGCTCACGAACCCCGCTGTTGGACGGTCTACGCGGTACCACTATTGTCACCATGTTTTAGACGTTATTTAGTCGGAAGAGGAATTATTGAATTTATTGTATAAATATTTCTATTTTCGTAAAAAATTGAATTTGGCGGTTGTGTATATATGTTCCACAAATAACAATTTTATGACTTACCATTTACGGTTCTCGTTTCTCTGGCAATTTCCAACCATGCTTCTGCTACTTTTCCTCGGTTTTTATAATCGTTATCCTTCGTATCGTATAAAAAAACGCTTTTCACTTACTTGCAAAATTATTAATGAGCTTTTCAGTCTCCATCTTCCTTCCAATTTGGTCACCGAAAAAGCAGTGAACGCGCGAACGCGTGCGTTCTGGTTGACCGACACAACGAACGCAAAACTGACCTCTTGAACGCTTGACCGCGTGACCGATATCTGTCTTATAAAACCCTTACACAGAAAGCCAAAAGGCCATCATCCTTCATTCATCTGGTCAATGCTTGTTTTTGCAGATAAAAAAATAAGACAGCTTGCGGCAAAACATCAACTAGCCTTTGTCTCGAGTTGCCGTATTTAAACTTTGACCGGATTCTGACTTAAAATGCAATATTATTATTGGTCATTGAATCCTTATTCTTCTTCCAGCATATTTTTACAATATGCTGGAACAACATTTCTAACATACCATTCAACAACTGCCACTAACCCTCGGTACCTCAATCTTCAGCTGGAAATGGTAGCCATGGAGCGAGCCCTGGACCTAAAGAAGCAGCTAGTGGTGGAGTTCGAAGGTGAACAGGGCGTGGACGAGGGAGGTGTCTCCAAGGAGTTCTTCCAGCTCATCGTGGAGGAGATCTTCAACGCTGACTACGGCATGTTCACCCAGCAGCCTGACTCGCTTACTGTATGGTATGTTTTGTACTACAGATAGGTTAATGAATTATATAAGGTGTTAATAAATTAACTCTTAAGAATTTTAAGGAGTTGTGTAATATAATATTTGCAAAAATTCACGAAGAAGAATAAAAAAAGCAAACGTTCCAAAGATATACAATTATTTGTGTTACACGTAAATTATTGAATTTGCGCACCATACAACGCTCAGGAAGTCAGTCAGTCTGGCGGTCACTGCGGTCAGCGACCGGCGCCACAGCGCATGTCGCTGATTACTGTAATACGTAGGTAGGTAGTATTCGTAGGTTATATTTAAATTTTTAGATCCTATTTACAAAAAATATTAACACAAGTATTTACAAAAAGTCTTTTCCTATTTACAAAAGGTGTTGCAAAGGTCAACCATCAGTTATTAAATATTATATTAAACGATTCCTTATATTTCTTGTTAATTTTTTAACACCTTATATATAAATTTTCACTGCACATGATGGCGATAATAAGCCGTAACTTATCATTAGTTTAAGTCACTACTAAGTCAGTCAATTTGCCATAATAACCATACTAAAATAAGAGGGGTTTTGTCTAAGTGCAGTTTTTCATTTTCACATGACGGAACTAACAAATTTAACACTTCTCCTATACAGGCACTAATTGGGGTTTGGAAGGAAATATTTCCATTCTTTCACGTATTCATGCAAACATACAAGTAAAATTTCAAAATTTAAAAAACCCCCGACAAATTTATCTTGCGAAAACATCACGATCTAAACAGTAAAACGCGCATAACTTTTGAACGGCTGAACCGATTTTATTCAAACATAGCTAAGAACACTCTCGATACAATCACCTTTCAAACAAAAAAAAACTAAATCAAAATCGGTTCATCCGTTGAGGCGCTACGATGCCACAGACAGACACACAGATACAACACACCTCAAACTTATAACACCCCTCTTTTTCCGTCGGGGGTTCAAAATAAGAATAATTGTCTCAATGGAAGAGTGACTGTATTGTTTGTTATCTTTATGATAATTAATCTTGATAATAAAAAAATATTAAAGTTGGGTTCACTTTTATAGCCTCTCAAATAGCCCATACACATTTGCCACCAACAAAAGTAAACCAAACACCATCTCACCTTGCAGGTTCAACATGACATCATTTGAGACAGAGGCACAGTTCACGCTGATCGGCATTGTACTGGGGCTCGCGATATACAACAACGTTATACTGGCCGTCAACTTCCCCATGGTGGTGTATAGGAAGCTTATGGGAAAGAAAGGCTCGTTCGAAGACTTGGCTGATTGGAATCCTGTAAGTATGTGAGCTAGGTTCTTCTCATGCTTGAGTCAAATGTAATTCACTATTGGAAATAGGAAGGCTTATTTGGTAGTTTCTCCATACTTGACTAAAATTTGTTCGATGTTGTATGCCCGTTTTCAGCAAACACTAAGTGACGCCTACAATTACTAAATACTATTGCATTGTTGGATTTTTAACTCTCAGCGCAGAGCAGAGAGTTGAAAATCCAACAGCGTGCTGTTATTTAAGGACTTAACCCACAGCGCCCGACCCGTGCCTCCGATACGCTTCTAAAAAACGGATCGTTGGATCAGATCGCAAGGATCTTTACGCTGGCTTCGATCCGTTTAACGATACATAATTCATTCCACTTCAAGATTGCGTTTGAGACGGTCGCGTGAAAAAAACACAAGGTGTGTTCGAAAAAAAGCAACATGAGTACCAATGAGCAAAGTGAAACATGTTCAGAGGCCTTAGTGCGAGTTTTTACTCAAGCTCAATCGCGTTAACGTAAACGTCAATTTGTATTGAAATTGGAAAAGCGCCGTCTGGGGACGGTCAGGAGAAACCTCTTTTTTTGTATACATTTTGTCGAGATCGTTCACGTTATCACGGAGTGAGTTCGTTTAAAAACTCGGAATAAGCACACAGATTAATCGCGAAGAGAAGATGAAGTACTGCTATTATATTTATTGCTGAATAGAAAAAGAAAAATCTGGGTCCATGACATTAACAAAACAAGACTAATCAAAACAGCGACAATCAAAGCTTCAGTAAAATTATCCGCCAACTTGAAAGCGTGCTGTTGCCACGGCGATCACGCGATCACTGTCACCGGAGACGGAGATCGCAGGAGCGGCGTGCGATCACTTAAACGCGTTACGTTCTACCGCATGCAGTGGGAAAGCATACACGGACATACATTGGTTACAGAGAACGCATGCGTTCAGATCGCATCGTCAGATCGTATTGGCGACACGGATCGGTCGCTGTGGATAAAGGCCTGTAGACGTTTATATTGCGTTTAGTTGCATAGTATTAGTGAAAACGGGGATTCGGGACTTGATTTACGAAATGGCGCTTGAAAAAGCTGAGCCACGATTATAGTTACACCAGCTAGTTCAATTCAAATAAATAGCTGCATACTTCTAAGTTCATTACATTGTTTTTCATTAACTTTTACTCAAATTACTGTCTAAATTATTTTCAGACACTTTACAATGGTCTAAAAGACATGCTTGAGTACGAAGGCAGTGATTTAGAAGAAGTATACTACCAGACGTTCAGGATCTGCTATCAGGATGTGTTCGGCAACGCCATCTTCCATGATCTCAAAGAAAATGGAGATAACATATTTGTTACTCAAGAAAATAAAAGGGTGAGATGAATAATTGAATATGTCATTTTTTATTTACTTATAAAGCCTTTCTATGCCGAATTTTTCATCTGTTTTTGTGTGTTGTTAAAGTATATCTGCTAAAATAACCTGCCAGCTGGCAAAAACCTCGACTAGATGTTTCCATTTTTTTCTATTTCATCCTTCCATCTTCTTAGTGATTTTAACTTTATATTTACAAATTCGTCCTTTCAACACTACTTTGGAATTTTGAAGTCTATTTTGGTATTTTTAAATTACTTCAACATCATCATCATGATCACCCTGTTAATATGCCCACTGCTGGGACCCAGGCCTCCTCTCTGTGAAGGGGGAATGAGCCGTAATCCACCATGTGGGCCCAGGGCGGGTTGGTGGATGACACATGTCTTCGAATTTTGTTTCCTACATGCCGGTTTCCTCACGATGTTTTCCTTTCCTTTTTAAATTATTACACTTTGATATTTTTCATATTTTCTGTAGATATTTTACCAGACTAAATAACCAACGTTTAATTTTTAGGAATTCGTAGAAATGTACACGGACTTCTTGCTAAACGAGTCGGTGGACACTCAGTTCAAGGCGTTCAGACGCGGCTTCCTCATGGTGACGGACGAGAGCCCCCTGGCGGCGCTGTTCCGGCCTGAGGAGGTCGAGATGCTGGTGTGTGGCAGTAAGGTACGTGGGGACGCCTTTAGGGCGAAAATACACATGCCCGTAACTTGCATAACAATGTGCAAGTAGCTTGCATGCCAGTGTCAATGTCACAAAAAAAGGTTATAGTTATTTTAATCATATAAAATATATACGGTTTATAAAATACTATAACCATAAACAGATACACTTAAATCAAAAACTATTGACTAAGCCTGAAAATAAACAAATCTATATTATGGCTTCATCATTGTCTACAGTGGTGTTGTGCCCAAAAGACTGGCAGCATCGTCATGTTGAATGGCAATGCTCAGACCAAAATAAAAGCCAGCCCTTGATTCACGAGAAGTTTCAACTAGGCGTTTGGAAATATCAAATAAAGCGTGAGCACTCGGACCCTAAAAATAAACAAATCTATATTATAGCTTCATCGTTGTCTACTGGTGTTGTGCCCAAAAGACTGGCAGCATCGTCATGTTGTATGGCAATGCTCAGACCAAAATAAAAGCCAGCCCTTGATTCACGAGAAGTTTCAACTAGGCGTTTGGAAATATCAAATAAAGCGTGAGCACTCGGACCCCATGGATTAAGTTTCAACCCCAAATGGCTGGAAAATATATGTCAAAGTACATGTCACAATGGCATACAAGCTACTTGCACACTTTTCTATTCTGTATATTTTTGCCCTTACGGATCTTTTAATAAATACGACAAGATCCTCGCGTATAGACGATATTAGTTCACTTGACATCATCAATTCGACACCAGTCTCGATTATTAACGATTCCTGATTTGGTATCATCACCATAATGAGTATTTTACAAAGATATTTCTAATCGATTTTATTCGTAATCGATAAACATTTCTTGTGTGAAGGGCGTCCCGAGTTGTCTTAATGCTACTCAGGACATGAGCTTATTTCTGAGTACTAGTGTTTTGCGAATTATTGCTCATCACACAAGTAGTATAATCCTCGGCACATAAGTTGGCAAGAGTCGTTAGATGGGCAGAAGACGTTTTTTAGGTCTCTTTGGTATTGAAGCGGGGCTCGTCGAAAGTTCCGAGCTCGGGGTTGGTTCGTCAGTTGACACAAGGATCGACTGACCAGTAGTGTCACGTCCACGTTCCGTTCGCTCTATGTGGTTGGTCAGCGCAATATGCGTGAATTTATCCCCACTACGCCAAAACCGTGCCAACTTACACTTACACGCCGGGGACTATAACGCCCCATGCTAAATGCAGTGCACATAAGTACGCCCTTTTTTTATTTCTGAAGACAGAATGATAAGTAAAGAAATTACCTTATCAACTACAAACTATGCTGCTAGGAAAAACCTGCAGAATCTAAAACAACAACCTCTTTACAGAATTTCGACTTCAACGAACTAGAAAAATCAACAGAATACGATGGTGGCTATACATCGGATTCTCAGACAATAAAAGACTTCTGGAGCCTCGTTCACAGTTTGTCGTTAGACGACAAAAGGAAGCTTCTTCAATTCACAACAGGGTCTGACAGGGTTCCTGTAGGAGGTCTAAGTCATCTCAAACTCGTCATTGCAAGGAATGGTCCCGACTGTGACCGTCTGCCCACCGCTCATACCTGCTTCAATGTTCTTCTGCTCCCCGAATACGAGACAAAGGACAAACTACAAGACAGACTGATGAAAGCAATAAGCTACTCTAAAGGATTCGGAATGCTTTAATGTAACGCGCTTATATTAGGAATGATGTTGAACAAACGAGTATTGTTGTAAATGAGCCTCTTGGACTTTGTAACTTTAATGAATAAAGTTTGTTTTATTTATACACAGTTTTTGTTTTAATGCATTATAGCGTGATTCACCGTCGACCACATCATCGTTTACCATCGGGGGAGATAGTGGTCAAGCGCGAGCCTATCTTCTATATATATATATATATATAAAAGAGAAAGTATGTATGTGTGTATGTTCCTTATAGACTCGGAAACGGCTGGACCGATTATAATGAAATTTTCAGACAATCTTTAGATTGACTTAGCGGATAATCCTGTGTGAAGTTTGGTGGCGAGCCGAGCATTTTTTTTAACTTTGATCGCGGGTGAAGCCGCGGGCAGAAGCTAGTAGTGTATAAAAAAAATATACTCGTAGATGGGAGTTTAGCGATTATCTTAATCGCTAACCCCCGTTTAGCGATTATCTTAATCGCTCCCGGTTTCTCAATACTCGATTATCGGGCTGTTAACGTAATCGACGAATAATCGCCGGTTATCTGTGTTGTTGAAAATTAATTCAACCAATCACAGCAGATAACGCGTGCTTGACAATTTGTCATAATAATTCTGCGATAATTTTGCGGTGAGAAACCAGGCCTTAGCTAAACATGCACAGAAGCCGCAACCAGTTTTAGTCGACAGAAAAAAATCTAATCGATACTACATACCTACCAAGAAGAGTCAATAATCGAATCGAAATGTTAGGTTGCTGCAATCACTAGTTCCATCTGTCAAAACACCATCCCTCAACCGGCGCGAAACTTTAAAAGGCTTCTGTTTAATTGTTTTAATATTGTGTGTGTAATTACGCCAGATGAGTGCGTCACGGATTCTACTACCTGTTATTTTACATTTGATAGTGAGTTTCACAATTATTAACAGGAAATCATAGACAATAAAATGCAAACCTTCATGGACTCTACACGACATTTCACGGAAAGTAGTGAAGCGACTTCCTTATTCACTCTGTTATTCCGATAAATTAAAATACACAGTTAAATCGAATATGCGAAACGGTAAATATTGCAGTGTAAAGTTGTGAAGATGAAATTTTCAAAGAAATATTATAGGATACATAAATATAGAAAAACCAGAAAATACATGTTGATGTTGCAAAATAATAAATACATTGTTACTGTTATTAATATTTACAACCTGTATGCGGATCATGGATGCAATTATTTGATTTGATTTCAAACAATACAAAATGTTAATCGATTAAAATTTATTTATAGATTAAGTTGATTGTTATAAGAAATCGAATCGATACCACATTAGTTCGTCACTAAATGATTAGTTTTTGAGTTGTCTAATGTAAAAATACAAGCTGCACGGAGAGTAGAGAGAAGCCAGTAAATCTGACACTGGCGTCTCCAAGAGGTATCGTGTTACCCAGTTACTGGGTTGTGGAGGTCAGATAGTCATCGGTCCACCTGCAGACTTATTGTATGTAATTGGTCGATTTTTCATACCCTTTGCCTTGTCGAATTCATTACGCAATAAGGCTACAGGTGGACTAATAGTGTCATGTGTTAAATAAAACAATAGTTAGTTATGAAAGTTTATATTGTGCAAAAAATAATAGTCTAAAGAGAAATTGTTTCAAACTGATTAATAAATAGGTGAAAAACAAGGTAAAACGGGTACATTTTATAGTTATTCGTTACAAACGATTTCTTAATGTTTCAATTCGTTTGAGTTTTACAGCGAATCACCATCATAAAACTATTTGAAAATGGAACAAAGGTTAATAAAAAAATATACATTCGACTTCAAAACCAACGTCATACGAGGCATATACATATACACACAAAAGTCGCGTCGCCCGGCTCGACTGGTTTAATTTTATAGTTTGGTAGGTAGAGTTCGTAGGACACCGGCCCTTTCCAGTCTCCACGATAGTCACTTCACGACCGGCTCCTCTAATGGTCGATTTCCGATTAGAAAATTTGGGAGCTTTCTTTTTTAGTAGAGTTTGACAAATACTCAACTTCAACTTCTAACCGCCTTATGTCATTCACACACAAACATTGAGTAATCGGCGACGCGACGTGACTGATGTGCGTCTGTATGCCTTTAGACTAAAGTTAGTACTCGGTCCAAATAACTGCATCTTGCCGGAATGTGACCCTACTCGCGTCCCGCGTTCGCCTCATGCGCCAATAGCGTGGGTCGGAATGTCAAAGCGACGTGACAGCGCCAGGGGTACAGTTATTTCACCGAGTAGTAGGTACAATGTAATTCTATCTAGTTCACCCGTGATTCAAGAAGCGAAAATCTTATGGTGCTGTAGAACGGCTTTGAGTCTGAGCTCGTGTACGACGAGCGGGAACGGTTGGCGGCACGGCGGCTCCGGCGGGCGCCCCTCACCCGGCGCCCCCGACACACCACTCGCAGACGAGCGGCGGTATCTACGGACGAACAATTTGAAAGCAAACATTGCAATAATGTACCATTTTCACCGGCCGGGCCGGGCCGCGCCGAAGCACACTGGAGCGTGAGTCCGGGGAAACTGAACCGACTGTGAAGTGGTTAAATGTCATATTTGCATGAAATTTTAACTAACGAACCCTTTCGAATCTGCATGCTGCGGTAGCCGGCTGCTACCATGCAAATATGACTTTTAACTGCTTCGTGGTCGGTTCAATTTCCTTTGACACATAGTCGCTCTGATGTTGCAACATGCGCCGGTCGGTGTAAATCGTACTTAAAGGTACAAGTTCCGAAGGCGACGGTAGCGGCAGTGCCGCCCAACCGCAATAACAGACCGCAGCAACACTACTGGTTTCTATGTAACTAATAGGGTATTTGACTGTTTTTTTTTTTAAATCATTTTCCTTTAAACGTAAAGAAAGTAGAAAAATACCCTGTAAAAAAATGGCGTAGTAAAATCTATGATAAACAGAGACAGCACCACATGCGTCTACGTCGAACGCTGGTAGCACCATACAGCGCAGACAAAACAGACGTTTTGCGTGCCAAGGATAAAAAATAAATTCAAAAGTGTAGAACTTCTCCATTTTGCCACCGATTTCTTTTTTCACTAATCGTTTTATGTTAGTAACTAACATGTTGAAAATAAGTAATCATTCATGTACATTTTGGATGGTAGTCAAACACCCTATTCTTTGTAAACGCTTTCGAAGATGGCAACAGTGACGATGCCGTATGCGGTCTGCCGTAGCCTTTGGATTTGTATCTTAGTTGCTATTGTAATAAGTTTAAATTTAGATTTTAAGCTTATGTACACTGTTGACGACGAATTTATATTTGAACAGACCACCACCAAAGCAGTAAAGGCTTCTTCACATGCTATGCCGCATTTTTTTAATAAAAACCGGCGGCATAGTCACAGTATAAATATGGACGAACAGTACGGAAACTACCTACACACGCTCGAAACGGACCCTCACACAAACATGCGCATCTACGAGACCCCTTAGCGGCTCGCACTACTGACAGCACCGCGGACGCTGCTTAGGGGTCCCGTCGCACAGTGGCCAATTTCGAGGAATTAGCAGTACGAAAATCATGATTCTCAAACTGAGGGCGGTTAAAAAAATTACTTTAATCTTTTTAGTACTATCTACTACACAATAAATATTGACACTTATGTGTTATGTTACGGTACGTCCAAGTTATCAGTTGATGTAAGTTAACAATCTTTATTTTTATTGTGATTTCTGCGTAAAGTTATATTGTGCTAAATAGATATCGATTTGTAGGATTTGAATAAATTGGTGCATATTAAAGAAGGTATGTGTAATCATATCGTGTAATGATTTTGAAAAAAAATTCAAAGTTGTTTTGTAAAATAATTATTTACTACGCGATTTGTTAAATTAGTGCCGTTCCCTGAAAATAAAAATAAAATGTTCAGGAAGCTGTAGTATGCTGCGAAAAATCAAATCTAATAGAAAAAGGTTTACTCCAGCTGTTATCATATCACTAAAACGCTTGATTGTGTGAGTGTGCCGTTTCGAGCGTTTGTAGGTAGTTTCCATACTGTTTGTATATTTATACTGTGGCATAGTGTAGGAGTCCCGACGATTTGTTTAAGAAGACGTATTGTAAGAAAGGGATTTTGCTGATAAAATGAGACGAAATGTACTCTCCCGGCTGAGTAATAATAAGCGCGAATGTACGAGTTTTCCGCGCAACTGTCTGAGGCATTAAACCAATAGATCGTTTGTAATGGAGCACTATACCTATACTTGAGCGTATGATAACAATATGGCACTGAATCGATCAATCATTATACTTCTTTTAGGATAGCTTGATCTCTGCGGCATATGTCAAACTGACGTATACGTTATTGTTAGCCTGTCAAGCGCAAAGACCTTATACTTCTTACTACTAGACTGTGCACTATGGCGCAAAAACCGGTCCGAGCGAGAGGGCTCCTGTTGGTAGTGTGTCTCTTTCTAATGAGGTGACCATGATCAAACAGAATACGAGACAAATTGATTGTAAAAACGATAGTTTAAGTATTCCGATATGTTGATGCTACCTAACTGCGCTACCTAAACCTACCTAATTTATAGTTAATAAAAAAAAAGTTTTTATATTTTTTGGTATCTAAATCACTAACCGTATGGTGTCGGGCGTAAATAATTTCACCATCCCATGTGTGCCTGTGGGTGTAGTAAGAGGCGATTAAGGGAAAAACGAGAGAATGGGCAGCAGCGTTCTCTGTGCATTTGTAACAACCATACTGCGATCGCCTGCAAAGCACTCCCCATGAATAGCAAAAATAAAACATAACCCCTATTGCTCGGCAGCCTGTACCTTCGACTACGGTAGCTGTCGAGGTTACGGTATGGCAAGGGGTGCTAAGAATCCCGGACGAGATCCGGCTACCCCAACAAATACCGACGACTGGACCTGGCAACGTACAATACGCACACACTCCGGACTGACGAAAATATCACCGAACTCGAAGAGGAATTGAGCAGTTTACAATGGAGTATTAAAGGGTTATCTGAAGTTCGAAGAGAGGGTGAGGACTCAATAATCCTCAAATACCAAGTCTCTTCAAGTTTCATTCTTCAAGACCATCATATAGATTGGAACAAAAAGCTCTCTGATCCTACTCTCAAGCACATGAAGGAGAGGCGTTAGATGACCCTGCAGTCTTCTGACGGTGCTTTGAAATACCGACAGCTAAATATACCTCAAAGGATTTCTATGATTTCACATATTATCCAGTTGCGTAGACAGTTGAGAAATAAAACTACACCATTGTATTCCAATAGGAATCAATTTGCAAATAATATTAACAGCCGCTGAATTTCACTCGAACAAAGTCCGCCAAAAAAGCCGCATACCACCATCCTACATTTAGTATTACCAGGCCCAAACATTTAAAAGTACTACTCTTACTCAGTATTAATGAATATTTTTTTAAATACAACGAATTGATTAAATATAGGAACTAGAAATATTTATATACTTTTCTAGAAATAATTTAATACGTGTCAAAGTCTATGAATTGTTCGTTTTTGTTTAACATAAAAGAAACATATAAAACTTTCTACCATTACTACCAAACCCAATGATTAGTTGAGCTAGCAAGAGGTCAGACAAGGACACACTACCAGCGGAAACCTTCTCGCCAGGACCGCTTTTGGTTAGCTACCGCTTATAAGTAAATAGCTAACCTAGGTGTATGGTAATAGATTTCATTTTAGCTAAACAAAAAATTTTGGTACACAGTCTAGTAGTAAGAAATACGTATAAGGTCTTTGGTCAAGCGCTATTGCTACTGACAGCTGTACCTTTTGAACACCGTAAATGCAACAGTGTGGCTCTTTCAGCCAATCGGACTCCTAACGCATAACACACTTTCAATCACAAAAGGAAGCAAGGGATATCCTAATTGATTGCTTCTTATGATTGAAAAATTAATCTGCTCGACAGCGTACATACGAAATGGATTTTTTTAATTGTTAATTTTATTGTCATTGCTCCTGGCAGTGATTACAAAATTACCGGTGCTTTGTTTAGTCGGTGTTCAAAAGGAAAGCCCACAGAGAATAGAATCGTCGCGCTGGCTGCTACTATTGACGCCATTAGTGATAATATTCAGGGCTGTGCAATGTGCGCTGAGCACACGTTTTGTCTGTTGTTGCCATAGTTAGAATTGTCACACTCGTTGACGCTCTTGTTTTATTAAAAGTTATGGCAATGCCGTCTCTAGCAGTGGCCCCTAGAGACGAACTTCAGTGCAAAGCCGTTCCGGCAACACAAATGCAGCGACACTGCAAATTCGCGTTAAAAAGGTCCTAAGCATCGCAGGTATATTCGCCCTGAAGGTGGCTACAATTGCAATAGTAACTAAATCTCATACAAAAACAGCACCGTTTCGTGCCTTGCGCACCGGAAAGCCAACATCAGGGCGGCCCAGAAGTTACGCGTCGTCTACGCCTTTGAGTCAAACCAATATTACTTTCGCCGCGACAGTGTCACTGCAATCGAATAGGTGGTGTCCAATGTATGGCAACAGTGGCGTTGCCGTATAATTTGGCATTTTATCTTAATTGGTATCGTAATAAGTTTCAATTTAGATTTCCAGTGTCGCTGCGTCAGTGACGCGGGAGCTCTACCTTATACTGCTTTAAAAAGTCTCGTTTCTCTGTGGGTTAGCCAGTACTACCTGTGTCTAGCGTTGCAAGTGCAGGCAGCAGCTGCGGCGGCGGCCTGCTGTCGCGCGTGTCGCTCGCATCGCACGGCGTCGCAGCGAACAGGTGTCAGCGCGCCGGGTGCGCTGCCACGACGTGTGGAGCGCGACAACGACGCGTATGTCGGGGCCGCTACTCGCTCCACCTAAGTTATTGTTTTAAAAGAAACTTATTATTCTTTTATTCAAAAAACACTAACTTGCTCACTGCTGAAAATACATCAGTAACTCTAGATATGTGCCATTCGACGTCCGTGATGGTGATGGTCGAAATGGCAAAATTTAAGGGGTTGATCACGTTTCATTTTTAATAGCGTTTCTCATTCCCATATATTATTGAATTTTTCCAATCGCTATCGCCACGCTTTCGGTAATAGAAAGTCAACTTGTCTAGGGCCTCTATTGTGTTTTACCAATCGAACGAGATTGCGGCGCATTCGTGTGTGTTTTCTATAGATCTACAGCGGCGATCTAAAACAATTTTATCGGATCTCTCGCTCGCACTTACAGGCCTTATCCTAGTGTTGTGTGTAACAGTATACAAGGATGGAGAATGATTAACAATTTATGACTCAGTTCGCACGTTTGCAATAGCTCAAGTATAGCGTGTTTCACCTGGGCTGCACTAAGTGCCCGAGCTCGCTTTGCTCGCTCTTGGGCAGGTAAACAAGTTCAGATTTGATTAACAAGAATGTAATATAAAACGATCGAAGGGAAGGCAAATTTTATTTGTGACCCGCACAGGAGACACCAAATAAAAAAAATGGAACCCCTTGCGAGACCAAAAATCCTCTCATCACCTCGAAGCTAGCTTTGCGTCGTCTTCTCCTGGGCGAAAGCTGCGCGGTCTCAACGCGCTTGCGTCGCTGTGGCTGCGCTGCGCCCGCGCCAGGCCCGAACAAGCCGCGGTCCTCCGCCACGCGGATCATAAACTTAGCGTCGAGCCGGGTGATCTCCTGCGGGCAACATAACGTTGTTTCAGGGGCCGTACTAAAGTGTCAACGCCATCATGATCCTGCTGACAAATGGGGATAGGGAAGTGCTCTTCGTCTTGCATAGCTAGCTATCCGTATCTCCCTCACAATGGAACCATAATAGTTTTGACACGTCAGAGAAAGGCTCCTGGTCTAACTCTCGAAACCATCACAAAAGAGCAATAGCGACTTATGAAACAAGCGAAATGTTACTTGATGTTACAGTCGCCGCCAATAACAAAAATATAAAAGTCGTTAACACCTGTCTACCAATGAATTCCAATATTACAAAACGATACGAAAACAATAATATAAAGGCAGTGTCGCTAAACGATCAAACAAACAAAGTCGGGGTTCTTGACCCTTTCATTTGGCATTCAGTAATGAGTTAATCTATACATATATTAAAGAGAAAGTATGTATGTATGTGTATGTTCAGACAATCTTTAGATTGACCCATCGGATAATCCTGTAAAGTTTGGTGGCGATCGGAGCATTTTTTTTAACTTTGAACGCGAGCTAAGCCGCGGGCAGAATCTAGAATATCATAAACGCGTGGACCGATTTACATGATTTCATCATCAAATTTCAGCCGAAAGACAACCACTGCTTGACATAGGCCTCCCCCAAGCGTCACCACACTGATCGGTCCTGTGATTTTCGCATCCACCGAACTCCCGCAGTCTTGATCAGGTTGTCGCTTCACCTAGAGGGAGGCCTTCCGAGTTCCGAAACTGCATTTTCCGGTACGCGGTCGCCTCTTCAGAACTTTTCGGCCCCAAAGGCCATCCGTTCTGCGTGGAATGTGCCCTGCCCACTGCCTCTTAAAGTTGGCAATTCTTCGGTAACCTTGGTTTTCTCTGCTTGGATATCTTCATTTCTGATTCGATCACGCAAGGAAACTCCGAGGATAGCTCTCTCCATTGAGCTTTGGATGACTTTAAGCTTCGGAGGAGGCCCTTTGTGAACTACCACGTCTCCGTCCCGTAAGTAATCGCTGGATACACACACTGGGTCATAGTCTTTCGTCTTCAGACACTGTGGTAAGTTGGACCAGAAGATACCGCGCAACTTCCCGAACTCTGCCCAGCCGAGTCGGATTCGACGGTTTACCTCTTTCTTGAAGTTGGACCTGACTGGATCGTTTGTCCCAGGTATACATAATCGTCTACAACTTCGAGTGTAGTCATATATTTACAGGAGTGGGTGCAACATGGGCATTCAACATCACCTCAGTCGGAGGATACATATTCGCGAGCTGGCTGACCACCTGATCCTCCGACTGCACAGCATGATTTTCTACTTGTTTACATCTTTTTAGTTCGCTTATTAAGGAGTCGGGTTTTTGATTTTTAAATTAACTTTTTTTATTTACAACTTTTTAGATACATATTTTTTTTCGAATCACATTTAAACATATCAGTGGTATATATTATTGTAATCACCTCTAAAAATCCTTCATTTTAATAACCCCACTCGATGGGTTTAAAAGAAAAAAAAAATTGTGTCCTCCAATATGGCGCACGATATCCGCCATTTTTTTTTTTAACGTCACATATTTAAGAACACTTGGGCGGCCAAGCCCTATCTAACGATTTATTAATTATAAAAATCCGTCTAGCGGTTTGCAAGATAAGAGGTAATAAAGAATATTACATACATACAAACATACATACATACATACATACAAGATAAGCGCGAAAAACATAACCCTTTCCTTGCAGCCGGGTAATAAAAAGCATGCTTTCAAATTACGTAATTATACTTTTTGGTACAAGTCGGATCAATTACTTTTTTTTTTTATAATCTATAGGCTCGCGTTTGACCACCATCTCGCCTGATGTTAAGCGATGATGTTGTCTACGGTGAAGCACGCTTGCCTAGAAGAAACCTATTCACTCTTGACTTAAAGACCCCTAGGTTGTAGCTATCAGGGAACAATGACTCCGAAAGGGAATTCCACTCCTTAGCTGTACGCACAATGAAAGTATTAGCAAAACGCTTTGTGCGTATAGGAGGGATGTCCAGCATGTACCGATGGCGCATGGCCGTGCGTCTTGTAGTCCGATGATGGAAAGGGCTAGGCGGAATTAAATTGTGCAGTTCCGTCGCACACTCCCCGAAATGTAACCGATAAAAAACGATACGTTAAAACGCAGTGGTTTCTTCACGGCAAAATTGAAATAGATCTCAAAATGAGTAAGTTGAAAATACTAACCTTTCTCTGAATAAGGCCGAGATAACACCCATCCCTGTCCAGTATATAATTGATATCCAAACCATTCCCCAGATTTGGCAGCGTCCTTATTTCAAATAAATCACTACTTGGCACCTGCAACAATGGAGATATTTTCAAAATCTAAATGTCCCTCCAAAGGAAGACAAATCCTATTCTATTTCTACCATTCTTTTTAATTTTATCGTTTATACTTCATACTCGTAAAAGATAGCTTGATCTCTGCGACAGCTGTCAGTATCATAATCAAAGACCTTATACTTCTTACTACTAGACTGTGCACTATGGCGCATAAAACGGTCCGAGCGAGAGGCTTCCCGTTGGTAGTGTGTCTCTTTCTAATGAGGTGACCATGAACAAACAGAACACGGGAAAAACCTGATTGTAAAAACGATAGTTTAAGTATCCCGATATATTTATGCTACCTAACTACGCTACCTAAACCTACCTAAATTATAGTAAAATATAATTATGTGTATATTTTTTGGAATCTACATCACTTACCGGTGTCGGGCGTAAAGAAATTCAACATCCCATGTTTTCCCGTGGGTGTCGTAAGAGGCGACTAAGGGACAAACCAGAGAATGGGCAGCAGCGTTCTCTGTGCATTTGTAACAACCATACTGCGATCGCCAACCCGCCTGCAAAGCACTCCCCATGAACAGCACAAATAAAACTTAGCCCCTAGTGCCCGGCAGCCTGCCTACCCGCGACTATGGTAGCGGTCGAGGTTAAGGTATGGCAAGGGGTGCAAAGAATCCTGGACGAGAGCCGGCTACCCCAACAAATACCGACGACTGGACTTGGCAACGTATGTAAAACACGCGCACACTCCGGAATGACGAAAAATCACCGATCTCGATGAGGAATTGAGCAGTTTACGATGGAGTATTATAGGGTTATCTGAAGTTCGAAGAGAGGGGGAGGACTCGATAATCCTCAAATCCCAAGTCTCGTTCTTCAAGACTCATCGTATAAATAGGAACAAAAAGCTCTCTGATACTACTCTTAATCTCATGAAGGAGAGGTGTGAGATGATCCTGCACATCCTGCAGTCTTCAGACGATACTTTGAAATACCGGCAGCTAGCTAAATATACCCCAAAGGATCTCAATGATTTCACATATTGTCCAGTTGCGTATACAGTTGAGAAACAAAACTACACAAATTTCATTCCAGTAGGAATCAATTTGCAAATAATTTGAATAGCCACTGAATTTCACTAGAACAAAACCCGCCAAAAACTCCGCATGGTGGTTACCATCGTACATTTAGCATTACAAGGCCCAAACATTTAAAAGTACTACTCTTACTCAGTATTAATAAATAATTTTTAAATACAACGAATTGATTAATTAGAGGTACTGTAGAAATATTTAAATACGTTTCAAAGTCTATTAATCGTTCGTTTTGGTATAACATAAAAATAAAAATATAAAATTACTACCATTAATTTACTACCATTTCTAGTAAATTCCTGCCAGCTCAACTAATCATTGGGTTACCATTTCTACCAAACCCAATGATTAGTTGAGCTGGCAGGATGTCAGACAAGGACACACTACCAGCGGGAACCCTCTCGCCAGGACCGCTTTTGGTTAGCTCCCGCTTATAAGGAAATAGCTAACCTAGTCGCATGACAATAGATTTCATTTTAGCTAAACAATTTTTTTTGGTACACAGTCTAGTAGTAAGAAATACGTATAAGGTCTTTGATCATAATACAGTAACAATGGCGCTTGAAAGGCTAACAATAACGTATACGTCAGATTGACATATTATGTCGCAGAGATCAAGATATCTTCTTTTATGAAGTATAGTGTTCTGTCCTTACAACAACATTAGGACTATCCTTATCAGGGTCTCTCGGAACATCATAGTTGGGCATTTCAGGGATTGGTCTTGCTTTACTCGTCCCCTGCCTAGATTGAACTTCTATACTCTCTGCTTGTTTCTTCAGAACAGCATCAGCGTGCTTGCTCTTGGCAGTGCTAGGTGGGGAACTGGAGGAGGTAACCGTTTCCTCCGGATATTCACTGACGGATGTGTCGTCCGGATCATCTTTATCAGTCGCAGATACGATTGTAGTTAGCGAATTTGTAGATTCGTTTGCTGCGCCAGGTTCATTAGTGACGACAGTATCGTTCACTATAACAGTTTCATTGACAGTTGACTGGGTAACTTGTTTCTGTGGGCTCTGAAAAAAACGATTTCGATTTAAATCTATCTTAAATAACTAAGTTTATTGAATTTGCATGCTTAGGAAAGTTTTGGAAGCAAACTTAAGTGTGTCGTGTTGAACCTACAGGTTGTCGGTGCTTCTTTTTCAGAAACGCATGCCGTTCACGAGCTAGTCTATTCGCTTCAGCCACGGCCCGCGTGATTTGCGCCTGATTCTCCGCTTCCAAAGCCGAATGAGTCTCGTACAATATCAGCTGTATCTAAAATGGAAATAAATGTGAAGTAGCTTGGCGTATACATAATTATTTTGCAGATTTTTGTTTGTTAATTACCTGAGGTTTCGACATGAGTGATCTTAAAGTTTTTTTCTGTTCCTCCAATATCAATTGCACGCGTTCCTTGCCTTTCACATCTATTTCAGATTCTGTGAGAATCTGGAGAAAGATAATACGTTTATTTTCAGATTATCCATTTCTTTGTCATTTTAAATTTTCCGTTTAAGTATTACTGATCATACCTCAAGCATTGTAAGGTCTCCTCCGCGTCCGCAAACAAGATCAATCGGATCTGTTACGGCTGAGTAGGAATTGGGTGGCGTAGCTAACACAGCCACGACTCCATCCAACGCGTTTATGACTGCAGGAGTGTCACAATGTACGGCTTCACTGATGACGCATACGGGAGCCCCAGATTGGGGTCCGTCTGAAGCTTCGATGCCGAGTTCGCGTAAAGCACACAAGTAGCTCTCTACCCTAGAAAGAAAACCAAATATTGGTGAAAACACATGACAAGATGGACGAGAAAGGACAGTTAGACATCGTCTTAGAAAAAAATGGCGCATGTGTGTGAAACGAAGACGTCTCATAAAATTGGACAAAACTAAAACGTTGGCCTCAAAAATTCGTCACAGAGAAAAAGCTTGTGTTCTTGTTTGGTCGCTTTGGGTCAGGACTATGATAAATTGATGAGAAGAAGCACGTACTTGTCACCAGCTCCAAACACGACTAGTTTCCCGAGTTCAGGTGTGGCCGGTGCTGCTGGCGCCTTTGCTTTGAGGACTGCGGCTAACTCGCGCAGTTGAGCAGCAAGGTATGCCGAGCAGCGAGGCGAAGACGCGTGCGTCTGTGCCACTACGCCTTGGAGAGAATTGGCGCGAAGGGCGCGACATAAAGTAGAAGCGCCCTCGCAGAATTCTCGCTCCTGATGCAGGAAAAATATTGTTATGAAAAAAGAAGTTGTTTGTCGTGATGGAGACATAATTTCTGATGTAAATGTTACGAAACCTGATACATCAAAAGATACTGTCGAAGAATATTATGTTAAAAAATTTCGATGCAATTGACTCAAAATCAATGCATAAAATAAAACATAATCCAGTATAAACTTGAAGATATACTGATCATCCGTTTTAAAGAGGCTTAGCGAAATTAATTACGTCACTGATTACCTGAAGCACTATCACTCCATCCCTAACAAGTTCCATTTGGCCTATGCTGTTATTTTGTGGTGGACGCAGAGTGATAAATCTGGAAATGAAATTTTATTTTATAGTCCGTTGAGACGGTAATTTGAGTCGTAGAACAAACTGCTTTTTGAGGTACAGGGTGTAACACCACCAATTTTCAAACTCTGTGTTCCTACGCACGTTGCGAACACGAGACCAACGTGGCAGCTGTTCATACGAACTGTTGCCACGTTGGTTGATTGATTATTTATCCAATATCAAAGAAAAACCTATAGTAAATAATTACTCACCTTGGACAGACACGATCAAATCTATACTCTCCTGCGCAAAGTTGGCGAGAATTGCTGTACGTGTAGCCCAACTCATGTAACCTCTTCACTAGTAACGCCACCTTTCTGAAAAATATTTCTGATTGACTATGTACGCCAAATTATTTTAGTCATACAATATATTAGTCGATGCTACGATGTTATAAGGAAGAAGTCAAGTCTGTATAGACTTGACTTCTTCCTTATAACATCATAGGAAAAAATAAGACCACCCTTTATCACTACGAGTACAGTTACGCCAAGTTGAAACCTCACGCGCTTAGATTTGGTACGGCGAACTACTGTTGCTGTATTTAGAATATTATTTTCCATTTTTATTTTCAACTATTAGTTGAATGTAAAATATCGTAACCAAAATCAGTAGATCGCCCATAAATCAGGGACTTTTTCAACGCTGGTCGTAGTTGGAACGGCCCCCCTGTACACACATCTGGATTTGGTACGGAGCAAATCATATCCGATGTGCAAACAAGCGGACCGAGGCGGACTCAATTAACAAAAATAATGTCCGGCGGACTCTACACACGGCCCGATATGGTTCGGAAGCATACCATATCCGTGGTCCGCTCGTACCAATTCCGAGCGTGGTAACACACGCTCGGAATTGGTACGAGCGGACCACGATACGGCTATTATATGATACTAGTTGTAACTTTACTTCAACTATATAAGGGATAAACCCTTATTAATAAAGCCAAAGTGTTTTCACTGGGAGCAAGAAATGGCGCAACAAACTCATCAGGGTATACCATGAGCATTGTGCGTACGAGTTAACGGGCTGGATGCCTGATCTACGAAGTGAGATAACTTTGCAATCGGTTCATTGGCGACCCAGGTGCACAAGGGCTTTATGACGTATTCTAGAAAAACGACCAACAAAGACAAAGGACGGCCTTCAGAAACTGTCAGTCACTATAAGAGAAACATGCTGGACCTTGTCTGAATTCTAAAAAAACACGATTGATGGCGAACTAACTTGGCTTTGAAAGTGTTGACCCATCCAGTGACAGTGTCTTTGTTGACACAGGCTGACACACGCTCCTCACGCAGATGGGCTGGCAATAAATCCGTCAGCCTGGAGACAATAAAGCATTGTAATGACCTTTATACATCAATGTTTGTTACTTTGGCCTTCGATTTTTGCGTAAGCACGGTACACTTTTTATTTGGGTAGGGGTATGACAAAATATTCAAGACGGGCTTCGTACTCAAGGATGAGTTTCCTGACATACTAACCTCAGTATTTACCATATGTCAACTTTATGATCCTGGGATCTTTTTTTTCATATGATTCTAAAGCACCCTTCAAACAAGCAAGGCTCTAATTTGCAATTTCTTAAGATAATAATCTTGCAACTTACGAGAATGCCCGATTTTTGATGCGGATCCTTGCTATAGAGGCAGCAAGGTGCACCCTTTCCTCCCATATGACATTCTCTATTCCCTTGAAGGGATATCCATTCTCTTCCAACAGCTGCGTCGCTCGTACGATCTCGCTCCTCGGCCGCGCTCTCCATCGTCTTCTCGCTAACTCCATCAGAAACAGCCATACTATGTAGCGGTAATCCATAAACTGGAAACAAGATTAAGTACATAGTTTATGTAGATAACGCTACAAATATTTAGTATTAGTTATCACATCGTAGGTGTCCGTAGCACCACCCCGGTGGGTTCCCGCATTGTCGAGGCGAGGGGTCTCAGAAGCCGTGGCTTGGTCACCTATGGTGAAGCTAAGAGGAACCCAAGGTAAGGCGACGTAGCGGCCAACAAGTAGGTTGCGGTGCCGCCTGGGCGACATCGCACCTGAGGCGGGCCGCGATGTCGTATGGGGCCATACGTTATCGCGGCTGAGAGTTGGAGGCCGCAGCGGGAGAGGAGTGCCGGTATTGCGGTGCGCCGCTCTCCCTACCTTCCGCGGCCTGCACGGGGTCGCCACCGTCTGATGGCGGACGCGGGGGGGCCGCAAGGGAAGAAGGAGTGTCGGTATAGCGTTGGCCGCTCTACCTATCCCCTGCGGCAGAAAAGTGGTAGGTGGCGAGGAATTGACCTTGACCCGTCACAAGGGGACCATGGGTGCCATACACGGGGTCGTCTGGCGCCCACGCACTGTTTTGGTATCTGGGGTGGTCACGGCGTACAGTGTGTTCTGGTGCGCCGGTGATGGGGGGTACTCCCCAGAGGAGGGTCCGGTGACGGACAGCTGCGGCGGGTTCGCGGTGAGTGCTAACGTGTGACCGTGTTCCCGCCATAAGCGGCACAGGAGCACCGTGGCGTTTTAGTGGGTTGCAGTCCCACACAACTACACTAACTCCCCGTGGTAGTGCAGTATACATGAGCATTTCTACAAGAAAAAAAAGTATCCGTAGCAACATCAGGATGATGGTCAAAAGTTGAAAAATGTTGACCTTATCCATCATTCTCTAAAGTTTTTAAAGATATGGTTTGATTTAATACATTAGATTTTGTTCCCCATTTGTTACAACACCAATTAAATGGTGTCTCCCTAAAACGTCTCGAACACGACGATTCGTGTTTTTATTAATAGATACTATTTTATCAGTCTCGAAATCTACAAAACGCCGATTTTTTCGTTCGCTTACAAGAATAAATGGTCATAAATATAGAGCTCATTTTCGTGAGCATTCTCAACATTCGAAAAAGAAATGGTTTTGGTCACGAGAACGCCGTAATGCGAGTTAGATGGGGCAGACTTTTTATTGTAACATCTTGTCGAACCTACCCTAACTGGGAGTTATTACTGCTCGGTAATGAGGGCTAAATATACAGCCTTGACAACCGCAACGGGTAAAAAGACCTTCGTCAATCTTTTTACAAGTTCAAGAATGGCATAATAATTGAAGTCGGCGAATTTTTTTGCCAACTGTAACGATTTTTATATCTACTGCTTACGATTGTGTCTTTTATTCATTGTTATCCATCTATGATGAATGCTATCCATTTAATAATGTCAAAAGTGGACTTAGAAAACCTAACCGGATCGTTTCCGATTCATAACCATCTTGGGCATCTTATATAGGTATACGACAAAGTTAGTTGAGCCTTTTTGTCGTTAATGTCCGGTATCTTCCGAGATAACAGTCTCTCAAGTTGACAGCATTCTGTCCTGTGTGTCCTGGCTCTCAGAGACCTCATCACCACTGACAGACAGTGCAAATTATTCATACAAGAAATGTGAAGATATCTACATATTGGGTTCAAAAACATCACTGGAGAAGATACTCACCTCGCGATGACCTTGCAAGAATCCTATGTCTTCTAAAGCTTGATCCAATATAGTTTTGTCTGAAAACATGAACTCAAGTTATTTGGAAATACCTATAAATTTTATGAAAGCGAAGTTCAAATAAAACCGCAAAATAAATATGTCGCGTGACCGTAAACTTCTATATGAATAGACGTCCAAAGTGCTGAATAATAAAACGGGGAAAAGTATAGAATTCATGGCATTTTTATTTCGGCGAACACAGATATCGGGGTTAACAGTTGAGAAATCTTTAGTAGCAATATTAGTTCTAGCTGGCGTTTTACGAGGAATTCAGTACAAGAAAATCTAGGAACTGAATCGAAATTGTACATACATATGTAGGTAGGTTAGCAAAAGACCGTCTCATTTCGATGACATTCAGGGTAAAGCTCAGATCGAACCCTATACCTACGCAAAAGCTTTCCAAGGCAACATGGTGGCTAAGTAAGATTTCAGTAGAGAGACTCAAGAGTCGAGACAATGCTGACTTATCGCTTGGCAGCTGCTCTTCTGCTAAGATTAGGTTAGGTACTGCGATTTTAGTCTGGTCAAATTAGATAAAAAAATAGGGGTAGGTTTATAGTAATTCGCATAGAGCTGAATATTGGTACGAATGTTTGGAACACCATTATAAATAAAGAAATGTAAAAAGACCCCATCCATCCCACACTTGCAAAAATTTCGCAAATATGGGTTTTTTACGTTTTTAAGCCGAACGGTAAGTTTTATGATAAAATAGATCAGACAAAAATTGTAGATTATGCAATCTATTCCAATATAATAAAGAGGAAAGATTTTTTTGTTTGTTTGCACCGAATAGGCTCCAAAACTACTGGACCGATTTCAAAAATTCTTTCACCGTTGGGAAGCTACTCTATCCCCGGGTGACATAGGCTACTTTTTATCCCTGTATTCCCACGGGAACGGGAACTACGCGGGTGAAACCGCGAGGCGTCTTCTAGTTATCTATAAAATTATCATTACAATTTTTCTCCTAAACGTCACCATTTCTGAGATATAACGGTTGAAAAAGTTGTATTCTTCATGAAACGTGTGCATAATATGCACACGTTTCCACTCCACCTGGGTGGTAGTGGCGCGTTTTTTTTAACGTGGTTGCCCCGTTTTGGCTATTCCACAATCTATTGTGATCCTGTCTAATTCAATACTATTCAAAAGTAAAAACTGGTACTATTGGAAATATTTGAATAACAGTGTGCGATCGATAAGGACTTTTTACATTTCATTTATAATGGTGTTCCGAACATTCGTGTCAATTGTCAGCTCTATGCTAATTAATGCACTTTGATATATCTAATTTGGCCGGACTATTTGTGCAATACGGTAGTTTTTTTTATTTGCTTAAAACTTCTCAAATCTTAAATAGCGTCGAAATACCAATGCAATGCACTTTTTATAGTTCCTATTCTCATAAATACGGAAAGGAAATACCTACTTCCACAGTTTATATTTTACGTATCACTCTTTCAAAGGAATTTTGAGCGAGTTTCAATAAACTAAATAAATAAATGGCATAACTTGACTAAGACCTCCCACAATAAGTTTTAAGATCAAGCGAGCTGATACTGAAACACCAAAATGAAAATACCCAGAATATTAATAGCAAATAAAGTAGTTTAAGTTAGCACACCATTTATCGCAACTTTATCGTAAAGGTATCAACTTGATAAAGTTGAATAACGCTTTGTAACTGCAATAAAGTAGCTCAGCATGGCGTTTGTTAATTTACAAGTAGCAACCATGGATGAGCCTACTTCGGAACTTCGTGACACTTCACTTTTATTCGACTTTCGCTTTGCCGTGATGTTAAATGAACGTTTTACGGCAGATATATGCTATTTGTCAGCCATTTACAAGTAGGTTCACGCAAGGGAACTTTTTATTTCGTGTTATATGGGCTTTTTATAGGTTTATTTTATATTTTAACGGCTTAGCCTATGCAGACAACTTTCACGCGAGGGGTTTGTGGTTGAAATCTTGACATGGCACGAATAAATTGAAAACTTTGCTGTGTTCGTAGTTACATTCGAGAATGAGACTGGAATAGTTGGAAAACTCACATCGGAACACTTCGTAAATGAGAGAGTAGACGCACCGCATCTCTTGTTCGTCGAGGTAGTCAACAGGCCGTGGTGGTTTGCAGAGTAGACGCGCAGCTTTTAGCACCTGCACATAGATGTTAATATTAGACGTGAGACGTGACCTGAGAGCTCCTATGAGAGTAGCAAAAGATTACGACACATAAACAGGACCCGACCTAGAGCGAGCAAATAAATGCCCAGTTCGGCAAAAAATTTGGGGCGGCAAAATTGAGGGCGGCTATTAAAAAAGTAATTTATGTCTTTGTAGAAGTATAAAAAACTTTTGGAATTAATGGAGGCATACAAAACTTGAGAATACCTCTTTTTAACGATTATACATTTCTGAACTGGCTGCCGTTTCCGTTTCGTCAGAAAATCGTATAAAATAACGTATCTCTTCTAACGTAATCTATCGTCTTCTTCTTCTTTTCGTGTCGATAATCTCAAATTTCTACTCAACTATACTCATATTTTGTCTGACCAGTATGTAGCCACCTGGACCGCTCTGTTATTTGCCACGTTCAGGTCCTGAAAGGTGCAGGCGGCTGGGCAGGAAGGGCAGACAAGGAGGTGGGGCATATCCTGCGACGGGGCCCCACACTGGCACTGTGTTTGCGATGGGTCCATGAGACTCCATTTGGCCAGATTTTTTCTACAGCGCCCAACCTGTACCCGCAATCGGTTTAGGGATTTCCAGATTGGCCACTGCAGTTCGTGTCCAGGGGACAGATGCTCTGCCGGAGTGATGGAGTATGGAGGGGCAGGATGTGCGTTTTGCCACAGTTTACATCTCTCGTCAGTTGCGCTGGCTTCCAATGAGGTCGTGTGTCTCAGAAAGCTTTTGCGGCTTTTTAGGCGTGCAGGTTGGAGTTGATGTTCATATAAAGGGTTGCGACTGTCCCGTTCTTGTTCCCCCTTCTCGATGCGGCTGGCCACTTCGCGAAGAACACCTGGTGGAGCTATACCCGCCAGTGGATACAACAACACAAGCGGGGTAGGTTTCAAACAGCCAGTAATGATGCGACAGGTATAATTTTGTGCCATGTCGACTTCTCTAGCGTGGGCGGATCGATGCCACACTGGACATTCGAACTCCCCGGCAGAAAATGACAGACATAGCCCAGAAGTTCGGAGAACCGGCGGAAATGCTCCCCAGCCCGTGGATGTTAGGCGATGTAAGACGTTATTTATAGTCCCGACTTTTAGTTTAGTTTTCAAGCAGTGGGATTTATATGTCAAGGACCTATCCGAAGAAGGACCAAGATCAAGGACCTAGACGTAGAAGGTGATGCCCAGGTAGCGGGGTTGAGGGCAGTGCTCTATGGCAACGCCTTGCCACGAGATGTTGAGAGACCTGTTGGACTGACGGTTGCAAAGCTGAGATGGAAAGCACAGATCACTGATCCGACCGACAAAAACTGCTATTTCATTTCAACGAGACCCATCCCCAAAATCATTTGCCCCTTATAAAAGGTATTGTAAAGAGCGGCAAATATTGTGTTTTCCCGGAGCGGCTAATATCCAGATCGGGCCCTGCGCATAAAAGCTTCAGCGTTTTTAATTCTCCTAAAGAATAAACAACGCTCGTCCATTTGGGACTAAATTGACGTTCAGATAAGAGACCGATACAGCAGTCTAATTAGGCTCTCTCTTTTATTTCACGGTAAGAAATCTTACAAGAGTCCACAGGTCGTTTGTAGATTTAAGGTTGTTAATGGTAGCTATCCTACGCACTTTGCTCATCATAGCTATTTTAAAATGCGTAAAATTTTCAACCTGTAAATCCCTACCGAGTGTGAAGTCAATATCTTTAGCCAAAGCAGCGCGTGTTTAGAAGCGATGAATGTGGAAGTATCAACGCCTACTATCCATAACTGAAACACCATTATTACCTCGTAATACAGTATTACAAGGTTCAGCGAATGTAAGCATAGCTCAAGCCTTGACTGTTACGGACTCGTTTGAAATCTTAATAGGAATCTCTTAAATAGTTTTTGTTACAATGGAGTCCTCATTCTGGTGGTAAACTTTTGTTATTTAAGTTTGTAAGAGTAGGCTAGAGTAGAAAACAACTTGTGTTCCGCAAAACTGGTTGTAGAAATGGTAGGTTTTTTGAAAGACAACACCGGAAACCCCTAATTATTGTTAACCTACTAACGAAGAAGAGAAGATTTATCGCCCCCGAAACTCCCTGCAAAGGTACTAAATTTCATAAAAATCGCTGCAAGCCGTTTCCGAGATTCAGATTATATATAGTTACATAGAATTGCTAGTTAGGTATTAGATATGTATACCTGTCCAATATCCCAGGCTGGACCGGGCGTTGCTTTGACGCAGACCGGTGGTGGCGCATGTGGGTTCTTGGTGGCAACCACAAGTGACCATGGCGCCCATTCTTCCACCGGTTCCTCCAATGATGGTTTTGCCACCTTGTTACCATCTTCGTCCCTAGGGAAAATATACTTAAGTCTTTTCGATTCACTGTGGGCTTTTTGGAAAATTCCTAACAAGAAGCAGACTTCAGATTGCAATCTTGTCGGCTTCTGTTTTGATTCTGTATCATACATTTGGTCTGATTGATCAAAATATACATGTTGATGGAAGTACCTACCACAGCGGTATTGCAGAGCTGGTTATCGTTACTAAAAACCTCATGCATAGTATAGGCCGACCGCTTAACTGAGACCATTCCTAAGGTAGCAAGAGAGATGTTGACATCCATCAGCGAACTATGGTCTGTCAGGACACTACACCCGCGGCGACACTAAGTAGCATATTGTTTTATTAAATAAATTCCGTACCATGCAGTTACTTCAGAATGGTCTCACCTATACGTTACATTGTACTAAATCAATCACACACTTACAAATGTTGAGGACTCTCCTGTTCTAATAC
The DNA here is from genome assembly GCA_964057195.1 of Orthosia cruda. Classification (NCBI taxonomy): domain Eukaryota; kingdom Metazoa; phylum Arthropoda; class Insecta; order Lepidoptera; family Noctuidae; genus Orthosia; species Orthosia cruda. Next base: position 24,345,281 of record OZ059838.1, read on the forward strand.
AGGCTCCATGTGTTGAATAGATTCATTTTCTAAGGAAATATATTATCATCTGCATTTTGTATTAGATTTGGGATTTCGTGAAGTTTATAAGAACGGCTTTTGGGCTAGGTATTAAAATAATTATAACTAAGTAATAAAATAAATAACGCTAAATAATTTAAATTTAATTCCTTGATTGCTTTTTTTGGGACGTGATCTGTTCAATGTGTTTTATTTATTTGATTGACATTGTGTGTTACATTGCAACTGTTTTGACGGTATTCGGATTATTTTTAATTGTCTCTGTTTATTAGTATTTTTAGCCAGCACGTTGTTTAGGGACCCGTAGACATAGTCATCGATCAAGATTCGTACGATTTGGACTGGACTGCCTCGACTGTCCTGTTTTTATCTAAATTTTGACTGACTTCAAATTAGATAGAATAATATTCTTTATCAGATTACAAACACACCTACAACCAAGGAATAAGAAACGTCTACGACCCTTTTAACTAACATTTATTATAAGCTTAGAATTAGCTTGCAATGTATGTATGTATGTAAGTGTGTTCGGGTCAAATCTTGCATCTGAATTTTAAAGCAGTTAAGCCGATTAAAATGAAATTTTGCATACACGTTTTGTTTTGGATGAGAATCCACGCCAAGCTAAAAAGCTTGTTTAAAAGCATATTTTGCGCTTAAGCTACGTGGACTACGTGGTGTTAGTTTTACTGGCCTAACTCGAAAAATTGGTCCTCCGTCATAATTATAGTCATAATAGTATTTTATCCATAATTTTGCCTACACATACATAACCGTATTTTAGGTAATCATAATTAATCTCTTCTCCTTGGAGGTCCTGGGTAATGCCCGGGTTGGGGAAAACTTGTTATTGGGTTTTACCATCTGAAATTACTAAGTGGCAGCCTGGAGTCTGGTTTTGCAATAGACAGTAGACTCGTCCCCTAATATAGCTAACTAGCTGTCCCACACGGCTTCGCTCGCGTCAACTGGCTACCTACCTACCAATCTACCCTACCTACCCTACATACATGATTGTTGCGTAACGCAGCGCACGCAACGGAAGCCCTCAATAAGAATAATTTTGCCCGTTTCTGCAACATTTTTCATTTATACTCCGCTCCTATTGGTCGTAGCGTGATATTATATAGCCTATAACCTGCCTCGATAAATGGTCTATCCAACACAAACAGAATTTTTCAATTCCAACCAGTAGGTCCTGAGATTAGCGCGTTCAAACAAACAAACAAACTCTTCAGCTTTATAATATTAGTGTAGATATAACTGGTGAAATGAACCCTCATTTCGCCAGTTATATTAGTTATGTTAAAATCACGTTGTGAACGTCTGCCTAACCGTTCTGGGAATACAGATAATGTTGGCCGCACGGTTGGCGCAGTGGTTGAGTGATTGGCTGGTGCGCTACGTGTTCGATGGTTCGATTTCCGCACGGAACGGACATATTTGTATGACCTACCGTTCCGGCTCTGGGTGTTGTGTATGTGAGTTGATATGTTTGTAAACGCACCCACGATACAGGAGAAATTCCTAGTGTGAGGCAAAGTTTAAAAAAAATAAAAATAAAAATGTGATGTCGCTAGAAATGTACTTTCGACACCGTGAGCGATGCACTTCAATTTAACATTATCCACCAACAGCGCAATTTAGTGCTGTCGGTAGTTTGATGCATTCGCTAAAATAATGGTATTGAGTCTGTACATGCAACGTATGTGACTCGCACCGAACTATACAAAATATATGTTACGTAACTCGGGTGAGGTCAGACACATAACTATGTCAGGCACCAATGATTTATTCAAAACAATTTTGATAAGGTTAGTACTGAGTTAGGTTGAGTGAGGTGGAGTGTGTTCTGGTGCGCCGGTGATGGGGGGTAGGAACTCCCCAGAGGAGGGTCCGGTGACGGACAGCTGCAGAGGGTTCGCGGTGAGTGCTAACGCGTGCTCGTGTTCCAGCCAAAAGCGGCACAGGAGGACATCGTGGAGTTTTAGTGGGTTGGAGTCCCACATAACTGCGCTATCTCCCCGTGGTGACGCAGCATGCATGAGCATTTCTCCAGGTAAAAAAAAAAATAATGGTAACACCCTAATTCAACTAATGTAAAAAAATTATCACAGTTTTCTAAAAGCTAGACCAGGGGGTGACCATAAGCTCTTAGAGTACGGCTATTTTGAGTGTGTGTAAGAGACAGATGCATATGACTTGTATACATCTGTCACTTCCGCGATATCAAAATAACCTTACACTAAGAGCTTATGGTCACCCCCCAGATCTTGTCAATGTATTCCATCTATATCAGTGGAGAGTATATAGAGATGGATCCATAGAGATGGATCCAACAACGGATCAAATATCGTAAAATATCAGATGCTTTAGCCGCTCCAATTCACATTCTAATTCTATCATGAAGCTTTATATTTTTCTGAAGGTTTGCCAACTCACCTGCAAACAAAATAATTATTTTTCATCGGTGAAAATCAGCATTTTCTACAGCCCCAGAAAACAATTGCCTCAGACCAATTTAGCTAACTGACATCATACAGCAAATGACTGTGACAAATAAACAATGTACATGATATCTATATTTAGAACTGGGTAGCAATGGTGTTCCATCCAATTAATGGAATGTCATTCACATTACAAGGTGTCTGATGGTACATTGAAGCGGTTACGGTGTTATTATGTGTGTAGGTCACGGCCAAGCCGTATGGGGCTGTGGGACCACGCAATCAGGTTTCCAGCAGTTTGTTTTACGTAGAGCTAATCTATTGGTAAATGAGTTTAGTCTGGGAACTTCCTCGTTCTGCGATAAGTAAATAACTGCTTCCGAGTGCATGGTTGGCTTCGAAAATTGGTTTGTAATGTTGGGTGAGAGGAGAAGTTTTATGTGGAAGGTTAAACCACTGAAATTAAATCGCGACAGACCAATTCGAAGATGGAAGAGACGACCTTATTTCCTACCGACTGGATTGGCCTGCAATGGTAGGGGATATACCTACGTGTGTGCAACAGGATGGGGATGCCCAGCAATGGGACAAAACAGGCTAGGTAGGTACTCTCTATGATCACACCTAGTCTGTGTTGTCACGCACGGCAATTAATAATTACCTTTTTGACACGACTGCCGAAGGAGGGTAATGTGTTTATCAGTCCATGTATATATGTTTGTTCCTATGTGGCGTTCTAGAGACCAAAAGCGTTGGCCGATTTTGATGATTCTTATGTCAATCGATTCGTCTTAACCTTGTGAGTGTCACTAAAATTGGAAAATAGAAAAATGGCGGCTTTCGGGCGCCATATTGGGGGTCCCAATATTTTTTTCTTCCAAACCCATCGTGTGCGGTATCAAAATAAATGGTGTTAAAAGTGATTTCAAAAATATATAACACTTATATATTTAAATGTATCGAATTCTAAAAAAAAATAACCATTTCTTTTTTAGAATTCAAAAGTTATAAATAAAAAAGTTAATTAAAAAAATCGAAAAACCCGACTGCAACTAAAAAGAGGTACCTAAACAAAAAAAAAGTCACGATGTGCAGTCAGTACCTGCATTTATTTTATTGAATTTTTAAATTATTTTTTTCAATTTAACTGTGTGGGGCAAAGTCCATTTTTTTTTTTTTAACTGGTCCAATAGGGCCTGTTACATTTTACAAATCATTTCCTTGCAGCTCTTTTCACACGTAACTTGGGGCCTTCGGTTTAATATTTTCACAAATGCTAAGCTAAAACTTACTCTTCCAGTTCCTTCTGTAACTCGACAAGAACAAAGTATTTCTGTAGCCTATAGTCCTTATCGCTAGGAAGGACCAGCTTCTCCACCTCGCTAGTATCACCATCTTGTCTGGCAGCCTCCTCTTGCAAGAACAGTTGGGCCAGCAGCTTAGGATACACCTCAAAGATGTTGCCATCACTGTACTGGCTGAGAGCCAACCACAAAGTGTTCGGGTCATATTTAACCGCCATGTTTTCTTCATTTCAGCGTTAGAAAGTAAGTCAAACTTATAAGAATATTTTATTTTGTATACACTTCGTAAAAAAAAGAACGCCTAAGACCTTTAACATTTCGAAAAGTTTTTAATTTATTTAAAAAGTAATTTTAGACGTATTCAGGTCGAAGGAACAATTTATAACAATTAATTAGGATAAACAATTTTTCCAAAAGAAAACTCTGGACAGATTATTTCGTAAGCGCGTGTGTATTTTTATTGGAGGCAAGCTTTCGCCAAGAGCTTCCCGCCTACTGAACGGCATTCAAGTCGATCGACAACTTCGTAAGTTCGTACCAACTTGTTGCGTCCGTCGCCTGACATAGATATGTTGGAGGAGCCACCCTGACACTGAGGATCCTAATAGTTTTTTTAAATTGTTTTGCATATCCATTATCTCACCTGATGGTAAAGGATGATATGGTCGACGATGGCCTAGAAGAAATCTATTCACTCTTAACTTAAAGACTCCCAGCAGCCAAATTGCGTAATTGAATTCGGCAAAGGAAACAGTTTGGAACCTTCACAAAAACGACTTTACGTTTTGCATATTACACTCTGAAAGGGAAAGGAGATATACAGAACCCAAACTTAAATCAAAATAAATTTGTCTATAGAAACTAGAAAGTAAAAAGCAGTGCTGCCAATTCGTCTAAGCAAAAACGCGCTGTTAGCTCTTTAAAAACGCGCTAGAAAACGCTAAATGGTCGCTGTAAAAAAAATAACGCTTTATTCGGCGCCAAATACAAGCAAAACGCCCAATAATTGGTCTTGATCAGTTTTGGGCTTGCATTTATATTTATTTGTGGATGAAATTTGTCTCAACACGTCGTTTAGATGTTGATAGTTTGCGAAATTCCTTCTTTTTTAAAGAAAGTCCAAAGTTTCAAAAATCACTAGATTTAGCGATAGGCGCTAGAACGCGGTATTGAACAAAAAAAGCGCTAGATCTGGCGCTGAAAGCGCTAAGTTGGCAGCACTGGTAAAAAGGTTGATTCATATATTGTGTGACCATAAATAATGTCAGCGTGACAATGGTGTCCAAGAATTCAATCTCAACAAAATCAATAAAAACTGAAAATACAACAAAAATGCATCCCAAATAATATGAAAACCAAAAAACTTAAAATGTACAAAAACATCCGTTAACATTAATTATTATTCTGATAATTATCGTTAACTACATGGGCAAGTAGGGCTGCCCGCATTGTCGTGATCACAGAATATATTCTGGGGTCATGATGGAGATTATGACAAAGGAAGAAAGTTATGCAGACAGAAGACTATTGTTCAAGAATATCTGGGACACGGCCATGCAGATGGACGATAAAGACGTTGACAATATCATGAACAAACCAAAAGTCATCAAGTATGTGTAGATCTTCCAATTTAAAGATTGCGTGCTCCTCGGTACTTTACAAAAGGGCATATTTTTAAAATATACGAACTGTATTTTTCTATGTCTATGTGTAACGCTTGGGTCTTAGGTCAATAGTCAATACACACGTCAGCTATTGCTAATAAAAAAACTTTTTGCAAAAAAATACTACCGACTTCCAAATACAAAACTACAAAGTGAAAAATAACTTTATATTTTGAAGTCGGTGCCTTTCGTAGGTACCAATTTATTGCGTAATGGACACCGACTTCAAAAAATAAAGTTATTTTTCACTTTGTAGTTTTGTATTTGGAAGTCGGTAGTATTTTTTTGCAAAAAGTTTTTTTTATTTTTCACTTTTTAGTTGTACCTATCTAATAGGCAAGTTAGTAAGGTCACTATAACGCCAAAATTGATTTCATGAAACTTGAACTTAACCGGTGAAATGAGAGATCTGCGTACTCCTTAAGAGCGTACTGGCGTGATGTTATGTTATGAAATGGTATAAACAATAAACAGACATGCAATTGCAGGAATCCCGAGAGATTTGCCGTTGTTTATTGAAGAGTTCTGTTGTATATGTCCAAAGCTCTTCATCAGATCTCCACCAAAAAAAAAATTGGGACCAATTTCGGAACATACGTTTTCAAACAAAAAAAGAATTTTCAAAATCGGTCCACAATTAACGGAGATATCGGTGAACAAACAAAAAAACAAACATGAAGTCGAATATAGAACCTCCTCCTTTTTGGGCAGTCGGTTAAAAATGAAGGTACAAACTCAAACTGCGACCACTTAGTATGGATGTTCGGTTAGCCGTGCCTAGTGGGAGGTAATATACGAACTGTATTTATCTATGTCTATGTGTAACTGCTTGGGTCTTAGGTCAATAGTCAATACACACGTCAGCTGTTGCTAAAAATAAAGGTACAAACTCAAACTGCGACCACTTAGTATGGATGTTTGGTTAGCCGTGCCTAGTGGGAGGTAATATATGAACTGTATTTATCTAACTATGTCTATGTGTAACTGCTTGGGTTTTAGGTCAATAGTCAATACACACGTCAGCTGTTGCTAAAAATAAAGGTACAATCTCAAACTGCGACCACTTAATATGGATGTTCGGTTAGCCGTGCCTAGTGGGAGGTAATATACGAACTGTATTTATCTATGTCTATGTGTAACTGCTTAGGTCTTAGGTCAATAGTCAATACACACGTCAGCTGTTGCTAAAAATAAAGGTACAAACTCAAACTGCGACCACTTAGTATGGATGTTCGGTTAGCCGTGCCTAGTGGGAGGTAATATATGAACTGTATTTATCTAACTATATCTATGTGTAAGGCTTAGGTCTTAGGTCAATCACACGTCAGCTGTTGCTAAAAATAAAGGTACAAACTCAACTGCGACCATAATAACTTATTAAGGATGTTCGGTTAACCCTGCCTAGTGAGAGGGCTAACACCTTAAAACGGGTTGACGATGGCAGTTGTACTACTACTAATGTTTATCACGGGACGGAACATGGAGCAGAAAGAACATACGATCTCAAAACAAGAATATGTTCATATATTTTTTCTTTCCAGAACGCTAAGACTAGACGAAGTGGACAGATACGTAATAGGTAAACGAAAAAAAGAGAGAATCAAGAACTTGCGGGCAGTCTGCAAGAAAATATTAAACTTCTGCGATCGTCAGGATGCGGATGATATGATTTATGAACAGGTTACTTCAAATTAAGTTGAATGGATTTTTATCAATAGGTCGCTCCCATAGTTATATGGACCGTCGATCCTATAAGGGTAACGGGTCAGTCTAGACCGTTACAGATGTTTGAGAATCAACAGCAGTTGTGGCGCAACGTGAGAGGTACCTAACTACGTGTTTACCCAGCATCAGACTGCTGTAGGCTAAGTTGATTGTTAAATAGTGCATTTCGTGTCGAGCATAAAATGTCGAGATTTTAACCCTAGTGATGTAGCCAATGCGAGTGTTAAATTAAGCCTTTTTATGCGAGACACGAACGATTCTTTTTCCACTACCTGATGAGCTTACTAATTAAATGCAAACAAGTTCCAACAACAATTTATTAGAAACGTTCAGACTAAAAACCACAGACTATACACACAATCAACGCACACTTTTTCGAGAGGTAACAGGTTCAGTATCATTCTGCCAGTTACATAATGATATCAAAACTCGATACAAAAGTCATTTCATAACTGTTATTAAGTAATTTTACTTTTATAATCTTGTGTCTAAATGTTCATATTAATATGTTACATAAAAGACAAGATGGAAAAATAACATTTTTGTTTCAATGTCAGGATGAGACTTTGAAGCACTAATAACACCTATGTGTGTCAATCGCGGAGATACGTGATTCGTGCCTCGGTTTCCACATACCTACTATTCATGAACATCAGACCTCAGACCAAAATATAATAGTAATTATGCTATGTAACTTTTGAATAGACTTACAAGATTTCAGTAAGATTAAGCCGACCCCAACATATTAAGTAGGTACAGAAAAAGGCAGATGATGATGCTGCCTGAAATATCTATTCCTCTATAATGAAGATTTGAAGACTAAAAACCACAAACTATACACACAATCAACGCGCACTTTTTCGAGAGGTAACAGGTTCAGTATCATTCTGCCAGTTACATAATAATATCAAAACTCGATACAAAAGTAATTTTATAACTGATATTATGTAATTTTAATTTTATAATCTTGAGTCTAAATGTTCATATTAATGTGTTACATAAAAGACAAGATGGAAAAATAACATTTTTGTTTCAATGTCAGGATGAGACTTTGAAGCACTAATAACACATTTGTGTGTCAATCGCGGAGATACGTGATCCGTGCCTCGGTTTCCACATACCTACTATTCATGAACGTCAGATCGCAGAAAATATAATAGTAATTATGCTAAGTAACTTTTGAATTTGACTTACAAGATTTCAGTAAGATTAAGCCGACCCCAACATATTAAGTAGGTACAGAAAAAGGCAGATGATGATGCTGCTTGTAATATCTATTCCTCTATAATAAAGATTTTAATAAAATATTTAGGTATTACAGAAACATGAAAAGAAAGAAACTGAAGAAGGTGAAGAACAGACCCAACATAAATTGGATGTTACCCCTAAGAAAGTAAAAAAGTACCATAGGAGGAAGAAATTAAAAATATCTTCTGGGCATCAAGCCACAACGTCTGAAAGAAAGGATGACTATACCAGAATATTTGCAAATTCATCTAGAAAAAATAAGCCTGGTGAAACCAAAAGTATTGCATTTAATTTTGTCAAAAGGACTACAGTTACACACAAGAGGGCAAAAAGGTCCAAGTCGGATCCAGATGCGGAAGTAGCGCCGGCTAGAGAAAGTGCTACTCGCCGCAAAATTAAGAGAAAGAAACGTAGCAAGCGAAAAAAGACGACCTCACTCTTATCTCCACCAGGACCCTCAGGTATTAGACTCGGTAGATCCTTAAATCGATGTGAATTTACTAAACGGAAGTGGTGTGTTGAAGGTATCTAAGCGTTATCCTTTTTCAGGTGCTTCGGATGATAATCTTTTTACTACTCATTCGGTAACAGGACGTGTTATAGTCAAGCGAATTAGACAGATTCTAACAGACAATGAAATAGCAGTTGTTTAGTCCACCCTGTCCACCATCTAAGCGGTTCTAAGTGTTTTTCTATATCTGCCAATGATAATTTCTGTTCAAGGAATAAAAAATAATGATCAGTAACAAATTGATGCACTTTTATTTTAGACAAAACTGTAGGTATATACAAGACCCTGGTAATATTTACAATAGAAACTTTGTCTGCTCCATCCTGCTGCGGCTTTGCAAAGTGCTGAGGTGTTGCTTCCAGGGGGGTGACCACAAGCTCTTAGAGTAAGGTTATTTTGATATCGAGTAAGCGACAGATGTATACACGTCATATACATCTGTCCCTTACTCGATCTCAAAATAACCTTACTCTAAGAGCTTGTGGTCACCCCCCTGTTCTGAGCCGTTTTCTGTTTTTCCCGATTAACACGATAACAGAAGGAACGAGGATAGGAGTTCATCGGAGCGAGCATAGGCCAGCCTTAAACAACCCACAATCTTCACATCCCTTTTTAGGGTTCCGTACCCAAAGGGTAAAAACGGGACCCTATTACTAAGACTCCGCGGTCCATCTGTCTGTCTGTCACCAGGCTGTATCTCATGAACCGTGATAGCTAGACAGTTGAAATTTTGCACAGATTATGTATATCTGTTGCCGCTATATAAGTGGGTCTCCCATACAACAAACCTGATTTTATTGGCGTTTTTTTGCGAATGGTACGGAAATCTTCGTGTCTGTCTGTCATGACCCTTTTTCTCAGAAACGCGTGGAGGTATCGAGCTGAAATTTATATCAAATAGGTACTCAGGTCTACTCATCTATTATATATTAGTCTATAGGTCTACAGTCCCTTTAAGCTGTGAAAAAATCTAACTTCTAAGCCAACGCAATCTTAAGATACAGCCGTTTATGCCGCAAATTTACGACACTCGCAAGGGAATCAAAACCTACAGGGTACTTCCCGTGAACTCAGAATCTTGAAATTCGGTACGAAGGAACGTCTTGTAGCACAGATAAAGGTATAATTGCGAAAACCGTAAATTTTAGTTAGGCATCATATAATAAAAATATTAACTTACTACCCCTTTCCTCATGAACGCGTAGAGGTATTAAATTGAAATACATATCAAATAATCAGTTCTTTAATACCTTTAAGCTGATTTTTGTACGGAACCCATGGTGCGCGAGTCCGACTCGCACTTGGCCGGTTTTTTTTTATTATTGTTATGCTCGCGGTTGACCACTGTCTCACTCGGTGGTAAGCAAGCTATGATGTGAGCGACGGTAAAGCACATGGGCATCTCTTTCTGTCGTGCTAAAATGATTATTACCATATAATAGTAATCTTTGATTATTACCCGTTACCTTAATGGTCTTCAGAGACCTATTAACTATAAGTTGCTTACATAGGTACTTTGTGCTACTATTACTTACCCACATTGATATGAAAACTTATAAATAATCTGTGGTCAAAAATTTTCAATGTTTCCGAACCTTCGAAAGCGGAACATTGTATAGTTCTCGCCAAACTTATTGGCCGCCCTGAAGTTGGCTACAATGGCTGCGCAGTAGAAAATCTCATACAGAACATAACAGTTATGTTATGAGAGCACGCATTGTGAAGACTCGAATAGGTCACAATTGTGACCTATTCGAGTCTCCACAATTTTTTTTACTTGATCTGAGTTTATTACATTTTTTTTTCCTAATATTCTGATAATTGGAGGTTAGAAAAAGATAACAACATTGGTGGTCAGAATAATGTTTGTTTACATTCACACGCAAGTTACAGACTCTAGCTGTCTCTTTTTTTCTTGTTGGTTTTATCAAGCCATCCCTTTCGACTTGAAGTGAAATGTCAGATGAATGAAAACTATGTATGTGTGCTGCCGCTGCTGCGCGGAACACTTTTTTTTTCAATTGTTTCGTGACTTTCGTGAGTGTATAACGTATCTTTATTTGAATATCATTGCAAAAACAGCACCGTTTCGTGCCTCGCGCATCCGGTAAACCAACTTCAGGGCGGCCATTAAGTTTGGCGAGGGCTATACCTATAACCCTATAATCTTGATTAGGTTCTTTCTTCATCTAAGCCTATAACCTTCGATGAAGAATACACTAGAATCCCGGTCAGCGCTTCAAAAACAGGCCGAAAAATATGGCCACAAATACGGTTGTGGCTCTATTTCAAATTAGTATGGTCCAATCATAGCCAACATTAATACGTTAAAAATGCCGCAATGTGCGTTCTAAAACTGTGCCAACAACCACCATAACACCTTGTTTTTGTAAGGAATATCTTTTTTTCGGTAAGTTTATATCATTATGTGTTTTTTCATAAAGAAAAAACTATATTAAATAGTAAATATGAATCAATTACCAAATATTATGATTGTTTGACCAACGTTTCCGTCGAAAAAGCGAATGCGCCAACTATTGTAACAAACATCGACTGTTCTGGAACAGAGAATGCATGGAGTAGTTTGTAAAGCGTTTTTTTTTTAACTTGCCTAATGATCCAGAGAAAACGAAATAAATAAACCCGAAATTTCCTACATAGCGTTTTTAACCTTATTGCTGAAATTGTAAGTTTTATTTTATAATAAATATTTTTGTACCTTTTTTTTATAATCTTTAGTCTTGCGTTTGACCACTATCTCGGCTGATGTTAAGCGATGATGTGGTCTAGTCTGACTTATAATTTTCAAGTTTTCAAGCAAACCCTACCCTACCTAACTATCCTACCTACCTACCCTAGCTACCCGCCCACGTATACATATATATTTTTTAACGGTCTCTTTATTCGAGCGTACAAAATAAAAAAATATAATTATTCAAATTGATCCAGCCGTTTTTGAGTTTTATCGAGACCAATAAACAGCAATTGATTTTTATAATATATAAAGATAGGTAGATAACTGTGTGTGGCCATTTGAGCGACTTATTTTCGTTCCTGGTTCTTAATCTAGTGTTTTTATAGATCGATGATATAAAAACTATTATCGAACGTTTCGACTCCACTCATTCCTTGTCCAAGCAGCGAGCTGGAACATAAATTTTGAAAAGTCGAATTTCGAATTGCCTTTTTGGCACATTGTAATTTAGACTTTAACGCTTTCATGTAAGACTAAATTTGTATTGAGCTCATATTTTTTTTATTGATTTGTACATGCAACTTAAAACATTGCATTAAAGGTTGAATTTGCATTAAAGTATATTTATTTTAAGTAGAATTCTTAGAATTACCTAAACACATTTGGCGTCAGTTTTAAAGATAAGTTTTGTTTGGGATGTGGGATCCTATATCTAGTGTATTCTTCATCGAAACCTACAACCACAGACTACTTATAGATACTACGTATCCAGTATCCTACAACCTATTATATGAACATAAACATTTCTGAACGGTGTTGTAGTGATGTCAGTAATAAACTAAATCTGAAATAGTCGGAAATAGTGTTCCGTGTGCCCATCAGCACATAGTATAATAGTCACAACTACTGTAGTATTTTATTATCTGTGGTCACAACGGATCTTTGTGTCTCTGAACTGAAGTTGGCTCTGCCAACCATTGCACAAAAAACAGTTTGTCATCGAGTATACTGCATAGAGTAAGTGAGATAGGATGATGCGACAAACGTAAGCGAGTGAAAGAGACAGTTATAAAATGCTATCTTCACCTTTAACATTGACACAAAAATAGCTACAGCGTAGGGTCTTGCAGTGCAGCCAATTCAGAGAGACAAAGATCCGTTGTGAGTATTATACAATAAGGCGTAAGTAAAAGGCGCGGCCGCGCGGGGCGGCGCAGCAGTTTAATACGGCGTAATTTTCATTCGATATGGTATTTCTTCTTCTTAGTCGGACTTTCCAGGCGTATTGGTTGTGGTCATGGATCGTCTGATAATATAATTCTCGCCAAACTTCTTGGTCGCCCTGAAGTTGGCTACTATGGCTCCGTAGTAGAGTAAATCTCATACAAACATAGCACCGTTTCGTGCTTTGCGCATCGGAAAGCCAACTTCAAGTTCTTCATGCTTCGCCAAGTTTGGCGAGCACTATAGGTTGGTTGCGGCTTTTGTGAGATCCCTCCATCTTTCACTATTTGTGGCACTGCGTGTAATTTCATTAGGCAAAGATTTTAATGGAAGATTGAGGTAGTTTTTTAAATAACTTAATATACCAGATGGTCATCTGGTATATTATGGTATTTAAAAAACTAAATATAAAGTTATCTACCCGAAATGAAATGAAGATATTATGAATTTACTCTTTTATTATAGAACAAGTAGTTTTTTTTATATTATTAATTTAAACCACATTCTAACATTGTTTATCGATTGTATTTTAGTTATTGGAATATGTTAGGCATGGCACGCACTGCGATTTTTATTCTCGCGATTTTTTTTCCGCGCATTCTGTGTCCTATGGAAATGTATGAAGCTGCACGCACTGCGGAAAAAAAATTGCGCCCAAATAGTACTAAAAAATTCGCGCGGAAAAAAATTTGCGCGAATGAAAATCGCTGTGCGTGCTATGCCTTAGTCGATTGTAAACGCGTTTGACAACAGTAACGTCAACATTATTGTACAGCTAAATGTAAAAGTCCCTATTGTCGTTGGTTGAATGAGCACTTCTCTTTCTTTTTCTTTCGAATAACAGAGAATTCAACTGTCAAACTTTTAGAAGTATACATTCCTACTTTTGTCGTATTATCTTTCGAATGATGCATACAAATTGAATTGACCCAGTAAAATAATAAAATAAAATCGAGCCGAGTGAGACTCGTCCAAAATTGTATTATGTAGTGAAAATTAAGCAAATAGAGCGTTATCGGGAAGAATCCTTTGGTAAGACAAAGGACGATATAACGAGAGTTACTCGTATGCCGCCTACTAGTTTGGATCTAAAGTTTTTGTGTAGTTTATGTGCTCATCGTTAAACAGTGGTATTATTGTTTTAATTCCCACGCTCGTTTTGTGAATGTTGTAGATACATGTTGAAGGGAGTCCGATAATGTCTGACTACGATCTTCAGTTCCAAGCGGATTTGGAGAAGGCCCAGGCTTTGAGTTTAGAAAGTCTGGCTCTGGATCAGTTCCGTAGGCAGAAGCTACAATCTAGCGCAGGTAACTGACGTAACTTTGTTTACTCCGCGAGATACTGATGATCCAAGGTTTTGCAAACATTTCACTAACTACCTTTCATGTGTTGTGTTAATTAAATGATAACGTAATTCGGCATTCACGCTTTAGTATTTCATAACCGCCTACTTGCTATTAATGTGAACAGGTTATTAAAACCAGTGAAAAGTAATGATCACAACAAAACTATTTCTGTTAACATGAACTATGAAGAAATAAAGACTTTGCATTCTAATAAGAAATACACTGCATAGCAGTTTCATTCATTTAAAAGGTCAATTGGTGTCTGCTTGTCTAAGAAATAACAATTATAAGACAATACTGCTAAAGCTGAACATTAACTTGAATAGTTCCCGTATGAAAATCAAGCAAACTGTACTACCGTTTAGGAAATAAAATATTTTATTTACTTTCACGATTTATAAACAAAATAAAACCATAGTATTGTTAGTAATGGAATGTAACTATGCAGTAACATGAAAACATCTGGAAATTGTTATGATAATAAAATTAATTGATGTTGAATGTAATAGATATTTCAATTCAATAGCATTTTGTAGGTAAATAAATGCCATTACATATTTATTATTAACTTAACCATGCCAATATAAACTAGGGATTTAATAATTATTATTTTTGTACTCTAGTTATACCAATCTTTCCTTGATTTAATATTATTTCAGCTTTGATAACTAGCTAATAATAGAATAATGTTATTAATTAATTAAAATAATGGATTGTTCATTTTAAAAGTGTATTGTATTTGTCCATAACAATACTTTTACCAATACACAAAGCTACCCAATACAGCAATTGAAGTGACTAACTGACCTTTTATTGGCACAACGAGATCAATTGACGCAGTGTAAACAAGAAAAATTAATAAGCATTGTCAGTTCAGCAAAATGTCTGCAAGTACATCAATCAGAAGGGAAGTGGAAGGTCAACGACCTCATAAGTAAATGGGGCACTGATTAAATGAAATCATGTTATCTGTATCTCTTTTGTATGAAAGTATCACAAATATGTAATGCTCGATGTAGAAAAAAATTACGCTTTAAAATTGCCAAATATATTTCGTATGAGAAATTATTTCCGAAATTGTTTTGTTGTACTTTAATTTCACAGAATGTTTATCTCTTTCACTTTGTTATCTGTAACGAAAACTAATGATATCTCCAATAATCATTGGTGATTGGCTTATCTCGGTGATATTGTGTAGATAATGTCCGCGAGGTGGCCAGTGTTAGTGCCCGAAGGCGGGAGGAGACTGACGGGCCGCCGCCTGCGCTGCCACCGCCGCCGCGCAAATCTTCACGAGGACGATCGTCCATCTCTGATGGTCCCAGGTGAATAGATAACACTACTATAGAAATATCTCGTATATCCACGTCTATGTCTCAATATGTCATTTTTATTTATCTGATATTTGTGTTCTGATAAGAAATATTGCATCAACCCAACAAGTGTTCAATTGTACCAAGAAGAATTTAGTTTGTGTCTACAATCTCTTCTCTTTTAATTTTTTACAATTTATTTAGAGACATTGGCAGAATAGTCCACATCGGCTTTGCGTGCCATATAAAAACATAGAATAGAATGGAACTTATTTATCCATGCCACTGCATACTTTGTTTTTGCTGGCATACCTAATTAGTGGTTGTATGATGAATCTTGCTTATTTGTTCTACCATTGTCACAATAATTCGTTTTTAATAGACAGACACAACATGTAATCAGATGTTGACCATAGAACCTATTAGAATCAAATAAAATTTAGAAATTTTCTTTATTTATATTATAGCTGATAGGACACCCCCTTAGACAAGATAAGATAATAAATTCATCGAGCAATAAGAACTTAAATAATCACATCATCAGCCTTTTAAAGTTCCTACTGCTGGGACACAGGCCTCCTCTCATAGAGGGAGTGGGCTATAATCCACCACGCGGGCCCAGTGCGGATTGGTAGATGTCACAAGTCTTTGAATTTTTGGTTCTAGGAAACGCTGGTTTCCTCACGATGTTTTCCTTCACCGTTTTGAGAGCAGTGGTGATGAAATAAATTACACAAAGTAAAGCGCCTGCTCGGGTTCGAACCCACGACCTACAAGTCGTAAGTCGGGACCGTAACCACTGGGCCACCACTGCTCTCTACTCTCCATTTAAATAATAATAAATAAATAAGCTCCAGCTTCGTTTTTAAAGGAAAACAAAGTTTTTATACATCGGTGCTCAAATAATATAATATTGTTTATCTTTTGGCATACAGAGTGTGGCCTTGATTATACATACATGAGGTTAAGAATTAAATGTCAGTCATTCTGATAAAAAAAATATAATGTTAACAATGTTAAATTTATTATAGATAAAGTAAATTTTGTTTATGGCTTTGTGATGTTCAAGAGAAGGACTTTAGTACCTAATCTGGTGGTCTCTTCATCTCTTATCGGTCTTTATTGACATTAGAAAAGGTTACAGAATCAATGAAGACCCTGTCTCCTGTGGTAGGTCATTAACCTGTATTTGAGGAGCTAGTCCCCTCCGTTTATTACATAAAGGTGAATTTGGTTATAAGGGATCTATATGCATTTGTAATGTACAAATATACCTCAACTATTTTGAACTGAATGGTACAATAATAATTGCAGTATGACTCATATAGATAACATCACTTATGTCGTCTTCCCCCGTACCATGACGTATCAAAATTTTTATGATGCGACTGGGAAAAAGAAACAAGAGGGGTGACCATAAGCTCTTAGACTTAGAGTAAGGCTATTTTGAGCATGCGTAAGGGACAGATGTATCTGACTTGTATACATCTGTCACTTTTTTACAGTCGAACTATGATAGTTTTGACACGTCAGTGTAAGGGGCTGATGTATACAAATCATTTATTTATTTGTTTACCCTCGCACTGGAAAGCCTTGCAGCAATTACACCACATTACATCATCTTCATTACATCTGTCCCTTACGCACACTCGCAATAACCTTGCTCTAAGAGCTAATGGTTACCCCGTGGTATCTGGATTCCATCTAATAGAATATTCCCTACGTCTCATGCACTCGGTTTCTGGAACGAAATAATCAAGTTATGTGATTATCTGTTGATAAGATTCATTCAACCAATTGATTGCGTGCTAACTGCGCTTCAGAAGCTGCGTTATACTTGTAGATGAACGAATGTCGTAGGCTCTATGAGCGATGGAACCAATAGTTTTTCGTCGGATACGACGAAAAAAACCAAAACAAAGCAAAGCATGATTTTGTAAATTAGTTCAATGAGTAAACATGTAAGCCGTAATCAGTCACATACCGAATAAAACGCAATTATAATAAAAATACTGGCCACTATCTCTAAAACACCTGTTTATTGAATAAAGGTAGCATGACAAAGTTTTTAATCAGTATTATTAATACGAACAAATAAAATCGTCATACCTGATGTTCTACGTCTTGCAGGTTAGCCAAATCACTGGCAACAACACCAATGCTCATATATTTTTGTCTCAATTCGTCAGATCAACTGGAACCAGTCCAACAAGGGATGAGAGTAGCGACTTGATATCATTTTCGAGCCCTACGAGCAAAAGTGCTCCAAAAGAACCTCATGTCAAGCTAAAGGAGTATATTGAACAGATTAATAAGTGAGTATCTAGGAATTACCTACATTTTAATGGCTTTGAAAATAATTTGATATGTTTTATCTTTTGGATTGAATATGTTGAAGGCAGTTTGTGTTCTTGTGTGTGAAATATTCGTAAATTGTGCTTGACTAATTGAGTTTGCATACCTATTGCATTTTATGTGCAATAGTAGTGTTTCGTTAGTTTGTAGTCTAAAAGCAAGAAGTATGCCACATTAACATAGTCTTTAAAATACACTACATATTATAAAATAAAGTCCCCTGCCGCGTCTGTTCGCGATAAACTCAAAAAACTGGCCAAGTGCGAGTCGGACTCGCGCACGAAGAGTTCCGTACCATTATCGCAAAAAACGGCAAACAAATCACGTTTGTTGTATGGGAGCCCCCACTTTAATATTTATTTTATTCTGTTTTTAGTACTTGTTGTTATAGCCGCAATAGAAATACATCATCTGTGAAAATTTCAACTGACTAGCTGTCACGGTTCATGAGATACAGCCTGGTGACAGACAAACAGACATACAGACTGATCGTGGGTCTTAGTTCGGGTCTTAGGGTCCCGTTTTTAGTTTGGATACGGAACACTAAAAACTACTGAACGGATTTTACATTCGGTATTCACCAATAGAGAGAGGGACGAGGAAGATTTTTATGTATCATTGGTCACGGGCGAAGCCGGGGCGGGTCGCTAGTTCATGATAATCTGATAGCGTTTTATAAACATGCCATCAAGCCTGTGTGCCCGGAAGGGTTACCACTTTTAGTACACCTATTTGTGTCTTAAAGTTTTGTTATTGTATAGCGTTTTCAATTAACTATAGTAGGCAGTGTTTTTGCACCTTATCCAGATGGTGCATTAACTTTTTTAGCAATATTAAATTGCTAAATAATAATCGATAAGTTTCATTGTTTGATAAAATAGTATTTGAGCTTACAAAACATGATTGATTTCATTGATTAAAATCGACAACATTCAAACTTTGTTATTGAGTTGTAATATCTTTAAAGATTAAACGTGTTGGTGAGAACATAAGAATGGTCCTCAAAAACAAAAAGGAAATATTTACAATGAATTATTATTTCATTGAGATTCCTCGCAATGCTGCAATGGGGCAAAATCAAAACCGTTAATGGGGTAATTGTTAGCCTAAACATACATTTAAGGGATAAACACTGTCGCAACTATCATCGTTGTATAAGTGTAGGTTCCATTGTTCAACATAATACCTAACAATTGACTCTATTTCCCAGGTTAGGCCAGCAGACTGAAGAGCTAGCAATAAACACGACTGAGCCGGCCGCCACAATGAACAATCAGCCCTATAATCAACGGCCGGGCTATTACGCCCCGACGTACGGCTATAACTATACGCCGCCGTACAATCCGATTCCACCGTACCCAATGCCTACGCCGTACGGAATGCCTGCGCCGATGCCGACTTCGCAGCCTCCGACACCCATGCCGGCGCCGATGCCAAACTACGCGTACTACGCACCACCCGTCGGCGTACCACCAGAAATGCCTCCAACTTTCGTGGCTGTAAACCCAATGTACCCCGTACAGTACACTCAGACGCGCATGACGACACCATCGCCGTACGCGTACCCAGCTCCACCTGCATACAACTATAGCACAACAAACATGATCTCGCGAACTCCGAGGCCGATGAATATATACCCGCAGCTGAATCAAGCGCACTCCTACCCTCCTGTGCAGCAGAATCCGGCGAACGTGCATCAGAATCCCGGAACCGTGAATTTTGTGAATAATAGTGCAAACAATAATGTGGTGAAGAACAATAATAGTGTGAACCAGACAGTGGTGAAGACAGAGCCTGCGAAGGATAGAGTCGAAAGCAATTATTCTAGGAAGTTGTCGGAAGTGAGTATTGCGGTGAGTGTACTATCCTATTCTTTCTTCTCTATCTTGTACTATCAGCTGCATGGTAATAGTTTAGCATGTTGTTAGCGAGGTTTCCTACCCAGCGTACGCCTGATGATAGTTTCTATATTAAAAAAAAAGGTGGGACAGTACTTCACAACACCACGGCCATGGCCATGGTCATTGACCGCTTGAACCTGTCTTTGGAGGCAGTCTCCGAATGGGGCGATGCCAATCTAGACACTTTCAATATTGATTAGACTCAATCAGTCGGGTGGCAAAAGACCGCAATAAAGAGCCTATTCCACCCGACTCCATCTTTCCGTGGTGTAACCGTGCCGATAACGGACCATCTCAACTTTCTTGGTGTTACGTTAACATCGATCCTCAATTTTGGTCCATTCATTGAGGCAAAGGCTCAGTTGGCTGCAAAAAAGTTGGGGATCCTTGTAAAGGTACAGGTACAGTAGGTACTTCACGCCTGAACAGCTTCTCAACTTGTATAAAGCGCAAGTTCGGTCATGCATGGAGTACTGTTCTCACCTCTGAAAAATATCTGCTAAATACCAGCTTGATGCACTTGAGTCGATTGACAAACGGACCAAGAGGCTTATCGACAACAATGCACTGATAAAGTCAAAGCTCCAGAGCCTTGAACATCGACGATGAGTTGCCATCCTGTCGGTTTTTTAACGGTTAAATTTCGGGGAGTGTGCGATGGAACTGCAAAATTTGGTTCCGCCTAGCTCTTTACATCATCGGACTACAATACGTACGGCATTGCGCAATTGGTACATGATGGACAACCCACCCATACGCACCAAGCGTTTTGCAAATACTTTCATAGTGCGTACAGCTAAGGAGTGGCATTCCCTGCCTTCTTTAAGGCCGTATACCCTGACCAAAAAATCAGTATGAGATATGAGCATTCCTATTGGCCTAGCGGCACTGGTGGCGCATGAATTACAGTAGTGAATACGCCCAGATTTTAGAATAAAATCGTTATAAAAATAAAACTTGCAAAACGTTCATCATCAAATTGTCTATCCATTAGTGTTAGTACAAATAATTATTAATAAACACTTTACGAGGAGATGCATGCTATCAATCATTATTTCTCATTTTTATGGTTTTGTTGGAAGGAGATTAGTGAAACATATAATTCATGGAAAAAAAAGAAGTCTACCATTTTGGAATCAATAATATGTAGAAATTTTATGTATTTTTATTAGTTGATATTTAAAAACTGCACGAAAAACGGCTAGCGCGGCGGTTTGCGCGGGGTAGCGCCTTAAGAGAGTAAATAGGTTACTTCTAGGCAAACGTGCTTCACCGTAGACCACATTATCGCTTACCATCAGGCGAGATAGTGGTCAAACGCGAATCTTTCATAAAAAAAACAAATAAATACAATTACAAATAAAAGCTTACACCAATTATTATCTAATACATAATTCGGTTAAATTGCAACTAAATTGATAAGGCAAACATCAGAAATTATTATAATCAAAGCGTTCAATTTTGTAATTCTGAATTGCATCTAATTGGATATAATTTATTTCCTGTATGTACTTAAACAATTTTGTCGGCTTTACTGATAGCGATATATTGTTATAATTTCAATAATAAAATTGATTTATTGTTACACGACCAAGGATGGGAGATACTATTTTGTATAATATGACGTAAGCTGGTTCGTACGTTGGTCCATCTAACATGATCAGAAAATCCTTCAAACTACATCTATTTATAGAATTTTTGAACGAGTTTTGATTTTTTTTCTTCCGTATGTTTTGTTGTGACCCGGAGAAGAAATCGCCGAATAGGTACCGGTAGTAGTAGTTTATACAACGGTCATATAATAGGGGTTATTAAAACACGAGTGTGGGTTTATCCGAATGTGGGTGATAATAGTATCACACGAGTGATACGCCGTTGCATACACTATTTTATCTTCACGCATACTGTTGAAATGAAACAAAAGTGGAAACGGAAAATATATGTGGTATGGCGATAAATTTAGATTCTCATTGCGCTTCTCAATTTAAAAAAATCCTAATGATTTTTTTAAATTTTACCTATCCACGAAAAAGAAGTAGGTACCGTGTTGACACAATATATTTTGAATTCATATTTGCCGTTATTTGCCGTCGGCGGAACATTGTTATACTTATGTATTAGTCGCCAGCTCAATAGCTTACCACTGTTTTAAATTATTATTATTATTTATTCACATTAAAAAACAAAATTTTAATCACGAAGTTTTCCAATTTATTACGAAATTGACAAAACGTCCAACCGACTGTCGAACGGATTAAGATTGGTACAGTATAGTAGACTAGCATTCACTTGTAACAAAACATCGAGCCGCTCTAACAAAATATCGCGCGTCTTGTTCGAAGAGCGGTTTAAAACGACGAATGTTCGATGTTCTGTTACAGATAAATGCTCTAGTAGTCAATACTTACCGTTACACGAGCCCGGCCGTTTATTATTTGTGCTATAAATTGTATTTCTGTATTTTTCAGTCAAACGAAGCCTCGGACACAGTAGGTAGCCTGCCCAAGTCAATGAACCTCATCGACTTCGGTCGCAACTCGTCAGCGCCAGGTAGCGTTAGAGTCAGTGTGCTTGAAGCCTTTGATCCTCTACTAACTGAGAAAGATAATACCGGTGAGTGGTTTGTGTTGCATTCTCATATGGACTTGGAAGCGAGATTGGAAAATGAAGTGGCGGTTACTGAAAGCACGTCAAATCTGTTGTAAAATGTAATCAAGTTGGTGCTTGAAGAAAAATATATTGGCGCCTAGAATACCCGAGGCGAGGTTCTAAAATGTTCTTATCAAACTTCTTTAGTTCTCTAACTTTTCTGCATATTTCTAATATTTTTGCTCTATCTGTTGAAAGGACAAAAGAAAACTACTCTAGGTGTTTTCAGTATTTAGCTGAAGATGCACACTCTGAAAATAGTCTTGCCGACGCCTATGCAGACAGGCATCACATTTGTTAAGTTTCAGGCATCACATTTGTTAAGTTTCGCTAACTAATTTGAATGGACGATGTTTATTTGATCGCCATTTAATTTAATTGTAGTAAAGTATTAAATTATTTGATGGGCTTTCAGAAACCGTATTAGTATATGTCAATTTGTATCAGTTTTGAGTACGAAAATACAGAGCAGAAAACATAAGCCTTAAGGTTATACTAGTCGAAAATTCTTCCATACAAACGTAGTCTAGCGAATTACTCCACTGTTTGACGATGTACATTCAAAATAAAAAATGATATCAATTTGTCTCATCATTATCTAGCCCTGTATGGAAACAAAAAAGTAAAAAAAAATATATGTGTAAGTTATGAGCGTCGAAAATTCCATATTTCAGCACTAATTTTAACGCATATTTGGGTGGAAATAAATACCATAAGAAGAAGGAAAAATGCAAAACAGTCAACATACAGGGATATATTAGTAGTTCAACAAAGCAAATAATTTAATTTTGAAAATATACATTTAGTAGTTTTTTCATGATATCTAGACTCCCAAAGATCTGTGTATAAAATTTCGCGCGCTCGTTTTCGTCCTAAATCATCATCCATTTCAATACAAATTTGTTAAAGTGCTAATTCGTACGAGAACTAGCTTCTTACTGCTCATCACAGCATCAATCTCTTTCGCACGTGTTGTCGGATGAGACAGCATACATTTTAACACCGCGCGCAAATAGTTCGTGCCGTTGACTAGGGGAACCTTAAGGAAACAGCATTTGTTTCCACTCAGCTTAAGTCTCAAGAGATTAGGTGTAAAAAACATCGTCTTTACTTTGTAGGAAATAATATTTCTTGGAACTATTGAAGTAAAAGACGTGAGGAATTTAAAAATAAAATGCATTATATGGAAAATAACACCGTCATTAATAACAGTTGGAATTCTTATGTGTAAAATGTAGGTCTATTTAAGTCCACTGCTCCGCATAGTATCTTGCAGATTTGTAAGTATTAAAAATATTCTCAATTCTAAGTCCATGCTCATTATTCATCTGTACTACTCGGTTAAAATAACTGTGCAGCTGGCGGTCTTACGTCACTCTGACGTACGACTAGGGTTGCCAAATTTTATTAGAAGAAATAGAGTATATCTGATTTCAAAGGAGGTAAATAAAGAGTACAGACTTCCAAAAAAGAGTGTCATTTATTTTATATTTAAAAAAAGGTATTTTTTTGTACTTTTTGCAGCACATAACAATTTTTCATGGTTTTTAAATGGATTGATATGTTTCCAAACATTCTAACTAAATTTATATAGATCAAGAGCTCATTTTCCCGCCACTTCACATTCATGACCAAAAATACTCTCTCAGTAAATGTTGAAATGGTGGGCACTAGTATAGTAAACATTGTGAAAAAGATTATTTCAGCATACTCTATTAGTGTTATAGATTATAGATTACGCCTACATGATATAGAGTACAATACTCTATTTTAGAGTACGGTTGGCAACCCTACGTACGACACCGCTATTGGCGCTCGAGGACAACGCGGGGTTCTGCGCGGGTAGGCGGGAGTGGGGTCGCATTCCAGCGAGGTGCACAGTTATTTTAGCACGTTTATTTTTTGTAAGTAAACCAGTTATTGGCATTTAAGAGAGTGCCTCTCCTATGTAATCAAATGCCCAGAAAATCATATTGAAATGCACTAGCATACAAAATTATAATGACATCGAAGGAAATATTCTAATATTTATTTAAAGAGTTGTTTCATCCAGTGAAATATTAATTATATATCTATACTAATATTATAAAGAGGACAGATTTGTATTTTTGTATATAACGAATAAACTTAAAAACTACTGAACCGATTTCAAAAAATCTTTCACCGTTATGAAGCTACACTATGCCCGGGTGACATAGGCTACTTTTTATCCCTATATTCCCACGGGAACGGGAACTACGCGGGTGAAACCGCGAGGCGTCCTCTAGTATATTATCACTAAATTATAAAAAAAGCTATCTAAAATTGTATTAATAGCATAGAAATGCCAAAATTGCGTAATTTGTATTTGTCTATAAACTCAGAAGTGCCAATAACTGACTGTCAGGGATAGGTTGGTTTACCCTATATGACAATATTTTACAATATTCATTATTTCCGACACTCCTGCACGTGTTTGTGATACTCGATTCAACTTCGTACCATTTTGTTTTCTAATTCAAAACATTGCATTCATGATTGGTGTCTAATATTGTGTGGCAGAATGCTCTAATTTCAAAATCAAAACACTGGGCTGACTGTATGAAGGTTGAACCTGGTATTTGTGTTTTTATGGCCTTCCGTGCATTATTAATAGTGAAAAGGTTGAATGAAACTATTTACCCTTTGGGATTGGATCGCAAAAAGAAGGTAAAGTACGATCTTGAATGAAATGAGGGTATTTTTTTAATCAAAGTTCAAATCATTTTGGTTAGTTATGGTTGCGAACAACGGGGATAACAGTGTTTGGATAACCTGGATTGGGCATAATCTATAATGAGACCATTACAATATGAGGTGGAGTTTGTAATTAATATGGGTAACCTTATCAAAACTTCCAATAGTAATTATTGGGTGATTTTCAATGAAGTTTTTTATATTTGTGTTTTTTTTTAATGCTGCTTAAATAGTGAATAAATTGGCCTATAACTAACAAGGTTGACAGTGGCATAAAATATAATATTTGCGGCTATACCTCAGGGCAAGGTGGCCAGTCGCAAAAAATATAATTCCGTCTACACCTCAGAACGTGAGTTAACTAATGCTTTAACAAAATCGCAGAACATGCAGCTAGTAGCAGCGCCAGTAGCGTGTATGAAGAGTACGACCCACTCGACTTTCTGTACGGAGAGACAGAAATGCGAGATGCGGCCGTGTACGCGACCATCAATAAGAAGGATACCATGCTGCCATCGCCGCCTCCCAAGTCTATACCTAGCGTGCCGGCTGTGGCTTTGAGGTCTACCACTGTGAGTAATACCATTTTTGAATCCTTTTTAACCCCTGATGGAAAAATGTGGAGTGTTATAGTTTGACGTGTGTTGCTGTGTATTTGTCTGTGGCAAAATAACTACTAAACGGATGAACCGATTTAGATTTATTTTGGTTTTGTTTGAAAGGTGACTTTATCGAGAGTGTTCTTAGCCATGTTTGATTAAAATCGGTTCTGCCGTTCAAACGTTACGGGCGTTTTACTGTTTGATTCGGGGTAGTTTCGATAGATATCGTGCCATAATTACGTGTTCAATAGATTTTCGATCGAATCGTGTCTACTACTAGTTAAATTATGTAATTTAAAAAGCATGAAATAAAATGTGTAAGGGGATTTAAAAAACAAACTACTTGTTTCCGTGTTTATTATATTTTCAACCTGAATTGTCTCACAAGGCAAAGTCCTTTCTTTCCATTTTTCTCGGTTTTGGGCAACTGTCCAGTCCTTTCTGTACATGTCAAGTTCGTCCCGCCATCTTAGCCTGGGTTTGCCGCGATGTTGCCGTAAAATTTTCCCACATTGTGGTAGGTTTAGGCAATAAAATGGTTTTCCCTATTAATACAATAATTCTTTGATAACATTGTAGCAAAACAAAAAACCTAACGTCACACAAAATCCTACATGGCACTTAGTTAGTTCTGAATTCAAATGATTATAGACGTTAAATCTAATAATTGATGTTCATGGAAATTAACATTCGTTTGTATTCGGAAGATGCGATGATTGCCAAGGGAGAATAGGTTACAGAAATATTTTTGTGGAGGATAAAATAATTCAAGCAAAAATTTACAAACTGAAAAACAATTTAACCACTCTAGACACTAGATATTATTATATTTCTCATATGTTTCAGAATAAACTTTACGACTGCATAGTGAAAACGAGGACAAGAAATTATGATAGCGAGCACAAAGCATTTCTCAAAATGGTACTGGATGTTAGAAGTAAGTGAATAATTATTTCTTTAGTTTCTGGTCGCCATTTAGCAGTAACTATTTAGTAATCTGTGATTTAGGGCCGATTTTACCAATCATTGGTTGAGACCGCTGAGAAACTACCAATCATAACGTTGTTTTTGCATACACTGAGTTTAGTTGAACTAATCGCGATTACTTTCATTAGTGAAATCGGCTCTTAGTCTGTTCGCCGAAGTAGCAGCAAAGGATTTCAAAGAATGGTCTTTCACTTTTCTTAGTCTGATCGGCGAAGTAGCAGCAAAGGATTTCAAAGAATGGTCTTTCACTTTTCTTAGTCTGTTCGCCGAAGTAGCAGCAAAGGATTTCAAAGAATGGTCTTTCACTTTTCTTAGTCTGTTCGCCGAAGTAGCAGCAAAGGATTTCAAAGAATGGTCTTTCACTTTTCTTAGTCTGATCGGCGAAGTAGCAGCAAAGGATTTCAAAGAATGGTCTTTCACTTTTCTTAGTCTGTTCGCCGAAGTAGCAGCAAAGGATTTCAAAGAATGGTCTTTCAATTTTCTTAGTCTGTTCGCCGAAGTAGCAGCAAAGGATTTCAAAGAATGGTCTTTCACTTAGTCTGTTCGCCGAAGTAGCAGCAAAGGATTTCAAAGATAGGTCTTTCACTTTTCTTAGTCTGTTCGCCGAAGTAGCTGCAAAGGATTTCAAAGAATGGTCTTTCACTTTTCTTAGTCTGTTCGCCGAAGTAGCAACAAAGGATTTCAAGAATGGTCTTTCACTTTTCTTAACTTTCGAGTACGAACTCGAACGAAACTAATCGCTTATTACTAGTTCTATAGGACTAGTCATCGACAAACAAGGCACTATCTCAGTAACAACAAGAGATAGTCTGTTACAATTTTAACAGATAATGAATACTAGAATTTGTAATACGAATTAATTGGAACAAACTCAATTATCGTCTTTGTTTTGGTCTCTCATAATTTAAGAGTTGCAATAGAATTTGAACTTTGTCTCCTATGACAAAGTTTTTGGTATTCCAAATTTGATAATTATTTCGAATTCTGAATTCAAAAATAGTACTATTACTCCTTCTTCAACATTGACTGGATTCTTCTTCTTCTTCTTTCTGGATTGGCTTCTTGTAACACTATGTTTGTTTATCTATGTCAACCAAACTTATATTCCGTCCAGCCTTTAATTTTACATTTGACAGTTCAAAACTTTTCATTTATTGATATCCTAATGCGTTTGCGATTCGATTTGTAACAACAATCAACTTTATTACGAAGAAATTTTAAACGATTTAACAGATTAGTATTTTATTTTTGCTCAATATTATGTATTGTTTTATAATCAGGCATTTCAATTACTATGTTTTATGTATTAAAATCAATTGTTACATTTTGTATAACTTTTATCTGTCTAAATGTTCATTTTATATCCAATTTTGCTTTTTTCAATATTTAACCTCACTTACTTAACTTTTTGATAATTAGTTTATTTTTTATTCATGATAATAAAATTAATTATTAAATTTTTACTGCTTTATTTACTGATACCAAATTCGATTCATTTGCGAATTTTAATTCATCGAAATATCGGGGCTAAAGAGCACGTCGCTACACTATTGTAAGCGTACATGAAGTCAATCATCTGCCTAGCCTTTTTTCCAATTATGTTGGGCTCGGCTTCCAGTCTAAACGGATTCAGCTGACTACCAGTGTTTTACATGGAGCGACTGCCTATCTGACCTCCACAACCCTTGTTACTGGGTAACACAATACCTCTTGGCTAGACTAGTGTCAGATATCAGGCTTCTGACTACTCGTAACCATTGTTAAAGATCTTCAAATGACAGCCGGGACCAACGGCTTAACGTGCTTTCCGTGGCACGGAGGAAACTCGGTATGTAAAGATGGTCACCCATCCACGAAACGACCTCGGCAAGCATTGCTTAACCTTGATGATCGACCCGTGCGGCTGTTATTATTTAGCCACGAGCTGTCACATGTCTTCGAGTTTTTGGTTCTAAGACATGCCGGTTTCCTCTCAATGTTTTCATTCACCGTACATAAAGTATTGCATTTTATTGTCTATGTTAATAATTTTATTATTAAACTGTAAAATTAAAGGCTGGACGGAATATAGTGTGGCTTTTCTGTTTATTAATCCAGTTCTTTTTCCAGAAAGATTCAATTACTTGGATGAGACGACGAACCCGGGGCACGTGATAGCGGCGCGCTCGGGCGGCAAGTACCCACCGAACACCAGCATCAAGATTCTAGTCCACCACGCTCACTCCGACGAACCCATCACCTTTACCTCCGATGGTAAGAGAACTATCTCATAACACTCATTATCATCATCATCATCAACCTATAGCAGTCCGTTGCTGGACATAAAACCGCTCTAATCGCTAGCCATTTGTTTCGATTTTCGGCAGCTCTCATCTAGCTTCTGCCACCCTGCGATGATCGTCGCTCCACCTAGCCTGAGAACAACCTTACGTTAACCCATTCGTGGTCTATACTCAAGAACACGTTTACCTTAAGGACGCTGTTACATTTTCGACGAACTCAAATTTAGGTATCTAGTAGCACACAACAACATTACGCGCACGCACTCATTGAAACTACTGAGCGCTCGATTTTATACATCACTGAAATAATATTGGTCCTTGTTATTATTTTTTAATTTCATTGAAGTTGATTCAGGAAGGTTAGTTGGCACTTTGAAAATGCATTTGGTAACTGTTACAAACCGTCGTCGTAAAAAGTAGGTTATTATTTTCAACCGACTTCAAAAAAAGGAGGTGCTCTATCTATTCGACCCGTATGTATCCGCGATTTTCTTTAAAACTACTTATCCGATACTATCGGGTTTACGTCGATTAATGTATGTGTTTTCAGGGAAGGTTTTATTGTATAATATATTAGGATATGATAAAGATCTTCGGAGTTAGGACAATGGAACTCTACAATAACAAATAGCAAATGACCTGCGATTAGTGTGATCGTATAGTTATGTTTTGTTTTCACCATACCATAATATAAAATCACGCTTGTACGTTTTTAGGGGGTTAAAAGATTTATTTAGTATACCTACCCAATATGGGGTACCAACAAAAACTAAAAAGAGAAAAATAATAACTTTTCCGTGTCGAAAAACGAAAAACAATAGATACCGACACCGACTTTCGAAAAGAGAATTAGCTTTCACTTTGTTGTAGTAAGTAGGTATTTTTAAAGAAACGCAACGTAAAATAAGTAGATACCTAAAACGAAATAAATTCCGGTCACAAGGATTAAAAAACCGGCCAAGTGCGAGTCGGACTCGCGCACGACGGGTTCCGTACCATTATTGCAAAAAACAGCAAAAAAAACACGTTTGGGAGCCCCAATATTTATTTTATTCTGTTTTAGTATTTGTTGTTATAGCGGCAACAGAAATACATCATCTGTGAAAATTTCAACTGCCTAGCTATCACGGTTCATGAGATACAGCCTGGTGACAGACAGACAGACAGACGGACCGCGGAGTCTTCGTAATAGGGGAAACCCTAAAAATGACTTGAACATTTTGCATTACATATTATGTAAAATATTACCATCAAACATTTTTGGAGTATTACATAATGAGCACCAAAAAACATGACAATGACACCTGTGACGAAAAGATGCCAAATTTTCGTCGGCGCCATCTTGTATTTTGGTTTGACCCCGTATTCGTCATACATACATACAAACCGGTTCAAATCATAAATCTCCTCCCACCCATCCACTTCTAATCTTCACCGCCGCCAGCTTAACTTACCCATCCAAATCCTAACCTTACTAAGAGCTGCTTAAACCCACCCATCCAATTCTCAACCTTGTCAACAACTGCTTAACAATACCTATCCAAATCCCGATCATACCCAACATAATTTCTAAATCACATTCTAATAATAAAAGGAAACTCAAACATACTTTTATTTCGGTCCGGTAAAATATCAACTCCTTTCGATCACGACATACGACTCACGCATGCACACTACAATCTTTTCTATTACTTTTATCGTATTTATTTTTGCAAAAAAGCAATACGCTCGTCCTTCCACGAGCGCTTCTGAGCGCGGAATGATAAGCTTCGAGTGCAAAATGTATGAAGAAGTCGGCAAGTGTTTTTATTTTAGCTAAT
This sequence comes from Orthosia cruda, assembly GCA_964057195.1. Classification (NCBI taxonomy): domain Eukaryota; kingdom Metazoa; phylum Arthropoda; class Insecta; order Lepidoptera; family Noctuidae; genus Orthosia; species Orthosia cruda. Next base: position 24,376,093 of record OZ059838.1, read on the forward strand.
TATTAAAATATATATTGATTTGGGTAAAAAATAATTATCTGAACCTGTAAAGGACTATATATACCGCAATTTTTTTATAATTTTGAAGATAAAAAATGCTGTAAAATTAACTAAACTGGGACCTATTCGGACCCTACTTTTTTAATATTTTTGCGATTATCGTGATGGGCAAAACGTATTTGTGCGAAAATTTTGTATGATGTCATGCAATTTTTCTGATGCCAATTTGGAGCTGAATATATTATCTTTAAATTAAGACCATGATATCCTCACATCTGTGATTGCATATACATTAAAATTGTACTTGAAAAGTACTGTTATTTGTAGAAAAATGTAATAGCGTCCTTAACGGTCATCTGTTCTATGGCTAATAGTGTCCGAATGAAACTGGTATTTTATGACCGAAACCGAATTTCGGCAACAGTCTTAGTTTCGGCCGAAACCGAAACTTAAACTTCCTTACAAGGGTCATGTTTTGAGGGAAAAATAAAGGAAAAGTTATTGTAATCCGTCGGTCTTTATTTTTAACCCCCGACACAAAAAGAGGGGTGTTATAAGTTTGACGTGTGTTGCTGTGTATCTGTGTGTCTGTGTATCTGTGTGTCTGTCTGTGGCACCAAAGCGCCTAAACGGATGAACCGATTTTGATTTCGTTTTTTTTTTGTTTGAAAGATGATTTTGTCGAGAGTGTTCTTAGCTATGTTTGAATAAAATCGGTTTAGCCGTTCAAAAGTTATGGGCGCTTTACTGTTTGAATCGGGCGGTTTTCGCAAGATATCGTGTCATAATTAAGTGTTCAATAGATTGCCGATCGAAGCGTATCTACTATGTACTAGATAAATTATGAAGCATGAAAAGTAACGTCCTCACTGGGAGCATTCTGGCGAGAGCATTTGTAAACAAGCAATCGTAGGCGAGCAACAAATGCTTCCCATCGAGCCCAGCATTCACTTTCGAGCAAAACTATGAACGTTCGAGTGAACATTCCTTTGCGAGCTTGGAGCATTCGAATACGATCTTAAATGTCATTCATTCGATAATACGATTGACTAAGAAGGTCACAAAAACTCAAGATCAAGAAACTGTTCCTTGTTTATAAGTAGCCAGTAATATTCCTAGATATATAATATATTAATTTCATTATCTGAGTACCGCTTTCGAGCGTTTTATTTGCGTGAACATTCGAATGCGAGCAGTTTCCGTGAAAATCGTTACGACGTCCACACCGGCCGAAGTTCGCGCTTGCTTGTAAGCGTTGTAACGCTCGGCTTAACGTCCACACCACTCCAATATTCGACGTCGAATGCTCATTACACGTGAATGCTCTTAGTGAGGACGCTCCTAAATAAAAATGAGACGGGGGTTTTTTAAATTTTGAATTTTTTTTTATCTTTAAATCACATAGCTATGCAGTATTCGACATTTTCACTTATTGGTACGATAATCAATATAACAACCCCTCATTAAAACAAAAATATTCGCAAAATAATACTCGCTTGGATGGAATTTAACGCGCCGAACATGACCAATCACAGCGCGTGAACGCCCGAATGTAGTTTCGGTTTCAGTCGTAGTTTCGGCAGGTTTGCCGCCGAAACAGAAACTAAACCGAAACTCGTTTTTTTGCCGAAACCCAACCGAAACCGAACTTTCGGTCGGACACTAATGGCTAATATGGCCGGCCCATTGCCATACACATTGCATGCCATTCAGATAAAGTTTATCGTTAAATATCTAACCGACACTTTCATCACCTTGACCTTCTAGTCTTATTCGATCAGTCCGACGAACTTTTACCTTCGATGGTAAGCGAAATTCTTTCAACTTGCGGTAAAATAAAGTCTGTGAAATCGTAACCCAATTTTGTTTCTGGTTATATAAGGAATTTAAACCTCATGCCTTACCCATGTAGGTGAAAATCTACTTAATACCCCCTCCACAAAGTTCACTGTATTACAATACATTATTGGTTTCGGATACGAGGGATTTTAACCCCTCATGGCTTACTAACAGAGTTGAATACTAATATTTTCGTTTTTGGTTTACAGTGGAATCGACAGTGGGACATGTGATATTAACTGTAGTGTGTTCTCTTGATGAGGACATTAGAGAAGATATGTCTGAATATATGTTGCGGGTAAGATTTTTTTAGTTAGTAGTTAAATACGCACTGATAGGCAATTAGATTTGAACCTAGAGCCTATCAAGTGGCTTGGCAAGAAAACGCTAGGCGACTTGCTAGGCTTTACTCGCTAAGGCTTGGCACGCATTGCGATTTTTAGCGGCGCGGATTTCATTCGCATACTGCGGATAAAATATCGCGCTTTTTCTTTCTACCTGTATAAAAATATATATAACTATATACATCTTTCAAAATATTCGCGCGAATTTAATCCGCGCCTCGGTGCGTTGGATTCTTTGTCAAAACACGGCTTTCTTGCGGTATTATTTCCGCGCGATTTTTTGAACCGCATTGCGTGCAGCTTCGTACATTTCCATGTGTCTCAGAATGTGCGGCAAAAAAATCGCGAATTAAAACCGCAATGCGTGCTAAGCCTAAGTTAGGTATTCGGCCTAACATAAATTATTGAAACGGGTAACATAATTGTAGATTTTGAAGAATAACAACATTAAAAAAATACAGAATTGAAAACGTAATTTTTCTACTTTCCAGGTATGGGGAGCGAAAGAATACCTAACCCCCGGCAGTTGCCTCAGCGAATACGATTACATACGGGAATGCGTGCGTCTAGAGAAAGACGTGACGCTAAGTCTAACCGAAGGCAAAGACAACGTGTTAGCGCGAACCGAGCGGGATGACGCTAGGGACGCTCATCTGACGCTTGATGACCTGCTGCCGTGTCACGGAGCCACACCGCAGTTGTCCTTTGACAACTTGTCTATATTGTTAGGTAAGTTAGTTCTTAGTATATTTAGACTCATCGTGATGGATGACGCTAGGGACGTTCATCTGACGCTTGATGACCTGCTGCCGTGTCACGGAGCCACACCGCAGTTGTCCTTTGACAACTTGTCTATATTGTTAGGTAAGTTAGTTCTTAGTATATTTAGACTCATCGTGATGGATGACGCTAGGGACGCTCATCTGACGCTTGATGACCTGCTGCCGTGTCACGGAGCCACACCGCAGTTGTCCTTTGACAACTTGTCTATATTGTTAGGTAAGTTAGTTTTTAGTATATTTAGACTCATCGTGATGGATGACGCTAGGGACGTTCATCTGACGCTTGATGACCTGTTGCCGTGTCACGGAGCCACACCGCAGTTCTCCTTTGACAACTTGTCTATATTGTTAGGTAAGTTAGTTCTTAGTATATTTAGACTCATCGTGATGGATGACGCTAGGGACGTTCATCTGACGCTTGATGACCTGCTGCCGTGTCACGGAGCCACACCGCAGTTGTCCTTTGACAACTTGTCTATATTGTTAGGTAAGTTAGTTCTTAGTATATTTAGACTCATCGTGATGGATGACGCTAGGGACGTTCATCTGACGCTTGATGACCTGCTGCCGTGTCACGGAGCCACACCGCAGTTGTCCTTTGACAACTTGTCTATATTGTTAGGTAAGTTAGTTCTTAGTATATTTAGACTCATCGTGATGGATGACGCTAGGGACGCTCATCTGACGCTTGATGACCTGCTGCCGTGTCACGGAGCCACACCGCAGTTGTCCTTTGACAACTTGTCTATATTGTTAGATAAGTTAGTTCTTAGTATATTTAGACTCATCGTGATGGATGACGCTAGGGACATTCATCTGACGCTTGATGACCTGCTGCCGTGTCACGGAGCCACACCGCAGTTGTCCTTTGACAACTTGTCTATATTGTTAGGTAAGTTAGTTCTTAGTATATTTAGACTCATCGTGATGGATGACGCTAGGGACGCTCATCTGACGCTTGATGACCTGCTGCCGTGTCACGGAGCCACACCGCAGTTGTCCTTTGACAACTTGTCTATATTGTTATGTAAGTTAGTTCTTAGTATATTTAGACTCATCGTGATGGATGACGCTAGGGACGTTCATCTGACGCTTGATGACCTGCTGCCGTGTCACGGAGCCACACCGCGGTTGTCCTTTGACAACTTGTCTATATTGTTAGGTAAGTTAGTTCTTAGTATATTTAGACTCATCGTGATGGATGACGCTAGGGACGCTCATCTGACGCTTGATGACCTGCTGCCGTGTCACGGAGCCACGCCGCAGTTGTCCTTTGACAACTTGTCTATATTGTTAGGTAAGTTAAAGTTTACAAAATACTACTTAACACCCACATTGTGTTTGCCATTATTGGTTTCGGATACGAGTGATTTCAACCCCTCTTGTCTTACTATTCTTCGCTTACGTCAATTTGTATATTGGATATAATAAAAGGTAGTAGCAGGCGGGCGAGCACGGCCCTCTAGGACAGGATTGAGTAACACATTTTTATCACAGTTTGGGAGCAAAAACTGTAATAAAATACGTGACTCAAGCCTATAATAATAATATAATATAATAATAAAATTCTTTATTTCTCCTCACAATGACAAGCTTATTCTATGTTTTACATTCTATATGTCTTAATAACAATGTGAAGAGCTGGTGTCTGAGTTAGGCATAAAATGCCTGTATTACAAATCACCAGGTCCCTACCCCACGGAAGGAAAGATAGTTTTCATCAAAAAATATGGTATTACAATTCAAAGTTATAGATATGGAGATTAATTATTAAGAATTTAAAACATTTTGACGGTAGAAGTAATAAAAACGAAGCTATAAACAAAAAGTTAAGCAGAGCGCCTGTATGTGTGTGTCTAAGAGAGTGTATGATGTTAGTGTCCATGTGATGTCACTGTGTAGTGTTGAGTTGGTGAATATCAGGTGTAGTGTGCCTATGTGTGAGGATTTGAGTGTAAGTTATAAACTTATATCGTACTAATTTAGTTTGAATTAAGTAGACTTTCTGTAAAACTATAATCCAAATTTTGCAACCAGTTCGACACCAAAGACTTACATTTGGTTTTTGGTAAAGGATTTAAGACCCGGTTTAACTTATTGTATAAGTTTGAACCCTGGTAGCAGAAAAACCGATGTGAAAACTTAGTTTTGAAAGACGATGCAGAGCAGACTACATGTTTGCGACGTTTGTTTCTGATTGTTGCTGGTTCAAAAGTTATTAAGGAGTGTTGTTTCATACCCGTTTTAGGATGAAGAGCTGTCTCACAGTAAGTACCTTCCATTTTGAGTAGAGATCAGTTGTTGGGTGATAAAAAGGTAGAAACAAGCTTACCTTTAGGAGTGCTCTTTGTGCTCTTTCAACTTTTAGGAAATGAGTTTTACATGTGCCACCCCATGTGGTGATACAGTATTCAAGCTGGGATTGGCAGAGAGCATAGTAGACCGATTTTATAATAGATTTTGATGCAGTGTTTCTTAAGGCTTTAAATATAACTATAAGTCTACGTACTCTCGCAGATAAAAGATTAATATGATTGTGAAATTTAAGATTTCTGTCAATAATTACGCCTAAATACTTGGTGGATTCAGTATTTTTAAGGTTAGGACACTGACAACTTGTGTCATTTGTATTTGTGCACGAATGGGAGATAATGCTTAAAGAGGGAAGTCGGTTTGTCATTGGTTTTAATGGAAAATGTTATGTAGGTCGTTTTATCTACATTTAGCGTAAGTAAGTTGTTATTTAACCAACTGGTCACAGTGTTCATGCCTATCTGAGCTTTGGCAAAAACTTCATGCCAGGAGTTTCCACTGAAAAGTAAAGCCGTATCATCCGCAAACGCAACAATTTTCGAATCGGGTAATCCTAGCTGACATATATCGTTTATATAGACTAGAAACAAGGTCGGTCCCAGAATACTGCCCTGAGGAACTCCAAAAGTCACTGGGACCTCTTCACTGGTTATGTTACCGATTTTTACACATTGCGTTCTGTCAGTTAGGTAATCTTTAAATAATTTTAATTGAAGATCCCGGATACCAAGGCTTTCGAGTTTCGTTAACAGGATAGGGACAGAGACTGTGTCAAAGGCCTTCGCTAAGTCTAAGAATATTCCAATGCTTTTTCTCTTTGAATCTAGGTTGTTAACTATATAGTTTGTTAGTTCTAACACAGCATCGATGGGGTTGGCGTATCCATTGTGATAAAAACCCCAAATTAAACCAATAAAGATTTAAAAAAAATAAAAAAAAAACACAGCATCGGCGGTGGATCTCTTGGCTCTGAAACCAAATTGTGCTTGTGACAGAAGATTTTTATTTTCCAAGTAGTTAACAAGTCTTTTGTTAATGATGCGCTCTAAAATTTTTGATAGGGTAGGGAGAATTGAGATTGGCCTATAGTTATTGACACAGTCTCTGTCACCACTCTTATGTATCGGGTGGACTCTTGACTTCTTATAGATCTTTGGAAATACACCGGTTGTGAGAGACAAATTACAGACGTATGTTATTGGTAATGTTAGAATATCTTTATTTGATTTCAAAATGTCGCTAGATATCATATCAAGACCTACCGAACAATCACTCTTTAACCCTGCTATTAACGTCCCAATCTCATCTTCATCCGTAGGGAGCAGGCAAAATGAATGGCTACACAAGTTTAAGGTGATAGGTTCCGTTTGCAGATTATTTTTAGTGATTTTGTCTGCTAAAGATTTACCAACATTTGCGAAGTATCGGTTAACATTATTTGCAGAATTTTGGGGGTCATTGGTTGTACGATTCGTACACTTGCAGAGTTGTTGTTGTTGAGGTTGAAGCACGAAGAGAAAAGATCACTCAGTTTTCGTTAGATTTATTACGTATTTTTGTGTTTACAAGTAATACTGTTGACGATTCCTTTCTCTAATGTTAGTCACCGCGTAGCAGTTATCGTACTCATTGATTTAAAGTGTTTCATGTGTATTTATAATATTATTGGAATGACGCACGTGTGGTGCACGGCACCGCGTCAGCAAAATATGTACAGTTTTAGACTGTACATCTTGGCAACCCAAAAAGAAGAAACCAACGAGAAGAGAAAGGAAAAGTCATCACAAAGTTAGTTAAGTAATTAATCAATCAAATAGAAAGGCGATGTTCCTGTTCCCAGGTTGAGGCTCCCGCCGCAAGTCCTTTGTTGTTTGTGCTGCGACGGTTTCATGCTGCTGGCACTCTGTTTTGCGGAAAACTTGAAGTTCAATATCTTCAGGTTGACTCGAAGTTTTGTTCTTAGCGTTGTGTGTGCAATAGTGTGGACAACGATTTCTCCCAACCACGACAAGTACGACTATGATGGCGATCGCCAGCAAAGAGTAACTTATGGCATATTGATGAATGTCGTGACTTGTTAGTGTTGGTAGTGAAGCTTCATTTTGCCGTTGAGTTGCAATTTTCTGATCAATTGTTACAATTTCCTGATCCGTAGCCTTTGACTGAAGGATATTTGGAGCATAGCGATATGTTAAGTTCACTATCTTGTTAATAGATGTATCAAATGTTGGAGCTGTAAACTCATAATCCATCTTCATATGACTGCTGTATCGGCGTTGAGCGTAGATGGTTAAGTCGTTGGATTGCAGTACGCATCCCTGAGATAATGTCACTATGTTCGATAATGCAATGGTTTGTGATGTGACGTCGTTGCTACATATGATTCGTAATGCACACGTTTCGCAGCAAATCGCCAGCCAGCTGTTTTGAGTTTGTAACTCTATCCAAGTGTCTTTGCATGACGCGCGTTCGACGTCACAAGGTTCATTGTTTTGATGCGATAGCAGTTTTGCCTCACAAGGAGCGTTTTTGCTGTGTAGGTCAAATGATGGCAGGTTTTTCTTGCATAAGAAATTCTGCGATTTTTGTTGCATGCAGTGTTTCAAGTCATCTTTGGACATAGACACGTAAATGTTCTTCTTGAAGTTGACAGCGATGTACTCGTTTGATAACTGCACATATGTAGTTTCCTTAGCATTGTTAACCGGTAAAGGTATCGCTTGGTATATTACGAAATCTTCGTTAGCTACAAGTGGAATATGTGCTTCGAAAAGAAAGTAATTTTCAGTAACTCGTGCTTTCACATTGATCAGCTTGTAGATATCTTTAATGTTTTCTTTGTAGTTCTCAACTGGTAGCGATAAAGATTTCGGAAGGCTTCCGGATATTTCCGTTAATTTTTGAATCAGACGCACCGGACTTATCAGATGGACATCTACATGACCTTGGTAGACGTTAGTTAGAGTATTAAACAGCATCTCCTGGAACGTCCTCAAGCTGTTGATCAATAGGTACGTCGTTAACGAAGCAGAGTTGAGGTAGGTAGTAGCCGAAAGTATTTCCATTTCCGTTTCGATGGATGCTATATTTTTATTGGTCTGATTGATAAAGTTATCAATGGAGTTGAATTGACGCTGAATATTGTCTTCAGTTTGTTTCAATACTTGATTCTCAAGCTCCACAATCGTTGTTTGATTTTTTAATAACTCAAGTAAGTAGTTCTCATTGGTTTGCAGAGATTGAATATCGTTTTGATATTTCTTAGCGAATTGTTGGTCCAATATCCCAAACAGACTGTTAGCTATGTAGCCGACTCCGTCGACTAGACCCCGTTTCTTCCTGTTGCTCAGGTGTTTGTGGGGATTTATAAGTATAGAGTTGTAGTAGTTTAGAAGTTCTAGTTCATGATTTAATTGTTCCATGGTTGATCTGCAGTGTTGTAGATTCGTTTTTTGGCATAAGTTGTGAATATTCTCGAAGTAAGTTTGAGTACGACGAGTCCCATCCCAATAGTTTGTTAGGTTGTAGTACATCATTAGTATCCATTCATCGTGCACTACTTGCATTTTGCCGACGGTGTCATAGTATATGGGCCGCTCGCGTTCCAGACTTGTAATCTGAGCGGTCGCCGCCGGCGCTCCGCGCGTGCCATCGGTGGCGGTATAAGATCCCGTTACAAATGTAAACAATGATAACATTGTTATTAGTAACGTTGAGATAAGATTCTTTGACTTCTTCCGCCGTTCGTTTTTCGATTTCTGTGGAGGCTTATTTTTCATTTCGTTTTCTTTGGTTTCCTCAGTTTCAGAGTTCAATGGTAATGGCGACAGTTTTGTTATTGGGCGCTTTATGATTCCTGCTTGAGTTTTAACAGTAGTTACTCGAACATATCCATCAGATCCTGGATGTGTTTCCAGAATCCGACCTAGGGCCCATTTTCCCGGCGGTAGATTGTTTTCTTTCACCAGTACTACATCGCCTTCTTTAACGTTTCTAGAAGGCTTGTTCCACTTACTACGTGTTTGTAGAGTGGTAAGGTAATCGTTTGACCAGCTTTTCCAATATTGTTGGAACATATGCTCGGTACGCTGCCATCTACGGCGTAAATCAATGTTTTTTACGTCACTGTAATCCGAGAGTGGCATGGACAATATTGGGCTTCCTGTAAGGAAATGTCCAGGCGTTAGGCAGTTGTAGAACTCTTCTGGATCTTCAGTTAGCGGGCACAGAGGTCTTGAATTCATGCAGGCTTCTATTTTTGCTAAAATCGTTATGAACTCCTCGTACGTTAGTTTTTGGTCCCCCAGTACTCGTCGCAGATGGTGCTTCATAGACTTGACGGCAGCTTCCCACAGACCGCCAGCAGTTGGCCAGGCGGGGGCGTTGAAATGCCACTCCACCTCCAATTTGGCCAGTTCGTTGAAAACATCTGGTTTCAGTAGTTGTTTGAACTCTTCGAATTCCTGACGAAGCACCTTTGCAGCGCCGATAAAGTTTGTACCACAGTCAGAGTACATGTGTTTCGGGGTGCCGCGTCTCGCACATAGTCTTTGGAAGGCCGCCATAAACGTTTCTGTGCTAAGGTCTGATACGAGTTCAATATGAACAGCTTTCGTCGCCATACATATAAATATGGCTATGTATCCCTTTGAAGTTTTTACGCCTCTACCCTTGTTGTGTTTAACATCCACATGACCGGTAAAGTCTACTCCTGTGTGCGTGAAAGGGCGGCACGGAGTGATCCTTTGCGGTGGTAGGTCACCCATCAGTTGATAGCTATCTGTCTTGTTGAAGCGATGGCAGCGTACACATCTTCGAAGTTGGTTCTTGACAGCCCGGTTGCCGCCAACGATCCAGTAACGCTGTCTAATATAAGTCAGCGTTAGCCGAGCTCCTCCATGTAATGTGGCTGAATGTGCTTGTTCTATAAGAAGTTGTGTAAATCTTCCTTTATGTGGTACGATTATTGGATTCTTCATATCCCCAGTTAATCTTGAGTGTTTAAGACGACCTCCGACACAGATGATGCCCGCTTTGTTTACATAAGGATTCAATTTGCAAATTGCGCTTTTCTTTGATACTGTTTCGTTGTTAACGATTTGTTTGTATTCAGAATTGAACTGCAATCGCTGCGCTTGAATAATGATACTAATGCGCGCTGCGCTTAGTTCACTTGTTGTTAGGTACGTAGTTTCCGATTTCGTCCTATTGCGCACATTTGTAATGAAGCGTAATATCCATGCGATGACCCTGTTTGCTTGTGTCAATGAGCTGCATTTGCTCAATAAATTGATAATTATATTATGATCGATATTTTCTTGCGTGATTTTAGCGTGGTTTAAGCCGCCAAAATTCGTTTGGAAAGTGCAAGGCATATCTGCCGGCGGATCTTGTTTTGTTAAGAACTCTGGGCCTTGCCACCACAGGTTGAAGTTTACTAGTTTGCTTGGCAAAAGACCTCTTGAGGCGCAGTCTGCTGGATTTTGCTCTGATTTGACATAATGCCACTGAGCTGCAGGAATGACGTTTTTGATCTTTGTAACTCTGTTGGCTACGTAAGTTTCCCATCTTGATGTTTCGCCTTGAATCCACGCGAGGACCACTTGAGAATCCGACCAAGCCCGTGTTGATATGTTATATCCACAGAATGTTTCCTTGGTTTTCTCCATCAAGTCAGCTAGTAGCTGAGCACCACACAGTTCCAGTCTTGGTAGTGTTGTTTTCTGAGTCAGTGGAGCCACCCTTGTTCGAGCAGCAAGTAGAGTTACGATGGGTTGGCCATGTTCGTTGAACACCTTGCTGTAAATAACGCAAGCGTACGCCTTTACACTTGCGTCGCAGAAGCCTAGCAATTCGACACATTGTTGTGTGTCGCCAATCCATCTATTTATCGTTATTTTATTAATGAACGGCAGTTCTGTTTTTAGGTTCAGCCACTCAGATTCAATGTTGCTGGGCACTATGTCATCCCAGCTAAGTTTACTCATCCAGACTTTCTGGAATAGTAGTTTGGCCTTGACCGTTACTGGGGAGAGCCAACCCAATGGGTCGTAAAATCTTGATATGGCTGAGAGTAAAGATCTCTTTGTTAGTTGTTTGGAGTTTTCCACAGGCCAGTTAAAGTGGAAGTTGTCGCTGTTTGGATTCCAACCGAGGCCTAACGTTTTGCTTGATTCTTCCCCTTTAAAATCAAACATGGTTTGAGTTGAAATTTGATCCTTGCGTAAGTCTTCCAGTATAGCGCGGTCATTGGCTGTCCACTTCCGTAAATTCATGCCTCCTCCTTTTAACAGTTGGATCAAGGAGTTTTGCAGTTTTTTCGCTTCTGTGAGGTTGTTATGGCCGCTAATGACGTCATCTACGTAGCATTCTTCTATGAGTGTCTTGGCAGCTGCCGGATGTTTGTGACCGTCGTCAATGGCTAGTTGCTTCAATGTTCGCATAGCTAGCCATGGTGCGCATTTGGTCCCGTAGGTTACTGTGCAGAGCTGGTAATCGCGAAGATGTTGATCTCGTGAGTCCCGCCATACAATTCTCTGTAGATGTTGTTGTTCTTTTGAAATCCAAATGCAGCGGTACATCTTTTCAATGTCAGCCGTAAATGCGTATTTATACGTTCGCCATTTCAGTATAAGGGCCTGAATGTCCTTTTGTAAGTTGGCGCCTTTTTCCATGACGTTGTTCAGGCTGACGCCAGTCGTAGTTTTTTGAGAGGCGTTAAATACGACCCTCAACTTTGTTGTTGTCGAGTTTTCTCTCAAGACCCCGTGGTGCGGTAAGAAGTAGACGTCAGTAGGTATCTGAGGTGCTAATTTCATGTGACCCAGATCCGCGTACTCTTCCATGAATTTTTTGTACATGGAGGAAAGCTTTTCGTTCTTCTCTAGCCGTTTTTCCAACTGTAGAAACTGCGAAACCGCAATTGTTCTAGACTTGCCTAGTTTCTCTCTGTAGTCTGGAACTAGAGGCATTTTGACGATGTACTTTCCGTCAAATGATCTTCTTACAGTTTCGTTATAAAATTGTTCACACTGGTCATCTTTGGGGATATCTTTAGTTTTTTGAATTTCTTCATTCTCCCAAAATTTTGTTAAATCCTCTAAGTTGACTACAGTAACGTGGCAGTTAAACGTTTGTTTCATCTTTCCGCATAAAATCCACCCAATTTGCGTTTGTTGTGCAACTGGGGAGCTGTTATTGCCTTTCAATACACCTCCTAGGATAATTTCGGAGTATACGTCGGCTCCTAGTAATAGGTCGATTTGCCGAGATACGTTGAAGTCAGGATCTGCAAGTTTCAAGTTTTTCAAGTGACTCCATGCACCTTTCTCGAACGTTTTCATAGGCAGGTTGTTTGTTAGCTTCGTCATAATAAGTGCTTGAGTTTCAAAGTTATAATCGGAGTGAATCGATTGACAGGTAAGTTTCAGTTTTCCCCTGCATTCTCTGGAAACAGAGCCGATTCCCGATACTGATGCGTTGATCCCGCGCCGAGGAAGACGTAATATTTGTGCAGCGTTTTCTGTTATCAAGTTCACCTGTGAGCCTTGATCGAGCAACGCACGTAGTGTTACATAAATCCCATCTGCAGATTTTATTCTCAGCTGGACCGTAGTCAGTAGAACCTCCATGTTGTCTTTAGACAAATGGTTAGATGTTGGTTGTTGAGATGAAGGGCGTTGTTCAACATTGTTTTTTCTAGTCGCTGACGTTATGGTTTGGTTGTCCGGATTGTGCAATAGTGTGTTGTGTTTCAAGTTACATTCTTTGCACATTTTCGTGGATTTGCACTCGTCATTTCCGTGGCTGAATAAACAGTTTTTGCACAGCTGCAGTTTCGACACGGTGTCATTTCGCTTGCCAAAGTCCATTTGTAGGAATTTGTCACATTGGCGCAGAACGTGACTTCCGTTGCAGAATGGGCATTTTCCGTAAATAGCATGATAGTTGTTTGTTTTATTTTGATTGAAGTTATAGTTATGTTTCTTCATCTGGGTTTGCTTGTTGAATGTTTTCCAGTTGGATGATTTTTCTGTGGCTGTAGGGTTCGCCCTTTTAGCTGATTTCATCGTTTCGTATGCCATGAACTGTGTTTCGAGGAAATACAGGAAGTCGTGGAGGTTCTGTAGTTCTCTGTGATCTTGAAGTTCTTTCATGTAGTCACTCAAAGTACTGGAGTCCAGTTTTTGTGACATGATGTGCACAATGATCGGGTCCCAAGTTGAAGTATCAATACCGATGTTAGAGATGCCGTTCAGGCATTCGGTAATGACGTCATGCATCTTCTTCAAATTGTATGAGTCTGCATGTTGTATGATCGGCAGATTTAGCATGTTGTTCATAAATGAAGTAAACTGGAGGCGACGATTGTCGTAGCGCTGAATTAATATATCCCAGCATGAGTTATAGTTTTCAGTGCTAATGGTCAGATGCTGCACTAAGCGTTCAGCTTCTCCTCGCAGCTTGGTCTTTAAGTGTTGCATTTTCTGCGCGTTGTTGATCATAGGGTTTTTGTGAATAGCTTCCAGAAATAGGTCTTTGAAGGAGATCCACTGACTGTAGTTGCCGGAGAACTCAGGGATTTCGATCTTAGGTGTCGATTTCTGGTAGTGGACGGTGGACCAGATTTTGGCATGGATTTTCCTCTTTAGCTCATCATATTGTTGTTCAATGTCCGTGAACATTTTGTAGTAATGTTCGTTGGATCCTTTCAGTTGAAAGTCTATTTCCCAATGAAGTTTATCGATGGGTTCCCATTTCGATTTCAAGGTTGCGAAGTGGTCTTCCAGTTCCCATCTTTCCGATATAGTGATTAAGTCAATCTTGGAGATGACACGGTGAATCGCGTTGAAATTGCATTCTTGCTTGTTAAGCAAGAGTTGTATGTTGCTGTCGTCATCTTCTGAAGTCCCACCTAGGTCGAACTTCACGTTTTGTTTGCTCAAAGTCGTCAGTTTGCTAGTTATGTCTGTTTTAGTTGATAAGAACATTTCTTTAGTTTTTTCGTAGATGTCGTCCTTGAAATATGCTATGTTCTTATCTTCTAGTTCGAGCAACAGTTGGGCATGCCTGCCTTCGAAGTCTTGCCATTGGTTTTCTAGCGACGACAAGCGTTTCTTCAGGTATTCCACAGATTTTCGTGATGATGAATCCTTGCGATAGTTGACACATAATGCTTTGATGTTATCGAAGCACGTTGACTGCAATTCTAGCATATCCATGTTGATGCTTGCTGACACGTCGTTGACTGTGGCAGGAGAGCGTTGCGTTGTATTGCGAAGGCTACTGCGTTGCTTGTAGTCTTCTCCGTTTCAAATCTTGAAATCGTTGACTTACTTGATTTGAAATGGTCAGTGGAACTCAGCACCCTTGCACCTCTGTCACGATATTATGCGACTTCTCAATCTAGCTGGGGCGACCCGCTTCTGGGAGACCAGCTAAACCGATTCGCTACCGTAAAGAGACACAGTGGCACCAAACATCCGGCTCGAAGGACCAAAAAATGTACGATTCGTACACTTGCAGAGTTGTTGTTGTTGAGGTTGAAGCACGAAGAGAAAAGATCACTCAGTTTTCGTTAGATTTATTACGTATTTTTGTGTTTACAAGTAATACTGTTGACGATTCCTTTCTCTAATGTTAGTCACCGCGTAGCAGTTATCGTACTCATTGATTTAAAGTGTTTCATGTGTATTTATAATATTATTGGAATGACGCACGTGTGGTGCACGGCACCGCGTCAGCAAAATATGTACAGTTTTAGACTGTACATTGGTACTTATAAGTTCAATCGGACTGTCTTTAGGTTTAGTTAAGTATGTTATTTCTTTGACTATTTTCCAAAAAAAAATACAATTTTTTCCTGCGTTTTGGAATTGTTGTTTCTCATAGTTGCGCACGCGCCTAGCGTAGATACGGTCGCGCGCACCGTACGTAAGCAAATATGGCTTCCAACCGTGTGAAATGTTCAAAGTGTAATATCGTGATTAATGAAGTGCTAGCATTTGTGAACAATAAACTAGATGTGATGGACGAAGAAAGTATCAGTCGAATCTGCGTCTCTGCTTTCTCTGAAGATGATATAGTGGTAGCTAAGAATCTGCTTTTTGAATCCATACCAACAATAAAAAAGCAGAAGAAAACCAGGAAGAGAGACGGGAAAACGCTCAGAAATATAGATGATATTATTTCTACTCTCAAGGTAACAGATCCTGAGGAAATACCTATTTTCGTCGCTCGCGAGCTTCAAAAGTTACCCCCAATACTCTTCTATCATGTGGACGTAACGAAGATATTGAAAGATTTACTGGTTCTGCAGCAGGATATCAGCCGTATCAGGGAACAGTTTGCTACTACTGAACAGTTAGATGTGTTAAAATGCGAGATAGAATTGTTGAAGCATACTTCTCCAATCAACACGTATGAACGCAATATAAACACTCGACGTGGAGCGTGTCAAATGGAGAGTTGTGAAGATGCCGAAGATCCTCTGGGATCTGACCTGGGAGATGTTAGAGTGAGCAATCAGAGTCTCATATTATCTTCCCCAGAAACAGTATACTGCGAAATTGTGGAGAATAAACTTCCATCTGAGGGTATTTCTGATTCAAGACCAACATACACGCAACGGTCGCTGGCTATTCAAACTGTTGTGGAGACCCCAACAACTAGTGAAATTCAACCTTACACTACACGCGACAGGTGTCATAATCCTGTTCACTCGAAAGGCGATACCCCCGAGCTCATGCGCTCGACGAGCGATACGATGAATCACCCAACTCAGCTGATCGTGCGCCCGACAACTGGTAACTCGAGACATACGGATAATGCGTTCGGTAAACCTGCTACGATGAACGTTAACAAGACTATGGCGGACATAGTGAAGGACGGCGAATGGAAGCGTGAGAAACAGAATGATGACTGGATTACGGTTCAAAGGCGAAGACATAGAAATCTTTTCGCGGGTAACAGGGGGAAAGCTGTGGCTGAAATAAATATGAACTTCAAGGCTGCCAAATAAAGGTACCGATTTATATTTATAACGTGGCGAAGGATGTGTCCGTGTGTGACATCACTAATTATGTAACTAGTAAGTCGAACATAAATGTCACTGTTGAAAAGATGAAGATGAGCTTGGAAAAAGGATACAATTCCTTCAAAATTTTTGTGCCTAAAGAAAAGATAGATTTATTTATGGATGCAGACTTTTGGCCTATTGGAATTGCGTACCGACGTTTTGTTGAATTTAGAAACAAAACCGACTTACGGGTTAACGAGTTAAATACTAACAACTCAACATGACGACCACCAAAATAATAACATTCAATTGTAAAAATGTTGTCAGGTCAGTGGACTGTATACGACAACTTTGTCGAGAAGTCGATTTAATAGCGCTGCAGGAGACATGGCTGTTGCCACACGAGCTGTCTTTTCTGGGTACTATAGATGACAACTTTGCCTACACGGGCACCTCGGCAGTGGATACCTCGGTTGGCGTGCTGCGGGGGCGACCATACGGAGGGGTTGCCCTCCTCTGGCGAAAAAGTGCGTTCCCTGCGGTGACAGTGATCACCTGCAGTAGTGTGCGTCTTGCAGCTGTTAAAATAACGCTCAGTGATCGGTCATTCATGGTGTTCTCAGTGTACATGCCTACGGATTGTGGTGAGAATTTGTTAGAATTTACAGAGTGCTTAAGGACGCTGTTACATTTTCGACGAACTCAAATTTAGGTATCTAGTCGCACACAGCAACATTACGCGCACGCACTCATTGAAACTACTGAGCGCTCGATTTTATACATCACTCAAATAATATTGGTCCTTGATATTATTTTTTAATTTTATTGAAGTTGATTCAGGAAGGTTAGTAGGCACTTTGAAAATGCATTTGTAACTTTTACAAACCGTCGTCGTAAAAAGTAGGTTATTAATTTCAACCGACTTCAAAAAAAGGAGGTGCTCTATCTATTCGACCCGTATGTATCCGCGATTTTCTTGAAAACTACTTATCCGATACTGATCGGGTTTTCGTCGATAAATGTATGTCTTTTCAGGGAAGGTTTTATTGTATAATATATTAGAATCTGATAAAGATCTTCGGAGATACGACAATGGAACTCTTCAATAACAAATAGCAAATGACCTGCGGTTAGTGTTGTATGTTTATGTTTTGTTTTTCCATACCATAATATAAAATCACGCTTATATGGTTTTAGGGGGTAAACAGATGTATTTAGTATACCCACTATGGGGTACCAACAAAAACTAAAAATAGAAAAATTATAACTTTCCTTTGTCCAAAAACTAAAAAACAATAGGTACCGACACCGACTTAGTTTTGACTTTGTTGTAGTAAGTATCTATTTAAAAAAAAAATGTTAGGTACGTGAAATAAGTAGATAGAACCTAAAACGAAATAATTTTTGGTCACAAGGATTAAAAATGACTTGAATTTTTAATTTGCTTTACATGGAACATATAAAATATTATTATCTAAAATTTGTACATAATGAGCAGCAGCTAATGACATACTACCCAAAATCCATGAAAATGACACCCATGACGAAAAGATGTAAAATTTTCGTCGGCGCCATCTTGTGTTTTGGTTTTGACCCATATTCGACTTAAGAGACCCCTAAAATCATGAAAATGACACCCATATCGAAAAGATGTCAAATTTTCGTCGGCGCCATCTTTTACTTTGGTTTTGACCCCATATTAGATATAAACGACCCCAAAAACCATGAAAATGACACCCATGTCGAAAAGCGGTCAAATTTTTGTCGGCGCCATCTTGTATTTTGGTTTTGACCCCATATTAGATATAAGCGACCCCAAAAATCATGAAAATGACACCCATGTCGAAAAGATGTCAGATTTTTGTCGACGCCATCTTGTATTTTGGTATTGACCCCATATTCGATATTAGCCATCATAAAAACCATGACAATGACACCCATGACGAAAAGGAGTCAAATTTTCGTCGGCTCCATCTTGTATTTTGGTTTTGACCCCATATTTCGATATAAGCGATCCCAAAAACCATGACAATGACACCCATGACGAAAAGATGTCAAATTTTCGTCGGCGCCATCTTGTATTTTGGTTTTGACCCCATATTCGATATAAGCTACCCCAAAAACCATGACAATGACACCCATGACGAAAAGATGTCAAATTTTCGTCGGCGCCATCTTGTATTTTGGTTTTGACCCCATATTAGATGTAAGCAACCAAAAACCATGAAAATGACACCCATGACGAAAAGCGGCCAAATTTTCGTCAGCGCCATCTTGTATTTCGGTTTTGAACCCCATATTCGATTGCCACCCCAAAAACCATGACAATGACACCCATGACGAAAAGATGTCAAATTTTCGTCGGCGCCATCTTGGGTTTTGGCCCCGTATTCGTCATACATACAAACCGGTTAAAATCATAAATCTTCTCCCACCCATCCACTTCTAACCTTCACCGCCGATAGCTTAACCTTACCCATCCAAATCTTAACCTTACTAAGAACTGCCCCACCCATCCATTTCTCAACCTTGTCAACAACTGCTTAACACCACCTATCCAAATCCCGATTTTACCCAACATAATTTCTAAATCACATTCTAATAATAATAGGAAATTCAAACATATTTTTATTTCGGCCCGATAAAATATCAAATCCTTTCGATCAAGACAAACGACGACGACGGTACTCACACGCATGCACACTATGAGCCTGATGATGAGCCTCGAGTGCTAAATGTATGAAGAAGTCGGCATGTGTTTTTATTTTAGCTAATAATTAAAAAATATAATGATTTAGGTAAAAAATAATTAGCTGAACCTGTAAAGGACTATATATACAGCAATTTATTATAATTTTGAAGATTAAAAAATGCTGTAAATTTACCTAAACTGGGACCTATTCGGACCCTACTTTTTTAATATTTTTGCGATTACTGTGATGGGCAAAACGTATTTGTGCAAAAAATTTGTGTGATGTCATACAATTTTTCTGATGCCAATCTAGAGCTGAATATATTATCTTTAAATTAAGACCATAATATCTTCACATCTGTGATTGCATATACATTAAAATTGTACCTGAAAAGCACTGTTATTTGTAGAAAAATGTAATAGCGTCCTTAAGCGAGATTAACGCGGTGATTGAAAACAATAGTGTCGAGTCAGTTTTTATTCTTGGTGACTTTAACGCTCACCCGAGTAGTCTGTTTGCTACCGAGCTGCTTTCGTTCTGTGCGGAGCAGTTATGGTCGTGCGTTGATATGAATGTACTTCCATCGGACACCTATACATATGTAAGCGACGCACACGGGTGCCTGCGCTGGCTCGATCACTGCGTAGTGACAGATGCCGCGCTGCCCGTTATTCTCAACGTGTCGGTATTGTATGACTCATACTGGTCGGATCACCTACCTGTTATGTTAGAATGTAAGTTTAATAACATGAAAATGCACACTATGGTGACCCCGCCGTACGCACATGTAAACAAAGTTATATGGGGTGAACGTGATGATGAACAAATAGCTAAATATCATGACTATTGTCACTCGGAATTGAAACAAATTGATTTTCCAAGCGAATTTAGTCAGTGTGCAGACAGGATGTGTAATGATTCCTGCCACTTACCTGTTTTGGATGAAATGTATAATACTATTGAACGTGTACTTGTGAACGCTGCTGAATACAGTTATTATCTTAAAAATATAACGAAACGTAGGCATGTAACTGGCTGGAATAAATATGTTCGCGACGCTCACGGGAGGGCGCGACTTTGTTATAAGCTTTGGTTAACGTTTGGTAAGCCCAGTTCTGGTCCGGTTTTTAATGATATGAGTGAATCCAGAAAAACATTCAAATGTAAATTAAAATGGTGTCAAGCAAATCAAAACCAAATAAAAATGGATATAATTGCAAAACACCACTCAAACAAAGATTTTTGTAAGTTCTGGAAATCAACAAACAAATTAAATCATAAGCCGAGCCTTCCAGTGAGCGTCGAAGGTGTACATGAGCAGGGTAGTATTGCGGATCTGTTTCGGCAGCATTTTAGAGTAGAGTCACCCTTAGACAATGAGTCGCAGCTGCCTGCGCCTGATTCTGGGACCGTCTGTCCTGCGCGAAACGTCACGTTTACTGCTAAACGGATTGCCGCTACAATTAAGAACATGGTTAGAGGAAAATCGCCGGGGCATGACGGTCTCAGCATCGAGCACCTGCAGCATGCTGGGATACACTTGCCACGAGTGTTATGTATGTTTTTAAATTTATGCCTAGGTCATTCTTATTTACCTGAAAAATTAATGCGTACAACTGTTGTTCCGATCATCAAAAATAAAACTGGTGATTCGTCTGTGCTATCAAACTATAGACCTATTTCTTTAGCGACGATAATTGCTAAGGTGCTGGACAGTCTGCTTGTAGGACAACTTGATAAACATCTAAAAATAAACGACGCTCAATTCGGGTTTCGGCCCGGTTTATCTACAGAGAGTGCTATACTTGGCTTGAAGCAGACTGTGCAATACTATACAGCAAGAAAGACACCAGTATTTGCATGTTACCTGGATTTGTCAAAAGCATTTGACCTAGTATCATATGATTTACTCTGGGGCAAACTGCAGCATGAGACAGATGTGCCACGGGAAGTAATAGATTTGTTTAAATTCTGGTACTCTAATCAACAGAACCGTGTCAGATGGGCAAACTCCTTTTCGGCTGAATACAGGCTTAAATGTGGGGTGAGGCAGGGGGGGCTGTCCTCGCCCGCGTTGTTTAATCTGTACATGAATGCTCTGATCGATGAGCTTAGCAGTACTGGAATCGGCTGTCATATTGATGGTATATGCATTAATAATATAAGTTATGCGGACGATATGGTGCTGCTGAGCCCATCGATCAGGGCATTAAGGAAACTCATTAAGGTGTGTGAATCGTACGCTGCGACCCATGGGCTCAAATATAATGCAGCAAAGAGCGAATTGATGGTATTTAAAGCAGCCAGTAAGCGCTACAGCACGATTCCACCAGTTATGCTTGGCGGCAGACCTCTAAAAAGAGTTGCATGTTTTAAATATCTGGGTCACTGGGTCTCAGACGACTTGAAAGATAACGTTGATGTAGAACGGGAGCGCAGGTCGCTGGCTGTTCGATGTGGGATGTTGGCCCGCAGATTTGCACGTTGTACCGCTCAGGTTAAGGTGACGCTTTTCAAAGCCTACTGCCAATCCTTTTACACGTGCAGCCTGTGGGTGAACTTTACGCAGAGGGCATATGGTGGCCTGCGCACACAATATAACAACACGTTCCGGGTGTTGATGGGGCTGCCGCGTTTTTGTAGTGCGTCTGGCATGTTTGCCGACGCGGACGTTGATGGTTTTGCGGCCATCATGCGCAAGAGATGCGCATCTCTACTACGCCGTGTTCGCGCCAGCCCCAACACCATTCTTAGAACGTTGGCTGATCGGTGGGACTCTCCGATCTTGGGGCGATGGATACGACTGCACGCAGTCAAATAGACATTCCCCAGGATCGGCGTGCCTCGCACAGCGTGTAATAAATGTAAAAAAAAAAAAATGTTACTAACACTATTTTATAAGTTTAAATTGTTACTAACAAATATGGAAGTGATTCTGAAATAAATGTCTTTTAATTTTAATTTAATTTTTTTAATAGTCCTTTTTAATATTTTTTAATAAAGATGAACAAAAACTTCGGTATCGTTTATATGTAGCCTTATATATCTCATTGTCTGGGTTTTTCTTCACCTTTTTATATTAATTATCGCGGTTTTTAATGCACTTTAGTATGCCTGGGGTTATCCACGGTTTTAGAATTTTTTTCCTGTTTGATATTTTGATTTCTGTAGTGTTGTTTTTGATAGCCGTATAAAGAATACTATGGAAGAAATTAGCAGCATCGTTGGCGCTTTTTATTGTGTATAGTGGACTAAAGTCAACATTTTTAAGTGCAGCATTTAGAAGGTTGTGATCTAAGTACTTTACAATTTTGACAGGTTTTTGTTTAGGAATACTGGTTATATACAAGGCAACACTATTATGATCCGTAATTGTTGTCTGGAGTATAAGACAACGAGCTGTTAGTTTAGTCTTCAGGAACGTGTGGTCTAAACATGTTTTATTGTGCGTAGGCGATGTGTATGCAGGCATCATACCGTGGAAAGCCATCATATCTAGATATGCAGGAACATTGTTGTCAGCACTGTCTTCGGTAATGTTAATATTAATGTCCCCCAATAATATGATAGTTTGCTTAGATGAGTATTTTAATAGTATTTGATTGAGAGATTTTAAAAAGTTATCAATATTTCTGTACCCGGGGGGCCTATACATGGCCAAAGCTACTGTATCTTTATTTAAGGTAAGCACAAGACAGTTTGCACCCTCAATATCAGGTTCTTCAACTGAGATAAACAAACTATTATTGTAATACACAACAACACCTTCATTCTGCGTAAGGTTATTAGTGGTGGCAAAACTGTTATATCCATCCAAAGAAGGCAAGAAAACGGTTGATGGCAACCAGCACTCCGTCAAAACAATGCAGTCCCAATCCACCCCAGTACTGGCTATAATCGGTAATAATCCAGGCAGGTTACATTTTACACTCCGAATATTTTGTTGAAACATTTTAAGACATTTTTTTAATAAAGATGAACAAAAACTTCGGTATCGTTTATATGTAGCCTTATATATCTCATTGTCTGGGTTTTTCTTCACCTTTTTATATTAATTATCGCGGTTTTTAATGCACTTTAGTATGCCTGGGGTTATCCACGGTTTTAGAATTTTTTTCCTGTTTGATATTTTGATTTCTGTAGTGTTGTTTTTGATAGCCGTATAAAGAATACTATGGAAGAAATTAGCAGCATCGTTGGCGCTTTTTATTGTGTATAGTGGACTAAAGTCAACATTTTTAAGTGCAGCATTTAGAAGGTTGTGATCTAAGTACTTTACAATTTTGACAGGTTTTTGTTTAGGAATACTGGTTATATACAAGGCAACACTATTATGATCCGTAATTGTTGTCTGGAGTATAAGACAACGAGCTGTTAGTTTAGTCTTCAGGAACGTGTGGTCTAAACATGTTTTATTGTGCGTAGGCGATGTGTATGCAGGCATCATACCGTGGAAAGCCATCATATCTAGATATGCAGGAACATTGTTGTCAGCACTGTCTTCGGTAATGTTAATATTAATGTCCCCCAATAATATGATAGTTTGCTTAGATGAGTATTTTAATAGTATTTGATTGAGAGATTTTAAAAAGTTATCAATATTTCTGTACCCGGGGGGCCTATACATGGCCAAAGCTACTGTATCTTTATTTAAGGTAAGCACAAGACAGTTTGCACCCTCAATATCAGGTTCTTCAACTGAGATAAACAAACTATTATTGTAATACACAACAACACCTTCATTCTGCGTAAGGTTATTAGTGGTGGCAAAACTGTTATATCCATCCAAAGAAGGCAAGAAAACGGTTGATGGCAACCAGCACTCCGTCAAAACAATGCAGTCCCAATCCACCCCAGTACTGGCTATAATCGGTAATAATCCAGGCAGGTTACATTTTACACTCCGAATATTTTGTTGAAACATTTTAAGACATTTTTTGGAGTTTGGTAACTGAGCTCCGCATCACAGATGACAAAATCAGCAACATTAAAAGAGTCTATTTCACTTTGTAAATGATTTAACTCATTGAATTTCGCTTAAGTAATAATTTAGCAGGTTCGTATTTATAGGTTAATTTGTTCGTAATATTATGTGCTGTTATATTTTTATGTAAAATGAGATTAATAAGTGTGAATTCTAGTCTTGATGCGGAGTGGCTGCGAAAATTATTGAAAATAATTTTAGATACGAAATAATATTTTAGAGACTGTATGATATTTTGGGGGCGTGGTTGTGTTGTGTAACTATTTTTTGATAGTATATAGTGTAGAGTATTATTAGTCAATTGTACTGCGGGAGTGACTGTTTTATTATTTTGTGTGCAGTGTAAGTGAACAGAGTAATGATAGGCGCTTGGTAAATAAATAATATAAAAATTAATGCATGCAGTTGGAATGTAGACAAGGTTTTCAGAAAGTAAAACTAGTCAAATATTTTTTTCCATATTTTGAAGATCTTCTTCGCAGTATACGCGTAGACGGGGTTGGTCTTCACTACGTTTTAAAAACACTTTGCCAAACGAAGTCCAACAGTGATCGTAGTTATGTTTTTTGGCAAATAATCTGGTTACATAGTGAAGACGTCTAATTGAGGCAGTGAGAGATTCGGCCACGTATATTGGCTTTGCTGGTCCTACTATATTTAGGTCAGTAGTACTCAAACGTTTTTCATGATTTGTCTTATTGTATGATCCAGTAGCCTTTATAAACTGTTCTCTCTTTATGGTTGATGTGAAGTCCACGATTATAGGGCCTGAGGGTTTGTCTTTTAGCTTTAGACGAGATACATCTCTAATATCGGAGTCCAGAATTGGAATATTAATAACATTTCCAATCTTTTTTGCTATCTCAACTAGCTGTTCCTTGTTCTCAGATTCAGTGACTGGGATATTTCTTAACTCGATCATGGTAGACCGTGCATTTTTTTTCAAAATGTTCCATTTTCGCATCCAAAGTCTTTATATGGTTCTTTAATGAACAGTTTTCGTGTTGAAGAGTTTTCAAGTCAGTAAGAACGTCATCGTATTTCTCGGACAGCAACACCATCGATTTATTTATTTCAGCGTTTTGGTTTTTTAGCTCCTTCAGAGACCGTTCCAAGGTGGTGAATTTAGCATCTTGCTGCTTTTTTATTTCGTCCATTTTTGTCAATAAGTCCGACAGTGAAATATCTGCTGCGCTTGAAGGATCATTAAACCGGCGTTTGGTTCGCTTTGTAATTTTAGAATCTTTTTGCTGCTGACTTTCAGGTGTATAGAGCGCAGGATCAGATCCAAATTGAGTGGGAGAAATAAACTTTGTACTACTTTTCGGTGAGGTACGTGAAACAGACATTGTGTTTAATACCAGCTTTTGGTGGTATTTTCAGTGTACGTAAGAACAATTTATTATGTTACTATAATAATATTACAACATTTATTATGTTACTATAATAATATTACAACATTTATTATGTTACTATAATAATATTACAACATTTATTATGTTACTATAATAATAATACACCTTAATCTACGGTGCAATATTTACCCTCCGATCGCTGTCGCTTATGAACTGTGGCAAGCACCAATGCGCTTGTAGTGATGAGGTGCCTCTGTGTGCCGTACGACGTCGCGTACGCAACGAAGTTCAGGATACTAGTTGCGTCGATTGTTGTTGTCCTGCTCGTGCCGCTTCACTGCCTAATTGCAAACTCCGTCAGCGTACTGCGCGCCTAGTACTTGTGTTAATATTTCACTATTTATTTCCGGAAATAATTTATTATTTTAACAGAAAATTTGATAAAGTGGACACGTCTAAACTCGTTCGAGATCCCGGGGGGGATATCCTATCACAGAGGCCGTGCTTGACTGGCTGGAGTGTTAGGAGAGTATTAGGTATGAATTTTACGTTTAAAAACTCGCACTAATCACTACCAGTGTCTTAAAAATAAAGAACCCTGAACAACCACCATAATAATATACTACCGCGATATTTGCTCGGTAACGTGAGAACAATAATAATTATTGCCTTATTTTGTTATTTTGATTAATTTATTAATCTTTCTTCTCTTAATTATTCCAAAAGGCCCATGTCTTATAACATTCCAGGCTAATACTGTCCTGCTAGGCAAAGGCATTTTCTCATACACAAAATGAACAGTATAAAGTCTTTTTTTTTCACGATTCATTCCTTTACCTTATATTATACGTTCTACTAACTTCATTAAAAATATACAATTAATCCCACAAAAGTCTCTCTAAAATCAAAATCTGCCCAGCCTTTTCCCAACTACATTGGGATCAGCTTCCAGTCTAACCGGATTCAGCTGAGTACCAGTGTTTTACATGGAGCGACTGCCTATCTGAACTCCACAACCCAGTAACTGGGTAATACACAGTACCCCTTGGCAATACTGGTGTCAGATCTCAGGCTTCTGACTACCCGTAACGACTGTCAAAGATCTTCAGAATGCACGGAAGAAACTCGGTATGTTGAAATGGTCACCCATCCACGGACCGACCTCGTCAAGCGTTGCTTAAACTTGAAGATCGTCCAGTGCGGCTGTTATTATTTAGCCACGAGCTCCTCTCACATCACATCACACATCATCAGCCTTTTTTTATGTTCCCACTGCTGGGACGCAGGCCTTCTCTCATAGAGGGAGTGGGCTATAATCCACAGGTTGTTGGTAGATGTCACATGTCTTTGAATTTTTGGTTCTAGGACATGCCGGTTTCCTCACGATGTTTTCCTTCACCGTTTTGAGAGCAGTGGTGATGAAATAAATTACACAAAATAAAGCGCCTGCTCGGGTTCGAACCCACGACCTACAACTCGTAAGTCGGGACCGTAACCACTGGGCCACCACTGCTCTATCTACCAGAGCTCCTCTAAAATCTCTAAAATTAATTATCCTTTATTCCAGAAACCCTCGAAGGCGAGTTATCCCGCGCGGTAGGTGTCACGGGCGCAGAAGGAAGCTGTTCCCCCAAGGCCGTGTTCCAAGCGGTCAAAGCGATCTGTGCGTTGGCCGGTGGAGTCGAGACTCTGCATGTGACGCATACTTTGAATGCGTTCGCACAGGCTTGTACGACACAGGTAGGAAAAACTTAATGATTTATAAGTTTTGTAGACTACACTAGAACCAAAAATTCAAAGACATCACTGTATGTGTGTGAGTGAATTCTGGTAAAAATAAATTAAATTTTGGAATCATCGATACGACGAAGAAGAGAAGATGAATTGAGCTCAAGTGATGGATTATGACCACTCTCTATCGCAAAAAAAGAGCCTATTTGTTAGAACAGGTTTAATATTGCTATTTTGAGTACCCAGCTAGGTCAGCGTGAAACAGAATGAGCGAGACTCATTCGACTCATCCCGCTAAATCAATAAGCTTTTCCTATTTACAAACCAAAATGTTGATTTTTATGGGTAGTTACTTGAGAAAATTTTGTCCATTTTTAAGTAGTCATAAACAGGAACTACCATTTTTAGACAGATAAAAATATTTAAATATCATTGCGACTGCGTCACCGAATGGTGTTGCCGTGGCTGAATTCTGGGCCAAACACAATATTTAGCTTTTTATATTTGCCATCGACACGTTAAGAAGAAGAATATCATTGAATGCTGAATTAAATTGTATTTACAAACGGTATATACATTTCAAAACCATTATAATTTAGCTGCGACTTAACAAATGATCTTGTACGGCACCCAAAAGTTCTCCTGAACATTTCCAGGGTAACAACAACGGCATGACTCCCGAGATCGAGTCCGACAACGGTCCATACTGCTCCGTGTCTCTGCGTGGCTCCACCCGACGAGAGGTGGTCACACAGCAGTGCGCGAGAGTGCGGGATGCTGTGCGGGCGTTACTAGCGCTGTATGGACGCACGAGACTGTTGGACTTCAAGCTCACCGACTCGCACTACCTCATGCCCAACAATACGCAGAGTAAGTTAAACAATATATTTTATCTTTGACTCGCACTCTTGTCCGACAACGGTCCGTACTGCCACGTGTCCCTCGGCGGCTCCACCCGATGAGAGGTGTTCACTCAGCAATGCTCGAGAGTGAGAAAAGCCGTGCGGGCGTTACTAGCGCTGTATGGCCGCACGTGACTGTTGGATTTCAAGCTCACCGACTCGCACTATCTCATGCCCAACAATAAACAGAGAAACCTATTCAAAATTATTGTTTCATTATTTAAATTTGTCAGATACCCTGGTTAGTTACAGCTTTTATGGTCTAGAACGCTCGTATCTAAAAATTCTTGTTCCGACGGGTTTTTCTATTGGTAATATACGCTTTGCTAAATCTGCAGCAGCATGCCCATTCATTTAGCAACATAAAAATAAAAATGGTTGGACTTTTGCTTAAGATGCGAAGTAAAAAGATGTAAACAAGAAGGAAATTATGATAAGCAGTTGGAGGATACATATTCGCGAGCTGGCTGACCAAAACCGTATGTTTAAACATACTTGACAACGATCTTCCATAACAGTTGAAATGTAGAGCTGATTGTATGACATCCAGAGAATAGACCACAGAAACCTTATTTTTAATTTCCAGAAGCGGTTGCGGCACATACGATATCAGAACCAACACTATTCTGCATCGAGGCGGTCCACTGCTTACCCCTTTGTTGGGGACCCTCTGTCTACGAGGACTATCTGTTCCAAGCACAAGTGTACTACGGAACCCGACCGCTGAAATCATTGCACGTCACTCAAGCGTCGCGGATAGAAAGCGGTGGTTTCTATCCTAGGATCATATTTGATACTTGGTGAGTTTACTAATAGTCCTACCAAGGGATATCGTGTTATACATTTACTGGCTTCTATAAAAATAATGAAACAAAATACATTTATTTGGCACATACTGGCATGCAACAAATGATCAGGACCAACACCGAAAGATAAATAAAATTGTAAAAAATCATCGGTCAGGTATAAGATATTGGTGTTGAGCTTCCTCGCCAATTTTCCAATATGGAATCCAATGGAGATGGAAGGAATGGGGGTAGTGGGACAATTCAGGATAACAAATAAAATAAAAATAGCATTTGTTAAAGAACCTAACTTGTTACCTTTGTATTGGCGTCGTCAGCAGCTTGTAGATAGGAATAAAGAGGCTATATGTGTGGCATTGTGGACCAAATAAATGTAACATTAGTTTCATTATAAACAATGTGAATTGACAAGATAGTAATAGGTATGTTTCGTGGTAGAAAAATGATAATTCTAATAAGTCCGTCAGTGAGATTTTCAAATAATATTGGACCCGTATTTTTTGTTTTATCAAATAAATAAAAACTAAAAACTTTTTAACAAAAAATCAAACCGACTTCCTGAACAAAAAACTACAAACCAAAAAATAACATTCTTTTCCGAAGTCGGTGTCTTTGTACCCATTTTTTTTCAGTTTTTCGACACCGACTTCGGATAAGAAAGTTATTTTTTGGTTTGTAGTTTTTTGTTCAGGAAGTCGGTTTGATTTTTTGTTAAAAAGTTTTTTTATTTTTCTCTTTTTAGTTTTGGTAGGTATCTCCAATTAACATGATAATCATTTATGGCCAAAGTACATCTCATGACGATTCCAATAAGCCCAAGCACGACTAGGATACATTGTTTTATTTCAGAGTTCCAGTGCCTACCTTCCGGCTTCATCATCAGAACAGTTCAATGGTACCATTTTCATCAGTACCATTCATTTATAAGTATTTGCTTAATCATAGTCTGTTAACTATTCGAGATATTTTATACCCGTGACATACTTAGCATTAAGGAGTTTCAGTGGCCATCTGTGGTCTTCTTCATCAGTTCCACTTCACCAAATTATACTTTCTGAGTGCAAGTGATTGCATTGTTGGTGAAAATACCAAAATCACTATATAAATGCCTATAATATTTGAGGAGTTTCCTCGATTTCTCTAGGATCCCATCATCAGATCCTGACCTGATGACTATGGGACCAACTAGGAAGTATACCCTTCAAAACAAAAGAAGATTTTTTGAAATCGGTCCAGGCGTCTTTTAGTAATCGGGGAACATACATAAAAAAAAAAAAAAAGATTCCGACGAATTGAGAACCTCCTCCTTTTTTTGAAGTCGGTTAAAAGAAAAAGCGCATCAAAGCTCAGGAGTGGGAGCTTGTGTCGTCACTTAGTCAGTATAAAGTGTAGCACACTGTGACGTCACACAATATTTCAACGCACTGTATTGTCATAATTTATTGTTTACGTGGCAAAAGTAAAATATATTTCCAATATTTTTTGTCAAGTACCCTATTTAAAATCAAATTCGAATTAATATTGAATTCTAAAAATTTCTTGACTATTCACATTGTTTCTAATGACACTACTGTTTAGAGATGAATAGTGTATATACTAGAACAGATCCATGGATTAGGTACCTATTTAATGAGTCTAGGTTGCACCTATTACAACTTTATAATACTCGATCCACCTAGTCTCATTGTGCGTACGCAGCGCACGGCATCCGCGGCCCCCTCGAATCGAAGTACCGACGCGGCGAAGTGAGACAGAATTTTGCTGCCGTAGATATAAAGTCTGCAGCCGTATTGCGTAAGTGAATACGGCAACGCAAAGAGTTTGCCCGCTATCCAGTCGCCCAATCACACAGACGGAAATCCACATCGCGTCACTCATCTCGCATGTGAATGGTCGATTGGATAGCGGTCAAACTCTTTGCTTTGCC
Organism: Orthosia cruda; assembly: GCA_964057195.1. NCBI lineage: Eukaryota > Metazoa > Arthropoda > Insecta > Lepidoptera > Noctuidae > Orthosia > Orthosia cruda. The sequence continues at coordinate 24,406,786 of OZ059838.1, forward strand.
GTATTCACTTATGCAATACGGTAGCTGCTTTGTCGCTCATTCATTTTTGTCAAAATTATTCGTGTGTCAGTCACTTGAATTTGAACTCTAATTCAAAGTACATAAAAGTGCCAGTCATTTGAATTTCAGCCATATTTCAATGGCATAAAAGTAACGCGACGTGCACTCGTGTTGTGTAAGAATATATTCTTTTACTGGTATAAAAGAGATGAATTGAATATGAGAAATCTGTTGCCATGTATGCATGGTTAATGGCATGCGTAATAATATATCTTACTCAAAAGAAAGAAAGAAAAATTGTTTATTTGCGCCGGGCACGACGCATACCATAAAAATAACAAAAAAAATTCAATCATTACAAAGTATGCGTCACAACTACGACCAGCAATAAGGTTTAGTTTCTATTGTATAGTCACGATAAAGCTTTTAGAGTCCATGTTTTGGCGGAGGGCGGCTGCAGCTACTGGATATTAGTGAGACACTTGCTCTACAAAATAGAACTACAGAATTACAGATCGAAGTAATAAGGTTGAATTTGAGTTGTTACAATATTTTTACTTTAGTTCGCGTTCGTTGCTCATCTAAATATCATGTTACCGTTTGCAAACTTTACTACTGATATCGTTATCTAAAAACCGTTTTCGACATTGATATGAAAGCTGTGTATCGGTTACATAACGAATACTTGTATGGGTAATAATAAAAACGAATATTTGTATAGACTTGGACTGGGTGCACCTAGTACGTACGACCCATCTCTAATTCTACTTTACATCTGATATCCATCAACTCATTAATTTTTAGGGTTCCGTACCCAAAGGGTAATACGGTACCCTATTACTAAGACTCCGTCTGTCATCAGGCTGTATCTCATGAACCGTGATAGGCTAGCTAGGCAGTTATTTTGCAGTTTTCACAGATGATGTATTTCTGTTGCCGCTATAACAACAAATACTAAAAACCGAAAAAAAATATTTGAGTGGCTCCCATACAACAGAAGTGATTTTTTTGCGATAACGAATGGTACGACTAGGCTACGGAAACCGTTGTGCGCGAGTACGAATACGACCAGCCCAGCAGCACCTAGCCGATTTTCATTAAGAGTTATATTATATAACAATAGCTATCGCCACTGTCGTGTCGAATCGCTAAGACCAAAAATAGAATAGGAAAGGCCTTTGTCCAGCTTTCGTGGAACAAATTAGGTGCTGGTAAAAGTTTCACTTAAAAACTAGTACTTCACGCGGTAACAAAACGATAGCGGCTTCTAATTCGATGCCAACGCCATCTAGTTGTAAACCCCGTGCTAAAATGCGGTTGTGGCGGTGTAGGGCAGAGTAAATTTTTGTTGAAATATACACGATGCAAGATCAGCTCGTAAATATTTTTAAGTTAATATTGAATTAATAAATTATTATTTTAATGAATTTTATATCAATCTTACTTTAACAATAATAATGGAACGATTAATCCGCTGGCACCTTTTAATTGCAAGACAGCACCCCTAAACAAAAGCGCTATAAATAACGTAATTTATTTATTTTAAAATAATAAATAAAAACATTTTGCCCATTTTTTTCGCCGACCAAATAACATGGTCCCGTGCGTCCCGCATCCAGCCGATCTCCGCAAACTTCACCTGTTCACCGGTGGGAGGCCTTCCAACGCAACGTCTTCCGGTTCGTGGTCGCCACTCCAGAACTTTTCTGCCCCATCGGCCATCCGTTCTGCGAGCAATGTGCATTGCCTTCACGTGGGACGCACGAGACCGGTCAATGTAGCGACGCTTTGGGGAGGCCTATGTCCAGCAGTGGACGTCTTTCGGCTGATATGATGATGATGATGAAATAACATGGGATAAGGGTGATGATAATTTTATCCCATTTTTTCCAGGCTAAACTTAGAAGACCTTCCCGTGAACAATTTACCTCGAGAATCTCGGCTAGTCATAACCCTGTACGGACGATCCCAACGTACAGTGGATAGTCAGCATAATGAGAACAACCAGACGAATAACCAGGAGAGTGAGGAGAACGGTGATGTGCAGTACGAATTGAATGAATTGGGCTGGGCTGCTATACAGATGTTCGATTTTGATGGGTATGTTAATTTTTCTCGCCTCTAGGGTTCATAAACTCCATATTTTAAGGGTTTTCTACCCAGTAACCCTGGGCACGGGGTCCCAGCGCTAAGAAAGAAAATTTGCTTCAAATAAATCTCACTAGATGGAGCGATATGCACCGATTTGTTATTGAATTGTGTGTAAAATTAACGTTTTCTGGCATTGATCATAAAAATTGTATGTTCTTGTTTAATCAACTCTTTCCACTCGATTGTTTAAACTTGTATTGTAACATATTTTGGTGCAACAAAACTGTAAAAACGTGCAAAAAATACTATAAAACAAATTGTCACTGTATTTAAAGAAAAATATATTCACGAACCGAGTAAACACTTTTCCATGCAAGTCGCTGCTAAAAACATCTATCTATGGCCGTGGAACGGAAACGAACGCGATGGCTGTACAAAAAATCAGTCAGTCATATCAGTTTAATCAGACGAAAAACGCTAGTTACGTCAGCACGGTTTCCTTATATGGGATGAGGCATCTGCATGCTAGCATTATATTACCTGTGCCCTGGGCATCTTTAAACAATTCTTGTTCTATTATTAGTACAACTTAATTTACATTTATAAAGGCATTAATTGTTTTTTATTTTTCTTGTGGCTTCGGTTGTGTTCAGTTGATTTTTACGCCTCGTAAATAAATTCATCAAGTATAATAGCAAGCATAATAATATAACAATAGTAAAATATAACGGTAAGCATAATAAATACGACTTAAAAACTAATTTACTTTTTAATTTATATGGCTTTATAAGAAAAATAGTAGATTATTGCATCGAGCACAAAGTAATTTATTATTGCACCGAGTGCCTGATTTAGAGCCCGAGCGTTAGCGAGGGCTCTAATCTAACAGGCACGAGGGCAATATAAATTACTTAAGGCGAGGTGCATAATCTGCTTTTCTTTCAACTATTACCTATAGGAATAGTAGATAAAAGAAACTCATATTAAACAGTTAAAATAGAAGTTTAATTATTGAAATTAAAAGATTTTCTATAACACTGTCGGCTTCATTTAGAATATTTCCGGAGTTAATGTATCGCTAGATGATTCCATTTTAATTCGAAGCCGAAGCACTCAAAATCAGATAGTATCACACTTTATCGTTTCCAAAAATATTGTCAAGCAAAATTAACAAAGTGCCCGCCAAATCAATTTTTTAAATTTCTTTCATTTTTAAATCAGAGTTAGCAGCAATCATTTTTTAAATTTGGAACAAGTAGGATAGAAACGAATAATACGTACGTAAAAAAAGTATTGATATCGGCTGGCTGAATAGAGCTAATCCATTAAGATTGGCACCTTTTGGTGCGATTAAAAAATTAACTGTGCAATAATGAAATTTCATAAATTTTTATTGCTCTAGAGCATTAAAGACTCGCTTTGTACTGAGTTTTTAGTGTGATTGTGATGAAATTAAAGCATAGTTGGAAGAAAATAAATATACCGCCCTTTTACCGTCTAAAGGGACGTATTGGTACAGGATCGAGTCGAGTCAAAAAAGTAAAGCCCTGCTGTGAGACTGCACAAGCTGATTTATGTATTTATTTTATTGTTTAATTCCAGAATGTTAGCGTCAGGCAACTACGTGCTGCCCCTGTGGCCCACGTACTGCGACCGCCGCATCGGGCCCGCGCCGCATCCCATGCACTCGCCCACCGGGACCTTCCCTGTCGTTAATATTGGTATGCTTATAATTTATGGCTACTCATGTATAAATTTACAGCTCTAGTTTGACATATTATGCACTTATGGTCGCGGAAATCAGCTGTTTGTCAGGACCACAGGCCCATGTATTATGGCGCAGCTTAGAGGAGGCCTATATTCAGCAGTGTACGTGTTTGGGCTGAAATGATACTGATCATGATTCGATTGTAAACAGAAATATTCTTTGCAGCCCTAATGCCAAAATTGTTTAAATTTTCTGTGAATTTGTTTGATGATGTTGTTGCATCGACCACATAGCCAATAGGCGCCTAATAACAGGCGAGCGATGTCTGTCAACACATATGACTAAAAAGATCATATACAGGTAATACTGATCACCACTCGACTATTTCGAATTAGTAGCGACCACTTCTGTGAGCCATAAACAATTCCGTGTCAGTCAATAAAAAGTTGATGAAATAAATATTATAATGGCCTCTTGTACAATACGTTGCTATGGTAACAACAGCCAGACATCGAGTTTCCGAAAAAATAACATAACATTCAATTGATAAGTTAATAGTTACATATACATAATTAGATTTATTTTCAAATATTATTTATCGGAGTTCATATTATACTGGTCAAGTTTGTAGGTGAACACGCCCACCGCATGTTTGCGTCTCTTTCTTTTTGTAGTATTTTTTTCGCTATCTCTTGTCCTCTATAATTTCGTAAACAAAACTAGTGAAGCACCATATCCTATGACCAAATCTGTTATCGATAGAACTAGAAACCTTACAAATACAGACATTAAATTGAATTGTTTATTAATTGTGAAACGATTTTTTGATTACGTTTTTTACTAATATTTAATATTACTATATTTAAGAACCAACAACCGAAAAAAAAGTATGTTTACCTTTAGAATTCTGTTTCTTTTTTTTTTAATTTTATCATTTTATGTTATTACTAAAATGTTAAAACGCCGTATATTTAATAATAAAAAAGGTAATTTTTTTTTTTTTTTAATACAAATACTATTTGTGAGTGGTTGACCAAAAAGGGACCTCAAGGGAAAATAATTGATTTCGAGTAAATCGCGTTTGAAATTTCGTGTGCTTGATGTATTTCTAACTGCCTCGGCTCACAAAAAAAATCATAAAAAAAACACTACAGCACCTAAAAATATTCTGGTTAGACCAAAACAAAGCTAAAAGACCACAGATTAAAAAATTCAAAAAAAAAAATTAACGGTTTCCAATCCCTCCAGGTCCCTTTTTGGTCAACCACTCACATTTATAAAAATCGATACCTTCCTGGTTTTATTCCAACCTGTCCCACCCTTAATGATGCGTATGACCTTGGTAAGGGACCAATCAGAGCGCAGTACCCCGTGCCTCATACCTCAGCTAGTTGACAGAATTGTTTTGATGTATTAGATCAAGCATTACGCGTCTAGGGGCTATGTGGTCGATGTGTTGTTGTCTTAAAGCACGTCACTGGTACATTGTGCCTTCATTAGTGATTGTCGTCACTTCTCCGTATCCTGAATCGTCTCCTGTTTTAAATGATAAGTATGACGGCGTAAGCGTGGGGGTAGAGGTATTATGTGCATCTTCTTCGTTTCTTGGTATAGGTTCCATGATGTTGGGGTTCACTCGGGCAACCAGTAAAACTCAGATTGAAGCACAACACAGTCGCGTATATTCAGTTATATTTACAATGAGTAATCAAATGACAAAGGCTCATACGATGTACTGATAATCTAGATCTTATGATCTGAAGAAATTGAACAATAATGCGTCAGCTACCGCAATTCATGCTAGCTCTCATTAAATCACTACCACTACCGATTTGTAGCCTTACGTACTGTTGTTTGACTAAATAGGCATACGAACTATTTCATTGTGATTTTTAATTTCGTAGACTAAAATGACAGTTGCTACTGACCTTATTTTTTTTAAATGTTGCAAGCGCGAAGCATAGTGTTGTAGTTAAGGCTCAATCGTAGGTGATTCATCGAATCGATGTAACATGACTCCTCAATTTAATTTTACTAATTGGTGTAAATAAATGTTTTATGAATATAAACGTAATACATTTAAATATAACAGTATTCATACACATAGTACATAAACTTTTATTGTGTTAAATATGAAATCAACAATAAAATAAATGCGATTGATAAAATGAAGTCTGACATAAATGATTATAAATTTATTTTTTTGCCTTGAAATAGTTCCATTTTCGACCTACTTCGATTTTCGATTAACTTTCGATCACTCAGGATAGTCAGGATACGACACTATTTTTATGTAAAGATAACGTGACAACCCCCCAAATGACAGTTTAATCTACGAAATTAAAAATCACATTATAGATCGATTTTATCCACGCATTTTTGGCGCCAAATTGAAGCGCCCTCTAGCGGATTTCATCGTACTAACCGAACAACCAATCAGAATAAAGTTACAAGTTGGTAAACATGATAGAATGAACGAGTTGTAATATTTTGATTTGAGATTTTAAAAGTTGGCATCTTGATTCGCTTGCGACGACAAGTAAATCAAATCAACAGGTTTTAAATTTTGTCGCCAGAAATCCCCCTATACGCGCATACCGGCGTCAAATGGACGAACGGCGAGGAAGGTCGACAGAGGCCGCTGACCCAGGACGATCTGCCCAAGTTCGACAGCTTGGACGGACACACACAGTCGCAACTGCTGCAGCTCATCGAGCAGGGCGCCTACCAGAGGATGCCCAGTGAATGTCGAGAGGTGAGATATTATGTCAGATATTCAAAAAGACACATACACTCGATCATTGTTCTTATAGATGTAGTTGGATGGATAAAAACAATAAAAAAACCTGCCAAGTGCGTGTCGGACTTCGCACATTTAGGGCTCCATATCAAACCGCAAAAATAAGTTGGTTTTCTTGGAAAAATTTGGAAATTTCAAAAATAAATTGATTAATTACTAAACATTATTACCAAATTTCAAGGTCATAAGTCAATGGGTTTAAAAACGTTGTATGGGTTTGGGTCAACAAGATGCTTATACTGTGAAAATGTGAACACTGTTGCTGCTCCAACCGTTTGGCTGTAAAACCTGTGTGACAGACGACAGACTGACAGCCAGACGGACACCTGAGTGACAGCAATAGGGCTCCGTATGGACCCTTCTGGTATGGAACCCTAAAAACCTAAATAAAAAGACTGCCTCGTTGGACTAGCCATCAAAAGCGTTACTTCTGAGTATGAGGTCCAGGGTCCGACTGCCTGGTTGGGAAACGTGTTATTGGGTTTTTCCATCTGAAATATGTCAGTAGCTGCCCGGAGTCTGGATTTATGCCCATTTGATGGCAATAGATTTGCCCCTATTTATTTGAGGCTTAAATATAACTGGCGTAATGTGGTTGTACTACCTATAGGTACGAGTACATGTCTGCCTAACCTTTCGCCACAGATAATATAATACTAGCATACAGATGCCTCATCCTATACAACGAAACCGTACCGACATAGCTAGCGTTTTTCGTCTGATTATTTTTTGTACATCGATCGCGTTCGGTTCCGTTCCACGGCGATAGATAGATGGTGTTAGTAGGGACTTGCAAGTAAACGGGTTTACTCGACGATTTGGTTTATAGTATATTTTTGCATCGAGTGAGATCGAATCAGAAATTTAAAACCACGCAATCTATTGGCATTAATTTTACATGATCCGATCAAATAATCTTTGAAATGTGAATGAATAGCCCAATATTCCATAATTTTGTGCTTAGGAGAGTTGATTAAATGCCATAAAATGTAAATTTTACACACAATTCAATAACAAATCAGTGCATATCGCGCCATCTAGTGAGATTTATTTGAATCTTTTAACAAATTTTCTTTCTTAGCGCTGGGACCCCGTATTACTGTATAAAAAAATAGAACATGGCTTTTGCGCGGTAGTTGGGCTGTAAAAATTTAACAGTGTCAATATGCTGTTTTTCCATTTCTTTCTCTTAAATTACTTCAAAACAAATACCTTTCAGCTTGATGTTGACATTAGAAATAAATATAACCACACCCTTACAATATAATTGAATCGATGAATATATTGATTTCTGAAAAAATCTAATTGTGTGACTTATGTGGTTTTTTAATTTAATTTTGTTTGTAGATAATGTGGGAAAAACGCCAATACCTAGTCCAACTGGCTGGTGCGTTGCCACTAGTTCTGATGGCCGCCACAAACTGGTACGGAGAACACAGGGAACAACTAATCGCGCTGTTGAAATTGTGGGAGAAACCCTCGCCTTTGAACGCCATGCATTTGCTGTTACCCTGGTATGATTCTTAATATGAAGTGTATTTTCTTATAAGGTAATTTGTAATGTCTAGTAAAGAATTCCCCTCACGTTTCCTAGCATGTTGGGTTGCCTTGAATTTACAGAGACCATGAAACGAGCATCGTTTGCTAATATATGAATAAAGTCCGTGGTCAGAGACGTTTATTTTATCCACGTTTTGCCATATACCTACCTGTTTGTTTATTGGCATATTGCCGTGATATTCTAGTCTTTAGATGTTGCTTCGGCATTTTGTATATGATAAAAGACGGCGGTGCATAATAGTAGTTTATGAAACAGTAATATAATAGGGGTTATTAAAACACGAGCGTAGGTTTATCACATGAGGCGAAGCCGAGTGTGATAATAATATTACGCGAGTGTATATACTATTTTATTTTCACTCATACAGTTGAAATAAAACAAAAATGGAAACGGAAAAATGGCGGGCAATTTTGATTCTCATTGCACATGACTGCGCAGCGCGCGCATCCAAAGACTGGCACAATTTTTCTACATTAAATCAATGAGCTCATAAGCGCCAATAAATTACAAAGTAGAACTGTGCTATAAAAATTAAAAAGTTATTTTATGATGCAGTTGTTTGAAAATCGAAGGAAAATGTTTCACTGTAATGGTTTTTTTTTTAATTTTACCTATCCACGAATATAAAGTACGTGTTTATACAATCTTTTTTGAATTCATATTTGGAACAATACGTTGTGAGTGTATAACAGTATGGGTCATGTCATGTGAGGGTCATATAATAGGGGTTATTAAAACAACGAGTGTGGGATTATCACAAGAGGCGTAGCCGAGTGTGATAATAGTATCACACGAGTGTTTTTATACCTAATATGCCGTTGCTAATCGATGATTATAACACACTATCATAGCACTCATGAGATGTAAGCGTAACCATCCGTTATTTCATTCGCAAAAAAAATCTACAATTTGTAGTTTTATTTCAGTTTTCCAGACAATGCAGTCCGTGAGACCGCGACGCAGCTGATCAACGAGATGTCGGATGACGATCTGTGTCGCGTTATGCCACAGCTCATACAGGCTCTAAGACATGAGACGTATGAAGCTAGTCCCGTTGCTGGTGTGTATGAATATTTTAATAACCTTTTACCTTAACTCACGTTGAGCATTCGCTTCACGAATTTGTACTATAATTCGCTAACGAATGTGTGAGTGAACATTCGTTTGAAACCAGAGCGATTATTATTGGTTTTCCGTTTATGGAAAATACTTGTAAAACTGCTTTTATTATTATTTATTTACTTCAGATATGAAATCCATAGTTTTGTTAGTACGTACAAATTCTTATATACTATGTTAGTCACTTAAAATTAGATGCACTTACAATACATACACATCATGTCAAAAGTAAAGTACACTAAAATCAAAACAAAAAGAATAATCAATTTATGCTTTTAGGTACACTGTATGTAATATCATTTAAAATTAATGTCAATAAAATAAAACAAAATGCCTTGTAAAATCCAAAAAAAAAAAACTATTAAAATAAATTAAGAAAATTTTGAAATTAAATATAGTTCAGCAAAATTTATAAATTAAAAGTCTGTGTTCAGTAGAGGTGAAATTGCAAATTTACAAAAAATATTTATTACTTCTCGACATGTCGAACACAATGCCACAATATTGGGCAGTCTGATCGGCCTGCTACAACGCTAAGAATGTTGTTGCCACTGCCGCGGACACGACTTAGCAGCGAGGCGGCTCTTTTTCTAAGGATGGCATGAAAGCTATCGACATGTGATTCTGAAAACATGCCCGATGCGCTACAGTGCCGCGGCAGTCGCATCAGCATCTTAAAAGCGTTAACGCGTGAACGCGCAGGGCGCTGATTGTCCTCTGCGTATAGTTGACCCATAGACTGCACGTGTTAAAAGATTGGCAAAAAGCCCGAAACAATGTTACCTTTACTGCCTTGGTGCAGCGTGCAAATCTACGTGCCTACATATTGCATCGAACAACCAACGCCCGGCGCTCCCTCTCAATGTCCTCGTGGTCTGAGAGGTCATCCGAGACCCAGTGACCCAGGTACTTGAATCTTGAAACTCTGGTTAATGGAACGCCATCTATGAAGACGGGTGGTACGTGCGTGACCTTATAGCCAGCAGATTGAAACAGCAAGAGTTCACTTTTCTTCACATTATACCTGAGCCCATGAGCCCCGGCATAATCCACACATACAGCGAGCAGTTTTCGTTTTTTTTTTAACGAATAAAGCAAACGGAGACGCACATGGCAATTGTTCGTCGCGTAAAAAGGCCCGCACAACCATTGTTTGCCAAACAAACGAAATGAATACTCACGGTGAGCTAGTGTTCATTCCCGATGTGACGGCCAGATGTGTTTTTTTTTCGTGTGGTTTTTCGTTTCTAGCTGATCCTATTGCAACATACTGGCCATTTTAAGGTTTTATAATTGGATGTAAATTGAATATTATTTTTTGTGTTCTTTTAGAATTATTATTATCGCGCGCTCTCTCCGGTCCAGCGGTCGCACATCGACTATTCTGGCTGCTAGTCCATTCTTTACCAAACGTACCTCAAGTAAGTTAACTTCATATTATTACAAACAGTGTTACTGCACACTTCGTTAAAACTCTTTACGCGAGGATCCTTTGTTACCTAATCTATCTATTTATTGTCCCACACAGTTCTTTCCGGACTTGGTTTGCCGCGATGTCGCTAAGCGTTTAATGGGACCCAATCTGCGGTTCTTTTAGACCATTTCTCATCTGTTATCGTTAAAACATCAATATTTTACTCTCAGGACCCGAACCAGGAGTACCTAGGCATCAGTCTAGAAGAGGCAGCTTCTGATGCTCACGAAGCCGACGCCGGCATAGCGGCCACGTGGCGCTACAGACTACTGCTGCGCGCTCTGCTGGCCATCTGCGGCGAGAACCTGCAGAACACTCTCTTGAGACAGCAGCTACTTGTGAAGGTAATATAAGACAAGAGGCAGCTTCTGATGCTCACGAAGCCGACGCCGGCATATCGGCCACGTGGCGCTACAGACTACTGCTGCGCGCACTGCTGGCCATCTGCGGCGAGAACCTGCAGAACACTCTCTTGAGACAGCAGCTACTTGTGAAGGTAATATAAGACAAGAGGCAGCTTCTGATGCTCACGAAGCCGACGCCGGCATATCGGCCACGTGGCGCTACAGACTACTGCTGCGCGCACTGCTGGCCATCTGCGGCGAGAACCTGCAGAACACTCTCTTGAGACAGCAGCTACTTGTGAAGGTAATATAAGACAAGAGGCAGCTTCTGATGCTCACGAAGCCGACGCCGGCATATCGGCCACGTGGCGCTACAGACTACTGCTGCGCGCACTGCTGGCCATCTGCGGCGAGAAGCTGCAGAACACTCTCTTGAGACAGCAGCTACTTGTGAAGGTAATATAAGACAAGAGGCAGCTTCTGATGCTCACGAAGCCGACGCCGGCATATCGGCCACGTGGCGCTACAGACTACTGCTGCGCGCACTGCTGGCCATCTGCGGCGAGAATCTGCAGAACACTCTCTTTAGGCAGCAGCTAGTCCTGATTGAGAAGGCTCTGTGAGCTTACTACGCTTTCGCTAAACTAGTTCTCGTGGAGAAGAAGGGCAACAAATTTAGGTAGGTACTTAGACATTTGTCGGTAGGTGCTTAATAAATATGACAGGTATGTATTATGTAGCAAACCATTGTGACTTGAAAAATGAAAATTAATGATATAATGACGTCACACATACTTTAAATACTAACACCTGCATCTTTCATTTTAACGAGGCAAATGGACAGATTTGTCCAAGTCGCTACGGACTAGTTGAATTTTTATAGTATTAAGATATTATAAACTAGCTGGAGTTGGACAAAATTTGACAATAAATAGAGAAGAAGATGCACACTTTAACACCCGCCGAAAAATGAAGTGTGTGATGATCTGTCTGTGGGATCGTGGCTCCCAAACAGGTGAACTGATGTTGATTTAGGTTTTTGTTTTTTTCCCACTGTTTGTCTACTTGACTACTAGACCAGAAGTCTGACCCAAGCTCAAAAAAATCTTAAAATTTGTCATAAACTGGTTACCCACTCTGGTTATACACTGGTTACACATCATGATATCACGCGTCATAAAACCCACCTTTATGCTCCAAACTACTTGTGCCCTCAAGTTCCGTGTCCAATACTACAATCCAATCTTTTATTCTTCCACAGACACTATCAGAAGTAGCTCAAGCAGTGAAAGACGCCAAAGATACCGGTCGACAACGGGCTCTTAGCGCTGGCAGTGATAAGCTGGCCACGTTACTGAGACAGCAGCCCGCCGCACTGCCGCTAGCACTGCACAAATATGTACACGATGTGGATGTCAAGTAAGTACTAAAGGTTTATTTATGAAATATTTACTAAGTACATACTTATAAAAGTACTCATATATACATACATAAACTCACGCCTTTTTCATATGGGGGTAGGCAGAAACTACAGAACGCCACCTGCTACGATCCTTACATACTTCTTTTGCTTTCCTCACATTCATACATCTAGTCATACACACACGCCGGATGATGTTAAGATGGTTTGGCCATGTTGAGAGGATGAATGAAAGGCGACTAACGAAAGGTATTTACAAGGCAGACGTGAATGGAAACGCCGGGAGGGAACGCCCTAGAAAGACATACATAGACCTTATATGTGATATTCTTCAGAAAGGCCAGGTGCGCAGTACTCATTTATAGTTCTCGCCAAACTTGTTGCCCGCATTGAAGTTGGGTTTCCGATGCGCAAGGCACAGCGCGGTTCTGTTTTTGTATGAGATTTACTACTGCGCAGCCAACATTTATTTATTTATTTATTTATTTATTTACACATACTTAATGTCACAAATATCAGTGCAGCCCTGGCTCTTGTACTAGGAAGTCCTGTATCACAAGAGCCAGACCTCCCTAAAAACAGGGAATATTATTACAAAAGGAGCATGATAGACGGAAAATATAAAGAAAAAAAAAAAATAATATAACCGTTATAGCATGCACACATTACTAGGTTTACAAACTAAGATTAAAACGGGAAATTGATATAGTTAAAATTACAACATAGGTTAAAATAAAAAAGACAAACATTAAACAAATTAAAATCTTACATTCCATGAATTATAATTATTAGCATTTATTACAGTATAGTTATTAACATTGCCTAGATAAGTTACATTTAAATTAACAGGGCAGAGTGTGCCACTCACCCCGAGTGTATGAGAGGGGTGTGGGTGAGGGGGATGAGTGGGTGTGTAGTGTATAGTGTTTGTGATTGGCAATTCAAGTTAAGCCTCCAATTAGGTTTTCTATTTCCCCATAACTGAAACCTTCCAGCCACTGTGTAACACTTTTCTTGAATTGGAAGTTGGTTAGGCGTTTAAGGTGTTTCATACCCATATCTTTACCGATTTTATTATATAGTTTTGGTGCAAGATATAAGTAGTGCCTGTCAGCGAAGACGCTCTCAGTTCTTTCAACTGGGCACTCCTCCCTCCGCCCGGACGAGATCGGCAACCCAGGAACGACGTAGCGGTGGTAACGGCGCAGACATTCGAATATAAAGATCTTTCGAACGCTAAGAACTTTGGCGTTTTCGTAAACTATAGTGGTGGGCGTCCGGAAATCCAGAGATAAAAGAACCTTCAGGACAGCACGCTGTGCCCGTTCCACCTCAATCATATGGCTACTACCAGTGCCTCCCCAGGCGCAGACAGCGTAACCCAGGATACAGTGACAGAGGGCTATATATGTTTGCATCAGGAGTTTCGAGCTGGCAACAAGTCTCAGGGTTTTAAAAATATGAATCAGCTTGCGAACTCTTTTGGCTGTGCTTGAGACATGTTGCGTCCATTTGAGGTTTTCGTCAACGGTAACTCCCAGATATTTAATGCAATTTGATCTAACCAGCTCAGGACAAGAGCAGGAGACACGGCTAGAGACATTCCTATTGCAGGGGAAAGTGTGGATGGCAACTTTAAAGTTTTTGGCGCTACCCGCTTTCGTTTTGCTGAAGCACAGATACTTAGTTTTTGAGGCGTTTAATGATAGCAGACTGTCCTCAAGCCACGCTGTTACCCGGGAAAGACCCACCTCACAGACGGCCTCCAGGCCAGTCCACGACCTTTCATGGAACAAAAGAACCGTGTCATCAGCAAACATCATGACTTCTGCTTTGTCAATTGTCGCATCACAAAGCTCATTTATGTACACCAGGAATAGTGTGGGGGCAATTGTACTTCCCTGGGGAACTCCATAGGTACAGGTAGCGTCCTCACTAGACATGCCATCGAGCCGAGCGCATTGGCTTCTTCCCGAAAGGTAACTCAGTAACCAGTCCTGGGGCACTCCTCTAATTCCGATATTGTCCAATCTGCTGATTAAAATAGGGATCGAAACTGTGTCGAATGCCTTCTGTAGATCAAGGAAAATACCAACACATTTTTCTCCTTTATCTATGTGATTAGTGATGTTTTCGGTGAGTTTCAGGATAGCGTCACTGGTGGACCGATTGGCTCTAAACCCGAACTGGTTAGATGATAGTATATTATTTAACTCCAGGTACCTAACCAGTCTCTTGTTTGCAAGTTTTTCTAGAATTTTGGACAAAGTACTGAGTAAAGATATGGGCCGGTAGTTACTAACAAGGGCTTTATCTCCAGCCTTGAAAATGGGAATAACGGCAGCTTTTTTAAAAGTCGCAGGAAAAACACCGTGGGAGAAACTAACATTACAGAGATGGTTTATTGGTGAAGCTAATTTGAATTTGAATTTTTTGAGGATGCTAGCGGGAATATTATCTAAGCCAGGGGCACTGCCATTCTTAAGGCCAGATAAAACCTGGATTACTTCGCTCTCGTCTGTAGGAGATAGAGCCATCGAATGAAGGAAGCCTTTCGATTTTCGTGCTTTCGTCGCCAGAGTGCCCTCCTCTTGCCTGATCTTCCTCAAAATTGTGTTTGCCAGATCCTTCCCAATAGAAGTGAAGTATCTGTTTACTTCATTAAGAGAGTCTACCGGGTTGGATTGAGTCTGAAGAAGCTCTGTTGATTTGTTTGGGCCTTTCTTAATGTTGCACATGTCCTTAATAACGTTCCATGTCCCTCTTAGGTTGTTCTCGTTTTTGTTTAATTGAGTTTCGTAGTAAGAACGCTTCAAATTGTTTGTCAAGTCGTTGCAGGTATTTCTATATCTAGTGTACTGAGTTCGGAGATCGTCATCATAAGGGAATTTCTTAAGTTTATAATGCATTCTGTCCCTTTTCCGTATACACCTCACTATGCTAGCCGTGATCCATGGCCTAAGTGGTTTCTTTTTTTTGGATAATATAGATTTCGCTGTATTATTGCTGATTATTTGACGCAGCGTATTGACAAGAAACTCAGAGATTCCATCGACATTATGCGAGCTATAAAAACTGTCCCAAACGATCTTGTCCAGATCAGCCCCTAATTGTTCGTAGTTGACAGTTATTTTATAGTGCTCAGTCGTGTTTTTTGCTAAGTTAGAGTCTTTTAAGTACAGCAATATAGGACTATGGTCGGTAAGAGGGTCGAATATGTAGGTTTTGACGTGCTTTTGTGTTTTGACCATGAAGTGATCAAGACAGTTGCCTAGTCTGGTAGGCTTGTCAACCCCCTGTCTTAGGCCATGGGCGGCCAGCATAGTGATGTATTGGGCAGCATGGCCAGTGGTCCTTTCTGGAAGTATGTTGATGTTAATATCACCCACTACAACAACATTGTAGCCAACTTCAGGGCGGCTAAGAAGTTTGGGGAGAACTATACCTAGCATTTCAGGCGCTCAACTAAATGCTATGAATGACTATGCAACGAATTACACCAAACCTTGCCTTTCATGTCTCTTAGAAACTTAGCTTTGTATATATTTGGAGTTGTATGACATTTTAGCTATATTCCAGTACCTCCAACGGTAAAATTCATTTAGCTCAGTAAAGGAGGTAGGCCAAAACTAGTCCTATCCTAGTCCTGTAATTTATTATTTATGTTAATCAACTTCAGATCATACAATTATACTAAACTATCTCCCTGCCAAATTTCATCTAAATCGGTTCAGTAGATCCAGAGATAATCCCCTACAATCTCATAAACTTTACCTCTTTATAATATTAGTACAGATTAAAAATTAAGGTAATGGACTAGCCAATCTTGTCGCTTGTTTCGTAACTATTGCCTTGAGTACAAATGCCTATCGAATCAGTTTATAATTTGACACTAAGTGTTTTCGTTTACTAACAAGTTATTTTCAATTTAGGTCATGTATGTACTTCGCGTCGAATACGCTGCCACTCAAGATAAATTTCATCGGAAGTGATAACGCCATAATCCCTGCTATGTTCAAGGTAAGAAAAACTCTTGTAATATGCAAAACACACTCTTGTAATATGCAAAAAGGATTTTTCTTGGGTAAAAAAATGATAATTCTATTTTGTCTGTCAATGACATTATCAAATAATACTGGACACGTATTTTTGCTTTACCAAATCAGTAAAAATTTACAAAGATAAAGCGCATCAATGTTCAGGAGTGGGGGCTTGTGACGTCACTATGTCAGTATAAAGAGTACTAACGGCGTGACGTCATACGATATTGCAACGCATTATGTCGTCTTTACTTTATGTTAACGTTTCAAAAGAAAAATACGTGTCCAATATATTTTATTAATTGTTTGTTATGTTATTGGTGAATTATAAAATGCAAACAACGACCAAACAATTTCAGCCAAAGAAACAAATAGTATAATTTCGAAAACATAAAGCCTTGTTGAGGTCGAAACTACAGAACACCATCTACTACGATCCTTAAAATACTCGTATGTTTGTCTTAGTCAGGCTTAAAATCTTCAGGGTTATATAAAATAAATTCCTACATACACAAACTCACGCCAATTTCCCATGGGGGTAGGCAGAAACTACAGAACGCCACCAGCTGCGATCCTTACATACCTCTTTTGCTTCATTTACGTTTATATATTATCTAGTCATACACGCACGCCGGTGGCGCCGGAATTCCTACAAAATTGGCGTATAATTAATATTTTTTCTTATTTTGCCAGGTTGGTGATGATTTACGACAAGACGCCTTAGTTTTGCAAGTGATCAAAGTGATGGACAGTTTATGGTTGAGGGCTGGTTTAGATCTGCGAATAGTCACCTTCCAAGCTCTTCCTACTAGCGATAAGAGAGGTAAATATATGTATTACTAATTGCTGCCCACGGCTCCACCCGTGAAAGTCGAAATTATACCAAAGAAACCTGGATAAAATTATGCTATGTTTTAATCCAGGTTATTAACTACATGTGTGCCGAATTTCATGCAAATCCGTTAAATTGTTTTTCCGTGAAAGAGTAACCAACATCCATCCATATATTCTAACAAACTTTAACATTCATAACAAGCTGCCACTCGCGGCTCCGCCCGCGTGGTATTATTACTACCCCCAATATCTTTATAAATTAAAACCTTTGTGCTATTCCAGACTATAATCTATCTCTGTGCCGAATTTCATTCAGATCCGTTTTGCCGTTCTGGCGTGATCGAGTAACATGTTTGTTCCATCCATCCAAACTTTCGCACTTAAAATATTAGTAAGATAGTATAGTAGAGTAGTGTGCTTTGAAGCTATTCTACTAGTATAGTTTCAAAGTGAACTTACATTTAGGGCGGTTACGCACTACATTCAATCCGTGTCCGTGATTTGAGTCCCGTCTTGAGTTCTATCCGAATTGAAAATGTTCTGAATTCGAACGAAAATGTTCGGACGAATGTAGTACGTAACATTCCCTACAAGAAGTACTACGACTACTTCGGCACTGAAATTTCTCGGATTCGGATCGGAAATAGTCCGTAACCGCTCTTACTCGTTAGTATTCGGAAATCCGAATGAATTTAGCGATTCAAATATTTGGGGTTTGCTATTTCGCCGCTAGTCAAGATAAACACTCCTTAAATACATTCATTTTAATTTCTATTCATCTTCTCCCTTCATCATCATATCCCTGCCCTTGTCCCATGTTACTTGGGGTCGGCGCAACACGTTTTCTTCTTCCATACCGTCCTGTCCCCCGCCACGCTATCACTGAATACCTTTTCACCCGTTTATAATTTAAAATAAAGCGACATGAATGACCAAGCAATGCGAAATCGTAATGACGCGATATTTTCTCTGCCCGCATAATGCGATTACAATAACCTCAAATGCATATTCGAATAAGCTTCGTGAAACTCAAATATAACAAAAGGCTCTTACGTTTTACATTTTGCGAAAGCGGCTGGCTTAAACGCATGCGGAAATAAATAAATGAAACAAATAACTGTACTATAATATGTTTTATTTTCAGGTATGATCGAAATAGTCTCCGAAGCGGAAACTCTTCGCGCTATCCAAACTGAATGGGGTCTAACAGGATCGTTCAAGGACAAGCCAATCGCAGAATGGTTGGCGAAGCATAACCCTTCTGAACTCGAATATCAACGTGCTAGGGATAATTTTACAGGTGAGTTGCCTCTATTTACATAGTAATTCCTGTTGAATACTGTTTAAGAAAAGTTTTAAAAAGGTGATGATTTATCTTTTGAGGATAAAGTACCCAAACTTACAAGTGAAGAAAAATTGGGTTGATCAATTTTAAAATCGATTACAGGTATCCTTGAGGTGCATTATATATAAACAAAAAAAAAAGATTTCAGTTGAAGCTCTGGCAGGCGCCAGATAAATTTGCAATAATGGTCAATCCACCTACATTTATTGAAATGCTTAATGAATTAAAAAACGGATATAAATCGAGATCCTTTAAATTTTCTACTAATAAAAACGATTCATAATATATCGTTCGGGTACCTACGAAGAGCTAGGTATTAGGGAAAGATCCATATATAATTTATTGCAAATTTATTTGGCGCCTAACGTAGTTTATATTGGTCCTTCTGAAAGGGTTCGGCGTGTATTTGACCTGAATGAAGAGCAGTTTCCAAACCATCAGATTAAAAATAAATTAAATAATAATAAAAATGTTTATTTCAATTGCGTTAACATACGTGATATGGAAATTACCTTTTAAGTAAGAAGATGCTAGTGTAGATGACACGCTCTTCCACTTAACATTATACAGTGTAACAAAACAGAATAACAAAATAAAAAAGGAAATAAAAGAAAATATAAAAAGTTTTAAATTAACTTTTTTTATTTATAACTTTTTAGTATTTTTTTTTAGAATTGTGTGCATTAAACATATAAGTGTGATATATTTTTGTAATCACCTCTTAAAACCCTTTACCCCGCACGATGGGATTGGAGGGAAAAAAAATTGGGCCCCCACAATATGGCGCCCAAAATGCCATTTTTCTATTTTCCAATTTTAATGTAGCCAGTGACACTCGCAGGGTTAAGACGAATCGATTGGTCTCTGGAACGCCACATAGGAACAAACATACATACATAGACTGATAAACACATTACCCTCCTTCGGCAATCGGGTAAAAAGGAGCGCGCTTGTGCGATTTATGCGAGTGGGTTTTGAGTATGTGTGTATGCGTGCGTGAGTGTGTATAATAGTGTGAGTGTACATTGTGTATAAGTTAAATTCGTCTGCCTGCATATAGATAGATATAAGTTAAGGTTGCACTTAGGTTAAGGTCTAGGCTTAGGTGCGATATCATTCTATTTTAGCCCATATTTATAATGATAATTCTTTCTTTCTAGCGTCATGTGCTGGCTACAGCGTCGCGACGTATCTGCTGGGTATCTGCGACCGTCACAACGATAACATCATGTTGAAGACGTCCGGACACCTGTTCCACATAGACTTCGGCAAGTTCCTCGGTGATGCACAGATGTTTGGAAACTTTAAGAGGTATGATCAAATAGTACATTACTGCAGATATGGATTTTCATACAACTTTTGCCGGCCGCTGCTCGCATGTATTTGGCCAGTACAGCAATTTCGATTTATCTCGAAGAAGGTTGTCAATATAATGCTCAAATTTCCAAGCATGTTAAAGAACCTTTCTCAAAATGCTTGGAAATTTGAGCATTATTTTGCAAATCCATATCTGTCGTGTTTAGCGTCCAAATAAATTACATAGAAAATTTATATCTGTCGTGTAATTTAAAAATGGAACGACCTTTTACTCCGAAACATGGCAACCAAGGTGGTAAAAGGTTTTATTTAAATTTCGAACTGGCTTGCAAATAGAAAGCAGTATATTGAAAAAAAATATTTTGAAATGAACACTTTAACGCGGCAAGAATTCGTAATTGATTTTGAAAGTAATTGTATTTAACAAAATGAGTTCTAGGTACTACTTAGTTTTAATTTCCGCGCAATATTTGAGAAAAGTACTGTACAAGCCTTGGCCACAATTAGGCTTTGATGGACTTAGGATGATCGTCGAGGTTCAAATCTCAGTATATAAAACATAATTTTTATTTATCTGACAGAGACCGAGCCCCCTTCGTACTAACCCACGATATGGTGTACGTCATCAACGGCGGAGACAGACCCACGCAGCGCTTCCAGCACTTCGTAGAACTGTGCTGTATGGCCTTCAACGTGGTCAGAGCGCATCACGACCATATACTGGACCTGTTTGCTTTGGTAAGTAGAATATAAGATTATCATCCATCACCATTCAGCTCAGTCTTCTCTTAAATACTTCGATCAGAAATACACTAGATACACAATCCCATACAAAACTTCACTTTAAATCTGTCGCCAATTGTGTTTAAAGCAAATCTAAGAATTCTAGTTGAAGTAAATATATATTAATGCAAGTTCAACCTTAAATGCAATGCTTAAAGTGGCATTAACAAAGCTGTGTACAAAAAGCAATAATATTTTAGGATCTTTCTTCGCTACCCAACATACATCAAAACAAATTTAATCTTACACGCATGTTATAAAGTTCCAGAACAGTCGATGTTTATTACAATAGTTGGCGCGTTTTCGATGCAAATGTTGGTCAAACAATCATAATACATTTTGGTACATGAATAATATTTACTATTTAATTCGGTTTTTAATTTATGAAAAACACTTAATGATATAAACTTACCAAAAACATCTATTCTTTCCAAAATCTCGGTTTACGGTGGTTATTTGCACAATTTTTGAACGCGGCATTTTGACTTCTTAATATTGGCTATGATTGGACCATACTAATTTGAAATAAAACCACAACTGTATTTGTGCTCTTATTTTTCGGCTCGTTTTTGAAGCGCTTACCGGGCATCTATTGTATTATTGATCGAAGCTTATAGTAGTTTATGAAACTGTTGCATAATGAGGGGTATTAAAACATGAGTGTGTGTTTAAAAACCGAGCCGTAGGCGAGGTTTTTAATAGTTTTCACACGAATGTTTTAATACCTAGTTATGTGCAGTTTCATACACTACTTTATCTACACTCATAAATTAGGATTGAACCTACAAAATACCTCTTTTTGCATTTTCCATGCCATAAAATCGTGATAGCATTTGTCATATACTTTTCTCGACTTTGCTGGTAATAAATTAAGAGTAATTTCCTTCGCCGCATCTAAAATATCGGGTGGAGTCAAATTTTCTTCACATTCACTGATATCAGACATTTTTAAACAATAATTTAAATAACTCATGAAATTCAGTACAACAAAACTTGCAAAACGTATGAATGGCGCCAAAACCCAGCACATCACCGCATTAACCGCGCATGCGCTAAAGCTTAGCACGCACTGCGATCTTTATTCGCGCGATTTTTTCCGGACATTCTGCGACCTATGGAATTGTATGAAGTTGTTCGCATTGCGGTAAAGAAATCGTGCGGAAATAATACCGCAAGAAATCCGTGTTTTCCCACAGAATCCACCGCACTACGGCGCGAATTTTATTCGCCCGAATATTTTGAGCTCTATGAACAGGTATAAGGAAACAAAATTCGCGCGAAGAAAAATCGCAGTGCGTGCTAAGTCTAAAGCGGGCATTGTCATAGACAATTTAAAATTGGAATCAAATCTTTTTTTAATAGGTACTATAAAATGGCATTACAAAAAAAAAAATATGGAAACTCCTTAGTGATTAACTTCTTGGACTTGTCCTGTATCGTAATAGAAAAAAAAAATGTTTTATAGCATTATTTTGTTAGTGAAATAGTGTTATAATAAGATTCTATTTTTAAATTTCGGTAGGTATTGTGTTTATAAAGTATGCCAATATAAACTCGTTTTGAATTTTATAATTCGAATATTACGATATGAGAGTAGATAAAATAGATTATGACATTCAGGTCCAAATAGTTAGATGCTGCTCATCACGTTACTCGGCAAAGCGCCTCATTGGCACAAGAGATTTAGCCGTAACCGTACCCAGCGTGATACAGTAACGAGGTTCTAATGTGTGCGTGTTACGGTTTAGGCTCACGACGTCGCCCGAACGTTTTGACCAAGCGTAAACATTATTCTTATTCGTTTCGCTCTTGACGCGGTCGTGGTTGAGAGCGGTCGTGGTCACGATGACATTTGTCCGATCACTGGTGTTCTTATCCCTCGCCTAACGATCTCTCTCCATTTGGCTCTCTTAGATGAAAGTTTGGCGCATTCATTTACCTCCTATCGCAGATTTAATTTGGTCGGTCCACCTCATCGGTGACCTCCCACGTGGCCTGTTTCCGTCCACTCTGCCCTGCACCACCAGGCGCTCAGTGGAGTCGTTATGCCGCCTTGACACATGGCCAAAGAATTTCAGTATGCGAGACTGTACTATTGCTGATAGACGCTGCTTGATGCCGAGTTCTTGGAGACGTTAGTGCGGAATTCTGTTCATGAAATGCCAAGCATTTTTCTCCAACACCACGTTTCTAGAGCATCTATCTTTTTCCTTTCCGGTTCTCGTAGTTTCCATGTCTCAGCTGCGTACAGAAATATGGGGAAAACAAGCGCACGGACGAGCCTGACCTTAGCGGCTTTCATTATACCGCGTACACATTAGCGAACTGTAAATGTTACCAAACAGAAACAGTCACGAAGTTTGAGAGTGAACGAGACGTCTGTGACCGTTACGGCGAGCCGGATCTATCGGCAGTTTTGGTTTTGGTTTGTAACTCCACGATGTCGGACGAAGTGTCTCTCGCTTATGCAGCATACATACTTGTAGATGCTTTACTCGATGATAATAAACGGTCACGGAAATGGTGGAAACATGGAATGTATATCGGGAAGGAAGTGATCTGCTATCTATTTAAAAAAGTCAGGAAAGTGGTCATTACAAAAAAAATACATTTATAGAAGACAAATGTCTTCTCTGACCATTCACTCATGACGAATAACTCGAAAATGTTTGATGGTTCGTAGCGGCATTGCACAAACGAACGATTCGCGGCAAAAACCGATAATCGTCGGCTCGCTGTGGGCCGTCCGTGTAGCGCTCGTTGCAGGCTCGCGAACCACGTACATACAATGTTTTTGGTAACAGTATCGGTTACGTGCAACGTTACGGTTACAAAATGTGGAAGTTTTAATCGCCGGCTCGCTGCTAGCCGCATGCATGCCGCTCGCAACAGGTTTGCGAACCACGTACACATTATGTTTTTTGGTAACAGCACATGCAACGGTTATGGTAACGACTCGCTAGTGTGGACGCGGCTAAAACAGGACCATAACATTTTTAATCACTTTTATGTGCCTCGACCTCGGTTACATCTTTTAGAGTCTTCCATCTTTTAGAGTGTTCCATTAGTCGTATTTTCAAAGTTCATAAATAATTGTCTGTAGTGTGTTATGTGTGCACTATGTGAAGCTACCGCTTGTAAAAATTGCACATCAAGTTAGTTTGGCTTCATAGAGTGTCGTTTCCACCCCTTATAACTGTATGATTGGCTCTCGGATAAAACTAGGATTTGTAATTTTTCTTCCAGAGCTGTATGAATTCTTTCGACCTTGATGAGACATTGAACAGTGGTGGCCCAGTGGTAACGGCCACGACTTACAAGTTGTAGGTCGTGGGTTTGAACCATTGCTTCACTTTGTGTAAATTATTTCATCACCACTGGTCTCAAAACGGTAAAGGAAAACATCGTGAGGAAACCGGCGTGTCCTAGAATCAAAAATTCGAAGACATGTGACAACCACCAAACCGCACTAGGCCTGCGTGGTGGATTATTCTGCCCATTCCCTCTCATTGAGAGGAGGCCTGTTTCCTAGCAGTGAAAACATTAAGGGGCTAATGATGATGATGATGAGACATTGAAGCCAGATGGCCCTGAGCCTGTAAGGTCTTGTTGATCCTGGATAGACTATAAAAGAGTGTTTCCAACAGATGGCGATGTCGGGAGTGACGGGTGTGACGAGTGCAGCGGTGAGCTACGTGCGCGCGGCGTTGTTACCCGCCGCGACTAACGCCGAGGCGGCCGCAGCCTTCGCCCGGCTCATACACTCCTCACTCAAGAGCAAGTATGTGTCGCTTATAAGTCTACCAGTATTATGTTACCCGCCGCGACTAACGCCGAGGCGGCCGCAGCCTTCGCCCGGCTCATACACTCCTCACTCAAGAGCAAGTATGTGTCGCTTGTAAGTCTACCAGTATTATGTAACCCGCCGCCAATAACGCCGAGGCGGCCGCAGCCTTCGCCCGGCTCATACACTACTCACTCAAGAGCAAGTATGTGTCGCTTATAAGTCAACCAGTATTATGTTACCCGCCGCGACTAACGCCGAGGCGGCCGCAGCCTTCGCCCGGCTCATACACTCCTCACTCAAGAGCAAGTATGTGTCGCTTATATGTCTACCAGTATTATGTTACCCGCCGCGACTAACGCTGAGGCGGCCACAGCCTTCGCCCGGCTCATACACTACTCACTCAAGAGCAAGTATGTGTCGCTTATAAGTCTGCCAGTATTATGTTACCCGCCGCGACTAACGCCGAGGCGGCCGCAGCCTTCGCCCGGCTCATACACTCCTCACTCAAGAGCAAGTATGTGTCGCTTATAAGTCTACCAGTATTATGTTACCCGCCGCGACTAACGCTGAGGCGGCCACAGCCTTCGCCCGGCTCATACACTACTCACTCAAGAGCAAGTATGTGTCGCTTATAAGTCTGCCAGTATTATGTTACCCGCCGCGACTAACGCCGAGGCGGCCGCAGCCTTCGCCCGGCTCATACACTCCTCACTCAAGAGCAAGTATGTGTCGCTTATAAGTCTACCAGTATTATGTTACCCGCCGCGACTAACGCCGAGGCGGCCGCAGCCTTCGCCCGGTTCATACACTCCTCACTCAAGAGCAAGTATGTGTCGTTTATAAATCTACCAGTATTATGTTACCCGCCACGACTAACGCCGAGGCGGCCACAGCCTTCGCTCGGCTCATACACTACTCACTAAAGAGCAAGTATGTGTCGCTTATAAGTCTGCCAGTATTATGTTACCCGCCGCGACTAACGCCGAGGCGGCCACAGCCTTCGCCCGGCTCATACACTACTCACTCAAGAGCAAGTATGTGTCGCTTATAAGTCTGCCAGTATTATGTTACCCGCCGCGACTAACGCCGAGGCGGCCGCAGCCTTCGCCCGGCTCATACACTCCTCACTCAAGAGCAAGTATGTGTCGCTTATAAGTCTACCAGTATTATGTTACCCGCCGCGACTAACGCCGAGGCGGCCGCAGCCTTCGCCCGGTTCATACACTCCTCACTCAAGAGCAAGTATGTGTCGTTTATAAATCTACCAGTATTATGTTACCCGCCACGACTAACGCCGAGGCGGCCACAGCCTTCGCTCGGCTCATACACTACTCACTAAAGAGCAAGTATGTGTCGCTTATAAGTCTGCCAGTATTATGTTACCCGCCGCGACTAACGCCGAGGCGGCTGCAGCCTTCGCCCGGCTCATACACTCCTCACTCAAGATCAAGTATGTGTCGCTTATAAGTCTACCAGTATTATGTTACCCGCCGCGACTAACGCCGAGGCGACCGCAGCCTTCGCCCGGCTCATACACTCCTCACTCAAGAGCAAGTATGTGTCGCTTATAAGTCTACCAGTATTATGTTACCCGCCGCGACTAACGCCGAGGCGGCCGCAGCCTTCGCCCGGCTCATACACTCCTCACTCAAGAGCAAGTATGTGTCGCTTATATGTCTACCAGTGTCTTGATTCTAAGGCCCGCTTGCGCTATCCTGGGTTATCTTACTAACTCCGAGTTAGAAGCTAACCTCGTGTTATTTATGACGTTTTACGTATAATAATTTAACCTTGTGTTATCAACTAAAAAAAAGCATGAAACATAATTGGCGTTTTCATCAGATTTTTTGTAAATGTGTCTGTGAAGACATGACAAGACCACTTAAATATTTATTTTATTCTTTGTTGTTGTTGTTTTAATTATTTATTTGTTATATATCTGTGAAAATTTCAACTGCCTAGCTATCACGGTTCAAGAGATGCAACCTGGTGACAGACAGACGGATCGCGGGGTCTTAGTAATCGTAGTATTTTACACATAAGATGCTAAACTTTGTTTTATTGTCCAGGTTCACACCAATAAACTTCTTCCTACACAACTTGGCTCAGCTGCGCGCGAGTGGTGATCAGAGCAACAATACCTCAGAACTATTGTCGTTTATGCCACGGACGTACACGTAAGTAAACCTGTTGTTAAAACTAAGTGAACTCATGGTCTTCGTCCGAGAGCGATTTATTTTAAAGGATATTTATTTTTTAGATTCAGATAATTTGTTTATTTTTGAACGAACATTTGTGGAGAAGCACAGGGCCGGTCGATGTAGCGATGCTTGAGGAATGTATGTTATGTATGTTTGTCGTTAACATCTTTCGGCAATGATGATGATTTTTAATGTGCAGGAGTGAGCAGTGGTTGCCCAGTTGTAACGGCTGCGACTTACAAGTTGTAGGTGTTTACAAGCCGCGAATTGACAAGTCGTAGGTCGTGTGTTCGAACCCAGACAGGCGCTTTACTTTGTGTAAATTATTTCATCACTACTGCTCTCAAAACGGTGACGGAAAACGTGAGGAAAGGCATGTCTTAGAACCAAAAATTCGAAGACATGTGACAGCTGGGTCCGCGTGGTCGATTACGGCCCATTCCCTCACACAGAGAGAAGGCCTGCACGTACAACGGACCAAATGCGAGCCTAAGTGCGGAAAACGGGTCCATCTATCCCATCCTATTCTTAATGTGCAGGAGTATAAGGTAATGGACTAAATACAAAATGACCAGTCGTTGTGATGCCGTAGTATCGTGGTTATAAGAAATCTGTAGCCCCGTAGTATCCTAAAGGGGCATTATCATCATTATAGCCGAAAGACGTCCACTGGACATAGACCCCCTTGCCCAAGTGTTGCCACATCGATAGGTCCTGTGGGTCTCGCATCCAGCGGACTCCCACAGCCTTAATCAGGTCATCGGGAGTTGTATACTGTAATCCTTATTTTAGTCTATACTCCATTTAAAATAACATTAGTCATTTTTACAACCCCTTTTTACAGTCTGTTCAACCGATTTTGAGTTCTATACCGGAAATATAAGGATGGCATAAAAAGCATAAACCTGTTACCAAAACTAACTGTTTAATATAGCTGTCATTTGTCATATCACCAACGCAATAGAAGTCAAAATCGGTTGAACGGGAAAATGGGATTATTTAAATGTCTAATGTTATCTTAAATGGAGTATAACTGTTTCTCAATTCCTCGCGCAGGATCTTCTGAATTATTTATTTTTGCTCATCCGCAGCATGGTTCAAGAAGGACGCCTAGTTAGCGTTGAATGCCTCGGCTTCGAGAAGCGCTACGACCCTGAAAAGCACTACGTCTACGCACTTCGTATCTTCAGACAAGGACAAACGACGCCCTTCGTGCTGTACCGCTCTTACAAGCACTTCACTGAACTCTACCAGAAGATCTGCCTACACTTCCCCTTGGCTAAAGTTCACAGGTAAGAGAATTACAATAATATTAATATTGGCTTATAAATTTCGGCCACGGAAACAAACCAAATTGGCTAGTTAGGTGTGTAGGAAATATTAAAGTGCACAAGTGTGTACGTGAACACTGGTGCAGTCTCTCTTCCCTCACTGTCACAGACCGATGGGATGGTAATCCGGCATGACCGAGGAGAAATTACTGCAACTGACCAGGATGCTTAAAAACCCTAAAACTATACGGATTCGTGTTGGGCCAAACACCACTGCCCCCCGACTCGAAGTTGAGGCCTGCGGATACGGGCCAGCACCGTCCGGGGAATGCGGAAGGATCGTATATTCCCGCGAACCCCGGCGTAGGTGTGAGATGGAACATCGGGGTGGTTTTTTGCCAGCGCCCCCTCAGGGTGGAGAACAATGAGGACATCCAATGAGGTTTTTCCAATACAGTACAAAAAAAAAACGGTTTTGTTCGTAGTTCGTATGTGATGCTACTTATTTAAAAACAAAACAAAAACTCTAAACTTCATAATCAACTGTCTTATTAGCTGAACACAAGTGACTAGACTGACCCATGGAAACAGTAAAACCAGGCCTCGTTCACACGACCTTACTTAAAGCTATTAATGCCTACAACTTCGCGCGGTCCCGGCACCGCGAGTGGGGTCTTAGTTCGATTCGAGTAGCCTAGCAAGAAACGAGCCGTCAAGGGTGGGTGCGCCATCGGTACATGCTGGATATCCCACCCATACGCACAGTGTTTTGCTAATACTTTCACTGTGCGCACAGCTAAGGAGTGGAATTCCCATCCGGAGTATTTGTTCCCTGATAGCTACAACCTTTAGGCCTTTAAGTCAAGAGTGAATGGGTTACTTCTAGGCAAGCGTGCTTCATAGGCCACAGCATCGCTTACCATCAGGCGAGTTAGTGGTCAAACGCGTGCATATCTATAAAAAAACAAAAAACCCGACTGCTTAAAAAGCGAACTAAAAAGACGTAAATAAGAAGAAAATCATGCTGTGCAGTCGGAGGATACATGTTCGCGAGCTGGCTGACCAAAACCAGATTTAGTTTAGTTATGATTTTTTTATAATTGGCACATTTAAGCATAAGTGTTATATATTTTTGAAATCTCCTCTTATAACCCTTTATTTTGATACCCCACACAATGGGTTTGGAAGAAAAAAAAATTGGTGCCCACAATATGGCGCCCAAAATCCGCCATTTTCTTATTTTACAATTTTAATGTAGCCAGTGAGACTTGCAGGGTTAAGACGAATCGATTGACGGACGAATCATCAAAATCGGCCAACGCGTTTGGTCTCTGGAACGCCACATAGGAACAAACATACATACATACATAGACTGATAAACACATCACCCTCCTTCGGCAGTCGGGTAAAAAAATAACCCAACCGTCACGGATATTGAGCTCAAAATTGTGTAGGTACTTGATCTCGCAGAGTGAAATCCCTATCTGTTAAGTAGTAACTTCTCTAATCTGTGGTAAAACTAAATAAAAAGCAGCTTGATACCAATCTTTGAAGAAATAGTGCGCAGACAAGCTCATTAGTTGGGATAAAGATTTTTTTGCTTGTAAATAAAATTTTACATATTAAGGTAGTTATCGTTCTTTTTATCGTGTCGATATAATTATCGATAAAAACTGTGATTATCACTACTGCTGTTCTTAAGGATAAACTTACCGGGCTTTATGGGCACGTGCTTATGTTAAGCCAAGTCACAGATGATATAATACCAGCATACAGATGCCTCATCCCATACAAAGAAACCGTGCCGACGTAACTAGCGTTATTCGTCTTATTAAACCGACAATTTTCCATGGTTCCATGGCGATAGATAGATGGTGTTAGCAGCGACTTGCAAGTAAAAGGATTTACTCGGAGCATGAATATTTTTCTTTTAGATACCGTGAAGATATTTTCACGTTTTTACAGTTTCATTGCACCAAAATGTGTTACAATACAAATTTAAACAATCGAGTGCCAAGCCTCAGACATTTAAAACCGCGCCATCTATTGGCATCAATTTTAAATGATCTGTTCAAATTATCTTTGAAATCTGTAGGAGAGTTCATTAAACAAGAATATACAATGTTTACGTTCAATTCCAGAAAATGTTAATTTTACACACAATTCAATAACAACTCTGTGTATGTCGCGCCATCTAGTGAGATTTATTTTAACCAAATTTTCTTTCTTAGCTCTGGGACCTCGTGACCAAGTGCAGCAAAACATAGCGCGGCATACCATATAGGTTTTTACAGGTCTCGGTTGTTCTGCTATATTTTTGGGTAAACTTCGAAACTTTAGACGTTAATTGTCCATCTTATCAACTTGCATGGCGTTTCGTTCATGGCTTACCTAATTACTTTTAAAAATGGAGTTACGATACGAGTAGCCTTTTAAAAATCCTTCAGATTCTTAACAAGCGCATCACATTACCTCATTACTGTCCCAAAGAATTCTAGTTACATAATTAATGTTAAAGATTAGATTAAAGTTGTCACTATCAGTAAAGACGATTAGATTCAAAACAAAACTTTAAAACGGCTTGGGTTTTACATGCAATTCATTTTATTGATAAATATGTGATATCGTATTGGAAAAGCTGAAATATCCGGCACGTAGGACATTGGCTGTTTTAGGTTTTTATTGCTTGTTCAGTATTGAGAGCAAGTTATCAAGTTGTCATCAGACATGACGATATCGAAAGATGACTATAAGAAAAAAATCTTTTTATTTTTCTATCTTTTTAGTTTTGGTTCACCATCACTACAAATTGATAAATTTCCATGGTAAGATAAATTAAGGATTGACAAAATACCCATAATAACTCGATTTACACTTTCGTGCTGTTTGTCGCTAAAGCGTTCGGTTGTATGCTCCATATCTTGAAAACTGTCTAACCGATTTTGATGAAACTTGCACTGTGACCTAAGTTGAGATATGCTTAATCCAATAAAAAAGATTGATCATGATCCGATTACTAGTTTCGGAGAAATGCGTGGAAAAATACATACATACAACATACACATAACGGATCCATGCGGACTCACAGGGTATCCATTTGTTGTATATCAAAACCTACTCCAGAATGTAACAAATACTTTTCTGCAAATCGTTTCAAAATCGGTTCAGCCAAACGCGAGAAAATCGCGTACAAACATACATACATACATACGGGTCAAACAGATATCGGTCTGCATATCTTGAAAATTGTCTAACCGATTTTGATGAAACTAGCACTGTGACCTAAGTTGAGATATGCTTAATCCAATGAAAAAGATTGATCATGATCCGATTACTAGTTTCGGAGAAATGCGTGGAAAAATACATACATACAAACATACACATAACGGATCCATACGGACTCACAGGGTATCCATTTGTTGTATATCAAAACCTACTCCAGAATGTAACAAATACTTTTCTGCAAATCGTTTCAAAATCGGTTCAGCCAAACGCGAGAAAATCGCGTACAAACATACATACATACATACGGGTCAAACAGATATCGGTCTGCATATCTTGAAAACTGTCTAACCGATTATGATGAAACTTGCACTGTGACCTAAGTTGAGATATACTTAATCCAATAAAAAAGATTGATCATGATCCGATTACTAGTTTCGGAGAAATGCGTGGAAAAATACATACATACAAACATACATATAACGGACCCATGCGGACTCACAGGGTATCCATTTGTTGTATATCAAAACCTACTCCAGAATGTAACAAATACTTTTCTGCAAACCGTTTCAAAATCGGTTCAGCCAAACGCGAGAAAATCGCGTACAAACATACGTACATACATACGGGTCAAACAGAGATCTTTTTTTTTTGAAGTCTGTTAAAATACACATTTTATCGATTTATCATACCTAATTATATACATCATAGCCAAAATAATATACCCTTCTAGAAAAACCTAATTTGAATTGAGAAAACACCAGACTATAAAAAATATAAATTTAATTCTTCATAAACATTATTCAAACATATCAACGATTCATATAAATGTGGGTGGATGGAGAGGGAGGGGACGGCCAAAGAAAAGACGGATGGACTGTGTGAGGAGTGATATGAAGGAAAGAAGTGATAGCGTGACGGGGGACAGGACGGTATGAAAGAAGAAAACGTGTTGCGCCGACCCCAAGTAACATGGGACAAGGGCAGGAAGAAGATGATCAACGAGTCATAACAACTTAGAAATAACATAAACAAACATATATCACATTAAACTATGTCAAGCTTCACTATTTTCTTTAATATCTTCACCAACTTTGTAGTTCAAATCCATTACCGTTTGCTTCGTCTGTGGCGTAGAACCTGAAGCCGCCGGCCGGCTTATATTTTCTCTATGTTTGGAAATAATGTCCCAACTGCCTGTGTCTACAGGCTTGGTATAAGTCACATTGCCACTACTATCTTTCTCTCCATTTGGAGAGTATGGCGGAGGCCCGCTACTCTTACTTATAGAACTCTCTAGAGTATTTGTCGAATGTGCCATCTGCCCAGAGCCTTGTGCTAGAGGATTTGCTGCACTCCCGCTTGCTTGAGCCAAAGGATTCGCGACAGGCCGCTGTGGGGCCTGTTTTTTCTTCTTCGCCATCTGAGCCTCTTTCTTCTCCCGCTCTTTCCTTAACTTCTCCTGTTTCATTTGTTCTTTCTCCATCTTTTTCAGTTCTTCCTGTCTCTGCTTTTCCAATTTCTTTTGTTCTTCTAACCGCTGCTTTTCTAACTTCTTTTGTTCTGCGAGTCTTTGTTTGTCAACTCGCACTTGTGCGTCTAGTTTCCTCTCTGGTCGTATGGGGGCTTGTTCCTGGGGTTTGTTGTTACGTTCTTGTTCAGCTCCGCGGGGGTCTGGAGATACCACTGGGTTCTGTGGTCTTAGGTTCGGCGGGAGGTTTTTGTTCATGATCAAGTCGCTGGTGCTTTTCGCCTGTCGTAATGGAGTTGTTGGTTGCCCTGTGCTTGTGGTTGGCATGCTGTAGTTGGCATTTGGTGTTGACTTCCTCTGTGTGTCAGGGTAGTTGTTGTATCCTGAAATGGTATCAACATTATATTAAATTTGGCGAGAATGAATCATTGCTTGCTATTTTAATGTTCTGCACACACTTACAAAGTTTTAAGTCTGAATGGATCACCCACATAAAAGCATTGAAGTTGTAAAATAGATCAACCTATCATAACATTTTACATGAATTCCACAAATTTACTGTAAGTTGATTATTATAAAAATAAAAGTTTAGTTGATGAATAAAAAATACGCACCAAAGAATTCATCTCTATTAGTTCTATAAGCGCCCGTGATGGACACAATCGAGCCGATATCATCTTTCTCCTTCTTCGTCCTCGTTCTAGACCCATTGAAGAAGTTCAGCGAATGTCTGAACCCGAACATTATTACACTAGGGTTGCTATGTAACTCACTGTGTTGTCAACTGAAAGAATTTTGAAAAAAGACCGTGAATAGATATGGTTTTATTACTACTAGATATGATAATGAATCATTACGGTTTACCGGGTATTACGTTCAATGCATTATTGCAATTCTGACTCTTATTATAAGGAAAACATATAGAAAAATAGATGAATTTAGAACTTACATGGAACAGTTTCAAATACAGCCTTTTAATTTAAAACAAACACAAAATTCTAAATGCAAATAAACAGAGTAAGTGGTGACAACACTCGTTCAGCCATTACTGTTTAAATCAATACGGCTGTGTTACCCGATAAGATAAGGTGAGAGCCTCGAATAATGACTGTAATCTTATCACACTCAAATTATTCTATGTAATCAACTGTCCGGATATGGAGGTACAATGCTTGCTGGGTATTCGCGCTATGGTCATTGTCTATTCTTCTTCCTCTGTACGTCTCGATTCGACTCCAATTTTGTCCGACCAGAATGTGGCACCCTGGACAGCTAGCACCCGGTATCCTTTTATGACGATGACTCAAGTCTGTTTCTATTTATTTGTTATCCTTTTAAGCCTATGATATAGTTGTATACTGATAGGCGACAAATCGGTTTAAAATGTATCAATTTTGTATAAAATAAATAAGATAGGCAGTATATTTGTTCATGAGGTAAAACAAAAAGCTTTTGGCTTAATATCCTCGCTTTACAGCACAAATAAACTAAATAACAATAATTTGAAATGAACAACAAATAAATCGTAACAACATTTTTAGGAGTACCCACTAAACTAATTAATTTGATTGTGACTACCCTCAGTCCGAATGTCAAAGTGAAGTTTACTTTAGAATGTAAATTATTGTTCTCATTTAAGCGAAATGTAAATTACTTCATGAGAAATCTTTAAACAAAAATTGGTTAGAAAGTGAAAAAGCAATTCTTTTTTGCATTTGCAGTTTACAGTTTTTTTTCAACAGGCAGGTTCTCCAAAGGGTTAACTTGTCACATACGATCATAGGCTGATTTGAAACCAACCTCAAATGGAAAACTGTATTATCTAAATAGGTATTTATTTGACTAATGTACTTTTATTTATGACAGGACTATCAAGGGATTAATTTTGGCTGAACATAAAACAAAGATAATCAATATAATGGATGTGAAACAAAAATACCTTGTTGTTGTTTTAGGCGCACAGATAAATACATAACACTTCATGTTTTTAGTTATTTTCCTTTAAAACGTTAGTCATTGTTTGATTGTTGTATCTTTTCTATGTTGATATGTTTGACACTTGATAAATTGAGGCTACAACGTCGTTTTGATAGTTTGAGGGTATCAGGTTTAAAGGCTTTTAGGTTGACATTCCAAATGCATTACGTTTACAAAAGAGAGGAAATGATTCACTTGTTTATTCTACCCATTCGTCGATACAGGCATTAAAATACAGATCTTTATCCGTCATCTTATAGAGATTGTAATCACACCAATTATAAAGGCGAATGTTTGTGAGTGTGTGTGTGTTTGTATGTTTGTTACCCCTTCACGCTCAAACGGCAGGACGGATCTGGATGAAATTTGGCACAGAGATAGATAATAGACTGAAATAGCACATATGGTACTCACATTACATTTTTATCCCGGGAATATGCTCCCGTGGGATAATTTTCGACATCTACGCTGGCGAAGTCTTACATATATTTCCCAGTTTGTACTATAAAAATATCTTTACGACGTTCCAAAAGAAACCTTACTTGACTTTATGATTATTTTAGCTTTGGGATTGTTTTTTTTTGTTTTGTCGTAGTTTGTAACTAACTCTGGGTATAAAAATGTCATTACTCACCGATCTCTTAAGAAAAATATTCCTTCTATTTGTTTCTAATGATAACGGCTACCGCTGCCATAACATGCCTCTGATATTGCAGTTGATGATTTTGTTGTCACCAAAATCTTGTCGTGTCGAGAAAGCTAAAATATATCTTAAGGGCATACCAATATAGAACAAAACCTATAATTTAATGTAATTAATCTACAATGTCCCACTGTTTGACAAATGCTTCCCACTCCCATTCCACACACGTCTGTCTTCGGCCATTGCGGGCCAGTCATTTCGGCAATACTCAAGTAAAAGCCCTCTACCTTGGTCTTGGTCTGTCGCGATGTCGCATAGCATTTTTTTTAGGGTTCCGTACCCAAAGGTACATACAAAGAAACCGTGCCGATGTACTGTACTGATTATTTTTTATACATCGATCGCGTTTGGTTCCGTTCCGTTCCATAGATATAGATGGTGATCTATCTATCGCCGTGGAACGGAACCGAACGCGATCGACTTACAAAAAATAATCTGTATAATCAGATGAAAAACGCTAGTTACGTCGGCACGGTTTCTTTGTATGGGATGAGGCATCTGTATGCTAGTATTATATTATCTGTACTATTACTAAGGTTCCACTGTCCGTTTGTCTGTCACCAGACTGTATCATATGAACCGTGATAGTTAGACAGTTGAAATTTCACAGACGATGTATTTCTGTTGCCGCTATAACAACAAATGCTAAAAACACAATAAAATAAATATTCAAGTGAGGCCCTAATACAAGAAACGTGTTTTTTTTGCCGTTTTTTGCGGTTATGGTACGGAACCCTTCGTGCGCGTGTCCTACTCGCACTTGGCCGGTTTTTTATGTTTAATCTTATGACTTTTTCATCTTTCCAGTCTACCATCAGGGGTCTACGTGGGTCGTTCGAACATCCGCCAGGTAGCAGACCGGCGCTTCGGTGACGTGCAAGCGTTCCTCACTTCACTGTTCAGTCTGGCCGATGAGATCGCGCACTCCGACCTTGTTTATACATTCTTCCACCCGCTGTTGAGAGACCAGCAGGATGTGGAACCGCAGAGGAGGAGAGGTCAGTAACCCAAGTTATTGTTTCCAACTCAAAGAATCGCAGTCGTAAAAGATGCGGATGTGAGAAAGGATATTTTGTACGCGATTTCAATGTAAGCTCTATACCAAGTCTCGTCTCAGCTCGCTTCCACCTTTTTCATGACCGCAACTGTCACTGACGATGTTCAATATACAAGAATCTATTTTCAGCTTTAGGGCGCTTTTCTCAATATTCCCTAGGGCCTGACAACACCAAAAATTAATCAAATGCATTTTGCAATTAACATTTTCTCTGTCAACTTCAAATGATTGAAGGAAACTAAAACATGTTTTGTGGTGTTTCGTTTCGCGCAAAACATATTTAGTGATTTGTGGTGCAAGCGGGCCGAAGAACTTTCTCATTCCTCAGGAATATAATACTGATGTATTTTACTCCTTTACAGGTGAAACAGCAGAACCAGAGAACAACGGCTCGGGATCACTAAAGTTATCAGTCCAATACGCTAGCGGAGTGTTATCTGTATTGATATTGCACGCGCAGTCACTCGCCATGACGCCGCAGGGACTGCCGCCCAACCCTTACGTTAAGGTAAAACATCTGCATTTCTGTTTTTAAACAATGAAAAGGAGATTACTCAAACGCAGGCCCCTTATGAGATATCGTGTGCCTTATTTAAGTACTAGCTTCTGCCAGCGGCTGCGCCCGCGTGAAAGTCGAAAATTATCCCGAGGGAACATATTCCCGGGATAAAAAAGTATCCTATGTGCTATTCCTGACTATGACCTATCTCTGTGCTAAAATTCATCCAGATTCGTCCAGCCATTTGAGCGTGAAGAAGTAACAAACATACAAACACACTCACAGACTTTCGCCTTTATAATATTAGTGTGATAGTGTTTGTTTTATGTTCTTTCAATCCATGTCCTTTACATTATATGTACGGAAAAAAGGACATAAGATCATTACACTTTGAAATTTTTATGCACCTTATGGCATTGTAATAAGCGTTAATTTCTACTACAGAAAGATATTTACGAGTATATCTCGTGAACCTGGATAAATAAATAATTAATGTTTTCTAATTATGAATACAACGTGTTGTTTTCAACGATATACAACAAAAAGCAAGTTTGCTTACAAAATGGACAATCGAGGAGATTCCGGAAAAATAATAAAAGTATAAAAATGAGTTATACCAAAAATGAAATTCCCAAAATGGTGAAATTAACCATACATGCAATCTAATAAATTTGATATTATTAGCGTCTTAGATTTCTAGAAGTAAGAGTGGTTTTCGTAGTTCAAGTGTTATAGTAGTCACAACAGATCTTTGTGTCTCTGAAGCTTGCTCTGCCAACCATTGCGCAAGAAACAGTTTGACATCGAATATACTGTATGATTAAGCGAGATAGGATGATGCGACAAAAGTAAGCCAGTGAAAGAGACAGTTATACAATGCTATCTTCACCTTCAACATTGACACAAAAATGTGTGCTGTACTATTATACTAATCACGTTCCATTGACCGTATCTATTTACCGCGGAGCTGCCCGTTATGACTGTTGTAGTCTTACCACAATGTGCCAGACACAAACCAATAATCCAATATAATTATACATCAAATTAGAAGGTATAATAATATTTTACTTTCTTCTCTCCCCAGGTGTACCTCGTACCTGACCCAACGAAAGAAACAAAAAGAAAAACGCGCGTTCTAAAACGCAACTCACACCCCTCATTCATGGAGATGTTAGAATACCGACTACCAATGGAAGTAGTCACCAACAGGAGTCTTCAAGCCACAGTATGGAATTACGACTCTTTGCAAGAGAACCAGTTTCTAGGCGGCGTTGTCATTCCGCTCAACACGTTGCCGCTCCGTCAGGAGACCGTAGCCTGGTACCCGCTGGAGTACATACCTCGGTAGCTAGTGCTTTCCCGCTCCGCCCTTTGGAGCACTGAGTTCCCTATAATGTGATAGGTCTATTGAACCGATTTTATGACGTCACTTTGGTTGGATCACACTGAATGTAGCTACGATACGTAAATGATTTAGGCAACTTCATATCGAACTTTCGTAAGGACAATTGCAGCTGCATAAAATGTGACCCAACCTTTTTAGTTGTTTTAAATCACGAGCGAGAGTATAGTGAGTCTTATGAACGTAGGTATAAGGTTTAATATGAAATTATTGACGCTCGATCGTGATTTTGATCAACTGTTGAAGTAGAATTTCTGCGGAAAACACGCTGTGTCTCGAACGGCCGATACAACTATGTTCTTGTATCGTAAAAACATATGATGAATAAGTAAGGCAGGCAGGGTTTGTTGTCCGCAGTCAATATAACATATCGTGGGAGAAATGAATGAATTTTACTCACAAGATTTCATTTATTTTTAAAGCGCATTTATAACCAAGCATGCGTCATAATATTTGTGTTTCATACTAAAATCATCAAGCTAAAACACATTCTTCGCATATTTTTTAAAAATATTTTAATATCGGCAACTAATTAGCCCCATAAAAATCGATGTAAAGGATTCTCAATAACCATAATTGTATTAAAATTAAAATATCCACAGCTTTCAGTATTCCGTTTTCAGCAAAGCTTCA
This sequence comes from Orthosia cruda, assembly GCA_964057195.1. Classification (NCBI taxonomy): domain Eukaryota; kingdom Metazoa; phylum Arthropoda; class Insecta; order Lepidoptera; family Noctuidae; genus Orthosia; species Orthosia cruda. Next base: position 24,445,845 of record OZ059838.1, read on the forward strand.
ATATTATTCCTCAGTATTTAATAGTTCCGTGTTTCCAGAATATAAATAATAACTTGTAAATATATTTTTACTAATACGTGTTAGTGCCAAAATGCCTTAAGGGGTGAAGCTTCAAAGGTAGTGAAATGTTGGTCTGAATTGAGTAAGAAAGTTGTAAGTTGTGTAACTAACATTGTTCTTTGGTGCGAAAGAGAACAATATGCATTTTTATACCGTTGTCTCTTTTACACGTCAGAATAATGATAGCTCTAAAACTTTATAGTTAAAAGGGTAAGCGTTTAATTGCTCATTGTATTGGATAAAATGCGTTCCTGCCAAAAAATAATTGCGCTCGATTTTCAGTTAGAAGTTACAGTTCATGTACGGTTGCGGAATGAAAAGGTTGAACATGTAACGGCTACTTTTGCTTATTGCCAATATTTTAATGAAATAAACATTGTCCAAGAATGACAAATGACGCACCTATTTATTCCGCGATTGTATAGAATTTACTGGTATAATTAAGTTGGCCTAAAACAGACAAATACTAGGCTGTCTTAATATTATAAAGCACATATCATATAACGAGTATTTAACCCACGTATAATATATCAATTTGTATGTTTATCGCTGGACTGTACGACAATAGCGAATAGGGAATGTTGAGTGATAACTTTGAATATATATACATCTCACTTTAAGTATTTTATATCAAGCTTCAATCGGTCACTCTTTTAGGGCTGATATTTTAAGTCAATTATTGTCATATCCATTTGTAATATTCTTAAATTCGAATGAAGTTTGTTTTAGGACCAGTCCCCCTTTATTATAGTTAGAAAGCCCAATTTGTATATTGAAGCCTAATACATATTTTTTTACAATTTATAAGCTATTTCATATAAATAAAAGTAGTTATGAAATGTAAGAGATACAGTCTTGGAACGAAAAGGTTAGGCATCCATTTTTATTTGCACTTTGGTATGTATCGGTTTGAAAAGTGTACCTATTAAAATTTGCATATTGGCATCTATTATTATAGTCACATTCCAATAAAACATATTTTTAGATTACTTTATATTTTTTTTATAACGAATACGTTGCGTTTGGTGCTTGTGCGTCTCCTAAAAATTATTTACGTCAAATATTCTGCATTTAGGTAGTACACACACTCGACACACAGATTTATTTTATAATTTTTTATATTATGATTTAGAGATCTGAATGGATTGTTACGGTCACTTACTATCGCTTGGTTTCGATGAAATATAACGCTTTACAATATTCATATATCTGTGTTATTTGATTGTTATTCTTAATAGGTTATTTTTATAGATTAACTATTTATTGGAAAATGTAATAATGACCGATGTATTTAAGATTATATTTAACGAGAATGCTATGATATTATTTTCTTATCCGTATTTTGATTTGCGCAAGTTAATTAATGGTAACATTTTTGTTTGTCAGCGTAGTTTTTGAATAATGGACTTTATATGAAATCAACCAGTTGTAAGGTAGTATAAATTATTGTAATACACGAATTTCATTGTAGTCTTTATATCGTATGAATGGCTTCCAATGTAGCGTATGTGCAACGAGTTCGCATGGACTAAAGCAGCGTATTGTACATAATACCTTCGTAGATAGATTTTGTACCGAAGCAGTCTGTCGGCCTAACTGGAACATAATAACTAGTTGTTGTTAATGCGTATTGTGATGAAATTTACAATAAAAATGCTCTTGTATTAGTTTTTGGTTTTATTTATTAGCTACCTAAGTCTTCGTTCAATATCATACTCTTCACAAAACACATAATTTCTAAGTCTAAGTTCTATATAAAACACAAATCAACGTATCACATACAAATTCGTATAAAAACAAAATACGTAGATCATTTGGTCTACTTAATAACTAAACCATGGATCTATACAGACGGACTGCATTTCAACTGCACTCCTGCAAATTTTCAGTTTTAATGCAGTTAGTACGACTACAACTAACCAAAGTACGATTGCATTCGTACTTACTGCAAATTTGCAGTCGGAGTGTAGTTGAAATGCAGTCCGTCCGTCTAGAGCCTTAGACTTGGACACTATCAGATCATATATTCCCCAGCATGTAAGTTGGCAAGGTTTTGCCGTAGTGGATATAGTTTCGCGCAAATTGTGCGATAGAACCATCCACCACATAAAGCGAACGGAACGGGGACGCGACGCGATTGGTCAGTCGATCCTTCTGTACACTGACCAACCAATCGCGCGCTCGGAACGTTCGACGCGCCGCGTTTCACTACCAAAGAGAACTAAAAACGACTTCTGCGCATCTAACGACTCTTGCCAACTTACGTGCCGGGGATTATACTACACAATTAAAAAACGTAGATCATTTTGTTAACTTTATAACTAGTCTATGACTTATAGTCACTCTAATAAACGTACAACTACACCTAATTCTAATAAAAAATTGGTAACATACAACTGTTTGAAGAAGGTGGGTTCATTCTCAAAAAAAAATTCAAGTAATAAATCTTTCTGGTTATTCCATAATGCTATAGAAAAAAATTTTCTTGATCATTTACTTAATAAATAAGATACTATTACTTTAGTACCCCAAAAAGTATATAATGTGCCGCAGATTTGCAAATGGTGGGCCACTTTAGCAATAACTTGAGATCATTATTCGTTAGGACTATCTTAAAATGGCCCAATTGGATTTAATATAATTATGGCTGCATTTCTGCATCTCGTCACCAGTCTTATCATTACCAAATTATTTGAGACTAGTTCATTCATATGGTCATATCTTCATCAGGAGCTGGCAACATCAAATAATTGTTGACGCCAAACTTCCTCTTCGTCAATCCATTCAACCCCAAATAATAGGGTGCTTTAGCATTCGTCGGTAAATAATACACCCCAGGTTTACTGAAGTTAGTTTTCGGCCCTAGAGGATTAGTCCTTAGTGTTCCTTCATAGCAATCACCGACTCTAGCGTCTGCGACTGAGTCGCACTGGACTGCGACAAATTTGTCGGGGTTGTTGAATGAAAGGAGCCAGTAGAAAGCTGACCGAACATGGCTGCATAGTTGGAAGCATGGCATTATGAAGTCTCCTTTCATAGCTGGTTGATATTCACCTGAAAAAAAATGGATATGTTTACTTAGCAAGCAGATGAGGGTTTATTATCGACTTTATGAGTGTTGCAATCGTAAAACTTATTGCATCAGCTGGGTCTTGGGACTTAACTAGGTAGTGTAGGGAGCTGGCATTTGGATTAATAAGTCGCGCCATCTTTGAACAATTGGATTAAAACGTCAGGTACGTCTACATAATATCATGTCCCGCAAGGTCTACTGTACCAGACAAGAATAATTAAAATATTGACATACATATATCAAGGCCCTTTTTCTATGCCGCTGGGCGGAGTAAGGAAAGGCACATTACGAAAACCACAAGAGAACAGTCTTGCAATATATTTTAACTACTAGTGCGAATGTGAGATATGGATCATAGAGAAAGTTACGGTGCGTTATAACTTAGGTACCCTCATTAGCATAGACATGTCCCAGCGGGTCCGCTAAGCTAAACCCGTCTATGTTGTGCCGCGCAACGCTGTATGTGGTCGGCAGTCGTGCAGGCGGTATGTGGTCGGCATGTTACAACGTACCCCCTTTACAACTTACCCCCATTAGCATAGAAGTCGACATGTCCCAGCGGGTCCGCTATGCCGAACCCGTCAATGTTCGTGTGTAACACATCCACATGATGCGCCGCATCAGCGTGCAGGCGCGATGTGGGAGGCACGTTGCGGAAGCACGGACCGGCTGGATCTAGGGCTACATAAAAAGGAGTTACTGGTTTAGCTTTCCTCGTTCATTTGATGAAGTGTGACCTTGGCATAGCAGTGTTAGCACTAACCCACGAATGTTTGGTTACAACAAACCTACTTCGCTATCGGTACAACATCAACTGTATTGATGTTAAAAACTACTGTTGTTGTACGTGTCATACATTGTCATATGAGTACTAATTTTATTATGAGATGCATTTTGCGACTTTGAAAGGAAAAGAAAGAAAGAAAAATATGTATTTGTGACCCGCACAGGAGACACGAGAAATATGCATAAAATTAAACAATAATAAAAAAAACCCCGTGTTAGACCAAAAAGGCTCCTATCTCAGCATGTGAGCGATATCCTAAAAAGAAAATAACCCTGCGCTGATATTCTGATAGGACCCAGTGTTGATGCCACGGACACATTTACTTTGCGTTTTACTCCCGCGTCTATTTCCTTTCAACAACATGGACAAACCAGTAAGTCTAGCGGGTCGTCGTCCGGTCAGCTGTCGGTAGGTGTCGGATGCAAACGACGCGATGTGGGCGCCCAGGCTCGCGCCCACCAGCTCCAGTCTGCGAGGAGATAAGCCCTGGAAGGTCAGCGAGGCCAGGAACTCGCCGAGCAACTCGCCTAGAGGCTTCGTGATGCGGGCGGCTCTGGAATGTTGAACACAGGTAGCTTAGTTTGTTGGCCTTTAACTTGGGGTTTCGAAACGCTAGGCTTTTGGGCAGTACATATAGGTCTTTGCATATTTTGTTAGGAATTTAATCGCGCTGTTGGTTAGTTATCGGAAACCAAATGTATATTCTCTCAGGTTGTCAGAGGCAAAATGGCACTTGTTTACTAATAAACAAAAGAACCATGATTTCTTTGTAGTGTTGTGGCTCTCGCATGATGTGCATGTTAGCAACTACTTAAACAAAATGTTTTAAAGGTAAGTTTTCTTTAAAACTCTTTCATATCGTGTGAAACCGATGCAGTTTTTACCGAACGGCACCAATCACGAGAGGTGCCTGAGACCACACAATACTTACAAAAAACTCTTGTATTACTGAATATGTAGTCAATGAATATGAACGGAGACATGCATATCCATCTCAATACAAGTTGCAAGTGCCTCGAGACAGCAAATTACGCGTTTCCTTTTGCGTGCTTGAATGGGGGCAAAAAGTAGCGCGACCAACCGGTAGATACGCTGATACGCAGCATGTGCGAATGATGCTTTATAAGGCATTTGTCACACTGTAAGCGGGGATTTGATTGATGGTCGACTCATTTCTCGCTTTCTACATACCCTTTAGTGCCGTAAAACGGTAACTTTCTAAAGCATACTCCTTGGTAACGGCTGGGTTAAAAAAAAATTGATTCTTGTAGGTAAATAAATTTGAACATAAGGATTTTTCGTGTAACTAATAGTTTTGCTTTAAAAACATAATTAACAACACGATATTTTTTTGCAAATTTTGGAAACTCCTCCAAAACGACTTGGATGTTTAAAAATATTTTTTAAACAGAAAAAAATATGGCTGGAATTTCTTCCTAACTAACATAGAATATGTAAATCAAATAATATTTTGCAAACAAAACTGTTCAAAAGGAGGTTCAATATTGATATTTTGGCATCGGGCGGGCGCACGGCCAGTATTGCGTTAACATTGGGGCGTAGGTACCTATATAGCGCCTCAAGAAAGGTACAGTTATTTTGCAAATTATCTGTTAGATGGACGGATTTTATTGTTAGCAGTCGAGATGCTGACAAGCTATTTCGGTGAATTTGAATTATTATATGTATACAAAGGATGATTTGGTTTGTGTTAACCACAAGGAGAGCCAAGCGTATTAACGCTATAGCCATTGAGGGTTTTCCGAGGGCTGCTGAACCCAGTATCTACATAACCAATCAATTTTTACTTGCTACTTTTGCTCCATAGTTGACCATTTTCTAACCGTATTTGCAAAGGATCTTTCAAATCGCTACTCGCCCGCAGTAAGACCAGTGGCCAGTTATTAGCATATTGAGATCTCATGGGAATGTAAATGTTATTTTTAACACAAGTGAAGAAAGTAGAGTGCAGACGACAGATGCCTTTGCTAAAAGAAAATAATCGCACAGATTTAGGGATGTGATGTCCTTGGTACTTAATTGTGTTGACACTATTTCTGTCCTCCCGCAGACAGTTAAGGGGCCGTCCATTAACCACGTGATGTCTTTTTAGCATTTTTTAACCACCCCCCTCCCCCTTTGTGATACGTGGTGAGGTTTAAGTCAAACCCCTTCCGCCCCCACCTAAAATCACGTGTAAGGTACCTACAAGGAATCTTAATATTTTTAACCGACTTCTCAAAAAGGAGGAGGTTTCTCAATTCGACCTTATATATATATTTTTATGTGTGTTCGCGTATAACTTCGTCGTTTATGAACCGATTTTTATGATTCTTTTTTGTTGGAATGGAGATACCAAGGGTTGTACCATGATAAGGAAACCAGGATCTGATGATGGAATCCTAGAGGAATCGAGGGAACTCCTCAAATATTATAGGCATACATGTAGCAATTTTGGTATTTTCATCAATAATGCAATCATTTGCACTCAGAAAGTATCATTTGGTGAAGTGGAACTGATGAAGAAGACCACAATGGCCACTGTAAACCCGTAATAAAACAATGTATCCTAGTCGTGTTTGGGCTTATTGGAATTTTCATAAGATGTACTTTGGCTATAACTGATTTTCATATTAATTGGAGGTACCTACCAAAACTAAAAAGAGAAAAATAAAAAACTTTTTAACAAAAATCAAACCGACTTCCAAAACAAAACACTTCAAAGTGAAAAATAACTTTCTTTTCCGAAGTCGGTGTCGAATAACGGAAAACAATGGGTACAAAAGACTAAAGTTTTTTTAGAATATTATCTTTAAATACAGGTATAAAGTATAATCTAATTTTATACTGAAATTAAGGAACATGAAAAAATGTCTTGTCAGAAAGGTTTCGGGTTGTTTTTGACTTTTTTTATTATTGATAGGCTCGCGCTTGACCTGATGGTAAGCGATGATGTGGTCGACGATGTAGCCCGCTTACCTATTCACACTTGACTTACAGACTCCCAGGTTGTAGCTATCAGGAAATACGGACTCCGGCAGCATAATGAAAGTGTTCCCAAAACTGACTGGACTTGACTGGCATAAAAAAATATTATACGCGCAATAACACTACACGCCAACTTTTCGGTTTAGAAATCACGCGTTTGACGAAAAAATAAATACACGTGATATCTTACTACACCCCCCTCCCTCCTTGTGATATTTCGTGCTTTTTGCTGAAACCCCTCCCCCCTTTCAAGCCTCACGTGATTAATGGACGGTCCCTAATGAGAAGGCTGAATTTAGAGACCGGCAGCTAAATTCATACCTTGGCTAAGATCCGGTCAAAGTTTTAATCATTTTAATTATTATTAATATTTTTACAGAATCAAAAACCAGCCTAAATATATTAGGAAAGCCACCTTTATGACGATTTTCGGTGACGGTTATGCCTAAACATAACTAAGTATTTTCATTTCATTATTTTCAAATTCTTTTTTAAAGTTGTAGCCTTATGTCATTATTGAAATGAGCGTGATTATGGACCACCCAGAAGAAATCTGCAACTAATAAAATTACACCATTGGGTAGGTAGGTACATTTATCTTCACCGGTGCAACCAGAAGGCATGGCTAGCCATAAAAAAAATAAAAACCTAAACAGGTTTAAGCTTCAGAAAAGCAGCCAGTGCTCTGTCCTCAACCAGTTTGTAGGTATTGACTAATGACTTGTACTGCTTCCTTCGTTGGCTCCCTTTATGGAGAGTTCTCCGCTTTAGTGCCGTAAAACGGTCACTTTCTAAAGCATACTCCTTAGTAAAGGCTAGGTTTAAAAAAAAATATACCTATTTATTATTCATGTACATTATTTGTGAAACATGTTTTTTTCGCGTAACTAATAGATTTGATTTAAAAAAAAAATTAACTACACGATATTTTTTCGCAACAAAATCAAAATCAATTTTTTTATTTCACATAGGCCTACATGGGCACTTATAAAACGTCAACAAAAGGTGCACGGTTCGGGTTGGTCGTTTCCTATGGAGAAGAACCGGCAAGAAACTCCATGGATACTCTTTTAAAAATGGTTTGGTTTTACAATATTTCCATGTTACAGCATTAGTACTTAGATATGGGGGGACAACGTAGGCCCGACTTATGACAATAAGTCGTAAGAAACTAAAAAAATAAAATAAAAAGATTATATAATTTATAAAAAAGTTAACAAATGTTAACTAGCATCTAGAAGGCCTACAATGTTCACACATTCACAAAACAATCGGTAAAAGAATCTATACAAAGGTAAATAAAAATAAGTATAACAAGACTAAATTTTACAACTTTTGGATACTCCTCCAAAACGACTTGGATGTTTAAAAATATTTTTACACAGAATAATTGATGGCTGGAATTCCTTCATAACTGAAATAGCATATGTAAATCAGATAATATTTTGCAAACAAAACTGTTCAAAAGGAGGTTCAATATTGATATATTGGCTCCGAGCGGGCGAACGGCCAGTACTGCGTTAACTTTGGGGCGTATATATCGCCTTAATGAAACTCGCGAGAAGCTGTTATGTTATTTATCAGGTAAGACTTGTTACTTTTAGATTTATGTATAGCTAAATGAATAATACTGCAATAAGTTTACTATGCTTTTACATGATCATACATACTATTGCCATTTAATCATCATCTTCCTGCCCTTGTCCCATGTGACTTGGGGTCGGCGCAACACGTTTTATTCTTTCATACGTATTTTGCCATTGAATAACTCATCTAAATTGAGCTAATCTATAGGGATATATATTAAAATTGTAACTCGGCGATGTCTGTGTTTTGAAGATACCTAACAAAATTTTATACGGGGTCTTTATACCAACAATAACATTTTTGGAATTTTTGTTTGTCTGTCACTGAGTATGTTTGTACGCGGTTGACGCAGAAACGAATGCACGAAATTGGATGCGGTTTTCACAATTGTATTATTGCTGTCTAACTTAAAATATGGTGCGTGTTTTATCATGATACGCCTACTAGATGTCGATTTATCTATCAAAGAGTGTTTTCTTGATTACTTCTGAATTCATAATCCATACCAGGAAACTGTCTGAGGAATCTTAGGTGCTTTGTTTGAGAACAATTTTTCCATAGTAAAATTTTTGGTCAAGCGTGAGATGTCTATAAAAATTAAAAATAATCTACAGTTAACTTCAATATTGTTCAAATTGCGCGGCATTTGATACAAGAAGCCAAAAATGTTACAAAATTGCAAATAGATATACGGGTTCACCACATATATTATTATCATCATGCTTATTATTATTATGGAATGAGTTGCCGATGTCAATAAGACAAGCCCAGTCACTAGAATCTTTTAAAAACCTTGTTAAGAACCATTGCCTTTCTCTTTAATATTTTTCTGTTTCTATCTAATTTCTTCTATAATTGTTCACCCCTTCTTTGTAATTTTGTTACATGTAATATTATTAATGTATGTTTGTAAGTTTGTGTATAGTATTTTATATAGCTATATAATTGTTATGTTTTATTTATTTTTATTTAGCAGTACACCGTAGGCTACCCCTGTTTTATCTTTAGTTCTATTGTCCATCCAAAGGTTGTCTGGTAGATATCGCTGTCAGCGATAAGACCGCCTTTGTACCCATAGTATTAAGTTGCTGTAAAATACATGTGTAATTTCTTTTTTTGGTGTACAACAAAGTGTATTCTATTCGATTCTATTATATACCTTCGAGGAGCTAAGCAGTCAATCATCATTACATGACCGTCTATTTTAAACACATTATCAACGGAATCCGTAGACTGGCGAGCCTTCCAAACCGTACGTTGTAGGTTCGATCCTCAGATTTCGCTATTCTTTTTCAAGTATAATTAACTCATTTTATGTTTTTTTAATATAAAAATAATGATAATTTCCGCATACTTTTTATTTTTATGGCAATATCATTTTAAATATTCCTATGGAAAGTAATACAGTATGTTTTGTTTTATTGAGTCTGATAAGTACATAAATTCTTGCCCTGCTAGGACCCTTTTTCAAGAGTATCCAGTATCTCTGTAGGCTCTAAAATTCTAATACCTAGCAGCAGTAGAAGTGTATATTTCGATTTTGTGCCAAAATATCGAGCTCTCAAACAAAATCTAAATATACATGGTAAATTTCCCGAAACAAATATTAATTCTAATGATTTTGACCATGTCAGCTTAAAAACTTATATTGTTAGTATTCTTTTGCACATTCAATTTAATTATTTAAAGAGTGGTATTCGTTCGGAATAGAAAATGAATATGAATTGAAACAAATACCAGTGGTATTATTTGTTGGTATTAGAACGGAATATGTCAAAAAATCTAACTTCTAAATCATATTCAGATTATAAGACGTATCTCTACGGTCGAAACTTATGTTTTGAAAAGGCTAGACTAGGCTAGACAGATAGATGCTATAATCATCGTACCCTTTACCCAAGTATGTTGAGGTCATCCTTCAGTCAAAACAAGTTACTGGCGGACATCATTATTTGACATGGAGTCACTGCCTATTAGTTACGAGTACGTACTGGGTAACGTGGTAGTCGGTTTCATCATCAATCTATTCGACTTCTCACAACTCCCTAACGAGAAGAACTCTCAAAGAAGATCCAAGAATGACAGCCTGGTACAACGGCTTAACGTGCTTTCCGAAATAAGGAGGGTCCGTGCTATGTAAATATGGTTACTAAAACTTGATCCGTGCGTGCGGTAGTTACTTCTTTGGTTTAAGAAAAAATAAAATTGTTCATTAAAATCGTTTTTTAAAACAAGCTTTTTTCGTATTCTTCTCAGCAAACCCTTTTTTTTGATACTCATATCATGGCAGTGCACAAAAAATAGCTAGTCCGCTATCGTGGGTCGTCCGCCATGTTGAATTTAGAATGACGTCACTTAGCTAACCATGCATTGTCATCCAAACTAAACGTGTATCCAAAATTTCATCTTAATCGGTGGATGATAACTGCTTTAAATTTCAGTTGCAAGATTTGACCCGAACACACTTACATACATACATTGCAAGTTAATTAAAAGCTTGTAAGAAGAGGTAAAAATTGAGAAATTTGTAATGGGAAATAAAATCCTTAAGCCAAGGTATAGGTTGCAAGCACGACTGCTGATAATTGGTGTGATGAACGTTGCACCGCTGCAGTCGACCGATACGATACGAATTTTTGAAATGTTTGTATTGGTTGTCTCATGTTTTAGGGTTCCGTACCCAAAGGGTAAAAACGGGACCCTATTACTAAGACTCCGCGATCCGTCTGTCTGTCTGTCTTTCTGTCTGTCTGTCACCAGGCTGTATCTCAAGAACCGTGATAGCTAGAGAGTTGAAATTTTCACAGATGATGTATTTCTGTTGCCGCTATAACAACAAATACTAAAAACAGAATAAAATAAATATTTAAGGTCTCCCATACATAAAACGTGATTGTTATGCCGTTTTTTGCGATAATGGTACGGAACCCTTCGTGCGCGAGTCCGATTCGCACTTGGCCGGTTTTTTATCGACTGATTTGAACATTATTAAATTTAACTGCCGGTGGAGCACGTAAGTGAAGCCGCGGGCACAGCTAGTAAAAAACTAAAATTAAATATAATTTTTAAATTATTGTTTGAAATTTGAGATAGGCGGTTGAGAATCTGGTAGTCAAAGGAGCTTCTACTAAGCATGAATTCCTAGGTTCGATTCTAGGATCAGGCACAGCGTTTCTGAGTTTTTCCATCAAGAATTTGGCAGTTAAGTAGAAGCCTGGCGTCTGGACTTGTGCCCGGTTGATGGCAATAAGCACACCCCCTATAAAATGGGACTTTAGGTTGCCATTCTTCCATACAAACGTAGTCTGGCGATTACTCCACAGTTTGAAGGTGTACGAATAAAATAAAAAACTGGGAAACAAAAAGTAAAAAAAATATATATTTGCAAGTTATGAGCGTCGAAGGTTCATATTTCAACACTAATTTTAAAGCATGTTTGGGCGCAAATAAATACCATAAGAAGAAGGAAAAACAGTCACCACAGGCAAAACAGTCACCGTACAGGGATAGATTAGTAGTTCAACAATGCAAATTTTATTTTGAACAGATAAATTTAGTCGTTTTTTCATGATATCCATATTCCCAAAGGTCTGTTTATAAAATTTCGCGCGCTCGTTTTCATCCTAAATCATCTTCCATTTCGCTACAAATTTGCAAAAGTGCGTATTCGTACGCGAAATAGCTTCTTACTGCTCATCACAGCATCTATCTCTTTCGCACGTGTTGTCGGCTGAGATAGCATGCATTTTAACCCCCCAAAATAGTTCGTGCCATCGACTAGGGCAACCTTAAACATAACTGAGTTCATGTCGTGGGTGTCCTTTATTCCCTCTTCTGTTGCTTACCCCATAATAGGAAAATAGTGCTTTCCTGCAGGTATTCAGAAAATAGCTACAAGTTCGATATGATGGTACGATAAGTTATGTATAAAAAAAAAACTGTACTACTCACATAGGATAAGATCGCACTAATATAGGGAATATCTCAAGCACGATGACGTTTCGTCCAAGACCAAGGTACAGAGCCATGAAGGAGCGCACCATCGGAGAGAAGGAGCCATCCATGTAGCCGCTGATCATCATCTGAGAAGTTTCAACACAAATAAGTTAATATAGCGGTCGGGCAAAGCGTTACTGGGTTATCTATCCGAAATTTTCTGGTCTGGATTTGTGCCCGGTGGATGGCAATGGCTTCCATGGAACTTAAACGTAACAGTCGAAATATGTGTGTACTATATATAGCATAGGTGCGCCCCTGCCAACCCTTCGGGTAAAAAACTGGCGTGATGTTCAATTCAATTCATTTACTCATATTCATAACAAAGCCTTGCAAGAACAATTTAAAATTATGTGTGAAATATAGAACAAGGCAAAAAATCAACTGCGAAACCCTGATTCCCAAACTAGGCAGTTGCCTGTATCTTGGCAATCAGTTATGTTATGTACCTAGTTCGTAGAGGGTAAAACTAAAATAGTTGGTGTAACTTCACCGATCATCACTGCGTAGCCAACCGTACTGGTTAAAGGTGTGGGTCGGCATCCAGTCCGACCGGTTCAGCTGAATACCAGTATACCAGTAACCAATTCAGTATCTCCTGTCGAGGGAATCACGACCCTCAGAATTGAGGAACACGACGCGAGGAGGAAGCCCGAAAGTCTTACCAAGTTAAATAGGCAGTATTTGACTTGGTAAGACTTTCAGCCTCTAACTACTCGTAACGACTGTGAAACTGTGAAAGACCTACGAAGGACGCCAGGGACCAACGACTTGACAAGCTTTCCGCGGCTCGAGAAGCAGGGGTCTTTCTTGTATCTAATTGATGGTCCAAGGGACCTTGACAAGTGTTGCTTTTAACTTGATGTGCTTTTTATAATAAATAACTAAAACATCTTCATATTCAATGCAGATCACATAGACACTTTTTGTTCTTTGTCTTTGAATCGAGGTGTTTCAGACGCAGATCGCATTAAACAATTTTTTTAGGTAAGAGAATTATGCAATCTGTCTGAATTAAGTGAAGCCTTGATATTTAAATTGAATGAAAATTAGCTTATTAATAGCTTAATATATCTACCATATTCGAGTCACGGCCGTGGTCTAACATTGTTGCTATTGATTACGATTTCATTCAAATAATGTTGAGAGGTAAATATTTCGGTAGAATCCGTAATAGGTAAGTTCTGCTTAGGTAGTAATTCTCACTAGCTTCTGCCAGCGGCTTCGCCCTCGTGAAAAGTGTTTTCTTATCCCAAGGGAACAATGTACCGGGATGAAAGTAGCCTATGTGCTATTCTAGACTATAACCTATGTCTGTGCCAAATTTCATCCAGATCCGTTTAGCCATTCTAGCGAGATATTTCTTATAAACGAGTATTATAGTCGTAACCGGCATCTTTTTGTTTTTAATTGCTAGATTGATAATGTGTTGCATTTAAGTTTACGATATGTATATTTTATGTCAAGGTCTGTTTCGAAGCAAGGTTGAGCCACATAGCCCTGCTCAAGTAGTAGAACGGATGGTCGATGAGGCCAGAAGATTATAACGACCACGTACCGGATGACCCAAGGTGTACATAAGGTGGTCCGATGATTTGATGAAGGCCAGGTGCATATTCTGGATGCAAGAAGTATAGGATCGTTCGATGTGGCGAATCTACTGGATGCCTATCGGCTGAAAAGATGATGATAATTCTTGAAGTAACTGCTTCAACAATATCATCTTTTTCCTGCCTGGCATTGAACTATACTACCACTTACGTGTATTACAAGATTAATAATAAACATCACCAGTGTTTTCCCCTTCCTAAGATCCAGATGCTCGGCAGCGCAGGCAGCACCCTGTGTGCTCAGCTTACATCTCGTCTCCCGGTAGCCGAAGAGACCTGAAGATGGGGATGCTACCACCACTGCTAGGGATTGCTTCGTTTTTTCTGAGAATGTGGTTGTGCGATTCATTCCTGGACCTAAACAAAGATAGATACTACTTTATAAAACCTGAGATTTATCACCAACCAAAATGTTTCTACTTCCAGGCATTAGGTATTAATCTAAAACAAGATCTATGCTATTGATACCGTCTCAAAAAATATGAGAAAAATCTGCTGTTCAAATCAAATCAAATAAAAAATCAAAATAATATATTTCAATTAAATCATGTAAAAGTTGTCTAACATAAGATGAATGTCGTTGCACATTCGCAAGCATCAGCGTCAACGTCAGCGTCTATGTAGAAGAACGTGCAAGAAACTCCACGGACATTCTATTCCATCATTAAAATGTAATTACAAGTAATTGGTTACATTATTCTTGTTTGAAAATTACATATATGTGAAAACGACGTAAAAAGACATACACGTAAAAGCGCCTCGAATAAAACAAACAATTCAAGAATACAATAAGTAATATAAAAAAGGCAGAGGCAGTTATGTAAATACCAATCCCAAATGATGGCGCGCGTTCACGAACATGACGCATGGATTGGCACTACTCAGTTCAACCATCATGAAGGGAACCAAATGATCCAACACAGGTGGCACCCTCATGATATACTCTCAACTGCCAAGTCACATTCAAGTCAACGAACGTCATAATATGTATATACATATTTATGTCGTTATATATTTACGTTATACGTTATGTTATTATATATGCATATATTACAGGTACAGGCAATGATAGATTTATAATTGGTGCATAGTTGGTACTCACACATGTGCTATGCAGTTCTAAAATACTAAAAGAAATTGAGTCTATACAATACAAATATTACAGTCTTCAGCAGATACAACAAGCACTTCGAAACAATAATGTTTTGCTTATCACTTGTTTTTGCCCTCTAGTTGTTGTGGAGCAGGACTAGCATTGAGCCAAGAATTTTTATTAGCGATGTGTAATCCCCCAACTTATAATATGCCTGCCTGCACAGTGTGCGTTTTATATTATATTATGGGTGCTAATTAAGGCAGCTTCTTTAAAATGTCATTCTCGTCTGCAAATATATTTAGTTGTCTAATTAATTAATAGGTCAGCGACAAACTTTTAGCGTCTAATAAATGGTTTATAAGCGACCATATATTGTAAAACAAGCTACTGTTAATATGACGCAACATGGTGATAATTCTTAAGCAACTAAATTTGTGATATGTCTACTCATTGCTAGCTTCTAATAAGTGTATCAACTTCATCTATAAAATAATATCAACGTACTCTAATTTCATAGAGTCACCTTTATTTTTATACTTTAGCATAAGTAATTGATGAGTGAATCTACTATATTTGAACATAAAATTTCCTTATTATTGTCATCAAATAATGGTCAATAAAAGCTATAATTTCATGTATTCGCCTATCTATTTATAATGTTACCATAAGTAATTGACTATTATACCTACCCAAATGAACATACAAAAAATATGGGTGGTATTTAATATTTAAGTTTTAAGGGAGGGGGGGAAACGAAACAAAGTCGACGGAGCCCCGCTGCGCAGGGCTCCTATTTCTGTCTGCAGGGTCTAAAGTAACCTAACATGAAGGAGATGACGGGAGCTGAGTTCGCTCGCTTTGCTCGCTCACTTCAGCTCCCGTCATCTCCTTCGAACCTAACCTATCCGTGTCGGGGTGCCCTAAGCTCCCGAGCTCGCTTCGCTCGCTCTTGGACTAATTCACATTTATTTTATATTTAATTGAATACGAGCACTCCTTAATCGTGTCATTAATGTAAACAAATACACGTGAACTCGTTGCTGCACGCACCGAATAGAGCTCGCTCATTGGTGCAAATGGCCGGTCGCGCCCCTCTGATTCCCAACGAGCGTCAGGTACCTACACTCCCGCGCTTGTGTTGCAAACTTTCACGAAAAAAGAATATGATTTATTAATTTAGTTGTTGAATGAAAAACTTTGATTGCTAATTTTGAGGCTGGAATTTGATTTTATTAGCAGACAGATGTTGAATCTCTAAAATATATAAAGTAGCTCACTTACAACATTAGTCGCTGAGTTATCAAATCAGAAGTAAATATATTTATCGGTAGCTCGGAGTCATATTAATTTACGCTCGTAAATTGACGCTGGTTTTTTGATATTCTGTTGGAGTAGTAAAGATGATGAATTAATATAATTGAAGCTGTTCTATTAACTCGTCGCCCACATATAAAAAAAGACGCTAGGTTGCAGGTGCTAAAGAAAACTTTTGTTGCCGCACATATAATTTCCCTTATATTATTATGAATGTAACTAAAATAGACCAGCCTTGCGGTTAGATCAGTTAATTGACGAATTTTTCTAACAGCATAACCTGCTGCACTTAGCTGTCCTGCAAATGGTATCAAATGAGGACCCCCGATAGATGAGGATTTTAACCTTGAGTCTAGCGTGATCCCCAAAAAAACAGTGATATCGTCGAATGCTAGTTATCCTTGTTTAATAAAATGTCACAATCAGTACTTTTGACATTCGGCGAGGCAAATTTTACTTGAATTTAGTTTTGTTACAATTTAAAACTATAATAATTTATAAGCCGTGAACCAATTTTGGAACTGCCGTAGAAATCGTCAACGTTACTCGTACAATATTAAAATGTATTATTATTTATCTTAAAATCAAAAAAGTGTCTTCAGTATATAACACGATGTTTAGTTTGTTTTGTAATAAATGGGGTAAATCGTAAAATCATAAATGTATTGAACAACAGATTTATTTTTTCAGACAGATTACAGAATTATTGTTTGTTACGGAAATCCACAACGCGTCTTTCATCTCGCATGTGATTTTTCGATTGATGGGATCAAATCCTTCGCCTTGCCGAATTCTCTCACGCAATTAGGCTGCTGGTATTGAATCAACTTATCTATAGTTTCTAGTTTGTTTAGGTACTCTTGTAGCATGTTTAATCTGGCCTTAATTATCCCATTCGGGTAAGTATAATTTGTAGACATTCTATGTGTTATCACAATTTGAATCCTACAACAAATCGTTGGGTAGCCTCGTTTGATTTTAATCTTACCAGTTAAGCATTAACATTTATAGACAATTTTCTGATGAACCTACGGACATGAAAAAAAAACTCATCTACTCCAAATTCTTCGCGATTATCAGAAACCATAAATTACGAATGTAAATTGCTTTGCGGCTGTAGATAAAAATAACTGGTAAAATACAATCAATGAAAACAATTAGTAAAACTTAATATATACCTACTTAAAAACAATTGGTAAAATAAAATCTTTGAAAACAATTAGTAAAATATAATCTTTAAAAACAATCGGTAAAATAAAATATTTAAAAACAATTGGTAAAATTTAATCTTTAAAGACAATTTTCAAAATAAAGTAACTACCGAAAACTTAAAAACTTACAGTCAGCCATCAACCCAGCCGGCTGCCCAGTATCCTTTGCTTCCACATAGCACCAACATAATAACAAAAACACCAACACTTTCATAATCACCAACAAAATAACACTAAACCAACATATTGATAACACAGTGTTATGTGCGTGTGACCCACACCCAGATGATCATTGAACTAACTCGGCTGAGTATTTAGTTTCCTTTGCTAAGGCCAAAATAATATAGTCGTGCATATAATTGACCTACGAGCCAAAAGGAGTAACGAATACACGTGAATAATTATGGCTATAGTCTGATCATTTTAATGATGATCGGTATGACTTTGCTTTCATACAAATAACACTGATTATGTTTCGTGTAGCTTTAAAGCGAGATCGATTTAAGGCTAGTCAGTAAAAATAATCAGTAATAGAATTACTGATCTTCGATTTCTCTCATACTCGTATCAACAATTATTAAGTAAACATTTGGCTTGTGTCAAAAAAAGCATCGTAAAACGGACTGAGTATACTTAGCGATTTTTAAGTGAAAAGTAAATCTGGGATTGATGATGTACTTGAATTTAGAACGGCGTTTTTATAAATGTAGTGCCGTTTTATAACGGGCTAGGCTGAACAGTAATGACTGTACTTTTTAATAATGACTTAAACACAAGATAAACTGAGGTTTGCTGTAAGAGAACCCAATTATGGATTAAGCTCGCCTTTGTACATAAGCTGTCCTATTGTATCTGTGTATTTATGTTTTTGTGTACAATAAAGAATAAGAATAATAAACATAAAACTGTTTTCAACAGGCAGTAAGACGAAAGTTAAAATGGAAAGATCCTGACAGTAATTACGAAATTCGACATAAAAAAAGCTTCTCAAATCTCGCGGAAACCGTACAGAATTCTAGGCTCTACTGCTTATCTATCAAATAACACAGAAAAAGCGATAAAAACTACCATAAGAGTAGATCGGGTTCTTGACAGACAAGATCTAATCTATCCAACCAGTTAATTTAATTTCCGAAGGATAACTGGCAAGTCTGAGTTCTTGATACGAAGCAATTATTGTATCCTTTCCAACTTAAATGGATGATTAAAAGAGGCGTAGCGAACATTTTTACGACGTGACAATAATTTCAATACTGATTTAAAATGTTATGTGTCGTTAGTTTCTTAATTTTATAGGAGTGTTTCTATGTCATTACCAACTGGTAAGCAACTAATATTTTATTAGTTTTTATTGGTAGTGTCGTAGCTAGTAGCTATAGCGCGTAGTAATGTTGCAATGTAGTAGAACCAGAGCGTAGCAATGACGTAGCAATAGCGCGTAGTAGTGGTGTAGCACTGACGTACTAATAGCGCGTAGTGGTGTCGTAGCAGTGGCCTTGTGAAGTCGAAACAATGACGTAGCGTTAACGCGTAACAATTTCGTAGTAATGAATGACGTAGCGGTAGCGCGCAGTGTTGACATAACAAATAAGAAGCGATTGCGCGTAGTAAAATGGTAAGTAATGACGTACCATTAGCGGTTTGTGTTGTCGTATCAATTACGTAGCGTTAGCCCCTAGTGATGTGAGATGTCGTAGAAATAAAATAGCAACAGCGGTCAGCACGTAGCTTTGACGTAGCGAAGGCGCGTAACGAAAGCGTGTCGTGAAACTGCATAGTGATATCAATGAGGTAATCGAAGCGCGTAGCAACGACGTAGAGATAGCGCGTTGTTATATCGCAGCAATGGCGTAGTGAAAGCGCGTAGCAATGACGTATAAATAGCGTGCAGCAATGACGTAGAAATCACGCAGTTATGTCGAAGCAATGACGTAGCCTTAACGCGTATCACTGTCGTAGTAATGAATGACGTAGCGATAGCGCGCAGTGTTGACGTAACAAATACGCAGCGATGGCATGTAGTAATATGGTAAGCAATGACGTACCATTAGCGGGTTGTTTTGTCGTACCAATTACGTAGCGTTAGCGCTTAGAGATGTGAGATGTCGTAGCAATAGAATAGCAACAGCGGTCAGTGCGTAGCTTTGACGTAGAGATGCAGTGCCTAGCGAAAGCGTGTAGTGAAAGTGCATAGTGATATCAATGAGGTAATCGAAGCGCGTAGCAACGACGTAGAGATAACGCGTAGTTATATCGTAGCAATGACAGTGAAAGGCGTAGCAATCACGTAGAGATAGCGCGCAGCAATGACAGTGAAAGGCGTAGCAATGACAGTGAAAGGCGTAGCAATCACGTAGAGATAGCGCGCAGCAATGACGTAGAAATAGCGCACAGTGTGGTCGTAGCAATGACGTAGTGAAAGGCGTAGCATTCACGTAGAGACAGCGCGCATCAATGACCTAGCGCTAGCGCTTACTGATGTCATAGTGCAAAAATATGTACAAACTATGTTTGATATGTAGGAACATTACTTTTATATATTTGATAAAAAATTATGTGGCAGATGTGGGGAATATTGATTTTATTTGCACCAAAATTGGGGATTTTCAAGCAGGTTTTTGGGTAATCCAGACCATGGACATCGGCAACACTAGTAGTGTTGTCGCTTGTAGATCGTAGTCATTGGCCGTAACAATGACGTGATTTAGCGATAGCGTTTTACAGAGACAGTCCTATTTTCATGCGACTATCTCTTCCTTGAGATTTCTTCCTATACCATATATATACAACTATGTTATTATATTCCCATACCCAAGATAATAGTTAAACACAAACCGGATCCTGCTTTTCTAAACGAACTCTCCACAATTCCATTGGTATGTCTTGTAGATGGACAAAACAATAGGAGAATACTGACTTGAATGAAATTTCTAAAAGAGTAACCATGGAGTTTCTTGCCGGTTCTTCTCCATAGAAAACGACCAACCCGAACCGTGCACCTTTTGTCGACGTTTTATAAGTGCCCATGTAGGCTTATGTGAAATAAAAATAAATTGATTTTGATTTTGATTGAATTGAGTGAAATTTCTTAAACCAGCCAGATTAGCTATTTACCTTTCTATGTCCCTGTCAAGCTGAAGAGGCTCTTCTTTTGGTAATTTTCTTCGGCGATAATAATATTTTGATGCTGTCTTGAATATTTTATTACTACAGCAATCTTCAGCAGTCTTCAGTTTTGTCGCTTAGTTTTAACTATGTTACTGTATATGATATTATTATTTTCCCGAGATATCGTTCTCATGGCTAATCCCATAGGCATTTCGCCAAAAATTTGCAGGTTCTATGTTCGACTGTATGATTTCTTTTTGTATGTTTACCGATTATGTACTTCGTAAATTATTCATCGATATTGAAAATTCATTTTTTGATAGGCATATAGCGATTTTGGTATTTTCTTTTCATCAACATAGCCAAGCATTTGCATTTAGAAAGTATCATTTGGTGAAGTGGAACTGATGAAGAAGACCACAGATGGCCACTGGAATTTCACAATGATAAGTATGTTTTGGGTATGAGATATCTCAATTAGTTAAATAACTGTGATGAAGCAAATTTAAATAAATGGTTTAATGAAAACTGAAAAAATAAAAACATCGATCTGATCTGGTGATGAAGCCAGAAGGTAGGCATCGAAACTCCGTAATAAAACAATGTAACCCAGTCGTGTTTAGGCTTTTTAGAATTGTTATGAGAAGCCCTCTGGCTAAAAATGATTTTCATGGTGATATAAAGTACCAAATCTAAAAAGAAAGAAATAAACTAAAAGTTGGTGTCAAGACTTACTCCGAAAAGAAAGTAATTTTTCGCTTTGCAGTGTTTTGTTTTGGAAGTCGGTTGAATTTTTTTGGTATTTTTTTATTTTTATTATTTGATATAGGTATAGTGATTATTATTTTGAATTGTACACAGATAAGACCACCCTTACGTTTATTTTTTTTTTACTGAGGTTGCGTCTACAAAATTACTAACAATTAAACAAATAAAAGAAGTCAATTGAGATAAATACTACATCCTGCACGAGTTATTATTAAAATAATTAAGGCAATGTTTGCGTGACACTGATTGTTGCCATTAAAAATTATAGTACTTACTAAAATAACTTCATTTATTACTTTTATAAACATAACAATAATATTCACTGACTGACAGACACTAATGAGGTTGAATAGCGGTCTAGAGTTCGCACCACAGTTTATTGAAAAGTGTAACTGCGTTTTGCTTTCAGGGCTTTCTCATTAGCGCCCAGATTCCAGCAATAAGATTGCATGGAACTGCTATATGTAATACGCTCTAGATTTAGCGATCCGAACACTCAATCTGTTTGACTGAACTGTACTGCAATCCGTACACCTTACTTTAAACTATGTTGAACGATACGTGTAAGCGCCATGAATTTCATCGCATGTTTGATCGCAAGTAAACTAAACTATTTATGCGATCTAGCGCTGTATGTTTTAGTGGTTTGTTAGCGTTGCAGCGAATTTTAGTTATAACTCACCAGCATTAAAAAAAATACCCGACTGCCGAAGGAGGGTAATGTGTTTATCAGTCTATGTATATACATACTGTGGTATTCTGCTAAACAGAACCACATATTTTTTTAACTCTATTTACAATTCATAACACTATACAAACCATACCTTCATATATTTTGATATTTTATCAACTTTTGTAATTCATTTTTTCATTTGTCATTCGTTTTCTTTCATACTGTTTGTACCTGAAAAGCATACTTTTAATTATATCTGATTGTTTTAATATCTGGAACTTAAATTATACTGATAATTTGTAATTCTTGCAATATTTTTCTATTGTGACATTTTCATCTGACATGACATCTGTCTATTTTATTTTTCTTTAAACCATAGACCGTAACATAGGTACCATGGACTAAACCTCCTTTAAGCTAGGTTTACACTATTATAAGGGTAGCGTAGACAGACCCCTTTGTGAACCTTTTTTTATTCGTTCTGGTCTTTATTTCTTAATTGAAATTTGAATTTGAAATGTAGATAGAATATAGAACGAAGAAAAACGCGCGTGATTGTTTAGTTTTAAATCTGGACGGAACGCCGAAAGTCGGTGGACTACGGGAGACTACTTAATGTACGATGGAATCTGAAAGTCTTTAAAACTATTATACTTACGGGAAATGTGGTGTTCTGATTTACAGATCCACATTTTTTTACTGTATTTACAATTCATAACACTATACAAACCATACCTTCATATATTTTGATATTTTATCAACTTTTGTAATTGATTTTTATGTTTTCTTTCTTTTGTTATCATCTGAAAAGCATACTTTTAGTTATATCTGATTGTTTTAATATCTGAAACTTAAGTTATATTGATAATTTGTAATTCTTGCAATATTTTTCTACTGTGACATTTTCATCTGACATGACATCTGTCTGTCTATTTTATTTTTCTTAAACCATAGACCGTAACATAGGTACCATGGATTAGACCTCCTTTAAGCTTTGTGAACCGTTTTCATTCGTTCTGGTCTTTATTTCTTAATTGAAATTTGAATTTGAAATGTAGATAGAATACAGAACGAAGAAAAACGGGCGTCAATTTTTAGTTTAAACGGGACTGAACGCCGAATGTCGGTTTATTTACTCAGTAATACGAAGTGGTCTTTTAAATCTAAAACTCTCTAAACCTTAATATCCAGCTTGTGTATATAATATCCAGTAATAATATCTGAAGTGCACTAAAATATAAATATTGTGAGTGATATACTGTGTATGATTTTACCTACGTATCTGACTACTATCCGTTTCACTCCTGGCTGCCTGCCTTCCTACCTACTGTAAGCCTACACAACTGCTTACCAAACCGTGTGCCTGAAAGACCGTCGTGGTGTCTGCTCACCGGTCCCTCCCAAGCTTACCACGACTTTTGAAGAGTTCCAGTCCGTCCAGCTAACCTAACCGATTTGCTACCTACTCTACTGCCTACCTGCCCGATTGCCTGCTTGTCGTCGTGGTGCCCACTCACCCGCCTACCTCGGTCATACCACGGCTTCCAGCCTGTCCTGCTGCCTGGTTAGCTGCCTAACTCCAGCAACCCACGTCGTGCGAAGCCGGTCTCTCAGTTTATATCCTTTTCCTTAAATTTAATTTTTATTACTTTTTTTATTTTATTAACGTGGCTTACGTTTAGCTCCCTCTGAGCTAAACGTAACGCTACAGTTTGGCGCCCAACGTGGAAATGTGGTATTCTGCTAAACAGAACCACATATTTTTTTAACTCTAGTTACAATTCATAACACTATACAAACCATACCTTCATATATTTTGATATTTTATCAACTTTTGTAATTCATTTTTATGTTTTCTTTCATACTGTTTGTACCTGAAAAGCATACTTTTAATTATATCTGATTGTTTTAATATCTGGAACTTAAATTATACTGATAATTTGTAATTCTTGCAATATTTTTCTATTGTGACATTTTCATCTGACATGACATCTGTCTGTCTATTTTATTTTTCTTTAAACCATAGACCGTAACATAGGTACCATGGACTAAACCTCCTTTAAGCTAGGTTTACACTATTATAAGGGTAGCGTAGACAGACCCCTTTGTGAACCGTTTTTATTCGTTCTGGTCTTTATTTCTTAATTGAAATTTGAATTTGAAATGTAGATAGAACATAGAACGAAGAAAAACGGCCGTGATTGTTTAGTTTTAAATCTGGACGGAACGCCGAAAGTCGGTGGACTACGGGAGACTACTTAATGTACCATCGAATCTGAAAGTCTTTAAAACTATTATACTTACGGCTTGTGTAATATTATCTGAAGTGCTCTAATTTTTAATATATAAATATATATAGTGTTATACTGTGTATAATTTGCCAGCCTTCATACATACCGTTTACCTGCGCATATACGGCGTCATCCTGCCCGTCCGATCACACCGTGCCACGTCTGCCTGCCCTACTCTACAGCCTGCCTATCCGATTGCCGTCGTGGTGCCTGCTCATCTACCTACCACACTTGGTGTATGAGCTGTAGCAGACAGGTCTTCAGACTCGCGCGGCCACAGCGCGCCCGTTTCAGCACGCGCAGGTGCCTGCCGCCTACTCATTTACGTACCAGCCCGATTGCCTGCTCATCTGCCTACCCAGGGCCTACGACGTCATCCTGCCCGTCCGATCACACCGTGCCACGTCTGCCTGCCCAACTCTACAGCCTGCCTATCCGATTGCCGTCGTGGTGCCTGCTCATCTGCCTACCCAGGGCCTACCACGTCTTCCTGCCTGGTTAGCTGCCCACGTCGTGCGAAGCCGGACCACAGTTTATTATCTATATCCTTTTCCTTAATTTTAATTTTTAATTACTTTTTATTTTTATTAACGCTACAATACATAGTATGTATATTTGTTCCTATGTGGCGTTCTAGAGACCAAACGCGTTTTCCGAGTTTGGTGATTGTTACGTCAATCGATTTGTCTTAACCTTGCGAGTGTTACTTTATAATTTTAAAATATGCAAATGGCGGATTTTGGGCGCCATATTGTGGGGGCGCTATTTTTTTTTCTTCCAAACTCATTGTGTGGGGTATCAAAATAAATAGATTTGGAGGGGTTTTTGAAAATATATAATACTTATATATCTAATTGCACCTAATTCGAAAAAAAATGATAACTTAAAAGATCTAAATAAAAAACAAAAAGTCAGAAAACCCGACTGCTTGGAAAGCGAAGTAAAAGGAGGTAAACATGAAGAAAATCATACTGTGCAGTTGGAAGATACATCTGGTTTTAGTCAGCCAGCTCGCTTTTTAAGCAGTCGGGTTTTTTTCATTAATGTTCTTGTCTATCGGTAGAATATATGTCAATGGAGGTAACATTGTTAGTTTGCATGTGGTTATCTCTTTTACCTTCTTCCATCTCAGTGCCATAGACTAATTTTAAAACCGAAATTTAAAAAACAATACTTTTTTTTGGAGTGTTGTTTTTTGAAAGTTACATATTAGTATTTTTGAAAGTTGCAGATTTAGAATTTATGATGCTTCTTACCTTTGAACATTACCAAATGTACCACAACGTGACCTAAACTTAAATCTTGACGGCAAAAATCTTGAAGTTATAACGGAAACTGTATTCTTAGGGATTACTATCGATTCTAATTGCAGTGAGGCACATTAGAACTCTTTCGGGAAGGTTAAGTTAAGCTGCATATGCAGTAAGGAAAATAAGGCAGTTAACCGATGTAGCCACAGCTAGGTTAGTATACTATGCTTATTTCCACAGTATTATGTCTTATGGCATTCTGCTGTGGGGATCAGCAGCAGATGTTGACTCAGTTTTCATATTACAAAAGAGGGCAATCCGCGCGATCTATAAAATGGGTCCTCGCGAGTCCCTCAGAGATAAATTTAAAGAGATCGATGTACTGACTCTACCTTCACTTTATATTTTGGAATGTATTTTGTATGTCCACAAAAATCGAGGTCTTTACAAAACTAGAAGCGACTTCCATAATTTAAATACACGCAGTAAGCACGAAATTGTAATACCCAAATTCAGATTAACTAAAACTAGCAAGTCTTTTCTTATAAACAGTATACGCTTTTATAATAAGTTGCCAAAGTCAGTTATAGAACTGACCGATGAAAAGTTCAAAAATCACATCAAACGTGTCCTTATTAAAAGAGCATATTATAAAATCAAGGACTACGTTGAAGATAAAATTTTTGGCTTTCATCTTTTAATTGTAGTTTTTACAATAGTTCGCAATCATCTTTATAGACCTTTGCAAAGAATAGTTACAGCACTGATAACAACATTTGTGCCACATGTTAAATTTAGTCTTGTTATATATATTTTTTTTTTTAACTTTGTATAGCTTTTTTACCGATTATTTTGTGAATGTGTGAACATTGTAGGCCTTCTAGATGTTAGTTAACATTTGTTAACTTTGTTATATATTATATAAACCTATTTTTTTAAATTTCTTACGACTTATTGTCGGGCCTACGTTGTCCCCCCATAGTACCAATGCTGTAAAATGGAAATATTGTAAAACCAAACCTTTTTTTAAAAGATTAACCATGGAGTTTCTTGCCGGTTCTTCTCCATAGGGAACGACCAACCCGAACCGTGCACCTTTTGTCGAAGTTTTATAAGTGCCCATGTAGGCCTATGTAAAATAAAAATAAAATGATTTTGATTTTGAAACATTAATTGCAATCAGATGTGTTTTAAATTACTTAGTACGATTGCCTTACTTTCGTACTTGATTAAATGATTATTAGTGCATCCTGTATGAACCTCTGATACTGTCAGGTCAATGATACAATAATTAACAACTTAACGGGTATAACAGTAAATCTGTCATCATTCATCAACAATTCCAATTTAAATTACTTAATTGTCTCGGCGTAAAATTGAACATCGACTAATTTATACAAGAACTAGAGGACGCCTCGCGGTTTCACCCGCGTAGTTCCCGTTCCCGTGGGAATACAGGGATAAAAAGTAGCCTATGTCACCCGGGAATAGAGTAGCTTCCCAACGGTGAAAGAATTTTTGAAATCGGTCCAGTAGTTTTGGAGCCTATTCGGTACAAACAAACAAACAATCAAACAAACAAAAAAATCTTTCCTCTTTATAATATTGGTATAGACAAGAATATTTTTTTTGTGATATACACCAATGTCCTAAGTAATTTCTTCTCCACTCTAGCACAACCAGATCTCTCTCAATAAAATTTACAATTACAAGTTAAAAACGTTTTAACAAAAATAATACCCTAGATCCAAAAAAAAACACTACAAACCGAGAAATTACTTTCTTTTTCGAAGTCATTGTCGAAAAACAACAAACAATACAAAAGACACCGACTTCGGAAAAGATAGACAGTCATGTAAATATTTAATTAGCTCTATCAATATTGCCCTAACTCACCAGCTTTATCTCTCCAGCTCTATCTATATTGATCTAGCTCACCAGCTCTAGCTTACCATCTCTAGCTATATTGCTCTAACTCCCCAGCTTTAGCTCTCCAGCTCTATCTATATTGATCTAGCTCACCAGCTCTAGCTTACCAACTATAGCTATATTACTTTAATTCCTCAGCTTTAGCTCTCCAGCTATATCTATATTGATCTAGCTCACCAGCTCTAGCTATATTGCTCTAACTCCCCAGCTCTATCTATATTGATCTAGCTCACCAGCTCTAGCTATATTACTTTAATTCCTCAGCTTTAGCTCTCCAGCTATATCTATATTGATCTAGCTCACCAGCTCTAGCTATATTGCTCTAACTCCCCAGCTCTATCTATATTGATCTAGCTCACCAGCTCTAGCTATATTGCTCTAACTCCCCAGCTTTAGCTCTCCAGCTCTATATATATTGATCTAGCTCACCAGCTCTAGCTATATTGCTCTAACTCCCCAGCTTTAGCTCTCCAGCTCTAGCTATATTGCTCTAACTCCCCAGCTTTAGCTCTCCAGCTCTATCTATATTGATCTAGCTATATTGCTCTAGCTATATTGCTCTAGCTATATTGCTCTAGCTCTCCAGAACAAGCTAATCTAGCCAAATTGCTCTAGCAATATTGCACAAGCTATATTAATCTAGCTAAATTGCTCAAGCTATATTGCACAAGCTATATTAATCTAGCTCAATTGCTCTAGCTATATTGCTCTAGCTCTCCAGAACAAGCTATATTAGTCTAGCTAAATTGCTCTAGCAATATTGCACAATATATATATTAATCTAGCTAAATTGCTCTAGCTATATTGCTCTAGCTATATTGCTCCAGCTAAATTGCTCTAACTATATTGCTCCAGCTAAATTGCTCTAACTATATTGCTCTAGCTATATTGCCCTAGCTATATTGCTCTAGCTATATTGCTCTAGCTATATTGCTCTAGCTATATTGCTCTAGCTATATTGCTCTAGCTATATTGCTCTAGCTATATTGCACAAGCTATATTAATCTAGCTAATTTGCTCTAGCTATATTGCTCTAGCTATATTGCTCTAGCTATATTGCTCTAGATGTATTGCTCTAGCTATATTGCTCTAGCTCTCCAGAACAAGCTATATTAATCTAGCTAAATTGCTCTAGCTACATTGCTCTAGCTCTCCAGAACAAGCTATATTAATCTAGCTAAATTGCTCTAGCTATATTGCTCTAGCTATATTGCTCGAGCTATATTGCTCTAGCTATATTGCTCTAGCTATATTGCAAAAGCTATATTAATCTAGCTAAATTGCTCTAGCTATATTGCACAAGCTATATTAATCTAGCTAAATTGCTCTAGCTATATTACTCCAGCTATATTGCTCTAGCTACATTGCTCTAGCTATATTGAACAAGCCATATTAATCTAGCTATATTGCAAAAGCTATATTAATCTAGCTAAATTGCTCTAGCTATATTGCAGAAGCTATATTAATCTAGCTAAATTGATCTAGCTATATTGCTCTAGTTATATTGCTCTAGCTATATTGCTCTAGCTTAATTGCTTTAGCTATATTGCTCTAGTTATATTGCTCTAGCAATATTGCACAAGCTATATTAATCTAGCTAAATTGCTCTAGCTACATTGCTCTAGCTATATTGCACAAAATATATTAATCTAGCTAAATTATACTAAATTATACTGCTCTGGCTATATTGGTCTAGCTCTCCAGAACAAGCTATATTGCTCTAGCTATATTGCACAAGCTATATTAATCTAGCTAAATTGCTCTAGCTATATTGCTCTAGTTATATTGCTCTAGTTATATTGCTCTAGCTATATTTAGCTAGAGCAATATAACTAGAGCAATAGCTCTAGCTCTCCAGAACAAGCTATATTAAACTAGCTATATTGCTCTAGCTCTCCAGAACTAGCTATATTAATCTAGCTAAATTGCTCTAGCTATATTGCAAAAGCTATATTGCTCTAGCTATATTGCACAAGCTATATTAATCTAGCTAAATTGCTCTAGCTATATTGCTCTAGCTATATTGTTCTAGCTATATTGCTCTAGCTATATTGCTCTAGCTATATTGCTCTAGCTATATTGCTCTAGCTATATTGCTCTAGCTATATTGCTCTAGCTATATTGCTCTAGCTATATTGCTCTAGCTATATTGCTCTAGCTATATTGCTCTAGCTATATTGCTCTAGCTCTCCAGAACTAGCTATATTAATCTAGCTAAATTGCTCTAGCTATACTGCACAAGCTATATTAATCTAGCTAAATTGCTCTAGCTATATTGCTCCAGCTCAAGCTATATTAAACTAGCTATATTGCTCTAGCTCTCCAGAACTAGCTATATTAATCTAGCTAAATTGCTCTAGCTATATTGCTCTAGCTATATTGCTCTAGCTATATTGCAAAAGCTATATTGCTCTAGCTATATTGCACAAGCTATATTAATCTAGCTAAATTGTTCTAGCTATATTGCTCTAGCTTTATTGCACAAGCTATATTAATCTAGCTAAATTGCTCTAGCTATATTGCTCTAGCTATATTGCACAAAATATATTAATCTAGCTAAATTGCTCTAGCTGTATTGCTCTAGCTATATTTCCCTAGCTATACTGCTCTGGCTATATTGCTCGAGCTGTCCAGAACAAGCTATATTAATCTAGCTAAATTGCTCTAGCTATATTGGTCTAGCTCTCCAGAACAAGCTATATTAATCTATCTATATTGCTCTAGCTATATTGCACAAGCTATATTGCAAAAGTTATATTAATCTAGCTAAATCGCTCTAGCTCTCCAGAACAAGCGGTATTGATCTAGCTAAAATGCTCTGGTTATATTGCTCTAGCTATATTGCTCTAGCTACATTGCTCTAGCTCTCCAGAACAAGCTTTATTAATCTAGCTATATTGCTCTAGCTATATTGCTCTAGCTATATTGCTCTAGCTAAATTGATCTAGCTATATTGCACAAGCTATATTAATCTAGCTAAATTGATCTAGCTATATTGCAAAAGCTATATTAATCTAGCTTAATTGCTCTAGCAATATTGCACAAGCTATATTAATCTAGCTATATTGCTCTAGCTATATTGCAAAAGTTATATTGCTCTAGCTATATTACACAAGCCATATTAATCTAGCTAAATTGCTCTAGCTATATTGCTCTAGCTATATTGCTCTAGCTATATTGCTCTAGCTATATTGCTCTAGCTATATTGCTCTAGCTACATTGCTCTAGCTATATTGCTCTAGCTATATTGCTCTAGCTGTATTGCTCTAGCTCTCCAGAACAAGCTATATTAATCTAGCTAAATTGCTCTAGCTGTATTGCTTTAGCAATATTGCACAAGCTATATTAATCAATCTATATTAATCTAGCTAAATTGCTCTAGCTATATTGCTCTAGCTATATTGCTCTAGCTATATTGCTCTAGCTATATTGGTCTAGCTCTCCAGAACAAGCTATATTAATCTATCTATATTGCTCTAGCTATATTGCTCTAGCTATATTGCACAAGCTGTATTAATCTAGCTAAATTGCTCTAGCTATATTGCTCTAGCTCTCCAGAACAAGCTATATTAATCTAGCTAAATAGCTCTAGCTATATTGCTCTAGCAATATTGCACAAGCTATATTAATCTAGCTAAATTGCTCTAGCTATATTGCACAAAATATATTAATCTAGCTAAATTGCTCTAGCTATATTGCCCTAGCTATACTGCTCTGGCTATATTGCTCGAGCTCTCCAGAACAAGCTATATTAATCTAGCTAAATTGCTCTAGCTCTCCAGAACAAGCTATATTAATCTATCTATATTGCTCTAGCTATACTGCTCTAGCTATATTGCACTAGCTATATTAATCTAGCTAAATTGCTCTAGCAATATTGCACAAGCTATATTAATCTAGCTAAATTGCTCTAGCTATATTGCTCTAGCTCTCCAGAACAAGCGTTATTAATCTAGCTATATTGCACAAGCTATATTAATCTAGCTAAATTGCTCTAGCTCTCCAGAACAAGCTATATTAATCTAGATAAATTGCTCTAGCTCTCCAGAACAAGCTATATTAATCTAGCTAAATTGCTCTAGCAATATTGCACAAGCTATATTAATCTAGCTATATTGCTTTAGCTATATTGCTCTAGCTCTCCAGAACAAGCTATATTAATCTAGCTAAATTTCTCTAGCAATATTGCACAAGCTATATTAATTTAGCTATATTGCTCTAGCTATATATTGCTCTAGCTATATTCGTCTAGCTATATTGCTCTAGCTATATTGCTCTAGCTATATTGCTCTAGCTATATTGCTCTAGCTATATAGCTCTAGCTATATTGCTCTAGCTATATTGCTCTAGCTATATTGCTCTAGCTCTCCAGAACAAGCTATATTAATCTAGCAAAATTACTCTAGCAATATTGCACAAGCTATATTAATCTAGCTAAATTGCTTTAGCTATATTGCACAAGCTATATTAATCTAGCTAAATTGCTCTAGTTATATTGCTCTAGCTATATTGCTCTAGCTATATTGCTCTAGCTCTCCAGAACAAGCGGTATTGATCTAGCTAAATTGCTCTAGCTATATTGCACAAGCTATATTAATCTAGCTAAATTGCTCTAGCTAAATTGATCTAGCTATACTGCAAAAGCTATATTAATCTAGCTAAATTTAGAGCAATTGCTCTAGCTTTATTGCACAAGCTATATTGCTCTAGCTATATTGCTCTAGCTATATTGCTCTAGCTCTCCAGAATAAGCTATATTAATCTAGCTAAATTGCTCTAGCTATATTGCACAAGCCATATTAATCTAGCTCAATTGCTCTAGCTATATTGCACTAGGTATATTAATCTAGCTATATTACTCCAGCTATATTGCTCTAGCTACATTGTTCATAGCGGCGTGTTCGTGTTGTTGTTGTTGTGTTGTTTATATAGTTCGTAGTATGTTTATTTTTCAGTACCAGCTCAAGCTTTATTGATCTCGTTTAGCAGGTTTAGCTATATTACTCTAGCTCTCCAGCTCCAGCTATAATGCTCTAGCTATATTGCTATACCTCCCCAGCTCTAGCTATATTGATCCAGCTAAAATGCTCTAGCTATATGGCTTTAGCTATATTGTTCTATCTAGTAGTTGTTCTAGCTAGCTGAAGAGCGATATAGCTCTAGATGCCCAGCTCTAGCTATATTGATCTAGCTAGCCAGCTTTAGATCCCCAGCTCTAGCTATTATAGTTATTTATAGTTTATAGCTAGCTCTAGCTAGTTGCTCTAGGTCACCCGCTCCAGCTAGCTATATTGCTCTTGCAAGAACCCTTATAAGATCACTCTCTTGTACGTCTGTCCGTGTGTCACCACCGATTTTCTCAGGAACGGGTGGACCTAGCAAATTTAAATTTATACCTGATACTAAGGTTTATACTCCCTATTAGGTGTATAAAAATCAAGTACTTGAGTCAACACGATGAAAAGATATGGGCAAATATACATTTTCACGAAAACTTGTGATTACCAAAATTTACCTTAATTTGCAACTTTTTTATTTTTCTTTACTTGTGCTGTTTGACACTTAAAACTTAGCCACCAATAAAAATGATACCAATTTTGTTGTGGCGGTATAATGGGTAGGTACGGAACCCTCGGCGCACGGGTTCGACTTGCACTTGACCGGTTTTTTTAGCACCAGCTCTAGCTTTATTGATCTAGCTTACCAGCTCTAGCTAATTGCTATAGGTCACCAGCTCTAGCTATTTTGCTCTAGCTATATTTCTCTAGCTATATTGCTCTAGCTCTCCAGCTCTACCTATATTGCTCTAGCTCACCAGCTCTAGCTATATTGATATTGCTTTTAAGCTCTTGCTATATGGCTCTAGCTATATTGCTCTAGTTCACTAGCTTTAGCTTAATAGCTCAAGCTATATTGCTCTTGATCCCCAGCTCTAGCTATATGGTTCTATATCATGGCTCTAGCTATATTGCTCCAACTCTCCAGCTCTAGCTATAATGATCTAGCTTAAAAGCTCTAGCTAAATTGCTCTAGCTAAATTGCTCTAGCTAAATTGCTCTAGCTAAATTGCTCTAGCTAAATTACTCTAGCTAAATTGCTCTAGCTAAATTGCTCTAGCTAAATTGCTCTATCTTGTTGGTTCTAGTTATATTGCTCTAGATTCCCAGCCCTAGATACACTATAGACATTGTTTAGTGTTTAGTTTAGTATTAAAAACTAAACAAAACTACTAACAACTGTATACTGTAAACTATCAACAGTAAGCAACAAACTATAAGCTATATAACTGTACCCTATTAGAGCTAACATAACCTTGTAGCGCTAACCTACCTTTAAAAAAGAACGATGGCGATCCGATTACTAGTTTAGAAGAAATGCGTTGACAAACATATATACACTTACGAAATTTGGCACACGTGCTTAGAAACTCACATAGAGTAATATATGTGAAATTGTGCAATTCCAACAATATTACATCCATACGTGTCGAATTGATAACCTCTTTTTTGTAGAAGTTGGTAATAACGGATCCATGCGGACCACGTCACGGTGTATCCTTTTTTTAGATACCAAAACCTTCTCCAGAATGTAACACATACTTTTAGAAACCGCATCAAAATCGGTTCTGTAAAACGCGAGAAAATCGCGGACAAATATACATACAATCATACTGTTCAAACCGAGATCCTCCTTTTTTTTTAAGTTGGTTAAAAATATTGTCATGTTGTTCTTCAAAAGCTCTCCAGTCGAGGATGTTTATGCCTATGTTACTTTATGCTAGACAATGTAACGAGGTTGAATCTAGGATAAGTGTGTTAGAATTTGAAGTATGTGTGACGTCATTAAATCATTATTTTAATTTTTCAAGTCACAATGGTTGGCTACATACCTAATACATACCTGTCATATTTATTAAGCACCTACCTAAATTATTATTGTGTTGTCAACTACCTACAAATGTAAAAGAGTAGCTACCTAAGTAAATATTGTTGTGTATACAGGAAATACCTCTAAATTTATATATAAGCTTCAGTGATGATATTCCTATGAATTATTACGTAATTTTGAATGATCATTGTGATTTATCCTGGATTTTGTATTGCTATTTTAGTATTATAAGTAATATGAAATAATTAGTACAATATTGTCAGTTAGTATCAATATGCTTTCGAATATTGATTAAGAATAACTAAATAGGCGATATGAAATTCATTAGTTGTCTTGTTACGTTTTAAAACGGTTTCATTACATGAGAATTGATTGTAGATCTAATTGTGAGATTATTTAAAGCAATATAGAAAATGGCGGGATACTGCGCCATTTTCTCATATTTGATGTATTTGAGACACAGATAGACCCGTTACTATAAAATATTGTGTAATCGATAAGTTGGCTTACTTTTTAGTGAACTACAAGCCAGTACAGGCCAGATATTATTATTCCTGAATTATTAAACTTTGTGAAAGATCGACTATACAAAACGAGGCTAACGTAAGTTATTTGATATTATAACTTTATTATTGTCGTGTTGAAACTGTATCTATATCATATTATGGCATTTATTCCTAAATATGTTAAATTAATTTAAGGGCTAGTCTATGTTCTTTGCCTTGTCCTTATTATTTTGATTCTATAATATTGTGAATACTTTGTGGTTGTAAAAGGTATTGATAAATACTATGAAAGTGCTTTGGTGGAGTTTCTTGAAATTCTTCTCCACGAGAACTAGTTTAGCGAACTGGTGGTAAGCTCTCTGAGCCATCTCAGTATGAATTAATTGACAAGCCTTATGGAAATAAATAACTAGTCTTGTCTTTCTGGGGTTTTATCCATAAAACCTTTCCCTTACCACACCCTTAGGTAGGTCGTGAGTTCGAACCCAGGCAGGCGCTTTACTTAGTGTAAATAATTTCATCATCACTGATGAAGGAAAACATCGTGAGAAAACCGGCATTTACTAGAACAAAAAATTCGAAGACGTGTGTCATTCGCCAACCCGCACTAGGCCCATGTGGGCCCATGTGCGCATTAAGGCCTATTACCTCTTTCACAGAGAGGATGCCTGTGTACCAGCAGTGGGAACATTTTAAGGTTGATGATGATGATATGACTTCGATCGACAATCTATTGAACACGTAATTAATACACAATATCTTGCAAAGACACTCCGATTAAAAAAAAACGCCCATAACATTTGAACGGTTGAACCGATTTTCATCAAACATAGCTAAGAATACTCTCGATAAAGTGACCTTTCAAACAAAACAACGTAATCGAAATCGGTGCATCCGTTTAGGAGCTAAGATGATATACAGATACACAAAAACACAGATACACACGTCAAACTTATAATACCCCTCTTTTTCCATCAGGGTTAAACATTGAGAGTATGGGTGTTATATCTTTGTTTCAAAAGGAAATAGAGCTAATGCTTATATTTTAATTCATTTTTTTTCAGCTCTTTTGACTAAGTACGAAGTGAGCTGTCGACTGCGATTAAATGAGCAAGCTTCCAATAAATAAAAAGCAAAAGAGACGTTGGTTTTGATCTTGAACTATTGAAACTTTAGTCAACAGTGTTTAAACTTTTTTTTTTAAGCATTGCCGCAAACTAGAAATTACTTCCAGTATCGTGGCTGCGCTTACAACTCACATACACAAGACACCCAGATCCGGAACAATTATCTGTAGGCCATACAAATATTTGTTCCGTGCAGGAAACGAACCCGCGACACGCAGCGCAGCAGCCGATCACTAAACCATTCAATTATGCATTTTTTTTTATATCTAAATAGTAACGAAATATATGTAGTTATTTTTCAAGGATCACTCATTTTAGCAATCTGCTTCGGAAAGTTAAGATTTTTTGAAAAAATTCTATAAAGAAATGGGAGAAGCATGGACATAGACCCCTCGTTGCCATTTATTTAATTCATCATCATCACTAGCCTTGTAATGTTCCTACTGCTGGGACACAACCTCCCCACTGTGAGAGGGAATGGGCCGTAATCCACCACGCGGGCCCAGTGCGGGTTGGTGGATGTCACATGTCTTAGATTTTTTGGTTCTATTACATGCCGGTTTCCTTACGATGTTTCCCTTCAGTTTTGAGAGCAGTGGTGATGAAATAATTTACACAGAGTATAGCGCCTGCCTGGGTTCCAACCCATTACCTACGACACTTAAGTCGCGGCCGCTACCACTGGGCCACCACTGCTTTCACTAATATTGATTAAACAAGTGGAATTAGAAATTATTCCTATCTACGAATATTTGTTTTATGTTTGTTATTAGTCATTAAACTTAATGTAAAATAAAATAAATAAATCGGATCACTTTGGCTGCTTAAAGGGACTACCAGTGGTCCACGACTCAATGCCTTATGTCACCTATAATAAAATTAGCGTTTGTCTACGCAAGCATGATGGATGTGCTATAAATAAAATTATTACATACCCGTCGAAGTACATAGTTGTATGTTTAATCAATTTACATGGAAAATTATTTAGTTAAGGTAAAACTCCTCTCAGTCTCACGGGTAGGTAAATAGTTGCAATAAATTAAACTTAATGTAAGGTAATAACGTCAAATAGGTACTGGTTTTTCTTGTATATCTGCTAATAGAAATATTAGTTAGGTGCTAGTATTATTGGTTGTAAGACTAGTTAGTTAGGACTTGTTGTAGTATGTTGCTTAGTGAGAAGTTTTCTTTGGAGTGTATAGGAAACGTTAAATGATTAGGGGCATTCTCTACTACTCCTATAGATACGTAGTACGTACTCCTTAAAAGTGTGGTATGGTAGAATCCCTAAAATATCTGGGTGTATTCGACTAGAAGGTACCAAAACTTATTGAACCTCTTTATAAAAAATCTGTAAGGTCTGGTTAAAAGATTCTAAATTCAAATTCTCTATAGATTATACTAAGCAGCATATTTTTTTTAAATAAATAAGCGGTTGTTACGGTTGCCGAAGGTGCAAGTGGTGAGCGAACTAATATCAGGTGGATTCTGATCCACCTGATCAGAATCCACATATTCAGATTCGGATTTAGTCGGAAGTAAATATGACAAGAGTGACTTCCATGTGCTATCTGCCTCTCAAGTTGCTGAACCGTCCAATAATCCAAACTGTACCATTCAAGAGTCGTTGCTGGCTGTCTTTTGTGCAATTTTTCATTGACAGCGATGCGGACGAACTTTTTGATGCTCTATAAAAAAAATATTTTCCGCCTTTTCTTTTTCTTGTTTTGCATAGGTACATTTATTATTTTAGGATTAATTTAAGATTTTTTTTTAAAGTTCTACAATTCAAAATAAGCATTTGCAGACCGTAGCTGCAATGCAACCACATAATGTGATTGCACCATTGCAGTTGCATTGTGAGGTATAAACGGAGAAAGAATGATCGATGAATTCCTTGAATCGTTGATTAAACACATATCGATGACTTTCCTCTAAGCTCGCTCACATGAGAAAACATCCTAAGTATGCGAAAGGGAAGCCTTGAGAAAATTAACAGAGGAAATGAAGGAAATCGTTCACCTAACCAGCATGCAGGTTTTATACAGTTCGAAGAACCGCATAGGTTGGACCTGTTAATGAGATCGTGCCCTTTTTGGATGAGGAGCACTAACCTTGGGAGATGGAGTGCATTGGCTGGTCTTGGTGAAACTGCTTATGAAGGGGCAGTGATCATAAAGATTTGTTGAAATGTGTCTATTTGTCCATATTTATGACATTGATAAGATCTGTGTCTTCTGATGAAATAATGTAAATGCGATATAATATGTAAAAATAATAAATACAGCAAATGTTGGGATATATATTTAAATAAAATATTTAGAGTGAGACGTCCGTCGTTTGAATGCAACGTTGTTGTTTTACAAGGTTAACAAGTGTTTAGATAAATCAACACCAACAAGTAATTAAAACAAACAAATCGTGGGAAGCTGATGTACAGGTAAACGCTCTGCAGCCTGTTGCGCTTTCATCTAATTGTTGTGAAGATTTCCAGATCACATTGCAGAAAGCTTATTATTTATATACTCTTGTATGGCGACGCGACGCCGCACCGGTTTGCCGCTCAGTCACACACAAGCCAGACTGGCTAACAGACGCGTACCATAACCGGTCGAGAAAAAAGTTAAGTTATAAAATGATATTCGATTTTTAAAAGTGAAGTTTTGACTACTTCGCTCTTTGAAGAAGTCTGAAACGTTTTTGGACTGTGTAATGATGAATGATTCTGTGGGGGTATCGAATGACACTTGGCAGTGGTACCGGGAAGTGATCAGATCATGGCTGGAGGATCCTGGGGTGGTGGAGTTCGAGGGGCTGAATATGACGGCCCTGAAGATGGACCAGGCTTATATGGTCGGGGAATCGGAGATCGATGTTGGAGTTTACTCCGTTTCTGATGATTGCTTTCGAGTGAGTAATAGAATGTCTAACTAGCATTAAGAATAATAAAATAATTAAGTAGTCGATGAAAACAATAATTGGTAGAGAGCATGCCTCATTTTAACAGAAACTGTTAACACAGTTTCTGTTAAAAATGAGGCAACAGGGTGACTAACTCGGGATTTATTATTATATTTCTCCTGCTGTGGTTTTAAAACGAGTTCCAGTGATGTATGTTACTGGTTTTCCCTGATCAGATCACACTTATTTCGACTGCAAATTCGCGGTAAACAAAGATGTGATATTCCCATATAGAATTATGTTTACTAATAATACATATACTTAGCTGTTTTTGCCTGCCTTTTTATTAGAAATACGGTAGATTTGTCGCGACCTTGGTGACATTTCTTTTTGCGTATATAAACCGTATCGTGTTTAGAAAAAAGGACAGTTAGAAACCTACCCACTTTTTATACTTTTACGAAAAATACGTGCTTGGTAATTTTGTTTAAAATATTGTATTTAAGGTCATTGCTCCCTTTCACAACATTGTACTAACAAAGTGTTCGCACGATGAAAAACGCTTGTTTTCAAACATCATGCGTTTGGTAAATGATATAAAACATTGCTAACAGTAGTAATTTTTTTCATAAGGTTGCTGTCCACTACTTCTTTCATATAACATTAACGTCTTGGCATGCAAGAAAATTGTATGCAGTTTGGAAAAAAATATCTTAATGCACCAGTGCTTAGGTCCATCTGCTTGGCATCTGCCGGACTTATTACTAGGTTAGCATAGATATAGGACGCTTTATTTATCTGTATATATCAGTGGTGAAACTGTTTTTACGCATATAAAGAACTTAAGTTACCTACGTTCCATTTTGGCGGATTTTTATCGGATCCAAATCTAAAATTCAAGCTGATACAATCAAAATAAACAGTACTATTTGCTATCTAATTAGTCCAAGGCTTTCTTGCGCACAACAATGCGCACTTACGCATCACAAATGGCCTATTGAAAGCTATTTACACCTTCTATTATGCGGAAATAAAAGTAAAAACTGGCTTCTGCAGCGGTTTCACCTGTGTGACAGTAGGCAAACATTCCAAGGGAACGTACGCCTGGCATAAAAATTTCCTATGTCCTTCTTCAAGTCCACCAACCATCTATTTCTTTACAAAAAATCATCAAAATAGGTTCAGCGGTTTTGAAAGACATACAGACAGAGTAACTTTCGGATTTATAATATTATAGTAAGCATTAGATACTCTATTACAGCACACTCGGGTTACGAACGTTGCATAAGACCCTTAATAAATACATTTTTTTTTTTCAATTTCTCGCTACATTTATCTAAAAAGAATCTAGGTTATACAGAAACACTTGTGCAATAAGTCATTTAGCTGATACTTATACATGTAATGTTATAATAACTTAATTACTATTTTTTATTTAGCCTTTTTAATTTTGGTTTTAAATTTTAATGTGAGTATTAACTTTTATCGGGTGAATGTGAAGAAATGTAACAGTATTTGCCACTGGTCTTAAAAACTTCTAACCTTTTTCGAGGTTTTCAATACCCATTTATTTTTGGACACCATCATTTTACAGTAATGGCAAACACAAAGAGGAAACTGGAACATCAAATACTTTGTCAGGAATATCTTGCAAGTTTGGGAGAGCTATACTAGTACCAATAGCATTTTAGAAAACGATTGCTCTTTTTAGCCATATAATTATAAGAACTGATAACTCCAGCAGTGGAATAATAGATAGTTTTTATTATAATTTAATGTTAGTAACAAAAACCAAGACTAGTTATAACTGGATACTGCTTCACTTGAATAAACAGTGTTAATCGACAACATTCACTTGCCATTTATCATTGTCAATCATAAATAGTATAAAGTGCTATTAAAATTTATAGTAGCGAATGCATCGACTGTAACGTAACTGCTACTTTTTAACGCGACTTTTTTGTCTTTTGTCATGTTTGCAAAGACTTTTAGTCGTTTCCCAGACTATTATTTACTTTTTGTTTATAGCCATTAATAGTCTTTCATTTGGTATTGAAACTGAGACTCATTTCACTCACTCATTTATTATGGATAAATAATAACAGCCGCACGGGTCGATCTTAAAGGTTAAGCAACGCTTGACGAGGTCGGTCCGTGGATGGGTGACCATTTCAACCCCGCGCTGCGCTGCCATTTGAAGATTTTTGACATTGTTACGAGTAGTCAGAAGCTTGCGATCTGACACCAGTCTTGCAAAGGGGTAGCGTGTTACCAGTTACTGGGTTGTGGAGGTCAGATAGGCAGTCGCTCCATGTAAAACACTGGTACTCAGCTGAATCCGGTAAGACTGGAAGCCGATCCCAACATAGTTGGGCAAAGGCTAGGCAGATTCATTGGTAAAAAATTTAAATATATTCTTTAATCTACACATGATTAATTAACTAGATTCTTGGTATCAATGTATAATTTTAGTTTATTCTGCCTATACAATCATAATTACACACTTAACACATTTATTACAGAATTTCTACGCTTATAAGTGTCGTTTGGTGTCACATTTTTTATGGGTACTACATAATTTAGCTTCAATGCATATGCTTTTGATTTGGACATGTGACTTGTTCAAATAATCTCTATAAACTTTGAACTTTCCATTTTTAATATTAAACAGGTTTAGCATTGAAATATATTCGAGAGAACACGTTCGAAATAATACCTAATTTATAAACAACAATTTTCTTATGACTAAATTCGATATCGATTCGATCAATACGTGTTCATATTCATATTCTTTATTGTACACAAAATAAACATATACAAATACAAAAGGAAGGAGGTTCCGTGTTGCAAGGTCAATAAAGGTCTAGATAATTGATTTAATCAATTGATTAGTTAGAAGTCATGATTTTTAGGTCTATTGAACTTAAACTAACGTAGAAAACGGTTTGAGTAGACGCATGGCACTAGTAGTTCCGTTATTTGTCAAAAATCAATATAGCCGGCCTATCGATAACTACCTTGTCACTGGGATTTCCTAGGGAAGTACCCGCATGTCAGTAATTGTAGGGTAGAACATACTTCGCTAGCGAACCATGCAGGTAGATAGGAGGTAGGTAGTTATGTGGGTTCCAAGTTGTTCTGATAAAGATAATAAGCGATTCTAATGGTAAATGGAATCAAACGGATGATCTGCAACTTTCCTTCATTCTGAATTATTTACTGCACCGACACCAAACA
The DNA here is from genome assembly GCA_964057195.1 of Orthosia cruda. NCBI lineage: Eukaryota > Metazoa > Arthropoda > Insecta > Lepidoptera > Noctuidae > Orthosia > Orthosia cruda. The sequence goes on from OZ059838.1 coordinate 24,488,245, forward strand.
ACACAATTGACTTGAATTTTATTTTTGATGAATTTTAGTTTGTAAACAAATTAATCTGCCTAGCCTTTGCCCAACTACATTGGGGTCGCCTTCCAGTCAGTGTTTTACATGGAGCGACTGCCTATCTGATCTCCACAACCCAATCACACGGTACCCCTTGGCAAGACTGGTGTCAGATCTCAAGCTTCTGACTACCCGTAACGACTGTCAAAGATCTTCAAATGACAGCCGGGTCCAACGGCTTAACGTGCTTTCCGAGGCACGAACGAAACTCGGTATGTTGAAATGGTCACCCAACCACGGACCGACCTCGTCAAGCGTAGCTTAACTTTGATGATCGACCAGTGCGGCTGTTATCCGTATAGCCACGATCTCCTTAGCTTAACTCCACGAGATTTTTTTTAAACCAAAGCTAAAACAAAATTCATGTATCTACTATGAAATATACTTTTTCCAGCAACCTTTGAGTGCATAGCTCATAATAAAGGGTAGTAATTCAGTGTTCAGTTTTATAGTAAGCTATAAATAAAACGAATTAAATAACAATACATAAAAGATCTACGTCCATTGGTTCGTTTAGATGTTCAAATCAAATAAAATAAAAATGACAAATAAGTATTTACAACAATATAATTGCGTTAGGTTATGAAGTCAGGGTGACTTCTGAGCTTGGTATAAACCTGTGTTACAGAAGTCATGTTGGAACATAGTTTATTGTGAACATAATTATTATGGTATTGTTGTCTTTGATAATTCAGATAAACTACTACTCTTCTATATTATGGAAATGGTATATCTGAGTTGTGTGACGCTTTCTCTTGATGTTATTTTTTATTTATTTATTTAATAATAAATGTGCACACACAGTATAAAAAATAAAGACCATCAAGACAATAGAGAACAAGGGCAATGCGTTTTTTTTTTTTTTTTGCTTATCTGTTTAGATTTCATGCACAAAGGCACAAAGGCGGACATATTGCCTCATTTCCTTTCTTCTACCATATAATCTAATACATAAATCGACATATTAATTTTGCATATCTTGGCTAATAAACAATGAATTTGTTAATTCAGTAAATATTTTTGGTCTAGGACGGCAATTTTGGTTTGAATCCACGAAATATCTATAATCCTTCTTACTATATATATAATAATAATATAAAGAGGAAAGATTTGTATTTTTGTATGTTTTTATTTTTGTATGTAACGAATAAACTTCAAAACTACTGGACCGATTTCAAAAATTCTTTCACCGTTGTGAAGCTACACTATTCCCGGGTGACATAGGCTACTTTTTATCCCTGTATTCCCACGGGAACGGGAACTACGCGGGTGAAACCGCGAGGCATCCGCTAGTATTTTATATATTACTACGGATAAAAGTAGTCTATGTCACCCAGGGATAGTGTAGCTTCTTAACAGTGAAAGAATTTTTGAAATCGGTCCAGTAGTTTTTAAGTTTATTCGTTACATACTAAAATACAAATCTTTCCTCTTTATAATGATTGTGCCACTTAATTACATTTAGAAAAACCCAAAGAGGGATAAAATATAAATCAAAATTCAACTTTTGATATATTAGGTTCCTACAGCGTACCTATTTACCTTATTTTATTGATAGGACGTTCTGGAATTTATACAGATTTTCCTCAACACGGATGGCTAGTTATAACTGCTATACAAACCCACCAACCTAATTATTGATTCATCAGAATTAATGTTAAACCTGTTAATTTCCATAAATATAATGAAAACATCAAAACAATGTAGAAAATTAGGTTTTATATATTGTACAATTAAAATTTCAAAATTTAAAAGACCCCCCGACACATTTATCTTTCGAAAACATCCCAATTCAAACAGTAAAACAACCATAACTTTTGAACGGCTGAACCGATTTTATTCAAACAAAAAAAACTAAATCAAAATCAGTTCATCCGTTGAGGCGCTATGATGCCATAGACAGACACACAGATACACATCAACACACGTCAAACTTATAACACCCCTCTTTTTCCGTCGAGGGTTAAAAAGGGTAATCATAGGGTGTACTATGTAAATAAAAAAAGAATACCTATTAGTATTTCAAGAGATTTTTTCTCGAAACTGCTGAAAATCATAGGCTCCATATCCCAGAAAAATGTACCAAGTTTGATAGGCCACGGGATCGAAGCCTCGGTAAAAAGCTTGTTATTAATTTTATCGGCAGTTGAAGGAGGGTGATGTGTTTATCAGTCTTCGTATGTATGTATGTTTGTTCCTATGTGGCGTTTCAGAGACTAAAAGCCGATTTGGATTATTCGTACTTGAATCGATTCGTCTTAACCTTGCAAGTGTCACTGGCTACATTATAATTGGAAAATAGAAAAAAATGGGTGCCATCTTATTATGGAGGCCCAATTTTTTTTCATCCAATCCCATCGTGTGGAGGTTTAAGAGGTGATTTCAAAAATGGAAAACACTTATATGTTAAATGTACCTAATTCGAAAATAAATAAAAAGTTATAAATAAAAAAAATATCAAAAAACCCGACTGCTTAAAAAGCGAACTAAAAAGACGTAAACAAGAAGAAAATCATGCTGTGCAGTCGGAGGATACATCTGATTTTGGTCAGCCAGTTCGCGAATGTGTATCCTCCGACTGCACATGATTTTCTTCTTGTTTAGATACGTATTTTTAGTTCGCTTTTTAAGCAGTCGGGTTTTTTTTCTTGCTGTTGTTACGGTCGTTTTATAACGTAATAATAGTCAAAATTTATGCTTAAATTTTGACTCAAATTTGTCCTCATGGACGTCCACCAATACGCATGTCGGGTAGCTTGGACGTCAAAATATAGCTGACAATGTATTAACAGTTACAATTGTACAACTAGAGTTCACAAGCCAAATCATTAGCATATTATGCTTCTACCATAATCACATAACAACATGAAAAGCAATAATAAACATTGAAAATTTCGATGTTAGTACGCTATGTGTGTCAAGTATTCTGCGCGCGCGCACCGGCCGGCCAGTTAGAGAAATTACCGCTCCAAGTGATTTAGTAGCGAAGCGAACAACGTTGCAAATACTTCTACTATGAGTGAGTTCGTTACTCGCTCCGACTGACAACTAAATTGTTGCAAAAGTGAAAAACTAACTCGATAAAAGAAACTTGGTACTTTACGGAACAAGTTGGAAAGAATTCTCTGCAACGGACAGCTATGAAATACATACTAGAATTTACTTGGCACTTGTGTTACGCTTCAACACTTTCAAGGGTATATAATGCACCCATATATTAGACATCTAATGTTATCTACTAATTATACTACTGTAAGTTCTGTTCAACCGAATTTGCTGATTAATTGCCGGATTCCTAGAAAAGAGTCTTTGGTCAGCTGGACCCGCTCGCGAGTCCACTTGACGTCACAATTTATTTTGTGTATTTTTATTGGTTAACTGAACCCACATTGAAACTTAAAAAATATATCTATTGTTTAAAGCGATGTAATTCAATTCTGGTGTTTAAACCTGAATTGAATTACGTTTATTTTCAATAAAAATAATTTTAAACAAATCAACAATATCTAATAATAATATCAACTATGAGTAAAACAATTTTTACACTGCCCTGACTTTAAAATGCCAACTGCGATTTTAGCATTCTTAAAACACATATGAATTGATCCATAGTTCAACATCATTTCACCCAAAAGACGTTCACTGCTGTACATAGTCATTCCCCCAAACGTTGGCACCTCGATAGTTCCTGTATTTGTCGGCTCCAGCATAGGTTCATGTTGCCTAATAAATTTAAAACTATTTCCCACTGCTACAGCTTCAATTACTCTTATTATTTTAAACGAAAGTATCGCTGGCACGTTCAAGCCTTTAGATTGATTCTCAATCAACACAGAAATGCAAGACAGTTAACTGTTCTCGATATAATTTGACCTTATGAACTGTCAATTATTGCCAGACAACTGTTTGGCTCGGTTATTGTTAGTACCTACCACAGAGCTCGGAGAAACCTCGGCGCGGCAACACTGCTAGACACTTCGCATGCAAACTTTACTTCATAAAAGTTAGCTTAATCTCTGCGACAGCTGTCAGAATCAATACAGTAACAATAGCGCTTGACAGGCTAACAGTAACGTATACGTCAGTTTGACATATGTCGCAGAGATCTAGCTATCTTTTATGAAGTATAAGCGTGGCAGTGAATGTGAACGATTACCCATAGACAATGACGGCCCGTGACCACTCTGACTATGGCCACAGATAATATAATATAAGCATACTATGGCTATGACAGCCGAAACAGGCTCCATATGGCGCAGGCACGAATATTATTACAGCTCAGTCTAGATAACTGAGCACCCGAAATGACTACCGCCTACCCGCACGGCGCCCCGCGTTCGCCTCGTGAGCCAATAGGGAGAGTCGAACGTCAGAGTGACATTGACTTTTCGGATGCTCAGTTATCTTGACCGTGTAGTAGTAACTCGCTTTAGCCAGCAGTCTCACCTGCGTGTAAGACGGAAATGCCCAAGGGCACATACTACTGAGATATATGTCGTGGTGGCCCAATGAATAAGACCTCGCCTCTCGTGCTTCAAACTTTTGGCCGTGGGTTCAAATCCGGACAAGTACCAACAAATGTATCTTTTTTAAATTCATATGTACTTTCTAAGTTTATCTTGGACATCACAGGCAACGGTGAAGGAATACAACGTGAGGAAACCTAGACTTATATAGTTAATGTATGTCTGAAATAGTCAAGTCTGAGGCGTGTGGGGTTCTCATCCCAGAGGCGGCTTAACACCATAAACCTACATGAGAAGAAGACCGAGATATTAAATTTATTATTCCATGGCCAGGACTCGGTCAACCCGTATGCCAAGTGTCATCTAAATCCTAATTGATTAACAAATGTCCAAACATCCAGACTTTAATACTAATAATACGAGTATAATTGAGTTTCTAGTCCCTGCCGGTGTTTCGATTCAGTACTCTATGCTTAAAAAACCGTTGCATATTAAAAAGGGTGGATATTAGTCATATTGTACGCAGATGCAGTACAAACCTATGAGTCATTTAAGTTATTTTTCTTTTGTTGTAAGAAAGTTCAACATATGGGCTGTTTATATTGCAGTGTGATTGTAACTTTATCTTTGTTGATGTCTATAATAGTCTCGGAAATATAAATTAATGTTTCATCAGTTTATGGTTGTTATTTTTCCTTTAAGGCTTAGCACGCATTGCACGACTTTTAGCCGCGCTGATTTTTATTCGCGCGATTTTTTCCACGTATTAAATCATACTAACACGCACTGCAGATAAAATTCTGCGCGATTTTAATCCGCACCGCGGTGCGGTGGATCCTGTGGCAAAACACGGCTTTCTTGCGGTATTATTTACGCGCGATTTTTTCGTGCAGTTTCATATAATTCCATGTGTCGCAGAAAGAGCGGCAATAAATCGCGCGAATAAAAACCGCAGTGCGCGTTAAGCCTTACAGGCGATGCAAGATTTCTGTCTTTTATTTTATTTTTATTACTAAAGTCGGCTTTGACAGCTATAAAAATACGTTATATATGTTTAACTTGATGCTTACGAATAACACTCGTTGTTATAGTGTATGGGTATCATAGTAATTATTTATGATTATGAATTTGATTTTTCGTAGACGTTCATACAAAGTTATCGCGGCATGTAAAATGAGAAAAGTCATCGAACTTATTAGATTATCACGATTATAGTGTTTTCCCACGGCTTCACTCTCGTCATCCCGTGACTGTGCATTTTACCCGACTGCCGATGGAGGGTAAAGTGTTTATCAGTCTACACTGAGAAAAATTTCCTCTGCCGCACTACGTAAAATAAGGACAAAAATCGACCACAATGACGTGTGTAACCCGGTCCATTACGTGTAAGTAGTCAGTCATACGTAGTCGGCATACTGACGCTCATCATGAAGCGGGTTACGTAATTTACTCGTGGTCGATTTTTGTACGTACGTACGTAGCCCGACATCCGGCTACGTAATACGTAGTGCGCCAGTCGCACTGAATACTCCTGAAACTACGAATGCAACACCTGTATACTATTGTTGCGGGCACAGTAGAACACGGTGAACCTTACTTGTGTACCATGGCGGCTTACGTACGATACTGTAGCGGGCATAGTAAATAATGATGAGCCATATGTGTGCACCGCGGTGGCATACGCACTATACTGTGGCGGACACAGTAAATCATGATGAGCCGTACGTGTGTACCACGGCGGCATACGTACGATACTGTGGCGGGCACAGTAAATCACGATGAGCCGTACGTGTGTACCACGGCGGCATACGTACGATACTGTGGCGGACACAGTAAATCACGATGAGCCGTACGTGTGTACCACGGCGGCATACGTACGATACTGTGGCGGACTCAGTAAATCACGATGAGCCGTACGTGTGTACCACGGCGGCATACGTACGATACTGTGGCAGACACAGTAAATCACGATGAGCCGTACGTATGTACCACGGCGGCATACGTACGATACTGTGGCGGACACAGTGAATCACGATGAGCCGTACGTGTGTACCACGGCGGCATACGTACGATACTGTGGCGGACACAGTAAATCACGATGAGCCGTACGTGTGTACTACGGCGGCATACGTACGATACTGTAGCGGGCTTAGTAAAGCACGGTGAGACATACTTGTACACCACGGCGGCATACTTACGATACTATGGCGGACACGGTGAATCATGGTGAGACATACGTTTACACCACGGCGGCATACTTACGATACTATGGCGGACACAGTGAATCATGGTGCGTCATACGTGTTCATCATGGCGGCATACGTAGTATACTGTGGCAGGCACAGTAAAGCATGATGTATCAGACGTATTAACTGTCGTAGTAGAGGTAAGGTACCGTTGCCGGTACAGTAAGGCATGATGAACCGTGCGTATGTACGACGGCAGTGGACGTACGATACTGGTGCGGGACCAGTAAAGCACGGTGAACCATACTTATGTACCACGCTAGTGTACGTACGATACTGCTGCGGGTATAGTAAGGCATGGTGCACTATACGTGTTACGTATGGCACACCATGCCTTACGATACTCGCACCTGTACTTTCCTTATGCTGGCGCATGGTACATACAAAGGTGTTCAGATACTTATTTTGAATATTGAACACTCAAAGTCAATGCAATTTAGAAATGTATAGTTTAAATACTGCAGGGAGTTTTGAATAAAAATATGAAAATCCCCTGCAATATTTAAACTATACATTTTTACGAAAATGTAATAAACCACAGACCTAGATATTAGTTTCTCGATCGTGTCTACAAAATTTCATTGACTTTCGAGTGTTTAATATTCAAAATAAGTATCTTAACACATTTGTATGTACCATGCGCCAGCATAAGGAAAATACAGGTGCGAGTATCGTAAGGCATGGTGTGCCATACGTAACACGTATAGTGCACCATGCCTTACTATACCCGCAGCAGTATCGTACGTACGCTAGCATGGTACATAAGTATGGTTCGATGGAACTCCTCAAATATTATAGGCAAACGGTTTGCGTGCTACATCGCCCGGTTCTTGAGCAGGCGGTCGAGCGATGCGGGGCAGAGGGGATGGGACGGGGCAAGGAAAGAACGCTCGCTGACTTGCCGAGCTTTAAATTCGCTGTTAATTACTTTTAACGACGATATCTCTAAAACTAATACATCTGATTGATATAGTGTAAAGGGCAATTTTAAGTAAATAGACATAAAAGATTCATATTATTTATTTTCAATCGTAAAATTGAGACATACAAAAAAAAACACAAGCTTAATTATTGTCAGTCACATAATTAATTGTCAGTCTCCGGGTAACAAGCTCCTATCAATTGAAATACTTTAAATGCACAGACTACAGCTGTTACTAATTTGTTGAAACTATACAATGTGTCATTTATTACCACATATGCTACTTTTACCTCAGTAACGGTAGGGCCAACAAAAATTACGTAGGGTTGAACTGTGCGGCCTAGCCTCTGCAGGTTCTCCTTTTTTTGAATGATCTTGTTGGTAACGTCGGCTTCAGAAGCAGCTTGCGATATATAGCCGTCGCATACCTCGGCTCTGGATGGCTTCCACGCTGGCTTTCCTTTCATTTTCCGTGCAGGTGAAATGTTGATGACATAAGCCAGCAACATCAAAGCAACATTGCTAGATGTCTCTGGTTCATCTTCTGTATTCAAAGAAAAAAAAGATTCGGTTAATTTTTGAGACTTAATTTTACGAAGGTTTAACCTTCAACTAAAATAAAAATAAAAAACACTATGGACGTCATTTTTTCAATACACTAACTGAGCGGCTCAGTGCTGAGGGGAAGGGGGAAGTCACAAATCTGTGCGATTTCTAGAATGGGCGGGGACTGAGACTCCACTCCATAGTTAAAGGTTAATAATAAGAACTAATATTAGAGCAAAACTTCTTACCGTCAGTCAGTGCAACTATATTTGCTGTTTTTGTTCTCGTGTCTTGGTCTCTAATTTTTCGTAATTTTAATGAAGCATATTTTATAATTTCTTCTTTTTTGAGGGTGATGGAAGAAAATAATTTGTTTTCCTTTCCCGGATACAGACGACTGAAATCGTTCATTATCTGAAAAAAAGAATGCAATAAATGTACGGTATGTTATTTCCACTGGTGAGAAAGGTCCGGATCGCTACCACAGAGGTTATTGGGTTGTTGAGCGAGAACTAGAATAGCTTTAGCTTGTCTCTTTTAGTGCCTGCACAATATCTCGTTCTGCTATGTCGGCAGCGCGCGAGTGTTGCAAGTGACTAGAGTCTGTGCGAAAAGAGAGGAATCGTGGCAGATACGGTAACAAACATTATGAATTTTACATGGCAATCGAAATTCAGATACTTGTCTTATAACCCATCGTTTTCACCAAGGTATAGTACATGTATTTTACAAATTGAATGCAATGTTTTCGTTTTTGCATGTATTAAATATGTTTTATACAAAACATGTTATGTAACTATATTACATGTATAAAACTTTTTGTAAGTATAAAAAACTTGTATGAAACTTATTGGTTGAAAACTTCTAGTCGCCTACATGTTTATGATCTCATGTACAGAAATTGCAATAAAATAAACAATAATTGTCTAAACCACGTTTGTATTTTGTAGGTGAGAACGCTGTCAATGTATCAGACGAGTTAATACATGTCACAGACTTCATTGTAAACGCAAATGTGTTTTATACTTGTAAAAATACTTGTTGGCTACACAGTTGAACGAAGTAATGTTTGAGACAGTTTTGACAAGTATTCTACAAGTTTTTTATATTTGATTATGTAAAAAAAAACTTTTTGCAAAAAAATACTACCAACTTCCAAATACAAAACTACAAAGTGAAAAATAACTTAAGTTTTTGAAGTCGGTGTCCAAAACGCAAAAAAAAATGGTACCTACGAAAAACACTTAAGTTATTTTTCACTTTGTAGTTTTGTATTTGGAAGTCGGTAGTATTTTTTTGCAAAAAGTTTTTTATTTTTCACTTTTTTGTTGTACGTACCTAATAGGCAAGTTAGTAAGGGAACTATTTCGACAGAATAGATTTCATGAAACTTGAACATGACCGGTGAAATGAGAGATCTGCTTACCCCATAAGAGCGAACTGGCGTGATGTTATGTTATGAAATGTTATAAACAACAAACAGACATGCGATTGCAGCAATCCCAAGAGATTTGCCGTTATTTATTGAAGAGTTCTGTTGTATATCTCCGAAGTTCATCATCAGATCTTCACAAAATTAAAATGTGACCAATTTCGGAACATACTCTTTCAAACAAAAAAATAATTTTCAAAATCGGTTCACAATTCACGAAGATATCGATGAACACACACACAAAAAAAAAAAAAAAACAAACTTGAAGTCGAACATAGAACCTCCTCCTTTTTGGGAAGTCGGTTAAAAAATAAGCGGCTGCGGTATATGCTTACCAAGGTATAGCCTTGCGATTGTTTTAAGGCTCGGAAATCCTTGAAGTAATTCGCTATGTCACCTTTTCCACATTGGATGCGATTTAGGCGGTGATCTGCAGTTTCTGCCCACTTTTCTTCAACAGATTTCCATGGATCAAAATTGATTTTCAGCCATAGTAATGTTTCTTCATAGACAACACCTGTAATTTATGTGTATGGTGGGATGAGTCAACAAGAGGAAGGGCACCATAGTACAGTCGCCCGTGGTACATTTAAATCACGAAAAAGGTGACTAGCGATTATTTGCTTACCACTTTCCAGAAATTCCAGGCTATAAATGTCATCATCTGTGATAGTTGGCGTGGATCTGAGCGATGATCTGGACGACTTCGAGGATGAATGGCTAGTTCTCGGCAACTGTCCACTTTCTCGCACTTTCTTCTTCGAGCTATACAGCTCTCGTAGAGCTTTCCGCTAGCATTTTTTTTAGCTACTTTATTTGTAGCTGATAAATATGCAGAATAATACACCACAACGCGTTCCTTGTGGAATATTGCCACAATTTCGGTAGCTAGTTTATAAAATTCTTCACTGGAAATTTTCTTCGCACAATTGTTTTCAAGTTGGTGGTGTATTAGCAGCTGGCTCAATTTCCTTCGAGAACCCTCCGTGAGTAAGCCTCCTTTTCCCTCTTTGAGTATTGCTCTGCCGTCTAAACTTTCCTGTATGTAAAACACAAACACAATAAGTTGTTGAACAAATTGATAAATGAATGAGTAAATGGTCCAGTTGGAGTATAGCCTTCGGGGCTCTATGAGCAGTCAATAAAACAAAAAAAAAATAGAATTGTGTAAGGTAAATGTATCAAACTTATTACGACACTCATCTGCCGTGTGACCAAACTTTTTGCAAAAAGTGCATCGAGGTCGAGTTCGCTTTAGTTTTGTATTTTCATACGAAATAGGGTCAGATGTAGCACATGAAGGGTTAATATTGGATACTGTCGCAGCTGAGGGGCTATCTCATTGCGGGCGGCGCCGTCGAAGCGTGCCGTACACTTCGCGAAGTTGCCGGGGCGTGGCTGGGGCATCTCGAACGGGTTAGGTGTCGAGCTACTTGCGCTGGCGTCTGGTATGTTGGAGTGGTTGGATGGACGTCACGAGGTGGTTCACCTGCTGGTCGGTGAAAGTCATACCCGTTGGCGGCGATTCGTCTTCCGCACTGCATTCGTCTTCGTCGTTTTTTCTTGCTCGTGTTTTCCTCGGCGACGGCATCATGTCGGGCCGGCGGCAAAAGGACGGCGAACTACTTCAGCACGGGGTTCACACGCACACTGGATAGGTATTTCGCGCGTACGCGTATCTCGTTTTTGTATCGTTTTATATGTCACCCACTGAGTTTAATAGTTAGTTATCTATTGTACACGAAGTTGGCTCCACGAGTTGGGCGTCACTGTAAGGGCTTTTTCTTCGGGGCACGAGATAAATAAGGTGAAAACTTTAGTTCAAGCCAAACTTCGTATATTAAAAAACATTATCGTCACATACACTGATGACAAACACGAACATTGGTTGGAAAGGTATATATAATAGTTTAACAGTGGGGAAAAGATACGCGACTGAGCGAGTTCGTGCCGGTGGCGCGGAGGCGCAGAAGACGTGTGTCGCGGTGCGCAGCGTGCGAGTCACTCTCTGTTTCAATCGCGAGCGGCGCGCGGGCCTTTTGGTGTTGTAGAATGAGGAATGATGTCCACATTGCGAATTTTGGTGTTGTAGTATGACGAGCCGATGTCCAATGTCCATAATATTATTTTAAGAAGATTATTTTTTTTTTATTAAAAATTTATGAAAGCAGAAGTTCGCGTGCTACAATTGTAAAATTATTTTTTTTCGATTACCGATGATCCCTCCTTTTTTGCTCTTATTTAATTAAGGATACCCGTAAAAACAATTTAGGCTTTGTACACTTTTTTCGTAAAATGCATATTTTTCAAGTAATTTAACTTTGAAGATTTTTTTACTTTTTTTTAATAATTAAATATATCGTGATAATAATTAAATAACTGTGAGTAGGGGACACATCATGCCCATGACATAAATTAATGGGGACAATGATCGAAAAACGATCAATATGTATTTAACGAAAAAAGAATTATAAGTTTAAACATGTTCCTATATGTGCCTTAAATCGAATAAGAGGACAAAAGTCATCGGTAACCGATTTTTTTTTTTAATTTAAAATGTTTTTAAGTCTTTTTTCCCATAGCATCCTACAGGCAACACTCCAACTGATTCCGACGAATTGAGAACTTCCTCCTTTTTAGAGTCGGTTAAATGCCGCGCAGTTATCGATGCCATACACGTTCGATTCGATCGTTCAATTGGCATGATACTGCTGATTGGATCCAATCTTGCAGTTCGTCCATATACCTACACCATACACGATTAATTCTAACTGTCCAATCGGACAAATAAAGAAAAATGGGATCGCCTACTACGATTGTCTACGATGGTGCGGAACCCTTCATGCACGAGTCCGACTCGCACTTGGCCGGTTTTTCAAGCCAAGCCACAACGCTGGCGAGAATAGAGCGCCCGTCTATTTTTCAAGCCAGTGAGACTGGCAGTATCGCTAGCCAGCGATGGTCCATATCACAAACATAAAGTACCTACCAAATTAAGCTACAAAATGAAAAATTAAGTGAGCACCAAAAAAGGGTAGGGCCGCCTGTCAGTATTGTATTACAATTACTGTAAACTATGCAAAAATGGACTTTGCAGGTTAACGAATTAGGCCGACGAAATACGTTTTGTTATCAAGCTGAGTAATGTTATGATTATGAGTAACTCACAGTGTTATTATCTGCAATAGTACAATCTGTAGAGATTTTTGCATTATCACTGACATCAGTGTCCCGTACAGCGTTTTGAGTTGAGTCGTTTAGCTCAGCATTCTTAATTTCAAGGTTCTAGAAAAATAATTTAAAAGCTTTATTACAATGTATTACAAAAGTATGTGGCATTGCATCGGTCCAAGAGAAAAAAACCAAGAAAACATTTTTATTTGCTAAAATACAAGTAAACAAGTAGGTACGTACATTGACACCGGTCGCTTTTTGATGTTGTAGTAGCCAATTTTTAAATTTTATTCTGAGGCCAATCTTTGGAATCAGTTCTTTCAAATCTTCATCGTTTAACAGAATGGCAGTTTCAAGCGTTGTTATACGATTGTCTGAAAAATACAAATACAAACATGTACAAAACTTGTTATATAGGTTGGTACTACATGTAATTGCCTACATGTTCAGTCGGAGAGTCAGGTTCAACAAAAACAAAACCTTTTTAACAAAAAATTGAACCGACGAAAAAGTAACAAAAAAGCAAAAAATGAAAAATTAACTTTTTAGTCCAGCTAAGCTCCACATGTATTTCGAGTTGGCGCCAAAGTTTGTATGGCGCCGCCTGTACACTGTTGAGGACCTCTTGGAACTGACTTCACTACAACATAAGGGATCTGGAGTTGATCTAATGATAGAGACTCCATCATCGGATCCGTGAGTTGTGGTGTCATCATACATCATAAATGTTTGGTTAATTTCAACAGAATCGGTTCACAAGTGAAAATTTAGTAGGACAATTATCAATAATCAATAAAAACAAAACCTACTAAAACTAAAACAATAAAAGTACCTACCTACTTGTCAAAAATACGTCTGTCTGTTGTTTGTGGGTGAAAAAGCTATCAAACAAGTTCAAACATGCCACACCAGAGAAAAAAAATCTTGACTAAATAAAACCGAGAAACTGGCTTACCTACCTTCAAGGAATGGTATTATTTCATCTAAACCGTCGTTTAATATCTCTTCCATAAATTCCATGATGCTCCGACGCGTTTTAGCACAAAATCACTCCGATTTTGAAAACATTGTGAAATAATGGTATCTTTTTTTATTTGTGTACACAAACCTGAGAAAATTTCCCTTACACTGACTTTACACAATATTTACAAATAAATTACAAGGTAAAACTGGGTAAATCTCTATGAAATCTGATAGCTTTTTTCATAACAATTCTAACAACATAACATTCATACATGGTTCCCATACAAAAGTTCCGATAAATCGGCGTTTTTCTGAGAGCGGGGCGATCGCGAAAAATGGCGCCGGGGGGCTTCGAGGGAGGTGTCGGCGAGGCATCTGGGGCCCCCCGGGTTGGACCATTACCTAGTGAGACGGATTCAGTACAATGATTTGGCAAGCAGTTACTGTTTTAAAGAGCCTGGATACTGAAATAAGGCGGCTGTATAACGTCGTACGTATAGCGCATACATATTTTATGTTACGGGTTAAGTAAATTACGTATGCTGCTCTGTGCGGAATCAATGAATCGCATACGTAAATTTTAAGAGTGCGCCACAGTAATTTCATGATGCGGCTGACGTCATAAAGATTATACGCACCGAACACAGTCAGTAAGTAAACGGAGTTCGTGAAATGAGCCAGGATACGTAATAGCTGATGATGTAGGCGGAGACATTATTAATTATCCAGTGTGCGTAAAATGTATCGGCATATCCCCTACTCTGCTTGTACATTATGAGTACGTAACCGGGACCATTACCTAGTGAGACGGATTCAGTACAATGATTTGGCAAGCAGTTACTGTTTTAAAGAGCCTGGATACTGAAATAAGGCGGCTGTATAACGTCGTACGTATAGCGCATACATATTTTATGTTACGGTTTAAGTAAATTACGTATGCTGCTCTGTGCGGAATCAATGAATCGCATACGTAAATGTTAAGAGTGCGCCACAGTAATTTCATGATGCGGCTGACGTCGTAAAGATTATACGCACCGAACACAGTCAGTAAGTAAACGGAGTTCGTGAAATGAGCCAGGATACGTAATAACTGATGATGTAGGCGGAGACATTATTAATTATCCAGTGTGCGTAAAATGTATCGGCATATCCCCTACTCTGCTTGTACATTATGAGTACGTAACCGGGACCATTACCTAGTGAGACGGATTCAGTACAATGATTTGGCAAGCAGTTACTGTTTTAAAGAGCCTGGATACTGAAATAAGGCGGCTGTATAACGTCGTACGTATAGCGCATACATATTTTATGTTACGGGTTAAGTAAATTACGTATGCTGCTCTGTGCGGAATCATAAAACCGCATACGTAAATGGTAAGAGTGCGCCACAGTAATTTCATGATGCGGCTGACGTCGTAAAGATTATACGCACCGAACACAGTCAGTAAGTAAACGGAGTTCGTAAAATGAGCCAGGATACGTAAATGATTATGTAGGCGGAGACATTATTAATTATCTAGTGTGCGTAAAATGTATCGGCATATCCCCGACGCATGCTCGTACATTATGTACGTAACCGGGACCATTACTTAATGAGTCGGAGTCAGTACAATGATTTAGCAACCAGTTACTGTTTTAAAGAGCCTAGATACTGAAATAATGCGGCTGTATAACTTCGTTCGTATGGCGCATACATTTTTCCTGTTTCCGGGTACGTAAATTACGTATGCTGCTCTGTTAATACATATGCGGCATCATTAAACCTCATACGTAAACGTTAATAATGCGGGCACAGTAATTTCATGATGCGGCCTCATTACAAGTAACTTGTTTACATTGTCTTTACAGAGCATTATGCCGCATACTTACTTAACATGGTGTCGTTTCATTATAAGTATGGCTCTTATAATTTTCATGTGAAAAGTACATTATACGTATCTGGCTGCCAGTACATTACAAATTTGCCAATTTTAAGTAGCCCGTTTTTCTCAGTGTATGTATGTATGTATGTTTGTTCCTATGTGGCGTTCTAGAGACCAAACGCGTTGGCCGATTTAGATGATTCTTACCTCAATCGATTCGTCTTAACCCTGCGAGTGTCACTGGCTACATTAAAATGGGAAAAGAAGAAAATGGCGGATTTTGGGCGCCATTTTGTGACGTAAAACATTTTTTTTTCCTTCAAACCCATCGTGCGAGGTATCAAAATAAAAGGTTTTAAGAGGTGATTTCAAAAATATATAACACTTATGTGTTTAAATTTACCTAATTCTAAAATAAAATATATATAAGAAGTTATAAATAAAAAAAGTTAATTCAAAAAATCAAAAATATATATATACATCTGGTTTTGGTCAGCCAGCTCACGAATATGTATCCACCAACTGCTCAGCATGATTTTTCGGGATAAAAGTAGCGTACAGCGTTCCGCGCTAGCTTTCTACAAGTGAACACTAAAATGATTTTCTCTATTCTATCCCTATAGTATCTTTATTTCTAGAACTTATCTCCTAAAAAACAAACTAACAAACAATTTTGCGTTTTATAATATTTTACATAAGAAAGCAAGCCATCGCATCGTGGCTACAAAATACCTAGTTTTTTCATGATTCGTTTTACTTTTATATTATGTGTGAATGAAATAAATGAAGTTATCATCAAAATATTTCATAACTCCACACAAAATAACAAAGTACCGACTTAATAGCAATTTAAAGTTGTTATGTTTTGTTATGCAGTCATTTGTAATTAAGACATTCACACATTAATTGTGTGTTAGGTAGCCATGTGGCGGCAATAAAGGTTACAAACTTTAAATAATAATTTCCTGTATTATATAAGGAATTGTGTTTAGAGTTAGTTTTAAAGGTTAAGTAATGAGAGGTTAATTAAACTAATTACAGTATCTAATCTATACTAATATTATAAAGCTGAAGAGTTTGTTTGTTTGTTTGTTTGAACGCGCTAATCTTAGGAACTACTGGATGGAATTGAAAAAAATATTTTTGTTTTGGATAGTCCATTTATCGAGGAAGGTTGTAGGCTATATAACATCACGCTACGACCAATAGGATCGGAGCATAAATGAAAAATGTTGCAAAACGGCAAAAAATATTCCTTTTTGAGAGCTTCCGTTGCGTGCGCTGCGTAAACGGTTGTTACGCAACAATCATGTAGGTATGTATGGTAGGTAGGGTAGATGGGTAAGAAGGTAGCCAGTTGACAGGAGTGAAGCCGCGTGGGACAGCTAGTATCTATTAGCATTACTTGTTGTCGAGTATGTTACGTCTTCTGTGTAATTTTTATACACCTACATATTATTTGACCAGTAGTGTTTAGCATGCTTCTTAACTCTAAATTCCAATTTAGGAACCGCATCAAAAAAACATATATTGGACTAGCTGACCCCCGCGGCTTCGCTCCCGTCCAAATTATAGCCTATGTTACTCGGGAATAATGTAGCTTTCCATAGGTGTAAGAATTTTCGAAATCAGCCCAGTAGTTTCGGAGCCTATTCGGTACAAACAAACAAACAAAAAAATCTTTCCTCTTTATAATATTGGTATAGAAAAATGTTGAAAAAAACACTAAAATCATAACATGTGCCATACCTACCAGCTCATTGACCTTCGTTAATGTATGACTAATCCTATACTAATAAACGAGCAATCTTTGTAAACACTTTCAAACCGACTTCCAAAAAAATATATTAAAAAGTGCAATACTAACTTTCATACCTCTTGTGTGTCAGTGTCTTTGGTACCTCTTGTTTTATCATTTTGCAACACCGACTTCCGAAACGAAAGCTATTTGCACTTTTTTGTGTTTTTATTGAAAGTCAGTTTATTTTTTTATATTTCTTTTTAATTTAATTTTTTTAAATCGATTCTGTTTCATGCACCGGATCGACTCCACGGGATTTATGCGACCAACATTTGACAGTGTATATTTGTAATAATGTGCTCGAAAACGGCTCTAACGATTTCGTTAAAATTACAATAAAGGGATTTTCGGGGGCGAGAAATCAATCTAGCTAGGTCTTATATCTGGGCAAAATACATTATCTAAAAAAAAATATTTTCTCCATTTTAACCCGACCAGGGTGCGGTCGCCCAGATACTAAATATAATTCAGGTTACCTACCCGTGTTCCAAATTTAATCCATATCCGTTAAGCCGTTGAAGCATAAGCAAATAACTTAAAAAATATTATGCGTTATCAGTGTTAGCAATGTCGGCTATGTTTTTTTGTTTTTGTGTCAGTGTCTACATATTTATGAATGTACCTTCAAACAGACCTATAAGTTAATAAATTAATATTAATCACACTCTATTCTTCCAGTGTCCCTTCAAGCTGCAGCAGAACATATCGGCAGGCGAGGAGAAGTTCTGGGTGGCGAGCACAACTCGTCGGTCAACATGGAGGGTGTACGCCAACGCTACAGAAGAATTCGTGACCGTTGGAGACACTTCGTAAGTAGCATTATTTGTAGTGACTTTTTGGGTAGGACATGGTAGTCTGCGTAAAACTCAAGATCGGAGGATTTCAACTTTGAAGATATCTAACCCTCAGTTTCCCACCTTAAAATTATCGCAGAATTAATGTGACAAATTGTCAAGCACGCGTTAGCTGCTGTGATTGGATGAATGAATTTTCGACAGCCTATCACAGCAGCTAACGCGTGCTTGACAATTTGTCACATTAATTCTGCGATAATTTTAAGGTGGGAAACTGAGGGTTAGTCCCACAAATTTAATGTAATAATAAAATTATTCATTAATCATATTTTTTTAAACAAGCATTTGATACCCATATCACCACAGTGCACAAAAAAACTAGTCCGCCATCTTGGGCCGTCCGACATATTGGATTTAGAATGACGTCACTTAGCTAACCGTGCATTGTCATCCAAACTAAACAATTATGCAAAATTACATCTAAATCGGTAGAGGATAACTGCTTTAAAAATCTGTTGCATGATTTGTTTAGGTTCTTCAAGTCTGACAACCAGTCTTGCAAAGAGGTATCCTGATAACCAGTAACTGGGTTGTTGAGATGAGATAGGCAGTCGCTCCCTGTAAATTACTGGTATTCAATTGCATCGGTTACACTGGAAACTAAACGTAGGTTTCCCCTTTATAACCTTACAGATTCCTCACAAGTCCTGTCACTGGAACCTTTCCTACAACTTTTTAGTTCTACAGTTGTTCTTAGTTTGTGAAAAACGCGTTTCCACGTAGAAATAATAAATCTGCCGAAGTAAAAGCGAGAGTTTCTTACGCAATAATCTGCGAACGTTGTCCTGTCAACTTTTCTCCGGTTAGGTAATCTTCGCTTGACTAAACACGTATTGAGCCGAATTATTTGCGGACATGATAAGTTATTCTCCACATACGTTCTTAAGAAAGTGAGACACGGTCTTTACTTATGTTTAAAGTGACAACGAACGAGACCGGAAAACGAGATATTGTTGTGTCAATATTTACAAATGAGTATACTGTTATGTAGCCCTACCGAATCAGTGAACAGTTATGGGTAACTTTGAGTTCCACATGTACTTTAGAAGTTAAGTAAAGAGTTGGTCTGACTTATCGATAGTTTTCCGATGCCTACCATCCAGGGGATATAGGACAAACAAAAACCTTGTGATAACGATTGTCAAGAAGTTTTTGGATTGAGCGCTAGCAAGATTTAATGAGATCAATTCCACATTTAATGAGATCAATTCCACATTTAATGAGATCAATTCCACATTTAATGAGAATTAATCCAGAACCTCTTTGTTGCCTTCTATGATCATCGAATGTTACATTTGGCTCACCAAATATTTATAGCTATATTCATATGACCCAAGGGATATTAATATTCCATATTGGTTGACCAATATAGTATATTGGTTGACCAATATAGTATATTGGTTGACCAATATAGTATATTGGTTGATCCCTTGGCTTTGTATATTATCGAACGGATATATAGATACAGACCTGGGTTATAAAAGGGCCAGTAATCACATAACCTTGTTAAGGATTGGCTCTGAGGACCGGGGCGTGTCGGGTTTGGACGGGAAGCGGATGCGGCCGGTGCCGGGCCTGGTCGATGCTCTGGCGTCTCTCGGGGCGCTAGGGCGGACTCTGGACCCGCGTTCCGGCCTTCCGCGGATCTTCCTAGCCGTAAGGCCGTGTCGGTTTCGTCTCGTGCGCGATCGGCGCGGTTCTGTACGACCGCCGTTCAACGGTCAGCTCAGAACTGGCACGGACAAGGGGAATCCGACTGTCTAATTAAAACAAAGCATTGCGATGGCCCTCGCGGGTGTTGACGCAATGTGATTTCGTACGTGCAGACAGATCAATTCCACATTTAATGAGTTCAATTCCACATTTAATGAGAACAATTCCACATTTAATGAGATCAATTCCACATTTAATGAGATCAATTCCACATTTAATGAGATCAATTCCAAATTTAATGAGATTAATTTCACTTTTGGCAATTGTTACTACTGTATCTAATAATATCACACATTGATAGTTAACAATCAATCGTTGAACGTAAACATCCAATAATGTAATTCAACACACAATAGGCCAGATGGCCTAGAGCTACAATGAATAGTCAGATGAGAAGAGAAGTCACCATACATACTACAACTCTAATCATTGCGCAATTACGCTTGGTAAATGGATAAGTGATCACAGTTATTGGGCTTAAAGTGGCTTACTTAGTGGTTAATTAGATAATCAGGATCCTTAAAGGCTCATCTTAGTTTATTTAAAGTCGCCTTGTTTGTCGTTGATCATTCGGTCACCACTAACATGTTTCAAATACCTCAGACTGCAATAAAATGTATAAACTCTTAATGACAATAGGTATAACAAGCTACGAACGTAAAAAGAAAACGTGAGAAAATCATGCTCTGGATAAAATGTAACGTAACTATGAAACTGCTTGACCTAAGTGTAGGAGAAAAACATACGTAGCGTATATAAATTGCTTAATTGCCTGCAAATCGTGGGAGTTTGATTGAAGGTACAATAATTACTAGCGCTTGTGAACGATGGACCTGCTTGTCATTGAATAGTGCATAATTAGAAAATTTTAAATACAATGCACCTTTGCTGACAGTGAAGTATTGGCGAGATTCTATCATTTTGCGCATATGCATAAGTCAGACTTATCCGTTGCATTTGTCACATTTTGTAGAGGGTTAAAAGGAAATTCAGATGTCTAAAGAATGTCTGAGAAGGGAGCTAATCCAAAAAATCGTGTAGTTGTGATAGTTGGAAGTTTCTGTTTCTTAGTAGATACTTTTTTATTTCTGAGAGACTCTAGAGACCTACCTGTGCCAACTATAATTTTGAGCTCATAACACCAATTAATTTTGAACAGTAACGATTGAAGCGGGTGGCAGATTGATTTGCGACATCATTGACGATATTAGTCATCCAAAGGAAGTTGCGGGTGTCTCCGGCGCAATACAGTACGTCTTACGAAACTTTTGGGATGCAAGGGTACCTTATATCGAGGACGCTTGAGTTCTATGTGCGTGGAACAAATTTCCATAGCTACCTGTTGAACCTACGAATTCCCCTTATCTTAATATACTATTACGCAAACGATTTTGAGAGATATTCTTTTCTTGCACATGGCTGGCTAACTGCACCAGAGAATTTAGTTCTCTATTGCATTAGCTGACTGCCTATAATTGCGGGGTAACTTTTGGAGGTTTCCGAGAATGATTTATTTTGCTACCGCTTCTTTCCTTAAAGATTCTGGATTCGATTCTTTGCGTGCGAACTTTTTTACGGAGCTTATTATCCCTTCACTGATCGCTTCTTTCTCCAGCTGGCTCTGGGAATTTCGAGTTCTAAGACGTTTAAATCTTTGGCAGGTGCTCGTTAATTGACGCTTTGATAAGTTTTTTGTCCTTCACAGAAGCTTGTTAATTGATGACTTGAGAAGTTCTCTGTCATGGAAAAAGTTTAAACACATTTATTTCGATGCGTTGATCGCATAAATACTTATTTTTACATTTTGTTTCGATTGCGATAAGAGTTACACCAGAGCTTTCTGAATCTGGGTGATAGCAAGTTAAAATTATAAAAAATAATACAGTCGAATTGATAACCTCCTACTTTTTGGGAAGTCGGTTAAAAATAAGTTCTTATGTTATTTGTACAGAGGCTTGCTGTGCCAGCTGAGGCCGGAGATGGGCGAGTTCGGCGTGTACAAGCTGAACGCCTCCACTGAGGGATGCGACATCCGCACCGCCAGGGAGCCCGTCGACATTTACTTGCGTAAGTCTTATGTTATGCTTATTCTTATCATAGATGTTTACACAATGGCTGAATCAATTGAGCTTAGGTATTATTGACACGTTTATACTAACTTCATCATCTATGGTTTGTCCATTTTCTAGCTTTTGATTGTCGGTACTAACCATTACTAACCCTAATCGATATATAGTATGTAAAACAAAACTTCAAGCGTCTGTCTTTATATCCGCTAACTCGTCCTTAACCACGCAACGGATTTTGATGCGGTTTTCACCATCAGTTAGATATTTTTTCACGGAAGGTTTATTTATATAATAAAATCTATGTATAATACTGTTTGTGAGTATGTTTGTAACTTCCTTACGCTAGAACGGTTGAACGGATCTGGTTGAAATTTGTCACAGAGATTGATTATAGTATTGAAATAGCACATAGGATAGCTTTATACCGGGAATATGTGCCCTCGGGATAATTTTCGACTTTCAGCGGGCGAGGCCGCTGGCAGTAGCTATGTTGTACGATAAATTGTAATATTATCATCATCAGCCTTATAATGTTAACACTGCTGGGACACAGGCATCCTCTCTGTGAGAGAGGTAATGGGTCTTAATCCATCACGTGGGCCCAGTGCCGGCTGGTGGATGTCACATGTCTTGAATTTTTGGTTCTAGGACATGCCGATGTCCTCACGATGTTTTCCTTTACCGTTTTAAAGAGCAGTGGTGACGAATTAATTTACCCCAAGTAAAGCGCCTGCCTGGGTTCGAACTCACCACCTACGACACTTAAGTCATGGCCATTACCAACACTGCTCCTTTATAATTATTCCCACTGCCATTCACAGTAACGGATTTAGACACTGATAAAGACAACATCCTTTTTCTATATATGATTTGTGATCAACGAGGCTTCTTTTGTGTCACTTGATATTTTATTATAATAAATTTGGAAACAATGCAAACAACAAGACTTGTACCCTCAGCTTGTATCAGTATAAACCCTTGGCATACAAAGTAATCTCTGTGGCCTTTTCCTTCAAAAGTTGATGTACTTATCGCCGATAATAATCATATACATATATTATTGATGGCATCTGCATACGGTATTGTTTGCCTTCAATTGCCTGTTGTTCTCATTGGAAGTTGTCATATACTTACTTGCACCCACACCATTTCTTGACTATATTTAGAAAAAGGGATTGGTCAAGAATTTTCACCTCTGTGATTATAGCGCTATATTTCATATTTAATATATACTAAAGTTATGATTTTCTCTAGAACCTTGTGTCTTTCTAAACATAAAAATATATAAGTAGTATCTCATTCATATTCACATACGTCATATACGTAATACACAAATCTTGTGGCATCTAAATTAAGGTTTTTGGTATGCGGAATATAACTCAGTTATTCCACATATAGTACGTTTAACGTATTGTCTGTCAGAATATATTTGTCAAGTCCTTTGTAATTGTGATGCTGCAATGCCAAATGTCCTCTTTTTTCCTCAATATGCTAATATCAAGGTTACTGGACTTACTAACCGTTACAAATATGAGGTGAATCAGTTCATTAAGTAGGCAATGTTAATTTTCCCTTATGACCGCGCCTCTAGTACTTGTGGTAGTGGGTTTAAAGCCGAGCAATTGGGTATCTACCAATGTGTCTTTTTCAAGTCTTGTATAATTTTGAAGTTTATTTTGGTCATCGCTATTAATGGTGAAGGAAAACGTGCAGAAATCAGGACTTATGTCGACAATATAATTTTGAAATCCCCAACCCACATTGAGCAAGCTTGGTGATTATGTCGTCAATATAAGTTTGAAATCGCCAAGCCGCATTGAGCAAGCGTGGTGATTATATCGTCAATATAATTTTGAAATCGCCAACCCACATTGAGCAAGCTTGGTGATTATGTCGTCAATATAAGTTTGAAATCGCCAAGCCGCATTGAGCAAGCGTGGTGATTATGTCGTCAATATAAGTTTGAAATCACCAACCCGCAATGAGCAAGCGTGGTGATTATATCGTCAATATAAGTTTGAAATCGCCAACCCGCATTGAGCAAGCGTGGTGATTGTGTCGTCAATATAAGTTGGAAATCGCCAACCGGCATTGAGCAATTGTGGTGATTAATTCTCGTCCCTTCTTTGAGAAAGATGAGAAGAGGCCATCGCCCTTCAGGGGGATAGTGAAAGGCTGGTATTATATAGAATTAAGTAACAATAAATTGTATAAGATAATTAATTCCAAGTACATTTTGAAGATGTTCTTAAATCAGACATAATTTCAGAACTGATATATAGAATGAAGACGACTGGAAGAGTTGTTTCAATTAATCAGAAGTAAATTGAAGAAAATAGGTTACCATTAGGCACTTGTAGATACTGCACTATCTATCTGTCACTCTTTATTCATCCCAATTCTAGGCTGGTGGACATGGCCTTGACGATTTCTTCGTAGAATCAACATTGCAATTCGACTTGTCAATGCTACCAGCCTTTTGGGAGTGTGTTGGTATATGTTATGTATTTATTTCTCTGTCGTAATATGTTACCTACCTATATATTTTTATTCATAAATCCGTATCAGCCGTCATTATCACTTTCTTCCTAGGAATTTTGTCTGTCACAGAGTCCATCTGTTTTCTTTAATTTTATAGACATCCACATTCTTAATCTTATTCAAGAACAAGTTACATGCTCCTCAGTCAACATTGATTCATTCATAAATTGCGTGCGTAATTAAATTGTTGAATATTTGACTACCCAGCTCACGCTAAAAAGGTGTTGTACTAAGTCAATTTCAAAATAAATATAAAAAAAACGAAAGCAAAACTACAGGTGGTGATCACCGCATATTTATGAAGTAATAATAAATTGATAAGTCAGATCGAAACAGTCACGCACTAAAACTTGGAGAAAATTGTGAAAATGGCGTAACTAATACAGAAATATTGGCGACGATGGGCTTGCTAGTGAAAGTTAGATTACAAGTGCCGAAGTCATAATGATGTTTGATTAGTTTTATCTCCGATACAGCGAGGAAAGTGGCAAGGAAACCACATCACGATCTGCAGATAGATATAATGATTTTAATGTAAATACTCAATTATAGGGAGTACTAGCGGTTTTCCAATACTTTCTTTGTCGCAGGTGCGTGTGAAGTATTGGAAGAAAGTATAAGTTATGATATTCGTAGTTTACGCCAGCAGTGCAATAATTATTGTTGTAGCGCCGTGTCAAATTAACAACCTGACACATAATAATTCTTGTTGCCAAGTTTCGGTAAACATATATACAAAAAAACAGTATTTATAGGAAATCGCCAAGACTAAAAACTATGCATAGTATCGAAATATCTCTAGAATTTGTATTGTCTACGACGTCTAATTTCTGTTATTTTTTACCATTACTATTGTAAGCAGTTAAACCAGATTCCATCACGGTGTCACCTTGCTAAATCATGGAATGTGTTTTATCATCCCAAGGGAATACAAACTCACAAACATTATCTCTGCATAATATTAGTATAGATATATACAAATATTGCTCGTTTTATAGATCAGGATTTAGTTTTTGTCTCAACACTTGTCGTGCCCTGCATGCACCTTCCAGCATTAAAATTAAACCAGTGACAGTTATCCAGTTTGCTTTCTAAGGCAAATCGACACGAAATTGAAGAAATGGTCGAGCCCTAATACATGGAAATCACGATTTAGGAGAAAATATAACTCATATTTTAAAGCTACGTTATCAATGTACGAAGAATATTGTAGTTTCGAGGAATTTGTCAGTTATCCCTACATAATAAATTATCATCCTCTGATCTGTCATCCTCTACCTCATTTCTGATTAAGTGGAATACACCAAAAGTAGTGATGTACCTTGCTGTTAAAGTTACCATTTTAAATTCACTATAACCAGTTAGTCTATTGACCCTAACCGCGACTGCTAAACATTTGATCCTTGTTTCGATGCCCGGGTTAGTCAAAGTGAAATTGGCTGTTTGTTCTGTCAATAGCAACAATAAATAATATATATATAATAATAATATTATATCCCTCAATAAAATAAAAATAATCCGATCACTAATCTGTTCCCCTATAGGTTTATCAGTACGGGTCGAGTGATCAATTATTATTGCCAAACCAAGAAAAAAAAATTGAAAGGAAAAATAAACTTGTTACTTACCGGCTGCAGGTTCTTCTGCGCCATCAGCCTCTTGTCTAGCATCAACAGCAACACCAGTGACCAGTTCAGGTTTATTTTCAAAAACACTTTCCTCTTCTTCGCATGGAGTAACATCGCCGTGTGCTACCAGCACCAAAGCACTTACGAAGACAAGCAGGAGCTTCATTTTGATATACGACTTTCTTTTACACGTTCTATCACAATAAGGACTGTTGATTGTAATTATGAATCGTGTGAATGTAGAATTTATAATGTCTGGATATAATGAAAGAGGTGGTGGTGACATTCAAGATACGGATTAAAAGTATTAAATCTCCCGAGTTGGTGCAATATGATGGATCATAGATTGCATATTAAAATGTCCACTACTGCATTATCTACACTAATATAATATTATAATTTGGTAAAGGTTGTAAGTTTGTTTGTAGGATATAATCTCCAAACACTACTAATCTGATTCCAAAATATTTTTGACTGTAAGAAAGATTTTATGCGATTCATATTCTAATTTCCCTCCTCCATTGTTCTTCAGGTCTATCCACACATATCAGGGCCTTGCCCCGTCAGGAGCTCAAAAAAATATCGTTGTAGACATTTCAAGTGACATTCAAGTTCGATTTATTACGTGAGGAAAAAGAACTCGAACCTTAAGTATTTACAAAATAAGAAAGCAAAATCTTGCAGTTCCATAAAACCTGTCTCTCAAAACAAAATTGGCAACGGGACCGTTCATTGGAGCATCCTCAATTTCTGCAACCTATCATCGTATTAGATGTAGTTAATAAGAAAAAACGAATCACGACACGCGATCAAGTGAACCTAAGTGGGCTGTAGTGGGCGTGAGGCGAAGCTGGCCCAAATCCTTTGTGCAGTCGATTTGTCTTGATGAGCATCATCCGTTGGAGACGAGCGACCCAGAAAAGAGCCACTGACTTGCCATTGTACTAGCGAATTAAAAGTATCAAACAAATACCGTTTTGAATGTAAATGTTGCTGATTCTGCTCTTGACACTTCGTTTTGGCATTTAAATATCAATACCAATTATCATTTCAACATATTGCAGCTCTTTTATTGTATTGACCGTAAAATCAAATGAAATTATGACTTTCATAATTCAATATTTAATTACATTATTTACACAATAATCAATTACTTTCGATATGTCAAACTTAATACAATTACTACATTAAATAAAAATCACAGAACTCCACTTAACATCACTTGGTGAAGACGCACTCTCTGGCTAAGTTGCTGTAGCTGCCATACATTGAGTAGAAGAGGTCCCAGAAAGCCATCCTCTGGTTCTGGACCCGGCTATCCATCCTGATATCTGTGTCGATGACCAAGGTCGGCCGATTGGTGGCGGAGACTGGAGTCCACCTTACTGGGATTAAGTCATTCGTTTGTGGGGTTGGGTTTCTGGAAATTAGAAAGTAAAACATAAACATATTTATTTATTAACCGCTAAATTGGCGACAATTATGAGGAATCAGCCTTATGATCATTTTTGATAAAGATAACTTGTGAAAATATATAATAGAATATTACACAGTTTTGAGGTGAAATTTGCTAAAGACCTCGATTAGTTTCAAATAATTTATGAGTTTAAAAAGCTGTATAGAGTCAAATTAATTCGTAACTTACCCATATTTAATGAAGTTAGCCCATAAAGTTGTAATACGATCGGTAATCAATTGGTCGTCTTCGTTTCTCTTCAAGTTGACACCTTCGACGTCGAATAAATAATTAAGTTCAGCTGAATGCCCTGCACCTGGAGCGCCAGAACTTCCACCATAGCTGAACACATATTCAAAGACAGATCCAACATTTTCTTCGAAAAGTCCTGTAACTATTCTTTGCGAAGGGTGGCTGAATACAAAATCAGTTTCGAAATTCTCTAATTCTGTTGCCACATCTTCTGTTATAGCATCATATCCGATGTAGAATCGCCTCACAAATGTAGCGGCGTTGTCTAACTGTACTCCATTAAGATTAAAATTGTTTCTCAATTTCTCATAAAATGGGTCCGAATCAAAGTAATCGTTGCTTAGAGAGTCACGTTCCTGGTTAGTGTAACCAATCAGTACAGGTGTGTTTCTCACTTTCCTCGTGTTCGTCAACGAGTAAGGATCATTTTCTACAAAGTTTTCAATACCACTGAATGATTTCTCCTTGCAAGGTCTCAGTTTTAAATTCATTTCGTGAGCAGCAGCTGTTACTAAACTATGAGGAGAGCTTATGAGGAAATTTAGGGCTTCATCAGTGTCTGTCGTGTTTACTCCTAGATGCTGAGCTATCATGATAGCTGCATCTACATCAGCGTTGACAAACATGCCTTCACTCTGTGGTGTGCCACTCTCTACAATAGCTTTATGGAACAATTTAGTGTTATCAGCATACAACTGTAATAGAACTGAAGTGGCTCCAGCATCTTGACCAGCAATGGTAACGTTATAAGGATTTCCACCAAATGACGCAATATTATTTCTGATCCAGACCAACGCTGCATACTGATCCTTCAAACCTTGGTTACCAGGGACGCTAGGGTTGTCTAAGCACATAAATCCATAGGGACCGAGGCGGTAATTGACGGTAATGACGACTACGTCATGTCTGACTAAATTTCTGACTCCGTAATCTCCTGCACTTCCACGTACGAAGTCTCCGCCATGAATCCACACTAGAACTGGCAGAGGGTTGCTGGAACTGGCTATAAATGGTACGAAGATGTTCAGACGGAGGCAGTCTAAAGACTCGGAGTCACTGTTTGCGGTTCCCATTTGAGGGCATTTGATAGTGCCATCATTAGCATCAAAGATAATTTCTTGGAAGGGTTGTCTGGCGTGAGATGGCTGAAAAGACATAATTCTATGTTAGTAGGATTAGACATTGGAAAAGTAGAAGGAACTTTTCATTGTATTTTAAACGTTTCTAAACAATATTTAGTCTTAATTTTTTTATATTGTGAAATAATTTTAAGTCGAGATTTTCGTTTACGTTCTTTTTTTCTTTTTGTAGCGTTTTAGCGTTTATAAATACTATCGCTATCTGTCGACAAGTCTGAACATTTATCGTGGTTTTCCCCGTCTTCAGGATTTAGTTTTAACTTTATGTAACTTCTACTTGTCTTTTTCTAGATTATTTACTTAATTCTGAACCAGATCGTTGACTTCAAACTTATCTATTGAATGTGACTGTTCTCAGATATTTCTTAGCCTTAGATAGATATCAGCTGCCAACTATCATTGACTGATACTGGTATGAGTGGAATTACGTCATCATTCAAGGAATGTAAACTAAAGTAAACTGGACCTTGAAATAGCTTTTGAGACACAAAATGATATTTGCCTATGACTAAGTAGTACCTGCTTATGTTGTATTTCATGTATTGGTTTTCCATGGCTAAATTTATAAGACGATCTTTCCTGGAACTACTGGAGGTACTTTTAATAGCCTATATAAAGTTATAGCGTAAAAATAAACCATATTCATTAATATTGTTATTCAACAATAATTATTCCTACACAATTTAAAAGACTAAAATCGCACACAAGAAGTCACTTTCAATAAATCTTATCTGTTTACAACTTTTAAACTTAAAATAGAATTATAATATGTACATAATTATAACGAAGTCAAGCAAAAATAACAACTATAAACCAGATGTGAGATGACACTACACAACTTTTTAATTAAAAAACAAACACTTTCCATTGCAGTGGGATTGACGACCTCATCACGGCTATCGATAATGTTGTTGCGAGTAAATCATTAATTACGCACGACATAAAATTTCTATGATTGATTGAGCTTCCTGATGCTTCGACGCGATTGGATTTACATCTCATCGATAGGCGATTTAAATTGCAATCGCGTCCACGCGCAATGCGATGAAATTCGGCAGATTTACACTTGGAATTGCCTTAGAAAATACATGTATGCGTCATTCGACCGATAGCGCCTTTCGATGAAATTTTAATTGCTTCGCGCCATCGGTACCATTCTGAATATGTTATGTAATCTCTTATGGCAAATGTTGACGAGAATAAGAGGGAACGGAGGCGAATAATTATGGCTGGTATTGCTGTTCTTTTAGTAAAGTTAATTACCTATTTTACGTAAATTATGTGTTACCGTTTTTGTATCTACTTATTTTGAACTTAGCTGATACAGATTTTGGCATCTTCAAACTAAGCACACAAGGTGTCACATTTATCTTTTTTTGCGGATCTGCCAATGTAATCCTTTTCGTCGTTTCTTTGGCTCTAAAATAGATTCTCATTAACCTAGCTGGTATGGAAGGAATTCAAACACAAATAATACAGCTACGTTCTCTATTTGAAATCCTATTTCTATTCTGGGCCTGACATTGAACGGCTGGTAACATCCGTCGGCGAGGCGTCATTGCCAAATGCTTAGGTTTGAACATTTTACTTACGCCAAAAGGATCTTCTGGGTACACTTCAGCGTATGGCACTCCCAGGAACATAGAGTAGTCTCCATCAGTAGCTCTGTGACCTCTCACTAAACCTTGACTGCTGATCAGGACTAAAGGATCAACCCTCGGTTCACCGAACACACTGATCACAAATAACAACACACACAAGAGGGTCTTCTCCATTTTGATGTAATAAAATTCTTCTTTTTTCGAGTATCTGTAAAATACTGGCGACAAATAAGAGAGTTTATCGTTATATAGTTATTTTATCTGGACGTTTTCGATGAGATGAATTCGGATTATGTTTATCGGATAGGTAGAGCGGCTAGGCTACGTCACGATATGGAAGATGCTTTAGATAAATATTGTGACTACTTTGTTGTTTTGGTATTTGTCGGTCTAAATCTAAGTGATTCATGAAAATTCTTGTAAAGAAAATTTAGCCTGTTATTACCCAATGCCATATATGACAAAAAATTTGGTCAATGATACACTATTGTACCACAGTAACAAGAAACCCCAAAGGAATGTTAACTTTATCTGCCACCGCCACAATAATATCAAGATATCTTAATCCAGTCTTTATCAGCACATTATTGCATAATGCCCATACGAAGTCAGCCTCATTTCCATGGCCAAATAGTAATGCGACCTTCATAAATACAATAATTTTATTGTTATTGCCATCGATCTTGGATATCTGCATATATGCAGGTTGCGATTTAACTGACCCTGGCACAGAAAACGGGTTATAACCGTCCTGGCAAATGTCATCGTCTTCCATATATGGAAATAATCCAAATAATATACGTCAGGCTAAAAGGAGGTACTAAGGCCGATCTAAATGCCGATTATATTGATGATACGTTTGAATCGACAATAGTTCAATGGCAAGGGTGTGGACAATTGCAAGGTTTTTAGTCCGGATTTGGATAAATTTGATTATGTTTTTGAATAAATCAATGAGTTTGCTATAACAAAACACTAAAAGAGACAATGGACAATTTTGTTGGAAGTTATATAAGTTAAAGTTGACGCATAGGCAGGGCATGGCCTGCCGCGATAGATTCTGCCAATGTACCTCGTGGCTAATGTAAAAGGGATTTAGAGATTCAATAGCAAAATGCCAGTACCTAAGTACACACTGCTGATGGCAACGCTCGATCGTACTGCCAAACGATTCGTATGGGAAAATTATGAATTCAATAGAATGTTTAGACTTAACAAGAAAGGTGTTGAAACAATTACAGACAATGATTTGTTGATATGTGGATGAAACTCACAAGTGTGTGTGACATAGTTCTGAGATTTAGTAGTTGATAAAGGGGAATGGGTTAGGAAGTCTACAAATGCCGTGCAGTTTTTGAGTATTTCTTCAGTAGTAGATACAGACATGACTGTTGCTACGAGGCTTTTGAATATGTGTATAATTTCACAGCCACCCATGTTCATACTCAAAACAAGAAAGAAAAGAAAAAGTGAAGAATGTCGTGAAAAAGTTTTGAGTACGAGTATAAATATGGGTGGCTGTGAAGATCAATGAATTGTGTGAAAGATGCTATATCTAGAAATGACCTGACTATTAAGATGACTAACAAAGAAGTATAGAGGAAGAAAACATGTTGCACTGTTCTAAATAAATCGGGATAAGGGCAAAAAAGTGCTGATTCGAGACTTACGTATTAGTTGAACTTATGTATTAGTTGTATGCAGGATGCATATTATATTATTAGTTCCAGGCAGGATGATCCATACAGTACCAATAGTTATCCTTCCTGCTAATAATAAACTCAAAATTACCAATATTTCCGTATTGCATGGTAAATGTTGACGTTATCCTCTTTGGACCGCCTATTGTGACTATTAGTAGTCCCATATTCAACTATAGACAATTTGAATGTCAGCCTTATTATAAAATAATAAAAAACTAAGCATGTGATTAGTTTAAATACTGTACAACTTAGCACATTCTAAATTCAAATTCACCATAGAAAATTTAGAATCTACTATGTTGTGCGTTAACTAATTAGAATTTAAAAAGTTTTTGTAAGGCCCGATTATCTATGACTTATACCTAAACTCTCTCGTCTATACCACCAGCTCTTCTGCTGTTACTGGGGGTGTTTCTGGCGATATGGGTGCTGTACGGCATCGTGAAGCTCATCATGTCGCGGGTGAGGAGGACTGGCAAGCTGCGGTATGGCGACAAGGAGTTGGCGATACAACAGAGGTTGCGAGCGCTTGATACTTTTAGAGGGTGAGTGAAGACTTGCATATTTTATTTTAAAACATGACCCGGTGAACTTCTTTTCACCTAAAATTGATTTGTTTAAAATTATTTTACCTAATCATCCCAGTAATTAAGGTGACCAAAACATTAAAAAAATATATTCAAATCTTTCGAGCCATTTAAGAGTTATTGTGAAAGTAATTAAAGGCAATGATTTTCATATATTAGTGATTTACCAGAATAGATACATTATTTAAAAAAAATATTGTCATTATGGAACAGAACCTAGGCTTAGTGAGAAACTATGCTTAATAAACTTTGTCATAGTGAAAATATCCTTATTGATTTTGGGTACAATTTGTTATCGCTTGATTCACCAATGAGAATATTAATAGAACATTTTGCAAAATAAATGACCGATTCTATAGCTTTCATTCACACCTACATAACATCTGTGTTAATTTCGAATCTAGCGCGACCAGAAAGACTGTACGTGTGAATAGCCCTATTCTCACGTTTTTTTGTTAGTGATGTATATTAAAGTTTTAGGTTAGTTAGAATTTTTAGCACAGTGTTATAATGTAATTAATATCTATTACTATTGTTAACACAGAGGATTAGAAACCTATCCACCAACTTCTGGTTGTTGCTTTAATGATATAATGATTGGTCATCCATGTCCATCATTATGATATTTGTCTTCTAGTGTTCATCCCATAGAAATGTTCCAATTTA
Organism: Orthosia cruda; assembly: GCA_964057195.1. NCBI lineage: Eukaryota > Metazoa > Arthropoda > Insecta > Lepidoptera > Noctuidae > Orthosia > Orthosia cruda. The sequence continues at coordinate 24,521,929 of OZ059838.1, forward strand.
TTTGAAGTTGTTGCAGTTTGTCTTCTTATTTTAGTATATTGGTTGTTATTTTAGCAGTCACCACTTTGTAGCCATCATTATCTTTCACAGAATCTACCTATCCTCATGATTTTGCCTCACCAACCCAAATATCGTCTATGTTATTATCAGTAGTCTAGTGTGTTTTAGTATCCATCTTTAATTAGATCATTTCCTATACAGGATGGCTATCGTGTTCATGATCTTCGTGAACGACGGCGCTGGTGGTTACTGGTGGATGGAGCACGCGACGTGGAACGGCCTCGTGGCTGGCGACCTGGTTTTCCCTGCCTTCCTCTGGATCATGGGCGTCTGCATTCCTCTCTCTGTGAAGAGCGCCTTCGCTAAAGGCGTTCCGAGGTGGAAAATTGTTATGCATATCGTCAGAGTAAGTTTGTTTTCTTTTTTTTTTAGTTTGCGTGGTTGTCGTGATCTGTCTGCGACAGATTAAGAATTGCTCCACCAGAGAAGACTCACACAGATTTGTCAGTTTAGAAAATTTTCAATGTATTCGCTGGCAGCTAGGATTGTGCCCTATACATGTTATATTGAATACTACATATAATTTTATCTCAGTACCGATGGATTCCATGATGTCCATGTTTTATAATGCCTCTAAATCAAAACAAATGATCCTAATGGTCGACATCAGAATATTTAATACCGAACCATAATTTTGATCAATTCTCATTTGTATTGTCTTATCAATGCAGGTCCCATTTAATAATCGTATGGTGAAACACTTGTAACAGCACACTTACGTAAGCATTCAGTCGACAGGCTAACTCTGAGAGGGGAGCTTAAGGTCAACCTTTAGAACCAGTCTCGTTATGTAAACGTTACGGGGATCGATGCGTATATGCGCCTGCTTTGTTTAATCTGGTTATCTTAGCCTACGCTGAGCCAAATTGCTTCCATGCCGTTTCATTTCTGTCTCGTTAAGATATCAGACTTCACTGAGAATAGGAACCTATGATATATTTCGAGAATTTGTGTCTTTATAGTGTGCCAGGAGACTATTTGGCCTGTTTAGGTCTCAAAAATTAAGGTCTGTGACAGCTGAAATTGTTTCATTAGTTTTAATCGATATTTATTATACTTTTATAAACTATTCAGGCAAGAACTAATTATTTAAGGACTTCATGATTGACTTAGTCTGGCCATCTTAAAACATGGACGTGAGTAAAACCGTTAAACATAATTTCATTGGTGTCAAGCCGCAGGATGGATTTAGTGAATAATGCACTTTTAATTGTTGGTTTCAATACCTACCTACAATCGTAATTCTATAATCAGCATCATTAACTGCCTTTTTCCATCTACTGATGACTTTAAGATGTTCTCCATTGGTACCTATTATTTTCTTTTACTCAAAATTGGTTGAGGAATTCAAAGAACTATTGCAAGAGTGAAATTGAGGACAAAAGTTAATCTGCAGTAGGTTACTTAGGTATGCATCGGATGGTTCATGTACAAATGATCTCTGGGCATGAGGTCACGTCGGTTCCTTGTGAAAGGCATAGTTGCATTGTGATGCAAATACTAGAATAAAGTAGGCGCGTCGAAATCAAGAGGTGCGCCGATTTGATGATCGCCTCTGCTACATTTTTTTTTTGTTCTTTGACAACAATAATACAGTTTGATATAATAGAGAGAAAAAAATCCTATGTGAATTTTATATTGCAATGAATTTTCAAATAAATTCACTTGTTAGTAATAATAACAACTAAGTTATTTAACAAAGATTTAAAATGGTCGTTAAGCAGCGCAATCAGCAAAAGCACTTCGTTTATCTTAGCTTCTTGTTCAGATTTTCTTAATCATTAAAGAAGTAAATAACAAGGAACTAAAATTTATCTCACACTTAATCGCAATAAGTGATTAATGTGCTTTTCAAAAGACACAAAAATATTTGTATTCACCGCACGCGATCCGTTCACTTTCGTTGCATCACTCAGACTTCCGCATTTTGTCTCATTGTGTACCTTGATCAGATCTCCAATGCATACGAGTATCACATCAGCGCACCCGCCGCTAATGCTAAGTCGACTTTTTGCTACATATTTCATTGGAAATTCTGTTTGCGTGATAACATCCAGATAGCTCTCTCCGCCTCAATCTATGACTTCGTTATCCACACCATCCATATCGTCTTTTACTCGTTTATTTTTCTTTACTGAGTTATCATTACCGTCGATGTATATCACATGCGTGAGAGTAACGGGGAGAGTATATTTTATACTGAAAGCATCGTTAGTTGTTCGATATAGTGACCCAGTAACGGACATGGCCTGGTTTAGATCTTAGAGCAGGCTGGTACAATTCGTGTAGAACAATCGGCAAGTGCCGGTGACACGTGATTGGTGCATTTATTTTTAATATCCGTTATTTGATAGATGTGGGCACTTAAATTAATGTAATTGCCGGGGTATCATCTACGGCTATTATTTTAATTGGTCTGTTTATAACTAGTTCAATTTTCTTCCTCTGCTTGGGTTAGAATTGTTTGTTACTTTTTTTCTTTCACCATTTGAAGAATGCTGTTTGTTATGTTTTACACCTTTCCTGAATGTAATTTTTGTTATGGAAACATTGCATTGTTCCCCAGAGTGACTTGTAGTTTGGGGATATTCATAAACAATTGGGGATAACCCTTTTCCTTGTCAATCATCGATTTAGTAGGTAACTGGAAAATAAAGTGCATGATTCATAAAAAAGATTCTTGTTAAACCAAAATTTTAGGGATCGTAATGATCCCCCTGACTTTTTTTTTATTTCTATGTTTTTATAATTTGTTGAGCCTAAATACTTATCTTCAAGTCTGTCATCAAAGTTGAATGTGTCCAAAGTCCATCCAAAGGTTGTCTGTAAGAGATTGCCCTGTGCGATAAAACCGCCCATTGTACACTTGCTTTTATGATTTTTTGTCCTGTATATATATTTGTGTGGTGTACAATAAAGAATATAATAATAATGTGATCACAGTGTGATCGTTATTTATCTTAGTACCACGTAATTCGATTCTCTTCGAGTGTGGCTTTACTCAAGAGGTTTACGCAAGTGTTATACAAGCGAAATTGTGAAAAAACATTGCATTCGATTAAAATTTCAAGTAAGTCTTTGTTATCAAGCTATTGTTATCTGAAATATATAGCGTATTTATTGATACAGTTAATTTAAATCTAACAATTTGTAAATGATTTATTAGAGCGGCTAGTAATATCGTTATTTTTTAGAGCCTTAGTAACAATGGCTTTTACCACTTTTAAAAGTCTAGATTTCTTGCTCCGTGGTTGTGAAACTTACTTTATTTGGTAGTTGTTAAGGTAAACAGGTCTGAAAGAGATTGGAGGAGCTCGTACAAAAAAGAAATACGTGCTTGGCAGAAATATTGTACTTATTTATATTGTTCGCAGTTTTATAGTTTATTGATTTCAAGAGCATGTCAATCATTCCAATCCTTATGAAATGGTCTAACTTCAAACACAATGGTTATCTAAAATTGCAACAAGGATGAACTTCTATTGTATTAAAACGATGAACAATGTCAGACAACATTTCAAATTGAATCTCTGAATCGATATACGTTTAGCGTTATGTCTCTACAACAATAACACTAGAGTACATTAAAGAAAAACAACTGTTTTAGTATATCATTAGTGAGTGTTGATAACTGATACACTTCACGCCAGCATCTGCATTTGCAGATGCGGGCATGACATACAAAATATATTTATCGACATGTTGTGTGTGTGTTGTCATAAGTGACTGCTCATCGATCACGTTTGCTGGTTTAGCTTTTTTAATAGTTGGTTCTAAGTAACTGAGTGGAAACTGGAGATCGAGGAAAACAGTGCCAGGAATCCAGGGTGAATCAGTACGGCTTATTCAACTTTACCAATGAAGTTATGTTAGATTATTGAAAAAGGTTGTTTATTGTTTTGAGTTTATTTTTATCTACTACCAGACCTTATTGTGATTTGTTTGAACTTCTCGTTGTCTGAGGTCCCAGTGTCTTGAGTGATCACAATGCCATTGTGTCACGTAACGCTCTTTAACGATTACCTATATATGTATTTATATTAATCTCATTCTTCTTTACAGCGTTCAGTCATGATGTTCCTACTAGGGATGTCTCTGAATACGATCTACGGCTCCAACATGCTGTATGAGCTGCGTATCTTCGGCGTGCTGCAACGTTTAGCAGTGTCGTACCTCATCGCTGCCGGGTTCTACGCCCTAACCGCGCCCAAGTACTACACGCCTCCGCGGGTGAGTGTAAGAAATAATGATTTTGATTATGCTTTTGTATAAAGCTGTGGGTATTTTGATGTATTGTACTGTATAAGTTTTATATTTAATAAGCATTAAGACTCCAGCAGAGAGCAGTGGTGGCCCAGTAGTAACGGCCCGACTTACAAGTTATAGGTCGTGGGTTCGAACCCAGGCAGGCAGTTTTCGTTGTGTAAATTATTTCACCACCAGTGCTCTCAAAAACGGTGAAGGAAAACATCTTGAGGAAACCGGCATGTCCTAGAACCAAAAAAAACATGACATCCACGAACCCGCACTGGGCCCGCGTGGTGGATTACGGCCCATTCCCTCTAACAGAGAGGAGGCCTGTGTCCCAGCAGTGGGAACATTAATAGGCTGATGATGTGATGTGAAGACTCTAGCAGACAGGTGCGACGCAATAATGCTACAACGATGCGACGACAATTTCTCATTTGTTTTTTCTACGGTTAGTTCGCCGGTAAAGTGGAAGGAAAAAAGTATCCCCCTAGAACAATTTCTATAAAATTCTCGACACATTGTTAATTAAGAGTAATTGATAAGTATTAAGGTATGCAGACAGGTACACACCTGTCTGCATACCTTAATACTTATCGGTCTATGAGTTTCCTTTCTTTCTTCTTCGATTTTTATTATGAGTCCAGTAGGTACACATTCCATCAATCTATTGTTGCTACATCTACATCCTGCCGATAGAGAAATAGCGCAAAAAAAAGTTCACCTTAATCTAAGTGAAGTAAATATTGTAAAACAACCAGGCAAGTGCGTGTCGGATTTCGCACATTTAGGGTTCCGTACCAAAAAAAAACTGATTTATCAATATATTGGCATTTGTTAGTAAAATATACGTAGGTAATAATATACATTATCACCAAATTTCAAATTCATATTCATAGGTCAACGTGGAGCTCGTGGCTAAATAATAACAGCCGCACGGGTCGATCTTCAAGGTTAAACAACGCTTGCCGAGGTCGGTCCGTGGATGGCTGACCATTTCAACATACCGAGTTTCCTCCGTGCCTCGGAAAGCACGCTAAGCCGTTGGTTCCAGCTGTCATTTGAAGATCTTTGACAGTCGTTACGAGTAGTCAGAAGCTTGAAATTTGACACCAGTCTAGCCAAGGGGTACCGTGTTACCCAGTTACTGGGTTGTGGAGGTCAGATAGGCTGTCGCTCTATGTAAAACACTGGTACACAGCTGAATCCGGTTAGACTGGAAGCCGACCCCAACATAGTTGGGAAAAGGCTAGGCAGATTGATTTAATTTATAGGTCAACGTGAAATTAACAAAAAACTTCGGAAATAAATTCTGTGATAGACACGTGAGTGACAACAATAGGGTTCCGTTTGGACCCTTCGGGTACGGAACCTAAAAAGTACGTAAGTGGCGGCGCGCCGCAGATAGAGAGGCCACTACGAACAAAGCGTCATTTTGCACACACACATTGGCATTGTTATTTTACAGGGAATGTTGGGCAATATTGGACCGAGCTCAGTCGCGGCTGTCACGAGTGCTTTGTCCGGCCTTATGTACTATAACGAGGTTGCATTGGCTGGGTTACCTTTATTAATTGTTACAGACCGAATATACTTTAAATGAATTCATTAAATTAGTTCTTTCATTCATTTTTAAGTTATACAGGCCATATTTTTTTTTACAAATTCAATATCTAGGAAAATAATAAATTATTTTAAGAGAATTTGAAAAGGGTATGAAACTTGTCATAATAATATGGTTTAAGTCATCTAGCTCACACACGCATAATTTTCTTCATGTTTAAATACATCTTTTTAGTTCGCTTCTTAAGCAGTCGGGTTTTTTTTATTTTATTAACTTTTTTTTTCACATATATATTTTTGTCGAGCTTGGTGCTTTTCACATTTTTATGAGTTTGGTGGGATCATTATTACACCATTGTTAGGTCTTGTTACCATCCAATCTTAGTCGAATGTGTAGTCGTGTTCTTTAATGGATAATTAATGCTCTGCATACCATGGCATGGTGTAGGCATGTAAGCATAATATGATGTGTGTTTAGACGAATCGATATATATGTTTGTAACTTATACAACCTACTCTTTTTTTTTATTCGGTATAATTATAGTAGCAACCTTAGTGAAGTTTAGCTTTTAATTTTCGAAACGGCGGGTGTTGCCCTTCTTTTTACTTTCTATTTTGTGATTGACATAGAACCTTCATAGTTTGAGGTTTTTTAGTAAAACTTTTTTCACATGGTACCTATGAAGTTCTTCTTTTAAAAAATGAGCAACATTCGATTATCGACTTTTTTAGTTTTTTTTTCAGCTCAGATAAGAAAGATGGATACTTCGAAAATTCGAGTGATTTTTGAATACGAGTTCCGACGCGAAACTAACGCGGCTGAAACAGCTCGCAATATCAATGTTGCGTTTGGAGAGGGGACTGCTGATGAACGCACCGTGCGATTTTGGTTTAAACACTTTCGTGATGGAAACTTTGATTTGAAGAACGAACCACGTGGAATAACAATAAAATTGAAGAGATGGTGGAAGCCGATCCGAGCCAAACTACCCAGAAATTAGCGGCATGGTTTAACGTTACCTTACCAACAATATTAACTCATTTGCGTCAAAACAATAAAATAAAAAAATATGAAAAATTGGTGCCTCATGATTTGACTGATCTGCAGAAAGAAACGCGTGTTGAAACTTGTGTTGCCTTGTTGAATTGATACAGAAATGAAGCAATATTGGATCGAATTGTGACATGTGCAATTTCATACTTTAACCTATTTTTAAAATATTATTTGTCAAACTTATACTTTAGCAAGAAAACCTGAAAACAAATTGGCACTAAAGTAGTTTTTGAAACGTTCTTAACCGGATAACGATCTTCGGAAAAAATTACAGGTAATAAAGATAGGTAGATATAGTACCTAGATTAAGGAGTCTGGTAGCATATTAGGTACTCAGTCATGTATGAAAAGTAAGGCTATAAATATGATAATATTGGATACGTATACATACATTAGATTGATCGAAGTCAAGGTGCCGTTCACTTTCGGTATAATTAGCATTCCCAAGTATTAAACACTAGATGTAGTTACAGATAAATTCTTAACCAATTGGAAGGCAAGTAGCTACACTGTCTATTAGTTTAAATTGTAAATGCTGAAATAGATACCTGGAATGTTGGCACAGATAAAATTGGCTATCGGTTCAACCAAACCTCTTAAAGTTTTTCGTAATTTTTCTAAAACGTTTTCTGTGAAAAGCCTAAATAATTATTTTTCCTTAATCATCATCAGCCTTTTAATGTTCCCACTGCTGGGACACAGGCCTCCTCTCATAGAGGGAGTGGGCTATAATCCACCACGCGGGACCAGTGCGGATTGGTAGATGTCACATGTCTTTGAATTTTTGGTTCTAGGACATGCCGGTTTCCTCACTATGTTTTCCTTCATGATAGCCTAGCGCAGACGGTCGGATCTCCGCTGAGAGCAATTTTTTTAATCGTTAGTCTAAAATCATTTGACGATTTTTTTTTTATTGTTATTTATGTTTTTACTTGTGGTTGAAGTAAATAGATAGACAGATAAAACATTTATTGAAATTTATTTAAATGATGATCACAGTATTTTAGTTATCTCATGAATATTTTTATAACTACACGGTTAAAACCTTAGATGTACTAGACTTAGTACATCCGTGGTGACGTAAGTGTTTTTTTTGTTATGATTTGTATAAAAAAAATACAACCGACTTCCAAAAAATAACACTACAAAGTGAAAAATGAAATCAACTTCAATTTCGGAAGTCGGAGTGAAAAAACGAAGAAACAAAAACAGGAACCCCGACTGCCGAAATTTAAGTTACTTTTCACTTTGTAGTGTTTTTTGGAAGTCGGTTGTATTTTTTTGTTCTCTTATAAACAAGGTATGAAGATCGTTCAGATCTTGAGCCTGTCAAAGACAATATAATACTACAGTGCCTGTGATGACGTGGTAGTTTTTAATCATCATCATTTCAGCCGAAAGACGGCCACTGTTGTACACAGGCCTCCACTTAGCGTCACCACACTGATCGGTCCTATGCGTTTCACATCGGTTTTAAAAGTCATGTTTTTTTTACAGGGTGCATGTGGCCAGGCTCTGAAAGATGTGTTATCTTGTGTATGGTGCTGGGTGCTGGCAGGAGTCCTGGTGGCAGCACATAGTGTCATCACCTTCGTAGTCCATGATTCTGACTGTCCAATGTAAGTAGGCACTATTGCCACATAGCATTTATTTATTTGCACGGCTGTGTCCGGGGCGCAACGCGCCAAGATGTCGAAAATTAATGCTGAAAAAGTTAAACTGAAGACAGATTGGAGTAAAATTATAAAATTACGATTCCATTTGTTGCTGAAAGTTTGTTGGATACTCAATTAACTTAGCTGCATTTTACAAGTGCTTTTAACGGGTTCTATTTTAGGAGGAAATCTGAACAAATGTATAATGTGTTCATTAAGTTTCAGCTTGTCACAGAAATATATTGAAACATAGTCAAGATAATTATAATGTTGTAGAAATGTTTGCGTATGTCCTGGTGGATAACGATTCGATCAATTCTTTCTCTCAGACTATCCCGAACACTGGAACCATAGACATACTTATCTGGCATTTCTTTCCAGGGGCTATTTAGGACCTGGTGGTCTCCACGACGACTGGGTGGCTCAAAACTGCTCTGGTGGTGCGGCGGGCTACATCGACCGCCTTTTGCTGGGCAGATCACATGTCTTCCAGCGAAGTGATGCTGTTCGTGTGTATGGAGGAGACCCTACGGATCCTGAGGGACTACTAGGTATGTTACATATTCTTCACTTTTCTACGAATGCCTCCGTAATCCTCCGCCATTCGATTCTACTTAGTACTTAAGCATAGGCATTGGCAAAATTATGACTGTTGTCTACTAAATTATTGACTTTTAAGAAGATTTCAACTTAAAAAGTGCAATTTTTGGTTACATCGACCACCTTATGGTCAGTATCACAGATTACCTCCCAATAGATACCGCATGCCTACTGTTTTGTTTGATTCCGAGATCACCAAATTTGGCGGAAGGCACGGGTTGCGCGGGGAGTGACAAGTGCGCCGTGATTGGCTATTCAAGGTCACGGTACCTGTCGTAGTGACGGGACATGCGCATTAAATGTCGATAAAAATATCGATATTTTTCAAACAGAATGATATTTTATGTAAAATTTCTTAGCCGGCGATTTTATAATTACTTTAATAGTGATAAAGAAAAACATCGATCGAGAAAAGATTTTGATTTTGGCCAAACGTGATTTAATTTAATTGTAATCCTATGTAAACAGGGCTACTCTGAGCTCTCGTTATGAGTAGAGCACAATTAGTTCAAAGTAAAAATAAACTAATTTGTTAATTTTTAAATAATCCATTTTAACAAAATTATTTTCTGTGGGTCAGTATACTAAACTAATTTAAAGGCATTTTACTTGCAGTTACTTTACTAACCTTCTGTTAAATATAATTTTGTATCTGGCTAAGAATTTATCTTAGAGCATGAAAAACCGTAAAGATCATCCGCACCTATTACAGGGATTTTACTTATGTTTTTTCCTCCAGGATGTCTAACATCAGCAGTACAAGCACTCCTGGGCGTGCAAGCAGGCGCCACAATCCTGCTGCAGCGCTCCCATAAGGCCCGTATCTCTCGCTGGCTAGCGTGGGCTCTGGTCTTCGCCCTGGCTGGGGCTTTGCTGGCTGGCTTCTCCAGGGAGCATGGTGTTGTGCCCATCAATAAGAACCTTTGGTAAGTAGGCTAAGGCATTAGATCATGCCCTATAATTCTCGCACTGTAAGCAGAGGTGCGCTTAAGGTTTTTTTTAAGTTTAATGTAATAGAAGGCAAGCCTATTGTAGTATTCTGAATCAACCAAACGACAAAATAAGCAATAATAGCAATAATATTTGTGTCAGAGAAGGTTAGGGTTGGAAAGGTCAGATAGACAGTAGCTCCAAAATAATGGCATATATAGATTTTTGGACAAAATCATAGATATCCTGGTTATCTGTAGATCATAATCTCAGCATAATGGACATAGCAAAACTTTAATTCTGTAATATCTTTACTTTCAAGGTCAATGTCGTTCGTCCTGGTCACATCAGCATGCTGCCTCATCCTGCTCTGTTTCTGCTATACCCTCACCGACGCCTGGAGGCTCTGGGGAGGTGGACCTTTCAGGGCCCCAGGGTTGAACGCCATCGCCCTCTACATCGGCCATTCCCTTTGCGCTCATCTCTTCCCCTTCCACTGGCGAATTCCCAACATGAGGACCCATGCGATCAGTCTCGTTGAAGCCGTTTGGGGAACAGCTCTATGGGTTATCATAGCCCATGTAATGGCGAAAAAGAAAGTGTTTATTACGCTTTGAGTAGAATTGTAAATATTTAATGGTTTTTTTTTTAACTAATTCTTCTTCAAGAGTTGTAAAGATAATAATGATTATAGTTCTAGAACTGATTGACTGCTGATGCTTTGTCAACTAATACAAGGTTTCTACTTAGTACCTACTGTATTTCATTTCGCTTTGTATAATTCAAAAGGTTATAACTATGAAGTTTTAGTTTTCTTTGGTAAGTAATAATTTACCATATACTACTCGTACAATATTAGCTATATCTTAAAAATACATGCTAGGCAAACCTAAATAGCTTTTCATCTGGTATTATTATATTACCTACACATATTTTTTTTCTTTTCCAACAAATATACGTAGTTTTTTTATTGAGATTCTATTGTTATAATTTTATCACAAATTGAATATGTATTTGTATTTTTAGAAATTAAGTAAATTTTAAGTGTAGATATTTAAACCAAGACTGAGCGATAGAAAAACCATAGGTGCTCCGATAGTGCTCTCAATGTAATCTTTTGATTTTCACATTTATTGTACTAATTATATAAAAATCTAGTCTTAATTGCGTCTTTGGAAGTTTTGTCTATGGATTTGTATATGAGAGCGACTATAAGTAAGCTTGAAAATAAAATTAAATGATTAAAGATAAAAGTTCTTTGAATTTTATTATTCTCTACATCCATGAGTTTTCTTGGTTTCGTCTTTCCGTTTCACCATAGCATCGTTTGCCAGCTTTAAGGCTCTCAACAAGTAAAATTCTACGAGTATAAAAAAGCGACGCGATAGCGATTGGAACAAAGTCAAAATGTATGGGTATGCCCAGCGCTATCGAAATGTCACGTCATAAATCCCTTAGATACATTTAGGCCCTTCGATCGTCGCTACCGGATATAGTTGTCATAGTCAAACATCGAAGCTCTGGCGCTCCTAGACTTGGCTAGTCAAACCTCAGCTCTAGTAAGAAGTCAAAATCAAAAACATCGTATTTCGGCTTCCCGACGAGTAGCGTGGGACCAAGTATACAGCCCTGCGGAACTACAAAGCCAATTTGGAGCTGGCCGCTAGTGAAAGAGTTTACTTTGTGGACTGATTTTGGTATGTAAATTAGTTTTCCAACCAATCAAGGCAAATACCTCTTACGCTGTTCCATTCCAATTTCTTGATAAGTAGACCAGTTCAAGCCGTGTCAAATGCCTTTGCAAGATCAAAGAAGTTGACAATACATTTTCCATAATATAATAATATGTGGGTATCAATAATTATCACTAAAGTTGTTTTTAAATAATCGCTAATGTAACCTCTTCTTAACGACAATATGTACTTCCTTGACAGAAGCTCGGAATGGGAAAGGATACCTAAATTAAAGGATAAATAGGTAAGATAAAAGAAACAATTAATATTACAATATTTGACGTTTTATTAGAAGGGTGACAGTAAAATCCGCAATGTCATTGAAAAATAATAATAAAACAAACGATTCAACAAATCATGACTCAAGGTAACGTATAGTTTTATAACAAATAAAACTATCAAATAAAATTACTTTATAATGAATAACAAGACGCGATTGGCCCCAGTGGGGGCTCGCACATGCGCACAGATTACGATCCATCAGAGATCAACAACTCTCCTCGGAACCAACTCATACATGCAATCTTAAACAACCTCGAATGAATCGTAACATTGTCACCCAAATATGTATGGTGCATACTAACATATAAAAGTAAGTATGTTTGGCATTTCGTTTACATTACAAGTTATTATGTCATAACAAGCCCGGCGCTAACGCACCTCTCTCATATATTAATTCCATTATAAGTTAAATATATTACTAAGGTCAGTTAATTCATCATAATTCCTATTAAATCACTTTTGCAGACGGTAAATGGCATATTAGGAATTGAATATTTCATATTAAATAATAATATTTTCTATATAGGATACTTCACTATTGAAGCTTATCCTTTGAAATCAATAGCTGATAGGCAGGCACACTTTGCAGTTTCAATAATAAACTTGTATGTAGGACCATAGGTACTAACGATACTTTAACTAGAGACCTAACTTGTATAGTGATAAAGACATGTAAAACAGTGTTTATAATATATATATATTTCTAAAATTTCCTTAGAAAAAATCTCTTAAAATATATCTCAATTCTTTTAAACGTTCCCCGATGAGACAGGGTTATAATAATGTCGATATATTAATTCAGCGCTATATAAATAGAACATTTTCTTAAACGACTAATTAGGAAGAACATTTACGAGTGTATAAGAGAACAAATTAATTGCACAAACAGTGAAATATTAATACGAAACAATGATATTACCTATATACAGGCATTCAGGTAAATATATTTTTTTAAAGTAGGTTTATTTACAATTTTGTCGATTTTCAAATCGTAGTGTAGACAGCGACATCTCAAATAATACAAAATGATTTTGCATAATGATTTGATTTCGTGATTGCTTTTAGATTTTACAAAAATGTTGACGTCGTCTTCTACAGAGACATTGAAAATCGACGTTAATATTTTGAAAATACTAATCTTGATTGGCTAGTCACATAAATTTATACAAACGAAAATTTATAACAGCACATTTAATTATATTACAAAATGTGTTATTTTGTTTAAAAGTTTGTTATATAAAGTCGAGTAGCACTAGAGACTTTTGTTTTCGGGAAATGGTCCGATTCGCATTATGAAAGTCGATGATGGCAAAAATCTAAAGGTTTTTTTTTTTGGTAAAACTTAAATTTCATGAATAATACTTGATATTAGAATATATTTCTGCAGTGTTGCTTGGTAATATCTAGCCACATTACCATAATGAAATAAATTGTTATTCATATTTGATAGTTAACCCCAGATATATAAGTTTTTCAAGTGAATCTAACGTCATTTGTAAGAAAGTGATGTAGAAATTAGGAAAAAAAAGAAGATTTCCAGCTCTTAGTTAGCCGTAGTTTTTTCATCAAAAACCTATAAATTACGGCTTACTGTGAGCTTGCTGATATTGCACGATACAGGAAAAAATCCTAGTCCAGGGAAAACTTAAAAAAAAACTTGTTGCGGCTAGATGCCGTTATGCAACCCTGCAGTAACGTATTTTACTATTAAGTACCTACAATTCATGAAAATCAAGTTATTCTGTTTAGTTTTTGATTTTTGCGGTGGATCTCGGGTTATAACAAGAAAACATTGAATTTTCTTGGAAGAAAACTCCTCTTTCGTTATGGAATCGGGCCGTCTCCGTAAACAAAAGAATAAAGTGTGTTTCGGCGCTAAAGTCTACGATTATTTGTAATAAGTACTCGAGCTCACTTTAAGTCACTCATATTACTAAAAGAAATGGAATGTTTAGTTTTAAAAAGAATGTTAAAAAGATCACTAGCAGCTTGTTACATGGAACTATTACGCTGAACCGGTGTACAGTAGGCAGAATTGGCAAGACCACGAATACACTAATACAACGACTATTTTTTCTGGAGATTCTGCTAGAAATTATTGTTTGAAATTGATTATTTATTAAGATTTTAGGTGCCTTACAAATCGGAGACCTGTCAAACAACCTGATTGGCTTTATATTAATATTTTCTCTCTCAACTATCGGTTGTGTGACATATTCTTCTGTCTCCTTCTTTATCCTGGCAACCCTTATAGTTAAAATACTGCATGTAAATAAATGAATTAGCTCATAATAGTTAGTTACGTTACTCTCGTTGAAGGCATGCCATTATTTTGTACTTGTCGATATAGAGCGCAGAACTGAGAATACAGCTAATGTTTCTATGGAAGCCTGCAGAACGAGGCCCGACGGTTCTACAAGAGACTAGACAACAACCGAAAACACTTGTCATACACATCGGTTTTTAAATAGGTCCACTATTAGATACATAACTAACTTTATCTTAAATACAAGGTAAAATCTCTAGGACAATACACATTTCGCTATAAATGCAAATTCATGGAATTCAATATTAATCGGTAAGACAGAGGCTGGTACACTGCTCGTCTTACAATATTATGCTACTAAGATTCCCGATAACACAACGCACCGCGACACGCGATCTCAGTTCCATAGGTATATTATGTAGTATATACGCTATGTCCCAAAATATATGTAGTCTCTATTGATAATCTAGTGTCAAAAGTACCATTAACTTCTTTAGGCCACGTGCAGACTTGCTGCGATCTGTGCACGGCGATGTGTCTACGACGGAGAGCCCACACAAGTACAATGTATGCTTTGGGTAACAATAAAATCCTTAAACTACTTGCACATTTCAATGAAAACACGCATAAAATAAAACCTTACAATCTATTAATCGCCGCTACAGCGCTATAATAATATATTACGAGATTTCAAACAACACGCGTAAATAACTATCGATACTTATCTAAACCCCAGTACTATAATTCCCTGTTATCAAGTCATCCCTCGCGTCTCGAACGAAAACTGTTTCAGAGTTGTATAAAATAAATATCTAGTGTGGCACTTGACAGTTTGTATGCCGACGTAGCGGGTATATCGATCCAGCACCACAGAATACCTATTTACTAACAATTACAGTGAGCAACCATTCAAACGCTGACAGTTCTTTCCCCGGACACTTGTGTACGTGACGTAAATGTAAATACATCCAAAATATACATTCATTCCGTTATGGGACAGCGTCATACTTTGACAGACGATGCACTGTGAGAGGTCTCACAGCATGGCGGACCGCGCGGGCGGCGCGAGCGGAGCGGTGCGAGCGCTCGCGGCGAGCGGCGCCCGCGCGAGCGGAGCGAACTACCTGTGACGTCACGAGTGGGGGCGCGCGCGGCGTGACGTCAGGCGAGGTGGCCGGCTGACGTCACTTGCGGCCGCCGCGCGCCACCATGGCCTGCAGGGAGGCCACCTGGCTCAGCAGACTCGCGTTCTTCTGCTCGAGGGTGTCTACCCTTTTCCTGTAGTCTGTGTTCTCAGATATCAGGATTTCGACCTTCCTTTCCAGTTGGTCCATGTATTCTTTCTTTTTGCGTCTGCTTTCTTGTGCTGAAATCTAGAAGAACAATTCGGTTGTTAAATCCAGTTTTGCGACAGAAGAAGGAACTATTCGACTCATCATGTGTTGGGTCCATATGTACCTTATTCTTAATTTTCCTCCTGATCTTCTTGAGGGACTTTTCCTCTGCCTTGGTGAGTGGTAGGCGCGTCGGGACGGGGTATCCTTCAGCCAGTAAGGTGCGTTTCTCTTCCTCTGTCAGGACGAGTGTGCCAGTCGACCCTTTCTGTAAACGGAGAAAGCGCTTTAATTAAAGTTGTGGAAAACTGAATCATCAAAATTCACAGATTAGTAGGTACATAACCGTAACAAATTGATTAATTGAAAAAGAACTGAATTACTTTTTTGCCTTGGTGTTTTAAACTAGTTTTTTTCTCATCGATACCTAATGTCCAACCTATCAGGAGATATTTCACCATCACTCTCAAGATTTATTTATTTTAAATTGTAGTGACTGTTAATAATAATTCACATTTAATGAATATTTCATCGCATGCACAGTTTGTTCCCGAAACTTTGGTCGCTGTAGTTAAAATTCAGAGGTCGTCAATCTTCAGGACACCTTTATTGCTTCCATATATCTACCATATATTGACGTCAGTGTCTGAATCGGTTCGATGAACACTGGTCAACAGAAATTCCGTAAAGTTCAATGGAGAAATTAACCATGTCTTTAAAATTGTGTTTCATTCAAATTGACTATTAAGATTACAATTGGTGCATTAGGTACATTTCTGAGAATGAGAGCAGGTCGTTTGTTGACCGCATTTTGAAGCTGATATTTGTTCGGTCATCGGGCATCAAACTCATCATAAATGAGAGATGCAAATGAAGCAAGATTTTGTAAAAGGACAAGTACAGGCTTTCGTAGAAATATCTACTAAATTGAGTTTAGTTTGGAATGCTACTGTAATAGAATATGAAGATTGTGAAAAAACTATTGGACTGAACGAATGGAACTGGCTACCCTCAGTTTCCCACCTTAAAATTATCGAAGAATTAGTGTGACAAATTGTCAAGCACGCGTTATCTGCTGTGATTGGTTGAATGAATTTTCAACAACCAATCACAGAAGATAACGCGTGTTTGACAATTTGTATAAGTTGAGTATTTAAGTAACATGTAGCGAGATTGCAAAAAAATTCCTGTTTAGATAACATTTTAAGACAATATTTCAATTGCGTGTAAACTCCTTGCTTGAACTTGCATGACCTGTGTGCTGTGCCATAAATTAAAAAAATATTACTTACCGCCCTAGGGTTTCATGACAAACAAAAAAGCTCAAGGGTTTTATATGGGGCATTACGGCCAAGTTAACCTGTATGTTTTGATACTGTTTACGTGAAAGTGTGATGAAAAAGTCATTAATTATTGATTGACTCCACAGTCCAATCACAAAAAAGCCTTACTTCGAAATTTGGGGTTCTGAACCTTTGATCATGTTTAACATACACATAGACATCGGGAGTTTGCTGCATTACTTCTTCCCAGCTAAAGTACTAGGAATTGATGACGGGCGTCGAACGTTTTAGAGTACTGCTTTTATGTAAAACTTTGACGTTCAAAAAGTGCTGGCTAGCAAGTGCTGATTTTCTGAATTTACAGCGCGAACTCCTTTAGCTGCTATAATAACTTGCTTAGATCCTTACCGGTTGACTGCTAATCAGCGGCGTGTTGATGGGCTGCCGGGTGTGGTGCGACACGTACAGGTGAGAGCGACGCGCGGGCGCGGCGGGCGGCGCCAGCGGGGCGGCCGACGCCTCGTGCGCCGGCGACAGCGCGCCCTCACTGTCCGAGGACGACAGCGACGATGGAGGCGTAGGAGGGAGGTTGAAGCCTGGAATGAAAGAAAAAGATATTTAAAATTGGTACTTTCAAAAACACTGCTGCCAGATGAGCCGACAATTTAAAACTGATCGCAAGAAGACCAGTAACTAGAAACGATCAGTATTCTGACATAAACGTATTTTGTATTAGTTGCAAAATAAGCGTAGCAAAATCAGAGTATCAGAGTCACTTCTATGAGCCTGATTTTATATATAGGTAATACATTGAAGCCGACCCTAACATAATTGGAAAAAAGGCTGGATAGTTTGGAGCCATAATATACCCGCAACATAGATAGCAACTTTGACTGACCAGAGATATCTGCCGTTCACAGTATATTTTACTACAGTCTAGACTCCGGTAGATTAATTACCAGCTACAATAAGGAAAATACAATGCTTACCTGAAGCCCCCGAGCTGGAGGTGACTTTGATGGAGAGTTTGTTAGAGTTGAGCGAGGTGGCGAGACGTGGCGCAGCGCTGAGCAACAATTGCGGCATCCCTGCTGCGCCAACTTTCTGTAGCACTGCTTGTGGCATATGGATTGTGCCAGTCTGGAAATATAAAGGAGCTGGTTAAACAAACTGCTGATTTGGTTGGTTAGGTGAGGGCCGCGGTATTCCATTGGCTGCGAAAAACACAGTACCGATCAATGTTCGACGCTTGGGGAGGCCTATGTCCAGTAGAGTGAGTATAATATGGACATCTTATTGGTTAACCTATTGGATGATGAAGTCGGTGAGTAGTAGAAGAATTTTGTGTTTGAATTAATGCTTGACTCCAAAGCAATCAGAACTATCCTAAGGTAAATTGAATAAGGATGTAGATGATGATGATAAACTAGAATAAAAAGTGTCCGAGGCCTATCAGGTGAAGATAACACATAACAGCATTTTTTTCTTAAAACAACAGTTTAATATGACTTCGAATAGTTTTAAATACGCCATACTGTATAAACGCGAAGTGATTCAAGTACCTAAAGGAATGCAAACTGCATTGTAGCGACTGCTTACTGTTTTACAATAATCGTTAAAGATTCCACTCCGGCGATGTTCAACGAAAACCTCCCGAGAGCACGATTAAAGATAATAATTATCCCCGTAATTACTGAAGAGCTCACGCACGCTATGGAAAATATGCTAAGTGCGTGTCTGCGGAGAATAAATATTTTAGTTCCGTATCATTTTCTGGTGCGTTGTTCTGAAGTTTTATGGTTATTTGTGACCCTATTTGGTATAAGGTTTTGATGTTTCGTGTTGCTTTATTATTAGGTTTTTACTTAATTGATGAGGATTTGTAAAATTCGTTGTTTGCGAGGTCTTATAATTAGGCAATTTTTGCACTGGATTTTTGGACTGCGGAATCCTAAAATATCCGGCAATTTCAAAAAGCCCCGTTTACAAACAAATATGGTACAGTACAGGTGAAAGCCGCGAAGTGAGATGCACGAAATATTTGACCTCTAACAACCTTTAGTTTTTGTCGAGTTATCAGGTCGTGTCGATAGATTTGATGAAGATGCTACATATCATGATGAATCGATAGAAGGCGTGCCTGCGTGCCAACCATTTAACAAAATGCCTTTCAAATTAAATGCTCAAACTCTATTGCCAAATCATAATAAGAAACATCTAATAAAAGAATAATGTTGTAAGAATGCTGGTAGAGATATTTTTTGTGCACAAAACGCAACAGAAAATGCATTAGAAAGTGCCGAAGTCTTAAAAGTCGTGAATGTTAATGCCATTTTTAAGAGTCGTTCTGTGTTAAGTGGACTGTTAGATAAGTAAGTGTTGGTATTAAATGTTATTAGATAAGTCTTTGTTAAGAGCAAGAAAGCGTTTGATATTAAAGCACCGTCAAAAGTTATTTAACACAATCTCTATTTTTACGGCATTCCAACAGGTATTTACAGAGCTAAATATTACTGTCACCTATGAATAATTTCAAAAGTTAAGACTTACCTAATATAACAAATCTAAGTAGTCGAAATCGATATCAATATCGCAACTTAGGACCAGGGCCGCAGAGACCTTATTCTAACGTATCAAAACTATACAGAGCACTATCCCTCTTTTACAGCGGAATCATGATGGCGTTGACACGTTATAGTAAAGTCCCAGTACTCCATAGACCCAAATCTATCAGAACCTCAACAAAAAGAACTTCCTTACCGTGTGGTCAATAACATAGTCGAGATGTGCTACAGGTGTGCCAGGGGTAGGTGAGGGAGGGCATGATGACGCGGGGGACTCTGGTTCAGACTTCGGTTCCGCCTTGACCTCCCGAATGGGGGAGTCACTGGACCGTCGTCGGCTGCTCCATGCACTTGCTGGCATTGCTGGGTAGCATTCGTCTTCCATGTCTGAAAGTAATAGGGTGGAATATAAGTGAGGAGCTAAGGAATAAACTGCTTTGGTATACTGGCTACTCGCCGGTAACTAGAGTCTAATACCAGCAGTTGGTCCTAACTGTATAGGATTTTGGAGGAAACATAAATTGAAGAATCTGGAAGAATAATCTTAAAGGTGAAAAAGTATCTGCGACTCAAGTATTTCAGTCAAAGATGTGTTATTTCTGTGTTTTCAAATTAAATAAGGAATCCAATACTCTAATCTCTAGACGACCCCTAGTTCTTTTGAAGATGCTAATACCGCTACTTATAGTCTAGTTTATTATTTTAGATCGCGAGCATTCATTTGTGAGTCATCGTGTTTATTAGTTGAGTGGTCGTAATAAACTCTAAATTGATTCCATTTTCAAATATATCCAAACTTTTTACCGCTACAACTTCATTTTTATCCTAATCTTGGTGTTGGCTTCAATTCTAACCCGCTTAGTTTTACATGCCGAATTAATAATCTTTTTGGTATGGATATGCACAATTTTATTTATCATTTTCTTTCTATTATTTTCTTTAATATCTGATTGTCGCTGTTGTGTTGTGTACGTGTCGAAAAAAAAATGTTCTGTTTTATTAATATTTTGTATTTTTTTTCTGTTTCATAGATAGAACGACTGCCTATCTGACTCGTTCAGATTATTATTATCAAATACTCATCTACAAAAAGTTAACAGCTACCTTCCTATATGCTTCGCTTCATCGCCGTATACACTTGTATTGCAACAGTAGTATGCAGGTAACGGAATGGTACATTTCGGTGGGAAGTGCGTTCGGATGGTTGTTGGTTGCGTGAGTTTAACACCTCGGCATTCGTGCGGATGATTGTGGCTTTTGGCGTTTCTACATTAATTGATTCGGTAGGATAAGTAAGGTGTTATTTGGTATTACAGAATTCATATATTATTTTAGTACGTATACGTTTTAAGTTCTTTTTGTAGTTTTTACTATACATGATAATTATTTGTATCAATCGAAACA
This sequence comes from Orthosia cruda, assembly GCA_964057195.1. NCBI lineage: Eukaryota > Metazoa > Arthropoda > Insecta > Lepidoptera > Noctuidae > Orthosia > Orthosia cruda. Next base: position 24,542,905 of record OZ059838.1, read on the forward strand.
TTTTGGACCCTGGTTCCCCATAACGGTTTTAGACTCTTAATTTAAACTGTTACATACCTACTGTACTATGTTACCTACTAGGACACTAACGAAGTTACCTTTACATGGATGTTATGTAATCACCTCTCTTACTTCAGAAGATCAAATACTGACTTCTAGATTTATCTTATTTTACAAAAGTCTTTAAAGAATGCAGTCACTTACTTTGTAAATTGTTCTTATCTTATTACTTAATCTGCTTGGTGCATCAGTCTGAATTTTGATACGGTAATAAATATCATCTTACGTTTATATGCTGCATGATTAACACAAGGATAAGACGCAATAAAATTTTCTTACATTGAGATGTCGTTTGTTTTATTTTAATCAATAAGGACCTCTTCGCCACGATTTTACAATTTAATTAAATATTTCTCGTTAGCAACAGCTGTTTTGACTTTGCAAACTATTCAGGTGACGTCGAACAATTTTGGAAAAACAATGGTGTTAATTTATTCTGTTTAATTCGCGAATAAAAGGACCATTCTCGAAGCTCAAAATAGAACGGTATCATTGGGTGTTTTGTCTTCGGAAAGGTGTACTGGAGATTATTCATTTGTCTATGATATTGTTTCGAAAAATATGGGTTTTTGAAGAATAAACTACTAAGTCTAATTGAAAAGAAAAAGCTTTGGCGGTACAAGTTAAGTTCGGTAGCAATAAGCCGCACGTATAAGTTAGTTAAAGGTTACAAAATAGCATTTTCCTCCCAAAAGGGCAAACATAAGACCATTGTCCCACCGCCCACATGTTTCAGTTTCGCCCGCAGTTACCCCAGTTGACGTTAATAGTTTGCGTGGGATGCACCTGATGTACCACTTTCCTATTATTCCCAGTTACACAGGTTTTATTTCGAGCTATTCTTGTACTGCGTGGGCGTTTTATTATTGTTTGTAAAGTTGAAAGCCTTTTTACATTTCCTCTTTTCCATTCAATTAAGAGATAACTTTTGTAAAGCTGGCCAGCACTTTGACGGAATTAAAAAACATTCTCGAGTTATATTTATGTCAGAATAAAGTCCTTTTTGAAAAAGTTATCGACTTTAAAATCCAGCCATTCCTTTTCTAAATAGTTTGCCAAATTCCTTACTTGACTCTTTATCCACTTTATAGAAAGTAGTCCGAGGATATTCTTTACTCAAGAGTCCTCTATAACTTAATCAGTGTGTGTAGTCTTACACACATCCAAACGGTTGTTACCCGCAGTTTTTACAGTTATATCATTGAATATTGAACATGAACGCTTGATTAACTCATTAATTATAAGTAGTGCCAGTTAATTTCTAGAACGGAATCTACCTATGAACGGTAAGTTTTGTAAGTCACGAATTAATTTTAACGTTTTAAACGTTGTTTTCATAAAGATAGCCGTGTAATATATGCTATCTGGTTATTAGCTTGTCTGTAGGTACGAAACTGGCATTTTGGACATGCACGCTATAAAAAGCTATACCCACCTCGGCACAGAATAACTAAGGGTTCTTAATGAACAAAACCAATTAGCCGCGAAAGCTTATAATAACAGGACAGTCCAATTATTTTGTCAATTATTACTATCTTGTTAGTACAAAAGTAAAATTATTACCTTTACATAGTAAACTGTGTTAATTTATGATGATTGAGAACTTTTAAGTTAGGTAAGTGCACGGGAGAAAATCTAACCAAGAACACGGAAACAAAAGTCATGTACGCCATTTACTACAATGTTTAGTTCATAAATAGACCGATTGATTGGTCATAAAAATGATAACTATTTGTAAGGTGTTTGTATAAACCAGATAATATCAATATTTATAATAATTTAGACTATGTCCGTTTTTTGATAACAATATGATAGTAGTTGATAGAACTGTTGTTGACAAGCATTACTGTCCGGGTGACAAAAAGGTTTCTGATGTCATAACTGAGAAATTTCCCCAGGGAGTCCCTTGCTTGCATTTGATATTATAAGAGGCAAAAAGGAAACTGCCCTAATTTTAATATAAGATTGAATTAGGGACATGAATCATACAGCAAAAGGACAATTTCAGGAACAGTAAAGATAACTATCAGCATTGTCTTTCTAAATCATCGTTAGTTCCGTACGAATACGTAATAGGCCTTAATGTCCCTATCAAAATAGCGACAAGTGAGATAGATGACATGATGATGTCGTCCATAATATATGATGTCACGATGATGTATGAGGCGACAGGACAATCGACTGATATATCGATAGAAGAAATGCTCATTACGCAATAGGTAATGAAGTTTATGTGCAACGACTGCATCACTGGCTTGTTTTAGGAAAAATAAATGATGATTGGGATCTGAATCGTTCCGAATATTTGCTATAGTTTGAAGTCGATCGGATTTTGTTACAGCAATGTTATATTGCTATTTTACACCAAGAAAGTATAAAGTGGTTCGAACTAGAATGTAATACTTGTTAACTGGTAGAATGTTATTTGCATGGTGGTGATGATCTGTTCGCTAAACCAGTATATTATATAAACGACAGAAATGTATGGGATTACAATCCCACCGCACTATTCTCAAACCACTGCAACTTCTGAAAGTCAGAATCAACAGTGGCGACCACTAGAAAAGCGCCAAGGCAATGAGGCTCGACGAAGTCCCGGAGAATGAATTTAACTGTCTTGAATCCCGCAAAGAAGTTAATCAGAAAATAATAACGGAGGAGTAGGAAAAAATATGAGTCTGACCCAAGTTACTTTAAAACCTAATGTAACCTTTTCAGCTAACAAACTGTTACAAACAACCTCTTTCAAATAAGGAAATTACCATAAACTATAAACGTTGCTAACTTGATGCTTGACCATGACTCCGTAGATTTAAAAAGACACTTGACATTTCAAGATAATTCATCGGCCCATCTCGGTACGTTAACCCGTGGTTCCTTTCACCAAAATCAGTTGCAAATTGAAGAGTCCAACTGGCCATGATTAAATTTAATGATTGGCTCGGCATGTAACTGTTTGTCTGATAGTTGTAAGAAGTTGGAAAAATAAATAACTAAAGTCTGTGGGCGAGTTTGTGTGAAAACCTTTTTATTTCTAAGGTAGCTAACGTTTTTGTATCTCTGTTGTATTGTTTGGCTTGGTAAGAAGATTGCATTTTTTTATAATGATTATATCAAAGTCGATTAATGTCTTTACTTTTTATATTTTATGTTTTTGGTATTTTAATATTTCAATTGTTTAGCTGTCAAGTTTCTGTTTAGTGTTATCAATTAATCCCTTCCTGTCATAACTTGATTAAGTTCTTGCTAATTAGGTTTTAATGTTTCAAGTTGATTATTCATTTATTATCTAAGTAAGTATATCGGTTACAATCAAATGTTCAAGAGTTGCATTGGTGATGTGTTTTATATGAAGCCTTCGATTTATCAGCCGTATCCATATATACGGTTCGCTTATCACACTTTACTATCAAAAATATTTTTTTTTTCCGGAATTTACAATGCAATACTTTATCGAATCTTGTTCATCGTTATTAATTTTGTTTAAGTGTACGATAGAGGATTATATTATCGATAGCGGCAATCTCAAAATATTTATTTAATTTTATCTAGTACTGCTTTCAGTTTTATGTTCTTGTCACGAGATGGCGTTAGTGGTGTCCTATGTAATGTGTTAAATGACTTAATTTTAACAAAAAATCTCGATTTTAATAAAATAAATAAGTTTTTTCATTTTATAATCGAACAATATAGGATTTATGTAGAATTACATTTCAATTGATGCACGACTTTAGGTACCTAACTATAATCAAGGCATTTTATTATTTCTACTTAGCCTTGAGCCACTTCTACATAACATTTAAAGTTTAAATATTTTGCTTTCAAATGTCAAAAATTGACTACTTGATTGTCAAGTAGTGGTTTTGCCATAACAGGATAATACATAAATTAATTATCTTAAAACAGTAAAAATCCAAGGTCGTCAAAAAATTCCTATTGCAGTGGTCTTATTCTTTTAAACAAATGCAAGATCTAGTTTGGTATTAATTTTGTAAATATCAAATAGCACATGTTCAAAATACAGGTTAGATATACTCTATAGAATTGTTGAATGTTAGATATATAAATATATCTAACATTCAATCGTTTCTATAGAAATAGGCATTTAGATAAAATAAATTGCAGTCAATTGAATCTTAAAAGAAAACAGATATTTAATTTTCCATTAATATAACAGTACTTTTACGGATGTTTTTGGGTTTTCCACCATGGACTTAAACATAACTGTAGAAATGTGAGTGTTCCATAGGTACAATTCTGCCTGACCATTTGATGATCATTATCATCAGCACTTTAATGTTCCCACTGCTGGGACACAGAAATCCACTCTGTGAGAGGGAGTGGGCGTATAATCCACCACGCGGCCACAGTGCGGATTGGCACAGCAAAAGAGTGGCACTCACTGCCTGCGTCTGTGTTTCCGATAGCATTCAACTCAAATCTCTTCTAAGTTAGAGTGAACAGGCTTCTTCTGGGTAAGCTCACTCCAATCGTCGATTTTGTCCCTATCCTGTCTGACCTAGACTAGAGTCAAGAGTAAATCAATTCCAAAAAAAAAACACTAAACTAAAAAGAGAAAAATAAAGACACTTCCAAAACAAAATACTACAAAGCGAAACATAACTTTCTTTTCGGAAGTCGGTGACAAAAGCGAAAAATATTGTTACCAAAGACATCGACTTACGCATGTGGAGAGTAATAGTGTCGGATGATACCCACCGATTAAAAAAATCGTTCACCAATTGATAAACTTGAAAGGTTCATGTATAATGTAAATGCAAACCCGCCAAAGCCTAGACAGGCCGCTATTTAAAAAAATAAAACTATATGCTTGAAGAACAGAAAGAGAAACTTAAAGCAAGTGACCCGTATATCATGAAAATCTTTTGAAAGGTATTTAATTCATTTGAAAATTTTAGTACTTTTCCATTTAAAATGGATTGGACTAAAGTAAACACCTCTAGAAAGTAATAAACAACATTTTAAACTACTAGGATAGGTACTACAAAAGTCAAAGTTTATCACGAAACACGTGGCCTCCCTTGACTTCGTGCCAGTTCATTGTACTTTGAACTCTATCACTTACAAATTAGAGCACATATTAGATTAGATGTCAGGGTTATAACGCATGTGTAAGGCTCTGGGCACATGGTCGTGAATCATAGAGTAAACACTGTTATCTTTAGTACTTTAGAGAAATTGATAAGTACTTGTTTGTAACCTCGTGAGTAAAGTGAGAATGTTGATATGGATATGTTAGCTTGTTTTGGTGAAATTAAATGTTTTATAAATAATTTCTGACGGTTGTTTGTTAATACATTTGCGTGGAATCATGGAAAGTATTTAAAATTTTGTGCCTGGTTCATAGGTTATTCTACGCTTTTGCTTATAGATATTATGGTAGCAAATCAAATATAGGGCACAATTGTTTTTATAGGTTACTAAGAGTTTTATCCCTTTCAGAGTTTTCAGCACTAAAAGTTCATTATGAAGCAAATCGTTTTTGACAAAGCCTACTTAAATACAATCATATAGCAATAGTTTCAAGTTTTACAATCAAATATTTTTGTTCTTTTCTAAATAACAGCTGTAGCATAAGCATGGAATCAACCTAATACCTTCCCACTGCTGGAACACAGCCTCCTCTTAGTGAGAGGGAGTAGACCGTAATCCACCACTTGCTGGATGTCACATGTCTTCGAATTTTTGGTTCTAGGACATATCGGTTGCCTCACTATGTTTTCCTTCACCGTTTTGAGAGAGGTGGTGATGAAATTTAAACAAAGTAAAGCACCTGCTTGGATTCGACCCCACAACCTACAAGTAAGTTGTGCACGACTGCTCTAATCACAGCTATAGGAAACATTTTCATTTTAATGTCTAGGGATACTCTTCAGCATCTAGTTACTTCTCAATATTACAGTTCTCAGTACAACGCGATATAAACCGTGGATATTATTACGGAGATAAAACTGAGCGAACTAACGAACAATGACGCCATGAGTAATTATTTGTTGTTTCATAATGTGAAGCCAGCTGTTAAAACTATTGCTTTACAGACACTTGTGAGCATACTACTGAAATACTCATTATACTCCTTTTTGAAGAAGTTAAAAATTATTATGTAAGTAATTGGAGTGTATTTTGTTGAGGAATTCGTTTCAGGGAAAGTGACAAAGACACAAATTTGTGTTTCTTCTGTTGTGTCAATTTGATCCAACCAGTATTTAGCCATATGGAAAGATCTGTCGTTAGCTTCGTTCAACTCCTAGAAGGAGTTCTTGCAGGAGTACGTGCTAGGCAGGAAAAATTAATCGTGTTCTCTGAAGGGCCTCAATACATGACACTGAGTCTTTGATGGGAGAGGTAGGAACCCCATTTGGTAATGCATATTGTATAATGAAGGTTCTTTATGAAGCACTGGGCCCGCTTGGTGGACTACGGCCATATTACGGCCCATCCCCTCTCACAAAGAGGAGGCCTGTGTCTCAGCAGTGGGAACATTAATAGGCTGATGACAATGAAGGTAAGTAGATACAAAGAAGCAGGGTAATTTTTGATCCAATAAAACTGTTAATATTTCAATTACCAAATTTAAACGTAAACAAAAATAGTAAGTGAATATTTGCAACAACTAAATCATGAAGAAACGGAGTTATTGCTATATGTTGTACAGTAAGTAGTATGTTTAGGTATTAATTAGCTATAATAATTAAAATAACATAATCTTAGTCAAAACCATGGCCATGCATTCACAATCACACACACACACCCATACACCTACACACATTCACCCTCACACACCAAAACTCACACGCACCCACATCACTCATACTCCACTTAAATCACCTACTAGTCCACACACTCTCATAAACACTTCACTCACGTATAGATATTTTACTTATTATATAATGTTAACATTGAAGTTAGTTATAAGTCACTTAAAATATATTATTAGTACAATCAAACATATTGGCTTTGTTGGCATTTACAGTTGAAATATCGAGGAAAAAGGCACTGAAAACCGAAATACAGGCCTTGCCTAGTTCGGTTGCAGTGACTACATCCATTTACTAGAAATAAATTCAGCCAAACTATTTTCTGTAAAATATTACTAAGTTTTTTGAGAAATAAATGTATTATTATTATTATTAATTTCCTACCTACTCAAGCAAATATTTTCTATCGCAAAGAATCTCGGAAGAACTAAATAAAATAATATCAAATGTGTTGCATAATCTGCATACCAGAAATTGACATAAATGACGCGATTATATCGGTATGTTATGTATGTGTTATAATTGTTGTTAATAAATAACTTAGGCTTATATAATTATTGCTGATGATTCGAACGTGATTGCCGACATTTTGCATGATATTAATTTTATTGTGCCAAATGTCAGTATGAGTCACAAAATTAATTCAGCATAAATTGAAAAAGAATGTTACATCTTTTATGTGCAGATGTCATTAATATTCTAAGAATTATTTTTCCTGGCTTCGCACGGGACAAATTATATCATATGTATGTCGACAAATTATATATATATGTATCAAATTAAATGTAAAAATTATTATACAAAAAACATTCTCGTTTATCGCTCTTTCTATCAGTGAAAACCGCATTAAAATCTGTTGCGTAGTTTAGGAGATATTTGCGGATATACAGATTTGTTTTATACTAAGTATGTATCGCAGTTAACAATAATGCTCTCTTTTTTACAGCTATTGCATCAGTTTTCACCCCTATTGTTTTTTCATTTCCAGGTTATGGTTACAAAACTACTAAATATCAGACTTTTTGCTGTTTTCTATTTGAAAAAAGAAACATAGGTAGGTATTTGTTTCCCCATAAAATCCACCATCACAAAGGTAATAAACATTCTCACGCCCGCGTAGCGATTCTATCAAAAATCCATAAAGCGATAGAATTCACATAAAATAGTATAGTTTAGTATAACAATAGTGAGCCATACGCTTTCGTTCAAGCAACCCAAGGTCACATGCTGTTGACAATGGCCGAGGTCATCAGCCATTACATTGTTTTAATGGAAAATATGGAAGCCTTAATTACATAAGAGGTTGTTTTTGTGTTACGTAGTTTAAATTTATGTCATTCCGATTACTTGCTTTGGCTGTTGTAAGGACAGCAAGATGCGAATCAGCTATAAAAATATCACAATTAAAGGAGAATGCTCATGGATGTATGGAATCCCGTACCATGATGCATCAAAATTTAACTTTGTTTTTTTTAGACTACACTGATCATGTTAACTCTTACAAAAGTTCTTTTTGAAAACAAAACCCGGATTTCGGAGTTATTTAAAAAAATCGAAAATAACCTAAAATTTGGTCTATTTTGTACGACGCTACCAACAACGTAATTTATATAGACACGATATACATGGATGTTATAGTTATTTATTACACAAAAGAAACGATTACTGGTTCGTCTTTTCATCAAAAATCGATTCTATTAGATACATTCTGTCTACATCTTTATGACCGGCTGTGAACGGCCAATTAACCATAGATAAAATAATGATAATCTTTTAAATAAATATTCTATGAGATTCTATTATATTCTAGTTTATTTTTAATTAATGTAGAATCGACTTAGTATATTTTTTTAAAGTGATCATGACTCTTTCAAAAATCAAGGGTAAGTTAATCATATCATGTGAAACGGAACGTCATTTAAAGGGAGTAGTAACAATATCCATACTTTTAAACTCAATATTAAATTCCCTATTCAAAAATCAAATCCCCGACGCGTAATGTCGTAAAAAAATATAAAACTAATTACTATATAATTTTGGTCTTGATGCGTGAGACTTTTTGGTACCACTTTCGGTCATTCTCCTTTAGATGAAGTGAGATTTCAACCCACCAGACTAAGGATTGACATCTCACTTCACCAAAGTATTTTTACAGAATAGTTCTGCCGACTTCATCTTCCTGGCCTTCGCCCATGTTATTTCATCGCAACACGTTTTCTTCTTCCATACCGCCATGTCCCCCGTCACGCTATCACTGACTCCCTTTTCTTTCATATCACTCCTCACACAGTCCATCCATCTTTATTTTGGCCTTCCTCTCCCTCTCCATCTATCCGCATTTATATTCATAACTCTTTTAATAACATGTTGTTTCATCCCTCCTCATCGCATGACCATACCAGGACAAAAGGTTTCCTGTGAACTTTTCTGTTACTGGCGCCACTTTCAAACGTCCTCTAATATACTCATTCCTCACTTTATCCATTCTGGTCACTCCGCACATCCATCTCAACATTCTCTGTCTTAACATCTCTGTTACATGCAATATTTTTTCATTCATCTTTTTCACAGCCAAACATTCTGATCCATACAGTAGGTCTATAGATTTTGCCCTGTAACTTATTAAGCACTGCCGACTTATTAGATAATTAATCCTTACTAAAATTTTATGACAGTATCTTCGAATTTAGTTGATTAACATCTGCAGCTTTTTCCCAAAATCATTATAATAATCAATCTGAACATATGATCGGTAGATGCATATAGCGTTTGGTTGTACGTAAGTAACAGACTGAATACCGTCTTTGTCTACCTATCCCAAATAACTATATTATTAAGATTAGTAGGCAATATAAAGGATACCTTTATCTCACATTATTTGTAGTTCCAATGAGGTTACGGCAGTTAGGTACTCGGCAATTGTAACCACTGACCTCTATTATACAAGTACGCTGGACTAAACATACTATATGAAATGACAGTTGATTTTTGTGCTGATTCAAAGCGCCCCGCTCGAGCGTATCAGGAACTAAAATTGACACATTTAGAGATAGGATACTACCGATATTTCTAAAAATTAGGTAATACTAATATATTTGACTGGAAATATTGTAATATTGTAACTAATATATCAGTATTAGTGATATTTTTAAATTACACTAATATCAAAATAGTAGTCTTGGCAAGGCGTATCACTCATTTACTGTATTGACTTCTCGTAGTATGTTTGAACTAAATATTTCATATTGGTATTGGTGATGAATGTTAGGTATATGAATGCCTAATAATCACTAATAATATGTTCAAAAGCGATGTGTAATACGATATTCTGGAATCATCATCATGATCATCCACAGCCCGACTTCGCTCACTGCTGAGCACAGGCCTCTATCTTGTACCAATCACCACGTTCCTGAGCCTGGAATTAATTCTGGAATAATATCATGATAGTTATAAATATATTAACAAATGTTTTGAAGTCAAATAATTTATTATCTGCATCTGAAACAGAGTTAAAGTCTTCACCTTGCTGGAATGCGATACCACTCTTATTTGCACCTTAACACTACAGAGACAGGATCTCAGCGATGATAGCGAGAAATACGTCCGTTGTAAATGATTATCCATCTCATTTATTATTATTATTGTATAAATAGTGTTCCCTTCACGAACCCGATGGGCGTCAACCTAGTGAATCCGAACGATTGTAAGTATTAACTAACTAGTGTGCGAGGAGATACTTGCTCAAATTTACTTGTTTTAAGGATAAGTTGTTAGCCTATCCCCGGTATTTAAATCTCACTGATCTGACAGTAATGTGCTATAACTTTACTAGCACGCTATCCACTAGTTTATAGCTTGCAATCTGACTGAAAATATTTTTCAGTTAACCTTTACAGCAATTATTCTATTACTTAAAAATTAATCATAATAAAAATAACTGGTTTTTTTTCTCTTACGTATTAAATTATTCTCACGATCGATAAAACCCATAAAAGTATTTTACCGAAAGCTGTGTCCCATCTCTAATATTAGTTCCATGCGACTCTCACGTTAATTCACGTTGCTATCAGCGCCAAAATGGCGATAATCAAATGTCTTCATTTTGTCATCTATAGTATGAAGTCCAGTGTACAATGTATGATAGAGGTCAGTGATTGTAACACTTATCGTTGCATATCAAATGACAAATTGACGTAATCGTCAAATTTTATGCACCTCGGACCACACAAGGTTATCATGGGAACAAGGTGGACCAACATCATAGGTAGTAGTATGTTGTATCAAGAATCGAATGTCAAATCTATAAATAAATAACCGTGGATGATCATCTGCGTGGAATTTTAATTGGAGCGTGTATCTATCTGACCTCCACAATCTAGTTACACGATACCCCTCGGTAAAACTGTAGAGACTGTCAAAGATCTAAAAATCTACAAATGGCAGCCGGCACAAACAGCTTCACGGTCTTTTCGGGCATGGTCCTCCGTGATCATAATTATGTGACCCATCCATAAACGACCGAGGAATCTTCAGTTTAACCTGCAACCAACCTGTGCGGTTGTTACCACTTAACCACAAACAACCATGAAAAAACCATGGACAAACAATTTTTTTTAAAGATTTCATAATAATCTGCCTGGTCCACAAACACCGTATTACAAAAATTACACAACGAAGGCATTTTAATATAAATCGTTCGTACCCACAGCCGTGAAACGAGTTTTTTTAAAACAGGTCTTTATACAATTTTCTTTTTGGTGTTTTTATTTTTCTGCTATTTATCTGCTTCTATGCGCCATAAATTCTTAAATATATTTTTAATACTGATTGTGTTAGAGCAGTCACAATCACAAGTGTTGTATTTAGTGTAATATATTTGGAATTTTATTACAATTAATATCTTTCACTCTTAATGTGTCTTAGTAGGTAGTTTATTTAAATGTGGAAGGCCGTTACTAATTCTTGTCATAGTATTTTTAGCTTATATATACTGACAAATGTGTAAATTACTGTTAAAATTGACTATAAATTAATATTACAGATAGAAATATATATGAATTGATTTACAAAACTATTCTTGGTAAAGAAATGCAAATGATGAGATGCATGTACTGTTTTGGTCTTGACTTGGAGCGCTTGCATTGAAAAACTTTTTTACCATGCAAATGAAATCACCGACGAAATCTAGTTCTAGGAGAAATGAGTGCAAAAACCTTAAGGTTTTCAAAGCACGCCCTAGGTATCTACTGAAATTATTCGTCATGATTGCTTGACAAAAGAAATATGTATGAAACATACAATTTTAATAGTTAAGCTCATAGCAAAAGCTTTTTTACTTCTGAAAGATTGGTAATAAACTCAAAATCAGGATGATCAAAATCACACTCTGACAAAAACTGTCAGAGTGTGATTTTTCGGATTCAAAAGTATCTTATGGCACTTACCACGAATTTCTGGGAGCAAAATGATCGCAAAATTAATGTGACAAATTTGTCAAGCACGGGTTATCTGCTGTGATTGGTTGAATGTATTTTCAACAGCCAATCACAGCAGATAACGCATGCTTGACAATCAGTGGCTTGCGCTTGACCACTATCTCAGCCGACGGTAAGCGATGATGTGATCGACGGTGTAGCATGCTTTCCCAGAAGTAACCTATTCACTCTTGACTTAAAGGCCCCGAGGTTGTAGCTATCGGAAAACACAGACTCCGGCAGGGAATTTCACTCCTTAGCTGTACGCATAATGAAAAGTATTTCCAAAACGTTTAGTGCGTATGGGTGGGATGTCCACCATGTACCGATGGTGTATCGCCTTACGTCTTATAGTCCAATGATGAAACGGATTGGGTGGAATTAGACCTTTGCACACTCCCCGAAATAAACCGATAAAAAACCGACAAGCTGGCAACTCGGCGATGAAGTTTAAGGCTCTGGAGCTTGGACTCGACCAGTGCCTCATAGCCGATGGGGCTCTTGGCCCGTTTTTTGATCGACTCTAGTGCATCAAGCTGGTATTTGGCAGATCCGTTCCAATTTTGCTTCCAGAAACTCTTAGTGATAGTGTAGCAAGTACAATAAATTTGTAATCTGGGGCCTTGCTATGACATATTAAAGTCATCATGATACGGTTGTGAAAAAGGTGTAGTGGTATGCGTCATGTATAGTTACGTCTCTCTCATACAGTAGGAACTATGATGGCTTTAAGACGTCATAGTAGCTGCCCAGATCAGTATACCTTACAAACCTTTTTTTGTAATTGAATGAGTACTTCATACAAATAAACCTCTTTACCTCTTTATAATATAAGTTGATGATGGTCTGTGCTGACTTACCGTCAACTTTGGTATGGTGTGGCGAGGAGGGCTCAGAATCAACATCTGAATGTAGACTGTAGGAGTGTTCTGTCTTGATGGGGGCGGCTCCAAGGGCTGCATCCGTCATCAGCCTGTCGTGGAGCACTACTCCAGATTTCGAGTCCCGCTCGATCAGCCAGTCTGTCATCTCAGAGTCTTCCTCCAATACGTCTTGCATCTCCTGGAAATAAAAAAAAAATTGTATTAAGTTTTTAGCCAGAGATTTTATACTGACAGAATGTGCGAGGTTTTCTTAATTTTAATGGGTCCATCGTTTCTATTTTGTTTTTTAAGAGAGCGTTTTGTTTGTTCATGTTAAATCTCTGAGCAAGTATGTGGTTTCCAAACTATACAATTTACAGCCTCCATATTTATAAAAAATAAGGACTCAAATTGAAAACCTACATTCACTTTTGAACTCTATATTCACAATTTTCACTATATTAATCTAAGAAAAAGTTTTATAAAAACATTTATATTCTTTTGTCAACTGTCAAATATGTTTTTTTTATAACAACCAGTAACAACATCTATACGTAATTAAATGTTTATCTGTTGAACAAACCATTTTATGATTTTACTAGGAAAACAGGTGCATCACTGCAGTTAGAATCAATGCTAATTGATTGTTGCTTTGTCGATAATGCACGACCATTACCTCATTGGTTTTTCAGACAACGCTACTAACGTACGTAGTTAGGACATAGGTACTCCCATCGTCTAGCTATGTTAATTCCTAGTAATAACTTAATTTATGGGTTGTCAGAGTCCGGTAAGCATAATGTCTAAGCAAAAGTAAACATGTTTTTTTCTAAGACTTAAAATAGAAAATATTACCATAATTTTACGTCATTTTAGATTCACAAAACAGCCATTAAGCCATGAACTTGACAAAAACAAGTCCTATACCCCATCATCTGTCTCTTAACCTCCCACGGCTCCATTTTGTTTACCTATATACTGATACATAGGATAAGTATGTAGGCAGTGAACCAGCATCGGTCAATAAACTGCCAGACATTACGCCATTTTCTAGATAAAAAAAACATAATGTATAGAACGGTATTCGCAACGCCTTAGAGTTCATTATCGTTTGTTTTTTTTTCTAGTTGAGTGAATTTACATATTAAATAGTTTTGGATTTTTGGTCTCGGATTAACATTAACGGCCAGTATTACAACTCGTACAAATTTTCTGAGTACTTAGAGAAACTCGAGGAAATACCGTATTGGTTTTGCCGACGATTAATGAATATAATGTTTTTCTTGTAGCTTCACGTAAATCAAATTAACACCATAGTTATTGATGAGTACTTCTCAGAAAGGGATATTTTGTATTCGTCGTATCCATTTGTCGAACCGTACCTGCCTAATTTATTAGGGTTTTGTTTTTTTGTGACTACTATTGAGAGGTCTTAGGGTTCTTATATTCTTCTAGAGATTGTTTTTAAATTGATTAACTATCACAACCAATATATATTAATTATGTTTTTCCTAATCACTACATATTATAGAATGAAATTCCCCGCCAAGTTTGTACACAATAAACTCAAAAATTACTGAACGGCTTTTCGCCAATTGAAAGAGTAAGAAACTAGAATGGTTTTTGTGTACAATTTGTCACGGGCGAAGCTGGGGCGGGTCGCTAGTGTAACAATAAGTTCAATAAATCAGCGCCAAGAATCAAAGAATCATTATTATCATTTGTGATATAATTTTGTTGCAATGAAATAGCGCTCTGCATCCACAGGGTCAACGTCTAATAATTCGCAATTCAACCATGCTAAAGGTACAGGCAGACTAGATTATTTGTTAAAATAAACAAATTCGTTTATAGAATGCCGAATTCCAGTTTATGAATTGGTCAATGAAGCACTTGATATGTTTGCTTTAAAAAATTGTATGCGGGCTTTTCACTTTACTGTAGCATTGATAACTGCCGGCTCAATAAATTTGATTAGTATTTATTTCAAAATGATCAAGGCTAGGGTATGCATTATAGTAACATCGAAATAGTTTAAAAAAAATGTGTTTTTGTCCCGTTTATTCCGCCAACTTCTTTGGACTCATACGTTGTTTCAGATCCTAATTTTAACTAGACAATTGAAATAAGACAAATTTGAAATGACTTATTCAAAAGTTGAAGTTTGAATGAAACTTTCTCTACTGTCAGACACTAGATTGAAAGACAACATGTCGCATGCACATCGAGGTTATCTAGATGGCTTTAACAATAAACCTTTTATTAAACCCGAATTACGACTGTCTAGCCGAAAACAAGTTCTATAAACCAGTCTACTTTCAAAGCCAACCCTATATTTTATTACAGTACTCTTTTGTTAGAACAAAGCACTTTTTTCATGCTTGAAAATAGGCGAGCAAAATTATTCGTAACGCGATAACAGATCTCGATTCTGGTTACGTTCTAATCGATGTGCACCTTAATATCGTGTCCCTCACCTTGGCAGTGAGTGTAAATAGGCACCGTTCAAATAGAGGAGGCGAATGAACGGCCATGGAGCCGAACACGGTCGGCGACCTCTGCCGGACGCCTTCCGACTGCTTGATGAGCTTCCGACATTACGTACCACGAAAGACGCAAAAGAAAGGCATAATTTAAGTACCTGTAAGTACTTTGTATGTGTGTGTTTGACGGCTCCTAACGTCTGAATTAATGGAGCGATTTTAAAAAAAGAAGCGCAAGTACCTGACGGCCGCGTCTGTTGAGTGTTGATTCGTTTTTTTGCACGCATGTGTTTCGAATTTTCCGAGAAACGTGTCTTATTTGCATTTCCTCTACGCTTTATTACAAACAAGCTAAAAGTGTTTATGCGATTTTTCATAAAATAGCTCTCGAAATCTCAGGGGTATTGAACCTAGTGATATAGTAGTGCTCTTGGGAAAAACCGAATAGTTGTTCGTGATAAACATTTTAATTCGGTTCGGAATGTGGGTTCTTTACACCTGATGTGGTTGACTTGTTCGAATGTATTGGGAATGAAAATTATGCGTAGCTTATGGAAACGTGTCTAAAATTAGTTTTCCGATTACACATTCTTTTCTCTTTGCACGTGCTTTTATGTGAAATAATGTTCTTCTAAGAATGGAGGTTTGTAAACATGATTGAAACTTTATTGAATTATGAATTACCAATGCATTCAAATTTTATGTTGTTGCCTAGCAATTAATTGGAAAGTAACATTCATATTCATGAGTTTTGATTATTTTAATTCAATTGCTTTCTTTATTCAAATGTCGATAAGTCATATGTTAATTTAATAGTAAAATGGCTTTTTTATGGCTACGTTTATGGTTATTTTATTTAAATTCATAAGTTTGAACTAATATTTAATTAGGTAACATTTTTAATATTATAAATAAATCTTTTATTTATAGAAAAACCTGCAATAATACTTAAACATTAGGTAGCATGAATTTCAGTGAATAAAGAACTAATATTTAAGACGGTGACATTGTTTTTTTTTTATTGAATCTCTGAAAGTTTTAGGTGCGATTACGA
The DNA here is from genome assembly GCA_964057195.1 of Orthosia cruda. Lineage (NCBI taxonomy): Eukaryota > Metazoa > Arthropoda > Insecta > Lepidoptera > Noctuidae > Orthosia > Orthosia cruda. Next base: position 24,559,621 of record OZ059838.1, read on the forward strand.
AAACTCTTTTATTTTGTTAACTACTTTTTGTTCCGGAAAATTCTCCTGTTCCGAGAGATAGACCATGGGACGGAGCCACGAGAAAACGCTTGTAATTTAAATGTTTCTTAGATGCATCCAAACTACATTCCTTGGTCGCGATGCCACGCTTCAATCAAATCAATCTGCTTTATTTTAGATTGATTGATACTAACGAATCAATCAATTTTCTGTCTGATGACATAGAGTAAGGAAGAACAGAAGGCTTACGTATTAAAAAATCTTCACTTGACAGTGGAACCTTGGCTTGTAAATAGTCATGTTGGAAAGTAAATCCATATAAGGAAAATTATGTCGCATAGTTATTTTTTTAAATATATTTAAGCGATGACGACTGAAGATGGTGATAATTTTATACCTTATTTATTTTATTAGATAGAGTAAGTGATAGATGTATATACACGTCATATACATCTGTCCCTTACACACACTCAAAATAACCTTACTCTAAGAGCTTATGGTCTATTAATGGACAAATTACAATACCCGTCTTAACTTAATTATTTATTTATTTAAATACGAACAATTACCTTGGAGTTTTCCAGATTCATAATACTGCCATATTTTTTTTGATCTTATACTAATTTATTTGGGATCGGTGCAACATGTCTTAGGCCCAGTTTTTTATCCGTTTCGTTAGTTAATTCAACCAATGGTTAAATGTGCTAACCAACGGTTTCGAATTTCGGTAAAACGCGTTTATTCGTCAATAGTTTACTGAAAATTTATTTTTGTCCGTCAGGTAGATTAATAAAAATATTGGACACGTATTTTTCTTTTGACACGTAAACATAAAGTGACGACGATATGTGCGTTGAAATATCGTGTCATCACGCCGCTAGTACACTTTATACTGCCTTAGTGACGTCACAAGCCCCCACTACTGATCTTTGATGCGCTTTAACTTAGTATTTTATTGATTTATTAACGCAAAAAACACGTGTCCAATATTATTTGATAATCGCACTGACGGACTAAATATAATTATCATTTTTCTACCCAGAAAACAACCCTATTGAGGCATCGCAAATGGTAAAATAAGTTGAATAATTAATTATTTGACCATTACAGACTTACAATTGATCGATTAAATGCGTTTTAACAAAAATTTAAACTATTGGTTAACATATTCAATCATTGGTTGATTTAACTACGGATCAAAAAACTAGCCCTTATTATGCCATACTTCCCTGTTAGTGGTGCCATCGTACTCTACAGACTTATCATACTGTAGGTACTTAATCGATAAATGTTTATTTATTTATCTACACACAAAATACTTAATAGAGAAAGAACATACATAGAAGAGCACAAGAGTTCTGCTTATTTCAAAAGAATTTTCTTTCAGCTGACAGGAGAGTTAGAAATTTACAGATAATATAATAGTAGCATACAGATGCCTCATCCCATACAAAGAAACCACGCCGACGTAACTAGCGTTTTTCATCTGATTAATCTTGTTATTTTTGTAAGTACACCAATCGTTTTCGATACCGTTTCACGGCAATAGATGTTGTTAGCAGCGACTTGGAAGTAAAAGGGTTTACTAGGTTCGTGAATATCTTTTTCTTTAAATATAGTGAAGGTTCGTTTTATAGTTTTTTTTTTGCACGTTCTTACAGTTTTTTTTACATCAAAATGTGTTACAATGCAAATTTTAACAATCGAGTGGAATGCCTCAGAAATTTAAAAATGCGCCATCTATTGGCATCCATTTTAAATGATCCGTTCAAATAATCTTTGAAATGTGAATTAAGAGCCCAATAATCCATAATTTTGTACTTAGGAGAGTTGATTAAACAAGAACATACAATTTTTATGTTCAATTCTAAAAAATGTTAATTTTACACAAAATTCTATTGAATTGTGTGTACATGTCCCGCCATCTAGTGAGATTTATTTGAACCAAATTTTCTTTCTTAGCAATAAAACCCCGTGGAAAAGTGAATGTTATACTGTCTTAGAACGAAAATATAAATAAAAACAGTGATGTGAGCAAAATGGAAAGTCGTGAATCACGTCATAATAAGATTGATGTGAACTGAAAATGACAAACAATAATAACTACCTACCTACAGTAGTGTACATTCAGTACATAAGCAGGTACTGTAACGAAAGTAGCTATTTGCTTACGTAAGGATAAACTGTGGTTTAGCAACTGTTTAACTATATATGATTACAAGCTGACCCGGCGAACTTCGTACCACCTCAAACAAATGTATGAAAAAATGGTGTAACTAACACGATTTTGTTTTCAATTTCAGAATAAACGTCAACGCCATCTACTGGCTTTACCGGAACCAGTATAGAACGCTATATTCATTTCGGTCCGTGTTTTGTTTCTGTCATGTATCAGAGATGGCGCTGGGTTCGCAAGACGTATATATATCGCCTGCACGCCATCTAGCTCTTACATTTTTAAATTATAACAAACATGGCGCTTAGTTTGCTTGTCAAAACGAGCCGACACATGTAAAGAAGTGTCAAATTTTGTCTGAATTTTGCGATTGTTTTTCTCAGTAATTATTGTGAGTTATATCCTAAAAAGGTCCGAAGCGAACATATTTGATTGTAGAAAAGTGATAAAATTATTCGTTTTAAACAAAGAGTGTCTAATTTTAGCGTATTGTATGGACGGTCGATCGGAGCATCCACCTTAAGGTAAGCGATGATGTGGTCGACGGTGAAGCACGCTTGCCTAGAAGGAACCTATTCACTACCCCTATTGCCGAGAGTTTGTTTTTTTTTTAATTCAGGCAGAATATCGCTATTACCTAAATGGGACTAAAATAAAACCATTGAATTGTGGTTGTACTATAAGAACCTACATTTCGAATTAACCCTACGGAAAATATAGGCGTGTTATATTTATTGTAGCTGAAAGAAACAGAAGGCAATCTAAACAGCCTCTTTAGTATGACGCGTCTGTTTCCTATCAAAAAAGTTAAGAAAATGACGGCGGGAGATGTCCCATGGGAAATAAGAAATAAATAAGGGAAAACCGCAAGGCTTTCAGAATCTTTAAGGAAATAACAATTTCTTGCTACTTGGAGGTAGATAGGTAGTCGCTCCATGTGAAAAACTGGTACTGGTTGACTTGAAGCCGACCTCAATAAAATTCTGAAAAGGGCTAGGGCAAATTGATTATCTAATCTAATCTATCTAATAATAATATCTTTAAACAAGCAATTCTTGTAGGTATATATGTATATATATAATCTGAATCTCTGAAACGGCTCCAGCGATTTTCATGAAATTTAGTATGCATGGGGTTTCGGGGGCGATAAATCGATCTAGCTAGGTTTCATTTTTAGTACCTAAACGTCGTTTTCTCTTTTTTTCAGTCGAGCAGAGCTCGGTCGCCCAGGTACTGTAATAATAACCGGAAACAAACTTAGCTTTATTAAACTCTTTAAAGTTATATTAGTTGAATACCACGTTTCTTCCTGTAACTTAATTTTGAAGAACATAAATATTCCCAGAAAAAAAAAATCTAAACATTTTTGGGTATACGGAATCCCTTTGGCAGATTCGGTTTTCGAAAATTTCATCTTACTTTCAACTTGGTTTTAGTTATTAGAACCAATGTTTTTTCCAAGCAAGATTGATACGTAATTACAAAAAAAAAATATGGCAATAAAACAATCAGGCAGTTTTATGAATGTGAATGTCTGTATGTTCATTATTCTCAGCACAAAATCTGAACAGATTTTGATGAAACATGGCACTAGGCTGGCACTATGACCTGAATATGAAAAACAGATAGTAGAGTATCATTTATCTCAGTAGAACGTCCCCTTAGAATAATTGGCGACATCCATGTTGGTAAAACCATAAGCAAAATCTTGTTCTTAATAATTCCCATGGCAACAGCCTTCAGCAGGTTTCCGTCACATGTAACTAGATGGCGTTAGTAGTTAGTAATTACCTCACACCATGTTCAGAGCCTCGAAATTTTCCCAGAAGAGGTTTTTGACATGGTACATCATTATGATGTCATTGACTGCCCTGCGTGACTCAATGATGGCGACAAAAAGGTTTTAGGCGTGTAGGACTAATATTTTTGACAATGCAAAATCGCTGTGAATAATCCATATTAATTGTTCGCAGTGAAAAATGAGAAGCAAAGCCAAATAGTAGTTTATGAAACTGTTGCATAATGAGGGGTATTAAAACATGAGTGTGTGTTTAAAAACCGAGCCGTAGGCGAGGTTTTTAATAGCTTTCACACGAATGTTTTAATACCTAGTTATGTGCAGTTTCATACACTACTTTATCTACACTCATAAATTGGGATTGAACCTACTAAATACCTCTTTTTGCATTTTCCATGCCATAAAATCGTGATAGCATTTGTCATATACTTTTCTCGACTTTGCTGGTAATAAATTAAGAGTAATTTCCTTCGCCGCATCTAAAATATCGGGCGGAGTCAAATTTTCTTCACATTCACTGATATCAGACTCTTCACACACAATAATTTAAATAACTCATGAAATTCAGTACAGCAAAACTTGCAAAACGTATGAATGGCGCCAAAACCCAGCACATCACCGCATTAACCGCGCATGCGCTAAGGCTTAGCACGCACTGCGATCTTTATTCGCGCGATTTTTTTCCGCCCTTTCTGCGACCTATGTAATTGTATGAAGTTGTTCGCATCGGTAACGAAATCGTGCGGAAATAATTCCGCAAGAAATCCGTGTTTTGCCACAGAATCCACCGCACCACGGCGCGAATTTTATTCGCCTGAATATTTTGAGCTCTATGAACAGGTAGAAGGAAACAAAATTCGCGCGAATAAAAATCACAGTGCGTGCTATGTCTAAAGCGGGCATTGTCATAGACAATTTAAAATTGGAATCAAATCTTTTTATAATAGGTACTATAAAATGGCATTACAAAAAAAATATTGATGGAAACTCCTTAGTGATTAACTTCTTGGATTTGTCCTGTATCGTAATAGAAAAAAATTGTTTTATAGCATTATTTTGTTAGAGAAATAGTGTTATAATAAGATTCTATTTTTAAATTTCGGTATTGTGTTTATAAAGCATGCCAATATAAACTCGCTTTGAATTTTATAATCCGAATATTACGATATGAGAGTAGATAAAAGACTTTAAATTATAATGTGACAGTGACTGGTGGAAAACAAATTTAAAAAAGCGAATAAAAAAAGAATATTTTGAACGACTAACGATACAAGCAAGGGGTATTTGATTAGTTTTTCGTTGGTTATTAGTATCAAATACATAACCATAGAAAGACAGCTCACAAACAGCTTACTAAGTAGTGGCAACAATACCTATGAAAACGACATCTAAGTCTAGTCTATACTTTTATATCCATACTCTATACTAATATTATAAAGAGGAAGATTTGTATTTTTATATTTTTGTATGTAACGAATAAACTTAAAAACTACTGGACCGATTTCAAAAATTCTTTCACCATTGGGAAGCTACATTATCCCCGGGTGACATAGGCTACTTTCTATCCCTGTATTCCCACAGGAACTGGAAATACGCGGGTGAAACCGCGAGGCATCCGCTAGTATACCATACATGTCTAAGTGTTTATTGTGTCGAATATTCAAGTGATGATTCTCTAACAGTCTAGACGAAACCTTAATAGTAGTTTAGCACTACAGTCTGCCTATAATAGATAAGCCGTCTGTCATTTGCAGCTTAGAACATATTCACACAGGACGAAACTAGTCTCTCATTGTCTTACAAAAGGTTAAATAAATAAAAAAATATAATTACACGTTAAGAATCGTGTGGATTTGCGATTACTATTGGGTAACAGTCGTGACTGAGACATTCAACAGTTTGGCAATCTCTAGTCGATAATTGTGTGTTTTATAAAATTGTGATCTGAGAAGATTCACTAAGTATCGGGGTGTGGGAATGCATTTGGAATATGAGCAGGGGGCAAATCCGCTACCTGCTTGGGGCCTTTACTGGGCACTTTGGAACCAACGACATGCTCATGAAGATGGGTCTAACCGCGACACCCATGTGCAGGTTGTGTGGGGAACATACGGAGCGCATGGAGCACCTTCTTTGCACATGCGATGCACTGGCTGGTAAGCGAATGAGTCTCCTAGGGGCTGGATATCCAAGACCAGAAGACTATAGGCTCATATCTCCCAGTCTCGTTGTAAAATTCATGAAAAGAGTTTTCAACGAGATTGGGGAGGAGTAAGGTATCTAGGGGACCACAATAGACCCCAATGGGTCGAAGTGTCCGAGTTGTTTCTCGGCCCCTCCACAAGATAAGATAAGATAAGATAAGTATCGGGGTGTGATAATGTCTCTAGAATTATTCGACGAATTTTGTTTGAAAATCATCTGTGAAAAAGTTTATAATGGAGAGACGTCCACAGCTAAATACTCTACTAGTTTTCTTAATAATTTTCTGAAAATACAACTGCAAACGGTTTTTTATTTGGATTATACCTTAATCAAGGGTGAAGGCTTCGGATCGGAATCGAAAGGTTTCAGTTCGCCTTACATGATAGAACAGAAAATACTTTTTGTATGGCATATGATGGTCCTTTAAGCTATTTTTCTGAAACATTCCTAGTGTCCGTGTTTTAGTTCTATTATAATTACAAGTGTCTGACTCAACTCAGTCAAGGAATATATTATTTATAAACAGTGACCATTTAAAATAAAATAATTACGTTTGAAGTTTTAACCAATTACCATGAACTTTTGAAAATAAAATTTATTTATCAAAAATTATAATTAACATACATCTGTACAAGTTTTAACAGCAAGGCTATCTAGCTGCACCTAAGCGATAAATGATTTGAATTTAAAAATGAACTCATCAAGTTTGCAATTACAAATACAACATTTTAATCCCTTTTAATGAATTAATCTTTTCTAATCACAACAAAAAATACTTAATTTTTCCTGTTCCTATTGTCAAAGTATTGAGCAAATAATTTCCAATTGCTCATCAAGACTGATATCAAATCTCTATCCGTTATCATGTTCAAAAGGGTACGCTGTAATCAACGTAAACATAATTCTATTACATCACTTATTATTTATTCGTAATTATCTTTCTTTAGTTTTGTTATCATGGTTGTGTACCATGATTACAATACTACTATAAATAAACTTGACTTATTTTTCGATGTTTGACTCTCACACACAAACTTCGCTCTTGCATCCGAAAAGACGACTCAAACTGGACCATCACTTCAGACTTCAAATAAGCCATATATATATACAATTATAAAGGAAGGTAGTTAATTTCTACTTCTCAATTGCGACCACTGAAAGCTTTGGGAATACAAGTAGTGACAATAAAATTCATGAAAATGGCTAACAGAATAGAGCTCATCATTTTACTTCTTACTAATCTTACTAATATTATAAATGCAAAAGTTTGGTTGTATCCACGTTTGTTACTCAATCACGCTAGAACGGCTGAATGAATCTGCATGAAAATAGTCAAGAATAGCACATATCCATACTTTTCATCACAGGTATAATGTTCAACACTTTTCACGCGTGTGAAGCCGCGGGAAGAAGCTAGTAGTATATAAAAACGAATATTATCTTGTACGATTCTTATTCTTACATGGCATGGAAATATAGAAAATAAGGAATTCACAAGACTGTCGGCGCATTAATCTTGATTGCGGAATGTACCTTCACATTATATGAACATGTAGTTCACAAGTATCTTGCATTCCTTGCTACCTAAGTCGATTTAGAAGCTGTATCGGACTCGGAACCTAAATCATGAAACAGTATAACGGAGATGAATGTACTGGGAGTTGTAGCAACAGATTTCTGGAAAGCCAAAATGATTCTGACGATGTTTTTCCTAAACAACACCCGATTGTTGAAATGGGTGAGTTCCAGTAAAGGTATACATTGTTACATTGTGGATTTGAAGCAGATGAAAACAATAGTGAACGTCAGGAATTCAACTGGAAACATTTTAATGAGCCCACGACTGGTGCTACTTTGCTTGTCGTCTTGACAGCCAATGACAGTTGGTCCAATGCCAGTTGAGACAACCAAACGTGAGCTGCCCGAGATGGTGTCAAAGACAATGCAACGGTGAATGTAGTAGTAAACTTCTGTAATGAACTATTTATTTCAACAGTGGTAACATTCAAGTGTTTTCTTTTTTTGGTGATGCTGCAAATATATCAGCCAATTCCATCATAAGTATAAATAAAAAAATAGCTTGATTTCGTCAACTAATCGAAGTTATTAATACCTAGACTGGTTACACACCTTCACACACACATACACTCATACACGCGCTGTCAAATGTGCATAGTGATGCAACTGGACCAGTGAACCGGTCCGCGTACCAATTCTTAAAGTTGGCCGGTTGCGTAATCGTAAAATATCACATATACAACACTAGCAGCCTCAGCAGAATATAATAACCTTTAGATTGAGCTAGATTTTGACTAGTCTATCACGCACTAATTGAGAATATTGAACGAGTAATTAAACGATAAAGAAAATTAGGTGATGTCATACTTGAATTAGCAATTTGATAAGCTAAGGAAGGCGAGGTTGAATATACAGTCAGTGCAGGTATTACATTGCGGAATCGGACCCAAGGAACAGGACCTAACTTATACGATAAGTATAATTATAGGTTTTCTGATACCGTCAGACACCCGTTACCTAAAGAACCTGCTAAAGTAATTGAACTTGATTACATTTTAAAGAGTAGTGGACATATTTGGAGCATTAATTTTGAGCGTGTTCGATTTCTCCAAGAAATATGTAGAGTAAATGACTGAGTACTTTACGAAATTGAAAAGGCAATAAAAGTACTAATTGCTATCGATATATTAACACCTTTAAGTACATGACAATATACATGTGTACTGTTACTCGAAAGCCGTAACATTATCAAAACAATTTATCATCTCACTCACTGTGAACAGTCGCGTGAGAGCTTTAACGAAAAGACAATTGACTATATCCCCATCTCTTTCTGACATTTCACTTGATTCCGACGTGTGAGAGGAACAAACGTTTATGATAGTAAAAACGCTAGCTTCAAATTAAACACATTAATCAATTAGAGTCAGTCCCAACTACATTTATTTTATTTCATTGTTCTTCGAGCAATTAATTTTGATTCTTTTCGGTTGAACCTATGAGAAATGGCGGTGGTAAACTGGTAATAAAACACGAGGTACTAAACTGTCAAGTAATCATTGTAGATTTAAAGAACAAATTGAAATTAAATGTCTATTAAACCTCGGAAATGGTGATAAAATAAAACTTAGTACAGCTACATAAATATCCACTTGCCACCATTTACCGAGTTAGCAACACTATTGCGGTATGTAAATTCTGATAAATGAAATCATGTCGACTATTATTATTTACGACCAAGATACGGACATTTAAGATCCTGTTCTCCAAAATATATTATACAGATTATGCGCTAAAGCATAAAATTCCGTCTCTCATAGTGCAATGCATAAATAAGACAACTTAATAGTATTTGCATGCGAATATTGAAAATGTTTCGACCGCTTCTATATTTTAACGTTTATAATATCCAAGCAAACTCCTTGTATCCAAGCAAACTTAAGGTCGCCGAGTATTTTATATATTCAGCATAAATTGGGTATATTATCACTAGGTATAAATTACGAATTTACAGGCTCCTATCCATTTGCAAGGACCTCTGGCAATTTTTAATTATTTGGTCTTCATATCCAAAGGTTTTTGGACTTTTACGTTATTGTACCGTTTTTGCTAAGGAATGTTAATTTTTGTATGAAATGATTGCGATCTTACTGTCTTTTGGGGAATGGAATTTTAATCGACTTGTTGCAAGACCACACAAGGCTGGTGTAATTGATTCGGCTTTTGTTCATTCTTTCTGAAGTTTAAAACAATTGAAAGTCTACAATGAACGTTCTAAAATACTCTTACCGATTTCAGTCTGAAGGTAATAAATAGTATTCGCAATAGTGACTATTCCTACTTCCCTAACAAAGGACAAAGACCGAGGACCACTTTCCGGGTATACCAAACTACGTAGTTTATTTTAGCCGGCATTAAATTCGTTTGTTCAACAGGATGTGGAGCAACTTTATAGGTAAGACAAAATGCACTAGAATTTGGAGCATGCAGTGTAGTGGGCCGTAAACCGCCCGTCGCACATACGGGTATTTGATACAAAAAACTGGCCAAAAGTCATTTTTACAATAGTAACCGCGCAGCTATCCTTTGTTATGTTTTAACAATGGGACACTCTATTCATTAAGAAACCGGTACCCAGAAGGGGCTAGAGCGCTCCATGCGCCCTCAACGTCAGTCGGAACTCATCTGTTGTGCTAGTGACACGTTTGTTTTCTCGGCGCTCGCAAATTTCAATTGCTGTTTAAGACTAATCATACTGTTGTGTTTAGTGCAAACCCCAAAAACCATCATGGAATCTTCAGGCACAGGTATGAACTTTATTTTGAATCTATTGTGCTACTGTTAGGATCACTTTTTCATTCTTTAATTGTACCATAAAGTCATGAGTATTTTTATGCAAAAAAAAACACGTAAAATAGGTTTCCTTCGTCAAATTAAGTATCAGATAAACATAGTTAAGCTAAAGTTTATACATAATCGTGTTCTTTGAACCTTCTAGATTTCATATCAAGAGACAAAACCTTCCGCCTCTTTCCGCCCCTATGAATTATAGCCTCTGAACAAAAATAGGTTTTTTTCGAAAAAAAAACAGTTACAGTTTGTACATAGCTTTTCATTTATGTATTTTGTAAGGTTATGTAAAAAGTAAGCGTTATTTTTAAATCATTGTGTATTTTTAAATGCTTTTTTTATTAGTTATTGTACAAATAAATCACCATAATGCTTGAAATAGAAAATAATGTTTTATTTTATTTCGATTTTATTTCACACGTAAGTCCCTTTGGAGAAAAGGGTATAGAAATGATTGGGTTATACTAAAATTAATATGAAAAATAACTAGGAGGCACAATTGACCCAAAATTACCAAAAAAAAGGTTTTGGCCAGTTTTTTGTATCAAATACCCGTATGTGCGTCGTGCATGCCAGTGCATGCTAACCTACCATCCTGATACTAAAGGACGGAGTAGCTTTCAAACGAGGCACGAGACGTGAGAAACACTTAAATGTAGCTATTTTCTGAATAAGCAGGGTGCAATGGAAGATGGAATCAAATAATTCATTCATGTTACACTTGAGTTCGTGATCTATTAAAAGCGCTGTCGTACTAATATTATAATTAGGAGAGTTTCGTTTTTTTATGGACTAGCTTCCAATTATTTATTTGTATAAAGCTTTACTACTCGATGTCTCATATATTCTGCATTCTATCTATTATAGTGGTATATTGTACCACTATAATAGCAAAAATATGACCTGAGGGACTCCGACAATGTCTCACCCCTTATTTATGAACGTGCGTTACGTTCTAATTACAGTTCAAATTCCAAACATTCATCTTACTCCTGTACCCAATTAGCCCCTAGTTTGAAATATAACACGTTCACGAGTTGCACCCTATCGAATATCAAAACGGTACGGCACGTGACGAAATATTTCAATATATGCAGAAAATAATAGACCAAATAGAAATGAGATCAGGATATAACAATGTTGTTGAATAGAAACTGCATGTGAATTTATAATATTTATACCATAAATATATAAAATTAAAGCTGGACCTAAAAACTAAGGTAAAACATATCAAGAAGCCATACAACAAGTCCTTTCCCCCCACTTCTGCTCCAAAAAGCAGGCTGGTCCAGATCACGTTGCTCACAAAACAGGCTACACACACGCTATTTGGTATCAAGTGAATGTCTCATGAAATATCAACCGGTGCAAGGAATGGGAGCATTTTTTGTAACATCTACTTTCACCAACCGATAGTGGATTCGCATCCGGTTCACTCTGTACCGTTGTCGGATTGGCCATTATCGCGATCGGGCAGTGCATTTTGAGTTGCTCTTGTTAACTTGGTAATGTGAAGTCGTTTAATGACACCGCTATTTGTCCGATGTTGTGTATTCAATGAGGTTTTGTTTGCCCTTTAGTTAGGAGTCTTTATAGAAATCTTCGTTTAACTCTTTTAACATTTACTCGTTCTGGAGATTATTTTTTTCTTTTAGAGACTAACTTAACAGGGTTTGACCTACAAACGTTTTATCTGGGTCAATTATAAAGGCAACAAAACAGGTGAAAAGTTCAAAATGAAATACAAAATAAAATTACAAGAAACCTTAAAGAATAAAAGTTTGACAATGATGGATTGTTACATTTTTTAAAGCTTGCTGAAACTAAATAAATTATTTAAGTAACAACAATTAATCATTTATAAAATCTCAAACATTTAAAACCTGTTTCTTGCTATCTCTTCAAGTATTTTTTATTTAAATCACTCTCTATTATTTGTAGATAGGTGGTTTTGTAGCAATGTATGTGCAAGAACCAACATGATTTTTATAGCTCATTCTACTGAGCAGTATTCACAGTTCTTGTTAGCTTAAACATCTGTTGTTGCAATCGTGGGACTCTAAGATTGGTGCGAAATAGGTCGCAGTAGTCATCGTATGAGAATTTCTGGTCTTTTGCTTCAACAATATATAACGATGCGGTCCGTAAGCAAGTAATTAAAGTATTAGATTGTGTACGATTGTGTTTTCGGTTCGATGGACAACATCGTAATAGATGCACAGAATTTTGTTTACAAAAATAACTGTACTCAAAAAAAAATACGAGTCCAATGTTGATAAAAATGTTAATATAAATATGTAGATATTGCTTAAGAATGTTAGTCCATATTCTATCATTTTAACACTTCTTTTGTTAATCTTCACATTACATCTTGTAAATTCCAAATTATACCTTTGTTTCAGATTTAAATAATATATCTCTATATTGCTTAAGTAAATCTAACTATGTCTGTGTCAGTTTTCGGATATTATTCTATAACACCATTTTCAGCACGTGTAATCATGAGAAACAAATGAAGCCTATAAGCGTCTACGTATCAACTTGATATACTCGTACTACATCTATAACAATAGATGGAAGATAATTGCTTTAACACCACACAATTTCATCAGAGTCCCGCTTCTTCGAATAGCTCTCACGGCCTTCCATATACATCGTTCTACATTGCTTTCTTTATCAAAACAAGTAATGACATCGAATCAATATAGCCCAGCAATGGTTTATGTGTAATATTTTTTTCTCAATTTTTCTCAAGTTCGATATTTAAGGGTCTGACGCCAGTCCATGGTAATATTTTCGCCGAATGCCGAAAATGCTTAATCGATATTAGTGATGTCTCATGAATATTAATTTTAGGAAATATTTATTTAATGGGACAAATGTTTGTCTTTGAATATAGTTGGCCCTTTATTATTCAATTTATTTAAATTGCTACCTTATTCAGTTAGATATCAAGTTCAAAATTGCAGTCTGTTTCTCAGTAAGCCTTGATATTTGCATTTGCGGGTACATCAATGCCATACCTTTTTTTAGTAGCCCTTGACTGTGGAATTTAATTAAGTTTGTATTGATCCTTTTGAGGCAACCATTTAATTAGATGTTCTACTTTATTTATCGGGAACTGAAAAAGTAATTTGAAGCAAAAACTCTTCACTACCGCAGCTTTAAAAATATTTTTATGAATGTTTTCCATATTTGTAATCTATGAATCTTTTAAAAATCAGCACATATATATGTATGAATTTGAATATCAATTGTTAGTATCTACGTAAAACCTCCCGGTTATAATAGATAATTTAGTAGCATATTTATGCATAATATGTTCTGCCTTAGGTTATACCTATTAAAAGATAAGAAAAATAATATGCAAAACTTTCCTTTAATCTCCCAGGTACATGCAGAAAAAGTTGTAAACATAATTACATACAGCTTATTATTGTACGCAGGCGAAGAGCTAACGCCTATTACATCCTACGCTTTACAATTTTTCCCACCACCGTCCGTAACAAATATTTTTCAAATCTATTTTCAGAAATCGAACTCAAAGGGATTTAGAATAAATTTTGTGCCCAACCCACGGATGATTGAAGTCCTAAATGAGCTTCCCTTATCGTTGGCGTTGATGACGTCATCAGCTGCGTACCATAAAATTTGTCTAGACAGCCTATGACGTCAGAGCTCGCAGTGACTGCATTAACAGTTGCTGCTCCATATAACATGTTATCATCAACTACCCACGGTGTGACGTGTGCTGCTCTACATTTTGTATCAGATTGGAAAATGGAACACGCGATACCATATTTTAGGCTGATTTTAATTTTAATTGCCATGACAAGTATAAATTTTTGATAATCCTAGTAGATAAATGGCTTTTTTTTCAGCTCAAGGATATGATTGTGTTTGAGTTGCATTTTTAATATAACTGATCAACCATTTTATTGTTTGTTTAATCACATAAGATGCAGTAATGTTTTCGCTTGCAACATATGTACCTACATACCTATATTTTATCGTTTGAGATAAACTAGAGGAAACAGAAGCCCCGGAGCGCAGTACTCCTAATCAGCGTGCGTATATGACTAGTTGTATAAACGTAAATGAAGGAAAGAAAAATGTAAGGGTCATAGCAGGTGGCGTTCTGTGGTTTTTACCTACCCCCATGGGAAAAAGGCGTGAGTTTATGTATGAAGAGGAAAACTAAACCGCCTTCCTTAATACAACATAAAATATATATTATAGCTCTTATCTCCTAATATAATCCGCGCAAGTCTATTTTAAGCTTCTATAATACACGTACGAGAAAGGTTTAAATCAAAGAGATAATAAGACTAGAAAGGCACTCTCGGTTTCAATTCCACGTTTCATTGAAAAATAACTAAGTTTTTGCGTCCCCATCCAATTTTCCAGTTCTCTGGCCACAGTTATCCGATACAGACGACGCAACGGCCACTGTTAAGGGATATATAGGCTTGTACGGTATCTTTTGTGGCTATTCTTTAGAATCTCATATTAAATGAGGGAGATGTTCGACATCAGGTGTTAATGGTTTTCTAAATATAGGACTTAGTGGTATTAGAAACTAGTAAACTTGCCAGTAAAAATAAGAAAGTAGGCAAAGAAAAGCAGGTGAAAACATTTTCAGGTTGATTTCAGAATGAATTGTGGATAGTCGAATTAAATTAGTTCAGATCACGCCGTAGACTTGGTAAAAGCTTTTAGACCAAAAAGGTTTCACTCCAAGATAGTTACGCCACCTTAGACTGAAACGTTCGTCTATCTAGCCCTTAATAATACACAGGTGGCCGTAATATTATTTTGACGTCACCTACTAATACGAGCACAAGTGTTTACGTACAGAAAAGAGAGCTGAATTAAGTTGATACCTCTCACTTATTGATAACCTTAGAAAAGAGGGTAGATGATCATATAATGCAGACATGAAAGAAAGCTTCGTTAAATTAACTCTTCTATTTTTAAACATAGTTAAAAACATCAAATTATAAGTTGAGAACGCAAAGTTTCCTGTACAAAAATTATTCATTGACTGGCCATAAATATTTATCAAGTTATTATTTTTATAATAAGAACGTTGGTAGCGGCGTCGTCGGGGGCGCACCGTGACGTCACGGGCTGAGCCACCATGGCTCATGTCGTCACATTTCGCGCCATCCCACGCTCGCCCACACACTGTCGCTGTTGGTCCATTTTTCTCAATTTCCCGCATATCTTACCCCGCCTGCGCCCACTTAGATAACGCCTGTAACTTGTAAATTGGATTTTCATACCATTTATAGTCATTTGTTGTTGAAGAAGGCTTTAGCAGCTTTTTATAGAACGTTGATCATTTCTTTTATGAGATTTATATGAGGGATTGGCTAAAGGATTATGTTCAGTGAATGAGTTGTGCTCAACTAAAACTTCAAAATGAATAAAGTGGAAAACGTAATCCTTGTGTTTGTATTAGAGAAGTTCCTAACAATAGACAAGGAAAATTTTTGAACATTTATATACCTACCTTTACCTACATTCACAAGGAAAAGGTGATCCAAGTTTAAAAAAGCAATTTTTCTGTAAAGAGCAAACGGGCAAAGAGTTGATCGGTACATTTTTTTCCATAAAACGTAAAAAGTTTAACGCTCGAAGATTGCTTAAAAATGCAATTTTTGTAATTAATACCGTACACGATAGTAAACTTCCTTTCAGATAATATTATCGAAGTCATTGTAGGCACAAAAGTATTTTATAAATATTTTGCATAATATTTGCCCTTGCCTTCATAATTAATACTTCGTTAAAATAATGATGTAAAACATTGTTAAATTATTAAAAAAAAACTACAAACAATTTATTACATAATTCATAAACAAAAACAGCTCAAATTTCAACTGTAAGTTTTCAGCTTCATAACTTTTTAATGATTCAAATATCGAACAAAAACTTGTATCTACTATTACTATGAAATTCATTCACATTCTAAGAAACGATTCGATTTTCAAAACTTAATTACACAATTTTTTAAAAGAATACACAACCAACCTTCATGGTTGACCTTACTCTAGATTTTCATAACTTAGTTATGATATATGAATGACCATTAGACCAACAGAGTGACATTTCAGCTCGTCGTTACGTAAATACTCACCCAATATGTATATTCTATGTTAATCGGATTTCATTGGTAATAACATTAACGAGACTTCGTTACGTGAACTTGCGTGTTACTGGAATACTTAGAAGTATTACGGAATTCGGTTCCCGTTTTGTTTTTTTTTAATGTTGATGTTTCTGTCTTGAGGCAAACGAATATTTTTTCAGAAGAAAGATTATAGTAGGTAACACTTGGCAGGCATGAGTTAGTACCCAAATATAGATTAGATACATGAAATACCTATGCTACTGTTGAAATCATTTACATAAGTCCGATGACTGTAAAAACATACAGTAAGCTTATCAAGTTATCACCCACATGACATTTATGACTAACATTTTTATCATAAATTGTTAGAACAACCACAACTATTAATCTATTCCTAGATATTGCCCTACTTTTGTATGAAACAGGCATATATACTAAGTATAGAGAAGTGGCCGTAAGTGGCCAACCGCGGCGAAAGCAAATTAATATGTCGCATTTGTTTCCTATCAATTAAACGGCCCTGAACTATTATCCCTTTACTTTATGCTCAGATTCTGGTATACCCTATTTGGCATGAAATGAGGAGGATGACACAAGAAGCACACGTGAAGAGCACGTGCTCTAAAAGAGTGATGAATGAATATAAATGTAAAGGTGGAGGGAGAGGAAGGTCAAAGAAAAATGGATGGATTGTGTTAGGAAGACAACAATGAAAAGGGAGTTAATGATAAATGCGACGGTAGGTAGAGGAGAACGGTAGATGAAAACCTGTTGAGCCGAACCCAAGTAACATGAGGCGAGCGCAGGAAGATCTATCAGCTAACTCATTATTGCATGAAATAAGCCCCGGAAACAAAAGTCAAACAAGCTATCTTCACACGGTAATTGTCTAATAAAAGCAGATAACACTATTATAGTATTATTTGTTATTCTACTACTACATATATTGTTACAAAGAGCACATGAATGATAACATACACCGCAGGAAGGAAGCTGAATTATCAACGGAAACTTTGCTCAAACATTTGAACTAAATTATCATCACTAAGCTAAGAGTTTTAGGATCTGATGTAATAATGATTAAGTTATTTTTATATCAACATTATATAAAATGTGTTTGTGTTTTGATTGTGGAATGAATTGTACCGGCGTAACCAAATATTTAAATAAGCAGATGCGTCTTAGTATTTGCAATGTTCCTTAAAAAGTTTAGGGAACCCCTTCTTTTCCTGGTGTAATCTTTATCGTTGACTTTTTATTAACATGTGTTGCATGTTTATGATCCCGAGATATGGCTGCGTATTTGCATATCCTCTTAACACAATCTCTTAGTTACCTTACAACACCTACACTTCATTTTATGAGACAGCGCTATCATAAATCCTGCCTGCCGCTCGTCATCTGTCACAAAGATTTCTCTAGCTTGTCTATGAGTACTAGTGAGCACGGAGGAACCTTCGCGGCAGAGACTAGAGGTGGCAGCAAGTATTTTTCTCGACTATTATTATTTTTAATGGTATGCGACATGGCCGAAAGAAAAAGGAATCAGTGATAGCGTGACGGTTGACAGGATGATATTGAAGAAGAAAATATGTTGCAGGAAAATGATGGTATGATCTTTCATTTTCGATGCAAACCAAATGTGAAGTGATTGTTAACAGTCGCCCATATAAACTGAAGACTGACTCTTGACAATTTCTAAGTATGGTTGTATCAGCAAAAACTCGCTATCCGTGATATTTGCGCAATCCTGAATTTGATTAGTAATAGCATCTGTTATTCTGTAGTCCCTGCTTGCGCTTCGGTTCCGTACTCTATGGCACGTTAAGTAGTAAGATTGGTACTAAGTGCAGAATGTCATCGTCTTCGCACGGTAACTCACAGAGTCCCAGCTAACATGCCCGAGTCCGTACCGTTACGGACACGTTACGTAACCGACATTCCTCATAGACGGAGCGTCCCGCAAACGATAACGAGGGCGCTAATTGGATGCGCATTGGGCACGATCCGAATCACGCACTATGTTATTTATTATCATTGTTTAAAATTTGATAGGCTCTTCGTTTTAGGATTATATGTTATCGGAGGAATAAGGATGCCACTAACCAGACTGAAAAAGAAAACAAGCAATGAAGATATTTTAAAATTCGAACACTATCGATTGTTTTATGAAAAGTTTAAATGTTGTATACATTCATGACTTCACACAGATTTTATTATAATTAAAACGTCTTGATTTCATTTGAATATCGTACTTAATTCCTACCGTATACTATTAGAAAAATATTATGTTTTAAAATGGAAACTGTTGTTTAGTTAAGATAACTATGTAGATCACTGCGTTAATCAAACACAATCTACATTTTAAATCAATCATGGCAGAAAACAAAATTACAACCTGATTTTATGCAAACTTGTTAATAACCATAAAGTACTTAATTATTTTTTTTATAGAAATAGACATTGATTTCCATACTTAAGAAATAGCATGTGTGCCGAAATTTCATCCAAACTAAATGATATCGTTTAAAAAAATATGTAAATTAGACACCTCATCTATTCTGATTAAAAGCAATCAGAAACGTCCGTTTATAAATGGCAGAAATATTAGTTCATTTGTATAGAAACACATGCTAATCTGATTGTCGGAGAAAAACATGGTATGTACCTGTCACCTACTTGTCATTCCTTGCATGTCGGGTAAGTCGACCAAGGGAAAGGGATACCGTTGTGTTCTTGAAGCGATGGGCCGCAACCTGCCACTACGTAGGTAGTCATTTTCTCGAATTGAAAGAGAGATTGAAACAAAGTTTTATTAGTCAAGACAATCGTGGCAACTTGACAGTTAAGAGACCCTACAACTTTCACGAGGTAAAAACCGAAAACACCTACTTTTCCAGCGCCAATTTAAATGATAAATCTTTTAATGCATTTTTTTGCGTCACATAGTTATCTACTAAATGTACAATAGATATTTTTGATAACTGCTCAAATTAAATAAATAAAAAATCCTAACATACCTTTTTACGTAATCGCGAAACACCAGGTTTTCAATTGCTTTTTCAGCTTACTGGTGGCGAATAATAATCTGCAAAAATGGTATGGACTGGGCATAGTAAGACTAGTAAGCCACCAATTTTGTTTTTCTAAGTTTATTGTATTTGTACTTAAAAAAAAAATGTAGTCCACGCGGAAAAAATCGTAATTTTATCATGTGCGAAAGCGTCGTCTATGCATAAGAATATGTTGAATACATCGCTGCAAAAAATACATTTTGTCTAAGACCTCTGGACCAGTGAGATCAAAACCACCGCTCAGAAAATTGCACGAACACAGTGCTTAATTTTCAGACCAGCTGAAGTTTTAAGCTGTTCAATGTGCCAATCATGTCAAGTTGGGTGTTAGCACAGATAACTCTGTTCAAAACCGAGCTTTGGGCTCATAGGGATTGATCGAAAGCTCTTAAGCCCAGCTTCAAAAATATGGCTTGATATATTTCATGTAAGCTGCTTTTGATTCGTTACAAAATTTTGTTGCGATGTTTTCAAGAATATCACATCTATAAAGGCATGATTTCAAACCACAACAACCTGGAATCCAGGAACGTCCAGATGCGTGTTCCACGATATCTAAGCATTAAGTACGGGATATGAGCCACTAAAGAATGCGATTGGAGGGCAAGCATTCAATGCTCTAACACCTCTGGTTTATTTTCTATTTAAACTCGTTCGCAGCAGAATACTGTCCGTCTATTGGCTGTTACAACATGTATGGGAAGATAGGATGGACATACAATGGTGTTATGATGTCTTTTACGCGCATTGAAACAGACTTGCCGTGTCTGGTTAAATAATTTCCTTTTGTAAATATAACAATGACTAAGCTGGAAGTTGCAGAAGTATTGTGAGGTCGTAAGGAGCAGATAAAGTAGGAAAAATGTATCATTCTTCAGACAAGATTCATTTTTATGTAGCAAAACTTGACAAAACAGATTTTTTTCCAGCTTAAAATATGTATGACTTCTAGCTACGTAGATCAACACTTTTGAATCTGTAGTTTATGCAAATTGTCAGTCTAATCGATCACCAAACAATTAAGCATACATTTATACAACTAAAGATTTATTCATTGTATAAATGAGTACACTTGATACCAAAAAGTAAGTACGCCAAAACGGTAACACTCGATACACTGCAGTGAAAACTATGTTGTAAGGAATGTAATTGCTCAATTACCCTCAGTAAACGGTATCTCGTGTCGATAAGGCAGAGTACATGAGTGACATGCGCAGGCGACAGTCTGCTCGATAGCCCAGATTCGAACTGACATTGCGCTCGATTCTGTACAAAGTACAATGTGCATTTTAGGGTTAATAGCGTATTCAAATTTCGAACTATGATTTGCAATTAGAATTTTGGTGTTGGTGTGTTGCATTTGAAAATGGAACTTGAGAAATGCGTAGTCATTTGTTTATTGTTTTCGTCATGTTTTTTTTTTGCGATTTTAGAGTGATAGTTACCAAAGCATTTCAATCAAAGAATTTGGATTGAAAAAAGTTGAATAAATACAAACGGGTGACAAAAGAGCTCGTTCTGTTAAAAAAGATACTTAGCTTTCTACCATAATCAAACGCATAATTTTCCCTACACCGGAAAATTCTACGAAAGAAAGTCAACCCCAAAATACTAGAACAATTCAGATGAGAACATTATCATTGCTATGCAACTAATTATAAAGCAATTTGAATGGGCCATACAAATTAGTACACCCATAGAATATAATAGACACTTATAGTCGCCGAACTAAATATTTTTACAGAGAAATGACGCAACTCAGTAATCCACTTGTGGTAATGAGTAAGTATGCTCTAGCTACTTTTCCACTGTTAATGCCTTCACATAAGGTGGAAACTCCCTTGGCAGGTTAGATAGTAAGTGTTCGGTAGATTTGTGATGCATGTCCAAGTATCGGCATAATTTCACATTCACAGCTCGGCAGTGCCAGAACGTGCTCGTCTGAATACTGAAGGGCCGTGAGAAAGCCGCGTGCCATCATGTCTTATATCGAATGCGCGAAAAATGCACTCTTTGTAAACAAGTGGGCCTTCTAGATAAATCTGATGACAGTTAGTTTTTATGCGTTAGATTGTTTGTTTGGTACGTGATGGTTTTTCTCTATGTTCGATGCTCTTACATACTTGAAGCTATATTCATGTCACTTGGTTTGCTTGGTATTCTTTTGTTTTGTGGAAAGTTAGACTAAATCTCATATTACTTAGCCCATTTTTGGAATAATAACTATCCCGAAATTAATGTGAAAACTTATAAGTGCGTATTATCTTCTATGATTGGCTATTGACAATCAATTAACCAATTGTAGCGCTTGACAATTCTTCACATTATTTTTGTGATCACTTTCGTTCCAGAACTCAAAACGTTTTGGGAACACATTTATTATGCGTACAGCTAAGGAGTGGAATACCCTGCCGGAGTATTGTATTTCCCGATAGCTACAATTTAGGCGTCTTTAAGTCAAGAGTGAATAAGCTATTTCTAGGCAAGCGTGTTTCTCCGTCGACCACATCTTCGCTTACCATAAGGTGAGATAGTGGTCAAGCGCGAGCCTATAAAGACAATTTTTTTTTAATAGTAAATAAAGTATTTTAGTACCCTGCCTTTTTAGGCCTAAAAATAGAACAACAATCTCTCCAATTAATCTCGCCCACTTTACCAAATCCCACAAATCAGACAGACAGGTTCACTGATTGTTTAATTATACACATAATCATATTGTCATTCGAGTCACTCTGTATTTAATTACCCCTCATTACGAACAATAGGGAGGACGCGATACTAACAATAACTCATTCATTCGTATTGTGAATGCTTTGATTTTAAACGAAGAAGATCGATTTATTAACCGGTGGTATCTTATTGGGGAGGGGAAGAACCATAGATCACCAAAACGTTTCGGCTGTCAATGATCATAGTCAGAATTGTCATGGGCCGTCAATGTCTATGAGTAAACAGTGTCACACAATTATCATCATCTTTCTGCCCGTATCCTATGTTAATGTTACCATATTGTTTTTCTTTCATATCACTGCTCACACAGTTCATTAATCTTTCTTTGGCCTACCCTTTCCTCTCCATTCATCCGAATTTATATTCGTATCTCTATTAGTAACATGCGTTTCATCTTTCCTCATCACTTTCAAACTTCCTCTAATATACTCATTTCTCACTTTATACATTCTCGTCTCTCCGCACATCCATCTCAACATTTTTATCTTTGCTACATGCAATCTCTTTTCATCTATCTTTTTCACAGGCCAACAGTCTAGTCACAGACTTGTAGTTTTTTTTCTCTCTTAGCTTACATACGCTTGGTTTTAAAGTAGTAACAATGCCGTTTCTAGTCAGAGGTCGCCTCAGTACTCTGTAGAAAGAACTTATATTTTTTCTAATTATTATCTATTGTTATTTTGATAAAAATTTAAGAAGAGCAAGCCAGTATGTGAAAAGTCTTGGTAAAAACCAAGGGATAAGTGCCCACTTCCCTATCCTAGAATTGAAGTGACTAAGGCTAAATGTATTAAAGGGAAACCTTAAGGCCGGGACTCCACCAAAGCGGAGATGTGCGGAGAAGTCCAAAGCGGAGAGGAGATGTTTTTTAAACAACCAATAGAATTTCGTTATTCACACATCTTTCGTCTCCGCTTTAGACTTCACCGCACATCTCCGCTTTGGTGGAGTCCCGGCCTAAGAACGTCCACCGTGGAAGAAAGAAGAGAAGTTTGGTGTAAAAATATGTTTTTGGCCAAAAGTGGACACACACAGGCAACTACACACACAAACAACAACTACTGAAAAGAAAATAAGGTCCTGGCAATAATGCCACAAACACCACAGTGGATCAAGAGAATGAAACTTTGAGGCACAGATAATATAATACTAGGTTGAGGCAACATCAGTGGTGGGTTTGACATCTCGGCATAAAGTACTAACGGGTGTCGGTGTATCAGTTTTGGTTTTCTATGGCGACCACAACTACTTTTATAATTTCGATGAAAAGGCTGATAGATATTAATATATAGGTACAGGTAAGCAATCAAACAACTAGAAATGGACGAAGCAAACTAAAATGTTTTAAAATTTAGATATGCTACAAAAACTGTTCTAAGAAAGTTAATAATCCGTATCAATATTTATTCAACAGCCTGTTAATTCATGCATAAGCATAGATTAAACCTGAATGGCACTTAATTAGGCACTTAATGAGCTAATTAGTGAAATCATGCGGAAAGGTGAAGAAACTTAGCATTTAGTGTTGTTGTCATGGTACATAATAGTGTTTGTATGAGTTTTGATTGTTTCTAGCTCTTTGTTATTATGTTCTATGTTATTGTTATTATGTTCTGTTATTGTTATGTATTGTGAGGCGACGCTGACGCTAAGAATAGAATATGGAGTCTTCAATTAGGTAGGTGTAGTAATACATGCCTGAAGTGTTTAATTAAATGAAGAAGCGAGGAATGTGCATTTACGTACCTACTGATATATACTATATTGTGTACTAGCGGACGCCTCGCGGTTTCACCCGCGTAGTTCCCGTTCCCGTGGGGATACAAGGATCAAAATTAGCCTATGTTACCCGGGGATAGTGCAGCTTCCCAACGGTGAAAGAATTTTTGAAATCGGTCCTGTAGTTTTTAAGTTTATTCGTTACATACAAAAAGATGAAATACGAAAAGGAAAGGTTCCTATAACAATTTCCGAAAGCTTAACAATGTAGCTGATATATAGATGTATGAAAATGTGTTAACAGATGACTTTTACTGGAAGATATCAGAAAAAAAAATCTGTTGATAACATAACTTAAAAACTCAAGTGCATGAATTGTTATTGTTTACTTTTACGCATACCCCAGTTCTCAACAGAAAACCAGGGCGTGAATTTCATCGTATCTTAACCCTTAATTAATTTAATAAAATTTATTTTAATGAAACATGGGTATCGTAAACGTATTTTAAACAAGAAGGCAAACAAGGAAATAAAGTTTCAAAATATTTTTTTATCAGAAATCGTTGGTCGTAAATGTCCTGTTGTTATCGCGTGTAATTTAATCTTAACATCTAGAGGCAGACACCATTTTACACTTCAGCATTGTGAAATCAAGATAATTAATTTTGAAATCTTACTACGGGTTTGTTTACCTACTGCATAGTTACTTTGTAACACATACTTGTAAATTCACAAGTTTAAAACATCGTAAATCTATTGTTAGATACTGTAGTCATTGAAGATACATATATCTTCAGAACATTCATTTATTAAGACTTAATGTTACAGGAATTCTGTACCAGTGGTGGTGAACCAGGTGAACATGTAAATTCAATTTACAAGTAGGTAGGTACTAAGGCTACGCTCCCAAATCATTTACTTATTCGTTTATTTTCAGCCTGCCCTGTCCCAGACTTCCTTTATTCATTCCAATTCTCTCTATTTTGCGATAATTTAGAATTTTGAAATAGCCCACGCACTGAAGTACATTCTTAAGTTAGATATCCATTAGAAAGACGTGATTAAACACCAAGATACCTCAAAACAAACACGGCGCTTTAAAACGGGACGCACAGAATCCGTCCCTTTTGCTCTAACCCAGTATAATACATCTGTCTCTGTCTGTGGTAGTTATGGCAAGGGGATGCCAGAGATCATCTTGAGAGCAGGTTGCGGTGACTTCAATTTGGTCCACGACATCGTTCAAGACTGCATTGTTTGAGAAATAAATCTGTTCTTGCACTTCTGGCCACAAAATTTATACGTTCCAAATGTCAAAAACATTAGGAAATTCAACAAAAAGAAAGAGAAAGATAGAAAGAATTTAATAGAAGATTTACAATCGTAAAAATGGGTTGAGTCGGATTCGAACAGCATTCTAAAACAGATTAAAGAAGGAATGCTTCTCATCCGCCTTATCAAAATCCTTCACCTCGAAGCAACACACGATTAAGCTTAATCCTGAAGCAATAAACATTATCTTTTTAAAACCATTCTCGAATTTTTCAGTGACAATACGAAGACACATAGACCTCACAAGCGATGAATCTTCGCATCGTGATGTTCAACTTCAAGGCTTCATACAAACTTGAACAAATCCTGTCTGACAGCCTTAATGTCTTCGTGATTTACGTATAAGGGTAGACTTCGGAGGAAAGCGGCTCCGGCGTTATTGACGCAGCGATTTATTTCGCAGATCAAGATTTTTTTTATTTTATTTTAGAAACCTCCAATGAATCCGCCCGCTCTGGGTGAAGCGGGAGGGCGTGTCACACTTTTACTGATAAAAACCCGCCCGTGCCCCTTCAGTTGCTTGTGCCAGGAGCGCGGTAACTCTCTTTCAAATTTATCCGCGACTCGCAGTTCAACCTGCGAGGTTGTCTACTGTTTAACCGGACTTAGCTATGGCGACCTTAGTAAACTAAAGCCTCCGTCCAGGGCACAAAAAATATATTTGAGATAATCTTGAAAATTCGAAGAGTGAAATCCACCAACCCGCACTGGGCGCGCGTGGTGGATTAAGGCCCATTCCCTCTCTCACAGAGAACACGCCTGTGTCCCATCAGTGGGAACATTAAAAGGCTGATGATGAAGGGCACCCTCTATATGGTACGGACCTCGGCTTAGGGCATCGCTGGGGGTACATCAAGGAATGGGCTAGATTTGATTATACTTCCGCAGCGGCACTGCGACACTAGACGCAGCGCTTGTCGGCAACAGTAACAGTGGTTTATCTCGTTTGCGTAAGCGACGCGTACACGGCGGCGTTTAGGACCATTTTTTTCGCGAAGTTACAGCGGCGTCGGTGACGCCGTAGCCGGTTTGCTCGGAAGTCTGCCTTAAGAAGGTTCGGGAAGAAAAGTTTTATGTCCCATCTACATACATTAGTAAACGTTTCAGATTGCATGCAGTTGAGACGAATACTAATCATTTGCTGCAAAACTGTGGTGTCGCAAAACAGTTTTTATAGGCTTTGTCCTTTAAAACCGGGTTTTTTGGTAAGAGAAGACACTAGTGTGTTAGAAGTGTGATGCTGTTCACATGACGCTAGTTTTCCAAGAAGGTTTATGCAAGAGTGACCTTTATAGTACACAAAGATTTCGCCAATCAATAACTAAGTTAATATTAATTAAGTATTTTTATTGAATCATTTACAAGTTATAAAATGCGAGGTCCTCCTAAGATTAACTTCGGAAAAATCATAAAATAATCAAAAGCAATAAACTTACTTGTAACAGGCTGCTAAGTCATAAGTACTAACATAACATAACACCAATATTCACACACTTAGTTCGCAATAAACGTTTTGACTTTGACTTAGGCGTCATTTGACTTCAGTGAAGGTTGTATAGGCGTCCGCCGTTGTCCTAATCGATCCTAACTACGCAGTACAGCAGAATTGGATTGATTATCCCGTGAGTGTTGTAGAAATCAATGTCCAACAACAAGGTTTTATACTCCATAATTTATATTGTTCTACAAACTTTTATTTATTCATATAAATCCAGATTTTACCAGCGGTTTCACCCGTGTAAAAGTCGGTAATAATCCCAAACGATATTACTGGGATAATAAAAAGTATCAGTGAAAGTATGATTCATCCAAATCTGTTCAGCCGTTGAGACGTGATTGATGCATGCAGAGGATGCAACTGAGTAGGAGTATTTTTAACCCCCGACGGAAAAAGAGGGGTGTTCTATGTTTGGCGTGTGTACCTGCGTGTTTGTGTATGTGTGTATCTGTCTGTGGCATCATAGCTTCTAAACGGATGAACCGATTTTGATTTTGCTTTTGTTTGAATGGTGACTTTAACGAGAGTATTCTTAGCTATGTTTGATGAAAATCGGTTCAGCCGTACAAAAGTTAGGGGCGTTTTACTATTTGAATCGGGCGGTTTTCGCAAGATGTGTCATAATTACGTGTTTAATAGATTGACGATCGAAGCGTGTCAATAAAAATGTGTCGGAGGCTTTTAAATAGTTTAAATTTTACTTGTACACATGGAGCGATGAGTAAGATGTAAAAAAATTTACGCCTTTTCAAAAAAAATGCAGTGCTATAGATACAACCAAATTCCCAGTAAGCACCACGATCAATAGACAGCCCTAAAAAACGATCCATCACCAAAAAGTTATAGACGAAAAAGTTCCCAGCAAGGTCAATAAAAAAGTTCAAAATAAAACGGGCACAAATCGAGTCTACACCGAGTCGTGATAGTGTTAACAGTAAACTATCGAATCGAATAACGGTATCGAATAACTGACGGTCCATTGTGACTGTCGCGATACTATTCGAGATAGCGAACGTTTTCGAACACAATAGTTGCGATTTTCGCATATTAATTTCGATCAAATGATTCATGCGAATCGGATAGTACTAATTGGTCGTCATTGTTTTGTAATTGTTTGAAAATATTTGCATTCATATCCGCACTAATAATATGAATGCGAAAATAACTTTGTCTGTCTTCTTTGTTACGTTTTTACGCCAAAATCATTGAAACAATTTTGAAGAATTTAATTACGGTGATAGATTGGACCTTGGAGATGGGCATACCGTGTATTTGTCTCTGTCACCTTTTTTTATGATTTCTGATTTTCACGCCGGCAAAGCCGATATCACATTTTTCCTTCCCGAAACACTTACTTTACGCAATTGTAGTCTTATTACAGAACAATAATAATTTGTTACGAAGCAAAGAACAACATTATCCAAGCCGGTAAAATTAATTAAAAGATAGCGAATGTCTACAATCCGGTTCGTGGCTTATCTTAGTTTGATCTTCTTTCTACCAAGAGATATACGCGTTACGAATTTCGTTTTAGATTCGTCATTGTATGATGTAGAAATTGGCATCATCACAACATAGTATATAAAAAAGCCGCTTTTCGCGTCTGTCTCAATATCCGCTAACGCCTCCTAAATCACGCAACGGACTTTGGTGATGTTTTCACCATCAGTTAGATTTTTTTGCGGAAGGTTTGCGGTCGGCCCGTGACAAATTTTACAAGAAAACTTTTCTCGTTTCTCACTCTTTCTATTGGTGAAAACCGCATCAAAATCCGTTCAGTAGTTTTTGAGTTTATCGCGTGCAAACGAGGCGGGGGACTTTATTTTATAATATGTAGTGATTATTTTTTTAAATTACACCCGTGTGAAGCTTTGAGGTTGCTAGTTAAATACAAAAGGAGGTGGAGGTAAAAAGTTAGTTTCGAATCACTACGAAATTTGTGGTAAAAAAAAACCTAACAGAGATTTCAAGTGTGAGACCAAATCCTCGGCTCTCTGATATATATAAAGACAGCCGCAAAGGGACAGAGCGATGCAACAAAGCGTTTACATATAAATTGTACTAAATTGCTCTACAGAATAGAACAATCTTTACGAAAAAGGAAGTGTATCGCTGTCGTATTGTTGCATCGCACCTGTCTGCGGGAGCCCTAAATCTGCAATTTGAGCCGAATAATCGTATAGTGCAGAACCCAAATCGCATCTCTTATAAAAAAATAAGTATTCTTACTACAAAACGCCGATGTCATGTCGCCGCAATCCATTGAGTCATGGTGACTTACCTGCAAAAGGAAAGAGTTATTTATAAAAAAACATGTCCAAATTCGTATCGGTATTCTGTCAATGTTTCATTATGAACTCGTCAATCGAATTTTAAAGCAGTTGTATCGCTTTAAAGCCAAGAAAGCTCTGAACATAGATTTTAGACTATAAAACAGGTTCCTACAGATACCTATGTGCTGAATACGGGAGGGCAATGACATAGATAAATTAAGAATTTAGCCCGCGGACTGATGTTCGTAGCCTGATAAGTCGTTAGATCGAATGAGGAGCCAAAAAACCGCCCAATATTCAACTTTAAAATTCGAATGTAATCAGAATTGCATTCCAAATTGAAACTTGATAAATCAAAATCAGTTAATAGGTGATTGATAACGAATTGTGCCACAGATAATGCAAATTAGATCAGTTTTAAATATAAATTAATATTGTTGATAGTCGTAATTACTCATATTTTTTTCATTATGTAATTAAATAATACTAAAGGTGTTGTAATGTGTGTCTGTTGATGTTGTATTTTCGAGTTAAATATGGAGTATGTCAACAACTTATCGTAGTATGGCAACTCGAGAAATTGGGCCACTATAGCACTTGTGAGCCAACTTATCACTATTTATTTGTGTACCAAGTGCAATCTTTAATAGCAGACAAGTTCATTTACTTTTGATAAATATGACACATGTACTATAATTGTGATATTTTGTAAAAAGTATAGAGAGATGCAGATGACTCATTCACTGACGGAAAAAGACACAAGGATGAAAAGAAAACTATTGGGGCACTCGAGACCTTTTCAATTTGTTTTCAAGAATCTACTGTTAAGACAAATAAGTAATAAAAAAGACGTACATTTATAAATGACACAAATAACATTTTGCCCTTCACATTACCAAATGTGTGAACAGCATCAACACTTTAATGTCTATAAATAAAATCTTAAGTTCACTAGTATAAGAGACCTTTTCGAAGCAACTTTCACTGCGGTATAGTTGCGTTAACCTATTGTAGAAGGACAATGGTAGTTTTCCACTTTCACACGCCCGCGCCCCTGGTGGCGAACCAATTTATTCATCTGTGGTGATCGATGAATGATACCGTGACAGAAGTTGAACGAATGAGATCGAATGATATTGAGTGAGCGTGATAAGGATGTTTGACTGTTAATGGAGTTGATAGGTTTAGGTCCTGTAAATAGAGCACCTTTGGTTTATTTGTAATCCGCTTGAGTGTTGAAGTTGCACAAGTATATAAATACTTACTGCCTAGTGTAGGTAGGTGTCATCAACCTACCTACATAAATGATGTCCGATTTTCAGTTACCTATTAACATTAAATGCGATTGCACTCGAAATTCGAAAACATTTCAGCTTCCATTTTTAAATTCGTAATTGACTGAATGAAATTGAAGTACAAAGTGGAAATCGTTTTACATTTCCTTGATCACCTTGCATAAGTAGCGCGATAAAAACGAATTAAGTTTCGTTCAGTTTTATTTATTCACACTTTTGATATTTACGCGGACTATAACTTTTATGTAACGGCCATTGACAATATTGATGTCCAAGATTGTGTCTTAAAAGCTGTCAAAATCTTGGTTATAAATTTATTTGATAGTTCGTAAGTTTTAAAGTCCGTAAATGTAAAGTATAACAAAATAGCATGTGCATTACAATATTTTCAATGATATCGAGTGTCAGGACACGCAGGTGTGCCTGTGGTCGGCCTTCGAAGCCACCCCAACGACATTCCAGTGTTTATGGACTCCATGCGCTATGGGAACGACCTTGTTTGCATCGTGTTCAGGCCATAAAAACGATTTAATCACACGATATCATCTGATTGTTGAAAGAAGTGACAATATTTTTTATACATGAAATAATGTAAGGATTGCATAATTCAAGTGAGTGCATATTGCATAGTTTTGTTTTTATATGAGCCTTGAAGTTAAAGACAAAAATGGCATTAAACTAGTTTATTTTGATTTTTCATGATAACATAATATTAATTAATTTTTGATTATCAGATTTATTAATCTATATAAACTTATTTATTCAATTTAATAGGTAGCCAAGAGATCAATACAATGATTGATGTGCAGACAATTCCATCAAGATATAAAATAAGTTATAACATTTATAGGATAGGTCGTAAAACACGAACTGCCCGTAAAAATGAAAGCGATTCTTATATAAAATTTCAAGATTTGCTAAATGCGTTCACGACTCACGTGATGTTCAATTGGCAAAAAAAGGTTTGCACTTAAGGAGTTAACCTAAGTACTTGGTGGTTTTATTACTTTTTCTTGGAGATCAGTATGTATAACAAAAAAACCCTTTTCAGAAGTCCTTGTTTATCAAAGGTTGTTAAGTCCTTAGAGGTATTTGATTTTTATCGGTCGTCACTTCCGATAAATGCAATCGATAAATCTGTTTGCTGCACCTTTATTGATGAATACTAGTGTTATAAACCCTATTAATAAGGAATCGGCAATTAAAAACTAATAAATTTGTTGAGATGCTACTTCCAGCGGCTTCACCTGCGTGCTAGTCGGAAATTACCCGAAGGGAACGTATTCCAGGGATAAAATTTATCCTACGTCCATCAACAAGGTCCAATCTATAAATTTTATCAACATTGTTTCAGTGGTTTTTAGTAAAAAGTTACAAACAGACAGACAGAGTGACTTTCGCAATTTCGATGCATTCGATTGTTTTGTCGTGCAAATTCTGAGCACGCACTTTCTACTTTTCCTCTAGATTTTAACAAATTAATCAAGGAATTATATTTGATCTATTCAGCAGATTACGAAAAAGTGTTGATTCAATCATTTCGTTCTTGTTTTTCTAACCCAGTTTGTTTTGCAATCTCATTAAACAAAGCGAGTGCGATGCGTATGCACATTTCAAAAAAATGCTTGAGTCAAATAAAATTTTCGAAATTGGAACGCGCATTTTATGTTTAAACCTTTGCTTGGTGTTTATTTTTGAGGTCTATGGACCAATAAAATGGGTATTACTTTCGCTTTGACTGTTTTACAAGAAATTGTGAAAACTTCGCAAGTCAAACAGGATTAAAAGTAGTTATAGTTATATTTATCTGATATACTTATAAATAAAAAACAATTGCCTCATGTGGTATGAGAGATCATCGCTTGAGAACGGCGCCACCGATATAGATTGCTTGACAAGTTTGATTGAAAGATTCTTATTTTTGGGACAATTTACCAGAAATTTAATTGCAGCCATGCGAAGCCGGGGTGGGTCGCTAGTTTCCAATATTTGTATTCATTCCCGCTGACGATAAAACCATCTGTACAATCACAAATATTTCGTTGACACGAATATTAAAGTTAACAGACGTTTATTGCATTTCCTGAATTACTGAATTCGTTTTCATCAAACCGTTCACTTTCTGTCTGTCTTTTAGTCACGGTAGTAAACGCTTTCAAATTGTCTGAATGCTTTGTATAAAGCAGTTTTATATGAAATGGTTTTATACCAAGTTGTAACCGTAAACAATACATCAGATAGAGGATCATGTTGAAACAATAGTACATTACTGCAGCGGCCAGCAAAAGAGGCATTGATGGACGAACGTGTAAATGTGGGCCGAGGCGAAGCCGAGGCACACATATGTAAGTCCATCAATGCCTAGTTGTGGCCAAGGCTTGTATAGTGCTTTTCTCAAATAATGCGCGGAAATTAAAACTGAGTAGTACCTACAACTTATTTTTTCAAATATACTCTTGAAAATCAATGACGAAAACGAACTACAATAATTTTTACCGCCTTAGGCTTAGCACGCACAGAGATTTTTATTCGCGTGAATTGTTTCCGCCCATTCTGCGGCCTATGGAATTGTATGAAGCAGCAAGCATTGCGGTAAAAAAAACCCGCGGGAATAATACTACAATAATACGCGCGAATAAAAATCGCAATGCGTGTAGCCTTAAAGTTTTCATTTGTTTTTTTTGTCAATAAACAGCGTTCTATTTGCAAGCCAGTTCGAAATTTAAATAAAACCTTTGATAAGTTACTTCCTTGGTTGCCATGTTTTGGAGTAAAAGATCGTTCCATTTTTAAATTACACGACAGATATGAGTTTACTATGGAATTTATTTGGCCGCTACACACGACAGATATGGATTTTCATACAACTTTTGCCGGCCGCTGCTCGCATGTATTTGGCCAGTACAGCAATTGCGATTTATCTCGAAGAAGGTTGTCAAAATAATGCTCAAATTTCCAAGCATGTTTGAGAAAATTGTATTTATGTTTCTCTTTGACAAATTGATATTGCTTTGACATTATTACTACTGGGGTGACAGAATATTGTTTTTTTTTTTAATATTAGTTCCTGACGGAACAGGCTAAGGTCTGAGACTATGCTGCCTAGTCATCAGTTAGTATTTTCATTCTTTAGTATGCATTAGAATGCGGGTGTAACATATTTTAATGTTTTTACAGTATTTGGCAGCAAAATGTATCAAGTCAGCCTTCCCAGTAAGCTTTGCAGAGGTAGTCAATACTACAATAAAATACTCCGCTCCACTATCCCGAGATCACTTCTGTCAATGATTTTACATATTGTCCAGTTGCGTAGACAGTTGAGACACAAAACTACACCAATTTTATATCACAATATCCACTAGAAATCAATTTGCAAAAACATATTAACAGCCGCTGAACTGCACTCGAAAAAATCCCGCCAAAAACTCCGACAGAATATTGTTTTAACTTTCACGTCATGTGTTTTCTTTTTTTAAATTATGAACCGTGGGTCCGCTGTCGTAGAAATATCGTCTCCTGAAAAATTCTTAGCAGCCAGCATTGCAAATCCTAAAACAAGGTTGACCTATGGAGCTTTTTATATGCAGTGCAAATTGGACTTTCCGGCAGTGACAACTAACTAAGCAACTGCGTAAGATTTTTGGAATAGACTTGTGTATATGTCAATAAATTTTTCAATAGCTGGTTTACAATAGTCTAGATTATATCAAAAAGCTAGTATCATTAATTTATATTCAGTCATAAAAACCTGAAGAAACACTTTTCCTTCAGGTTTTTATGACGGAATATAAATTAATGAGTTTGTTGAACTGACACAATCATTTGCAGACTGTCTCATTTTGATTAGTATATCAGTAACAAATTAATGTCATCTTAAATAGTCATTTATTAAGGCTTAACCCGTATTGAGCAATCTAACTTGTTAAGTAGGTAGCTGTTTTGATACGAATCGAGTCTATTTTTTGCTGTCGTTATTTCATCTTGGTGGAAATCTTGATAATCGGTAGATTGGTGGTAACCAAGCGCCATATTAATTCCTACTAAGTTTTTTACGCCAGTAAACGCTCCCGTGGGTTATTCTACAGGAAATTCATCCTGCATTTTTCCAAGATAAAACTGGTACACACACTAGTAACAGGTGTGTGTAGCAGTGAAACAATTTTCGTAGTCGGATTACCAGAAATTACCTGTCAGAAATTCTTACAAACAAATGAATTTTGACCTTGCTGTAACATTAATTTAGGTAGATGTAATGAAGTGCAATAAAAATCTCTTTAACAAAAAAAAATAACCGATGAATTATAGAATTAAAAAGAAAAAATAAACTTTAATTTTGAGGTGGCGCCAATCAAACAAACTTGCAAATTAAAAACCTATAGCGTACAATAATTATAGCTAGGTTAATCTTCGTTGATAGTAACAAACTATCAACGAAGATTAACCTAGCCGGCTCAAAATGATAGTATTTTTTTTTTTTTTTTGTTATTTCGTCGGTGATTTTTTTTGTTATAAAGGTTTTTTTTTCGCTTTTTTGTTTACTTAGTTTCAACAGAATATTTTTTTTATACCTTTATGAGTGGACATTATTTTTAAAATTTAAATGGGATCAACAATAAAGTATACTTTTTCCAATAAAAAAAGTTTTTTTTGAAATCGAACCACTATAAAAAGTTATGCGTGGATCCTAAAAATATTCAAATATCGAATTGAGAACCAGCTCCATTTTTTTTCATGGGTTCAAAATCTAATCAAACATGCAAAATATAAAATGAACTAGTCACTCAAACAGTTTATTATTTTTCTTCAGCGTTTGAAGAGCGAAAAGGTTATCGCTTGCATAAAAATAGTTCGTTGTTTACTTTATTTTCTTTGTGAGTACAGATGCATAATTATTTGCTCTTAGTAAGAAACTAGCATTCTAAATTTATAAACCGTATTTAAACAGGTTTTACTTTTTAATCGGAATTTTATAGAGGTGTTCATATAGATACCAAAGACACAATGGATAAACTGTGTGAAACTTGGTTGTGACTCTAAGCGGGGTGATAGCATAGATAACAACTAATAGAGAAGTATCTATGGAAGAAGAAAACATGCTGCGCCGACCGCAAATGAATGAGGACTTCCGATTTTGTGCTCACCAGTTGGCGCCACTGGCGAGTAACGTCCTTACAGCTATTAAACGTTGTTATTAAGCGCACGGAAGCAAAGCTTAAATTAAAATTATTTTCGATGCCGTATATAAAATCGAGTATAATAATAATAATATAACTTTATTGATACAGATAACCGTTGTTACAAACGTACTTAGCGATTAGGTTACAAGTTCAGAGTAAATAACGGTAGCTTAAATAATGGAAACTCTGTCTGCCTAAACTAGGGGAAACCTGTGACTTAGGAGTCAGTGTGCTGCAGATTCGCGCAGTTCCCTTTTTTAAACATAAAACTCTATTAAAGCAGTGGTTGCTAAAACCCGCACCTTTCTTAATTTGCCATATTTTGAAAATATTCACAAGAATAATATAAAAGTAGTAAATAAACTCGCGCTAAAAGCCAAAAAACTATGGAATTTGACATTTTGAAGACCTCACTCTACACCAGCGCCCCTAACGGTAAATTCAAACGCGATAGCCTTCATTGAGATAAGGGCAAGAGGATTATTGGATTGCTTTTCGTACCATAGCATTCCTACAAATACAGCATGTAATAGGTATAACTGTAGGAAACCTGTAATAACATAAACGAAAGCACACATTCCAAAATCATAAAGTAGATTAAAAGTTAAAAACCCTGTACCTCCTACATAATTACTACAAGAAGTAACAAACTACAAAAGCGAAAAAAAAAATTGCCTAAGGAAAATATTCTTATATACGTAGGGTTTAGTCAATAGTACGGACGTCAAAACAAATAGCAAGCACGCCATCTGGTGGCAAAGCAAGAACAACTACGCATTGGCGCGCTTTTTCTAACCGCTGGCGTGGCGGGGACAGCAGGAGCAGAATAAGGCAGTTGCGACACATACCTTTCGTTTTATATTTTACTGCAATTCAATACAGAACAGCAAAAAAGTCAAGCTTAATATCATCCACTAACTAGATTCACCGATTTGCTTTTCAGTGTCATGTTGTTGTATAGAATACATTGCAAAAGGATCATTTGCATTTCAAGTT
The DNA here is from genome assembly GCA_964057195.1 of Orthosia cruda. Lineage (NCBI taxonomy): Eukaryota > Metazoa > Arthropoda > Insecta > Lepidoptera > Noctuidae > Orthosia > Orthosia cruda. The sequence goes on from OZ059838.1 coordinate 24,596,398, forward strand.
TCTTTAGCGCTTTCATGTTTATTTTTATGATCCTATTTTAAGCTGTACAGCTTTTGCTACAATCGCTTTATATACATGGTCACAGACGATGAAGTTAATTTGATTCTGGTCTCATAAACTTATTTCTCTTTCACATCATGATATTTTCTTCTGTGTCACTGGTATGACTCGCTTGCTCACTTTGCCACTTTGTTGGAAGTTGCGTTTTCATTGACAAGAACATTAAAACCCCAATTATACAAAAGTAATGTATGAGGAAAATTTATTATACAATTGAACACCTTTCTATATGATTAACTTAATTGTATAAATTACTTCGCGTACATAAACTGATAGCTATGAAACCGGTTGTGTGTCTACCGCCTTAATTGCGTAGGGCTGCCCTGTAAGAATGCGGACTTTTATGTTATTTCAATTTTCTTCTTATTTTATTCTATTTATGCGTCGAGAGACTTTGAATGGTTTATATTATTACAAGCTTTCATTTAGTCACCTGTTCTGATGTGGTATGAAATGGTATCCTATAAAATGAATTATTTTGTAGTAGTTTTAATTATTTATTGCAGCCTAACAACTATCTGAAATATATAAGTTTTTAAGCTGACATGGTCACAATCACTAGAACTAATATTTGTTTGTTTGTTCTCGTGATCATGGCGCTTGTAACGGTGCCGAAATATCGAGCTCTCAACCAAAAACAAAATATACATCGTAAATATCCCGAAACAAATATTAATTCTAATATCTTAAATAAATATGTATTATTGAATAGGAACCTTTACGTAATTTACAACTAACGATATGAAAAACCAAAACAAACACAGTTACTACGAACAATTTTCTAGAAACAATTTGTTTCCTTAACAAGAACAAATTAATTAGAAACATGACTATAGCAATCAATACAAAGAACTTAGTTACAGAAACCCTATAATTTGGCAAACAAGTTGTTGGGCAACCCTACGCACGTGTAAGACGGTACTAATCTCGGATTTAGCCAAACCAGTGTCGACGATCTCTCGCAGTCAAGGACGACCGAGCGAAATTGTGGACTGTTTCACATTGTATACTGATGGGAATTGTGGACTAAGTATCCAATGTGAGCGATGCTATGGTATAGAAAAAGTATTTAAATATTTTGTTGACTGAAGGCCTTAAAAGGGAGTCAGTAATAGCGTGACGGTTGACAGAAGGTATGGAAAAAACAAATGCGTTGCGCCGACCCCAAATAACATGGAACAAGGGTAGAAAGATGATGATGTTGATTGAAGGCCTTGAAGTTGCAAATATCGGTGTAATAATTAAAACATTTCATATCATGCCAGTGCGGGGCAGTTGATATGAGATTCCTGCATTTTAAAAACCTTGCTAGTTCTAATCAAATTTCAAGGACCAGTACCTGTGCCTTTTTATAGAGTTTAAAAAAATCTGGAATAACAGGATTTAATTAATACAGTTTGACACTTGCCTTTTAAACAACAGTTTATTACAAAGTTTATTTTCTTTTTATTTGTGGAACAAAACCAAAACGTGTACTTATCGCTTCGTGTAGCTTTCATCGCTTACCTAGGACGAAGGACAAATAAACACGTGGATAGGGCATCCACGTGTTGTGGAACGTTGTTCAGAATACATTATGTAGGAAAATAAGGAGTAAGGTTTTCCAACACAAGAAATTTTACTTAATTTGCACCATACGCAGCCATTCGCTGTACACAATGGCTTGGCATTTTGAACAGTATCCATTGATGGCTTGCCAAATATTGTAACTAACTTCTGAATACATGGTTAAATTAAAGTAACAAGCAAATCTCCTCAGACGTGATTAGTATCGCATACTTTTGTATCTGGACGACCAAGTACAAAATCTAAACTTTTAATTTCAATTTCAGGCAGGTAACTGCAGCTCATTACAACCAATGGTCCATAGCAGCCCTGCCCAAGAGTCAAGCCTAGCTATAGACCGACAGATTAACAGAATGGTCTCACCATTCCTAGGGTAGCAAGAGAGATGTCGAAACCAATCAGCGAACTATCGGCTGATAGCTCTCCACACCCGCGGCGACACTCAGTCCGCTTATGTACTTTTATGTTTCATGAAGTTTTAATAAATAAATAAATACAATTTTTCCGTACAGCGCAGCTCCTTCAGAATGGTCTCAGTTAAGCGGTCGGTCTATAGTCCAAGAGTGGGTTGATATAGACTCATAGCAACAACTGACTAAAAGGCATCGGCTGCTGGCTGTGTAGAAAACTAGTAGTTTTTCATTATCAATCACAGCCTGGCTTCGCCCACTGCTGAGCAAGAAGAGTCTCGTGCCAATCCCCATATTCCTATACCAGCCTCATCGAGGTTCTACAAGCAATGGGAACAAAGTCGTCTGCCCATCTCTAAAAACTTAGTAGTTACTTGAAATTAAAAGTAAGCACAGATTTTCTTTTGTTTTAAATTCATAAGTTATTGATACTCATCACATTTGAGCAGTATAATGTATCCATCGATGGTTTGCCAAATATTTGCAGTAGCCTTCTGAATACAAATGCAGCAATGAACGTCGAATTATGTAGAATATGAGTCATTGTACGGGAGCTATTTAGTGATGTGGCCACACCCGCCTTGTCATGGTACAGTTATTCGCGAAGCTTGGTGTCTAATCATATTATAATTTTTCTTGTTCTTTTGTTATGTTCATAGATATACTTTTCATTGGCTGTTCTGCTTGTTGATGACAATATTGTAGAATGTTTTTTAACCGATGAAAAAAAAAGAAGGTTATCAATTCAACACGTTTATTTTTTGTATATGAGTACGTGTAACTTTTTATAGAGTGGTCTGATTTCAAAATAGATTTTTTTTATTAGAAAGAGTATATCTCGAAGTTGGTCCCATTTAAATTTGAAAAATAAAATCAAAGTAGTAAAAAAGGAATAATAATTTCCCTTCGGATATTTTTATAAGGTCATTTTTAAAGAATCTTTTCTGTTCCAATCTCTTAACGAATCTGATGAGTAGTCAATATCTGTAGGTATAGGCTCTGAATACGAGTATTTTACCATTGTCTATAAATAGTATGGACGACCGCGATTGTTACTAGGGGCTGACTAAAACCAGGCCACCAATACACCACTGATCACAAATTACTTCTATTCACAAATAGGTCGTTGACACGCGAATTATACAATGATAATAACAGGCTTCCTACCAAAAACCGTCTTCTAATTATTATTTATTGGACACGAGATTAATGGCCAGTGTCTAATGATCCGATCTATGGTAGCATGGTAGTCTATGTTAGGGACGAGAGAAGTATCGCCATCAATTATATCGAAATTTTTTGGGTGAAATGTATATAGTGGTTTGCATCTATTGATAAAAATATTAAAACCTAGATTTGTTTGTGAACAAGACTATTGTGCGATTTTCTTTTTTGCGGATCTGAATCCTAGCCTTTTGAGCTTGGGCGTTCAAATTGGTGACAAAATAATACAAACAAACAAAGTGTATAAAAGCTATCGTTTTTCATACTCTTTATTTGAAATATTAAATATATCTGATGGAAATATTTTTATCACACAAAAACACCAAAATGTTGTGTTAAAAATATCGATATAAAGTAGTTTCGACAAGCCTAGTCCATGTTTTGGTCCAAGAGTTAAGAAGTGACGTCAATTCATGGCGTTATTTATTGACACGCTAAAAACCAGATTTGAATAGTTAGGAGTCTAGACATACAAGATGTTTGAAATAAAAATATGTTTCGAGTACAGATGTTAGCTATAAACGAACTGAAACATTATTTAAGGCTTGATAAATTAAATGCAGCATGGTTTGAAGGATTTTAAATGGCGAATTTCTCAATGCAGATTATTCTTGAGTATGTGTGAAAATCTTTTGTTCCTAATATAATTATGTCTTAGATAAAAATACTTATTTGAGATATAGCCGATTTTTTAGGGAAATCCGTAGAAGGTTTATGTACTGAAGAATATTCAATCTCTGTTTTGAATCGAAATTAATAGGCCTGAAGCAACTTTACCAGCTACAATAAATTAATACAATATTCAACCATTGACAGTTTTATCACTAAAACCATAATTGTTAATGTTAAACACAAAATCATCGACCATTATTCACCTGTAGTAGCTTATCATACCCCCACGCATCTGGACCCGAGGTGGCGGCGCGTAGTGTTCCACGCGCGCCCCTCTTAGACGTCGCGGGGGGAGTCCAACACCTCACTCCCCGTACTACCCAGGGCGGAGGACATCTTTTCTGGATAAGGTATTGGTACCTGTAGGCCAAGTAGATTCTTACCACCAAGGAAAAACCGCTGACAAGTTGAAACGGAGCCACGATTCTCAGCAGTGACAGAGCGAAAGCGATGAAGAACAATCAACAAATATTTATAAGCTCCTTTCAAACAAAAGTATAACTAGCAAATTCTTGCGATTTTCCGAGATTATGAAGTATTTTATTGAGGAAGAAAAATAAAAGAAAAATTCTCAAGTTCCACAGTAATTCTGTTTTCTTTGGTAATTACTTGCAACACGGACTTATAGCCATCATTTAGTTACGAAAATTTTATAGGTTTTCCATAATTGGTATGTTTCCCTATCAATTACGAGAAAATTGCATTTAGGTTATTACTAAAAACGAATGCTTCGTGATGTGGTCCTTGGGGAAATTAGAACTTCCAAGTTACTCACATAAAATTCCTTTTGACTTACTTGTGCCGAAATATTGAAGAGGAAATGGCTTCAGAGCTAGAAAATAAGTTACCAGAAACAAAAATGACACTTATTCCTGAAATTGTAGAGAACAAAATCGAAAACATGATTCTATAATATTAAATCGATCGCAGAGCTCTAAATTCTTAGGACCAAAGATCCTTATTTCACAACACTTAATCAAAAGTCATCATGAAATACCAATATCGCAAGCAGTTATCGAGAGCCATCAAAGTTTTGAAACAGCTAATAATATGAACAAAACAATCGATTTAGTTCGATGCGAGAGCGAGATCGGTCGGTTCGCATCGAGATATCGCATCTCTCATAATTAGAAGACAATAAATGGGTCAGTATTTTGTTGCATCAGTTAGAAAGTGTGGCAACAATGGAGGACTTAGGGTTAAGGCACATTGAGACACAGATTTATAAGAAGATGCGCGAATTCGAACTTCAAATATTCGAACGCGATCGTCTTTTTATATGGATAGAATGGTGTCACTTCGTTGTGGCTATAGAGTTCAATGTGCTATGAACATTTTCAGCGTTTTCCTTCGACTCTGGGTCAGTTTGCTATGAGACAGCAAAGCAAATTAAGCAGGCTTAAGGGGATCTAGATACTGACATTCTTTTTTCAACTTCTGATTGACCAGGTGACATTTCAGATGCATTTTGTTTCCAATCGCTAATATAAATTCAGTTTTTCTCAGGCCCAAGGTCCATTTAGAGTTTTTGAGGATCGTTTGCCAACGTCGTGAAAATGTCCTTGTACATTCCAGTGCGAACATCAATATTAATGAGTGAATAATGGAAATTAAAACGGCTTAGGATTAATTGCTGAACGTTTTGCAAGCTGTTCTTAATATTGACTTAATTTTTAGATCATAACGGCGTAGGTATCATATTTGTCCTTTCGCGTCGAATTATCTACTATTCACCGGCTCTGTTTGTACGGTATATTTCACATACTTTTCTAATTGTGTATTTTACTATGATTACAAAACGCGGGAAGCGTGAAACCGTATCGTTCGAGGTAACTATACTCCATTTGAGATAACATTAGACATTTAAATAATTCAATTTTACAGCCGTTCAACCGATTTTAACTTCTATTGCGTTGGTGATATGACAAATGGCAGCTGTATTAAACTGTTAGTTTTGGTAACAGGTTTATGCTTTTTATGTCATCCTTATATTTACTGGATAGAACTCAAAATCGGTTGAACGGACTGTAAAAGGGGTTGTAAAAATTTCTAATGTTATTTCAAATGGAGTATAGTGGTGAGGTGATTTAGACCTAAGTCCAGCAGAGAACGTTTAGTATTGTATTAGAATTCGCGTCAATATTTTCAATAGTAAAAGGAAAACAAGAGATAGAAAAGTTTCTCATGAATTGTCTTACACAATTTGGCTCTTAAATGCACTGTTTTATATGACGCAGGCAAACAAACGGAAATAATTGGCAACGTATTTTGGTGTGCATCCAAACGATGCAGTAACATTCATTGGTATTCACGCAACCGAGAGCTCTGTCCAATATATCCGAGATTCGATTGTTTAAACGGTAAACGGACCAAAGAATTTGTCGTAATGTGTTTTCTGAATGGAACGATAACTTTGTCCGCGGAATTGCCAAAAATCGAGTCGATTTTTTATGCGAACGTGACTCGATTTTAAAATAGTTATGTGATTTTGAATGCTTGAAGGTATAAGCAGAGTTCAAAGGTACTCAACTACTAGTATAATAGTGTCTAATATACATAAATATGGATGAATAAAGAGAGCGGGGCTACAGAAAAGACAGATGGACTGTTTGATGATTTCTATGAAATAAAACGAAAGAAGAAAACGATAGCTGACCCCAGGTAGCATGGGACAAGGGCAGGAAGATGAAGATGAAAATTCCTTTGTATATCCCAAGAATCCTAAATCTGTCTTGCAATCTAAGACAATTCTGGCAATGGGCCGAGGAAAGACCAGAATGAGGATGAAGAGTTAGTAGTTATTCATGAAATGTAATACTAAATGAGCCCTACTTGGCAAAGGATTAAGCGGGTACCTACTTGGACCAGTGTAGAATGCGCAATCATAGTTTAATACAAAAGATTTTGGTTGCAAAGTAAACATTTTGATTTTTTTAAGAATAAATTACTATTACCTTACCGGTAGACACTGCGTTGGAACGATGCACAGGACTGGTCTTTGTAGTGATGCTTGGGGGAGAACTATATCCAGCAGTGGACATGGACGAAATGATGATGACGATGAATGCCCGGTAGTCCTTTGAGCCTATGTCAGTATTTAGCGTCTGTTTTCCGTTTCAGAAAGAGCAAAGGATAAAGAAATGTTACCAAATAATAGCTATCTTCTCGTACATAATATCGATAAATCAATTCACTCCGAATACGAGTTAGCGCAGCTTTCCTTCCGTTCCATATTTAGATATTATCGTGGTCTATTGTGTTACGTCTTAATAAACGCGTGCTATAATAATAGTGTTTAATTACAAGAGTCACGCTTGCCGCACTAGGGGCTTATATCATGGGCGACTAGCGTATTTGCGACAGCGTTCTGGTGCAGTATGAAAAGTAGCGTTTTCTAGTTAAAAGCAATGATTGTCGTTAAAAAAACAGCAGCCGTTTCGTGGAGCATTTGAAACAATATTAATAAATAGCTTTATTTACATAAGAAAAAGAATACAATTCAGTGAAGTCCCTGACTTCATGATTAACCTGTGTTACAGAAGCCAGTGCCCTCTCCCGGCAAAAGATGCAGTACAATATTATGCAATAATTATCAAAATGAAATTAAAACCAAAGATGGAAAGAGAAACACAGAAAAACAAAAAGGTTTGTTAGTAATAAACTGTAATGGTGAGTGTGTGTGTGCGTATGTTGTGTATGTGTGGTGTGTACCTACATCAATTGTATGAACTGAGGAAAGGATTGGAGTCACAAAAGCGTTATTAAAATCTGCTCAGTATCTTCGTATATGAGAGACATTAGCCATAACTTAAGGTTCTGTTTCACCCTATGCGCAGTTAGTTTGTATATTGCTAGAATCTTGTTGATTCGGTTGTAAATGTGGGAGCTTTGGGCAACACAGGTTAAAAAAAAAATCGTTGTATTAAGCTTGCTAAGGGATGCTATCTGATGATTTATGCTCAAACAAACCTAGTCCCTTTTAATGACAAGTGATATCGCGTCATGCCCATACGAAGATGGCTAATACCGCTATCTAATCTTGTCTTGTTCCTTGACAGCTGTGGACGGAGAGCAATAGAGAAGACGCAAAATCGCGGTATCTTTCAATCGCCAATCGTCTAAGCAAAGAGTATCATGTGTGCCGGACCTTAATGCTCGCAATTACACGCGAGCCGATCATGACGCGTGCGCAGGCGATTAAACTTTCTAAATTATATCTTGACATTACTCTGACATTTGAAATGAACGACATGCCGACTTTTGCACGCGTGTAACTTAGCTGGTATTGCGTTTTAGCAATATTTAGCTAACATTAACTTATTAGTTGCTGTAACTTATTGGATGGTGTACAAGATGACATTCTTCTTCATGACGTCGACGGTTTATCTTCTTTTTTTTGGCCCAATACTATGCCACTTCCACGGTATCGTCGGTAGCAGGCTACAGATTTCTGATTCATACAGGGCTGGAAAGTAGGTGGCGCTTACACTGCGTAATAAGTTGGCATTAAGAAGGAAATAAAAAGAAAGGAAAACCGCCTTATCATCATTATGACCATGAACTTATGCATTGATAAGGTGGGATAACTCCTAGGACTTACTACAACTCTTCGTTAAAACTGTTTAATAATAGTAGGAATCGCAATGATCAATTAAAGGTACGTGTTGTATCAATGATTAGGTATTATTAGGTAATTCCTAATAAGACGTATTGTTTATCTTCTTTTTCTTAGAAGATGGGGAATTCATACGATTAGAGATCGTCAATTGCCACTTGCTCCATTATCAATTGATAATAAGAGGTCAGGGTTAAAAGTAAATGTGTTTTGAAACAAAATGTGTTCTCCGAAATAATATTAACAAACTATTCATAACGATTAGTTATAATGAATACTGGACTTAGTTGCCATAGACTTGACGACATTTTCGTTTAGAAGAACATAAAATGGTGTGAGCAATTATTATTTTCATTCAAGTAAGGGATAAAAAAGGATTCCACAAAAAACTAAAAATATAAAAGGCAAGGTTAACAATAAACTACCGTTACCACCCTGTATAAGTAACAGTAACGTTACAATTCCAACATAACACAACAGAACAGAATACCATAATCAACACAGAAAATAGAGGTCACGAATAGAAAATTGCAATGTCATTAAAAAAAGGAAAACAAACAACGACATGAATGAACGGTGTGCATGCGATGGACGGATGTTTGGGACGCTCGAGTGAGCAGACGATATCCGATCCACTGATAAGATACCAGCGGTACCAGCGGTGGGAAAACATATTAATTGTACCAGTGACGCACGTATTCAACCGATTAACGGGGAACGGAAGTGCTGGGAAGAAATATTTTGTAAAAACGGTTAATTAGTGGCGGAAATGTTGGTAACATTGTCTTGGTGGTGCAGGGAAGACGCTTGGTCAAGTAAGGATGTAGAAGTGAGAGCTTGGACGTATTAATTGGTGTGTGCTAAATATATATAGTGAATATCAAATGTTTTAATAGAAAGAATGAAGTCGTTTATACATTGATACACTTTTAAAGAATAGTTAAAAATATTCCTTTTCTTAAATGGTAGACAATGTTCCTGTGTTACAGCAGATATTGTATATAGTAACATCGACCAGTTACCATCAACCGTTTTAAATATTAAAAAAAAAACATATTATTAACTATCATATATTTCATTGGGCCAACAATCCTTCATGCCACACATAACTAAAACGAAAAGTTTATTTTTATAAACAGGGATACATTACAGCCACTAATAACAATATTAATTACATGAAAACATACACAGTTTTACCATTGTTTAGTCATAATGAATTTTCGACGTTTTGAGTTCAAAGTTGGGACTTTGTTTCAAGGTTTCAACTTTGTAAGTCATCAATACTTTGGCCACGCCTGCTAATAAGCCTTTGTATACAGAAGGGTACCCAATTTCAATTTATCGATTCTTTCTTTACAACAATTTAGGGCTTTCAATATCAGGTACTCCTAGATTTTATTTTTACTGTTATATTTACTCACACATCACACACAGCGCATAGCATCCTGTCAAGTGTCAAATAGCAGACACAATAGAAATTACCATTGTTTTAATCCTATTCGGCAATATGGACATTTGAACGGACCAGTCTAGACGCATACAATTTTGCACACGAGAGTACAATATTTAACGAGGGTGAGCACTAAGGAAGGTTGGTTCTATAAAAGTTAGGTATTTTTACCGATATGTGAAAATTGATCCTGGGTACCTTTAATCAAAAACCTAACTACAAGAACTTTTACCGAACACAATAAGCTTTCTAAACAAACCAGACAAAAATAGTAATCAAGTTATTATTCCCTTGACAGCTCAATTGAAACTTCTTACCGACTGTTCTACTTGTACTTATGCTAAAAAGAGTTAATTCGTTTGCAAGTAGTCGATAATCGTCGCATTGTTATACCGAGAAATCTCGGATCTATCCGGAAAAACGGTATTTTTAGATCTAGATAACTGAGAAAATGTGTGCTGTGTATCGATATTTGTTATTTGTGAAACAGTTCATGAAGAGATTTACCGCGGGCTCTTTGGTGAACTCTTAAGATCCAGATTGGTGTTTTTTTTTTCAGGCCCAGTTACATAGCTCCCCTTGCCAATGGACAAACCATAATTATTAATTTATCTAAATAAAATTAATATTTGTATGTTTGACCTCTATGCGTTTCTTAAACCATTGAATTAATTGTATGAACCACTTCGAAGGATTCTGGACCAAAAAAGCCATATACACTTTTAAGGGTTCCGTACCCAAAGGGTAAAAACTGAACCCTATTAAGAAGATTCTACGGTACGTGTGTCTGTATGTCACCAGGCTGTATCTCATGAACCATGATAGCAAGACAGTTGAAATTTTCACAGATGATGTATTTCTGTTGCCGCTATAACAACAAATAATAAACATAGAATAATATAAATATTTGAGTGGGGCTCCCATACAACAAACATGATTTTTGTTTTGCTCCCATACAACATACCGTTTTTTGCGATAATGTTATGGAAACCTTCGTGCGCGAGTCCGACTCGCACTTGGCCGGTTTTTACTTTGCGTGGCATTGCAACGCATGCCAGGTAGGTACAGCTAGTTTATTATACAGGGTGTTTGGAAGGGAGCTGTACATACGCCTAGGGTAGAAACTAGGGATAGTCTGCTACCTACCCCCGCCCATTATATTGACCTTGGCCTCAAGGTTTTTTTTTAATTTATTATTATTTTTTATTTGACTTTTTTATGATTTTTTGACTAAAACTACCTGTAGCTCAAAATCTATCCATGGGACCGGTCGGCTAATGGTCTTGTTTTAATCGTTAGAGTCTTAGGGTCCTGCAAAAAATTATTTTACACCAGAAAATTGTGGAGAAGAAAAGTTATGGGGCCTGAAGTACCGTAGTAAGGTAAAGAAATAATTTTAAGGGCAACTTTCTATGGGGTTTAAAAAAAAACTAACAGGGTTGGAGTTCTTCTGATTTTTTTAAAACATCCTCAGTCCATGCCCTTTCTAACGATATGCTAAAAGTGTAATTATCACTTTTAGTTTTAAAGTTATTAATTAATTTCCGCAACTAGGGCACTTCAAGCAAAAATTTCAACTAATGAAAATTAAATGTGTTCGATCGTAAAAGGATGGCAAATGAAACAAAAAATTTGGTAATGACTAATGTCATTAAATTACAAATTTTAATTAATTACTAATTTTAATTAATTACAAATTTTGTTCAAATTGATGACCATTGACCTGTAAACATGCTCGGCACCTCTTCCTCATCTCCACGGTCACCGTTCTAAGCAGCAGTTCCTCGCGCATTGTATCGAATGCGGCGTGGATCCTGTTAATTAGAACCTCCCTTGTTGGTACTTCTTCTGCGTACACCAACTCTTTCGCCCTTCCCCAGACGTAGAAGTCGAGTGGGGTAAGGTCAGGCGACCTTGGGGGCCAGGGAATTGGCCCACCCCGACCAATCCAAGAATTAGGAAAGCAGTTGTCCAGAAGCTCCCTCACTGCTAGGCTCCAATGAGCAGGACAGCCGTCGTGCTGGAAGACTATGGGCCGATCTTCGTCAAACACTTCTTCCGCTAAATCAGGCAAATCGTTTTCGAGGAAATCTAAGTAGTTTTGCCCGTTTAGGTTGTCTGGCAAAAAGTGCGGCCCTATCAACCGATTACCGATGACGCCTGCCCATACGTTCACGGAGAACCTTCGTTGAAAACCTCTGTGCCTCTTGACTCTCGGGTTTTGATCTCTGGGTGCCCAGTGATGGAGATTGTGGTAATTTACAATTCCTTCCTTGTCAAACTTGGACTCGTCAGTCCAGAGAATACTCCGTAAAAAATTAATATCTTCCACGTCCGTATGGAGCAAGTGGCGGCAAAACTCCACCCTTCTTGCATAGTCGTTATCCTCTAAGCCTAAAACAATAAAAATATCAACGTTAGCGGTTTTCTTATGAATTAGTAGCTATGTAACATTGATTGCTATCTCTGTCTTTCCATTTCTCTCTCTCTCACACACATGCTCATGTTAATTTAAAAATTGCCTATGAAATTCACATGCTAGTTCATTACATAAGAGCTAAAAACAAAAACTTTATGTAAAAAATTACCTTGAACAGGGGTGTAGTGGAAAGGATGACGTCCATTTTCGCGAAGAACCGACCAGACTTTCCACACGCTTAAACCAAGCGTCCGGGCTACGGTTCTTACGCTTCTGGTCGGATCTTCCTCAAATTCAGCCAATATGCGTTCTTCCGCAGCCAAATTTGGTTGAAATCTGTTCACGGCTGGTTCCCGGAAATTTAAATTTCCGGTTTCTCGCAGACGCCGATAAGTTGAGCCAAACGTTTGGTGGTTAGGCACTCGCCGGTTAGGATACCGTTCTTGATAAATCCTCCGTGCCTCGCGCCCATTGCAATCAGCCATTCCATACACCACCAGCATGTCGGTGTACTCTTCACTGGTAAATCCAGCCATTTTGCCAACAACAAGGTAACAAATAACAAAACTTAACAAAAACGAAGTAATAACAAACTCAACAAAATTAACGAAAACAGTGGAGCGTCGTAACGGCAAGTACGTAAGTTAGCTAAGATGGGTAAATCTCGACTGACTAACAAAGACCCCAACGAGTTACCTGCCCGGCCCCGTCGACCCAAGAGCGAAAGAGACATGACATGACATGTTTTGTCTCTTACATGTTGCTCTCGTGTAAGAGTGAGACAACAAATTTGCCAACTGTAGGCCAAACTGGTTTAAATTCTGGAAATTACATTTGTCTTACAAATGTCGACTCGTGGTGGTAAAAGTGCCCTAGTTGCGGAAATTAATTAATAACTTTAAAACTAAAAGTGATAAATACACTTTTAGCATATCGTTAGAAAGGGCATGGACTGAGGATGTTTTAAAAAAATCAGAAGAACTCCAACCCTGTTAGTTTTTTTTAAACCCCATAGAAAGTTGCCCTTAAAATTATTTCTTTACCTTACTATGGTACTTCAGGCCCCATAACTTTTCTTCTCCACAATTTTCTGGTGTAAAATATTTTTTTGCAGGACCCTAAGACTCTAACGATTAAAACAAGACCATTAGCCGACCGGTCCCATGGATAGATTTTGAGCTACAGGTAGTTTTAGTCAAAAAATCACAAAAAAGTCAAATAAAAAATAAAAATAAATTAAAAAAAAACCTTGAGGCCAAGGTCAATATAATGGGCGGGGGTAGGTAGCAGACTATCCCTAGTTTCTACCCTAGGCGTATGTACAGCTCCCTTCCAAACACCCTGTATATTTTTTTCCAATTCTACCTTAGGATATACAGCTAGTTTATAATTATATATTTTTTCCAATTCTACCACACACACAGCACACACAGGTAGAGTTTGGCGCAAATTTACAGTTGTGACCCTAATGACCAATTAAGTTGCGACCTAATTAGTGTTAAAATAACACACAAAAACGGTTCCCTAGCTATATTGATTTCCATGCTCCGTTTACTTGTTTTTCATAAAATTGTTTAGAAACGCAAAACTATATAGTAAGTGGAAATAATGGTTTATCGTGTGTTACCATCGTGACTATAATATTATAGTTTAAAAATAAAATTATGGCGCATAATTGCAATTACAAGTGTTACTGCCGTGACACTGATAATGATGTTTTTCTAGCACTCGATAATTAGGTTAACTATATAAATATATATGCTTCATAAATATATGTTGACCCTACCAAAGTAAGAAGTTTTAAGGCATTTTTTAGTTCTGGGTATTTTTGACCACACCAAAAATGTTTTCAAACTGTATTTCATTCCGATGCTTTATTAGCTTTATTACTACCGAAATTATTTGTAGCTTCTTTGCTCCATTCACACTATAATTGACGACATTCTCAATTATTTTTCAAATTATATTGTACCTTTTATATAAGGTCCACACAAAATAGGCCAGCGGTCCGCCATTTGGTGACCCTGTGCTATCCAATTCCTTTATTGTAGAGATTATTATGGATAACTCTAAGAAACGGTTACGAAAGTAACCCATTTCTAACAAACTTAAAAAAAGAGGAGGTTCGCAATTCGACTCATCATACCAGCCGAAAGACGTCCACTGCTGGATATAGACCTCCCGCATGCTCCCTCGTCGCAACATTGACCGGTCCCGTGCGTCCCGCATCCAGCGGATCCTCGAAACCTTCACCAGGTCATCAGTCCACTTGGTGAGAGGCCTTCCAACGCAACGTCTTCCGGTTCGCGGTCGCCACTTTTTGACTGAATGTTGTTTTTTACGTTAATGCATTTCGTGCACCAATTTCGGCTATGTTTTTGTATCGTTATCGCAATAATCACCGGCACGTCTGTTATTTTCCTATATCAGCACTTGTAATGGACAATTTAGCTTTACTAGAAACGCGATAATAATCGCTACGATAAACACCAGCGCGAGCGCAGGAAAAAACGATTCTTTACATATTTTGTGTTTATGATAAAATAAGAATTTGTTATAATTTTATTGTTTTGTAGGATTTGCCTGGCGATAAGTGGTGGCAAAATTGGTAAAAAAGTAGCGGGATATAATTCGGAAAGACCTTGACCTAATGTTCACTGATTAAAAAAATTGACTGAGGGTAACTGGATTTTATTTACAAATAGAATACAAGTTAAGTAGGCACTATATAATGTGTGTTAGAGTGTTCTATATCATTCAAATGATCTTCGAAGAACGATAAGAATGTGTTGTTGAGTTTTTGTAGTACAACACTATTGACTTATCGGTCATAACAATAATAACATGTAAGGACAACAACGTGCTAAAGACACAGACTGAAATATATGTACCTAAATTGACAAATGTGGGCGAAGATGGTCCTAAGAGAGACTTGAGGTGCAGCAACGTCAGGATTTACTCCAAAATCATTCCTGAGCGTGTCACACAAAGACCACATTCCAATGTTATTCACACAGTTCAACTACTTATTATCTCACTTAGATTACGTAGTCTCAAATACTGCAGATTCTCGTACAGATGCGTCACTGATACCTTATCTGGGACTCGTAATCCTGTCAATCAAGCTCGTCAGAATTCAAGTATTAGGTACTACAACACTATTAGTAAGTTTGATACTGTAAGACGTTGATAATCTATTGATTTCTCTAGTACAAAAATACCTGTACTTGATAGTATAACAGTGGGACAAAAATGTTGGTAGTCTTTGTCGTCGCGACTTAAATCTGGCTCCAAAAGGACCAGAAAATTCGGAAATTTATTTTGGAATTTTGTTAAGTTTAACATAGTATCTATTTATTTGTATCAAAATAAGAGATTTGCTTTTTGTTATAATTTTTTTTTTGAGATTAGATTTATTTTTTAGGGTTGCATTTCGGGGAGAGTGCGATGGAATTGCATGATCTAATTCCGCCAAGCCCGTTTCATCATCGGACTACAAGACGTACGACGATGCGCCATCGGTACATGGTGGACATCGCACCCATACGCACTAAACGTTTTAAAAATACTTTCATTATGCGTACAGCTAAGGAGTGGAACTCCCTGCCCGAGTGTGTTTCCCGATAGCTACAATCTAAGGTCTTTAAGTCAAGAGTGAATAGGTTACCACTAGGCAAGCGTGCTTCACCGTCGACCACATCATCGCTTACCATCAGGTGAGATAGTGGTCAAGCGCGAACCTATTCTAAATAAAATAAATAATAGATTTCAAATAAACACTACACAGCAACTATAGCTAGACTTTTTGGTGAACATAATCAGCAGATTTTATGACGGCTAGACAGAACCGAATCATTTCACACATTCCAACACCACACGCAACAAAAACAAGAACATATGTATTTGAATCAAGCACAGGTATCATGTCTATGCAGTGTGTAATGATTTAGCGAGGTGTCAAGCCGATAGAGCGTGGCAACACGGCGCCTCAGGGAAATTCTGGGTTTCGATACGCTTTCCACCGCACCGCTCACGACCGCTAGGGTTGCCCCACTTTTAAGTTCATAATTTAAAAGTCAAAGTACGAACATGTTGAATATTGTAGAAGTAATTAAATGAAGTGAATTTTACCGTGAAATTATGATTTGACACTCTTTAGTGTTTGCTAAAGCGAGTGTAGGTGCATTTTATAAAAGACTAGCGGACGCCTCGCGGTTTCACTCGCGTAGTTGCCGTTCCCGTGGGAATACAGGGATAAAAAGTAGCCTATGTCACTCAGGGATAGTGTAGCTTCCCAACTGTGAAAGAATTTTTGAAATCGGTTCAGTAGTTTTTAAGTTTATTCGTTACATACAAAAATACAAATCTTTCCTCTTTATAATATTAGTAAAGAAGTATAGATTTCGAGATACTAATCACTAATGATGATGCGTCGGCAATGTGTAAAAAGTATTTGCAGTAAGATTGACAACAATAAACCGCGATAATGTAGTCCTTAATAGGTCCTATTCGATAGCACTTGGAATAATTAACCAAATCGATGGCCCCATAAATCTCAGTAGTAGGTACTAACTTAATAATCTATTAAACATGAGGGATGGTTGGACATGATGGATAAAATTACGAGTTAAACTACCATACCTAGCGCAAATAACTATTTTTCTTGCTATATAACTAATTTTAATCCACCATTCGTAATGATATTTACGTATAAGAATCATGACACTTAATATAGGTACCTAACGTTTTTGCCTACTAGAGAAAATCAAGCAGAGGTACTTAGCGGAATGCCTGTCATCGCTGTAATTGCTAAGCATTCTAATATAAGATGAACGGCTTAGACCATGATGACAGGTGGAATTATAGGTGTATGTTCAATGAGTTGTGAATAGACAGCTGATGAGTGTAATGACGAGTTGTACTGTAAACATACACAGTTGTAAAGAAGTGTTATTCTCATATTCTTTTTTTGTGTTTTTCTTGCTGGCCTGTATTATAAAAAAAAACACGACTCCCAAGACAACGTGTATGAAATCTAATATATTACAAAGGAGAAGAAAGTACAAGACATACAAACGTCACAAAAAAACGAACTGAAAATTTTAAAAAAGAAATGGTGGGAGCTTGGATCTCACTGGAAATTTGAAAACAAAATCACGAAAGATGGGAGGAACGGACTGAAACTTTTACCCAGGTGTGAACTTTTAGTTTTAACACGTCATAGTTTAAAATAGTTTATTTTTATTTTATGTTCTTTGTATCTATTTTTAACCGACTTCCCAAAAAGGAGGAGGTTCTATGTTCGACTTCAAGTTTGTTAGTTTTTTTTTTTCACCGATATCTCTGTCAATTGTGAACCGATTTTGAAAATTCTTTTTTTGTTTGAAAACGTATGTTTCGAAATTGGTCCCATTTTAATTTGGTGGAGATCTGATGAAGAACTTTGGAGATATACAACAGAACTCTTCAATAAATAACGGCAAATCTCTCAGGATTGCTGCAATCGCATGTCTGTTTATTGTTTATACCATTTCATAACATAACATCACGCCAGTACGCTCTTAAGGGGTACGCAGATCTCTCATTTCAGCGGTTAAGTTCAAGTTTTATGAAATCTATTTCGGCGTTATAGTTACCTTACTAACTTGCCTATTAGGTAGGTACAACTAAAAAGTGAAAAATAAAAAACTCTTTTGCAAAAAAATACTACCGACTTCCAAATACAAAACTACAAAGTGAAAAATAACTTTAATTTTTGAATTCGGTGTCCATAATGCAAAAAATTGGCACCTACGAAAGACACCGACTTCAAAAATTTATTATTTTTCACTTTGTAGTTTTGTATTTGGAAGTCGGTAGTATTTTTTAGCAAAAAAGTTTTTTATTACATACACAACAGATTTGGTTGCCGTACGTCACGTCCTAGGCGACCACTGAAAATCAGCGCCTTGCTGTGGGTCCCCCACGGCACAGCATTATGCTGGGTAGAAGCCTTCGTGCCACAATCACGACATGCATCTGCTTGGCATCTTTTTCACCCTATTTATTTTATATTTTATGCAAAATATAAGTAGTATATGTTATTATTATTTTATTTTCATCTTTACTAACTTAATTTAAGTAATTTTAATACTATTGTTAAGGGTTTAGCATAAGCAGGTACTTAAATATGTATGTCGTTTTGTGAAAATTAAACACTTTCTTTCTTTCTTTTCACTTAAGTCTGATAGTAATCTATGTGCCTATAGTATGAGTATTTTGGGTTGAAATGTGTTTGTTTTTATTTGCGGTTTTGACAACCCTTAGCTTTGATATCGCATAGCTTGCGGCTCGACCGTCGGAACACGAACGACACCTTTTTTTCAATTAAAGTCAAGCAAGTGATGACTTACTCAATAGAAAAACTATTCAAGATGGAGCTTGCGACTTAACAATGATTGGCCTTTGAGGAAAATCATGCCCAAAAGTCGAGTAGTCAGGAGAAAGTACACATTTTGCCATGTTTTTTATATGGAATACTGATGAAACGGTTTTTATAGACAAAGTTTTTACTATAATACGAAGAATAAAAACACTTTTGTGCTCAAAAGTTTTAGATCAAAGCCAGTATCATCGTTTTTTAACCGACTTACCAAAAAGGAGGAGGGTCTATGTTCGACATTATGTATGTTTTTTTTATGTATGTTCACGCATATCTTCGTTAATTTTGGATCGATTTTGAAAATTCTTTTTTTGTTTAATAAAGTATGTTTCGAAATTGGTCCCATTTTAATTTGGTGAAGATCTGAAGAAGGACTCCGAAGATATACAACAGAACTCTTCAATTCATTATGGCAAATCTCTCGGGATTGCTGCAATCGCATGTCTGTTTAATGTTTATACCATTTCATAACATAACATCACGCCAGTACGCTCTTAAGGGGTACGCAGATTTCTCATTTCACTGGTTATGTTCAAGTTTCATGATATTTGGGTCATCTATTCAGGCGTTATAGGTAACTTACTAAACAACTTGCCTATTAGGTAGATACAACAAAAAAGCGAAAATAAAAAACTCTTTTTACAAAAAAATACTACCGACTTCCAAATAACAAAACTACAAAGTGAACTTTATTTTTTTAGTTATTTTTCACTTTGTAGTTTTGTTATTTGGAAGTCGGTAGTATTTTTTTGTAAAAAAAAGCTTTTTATCCATGATACACAAGAAGAATGAGAAATGTCAAACTTTGACACACGACAAATTTGTTGAATCACAACTTTCAGCATTATAAAACACCTAATTTTTGAATTCGGTGTCCATAATGCAAAAAATTGGCACCTACGAAAGACACCGACTTCAAAAATTTATTATTTTTCACTTTGTAGTTTTGTATTTGGAAGTCGGTAGTATTTTTTAGCAAAAAAGTTTTTTATTACATACACAACAGATTTGGTTGCCGTACGTCACGTCCTAGGCGACCACTGAAAATCAGCGCCTTGCTGTGGGTCCCCCACGGCACAGCATTATGCTGGGTAGAAGCCTTCGTGCCACAATCACGACATGCATCTGCTTGGCATCTTTTTCACCCTATTTATTTTATATTTTATGCAAAATATAAGTAGTATATGTTATTATTATTTTATTTTCATCTTTACTAACTTAATTTAAGTAATTTTAATACTATTGTTAAGGGTTTAGCATAAGCAGGTACTTAAATATGTATGTCGTTTTGTGAAAATTAAACACTTTCTTTCTTTCTTTTCACTTAAGTCTGATAGTAATCTATGTGCCTATAGTATGAGTATTTTGGGTTGAAATGTGTTTGTTTTTATTTGCGGTTTTGACAACCCTTAGCTTTGATATCGCATAGCTTGCGGCTCGACCGTCGGAACACGAACGACACCTTTTTTTCAATTAAAGTCAAGCAAGTGATGACTTACTCAATAGAAAAACTATTCAAGATGGAGCTTGCGACTTAACAATGATTGGCCTTTGAGGAAAATCATGCCCAAAAGTCGAGTAGTCAGGAGAAAGTACACATTTTGCCATGTTTTTTATATGGAATACTGATGAAACGGTTTTTATAGACAAAGTTTTTACTATAATACGAAGAATAAAAACACTTTTGTGCTCAAAAGTTTTAGATCAAAGCCAGTATCATCGTTTTTTAACCGACTTACCAAAAAGGAGGAGGGTCTATGTTCGACATTATGTATGTTTTTTTTATGTATGTTCACGCATATCTTCGTTAATTTTGGATCGATTTTGAAAATTCTTTTTTTGTTTAATAAAGTATGTTTCGAAATTGGTCCCATTTTAATTTGGTGAAGATCTGAAGAAGGACTCCGAAGATATACAACAGAACTCTTCAATTCATTATGGCAAATCTCTCGGGATTGCTGCAATCGCATGTCTGTTTAATGTTTATACCATTTCATAACATAACATCACGCCAGTACGCTCTTAAGGGGTACGCAGATTTCTCATTTCACTGGTTATGTTCAAGTTTCATGATATTTGGGTCATCTATTCAGGCGTTATAGGTAACTTACTAAACAACTTGCCTATTAGGTAGATACAACAAAAAAGCGAAAATAAAAAACTCTTTTTACAAAAAAATACTACCGACTTCCAAATAACAAAACTACAAAGTGAACTTTATTTTTTTAGTTATTTTTCACTTTGTAGTTTTGTTATTTGGAAGTCGGTAGTATTTTTTTGTAAAAAAAAGCTTTTTATCCATGATACACAAGAAGAATGAGAAATGTCAAACTTTGACACACGACAAATTTGTTGAATCACAACTTTCAGCATTATAAAACACCGATACAACTTTAATAGCACACACAACGCTCATAATTAACTCAATTAAAAAACAATTTTGTGTAGGTACAAACCACAGTTACGCCATAGACCCGCCATACAGTCTGGCCAACCAAATGTCACCTGTTACCACAGCCTAAGAAAGTTGCCAGTACTTTCATCAACCCGATGCCACAGTGTAGAAAAGATCACGTTTTACATAATCAGTCAACCGATTGCTTTCGAGGCCTGGCTGATTATTGCTTACAAACTCCAAAGAAAGACTTGAACGTTAATAAGATAACTGAACATTAACAAACAAATTCTTTCTCTCAATGTATTAAAATGCCCGTTCCGTTAATGGATCTCCATTAATATCTGTTTGGTAAGGCGTTGCACAGACGCTCACTTAAAATTTTGAATTCATTTCTTTAAAGAAATTATGTACTAAAAAGCATTCACTTTGAAATTACCAACAGCTAGGTAATATTTTCTTCATGAAAAGATATGCAAGATGCAACTTTATAAATTTCTTTCACTAACACTGAGTTGACTCCTTGGACTAGAACCACGCAATTTTGTACCATGTTCTTATAATGAAAATGGGGACAAAGTAATTATTTTGAGATATTCATTACCCAAATAGTTTACATAAGATATAAAAGTTGGTCATTTTTGCCGATAGAATTTCTCTCCAAAACTATATTCATCTGTTGCCAGCCTTACCAAAGAATGCAAGTCAAATTCCGACCGTCTTCTGTTTTTTCTCGAGGTTAACGCACTTAAACTCATTTTATTTTCGCTCCATAACTTTCAAGAGCAGACGATGCATAATTGTTATCATTAAACATAATCATTGCTATGTTCTGAATTATATCGTTATAGAGCCCGCAATTCTTGTCATTTCCTCTCTTAGTAGCACTGCTATTTTTGTAATGATTGAAGTGAGGATGCTGGTGTAATGAGATCTAACCTAGACCTTAATTTCTGTTTGGCTAGACATGAAGGTTGAGAGCCGTAGAGGTTATGTTTGAATTACAAATTCAAAACTCGTTTTTTGGTGAAGCCACTTCAACTTTTTATTTTGCTAGATTATAGAACCGGATAAAGTGGCTTGCAATGGATGAGAACTTCTAAGAATTGGCTGGATACGAGTTGAAGAAGAAGAGAAAAATATGACGAAGAGGGACCAGGATAAGGATGGTTCAGAATCGTGGAGATTGGCAAAACCAAAGAAAATATTTCGCCAAGCAGAAAGTGACTTAGGGCAATTGATGATGTGTGATAAAGACAAAAGCAAACAATCAATTTTTCACACTTATCATACAATGCTACATCTTCTTCTTCGTCGTATGGATGATTCCTTAGTTATATTCATTTTGACCAGAATTCAGCCACGGCAACAGCGTTTAGAGATGGGTAGCTGGCCGTAATTTCAATAACCTAGCTAGCTGGCTATTAGGCATGAAATAGCCGGCTAACTAGCCAGCTATTTAGCTATTTGGCTATAGGATTTCAGAGTCAAGTAAAAAAACTGGCTACGGCGGCTAAGGTGGCTATCGCGACCACGGCTACTTTGTGCGGCTATCCCACTACGGCAGCTACTCGTTGTATCTTAAACCAGAAGGATATAGTTATGTGTCGTTACGTGATTTTTAAGTAACACAACAAAACGCGGTTTGCGTTTTGACAACGTTTTCCAAACGATCTATTTCACAACTATCTATTCACAGAATAAATTATAACATAATATTATTAAAACTATTTTACGACGCGACACAACACACACAACCATTATACTCTGGATATTGCTAGCCAATAGCTAGCTATCGTATTCTCGAATACCGTAGCCGTGGCTATTTTTTGAATAGCCGTTATTTAGCTAGTTATTAGAATAGCTACCCATCTCTAACAGCGTTTTCATTTGCCTCACAAAGGTCCTTCAGGGTGCAGGTGTTGTTGCACAGAAAGCACGATAGGAGGTGGGGCATTGTTTGAGACGTAGCTCCGCAATCGCACTGCGGGTCATTAGAGTACCCTCATCTAACTAAGTTGTGCCTGCAGCGACCAACTTGGCTTCGGAGGCGGTTTAAAGATTTCCAAGTGGGCCATGGAAGTTGGTAGGCTGCAGGGATCTTTTCTGCAGGCTCAACATAGTCAGTCGGAGGAGGATGTTTGAGGAGCCACAGTCTCTTCTTTGTCTACATAAACTCAGAAAACTACTGTATTTGCAATTACACACAAATCTGCAGCCGCGCATCAACACAGCGGAACAAAAAACATTCGTTTTATTTCCACCGACTATTCAAATAAAAGTGTAGAAACCACACAGCGTTTACATACATTGTATTAGATATTTGTTCTGTGGTCTCCATAAAGAATAAATAAATATTCTTCATCAAAATACCTTATATTCTTTTCTCTCCTTAATTGAGCAGATTTAGAAGACAGATTTTCTGAGTAAACTGTCTTAAAAATTACCTGACCGAAATGGTTTTGGTTAGGCTGGATTTTAAAGAAAAAAAATTATGCTTTAACATTTTTTTTCGAACTTTACCTATACAATATAATTAAGAGGATAAAATAGATATAAAGAGCCTTCTACGAATCAAGATGCTAATGGCAATATCCCATAGACTTTCTACGGGGAATTGCCACATTCGTTGTTCCATTACTAACAAACATTCCACAAATACAGATATATTCAAAAATCTGATGAAACACACATCAACGCCAGCATAAAACTCCCATTTACCGTTAAATTGAAGAATGATTGATTTGTATATGTAGTTGCGTTGAGTTGGGCGTGATTAAAAACTTTCACTAACGCCATCACTTATTACAGCGAGCTTATGGGACATCTAACTGTTGATAAGAATTAACCAGTGTAATCTGACATCTCATAGTGGCGCTGCTGGCTAAGCCAAATGTCAAAAACACGTCAAATTCAGTACAAAATACATTTAGTTCCAATCTTTGCCGTTTCAGGGTAAAATGGTCACTGAGTAAATGCGATTTTAATTGGTGAACTAGTATGTCAAAGTTGAACGTAGGTACTTGTTATTCAATTTCTAATATAGCTACAAAAATATTTGTGTTTTCAATGGAGACTACCTCGTGTGAATTCGCCGCTAGAGGCTGTAGCGTGAGGTCTCCGATATGTCAATCTCCACTGTTTGTGTTGTGAATGGCCGGATTTTTTCCTAATTATATTATTGTTGTGAATATTTTGCGATACCTCAGATTAGTTATGGCAAATAAGAGTTACGGGTCAATGAATGTCAGTGCTTTAAGATATTAAATGTTATGATTTAAATGTAAGCTTGGTTTTAACGCCCGTAGTAGGTACGTAACAAACTTTGACAGCTATACTGCCTGGACCTTAGACAACGTTCCAAGTTTAAATTGACAGTAATTAGTTCATCCTCATTTATCGATTGTGGTTAGGTAGGTAAAGTGAGTCATTGTAAAAGTCGAAATACATATTATGTCGGTACTCTGCAGGTAAGCAATACGTTTTTAGAATACAAAATAATAGGCGTATTAGCCATGACATGATTCATACGTGTGAATCAGAAGGAAAACATATACATACAGATCGAAAATCTTTGTGATATTAGATTAGACGACAACTTGCCATAAATCATCAACCTTTTATATATAAATATATATATAATTTTTATATATAATTACAAAGACTGATAAAAGTAGGCATTTCTTTCACACGCGAGCCTTTTCCTATTTTACAAGCTTTTATTTAACTTGCAATGTATGTATGTATGTTTGTATGTATGTAAGTGTGTTCGGGTCAAATCATTCAACTGAATTTTAAAACAGTTATCCGCCACCGATTAAGGTGAAATTGTGCATACACGTTTAGTTTGGATGTCGATGCATGGTTAGCTAAGTCATTCTAAATCAAATATGGTGGAAGGGATAAGATGGCGGACTAGTTATTTTTTGTGCACTGCCATGATATGGGTATCAAATGAAAGGGGTTCATGACAAGAATACGAAAAAAGCCTGTTTCAAAAAAAGTATTTTTTAATGAGTACTTTATTTAGCAAAGACTCTAAGTTCAAAGCCTGCTTAAGTTAATAAGAAAAGAAAGACCTATTATATATTCTGACCCTTCCACCCATGCCTAACCTCTTTAACATCATAACCTTTTTGAAGAATAGAGGTTGTTATACTACTGCCATGACTAAAATTTTTATTCTGTGGTCACAGTGATCTTAGCAACCAGTAAAAGTGTGTATAAAAACGATTTCACGTACTCTCGGTACATGATTCGATTATTCCGAATAAATATGTTGTTGACGGATGAAATTCTTTCGCAAAAGTGTGTGCAAAATTTATAATGCCATCATAACTGGCTTGTAGGTGTTATTTGCGGATATTATAGAGGTTTTTTTTATTATTAGAAAGTACCGAGGGGTCAATCTTTGCGGACTTTTGACATTTTCTATTGTTTTTTTTTCTGAAAGAATAAATTGAAAGGACTTTGGTATCTGCACTTATGCTTCGTAGGACTAGTCACCGCTATTGAAAAAGGCCGAGTGTGAGTCGGACTTGCGCACGAAGGGTTCCGTACCATTATCGCAAATAGGTATCGGCAAAAAAATCACGTTTGTTGTATGGGAGCCCCACTTAAATATTTATTTTATTCTGTATTTGTTGTTATATTGGCAACAGAAACACATCATCTGTGAAAATAAAAACTGTCTATCTATCACGGTTCATGAGATACAGCCTGGTGACAGACGGACATACAGACAGACAGACGGATCGTGAAGTCTTAGTAATAGGGTCCCGTTTTTACCCTTTGGGTACGGAATCCTAACAACCATTTTAGCCCAGTAGCATAATAAGTTAGTCATCAAAAAATATCTGTAGTACACAGGTGAACACAGTGTGTACTTTTCTAGTACTCAATTGATAAACTGAAGTATTCCAATTTCAATCGGCAATCTTGTACTTTTAGCACTTGAGAACTTTTCATGAGCCCAATAATATTGACTTAGTAACTAAGCACTTAGATTTTTTTTCCGTCATTTATGTACGACTTGCCGAACTTTTCAGAATTCGGCTACTGATCAATGCGCTTTATAATATCAATAAAATAGACATCCACTTTTTCTATACCAATATTATAAAGAGGAAAGATTTTTTTGTTTGTTTGTTTGTACCGAATAGGCTCCAAAACTACTGGACCGATTTAAAAAATTTCACAATTTCACCGTTGGGAAGCTACTCTATCCCCGGGTGACATAGGCTACTTTTTATCCCTGTATTCCCACGGGAACGGGAACTACGCGGGTGAAACCGCGAGGCGTCCTCTAGTATTTATATAAGTACGTTACGTACGTAGTTCTATCAGATCTCTACCTTAGAAACTTTATGAAAGGGCTTTCTGCATATTAACATTATTTATCTTTCAAAAAGGTATAGTGAAAGCAATTGGGTCAAAAGACATTGCAACATCTGATTGTAGAAAATTTATTTTTAAATATTGTCCTACTGTGATTGTACACTCGTCCTATCATATGTCACGTGAGGCCGCAGTAATGTTAGGGGTGTGAAAATCTATATTAATACTAATATAATATTATAAATGCGAAAGTAATCTGTCTGTTACCTTTTCACGCTTAAACCACTGAGCCGGTTTAGATGAAATTTGTTATGGACATAGTTTGAGAACCTGGGAAGGACACAGGATGGTTTTATGCCGTAAATCATCCTTAAGAGAATGGAATGGAAGTGAAACACACGCGCAAACATACAATAATAGGCTATTCGAAGTACTAATGATACGCAGACGAAGTCGCGGGCAACAGCTAGTATATGATAAGTTAAAGGATTACTAAGACCTTACAGCCTAACAGTTCCTACGACCATAAGACCTATAAGCCCTACAGCCCTAACCTACCTACCTTAGTATGTACAAACAGTATTTTAACTGGGCCGTGCCGCGCGTCAGCCTGGCCGAGTGCTTTGCTGAGTCAATGTCCAAAGGTAACATTTAATAGTGATAAAGATAGGCTGTGTAGCATTTATGTAAATTGTGGTAATTTCAACTTTATCTAGAATTGTAGAAGTGGTATTTTTCTTTGAACTTTTTCAAGGTGCAAAAAAAGGTCAACAGTCACCAAACCGGCACCAATCACATACTGTAAGTACTCAGTAATCAACAAAACAAAAATAAATTATTCTTTAATGTTAATCGCGTTTACACCAACCATTTTAATTTGACACTTCACGCCGGCGCTGCTGTCAAGCCAAACGTCAAACGAAACGTCAAATTAAACGTCTTCTTTAGTTCCCAATTACACTGAGGGCCAAATTAAACTGGTCACGTTTATTTATCGGCATTTTCTAAACAGGTTGTGCCAAAAGGGGCTGTTCACCTCTCCGTCTATTGAACTACAGTGTAAAGGCCCGATTCAAGGCTACGGCGTATGTTGTGTGCTAATAACTATGCTAGATTATTCCCCTATAAGGATTTATAGGTATGATGATGCCCTTTTGAGTTGGCAACAAGTTTAGGATAGTTTTATTGTTTAAGACTTAACTTTTCTCAAACATGCATGGAAATATTGTAATTATTTTCGAAAACATAGTAAGATAGTTGTTCCGGCTCTGGGTGTTTGTGTATGTGAGTTTATATGTTTGTAAACGCACCCACGATACAGGAGAAATTCCTAGTGTGGGGCAACGTTTTTTTAAAAAAAGAAAAAAAGAAAAAGAAACAGAACACGCGAAGTATCGAATTTACGGACAAAGAAAATCAAATCCATTGCAGGAGCGTTTTTTGAATTTGGATCATTACAACGCTCCAGCAATGTTGTTGTAACTTTTAATAAACTAAATGTATAATATAAAAATTATGTTTTATTTCCCTGCATTCTTTTGAGAAAAGCACTATTATGCCTCGGCGGAAATGGCAATTGCCTGTCTCGTATTAGTGAAGTCCTCGCCTAGTCCCTCATACTTGACCTGCAATTGCCTATTTCCCGGCCTTTGCAATTATGTACTATTACATAGATACCTGATAGTACTTATTGGTATTTTGCTTAATAATATTGTATCATACAACATTGAATATTTCTAAAAACTTATAATAATGAAATTAATATTTACTACAATCGGGCCCAATTTGGTGTTCTTTCTTGCCAAATAATCAAAGAAATGTATAATGGGTATAAGCTGGCATACTTTTTTAATCTAATAGATACACAATAAACATTTTAACTAAAAATAAAACAAGTTTGATAGAGCAGGTTACC
This sequence comes from Orthosia cruda, assembly GCA_964057195.1. Taxonomy (NCBI): domain Eukaryota; kingdom Metazoa; phylum Arthropoda; class Insecta; order Lepidoptera; family Noctuidae; genus Orthosia; species Orthosia cruda. The sequence goes on from OZ059838.1 coordinate 24,624,882, forward strand.
TAATAGTTCTAAAAACCCAATTCAATGCAATTTGCTTACAAATAAGTAATTAAATCACGATTGTAATACATATAAAACCTATCAGTAACCTATATACAAACATATAAGTTGTCACCAATTACTTTCATTAAAACGGACCCGATTCTTAAAATATATGACCTTCGCGGTCCGTAATATTTAAAGCCACGTACCCTTCCACCACCTCACCATCAAGGATACCTGAATATATATTACTAGCGGACGCCTCGCGGTTTCACCCGCGTAGTTCCCGTTCCCGTGGCAATACAGGGATAAAAAGTAGCCTATGTCACCCGGGGATAGTGTAGCTTCCCAATGGTGAAATAATTTTTGAAATCGGTTCAGTTGTTTTTAAGTTTATACGTTACATTCAAAAATACAAATATACAAATCTTCTCTTCTCTAGAGTATAGATTAGTAATAAGTATAAATAAGGATCTTTTTTTTCAAATATTAATGTGCATAATGTCATTATGTCCGAAGTTTGGATGTAGTCCAAATTGTTGGTCATTTAATCTTGCCGAAATGATTTTTTTCCACAAAGACGACCGACGACCTCGCGTTCTTCCGTTGTCCAATCGACATCAGTAAAGGCAAAGTGCAATATAAATGCTCAAGTAACACTAATCAATATATTGTACTGTTTACTTAAGGTCCATACAAAATAGGTTGGCGGTCCGGATCCGGACCGCGGTCCGCCATTTGCTGACACCTGGTCCATACGATAAAGCTACATAAATGAACCGGAAAACAGTAATAAAGTCGATAATACAAATAATTACAAAATGCAAGCAACTTGCAACCTTGAAGCATTACTCATAATCCATGATGATCAAGTTATCTTTATGTGACAAGAAGGTTTGCAATAATTTATCAAATAAAACAAAAACAATGGAGAGCCACAGATTACAAAACAACTAGCTGTGCCACACGGTTTCACTCGCCTACGTTATTATTTCGTTTCCCCTTACGTTCTACTCCTTCTACTCTGGCATTTTTATAGTTCTGCTTTTGATGGTCTTAAATAGATAATCTATATCTATACTTTACTATATTACTATGTTTACAATAATATTATAAAGAGTGAAGATTTGTATTTTTGTATGTAACGAATAAACTTAAAAACTACTGGACCGATTTCAAAAATTATTCACCGTTGGGAAGCTACACTATCCCCGGGTGACATAGACTATTTTTTATCCCCGTATTCTCAAGGGAACGGGAACTACGCGGGTGAAACCGCGAGGCGTCCGCTAGTAAATAATAACCTTAAACAGCCCTATAAACATCCGAAGGATTTAGGGTATCAAATGCAAAAATAATCTTTTAAATCGAACTGGTAGTTCCAGAAATTAGCGCGTTCAAACAAACAAACTCTTCAGCTTTGTATACATTTTCCTTAGTGTTTCCCCACGGCCGATCCTTGTGAAGGCTGGCCAGTTAATGCCAGAGATGACGGTGAAGTGACTCATGCGCAAGTCCGGGACACGATTTCTATGGTAAAGGATTTTATATCTCCGTTAAATTAAAGGTTGGATTTGATCTTTCTTGATCTTAGATGATTTCAGATCAGTAAGTTTTAAATTATATTAAATTTATTTATTTTAAGCAACATAGACTCATAATAACACACGCAGTTACATTAATTAACAGGTGCAAAACAACAAAAAAATTATAAATTAAAATATTTTAAATTAGATTATAAAATTGTTACGTAAATTAAAATGACACCAAATAAATAAACACAATAAAATAAAACACAATAAATGTTTTCGATAGATAGATAGAATGTACAACAAAGTACATTCCAAAAAGTTCGCCAAAAAATTTACACAACTCTTTTCCTTTTTTTTTATATGTACACTTTTATACAGGTACAATCATGGAGGTCTTATTTTCTTTTCTTGGAAAATAAAAAGTTACTCTAGTAGGCTACTTTGTTAGATCAGTTAGCAACCTATTTTTAATTGGTAATTGATAACACCTGCTAGGGGTTATTGATAAAAAAGCAAAAGTCATGGAAAACCTGTTAGGACTAAAAACACTTGTTTGTTTTAAATACCACGAAATTTGAAGTTCTGTGAACTTGACTTTGAACTTGGTCTATTCTTAGACACACATTTATAAATATACGCGAAACTACGTCAATAGGCATATTGTATTATTTCTTTTTTACATCATTATACAATATGAAACTAGTGTGAAATATTGCTTGAAAAGCCGGTTTTATTCTTTTATGAAACCTGCAGATGAAAGGCCGCAGATAATAGCTAAATTTTGTTTTTAATACACTGGGATAAATGTGATGGAAAGTTTTAAAAAAAAATTTGAAAGCGTTCCATTTCATTTAAGCTTGTGCACTTTTTTTTGCAATATTTTGTCATTCGATTACAAAAGGTTGCAAAAAATTTATTTAAAAACAAAGATAAAAACAACGATTGTATTTTTAAAATGCCGATACTTGGTCCAAATGAGGAAAACCTACTTTTTACGTTGAATTTTAAAATTCTTAGAATATTCTTCCGTAGTTGTGCAAAATATATCTGCAGTTAGTACTTATGTACGTAGCAATGTAATTATTATGCATATATGTGCTGGCATTGTGCATCGCATTCTCACGTATTTTGCATTTATTAAACTCTTTCGAACAGATTTGTTGTCATGTTTTCAGGACTCACGAAGGCAAACAAAATTATTGTTTTATTACTTCGTTTTTATTAAGCCAAACGAGGACATACCCACACGACATCATGAATTGCATTTTTTATTTACAGTTCAGCGTTTTGTCTGTTACTACCAATAAATTAAAACGAATATTAAATAGAGGTAATGTTACCTACATACTACTAATGGTAACTTATTTGTTTGCATTTTTGTAAACGGGTACCTTTTGAAGTACCATTTTATCTAAAGACGAAAATTATTTCAGTGATGTAATAAGCTACACTACCGCTGAGTGACATCAAATCCTAAGCTACATTTGTCCCGGAAAAAATGCACAGTTCCTGGTGAATTGGGCATCGGAGCAACGCCACGGGAAACATTTTAATTTAATATTTATTAAAACCGCTATTGTGTCCTAATCCTGCTAGGATTAACATCAAGGTAAGTTATTTAGTTAGACGTTAGATATGAAATATCCTGTCTATAAATGTTTGGTATTAATTCTAACCTTTTGAAGTTTAATTAGTAGAAGTTGACGCTATTAACTTTGCAGCTCTTGCCTAAATGTTAAGGATTAAAACCAGAATTAAGCAGTTAGTTTGAGAACCAAGAAGCCCTTGTAAAATGTAAAGATATTCGAAGAAGATGTTGTAACGATTTTAAGCAAAAATTAGTACGAGTAGAAGTTACATGAAATGAATGAAGTCCTATCCGACTCGAAGGACCATTCGTCTTTCACCCAAATTTTTTGTTTATCTTCAATCTATTTCTATTTTACCTACTTTATTGTTATGTACTCGTATTAGCCATTAGCCAATATTTTCAATACAATTGTTGTGTTTTAGTTATCCACTTTGAGATTCACGGAATTACTGACACCAATGCATAGATACGCCCCCAGAAAATCTGTGATTGTTAAAAATCAAAATAAAGTTTTTCAAATTCATTTATTTTTACCTTGCACAGTTATTACACGATAACAATAGATATTTTGGTAAGAAATTAGAACTAATAATGACCAAAACGAGTAAGCAACGGGTTCCCAACTAGGCAAACCTGTATCTTGGTGACCCAGACACTACGCAAAGTTTATAAGTTTCCATGTCCTGCTAGCGCTACGTGGCAATTACAAAAGACAAGCAAAAAAGGGGGCACCTTAATGTGCAAGAAACAGTAAAGGTGAGTAGGTGTGTATTGTGAGTGAGTATGTGTGTTTTATCCGAGTTTGTGTAGGTATTAACTGGTGCAACAAAGTAAGCGTTCTGTTTCCTCATAAGTATCTTTTAAAATAGAGTTTTGATACTTATAGTGACAACAGAAAGCGTGAAAACAAAAGTTGTCTCTTAACTCATACACAAGTAAAATTCAAAATTAATATGTAACCTAGTTCGAAGACGGCTTGAAGCCTAAGGTACCTGTCAAAAATGTTTTATCGCTTTAATGTAAAAAGGAATATTTTTATTACAAACTCTTTTTCTTTCTTTTTCATTAATTTAACGTACTCAAAACCTAATTAAACCGCTATGTATTATGAACAATACGGAGTGTACCAGCCCGCATCGTCAAGTTACCCCTATCATGTAAATGAATACCTACTTAATGAATGCTTCATGAGTTCATGACGTGTTTGCTAAATTCTTATCAAAATCAGGTCACACTGAATTATGTAACCAAGAAGGGTTCTGTGGATTTCCCATCAGAGACTCGTGTGGTAAAATACTATAAATTTTTCCTACTGTATTTTTAAAAATACAGAAGGAATAATTTAACAAAGATACCCACTGTCATAATTTGATGTAACGCGCACGCGTTTATTAATTTGATACCTACTGACATAATTACTATTTATTATTGGACCATCTACAAAAAAAAAAGATAAGCCGGCCAAGTGCGAGTCGGACTCGCACACGAAGGGTTCCGTACGCATTAACGCAAAACGGCAAAAAAAAACGCGTTTGTTGTATGGGAGACCCGCTTAAAAAAAAAAAACCGTTTTTAGTATTTGTTATTATAGCGGCAACAGAAATACATAATCTGTGATAATTTCAACTACCTAGCTATCACGGTTCATAAGATACAGCCTGGTGACAGACGGACAGACAGACAGACGGACCGCGGAGTCTTAGTAATAGGTTCCCGTGTTTACCCTTTGGGTACGGAACTTTAAAAAGGTATGCTGGGTTTTAGATTTTCTATAAACGAAATGCAGTAAGTGGACTTATAGCCATAAGGCATTCTCTACCAGTCAACTTTTTAAATAAAAATCATATGGATGTTACTTGTCCGAAATAAAGATTATTTTATTTTATTTTATTTTTATTTATAAATTGTGATAGGTAGCAATTTGGTTTTTTATGAAGATAACATGCAATTTGATAAATACATCTTACCCAAATTACAAAACTTAATAACAAACACCACAGATAATATACTGAAAAACACAGTGCTACTTCCATTAGAATAATCTAGAAAAACAAATGCAAAAACCCAGTTCAGAGATAACACTGTCCGGTACCTACCATAAACAATAATTTCCAGGAACAATTGATTGAGCTTGAATATAGATCGTGAACAGCATTATTGCTATGAATGGTATTATCTAGGTTTTATCCATATTGTTATTATGACCTATAATAATAATTTAATCTTTTAGCTATCAGACTCGACGTCGTGATCGCTACTTTGTTTTATTTCGATTTGATAGAATTAAATTAGAAGTTTTTGTAATAAAGGTGAAGCTTTAAATAAATAGTTAACCACAGATAATAGATGAGACAGTCAAAAAACTAAGAAGTTGTTGGAGATATATTTTTATATATATATAGATATATATCTGTGCTGAGAGAACGCACTAATTTCATCTGACGTCATAAGACAGGGACGCCTTACTGTCTTCTCGCCTTTTAGTACAAACTTACACAGGGATAGAAGAATTACTATATTTTTCCAACGATTTGATTTATTTGTTTTCAAAAAGTATTTTAGTAATATCTTAAATATAAATTTTAATAGTGGATGCGGGATTTTACACCTGATTTTGCATACTTCTATGTTCATTATTTTATCTACTTTTTTGATAATAGTCAAGTAACTTTGTTCGAAGATAAAACTTTTTTAAAGGCTTCCGTTACAAACCAAGCCTTTAAAGGTCATGGTCCTTGCTGCATTAAGGAACATACCATAAGGATAAACCAAGTCTGCAACTGAGTTGATAAGATCTTTTGTTTTATGCTCATTGTTTTTAATTAGATAGGAACTAGTAACAATACTCAATCGTTAGTCATTGAGTAATTAGGAAGCTAAGGTACACACGTCACGCAGTTCGGCAGGTTTATAATATTACAAATGTTTGGTCCAAAATAAAAGATTTATTTATTGCAGAGTTGGGCAACTAGTTTCCATACTATTTTTAAAGATATATTTATTTTTAATTATTAAGTAAAAGGCTGCGTTTGACCACTGCTACAATATCTCACCTGATGGTAAACGATAATAATATGGTCGACATCGGAGCACGCTTCTTAGCATCCCTACCTACATATAACAAGTGATTTTTTTTTTAAACTTTGCCCCACACTAGGAATTTCTTCCTGTATCGTGGGTGCATTTACAAACATATAAACTCACTTACACAAACACCCAGAGCCGGAACAACAATCTGTAGGTCATACAAATATTTTTTCCGTGCGGGAATCGAACCCGCGACACGCAGCGCAGCAGCAATCGCTCAACCACTGCGCCAACCGTGCGCCCAAAATTTGAAATATTCAAATCAAGATATTCATAATTCGTTTTATTTTGCATAAACAGGTACAGGATCAACCCAAGCCCATTATTCCGGCGCCTAATGTCTACCGTGTTATAAGTATAACTAATTGCATATAATTTGTTATCATGAAACGTTTTCCTCAGAACATCTCTTTAATCAATCATAACATGGCATAATGACTCAAACAAAACGACTCTGTTGCAAATTGCAAAGATTATTTTATTGATGTTTTGATTTTGTATCTCTTGAAGATAACACGGGTTGACGTTTGAATGCGGCGACTTTGGTCCTTCGTGATTGATTTAAATAGATGAAGGACCAAATTCGAAAACAGCATAATTTTAATTACGGTTGTGATATTGTATTTTTTCAATATTAGTTTCGTAGGTTACCATCGTCCTTTCCTTTTCACAAATTACATGGGGTCGGTGCAGCATTTCTTTCATCCATACATCTCCATTTGCCATTATCTCAGTGGTCCTTTCCAGCCATACCATAATTACCATCCTCTTTTTCAGCCTTAACATATTTCACGTAATCCATCCACCCATCGTTTCTTAACCTACGTATGCATAATAGTACTATATGAATGTATTCTTCCTCTATATCCCTTTTTTAAATCTCTCAATACTTTTCACGTCTTCCTAGTTGTCCGTCAAGAATTTATTTATCCATTCATCAAACATACCATAAAAAAATTAAATGAAATATGATTACCATCCTCCTTTTCAGCCATAACATATTTTACGCAATCCATCCATCCATCGTTTCTTAACAAACGTATACATAATAGTACTATATGAATGTATTCTTCCTCTATATCCCCTTTTTAAATCCCTCAATACTTTTCATGTCTTCGTATTTGTCCGTCAAAACTTACTTATCCATTCATCAAACATACCATAAAAAAACTAAATGAAATAGGTTCGTAGGTTGCCATCCTCCTTTCCTTATCCCAATTTATATCTCTTCTGGGGTCTTTCTTCCATACATCTACATTTGCCATCATCTCAATGGACCTTTCCAGCCATACCATAATTACCATCCTCTTTTTCAACCCTTACATATTTCACGCAATCCATATATCCATCGTTTCTTAACCTACCTATACATAATCTATACCAATATTATAAAGAGGAAAGATTTTTTTGTTTGTTTGTACCGAATAGGCTCCAAAACTACTAGACCGATTTCAAAAATTCTTTCACCGTTGGGAAGCTACTCTATCCCCGGGTGACATAGGCTACTTTTTATCCCTGTATTCCCACGGGAACGGGAACTACGCGGGTGAAACCGCGAGGCATCCTCTAGTAGTACTATATGAATGTATTCTTCCTCTATATCCATTTTTTAAATCACTCAATACTTTGCACGTCTTCCTAGTTGTCCGTCAAGAATTCATTTAACCATTCATCTTTTTTATTTTATTCTTCGAGAAATACAAGCGTGATTTTATGTTATTAATCCGACATCTAGTTACCAATAATCTAATTAAGTTGTTTTCTAGATAAACCCCAACATTGTATGTCGTTACATAATCGGCCAGTGGGTTTCCCTCTCCGCCACTTGTTCATGTTTAGTGTGCATGCAGTGACTAGTGATTAGATATTAATATCACAATTAGTCCAATAGGTCACCATATCTGTGTGTGGGCTATTAATTGGGACTTTGAAGCCGGGCTAATCAAGTGGCTTAGTTATCCAATGCGTTTGTGATTTATATGCTTATGTTGCAGATGCAGTTATGCGGTAAATTGTGGAGACAATGGACCAGTTTTGTTTCATGAATGTGGACATAGGTTGGATAATTTTGTCTAACTTCCGCATCCATCTTCTTCTTTCGCATTTTTTCGTCATCATCTGCCTGTCCTTGTCCTACATAATTATGTTACTTGAAGTTGGCGCAATGTAGTGCCTCCTTTTATTTTTCTGTATAAACCGTCAAAATATATTTCCTCCTCCTCCTCCTTTATCTTCTCCTCCCCTCTTTATATCTCTTTCTTATTTTTTTTGTTTTTTTTTTTATCTTTTTTTAATTTTTTTTTCTTTCTTTCTTATTCTCTTTTTTCGTCTTGGGTCTTTTTTTTCTTTGGGTACTACCTTTTAGCAAATGTTTTCTGTTTTTACCCATTGAGCGTCTAATTAGCAGACACAATAAAATCAAAATAGCTTAAGAACACGTGGTGAGCGCGCGATACGTCACGGGTAAAGAGATAGCCTCTTTAAAAAGTATGAGAATTTACGCCACAAGAATCTCGAAGATTTGGATAGATCTTAATATAAGAACACAACTAGCATACTCGTTTTTCTGGAAAATTACAATTAATATACATAATTATGATACTGAAATATCTAGACTACAGCAAAGAGCCGTTTCGATGTAATCCTGTTAAGTGGTGTAACTAACCGAAGTTCCAAGTAAGGATTGTCGATCGAAGCTAAAGTACTAGTCCCTAGAGCCTTGTGCTACTTGCTCAATGCCGCCCTTCAAACCAGGAAGGTTAGTACTCGGGCAATGTGTAGTTAGTGTACCTCGTTTCTACCATTTTCTTGATTAAAGTGCATTTTAACGTGCTCTGTTATTATTTGCTAAGTGTGTTGTTATTATTTGAATGTTTTGTTTTAATATCATTTTTGCATTGTTCCATAGTTTTAATATGACTGAAATACTAGTTGGACTTAAAGGCTGACAAAAATACATTCGCTTTCTAATTAATTAATAAGTAGAAGGCCTCTTGTCTACGTCTGAACGCAGTTCTTTCACTTTATTCATGAACGCACCCTACGTCGGGCGATTCGCTGCAACTTCACCGCGGACTTCACTCACTTCACTCAAGGATAGCTTTCCGACGCACTGCCATAGGGATGGGCGTTTTCGGTTTTTTGCGCAAACGGTTACGTAACCGATATACAGTTTTCATATAGATATCGAAAACGGTTTTCAGATTTCGATATGCGTAGTACAGTTTGCAAAAGTTAACATGTTATTTAGATAAGCAAACTAAAAACTAACGCGAACGATGGTTCCTATCGGTTGTCAAGTTTGCGTTTTGTTCGTACGTTTTTGCAATGTTACGGTTTTAAGTTTTGAGTTATTCGTTCGTTCGTCGCAAGTAGTTTTGATTCGATACATACAGTTTTTGTGATATCGGTTATTTTGCTATGGATATCGATATGATATCGAACCCCATAGCCGATATAAGTTACGTTTTGATATATCGGTCACATCCCTACACTGCCATATTTTTGTCGCGACACTTTTATGTACCTATATTTTATGCACAAACTGTTGAAGAAGAATACACATTTGAACCAGGGTCGAACTTTTAATGTAGGTATAATTGGGCCATAATCAAACACACCGCTCCAGTGCGGGTAAAATATTTCATAGTTGGTGGTCTTTGATGGCGAGCCACTGAAAGACATTACCTAAGTTGAAACGACTTATGGTCACCTACTAGGACTACATAAATATTGTGGTGGTCTTAATATAATCAAGAATGTGGCAGATTGTAATCTAATTTAAACTGTCATATTTCCGCAGTTATTTTCTACAGGTAGGTAGTATTGATACAGGAAACATTAAGGTTATTAAGATATGTTTTAAATTGGCTTGAAAGTTTAAACAGGAAACAATATTAATTGTGTCGTCGAGAAGAGTAAGATTTATTGTGATAATAATTGGTATTGATAATGTTTACTTTTTCTCTTGCGACAATTTTTGCCCTCAAAGTCAACATGTTTCCTGTTTGGATTCCGGTTTATAAAATAATGATTTTGTTTATTGCTCTTGCCCTCTTTAAACAATAAAAAATATATTTAATTAACTAATAGCAAAAAAAAAAAACTCATTCAGAAAAACTTCACTATACGAGCTTGAAATTGATTTCATGATCATCATTATTTCAGCTGAAAGACGTCCACTGCTGGACATAGGCCTCCCCCTGGCGTCGCCACTTTGACCAGTCCCAGCGTCTCGCATCCAGCGCATTCGCAGGTCATCGGTCCACATAGTGGGATGCCTTCCAACGCATCGTCTTCCGTCTTCTACATTAATTCGTGATGTGCCTAGTTAATATAGTATATAGGGAATTACAAGTTAATTAAGTCTTCTTCATTAATTATTAATTACAAGTAAAATTTCCAAATTTTAAAAATCCCCGTCACATTTATCTTGCGAAAACATCCCGATTCAAACAGTCAAACATAACTTTTGAACGGCTGAACCGATTTTATTTAAACTTAGCTAAGAACACTCTCGACACAATCACCTTTCAAACAAAAAAACTAAATCAAAATCGGGTGATCCGTTGAGGCGCTATGATGCCACAGACAGACACACAGATACACAGCAACACACGTCAAACCTATAACATCCCTCTTTTTCCGTCGGGGGTTAAAAAACTGTATGCTGTACCTTACTCTAGTTTTAATTTTCTAAACTAGACATACCTCCCTACTTATTAAGAAGGTATGCCCATTATAGCCACAAGACCAATTGAAATTGAAAGAGTAAAAACCTACAATCAAATAAATTCCTCCAATAAATAATAATTACGTGTTTCCGTAATGGCTCTATTATCAAATTTCGGACAGTCCTATCAGTAACGTAAATAAGTAATAAGATAATGTACCCAGTGATTATGTATTTTGTTTTATGCCGCGGGTAATTACCCAATTGATTAATTAATCGGATTTCTAAGTCCCTGACCTTTTCTGTGTAACATGAAAAAATTGTAGATAAACACTTCTTCAAAAACAAAATAATATTGATAGTTTTATAATATTCTACTCACGTAAGTTTTCGTGATAAGTCTAATTATTTATTATTAGTTCTAAGTTATGCAAACGCAAGGCCAAGGAATAACGTACATACTGTTATTTACTAATCTGGTTAACCTAGCATTAACCTAGACTGGTTTTACAAAAAACTCAACAAGAAAATCTTTTTATCTATTAACATTCATTTTCGTAAAGGAAATACGAGACAATAGGTAATTACTTAACATATAAACTAGTCAAAACACAACGTTTGCTATTTACCAAACTGCCAGCTAATTCATGTCAAAAACCTAAATAACCATTTTGTGCAAACACAACACAACTGTCACATTATGCAATAATGCCAATATGTATCTTTTGTTGCAAATTAGTCGCGCAAAAGAAACAGAACCTCTTTCGTACGCTACGTTCGTCTTTCGAACACCAAAAGTGGCCTGTGCACATTCGTTTCGAGGGTCATCGACCCGCCGCGTGACTACCAAACTATGGCTATTTATTTACGTAATGAAGTTGACATTAGGAATTTGCCAAGTATTTATTACGAATTCACACCTTTGTATTGTGTGTTGGGTTAGAGGGGCCACGTTTATTGAATGACTCGAAAATGTGCGTTTTTTGTTTGGTCACCGCCCTTTGGGGCTGGCAAACAGACGCGACGCGGCTATGCGATTTCGATGCGTCGACCGTGTTTTACATAAAAATTGATTGTTTTTTTTATCACACTCCAAATTTTTTGCAGGCATTATATATCAATAAATATACCTAATTGATAGGTACTTAATGTATGAAAAAAAAAATTAAGCTCTTGAACACTTTGACGACACGGTTGGCGTATTGGTTGAGCGATCGACTGCTACGCTGCGTGTCGCGGGTTCTATTCCCGCACGAAACAAATATTTGTATGGCCTAGAGATAGTTGTTATGTGAGTTTAAATGTTTGTAAACGCACCCACGATACAGGAAGAAATTCCTAGTGTGAAGCAAAGTTAAAAAAAAAACTTTTTGTCGAGTCACGCCCGTTACTGGGAGCCTTATTTTTTTTTGTCTTCTCGACTTTAATGATGATAAAAAAAAACAATGAACATATTTGCATTCTATGATTCATTTTGCATAAGTAGGTTTGATATCCACCCCAGCTGAATTATGTACTTTTAGCATCACCTACCTAATTTTCGTGTCAGCAAACTATAAAGTAGACAGCTGAGGTCATTGCCCTCTTAGTTTTATGATGTTAGAGCAACCTGTCTTTTGGGTATTACGGCCACATTTTATAGTGTCACTATAAACAGATTTAAAATTTATAGATATTACTTTTCATTCCATTTTTCTTTGACATTGAGAGAGCATTTAAATAATAGGTACGATATATATAGAAGTTTATAACATAATAATATCGATCAAGGAAACTATGTAGTCTTACTTAGTAGAGTAACAAATAAATAGTTATGTATTTCTATATGCCACGTGTTAGATTATATGATAACTTTATCATAACATGCTGTAATTATAATTATATGTCGTGTGGATTAAGTAAATATTTCATTGGATAAATTCTTATAGAATTCTACTATTTCAAAAATGAATTGAAACGCATTCCCACGTAAAAATATTCAACTAAATTACGGATCTCTTACATGAATAATTTATTCGTAAAAAACTTGTAAATGTTGGCTTGGTTATATACTATACAATGTTAACGAACCAATTAAGCCTTCTCTTTCAAAAACAACATTGGTATCCGGCTCAAAGGACCAACATGAAAATTATGAAACACAAGGTATTTATTTTAATTGGGCAGTATTGATTTATTCATTTCGCACATCAAAGTAAGTTGTAGGTAATCAATCCGCCCTTTCAATTGCAATCTTTTTTACTTATTTTACCCAAAAAAATCTCCTGAAGATTCACAAAAAAATATAGACTATCGTCTATAATTTGTGACAATGCACAATTAACATCTTATTTTTAACTACAGTGCCTTGAACGTACTTCCGACAAGAAGTAACTGTTTACGAGCGAAGTCCAAATATGTATCGACCTTTATTTAAAAAACTTAAAGATTTATTGTCTGTCGCCTAATTTGTATGACAGAAGTTACTTACCTTCATTCATTCATTCAGAAGGGCCTTAATTTACTTTCTTTAGTATTTGTTTATCATTTACCACCTCTTTGATAGTTAGTTACATGAAAAGCTTTATCACTCTTTACTTTATTACTTAGACAATTTATATATATTTCATGCTCAGACAGACGACTCTTAAATATTTAAGTGTTAGGAACTTAAAAAATTGTTCGCAAGCGTCTCTATTTTGTAAAATCTCACCATGCTAACTAATGTGAAGTGAGCGTCATGAGATGTCATTGCACCTGCAGTCCGTTCACAGATATTTTAACAGAATAGCACTACTGGACATACCCTCTCGCCACATCTCATTCACATCGCCAATCACCACTTACCTGAAAATAAAAGAAAAATAAAATTATCATTTAAAAAAAATTAAAATAATGTTTTTCATATTTTACTTAGCAAACCCATTCATTTGAAACCCATAATATCATAGCAGTGCGCAAACAATAACTAGCCCGCCATATTGGATGTAGAATGACGTCACTTAGCTAAACATGCATTGCATTATCATCCAAACCAAACGTGTATGCAAAATTTCATCTAAACCGGTGGAGGGTAACTGCTTTAAAATTCAGTTGCAAGATTTGACCCGGACACAGTACTTACATACATTGCAATTTAAATAAAAGTTTGTAAAAAAGAATCTAAAATAGCCTCAAACAAAAAGTCAAACGCAAAAAACTTTTTAACAAAAAATCAAACCGACTTCCAGAACAAAAAACTACAAAGCAAAAAATAAATTTCTTTTCCGAAGTCGGTGTCTTTTGTACCTACCCATTGTTGCCCGTTTTTCGACACCGACTTCGGAAAAGAAATTTATTTTTTGCTTTGTAGTTTTTTGTTCTGGAAGTCGGTTTGATTTTTTGTTAAAAAGTTTTTATTTTTTTTCTTTTTAGTTTTGGTAGGTACCTCCAATTAAAATGATTATCATTTATAGCCAAAGTACATCTCATGGGGATTCCAATAAGCCCAAACACGACTAGGATACATTGTTTTATATTAGAGTTCCAGTGCCTACCTTCCGGCTTCATCATCAGATAGTTCGATGGTGCCATTTTCATCAGTACCACTTATTTATAAGTATTTGCTTCATTATGGTCGGTTAACTATTCAAGATATCTTATGCCCGTGACATATTTAGCATTTAGGAGTTCCAGTGGCCATCTGTTGTCTTCTTCATCAACTGATACTTTCTGAGTGCAAATGATTGCATTGTTGATGAAAATATCAACATCTAGGATCCCATCATCAGATCCTGACCTGATGATTATGGGACCCTACCCTTTCAAACAAAAGAAGAATTTTTGAAATCGGTCCAGGCGTCTTTGAGTAATCGGGGAACATACATAAAAAAAAAAAAGATTCCGACGAATTGAGAACCTCCTCCTTTTTTTGAAGTCGGTTAAAAATAGAGGGAAATGAAAACTAACAAAAATTAACATAAAAACTGTTATCGGTGCGATATCGGTGTTTCCGCCACACTTCGGTAAACGTTCGAATGGTTGGCAAACGAAAACATTCACTGTTCACCTACTCACTCACTTAGTTACAAACTGTTTTTCTTTTGGTTTTACACACCTTCGAGACTTGTGGGAAAGTTTTGCATGTAGTTGTACGATTCTTTCACTAAACGGAAGTTTTGTATAGGTACTTAAAATATCCTTGGTATTTGTAAAGAAGTTTACTGGAACAAAATACTAAGAAGTATTACTGTTATGGCAGCTGTTGAGTTTTAAGTCGAATTAAGGTTCTCTCGGATGGGCACGACGCGACTACGGTGCGTCAATTATTTTCGCGAATAAGCACTTAGAAATCAGTCAGAAACAAGGTTGAGTTCATCAGGAACTTCTATACAACACTAACTATCGTTGATAAATAAATAATCTAACTGTTCTACGAAAGCATGGCAACACATAGCAAAATATCACGACGGTATTCCTCGAAATTTTGCCAGTCACGTTTAAGAGCCTTCCACCGGTTTAGTGCCGTAAAACGGTTTCTTTCTAAAGCATAGGTACTCCTTAGTAACGGCTAGGTTAAAAGGTTAAAAAAAAAATGGTATTGATTCATGTAGGTACTCATTATTTGTGAAACGTGGTGTATTCGTGTAAACAAAAGATTCGCTAAAAAAAAACATAACACGATATTTTTTCGCTACTTTTGGGTACTCCTCCAAAACAACTTGCGATGTTTAAAATATTTTACTCAGAAAAATTGATGGCTAGAATTTCTTCAAAACTGAAATAGCATATGTAAAACAAAGAATATTTTTCACACAAAACTGTCCAAAAGGAGGTTTAATATTGATATTCTAGCTCCGAGCGGGCGCACGGCTAGTACTGCGTTTAACATTGGGAAATATAAATACGCCGATATATACGCCCCAATGTAACGCAGTACTGGCCGTGCGCTCGCTCGATGCCAAAAATTCAAAATTGAACCTCCTTTTGAACAGTTTTGTTTGCAAAATTTAATTTAATTATTTAATTTACATATGCTATGTTAGGTATGAAGAAATTCCAGCCATCAATTTTTCTGTATAAAAATATTTTTAAACATCCAAGACGTTTTGGAGGAGTTGCCAAAAGTTGCGAAAAAATATCGTGTTGTTAATAATTTTTTTAAAGCAAAACTATTAGTTACACGAAAAAAACCTTGTGTTCAAAATTATGTACATGAATCAATAATAAATATATATTTTTTCAAACCTTTTAACCTAGCTGTTACTGAGGAGTATGCTTTAGAAAGTTACCGTTTTACGGCACTAAAGCGTATGTAGGCCCTTAAGCCCCAAGTAGAAAATAGATTAACTAAAAATCATCAACAGCAACAAGCCCCTCTGAATAAACAAAGAAGCTTAATTACCTGTCACTCATCATTTACTACATCCTCTTTATCCTAAAAAACTTGACAAATTACTTGTTTTGGCGAATGTAACCTAATCCAACTGATTATGACCCAGGATACGACATGTGTTGGTCAAAAAGACCCGTTGTCAAGCTGTAGCGCGGGTGACATTATCATTTATAGGATTAAAAATTAAAATGAAAAATGTGGCACATGTTTGGAGTATCCGCTTGGGACGAATTGACCCATGGTGTCGGTTTCACTGGAACTGGTAATGAGCAGGGTTAGACACCCTCTAACTGGTCTTCAAAACGAGTCACGTATTTTCTTTACTGCTGTGTGTGTATTTTTTGTGTGATTTCAATCGTTTATGAACGATGGTGGTGCAAAAGAAGATATGTATAGTTCTCGCTAAACTTCTTGGCCGCCCTGTAGTAGACATATCAGGGCCGTGCCCGGGACGTGACAGGGCCGGGCCCAATCATTGAAGTTTCTTCACTGGCCCGTGCACGGACGTGTGTGACTGTAATAATTTAATTAAGATTTTGTGTATTGTGCTGCGTCTTTTGTGTGCACTTTGTGATTTATCTATCTATCTAACGAGTTCATATAAAATGTACGCACCGATATTTTTTTGTGCCCCTGTCAGGGCACGTTCCGTCCACGTCCCGAGCACGCCCCTGATATGTGTGGATAGACCTTACCCGCCTTTTGTAGCAATTGATTGCAATAGTTGACAAAATAATGGAGTAAGGTCTACTGTCAGAATTTTGTTACTGATTATCCTTGGGTAAAAACCGATTTATCTTTTGTTTATGGCTATCCAAATCATTCCATAATCTTTGAGCTTATTTTTTAACAACTTTAATCTTTATGAACTTAATCCATAGTTGTTTTTCTCGATGTGCATGTGACAAGACAGTGCTAAGCATTCATGAGTATACTGATGTTATGCAAGAACAAATTCGAAAAAAAAGTATGTTATACCTATTAAAAACAAACAAATCTCCGTACTCTGCTGGAGCAGGAGGCGATTAAATGAGCTGGAAGAA
Organism: Orthosia cruda; assembly: GCA_964057195.1. Taxonomy (NCBI): domain Eukaryota; kingdom Metazoa; phylum Arthropoda; class Insecta; order Lepidoptera; family Noctuidae; genus Orthosia; species Orthosia cruda. The sequence goes on from OZ059838.1 coordinate 24,642,142, forward strand.
TATGGGATGACCTTTGCCTAGCATAGACAAATAAAAAAAGAATCTCTAAACAGTGTTCCATTCACATTCTAAATTCAAATACTTTGCTTCACTGCAGCCAAACTTTCGACTCAACAAAAAGTGTTTAATTTGCGGTAATCCTAAGGCATGCAGTGACAAAATCGTTTGTTATTGTTCAAGCGCAGTCGTCGAACCCGCCGTGTCGAAACCACAATTTGGAGTCGCAACGAAGCCACCGTTTTTGCCGCAAAACGTAATTTAACACTCCTGCTTGCTAATCAAACCACCTTTCAAGACCTCTCTTTGAAACCAACTCCTTGATCAAAATGGGTCTTGAAATCTGGTCTCCTGCTTGGTAATCAAACCACTTTCACATACCTCTCTTATAAGCTAACTTATTCAATAAAATGGGTCTTGTTTTCTGGTCGTTCATCTGCCATTACATTGTGCATTTCCGTAATAGCTGGTAATGTAAAATAATTATTTTATTATCTACTAGATGTTTTAATAATGTTCATTCAGATTTTCTTTATTCTTCTTGGATGCCTATTTAGTTAATTTGTTACTATAGGTAGCAAAACCGCAATGAAAACATAATTATGAAAAACTATGTTATCCATTGATGTTGCCATTGTCTTTCAGCACTCCATACTTTTATACAAATTTCTATTATAAATGCGAAAATAACTCTGTCTGTCTGTCAGTTACATTTTCACGCCTAAACCGCTCAACTGATTTAGATGAACTTTGGTGTGGAGGTAGTTTGAGACCCGGAGAAGGACATATGACATTTTTATCCCGGCAACATCCTTAAGGGAATGGAAGTTTGTACGATGAACCAATATCAAGTAAGGCTCGGTCGGCTTCCAGTCGAACCGGATTCAGCTGAGTACCAGTGTTTTACATAGAGCGACTGCCTATCTTACCTCCACAACCCAGTAACTGGGTAAAACGGTACCCCTTGGCTAGACTGGTGTCAGATCTCAAGCATCTGTCTACTCGTAACAACTGTCAAAGATCTTCAAATGACAGCGGGGACCAGCCGTTGGCCCCGGCTCCAACGGCTTAACGTGTTTTCCGAGGCACGGAGGCAACTCGGTATGTTGAAATGGTCCGACGACCGACCTCGTCAAGAGTTGCTTAACCTTGAAGATCGACCCGTGCGGCTGTTATTATTTAGCCACGAGCTCCTCGAATCCTCCGCTATTCAAAGTACAAATGCTACAAAGACGAAATCGCAGGCATAAGCTAGTTTATTTATACCTATACCAATATTATAAAGAGGAAAGATTTTTTTGTTTGTTTGTACCGAATAGGCTCCAAAACTGCTGGACCGATTTCAAAAATTCTTTCACCGTTGAGAAGCTACTCTATCCCCGAGTGACATAGGCTACTTTTTATCCCTGTATTCCCACGGGAACGGGAACTACGCGGGTAAAACCGCGAGGCATCCTCTAGTTTTATTATAAAAAAAAGCATGAATTTTAGATAAAACTCAGATCGAAATGTCTATATTTATGGTGAAAATAGACAATAATAATGGCTGTAGGTACTAAAAAATATTCACGATCCAAAATAAACGTTTTTATTCTTGGTGCTGTCAACCAGTTTTAAGACTATAAAATTAGTTCAAAAACTAATTATGCACTGGGTGATTGTTCCCATAAAGTTTACGGCTTATAACCGTTACACGAGCCGTTTTCCAGTACATTACGACACGACTTTATTTAACGACTTCTAGAAAATAATCTATTTTTATTGATTCGCATAGGCACGATATTCTGTTGGTGTTAAGCCAATAGGTGCAGCTGTTTTATTTAGTAAATTTCCTGTCTTGAATGGTCTTTTACGTCGATGACTCGAAAATAATTGGTCCTTTTGTTCTTAAATCTTAATCTGATGAAAGGTTAAGAAATTACGTTTTTCATGATTTTACCCAAAACGTCTGGAGCGAAACTGAAGGAGTTTTAGATTATCTATAGATAGAGGTTTAACATCACAGTGAAAGGAGATTCTGCGCTACCGAGTGAGTTGTCTAGGGTGCGCTTACGCCACGCGCACTCGTTTCGCGGCCCAAAATTTAGTAGTTTTTTGTACTTTCCTTATTATTCTATGACTTTTAAAAAAAGCCTCAGATCAAAATTTAGATAATTAAATTGTCTTTGAGATGGTGTCGATTTCATTAAAATACGTCCAGCGGTTTTGCCGTGTTTTTGTCCGTTTTAGACATAACTTTACAAGTTAATTACACTATGTTATATGAATAAAACTCAAAATTTTCTTAAATCAAATTATTAAGTAAATGGTCTAATGTAACATATATTTTTTCCAAAAAATTACACCAAGCCGATTAGACGTGAGTCTCGTTTTAAAACCAGCTACTCAAGGGTATCTGCGCCTTAATATAGCGGTAACCTACGATTTAGGTTAACCCGCTGAACCCAAATTACCTAAAAGTTTATCAATGGCTCGAAGAAGGAAAATATCAGGCCCATCTAGCCCCGCATAGCCAATGATTCATCAATGCAAAAACAGTATTTGGAACACTACACCATACGTAGTATCGATAAAGTACCTACATACTGTACACAAATTTTAAAAAGGCAATTGAACCTATTAACATGCTGGCCATGTTTGACGTCGGTTTCCCAGAATGCCAGCTAACAGACTACAGGAAAAACATAAAGGAAATCTATATATATGTATATGCTTATATCATTATCCACAGGTAAGCGATTAGTCATATACCTGAGACGGGGAAGCCCGTATCAACTTACAATAACATTTGCCACATAATTATGTTCAGATCTTAATTGTTGTAAACAAGCGGCTCTCAGCGTGATTATAACTAATAAGTACTTAATTAGTAGTTTGGGCTACCTGCAACGTAATTACGTAACTGAATTCGGCAAGGCTAAGGGTTTGACTCTGTTAAAGAGTATAATATTCACAGTGGATCTTTGTGTCTCTGAATTTAATTCTGTCAACTATTGCGCAAGAAACAGTTTAACTGCATAGAGTAAGCGAGTTAGGATGATGCGACAAACGTAAACGAGTGAAAGAGACAGTTATACCATCTTCACTTTCAATATTGACACAAAAATAGCTACTGCGCAGGCTCTTGCAGCCAATTCAGACACACAAAGATCCGTTGTGAGTATTATATGACAAATTCATATTTAATTTATTCGACGCTTTCATTGGTGATAATCTTTTCGAAAGAGTCCAATAGTTTTTGGTAATACCTAATTATTTCAAGAGTATTTGTCATACCCTTTCATGGGGTCAAACCCTTTGCCTTGCCGAATTCACTTACGCAATTAGGCTGATGTAGTTATGATATATTTTAAAGTCTTTGCCAATGATGTCTTTGCAGTTTTAATCTGAAGAAAGGGCCTAATTAAATTCGCTATGAAGGACCATTTTCTTTACTTTAAGGTAATTTTATGTCAATGTACAGTCAAGGGTCAAAAGTGCAGTCTTTACTCTACCGAAACTCAAAGGTCTAGCTTTTATAGAAGTTAAATTATCCACAACTGATTTAATATTTTGTATAGAAATTCAATTATAGATGATACCTACTAACCGTGACAAGTAGAAATTCTTCTTCCTAAAAAAAATTGCCGCTGCTGTTTTGATAGCGTGTGGCTGCACTTTTGACCCTTAACTGTAACTAGCAAAAATCCTTAAATGTAGGAAGTTCATTACGTATTTTTATTTAAAGTCTACACTACGCTTTATTTCCGTGGTCAGGACCAAAAATTATTAACAATTTGGCACAAAATACTACTATAATTAGGCATTTTTTTAGAAAAATTTTTTGATTACTTCAATCTACATATCTTATTTTGCTTTATTATTTTCCTCAAGATTAGGATACATATTCGCGAGCTGGCTGACCACCTGATCCTCCGACTGCACAGCATGATTTTCTACTTGTTTACATCTTTTTAGTTCGCAGTCGGGTTTTTGATTTTTAAATTAACTTTTTTTTTAATTTATTTGTAACTATGAAGTTACGAGTACCTACGTTTATGCAAACATAGTGAAGGTTTAGCAGGAAACATAGCACGAATAGGAATTATAAGCTTACCTGTGTGTAATTAAGTAAAGTGAAGTAATATGCTTTCACTGGGAGTGAGTTTACTTGCTTACTATGTATAGGTAATCATAATCATTCAACAGGAATGGATAGAAACGCACGACCTTTTGATCTGCAACCAACGCCTTTTTTTTTTTTTTTTTTTTTTTTTTGGGTGGGAAATCATCCAATGACTTCTCCCGCTTTGGGTGAAGCGGGAGGGCGTGTCAGACTTTTACTGACTAAAACCCACCCGTGTTCCTTCAGTTGCTTGAGCCAGGGCCGCGGTAACTCTCTTTCAAATTTATCCGCGACCCAGACAGGCATCGGCCCTAGCGGACCCCGTCATTTATTGCTGACATCTCTTTGAGGCGCGCGTGGAACACTACGCGCCGTCGACTCGGGCCTGGTCCTTATCGGACGGCGAGCTACCCATTACTGGCCGTCCGCAAACCCGCGCCTACGGTGGCCGGGAATCGGCTTGCGACTCCCGACGCCCAGGGCGTCTCCTGCGGTGGCTAGGGGCGTGAGGGCGTCTCCGTTGCGTCTCCCTCACGCGTTCTGCCTCCTCCTTCGCGAGCATTACTGCTTCGCAGAAGGAGGTGACAGCTTCCCATGCCCTCTCGCTCCGTACCATAGCCTGAACCAGGGCCGGACGCGAGAGGTCGCCACCGCCGATCGCCTCCACGAGGACACGGCGTTGCTCCGCCCAAGTGGGGCAGGCCTCCACCGTATGTTCTACCGTGTCCTCCGGGCGATCCTCACAATGGTGACACCCGGGCGTTTCCTCCCGCCTTATCCTGAACAGGAACCTCCCGAAGCAGCCATGTCCGGTGAGGACCTGCGTCAGGCGGAAGGTGAGGACGCCGTGACGCCTCTCAAGCCACTCCTCAAAGAGGGGCCTTATCGCCACAATTGTGGCGTGCCCAGCGCTGGGTTGCGACAGTCGCCCTCTCCATGTCGCCATGAGATCATGCCGGAGCTCTGTCCGCCGAGCCGTGATTTGTCGCGGCAGCGGAGTTTCGCCCCGGCATTTCACCTCCTCGCGCCATTCCCATATTTGCGCGAGGACTTTGGCCTCCAGATCCCATGGCGGCAATCCAGCAAGGAGGCTCGCCGCCTCACCGGAGATGCAACCAACGCCTGGCTTGGCAATATTAATTCATATTTACATACTTGAAGCTTGGTAACATGTTGAAAGTTGCACAACACTGGTTGTGGATATTATCTACTTCTTATATATAACATTAAGTAAAAGAAAAAGACCGACCAAGTGCGAGTCGGACTCGCGCACGAAGGTTGCCGTACCATTAGCGCAAAAAGCGGCTAAAAAAATCACGTTTGTTGTATGGGAACCCCGCTTAAATATTTATTTAATTCTGTTTTTAGTATTTGTTGTAATAGCGGCAACAGAAATACATTATGTGAAAATTTCAACCGTCCTAGTCTATCACGGTTCATCAAATACAGCCTGGTGACAGACAGACAGACGGACAGTGGAGTGTTAGTAATAGGATCCCGTTTTTACAATTTGGGTACGGGAAAAAAAATCCTGCAATCATAATCGTGTATAAAAAGTGGGCAATGGTTTACAGTATTTTACTGGAAAAAAACTCATAAAATAAATTGTCAAAAACTAGAATAAAGTTCTAAGTCTAAAAAGCCGTAGGTAAGTATAGATAACTTGATATCTGTGGCATACACTAGTATATATCCCTCAATAATAATGCAAAATCAATTAAATGCATGAGAAATCAAACAGAGTCCACATAAAAGAATAAAAAAGCGGGTCAAAACAGGTAGCCTGCCAAAAAAGGGACCCAGTTTGATCCAAGGGGCTCAATATCCATTCCTAAGGTCTAAATTAACATCCATAAACAGTTAATCTCAGCTCTGAGGTATTTCCGTTTCAACAGTCATCCATTTTTTTCGGCGCAACCTTGCGTCAGTCGAAGCACAGAATAAATAATAAAAACGCGGGACGGGAACGGTGCCGGCGAAGTTAGGGTTGCCAGATCATAAAACTGGAAAGCCGAAAAAAACTGTTTTTTGTCTAAGTTTTAAAATGATCAAAATTAATGTACGTTCTTGTTCTTTTTCATAAAATCGTCTTTATTTCTAATGGGTCAAGTGACCTTCAAGTACGCTGCCATGTCACCTACAGTCCATTCATAGAGATTTTTTTACGGAATAGCACTGCTCGACATACCCTCTCGCCACATCTCAATTCAATCGCCAATTCACCACTTACCTGAAAACAAAAGAAATAAAAACATTAGTTAATCACTCCACTGAAAATCTATCTGACTGGGAAAACGACAAAAGCCAGTTTGTCTAACTTAGCCGGACTTGCATTGAGGTCTAAATATCATCATCATCTTTCTTTTGTTCCATGTTACTTGGGGTCGGCGCAACACGTTCTCTTCTTCCATACTGTCCTGTCCACCGCCATACTATCACTGACTTGCTTTTTTATAACTCCTAACACAGTCCATCATCTTTTCTTTGGCCTTCCTCTCCCTCTCCATCCATCAACATTTATATTCATAACTCTTTTAATAACATGCGTTTCATCCCTCCTCATCACATGACCATACAAATGATAACCTTTAAAATGTTCTGTCACTGGCGCCACTTTCAAACTTCCTCTAATATAGGCATCAAGGTTTAAATATCTCCGGTTTTATCCGGATACCTGCCAACCCTGCGCACGCGCAGTTAACGGGACACAAGAATGCAGACCCGCACAGGTGGACGGTGGATCTAGCGACCTACGAGTTTCGGATCTGCGACTACATGATGAATTATTAATTTTCTTCTCCAGTTTGTTTTGTGAATTGATGCATCTGCGTTTATCTTGTTTTAGCCAGAAATTAATAATGTGATAGGTATTTAGTTGGTGTTTTTCAAATTCGGAAGTTTTACCGTTGCCATTATTATGGTTAGGTTTATAGAAAAATGTCATGTTACTAATGGTTTGCGTTTTATAATGGGCAAATATATTTTTTCCAATTCTGGGTGCTTAGGAAAGAATTGGACACTATTCATTCTTAGACACCTACAGCTATTTCTAAGGCTAAGAAAAATATTGGAAAGACAATAAAAACGCTTGTTCATAAAAAAAAACTGGTACAAATTGTAACAAACTTACACGAGCAGTAATTACTAAATTATTTAAGTAAGCGCGAACGTAATCAGATTACTACCTAAGGCTTGTTGGCTTCGCAATATCGAAACCTAATTATGTAGCTGACTAGGTACAATAAGTAAAGAATAGCACTTAACAGTAAATAAAATTATTTACAATTATACTGTAGAACACAGATTGTGTCATCATCATTTTTAAACTTGGGTTCGGTGGTTCTCTAATGTCTGTCTGATGGTGGCACATGTGTTGGAACATACGGTTCCCTTCATGATGGTGGAGCTGAGCGGTGCCAATCCACGAGTCTTGTTCGTGAACGGGCGCCATCATTTGGGATTGATCATAACTTAGCTGCCTCGGTTTGTTTTTCATTATTTATTGTATTTTTGAATTGTTTGTTTATCTCTAGACGCTTTTACGTGCACATCTTTTTACATTGTTCTCACATAATATGTATTTTTCTAACAACAATTATGGTACCAAATAGATACTTGTAATAAAACTGATGGAAAAGAGTGTCCGTGGAATTTCTTGCACGTTCTTCTCCATAGACACCTAGATTCATCTTTTGTTTGACAATTCAAAAGTACATTTAAATGGTTTAGGGGAAATAAAGTTTATTTTTTGGTGCTACACCTTTTCTTCTTGCATTCTCTTCTGTCTCGCTAAGCTATCATTCATTATTCTTTCGTCATTTCTTACACAATCCATCCGCCTTTTATTTGTCCTACTATGAATAATGTGTGTGTGTGTGTGTTTAGCACACAGCGCTATGTGGCAAAAAATATGCAAATACCATGTTATCGATTTAGTACGGGGATTGCTTGTGTTCACAATCGCAAAAACTGACTAACGCTAGTCGAAAAATATTTACCTTGTCGTCATCAAATGAATCAGTAGGTATCAACACCATACAATACACACATACATGACTAAAATAGAACCTTCTTCATACAATGCTACTATATTGATCAGATACGCCAAATATTTGCTATTAGATGAAATGGATTGGTGTTTGCTGCATGAAATTCCACACATATTCATAATTCGAGAAAATTTCAATCCATAACCACCATCACCTCAATTATATACTTTAGAGTTGTGAATTTTAAGTGAGTTTTTATTAAAGGCCCTGATGGTATGATAATCAAAATTTGATAATTATTTCGAATTCTATATTTAAATACTAGTTGCCGCCCGCGGCACTGGCCGCGAGGTATTAGTAATTATCCCAATATATTTTTAAATTATAGCCTATGTGTCATTCTGATGTATAAGCTATATTTCTGTCAAGTTTCATCAAAATCCGTTCAGTAGTTCTTTCGTAAAAGAGTAACAAACATTCATCCATCCTCATAAATTTTCACGTTTTCAATAGTAGTAAGATATAGTATACAAATGACTATTTTAAAACTAGTTCCAATATTTGAAAAAGGAAAATAACTATTGAAACCTGTCTATCTGCAGTGTGATGCCTGTTTTTAAAACAAAAGAAGGTGTCTGTTGACTCATCTCCTCTACAATTTTGAACTCCTAGTTGCTCTGTATTCTGGAGTTACGTGTGTTTATTCTTTCATTGTCAACATTGCAAAATAATGACATCACTCTCACTATTTATGTATTGTAAAATGCTCTATTCAGTAGCTTGCTCCATAACAATCTAAATAATTCTTATGGAAATGACTTCCGTAAATAATGAAAAAGCTGCTGTGAAAGCTGCTAAAGAGACAGTAAACATCTGTCCATGTCATTTCAATACCGATGAAGTGAGAGGGCAATATTCTTTAAAGACCTTTTCAACATTCGAGCATAAAGAGAAGTTTATGAAAAAGGATCAAAAATGATTGTTGGAAAGGGTTTTTTAATATATCAATGGATTGAAAATGTAAATCCTTCAATACAAAATGGCTGTCGGCTTATCCTTAGTTTAATATAAAATACTCCATGTATATACAAAACATTCATCAGAGTTTATAAACCTATCAATGGACCGCATTAGCATTGGTCTTTAGTGACGGCCGCCATTACAAAAGAAATCATTTCTATCACCACACAGCTTCATGGCTCGATTAACCGAATCGCTTGAATCCTGTTTATTCAAATCAGTTCTATAATACCGATTTTAATATTTACAAGCAAATCTCGGCTGCGTCGAGTTTTGAATGTTTATTGGAAATTCTTATGACATCATCGTGAGTGAGACTCGTTGATAGGGTAATAATAACTTGATGAATTCATGGTACGAGTATTATCGGCTTGAGATACAGTGGGATGCCCCTCCGGTGGATTATTATAATTGGTGACAGCCGAACTGAGTTTAATACTGACTTATTCTGCTCATTTACCAGCATTGGCAGCAACTGGTGGGCTATGTCGTTTGATGGTGAGAATTCAAGGTGAGAAACCAACTGCCTCGTTCAGTGTTATGAGAATTGTCCTTTATTCACGCCATTATCTTACCAATTCGAGGAGACAAGTAATCGCAAAAAACAGCTACAGTTCAACTATCAAGCAGAAACAAAGGAATCTAGCTTTACAGGTTCTGAGAAAACTCCTCTCATATCCGTGACACCTTGAAGAGAGACACCAAGAATTCCTTGCTATTTCACTGAAGACTCCAATAGGATCCCATGCTTCTTTTTACCCAGGAGAAAAACCATAGTTACCAGGCACCGACCGCTTGTTGATACTAGGGGTTCAAGAAAACGAAGTGCTAACAAGCCGGTTCAAAGAAACGTTTACTGTGCAAGAGGTTTCACGGAACATTTAATTTTAACAGGGACTATTTATGAGAATATCTTAGAAGAGGACTGAGCAAATAGGTAATGGCGATGCATATTCAAGCGGAAATAGACTAACTGCGAAGACTCTGTCGTAATTTTCCCTGAATTTTTAAAATAAGTGATTAACAGCCGATTTTAGCAACCGTTGGTTAACAAATAGATATTGAAGTTAAAACTTATATCAGCAATGATTAACTAGATAACGGGTAACGTACAAAATCAGTGCTAATTCTGTCCGCGTGAATATATACTTACTTACTACCCTACATTAACAATACTTACAATGACAAACTGAACAAAATAAGAGCTCACATCATAAGTGAGCTGCTATTTACGGAGAAGTATATCTTGCGCCGATCCTACATTTAGTTGGTATTGTTGACAGTAGAGTTAAAGAGAGAAAAAATAGTATTCATTACAATCATAGTTGTAAGTTTATTCTTCCAACTATGATTGTAATGAACCAACGAATGCAGCATTTATAAACAGAGACAAATTATTATCTTCCCGGTTGCTACACAGCAAAAGACGAGGTTATGATTTTATTGTTGTTTTATGAAAACAAAATAAAAAGGACTGTAAAAGTTGTCACGTTCACATATTCGGTTTAATTTCATACTTATCAGGTTAAAACTGTGTCTACAGTCACAAAAATGGGCTACCCAACATGGAATCTCACAGGTGGGCTATCAACCTGTCAGTTGTCATAACAGGTTTGACCTCTGACACTACACGTGCGTTTAATGGTGCCAGTTCACTTAGTGTTACCGTTACTTTTTACATCGGATGGGAAAAAATGTGATACGTCAAGTACGTTATAATATTTTGACAAATGTTTCGGCAGTCTCTCTTGGCAGTGATTGAGCGAATACGAGTGCAAATGAGTTGGTTCTAATGTGGAAAGCGTGTTGCCCATCTTTAGATACTTCTACTCATCACTCTAAATGGTGTAACATTGCCCAGTACAAAAGAGTGATGAATAGGATTCCAATATAAAATACTTCTATGTACAGACCATAGATGCGCAATTGATTAACTATTTAAGCTTTAGGACTAGCCAACTTAGCAAGCGACATCATCGCATTTTTCAATTGCCTACATCTACCTTTGATACTACCTTTAATAGCCCCCTAACACGTATGGCAAGGCTTTATAATGAAAGGTCCAACTTGACGCATTACCCTATCGAAGTTTTCTCTATGAGTTTCGGTTCATACAGACGTTATTTATATAAACAGTGCGAACAAACTAACATGTCTTTATAGCTCAATTTGTTTTGTTTTTGTAGTGTTCTAGATTTAGGTCTACTGGACACACTTTTAATTTGTCTTTGTCTCTATTATTCATTGTGTCAATGTCATGCATATCTGTTATTAGCATGGTTACTCAAATGCCGATTTTAGATGTTATTTCATTTGAATTTTAAGTGACAGTGCTGTTGGTTTGCTTATTATTAATAAATAAATACAACGGTAAAGTAAAACATTCTAAGGAAACCAGCATGTCCTAGAATCAAAAACTCAAAGTCTGGGCCCGCGCTGTGGATTTTAGGCCACTCCCTTTCACATAAAGGATACTGCGTCCCATAAGGTCCACTCTCTCTTGTATTAAGACGCCTGTCCAGCTGAGAGATCGTGATAGGGTGATGTGAAGGTGGAAAACTGTAGTGTTCAAAAAATGTTGCAGTATATTTAGCTTATGAAGCTTTGTTTTGAGAACTTTTCTAGTAGAATAACATTATAGTTTCATTACAGAACAAAGCTCGCCCGAGAACACAGATAAACAAATCTTTATTGTAGTCGTAAACTCAAGCATTATCAGCTAATATCGACTAAACGTTTAACATTAAGTATCGGTAAACTTGTAATCGATCTAACGGATCTATCGACAGTATTATTGTAATACAATATTACTAAGTTGATTCTCTTGTTTTCAATTCTCTAAAATTTAGTGTCTGATTGATAACTCTAAAATAAATTTTATAGATAGATATTTTGATTAATTTACACCCTCATTTGGGAAAAAAGATGATAGACGGGGGCCTGCCTCCGTACCATGACGTATCGAAACTATTATGGTTCGACTGTGAAAAAGGGACAGATGTACGAGTCATATACATCTGTCTCTTACGCACACTAAAAATAACCTATAAGAGCTTATGGTCACCCCATTAACAATCGAGACACCGTTCACTAAAACTATTATCTTTTGAATTCCGAATCTATGGTTTTGCTCGAATACTGGGCTTTTGGGTTTTGACGTGTTTTATTTTAAGTAATGTGCAAACCACACATTTTTTTGTGGCAAAAAAATGTTTCTTTCCCTACCGCTTTTTTATAGGACAAAAAAATCAATGGTCGTCCACGCACGTTGACCGCATTTTTGCGTTCAACGCTCTCTTGGTATGAAAGAGGCCTAACAAAGTCTTTGCTAACACATTACTGAATGCTAGCGTGAGTAATGCACACTATTATGAGTAGATCTCACTTCTTTCTCGCAGGTCAATCACACTAGTCAGCCATTCAGAATACATTCGCAACTGTGTTATGCTTAGAAGACTTTATAGATCCTTTCGTTTCAGCAATTTTCTCAGGTTACCATACTGAGATTGAAAATTAATGCGGGTAAGTTTAAGTGTTGTAAGTAAATCTACAAAAGTAAACAATTTTTCATCATAATTGTACTTTGACCATAGGACGCACTGCTAATAGGACGTTCTGCTAATGGGACGTTTTGCTAATATAACGATCTGCTTATAACATTTTGCGAATAGGAAATTTTGCTAATAGCTCGTTTTGCGAATAGGACGTTTTGATGCGGAGAAGTTGAGAGAGGTAGGAACATTTATAAAATGCCTGCCTTTGATTGTAATGCCAAGAAAGGGGTCATACAAGCGTACTTGAAGGCAGACATTAGTCTACACAATCATGGTCTAAATAATTCAACTAATGACAAGCTACTCATGCGGTGGTAGTTTGTCATTATTTTAATTAATATCAGCACGTAATTTTCAGCCTGAAGGTCAAAGGCTTATCTTTCTTAATACTTGTACAATAAATATTCAGCCTTATATATAAATACTTTTTAACCATGTGATTAGTTTCAAGCCCGATTATTAATTCATATTTTTTAAATCAGTGTAATTTAGGTAAGAAGTTTTTTTTTTTATAAATGATGCCCATTATGTGCCAGCAGGTATTACAAGGAAGGTCGCGGATTAATTTGAAAAGTGTTACCGCGGCCCTTGCTCAAGCAACTGAAGGAACACGGGTGGGTGACGGTCCGTCAGGGGCTCAAAAAAATATCGTTGTGTACATTTTATATGAACTCGTTCACACACGTCCGTGCCCGGGCCGTGCACGGGCCAGTGACTAAGCTTCAATGATTGGGCCCGGCCCTATTACGTCCCGGGCACGGCCCTGATATGTGTGGATAGAACTTTATACGGCATTAAAAAAATCGTTTATGAAAAGTGCCCAAGAGGCTGGCGGTTAAATGGCAGTGCGGATTCTTTGAAAACCAAAACGCCCAGCCCTTTTACATGGAGGGACCGCCTATTAGACCTTCAGGAGCCACGACTCAGTAACTGGGTACTTATATCGATATCAATTGGAAAGATTGCCCGAGACTTCTGACTACCCATAACGACCGTCAAAGTTCTACAAATGACAAACAGCATCAAGATCCAAAAGCTTAATGTGCTTACCAAGGCACAGAAGACTCTCGATATGAAATTAATAACGAATATACAAGACTTAAATTACAGCAGGTACAAAATATTACGAAAGACCCATATTAAAATGATTGAAAAGCTACAATTTCGCGTCAACATAGTTGGTGTCCATTTAAAATGTCAGAGTAAGTCCTGTCAATATCAGGTTATGCAAATGAAGTGGTTCCGTAAAATAAGGCGCGACCGATTGGAGCTTTACATAATTTTCACAGATATATTACTAGTAGGTTGGGTAATATGGATTTTGTTTTAATATTCGTTCGAATTATGGTAAATAGGTATCATTTTTGTGTTCGGAACGTACTTATACCTTAAAAGAATGGACTTAACTACTTAAATATAGGCTTCATTTCAAAAAGAACACTTGGTTTTTATAAGCTTTTAATTAACTTGTAATGTATGTATGTAACTTATGTAAGTGTGTTCAGGTCAAACCTTGCAACTGAATTTTAAAGCAGTTATCCTCCACGGGTTAAGATGAAACTTTGCATATACTTTGGATGACAATGCATGGTTAGCTAAGTGACGCCATTCTAAATCCAATATGGCGGACGGCGCAAGATGGTGGACTAGTTATTTTTTGTGCTCTGCCATGATATGGGTAGTCAAATGAAAGGGTTTACTTAGAAGAATACGAAAAAAGCTTGATAATATTTTTTTATGAATAAATGATTCAAACCTTTCTTATTAAGATGTGACAGTAATTTTGTTATTGATGCAATACTTATCACAAAGATTTCAACTTGAATTGTGAAGATCACTAACAAATTATCTTCTTTTTATCATTATAACAGTCAAAATAAAAGGAAAACTATCAGTGTTTGTATAATCATGTCTTTGCATATCAATCGCAAATCGTGAGAAAACTATAAAATATGGCGTAACTATTCCATAACATAAAAACGGAGTATTCCCGTTTGAGCACCAATTTTTTGGGCACCTATTTATTGAGCACCACATATGACTTTATTCCCCATTGAGCACTACATTGAACTTTATGTGGTGCTCAATGGGGAATAATAACAATATAAAGAGGAAAGATTTTTTGTTAATTTGTTTGTTTGTACCGAATAGGCTCCAAAACTACTAGACCGATTTCAAAAATTCTTTCACCGTTGTGAAGCTACTCTATCCCCGGGTAACATAGGCTAATTGTTATCCCTGTATTCCCACGGGAACGGGCACTACGCGGGTGAAACCGCGAGACGTCCTCTAGTGGGGAATAAAGTCAAATTTTAGTATTTGTTCCCCTTTGGGCACCACGTTAAAATATTGATTGGTGCTCAATGCGTAGGTGCTCAAGCGGGCATACTTACACCATAAAAACGAATAGGCTAAGCCCACTAAACATTCCAATGGAAGTTAAAACTATGACATTTAAGAATATTTAGTCGCTTTCACCTTAGGAAAGATGCCAAAATGTCTGCATGTACAGGTAAATAAGCACTGATTCACCAACCTTACCTAACGCTTTCAGCGAACTATTGGCGCAATATTTTTCGACTGCATTTTAACGATGACTCGCATTTCCTTGAAGAAATCAACCGAATCCAGGCCAAATAGCAATACCCCAATCTAAATTAAACTGTAATATCCAAATATTAAAAGCCAATTCAGATTGCAAGTACGAAATACTAGCCAGCAATAAGATCAAAACGTGCGCGACTAACAAAACACTATTTTATTTAATAGAGTGAGAGGGTCATTGAACTGCTATATGAATCGAACCTATGGGCAAGCGTACCTACGTTTTTTTTTTGGCCATTATACCGCTATACCGCTTTTCTTATGTGCCAGCTTCTAAAGCAGAGACAATTGCCCTCGATTTAGCAAGGAGGTGCAAATGGAGCAACTCTTTTTGGTAGGAATCAATTTAACTTATAATAGTCTTCTTAGGTTAGTTTAAAATTCAGGTCGAGATTCTAGGCAGAAAAACTTTACAACATTTAGAAAGATTCCTTCAAACATTTTACTAGTGGAAAAAACTGCCATCGGGTTTTTCCATGTGGAACTTCTCAGTGACGCCCGTAATATTGATTTGTGTCCGGTTGATGGCAATTGACTCGCCTCCTACTATACTCCATTTGTGATAACATTAGACATTTAAATAAGCCCACTTTACAGCCTGTTCAACCGATTTTGACTTCTATTGCGTTGGTGATATAACACATGGCAGCTGTAGTAAACAGTTGGTTTTGGTAACAGCATTAAGCCATCCTTATGCTTACGGGATAGAATTCAGAATCGAAAGGACTGTAAAAAAGGGTTATAAAATGTCTAATGTTATTTCAAATGGAGTATACCTACATGGGATTAAGGCCCAGTTTTTTAGCCATAGTTACTCAACTAATGGTTGAATATGCTAACTAATGGTTGCAATTTTTTGGTAAAACACCCTTTTTCTTCAGTTGTTAGCCTCACAAATGCTCAAATAAATTAGTGACTTTATTATTTGACCATTTGTTAGACTAACAATTGAGAAATAACGCATTTTACCCGCATATTTAACCATTGGTTGAGTTAACTACGGATAAAACTGGGCATTAGACATGTGACAGACGAAATGTTGGTGCGCTAAACATGGTGTTTTTTTTTATATCTTTTAACTCTAGGGTTATATTCTATAAGTGAAAATAATACAAAAAGTCCTAGAGTATGTGGTCCAAAAATGCATAGGTTCAAAGATATCATGAATCGAAATTAATTTATATAAATAAAAAAATAGCACCAATGCATGAAAAATGCAAAATTAAAAATATGACTATAGAAAAATAATTTATATGGCAGTTATTTTTTTTATATCATCTCATTCATACCCAAAATCAAAAAAGACACCTTCTATATAGACAATCTAACCTTCGAGGTATACAGGTTTGGAGCTATGTTATTTTACAAGTATTTAAACTAGGTATATTTGGACGAATAACAGTAATATCAAGTGGAGCGGAGAAAGATATTTGAGGAAAAGTATTCACAGACAGAATCTTAAGTAAGTCTTTTCTAATCGCAGCATTTAAGTGAACGATACTCAGGAATTCAGCTTTGATTTGATATAATAGTCTATCATTATATCCATGCAAGTTTTAATAGAGCAAGCAGTTTCCATGCTTCAACAAGCAAAAAGTTTAATTAAAAACTGTAACCCGACTAGGTTTTTTTTTGTATGTTACCCGGGTCATAATAACGAATCGATGGACACCTTATTCATCAGAATTGGATGAATAGTTTAGGCGCTACGGAGGAACATACGTAAATACAATCGTACATGCATAGACTGCCAAAATCTTAACCCTTTTCTCAACCTTTTTCGGCGTAGTCGGGTAAAAAGAAAATGATATCTAAAAAAGACACTATTCCTACGCTATATAAAAAAAAAATGCCCTAATGAATAAATAAATCCTATGTGCTATGCCTGACCATAATCTATCTCTGTGCCAAATTTCTCCCAGATCCGTCCCGCCGATTGAGCGTGAAGTAGTAACAAACATACAAACACATAAAAACACACACACACACTTACAAACTTTCGCCTTTATAATATTAGTGTAATATATAGTGAGTATCACAACACACGTGCATTTTCACAAAAATCGTGCATTTTCCGGAAAGAAAACCACCAATGCTATTCAGCGGTAGTGTCGCCTTATATCAATAAAATAACTGTCGTAATATGACCAGTTCTTCTAGAGATTACAAACAAACGATATATAGATTTTAAGTATAAACGATGCAAAAAAAAAAACACTTCTCTAACCAATTTTCCGTTAACCGATTCACTACTTCCTGTTTTCCCGATTTCACTATATTATCATTAAACATAAAAATACATAATTTATGTAACACGTGAAGCGTATCTTTGCTATGCATTCATAACAAACATCGAGCTACGGACAACGAGACGTAATAATATAAAAACGTTTCAGGTAAACTAACGGATCGTCACCGGTACCGGTAGCCGGTCGAAAAGTATCTAACGTGGGAGACCGCTCTGCTTTTCACTATGTAGATAAGGACAGAAAGCACGTTTGAAACGGTTTTTGATATCAAGATCAACTTTTAAAGATGCCGCTAAATTAATGTTGGATGAATCAGCAGGCCAATCTTTTAGGAAATATGTGGCATTAATAATTAATGTAAGGCCGTAGACATAAGACAAAAGGGAATAAAGCATGAAAAACATACATAAATGTTTCGTAGCACTTTTTTGCTACGCAGATGTTTTCGTAGCACGACGGAGTCGTTTCTCGTAGCAAAGAAATAGCCTATAATTAGAGATGGGTAGCTATTCTAATAACTAGCTAAATAACGGCTATTCAAAAAATAGCCACGGCTACGGTATTCGAGAATACGATAGCTAGCTATTGGCTAGCAATATCCAGAGTATAATGGTTGTGTGTGTTGTGTCGCGTCGTAAAATAGTTTTAATAATATTTTGTTATAATTTATTCTGTGAATAGATAGTTGTGAAATAGATCGTTTGGAAAACGTTGTCAAAACGCAAACCGCGTTTTGTTGTGTTACTTAAAAATCACGTAACGACACATAACTATATCCTTCTGGTTTAAGATACAACGAGTAGCTGCCGTAGCGGGATAGCCGCACAAAGTAGCCGTGGTCGCGATAGCCACCTTAGCCACCTTAGCCGCCGTAGCCGATAACCGGGATAGCGGGGTAGCTGAGGAAAGCCCCTTGGCGGGGTAGCCGAACTAACTATCATTCAGTGGGTGCTTTTTTTTTACTTGACTCTGAAATCCTATAGCCAAATAGCTAAATAGCTGGCTAGTTAGCCGGCTATTTCATGCCTAATAGCCAGCTAGCTAGGTTATTGAAATTACGGCCAGCTACCCATCTCTACCTATAATAATTATAATCTTGGAGCAAGTCACGTGTATGTTTCATTGTAGAAAGCTTCTACGTTTTTCTACAGTAGACTTTAGTCTCTAGAAACTTTTTCTTTCAGCATCTGCCCGCGTGTTGTCTCGAGTGGATCTTCTTTACTTCTTTCCGTTGTGCTAACTGTCTCAGACTTTTACTTACTTGCGCTTAGAAAGCCGAGATTGTTGCTCTTTACGATATATGCGCGTTTACGCCTATATTTGTGTTTATAGCGGCTAAGTGAACGTAACCTCGCGAGAGTTGTTTGTGTTTTGTAGTAGGAGAAATAGCTGGATTTGAATTTTTAGCTTTGCTTAACCTCCGTACCTGGGTACTCTAACTAAATGCAAATTGAATATTTTTATGAAGCTTTTTAGCATCCATGTGAGAATTTTTAGATGGAGTCCAGCATTTTATCTGCCCTAAATATTTACTATGTAAATAAAACATCCATCCACCTACACACACTTTTTATGAATCAACTACTACACAAACATACTACGAACATTATTATAATGTAACACTATTTCGTTACCAATCAACTCGGTAAACGTACTTCCGATTTGAAAATACCGGATAATCGCGATTACGGCTTCCGGCCGGGACCGCAGCCGTACGCACGGCGTATTGTTTCCAACGTCTGACATTGATTGGAGGAAAAACGGAAAAATATCGACGTTGATCGATGAAAACGTAATCGTGAAATTGTTGGTCGAAAATACGGCTTTATGAACTGTCGTGATATTGAGTGCTGGGAGTTTGTTTTCGACGTGCGTCAATGGAAATTTTGCTGGACGACGCTTTAAATACTTACGACACAAATCGAAATGTTGTTATATATAAAAATCTGTATCGAAGCAAATTTTATAGCTGACACATGTTTATGCACTTGCATGCTGAGATAGGAGCCTTTTTGGTCTCGCATTTTTTTATTGTTTAATTTTATGCTTATTTCTCGTGTCTCCTGTACGGGTCACAAATAAATATATTTTCTTTCTTTCACTTCTAAAATTATTTGCTTTATTTACTATTTTTAAAATAAGCAAAGCGTGTTCTAGTTTGTATCCGAGCTCTTGCTTCAACAATTTGATTTAAAAAGAATTTATTAGTAACAAACTAAGCCAAATTAATTAATTAATTTCAAATGAAATTTCTAATTCACCGGTATCATCTGACCTTATATTTGTTCGCATAATTTAATAGACCTGCATAATACATTATGTATATCAATATTCTTAGCTATAACTTCAGATATTATCATACATCTGCTTTGTAAATTAATTAACTCGAATCGAATAAGTTTGCCTATATTTTTAGACAAAAAAGGTGATTATTTTGAGTGATGATAAAATTATAAAGTCTTCTCGATAAATTATTGACCAAAATTCTTATAGATATTTTTTATAAGTTTCTATTCCTAAGCAGCCAGGGAATTCAATTTTTTTTTTTTTGGTTGTATATTTATTGGGTTTTTTTCAATAGGAATTTCTTGCTGCCAAGTGCCAGCTTAGATTCACGATTTGCAAATCTAAAAACAGTATTTACCTACAAAACTCTTCTGTGGGACTTTTTAAGGAGCGAAGTTTTATTTTATAGGCTATCTTGCGGAAGTTTCTATTTTACTCATATTATTTCTTCGTCTAACAAGTATCACGATGCTGAAGCTAAATTGACCCATATTATCGTGACTGTAAACACCATAAATACTATACAATTTTATTACAATGCCGTGATTTATAGCAGCTCTGTCCGGTGATCCGGTTTCCTCCCACATTGCAGGCGAGGTGTGCGGTTTTGGTGGTGTTAGGGCTGCCCGAACTCGAGTGACAATACATGGTATTCATGCTTTCGCAGCTAGTGTATCCTAGCATTGATTTGCACTTAGGTGTGACCCAGCTACTACAGTTTTTTTGGAGACCATTCTTCTCCTTTATATATCGAAGACAATCTTTTGACAAAAATATTAAGTCAGCTCTCGGCGCTGAACTTAGCTGCGATTTCACCCTGCAGTAGCGTCCATCACATTCAGCATACCGTTCATAATTATACATAGAATCATTTGATTGAGAAACGACATGATTCCTTATCATGTCGTTTCACTCAACAGGTACATGAAAATCATCAACAAACTCTCCAAACACAGCTTTTCAAGTAAAATTATTGATGTTTACATAATTTGTATAAATGACGGTACTGTGACGGCCTTCCATAGTCCAGTGCACGCGATGAACTGTACTAAACTGTCATTTCGCCTAGTAATGTTTGCGCCATTGACACATTGATGGGTTTACGTCGACCTGGTTTGTGCAGCTGTAGAGTAGTCACACCCTACTTCCTTAGGGTCACTTGGACCCTCAAATCCTGCTGACATTTTTGAGGGCCAAGGCAGGTTCCTAATGATAATGTATGTTATGATGATACTGGTGGGTACTAGAAAGCCGTAGTATCAGTCAAAGTATAATAATTTAAATAATCACTTTTGTTTATACATAAACTCATGCCTTTTTCCCATGGGCACAGGCAGAAACTACAGAACGCCACACATTTTGCTCCTGCTCTTTACATACTGCTTTAAATATGGCCGGGATTTGGGCATAGGGGGGCAGAATTGTCCCCCCTGTACATTATGTAAGTAATTTATTTCATATATTAATTTTTAGCTTATTAAAGTTTGAAATGTTTACGATACTGAATCTTTTTTAGGTCAGGGTGTACCATTTATTCAATTGTTTTATGATGACAAATCTGTTACAGGTATAGGTTGTAAAACAAAATGATAAATGACCGTAGGTAACAAGGTAGCTACATTTTCTTAATGCACTTCTATCATTAATTGCAATTTAATCAAAATTTCATCGTAATGCATTTCAACGTGAAAGAATTTCTGATATAGACATTCCATCCGTGGTGTAAAGGAGGAATAGTGTTTGCTTTGGCAGCGTTCATTATTACTAGGGGTCCAGTCACTCCCGCAAGTAAATATTTTAAGATTTAAGCCGGCAATATCTGTATAGAAACGACGTAAGACATGGATATAGGAACTTTAAACGATGAGACGGTTCATGTTTCGTCAACATGAACGTCAAATGTCAATACCATAGACAAGATAGAGTGGGATCATAGACTCGATAGAGTGGGGTTATAATTTGGTTAGGTGTTTCGTGACTAGTCCACTAGACTTATTCCGGGTAAGGATAAATTTTGTATAGTGAAAGTTTCTTCTGTGGAAAACCAATTTTACTGTTCAATGGGTTAGAAAAGTTTAGGTAATTTGCTCTTGTTTAGCTTTTAGGTCCAAAATCGTATTTTCAAGTCGATTACACATTTAACAAAGTTTCGTGTACATAGTTAGTTTAGTTTTGAAATTGTTATTATTGGACCTAAGTTATTTTACAGAAACACTTTTTATCTTCAACAGATTTATTTATGCACCACTTGTATTAACAATATAGTATTCAATTTTAATGAAACAAGACACAAAGACATAAAATTTATCTTAATTGAAAATACAGATGCCTAGTTACATATATTAATTGGACTGCATCTCATGCACTAATGAACACTAAGTATATTCTTTGAGACCTAAGGCATTAATTAGGCATATGACTGCGGCTATTCAAGACGGCATTAAATTTAATTACAAATTATGTCGCTTCTCGGGCTTTACGGTGTGATTAGCAAAAATACTAGTTAAATTATTAATAATTTTACGACTCAGAACAATAGGCTGCTTGTTTTAATTCTTATTAATATTTTGAGTTATGTTTTATTAAAGGCTTGTTTATTTTATATTCGAATCAGCGTTGCCAGAACGTAACTTTTGTTACATTTTACGTAACTTTTGACAGTCTCATGTAACCTCCATGTAACACGACTCAAAATGTAACTTTTAGAACTTACTAAAAATATTAAAATATTTGCCCGCAAACAAAAAATATTCGTGAAACGGAACTCATCTAAGAACGCTTTTGTTCGTCGTGTTGACACTGTTGATAGTACATCAACAACAGACTTTGTTGCAACTGAAATAAGTTTATTTTTTGTAATCAATCGCCAACTAAATATCAAGATTATCAAGTAGCATGATATATGTGTGCCATGCACTGCACGTAGCTTCAAGAAGTTCATTTGGATATTTATTATTCATTTTGTAACTTTGGTTTCGTTTACAAGAACTAGAGTGGGATGAATATCTACCGGCCGGCGTAACCTAGATTTGATTTTATTTATCGATATAAAATATATATATATTTTATATATTATATATTTTCGCTAATGCGACCAAATAGGTACCTAGCTACATAGTTGTAATTTGAATGTTCTAAACTAAACGCCACGGACTTACCCGTGGTAGTCGCGGGGGAGGGCCCACCCGCGCGAAAATTCGAATAGTGGGGCGTTCCGCTACCTAAATAGTAGAAAACAAAAATATTGTGGTCTTTTATTATTTTAGTGTCGTTTTCCACTTAAAATAAGGTAATGTAACTTTTCTCATGAAAATGTAACTTTTTGAGATGTCTCATGTAACATTTGACTATCTGCCACTGGCAACACTGATTCGAATTGCCTTGGTACACTGCAGTGTAGCTAGAAACTTCGATGGGTCCAACCGAGAGTTCCACTTCCATACCAAACAGCTTTGGACTTGGCCATGATAGATGGCATTGATAAATTCTTTTCTCAAACATGCTTGGAAATTTGAGCATTATTTTGACAACCTTCTTCGAGATGAATCGCAATTGCTGTTCTGACCAAATACATGCGCGCAGCGGCCGGCAAAAGTTGTATGAGAATCCATATCTGTCGTGTGTAGCGGCCAAATAAATTCCATAGTAAACTCATATCTGTCGTGTAATTTAAAAATAGAACGATCTTTTACTCTAATACATGGCAACCAAGGAGATAACTTATCAAAGGTTTTATTTAAATTTCGAACTGACTTGCAAATAGAACGCTGTTTATTGACAAAAAAAAACAAAAGAAAACTTTAAGGCTTAACACGCATTGCGATTTTTATTCGCGCGGCTTTTTGTAGTATTATTCCCTCGGTATTTTTTTACCGCAATGCGTGCTGCTTCATACAATTCCATAGGCCGCAGGATGGGCGGAAACAATATCACGCGAATAAAAATCGCAGTGCGTGCTAAGCCTAAGGCGGAAAAAAATATTGTTGTTCGTCATTGATTTTCAAGAGTAATTGTTTTTGAAAAAATGAGTTCTAGGTATACTACTCAGTTTTAATTTCCGCGCATTATTTGAGAAAAGCACTATACAAGCCTTGGCCACAACTAGGCATTGATGGACTTACGTATGTGTGCCTCGGCTTCGCCTCGGCCCACATTTACACGTTCGTCCATCAATGCCTCTTTTGCTGGCCGCTGCAGTAATGTACTATAGAGCTGCATTCAATTTGCAATTTGGCAGTTGCGTCACAGATTAGTTTTTAGTTACAAGCCGTGTGTTTGATGGGCATTCCCATCGGGAAAAATTACGAGCTTCCATAGTTAAGCAAATTATATTTCAAAGGTAATTCTTTAGTGCTCACTTTCTTTATAGAAGTAAGAATTTTGTGCAAATTCAAGCATCCAGACTCAATGGTTTAGGATGCTCTACTATGCATAGTCTATGAATGAATAAAAAATAATCCATAAACTGAAAAAAATATATATATTACGGACATAAAAAATAAATTGTATGTCGTTTTTGCGGCGAATAAACACTTTTTCTTTCTTTCTTCTTTCTATGTAGTTGTGTTTTCTTTTGTTTGTTTCCTTTTTGATGATACATTATCTTTAGAAGCACTAGAACCCTCCAAAAGTGCTCAAAATTGCGCAGTTAACAGAGGCCTGGTATACAAATTTGACAACTAAATAAAACAATAAAAACATAGAAGCACAACATTTTGTCCAATACTGGAGGAGGAAATAGGCGAGAATCAAACCTCGAATTGTGACTTTTTACTAAGGAAATTCAGTCAGAGCTCTCTGCCTGGATTTCCTCATAAGATATAGGTACCAATTTTTATTTTTTATTTTTTTTTACTTTTTTAAGATTAATTGGTCCTACCACAATTTTTTTTTTTTAAGCAATAATAATAATATTTATTTTACAAACATATTACAGAAAAAAAAAAAAAATTTGAATAGTACGGCTAGGAGTAGGTACTTAGAGGACTTTCTGCATCCGAACTAGAACAATAACACGTAACCATCAGAAGTATTTTTATATCATTGTCTGATTCTTCGTGATCTAGTAGATACTTCGTCTATTGACTTAAAATTTGTCCACTTAACACTTTGTTATTAAAACGCCTCAATAACTATACATTCTAGGCCAATTATCCAAAGGTGGCAACCAAACATTGATACACATTTTTATTTACAAAATTATGAATTCACATCGCAATGGAATGCAAGCACTAATATGTTGTATGACTTTTTATCGACGTCTTAAATGGAAACTGGTGAGAGAATGTTGAAAACACTTAATAAACAGGTATTGAAGGGCAGAATTTTCAGTCCATACAATGACCTAAAATTATCGTTAAACGTAAAATTTTGTGTTTGACAATTTTACCATCTTATGTTGCTCGAGGCTTTTGATCGTTCCGCCGTACTTAAAGAAAATATTTTTGTCCTCAACATACTTTGGTCACATAGCCCGCAGACAGCCAGATAACTTGGAAAAACTGGTTGTTGTAGGAAAAATGGATGGGAAAAAGCTACGCGGGTGCTCACCCAATCGATGGTCAGACCAGATCGGGGCGATTAAGGGACTCACGTTGACCACTGACCTCAGAAGAGCCGAAGACAGAGCGGCTTGGAATTAGCTCGTCAATGACTCCGTGAAATCAAGACGGGCACGACCTTCAGTAATGAAGACAACGAATGAGAAGAAGAATTGTCCTCAAAGACCTCGTAACCTTACTCACTGTTTGCTACGACTCCCTGTCGTACAAATGCAGGGGAGAGATTGGTTCAAGCTTACAATAATAATTTTAACGACATCGATGTTTTTGCCCTAAATAAACATAAATTTAAAAAGCAATTTGTTATGCGCCTTGCTTAAAATTTTTGATTTTAATTATTATGTAATATTTTAGTATGTATTAGTTAACTATAAGGTTCTAAGATAGCGAAAATATTGTATTGTTGTCGTATATTGTTTATTTTAATTTTACCATAACTGTATCTAATTTAAGCTAGTAACATGTGGAAACGTAGTGGATTGTACATTTACTCATAGCATACTGTTTATCTAGTTATAGTTTGCAATGTACGATTGTTTGTTTTCCCAAATAAAATAAAATAAAATAAAATAAAACCTTACCTAAACTGTCTATGTAGAGCTCTATCAATGTTTCTACATCTTTGCGAATGAAGAACCGAGGACGAGATTTTTGTTAGAGAAACAGAAAATAACATTGTGAATAGTAGTGGGTTTTCTGTATTTTCATACTCCGTGGTTAATATGACAGATGTGAAGTATACAAGAAAGTAAATAACATGACGCTTGCCAAGTACTTATTAGGCTTCACTTATATCTCATAACCGATCGACTTAATAACCAGGTGAATTGTAACATTCCGTCACATGCATTTTTGAGTAAACTAGGCAATACTTGTACCAATAATTTTACACGCAATTTTTATCCTAATACGTATGTTTGGAATCCTAACTACATGGATGGTGCCTTATAAGTTTACGAATACACGTTTTTATTCTAAGTTAATATTGATAAGTGCCTAATTTTAGATAAGCACTTATCAATATTAACTTAGAATAAAAACGTGTATTCTTATAAGGCTAATTTTAGATAAGTTATGATTTAATTTGACGAAAACAGCATCTAGATTAAAACTACCTTGAAAACCAAGTCTTACTTATATTATCACTTCGTTTCCCAGGCGGTATACATGGGCATTTTTTATATCTTGCATCAAAGCGATATTATTGCCCGATAAAGCCCCTTATTGAAAGAAAGAGGGCCCTAAGAAAAGGAAAACAATTTCCCTCTTAAAATTAACCTCTACCAACTTCCCCACAGACAACAAAAATTTTCCGTAGCATTCCAGGGTTGTTTATACAAAACAAAACGTATTTATCCGTCGTCGCGACGCGTCGGGACGCGTTACGTTCGCTCCAATAGGCGTCCTAGTTACCTTATTTGCTGTAGCGTGGGTACAACCGTACCGCTGAGTTACTAGGGATGCATGTGTTGTAAGGAGCAATTGTGCAGGTTTAAAGGTCGACGTGGAATTGCTATTACGTTTGTTTGAAAAACAAGTGCATTGTTAGGATTGTGCGCAAAGACTGGCTGGTTACACAAACTAGAAGTTCTTTCTTTTTTGAAAGTGTTACTTTTGTTGTCAGGAAGATGAAAAGGAGAAAATAGTCTTACATCTATAAATGTCTACTGGGAGACAAATTTTTAGCACAGTTGTTATGTTTATGGCTAGTTCTCTGTGTGCTTAGAACTTGTAGACAACCTGAAGGCCTTACCACTTAGTATGATTATCCCCATCGTTAGTTATATCAAAGACCTGCTTTAGTGGTAAAAACATCCCTATTTTTTGTAACCATTCACAATTAGCTCAAAACATTTGCAAAAATTGCCTCTTTAGTAAAAATAAACGCGTTAATTGGACCGCCATTGTTCTCGTCCCAATTCCTAACGAAAAATAAAAAATAAAACTTTCTTCATTGTTACTAAGAAAGCACTTACTCAATAATATTTAGCACTAAGCTAGGCTTCATATACACGATGCGTTTTTGATTCTTCTAAAAACACGCTATTGTAATATTTCATGCTATGAGTATTTTTACGTCTGGTGTATTGGATAAGCTTCATTTTAGGGATTTTCGTTCATTTTTTGCCCTAAATACTGTATAAGAACTTTTTATGAGGTACTGGCTTTTGGCAGTGGCTTCGCTCGCGTATAAGTTGAAAGTTATCTCAAGGCAATTTAATTCAGGGATAAAATCTAACTTTTCTAAGGTTCATAATTTAGCCAATCGGGGCTACCGTGTATGAATTCGCCGCTAGGGGCGCTGGTGTAGCGTAAGGTCTCCGATATGTCAAACTTCACTGTTTGTGATGTGAGCGGGTTTTTCCTAATGATAATATTGTTGTGAATATTTTGCGATACCTCAGATAAGTTATGGCAAATATGAGTTACGGGTCAATGAATGTCAGTGCTTTAAGATATTAAATATGATTTAAATGTACCTAAACTTGGTTTTTCACGCCCGTAGTAGGCACGTATCAAACTTTGACAGCTAATACTTCTGGAACTTAGTCAGCGTTCCAAGTTTAAACCGACGGTAATTATTTCATCTTCATTGGTTCAGAGGATAGTGCGTGAAAAGGTAACAAGCAGACAGACAGAGTTACTTTTGCATTTATAATGTTTTACCACCGACATTGTATTACAAACCAGAATGTTCTATAATTCCCAAGTAACCTAGAAACTGGGAACAATTAGAACACCTAGGGTGGAAACCCTAGGTGTTCTAATTGTTCCTATTATACACTCAAAGGGAAACCTAGGGTTTCCCTTTGAGTGTATAATATTGTTTCAATATTTCCACATTAGAAAGTTTTGAAAGCATTTGTTAGGGTTGTTGATACGTATTGAATTTCGAAGAACAATGCTATTAATTGTTATTTGAGTTAAAATAAAGTAGTTGCTGAGTAATTTTAAAGATTAAAAAAAGACAAAATTCTCTTTAGACGCGTAGACTTTTAGAAAAGCCGATTTCGAACTGTTTACTGTTTTATACGTTTGGCACATAGTGTAACTTGAAACCTGGAAAAAGTCTTTCATTTCTATACCTCCTTCATGAAAAGCATCGATTACTAAAAAAATACCTCTCACTTTTCTTCACCAGAAATCTTTTTAGTCCCAACATTTTCTAGCAAAACCGCTACAGAAACCATTACCTACCCACTTAATTAGGCTTTAAAGATAATAAAAGAGATATTTATTTCAAACTTTTTACTGCTAAAGGAGGAACAATACTGATAATAACAGAACGCACATAACTTAGGATGTGATTCAGTTAGGAACTCTCCACACACACGAAATATTTGCTGCTCCGACTGAAGCATAAAAATACGCGGAAGGGAATGCCATAATAATGCCTCGTTACTAGTAATTTGTTGCTTGTTAAAAATACATTTACTTCACCTCAAAATTACTATGAGAAAGTCGAGAAAAAGAAAAATAAGTAGGTAATTTACTTGGTTTTATCGCAGTGTGACAAGCAACAGGGAGCCAATGTCGTAAATTTATAATGCACATAAAAGCAAGTAGGTGTTAATGTGTCTATATTGCAAATGTGTACCCATATGAGGACGCTTTATTTGTTTGTTATGCTTCAACAGTACACAAAAAGGGCTCATCATCGATGTTAATTCATTTTACTGTTGAATCGTGCGCTGAATTTTAAGATTCATTATAGTCGAGAAAAAGTAACTGTAATACTGTAAATAAATCTTTTTATCATGCTTTACGATCATCAAAGAGATTTTTTGAGCCGCCGAAGTCAATGGCCAGTAACAATAGGCGTAGGAAGGCGGTGAATCTAAGTCGCGCGGTTTATTCAGTGTGCGAAGTCTCTTATCTGGTACGTGCGTTGTCTTTGAAGCGGAACATAAGGCATCCTGCACACCGCGCTTTTCTATCGGACCGAAGGAAGTGTTGACCTGCTCTTTGCTAATGAGTCGGTGCAATCAATGCTGGTATGTAGGTATAAGGAGTGAGTCATAGAGGAATAGCTGCCGCCTTATATGTGTGTTAGTGTGTGGCTGGCTTATAATGAATTAAGGTCTTGACTGTGACTTGCCCTGAAATATCATCATTTTTGCTACTAGGCACTCTCTAAAGTAGGTAAGCTTATAAGGAGATCTATGAATGATTTCGTCGGTTTTTTACAGTTTCATCATCAGACTACCAGACGTACGGCGATGCGCCATCATGCGCCATGGTGGACATCCCACCCATACGCACAAAACGTTTTGGAAACACTTTTATTATGCGTACAGCTAAGAGTTCCCTGCCGGGGTCTGTTTTTCCCGACAGCTACAACCTAGGAGTCTTTAAGTCAAGAGTGAATAGGTTATTTCTAGGCAAGCGTCTCTCACCGTCGACCACATCATCGCTTACCAAAGGTGAGACAGTGGTCAAGCGCGAGCCTATAAAATATAAAAAAGACATTTCCACATCAACAGACATTCAGACCGAAAGTAAATCTTCAAAAAGATTTATTCCTATACATGAAAATGAGGTTCCTGAGACAATGCTAAAAATACTGCCGTTAGTGGACTCCGCAGGCTACTCCAACATGTGCGTAGCTTAGACTGTATATTTTACAAGCAGACAATCGGTCTGGAACTTGTTTTATAAATATACTCCTAGATATATACAATGACTATAATAAGGTGTATATTCATAAAGTGACTCTAAGCGATGATGAAATAACTGGCTAAATAGGTACTGTATGTAGGTACTGTCGCCTTTTAAAGGTCAATTTATTCATCTCTTAAGGTCACTATAGTGCAAAAAAGCCGTAAAATTATCATAACTTATAAGGGTCATATTTCTCTGGACTTACATGGGTTTTTTAATGTCTAGTCGCATTCTACAAGTAATGAGTCATCGTAAAACGAACTAAGAGTAGATATAAAGTTATATGACTTTTTGTTAGGAAATCAATTTCCCGCGGCTACAGACGGCTAAATACTTGCAGAAGGTTCGATTAGAGCGAGAGTAGTACACTCCTTTGCGGGTCACAAATCAATATTATTCCTCTCTTTCTTTCTTTTAGTAGTTTCTTTTTTTTAGTAGCCTGGCTCGGCATTTCCTT
This sequence comes from Orthosia cruda, assembly GCA_964057195.1. Lineage (NCBI taxonomy): Eukaryota > Metazoa > Arthropoda > Insecta > Lepidoptera > Noctuidae > Orthosia > Orthosia cruda. Next base: position 24,672,626 of record OZ059838.1, read on the forward strand.
AAGGCATCTGCGACCCCTCAGTAGCTGATTTTGAAATCAGAATCAAGTCTAAACGGCTAGTCGTATTTTTTTGGCAAAATTATATGTTACCTTAGAAAATTTAGAGTTTTATTCGTATAACTTTGTAAAGTTATAACAAAAATAGACAAAAAAACAAAACGACAATCGCATCAAAACCGCCGTATTTTAATGAAAGTGTCTTCATCTTATCTACATTTTGATCTGAGGCTTTTCCTTTTTAAAGTCATAGAATATAGAAAAGTACAAAAAACTTCTGAATTTTGGCTCGCGCGGGTGTGAAACGAGTGCGCGTTTTGTTCCCTCAAAGTCGTTGGTGACTGTCGTCGTCTTAAGCTACGGAGACATTGCGGTGGTGTGTCGTGTCGTATCTCGGGATACACCAATCAAACGACTCTGTTCAAGCCTACGTCGTATCACAACGAGTTTTTTAGCCAATCAACTTCGTCAGAAGGCGACACGACACGTATGTTTTCGTATTCAGTACTGTGATAGCAACATATTATTCTCGGTGACTGTAGTTTTCTCTTAGGATTTTCGATCAGCCCTTTATCAATTCGAAATCACGCTAGCGTAATTCTTGCTGGCCATTAATTCTTGCAGTAGATTCATAATTACAAAATCAGTCACCAAGCAAAAAGGATTATGTTTCGCAGAGGAGAAAATTTTCTACCATTGTATGCGAGTAAACCTTTTGCGAATTACCTACTCTGTGTTCAAAGCCAGTAGGAACTACTGCACTGCACGTAAGTTAACAACTTAATTAGGAAGGACCTTACGAGTATTCCCAGAGCAATAACTGTGACTATATCTTGTGCAGTGTAGAGCCAACTGGCTTGCAAAACACTTCCTGCATCAAGAATACCAGGTACTGCATGTTACTGGTTGAAATACTCGTGTCAGAGATATAATACGTCGATATATATGATATAGAATGAGTGGCTGGATAAGTCAATAGGTTAGTAGTGTTTAGATAAGTTTTTAACGTTGTTTAAAATTGTGTTGAAGTGCTTGGTGATAGATAATAAAATGTTTCTTTGATAAAGATAAAGCAATAAGGATTTTTGAGAAATGTTCTCTTTGTTATAATTGTTACGCTTCCAACAATGCATAGGGTTTTCAGCCTTGACAAGAACAGTTCTAATTTCAATTGCTCTATATTCGTGTTTGGCCAATTTTCCGTGACTCAAACTGCGCTCAATCTACAGCCAATTTACTGTTCTTATATTATCCTGTAAATCTTTACATCTGTGCCCGTGAATAAGCACTGGCGACACCGGATATAAGCAATAAGCGACAATGGACTCACGTTAGGTCGATGCGTAATACGTGTCTTTGGATACCGACAGGGAAATAAATGGTTACGGTTGTAACGTTAATTGAGGAATGTTCTGGTAAAATACGTTTGTTGTGCGATGCAGAAATACAGTAATCATAATATTATGGGTGGCATTGAAGGGATTGGCAGAGGAATGCTATAGTAAAATGCATTCAAGGAGCAAGAATTAGAAGAATTAGAATTAGAAGTAATTTTGGAGATCCCAATTCAACAAATGAGGGTTGTTCGAATGAATTTTCAGTTAATTCAGTACACAGGCCGGCCCAGTCACCATTGTTTTGATCCTTGACTTGACTTCTAATGGGTATATTCGAATGATTTTTTAACAATCAGAGACTAAATCAGTATATTATTTTGATTAGCAACAAAGCCAATACCACTAAAAGCTACAACTCATAAAATCAATGGTGCAAAAAATGCGTTTTCACGTAGCCAATACACAAAATGTCAAAGTATCAAAACTGCATGCATGCACTCACATTCATGAAGGTCTTAGGTATTTAGTACTTGTTCAGTGTTCTAGACAGTGCAAGTCATAGTTCTAGGTTATTGTGCATTGCCTAGATATTATCAGATGTGTTTTTATGCAACTCAGCATCTATTTTGAAATATTATTGTGATTGCTCTGCTGGTGGTCGAGACTATAAAACTAAAGTTGATAAGCTTGATAGATAAAATCGTTTTTTAATTTATCAATGGTTTAGGTCAGTGCATTCCATTCATAAAAAAGGCAGTTACCGTAGTAACACAAACTTAATTAGAACTGCATTCTTAACTTATAAGTCATTTATTCATTTGTTTAACACAGATACAATAATAATTGTGTATACAGGTAATAAAAAATGCGTTATGTTATGCCAGAGGGCGTACAAATGTTTGCAAGTATACAATTAAAAAAAAATACAAACAGCTACATCTCAATAATTAAATAAAATAAACCTGGACAATAAAACAACAATTATAAAGAATTACATAATACAAATTAATATAAATCAATGTAAATATCAATAGAAATCAATGTCATTAAAAAGAGATAAAGAATAATAGTAACAATAATATAAAAAACAAAATGTCAATACAGTACATGTCAAGAAACAGAATGAAAAACAGACAATAAGACTATGTCAATCTAGGTACAAATGTCAATATAAATGATAATATACAATTCCAATGTTAACATACAATTCGAATTACAATGCCAGCCCAAAAGTCTGCCGAACTACAAATCAATTGGAATGTTATATTCACTGACATATTGAAATCCGTCTAAGCCAAGCCGTTTGTCTAAAATTATTTTATATGGATGCTAATTCTAGGCCCTTGAGTGAAGTCGTCAGATGGCTCGCAAATTAGGATTAAGATGTCGCATAGGGCTTTAACTCGCATGTCTTACTTACGATCAAAGCCAATGCGGTGGTCGTTGCTAAAGGCAAAATTTTAATTATGGCAGATTCTCATGAGGAGTGCGTTGTGCAAGTTAAGAATCACAAAGGACTTGGCAAAGAGGGAGAGAGATGAGACAAGAGTGTTGGTGGACGTTTTAAAATGAAATGCGCTTTTGGAGGCTACAATACAATTTAACTAAGAATAGCAACTTTTGATATTGACTATAAAACCGTCGAATGTTTAAGATACGAAAGCACTACTGTTGTATTGATTGCAGAAAACATTTACGTCGTCGTTGGCAGAAAAACATTTGAGATCGTCTGAGTCTGTGAGAATCCGCCAATTGGTTATATGAAGTATGGAATTCTAACATAAAACTCTGCTTACCACTATTGTTTAACATTGTACCAGCCTATTAACAATACATTCAATTAGGAATTCCTTAGAACCCATTGTAGAGTATGTACGCTATTCCGTAAATTCGCAACGGGTTTTATATGGAATTTTTATGGCAACGTACCGAAACAATCACATGGCATTGATAAGGAACACGTGGGTCGATAGCTACGCCATAACGTATAAAATTGTAGAAAATTCTACTGAAACCTTGAGCTTTGTTAGACACGCTTGTACTCTGGACTGGACGTTCATAACAATATATGAAAATGTATTTGTGCATTAGGTGTAATGTAAGGTGTGACGAAAGGATTCTTTCAAGAAAGTCGGTTGTGATGTACAGGGCCATTTGATAAGACAACAGTGTTCAATAGAGAAGATGCACTTAATATACAATCCTTTTATGGACCCCCTATTAATGAAGCACAGGACTAATCGATGCAAAGACGCTTGGGAGAGACCAACGTCCAGTAATGAATGTATTTCGTTAAAAAGACGCAAGACTCAATGCAATTGCAAATGCCATTGAAACGATGAGAAAAAGTGGCTTTGGTGATCAAATTTCTTCGCTCCATGATGGTATTTTTCCTGTACCGTAGAAATAAATTTAGGTGCTGTTCGCACAGCTAATTTAGTACATACAGGCAGACTCAATGCCAAAACTATTAGGTCTCATTTGGAAGTATTGGAAGCTTATTCCAATGTGTTAATATTTTTTTTTGATAAGTAGGATGACGTACATGATAGTCAGGCATAAACTTAGGGCACGCTTCTAGCTCGAAACGTGTCCGGTTAGAACGCAAACCAGTGACGTCAAACCTATACGCCCTGCAGTGACGGTGTCAGACTACGCCGCTCTGACGTCATAGTGTCAAGTGTCCATGGGGATGTAGTAGAAAGAAGCATTTGCGTGGGTAGTTTTGCGAATGTTATAACTATCCACATCATTATTGTAAAAGAGATGTTTAACTTTAGTTTTTGGTGTACAATAAAGTATATTCTATTCTACCCACATTAGTGCCGATTAGCTTGCGTATGTTGCGGTTGACCAGACTTCTTGGTAGACAAGTTTTTAGTTCGTGAGAATCCTCCAACCAGACGGGTGTTGTGTCTGGTCCGGGCAACTGTTGTACTGTAATATATATATATATATATTATGCAGTAGCTTATGCAAAGAATAGAACAGATCCGCATTGTGCCCTTTTATTGTGGCCAAAAAGGAAAATGTAAATTACATGACCGCGCGCTGCAGCTACACCCTTAGGTGAGGGAAATAAAAAACATATATAAACAACTTACTTTTAAGTTTCATCTTCGTAAAGTATTAACGTTTGTACCAAATCTTGACATTCCACCACAAACTTAAGTAATCGTTAGCTGCAGTAAAACAACGGTTTTAATTACGTGTTTAGTGAATACAATAATTATCTATGCGGCAAACAAGCGGATGCCCAAAGGCGTTATTACCGCTACCAGTGGCCCATATTAACGGTACTTACAAATTTTAATGTTTATACGACTCATTTCGATACCCACACTAACTCTAGTACGTTTATCATGAATTGTATGAGGAAAAATGTGATATCGGACGTATTTGGCATTGACATTCAAAACTGCGAAGTAGGTATAATAAAGTGTAGTTTTATCGTAACACGAATGAAGTTCCTTAATTTAGCAGAGAGTAACAGATAAGAGTGTGTATTAGGTCCATTCAAGAATCTTAGAGAAGAGCAAAGCATAATGGGATATATACTCCACATAGACATAACGTGTAGCTAAGATGCAAATATTTATTTGGGCATTATGTTTCTCTCTCTGCTTAACCTCAACCAATATCATATTTTTTTTTATATATTAACCTATGCTGTCTGCTGCCTGACTGCTGGACAGAGGCCTCCCCCAAATCCTTAGAAGTATTCCTTTCCTGATCTACCTTGGATCAGCCCCTCTAGTAGGCGTCTAGGTCATCTGTAATTTATTTATATAACACAAAACTAACATTAAATTGGCATAATATTTTGTAGCCGCAATAAGTATTATATTACTATCAATTAAAACTCCATTATGGATCCATTTATTTTTCAATAAATTTAATACGTGATCGTCCTTAAAGGTTCTCAGAACTTATATTTATAACTAGCTGTCCCACGCGGCTTCGCTCCCGTCAACTGGCTACCTACCAAGCTAGCCCACCTACTCTAAATACGTTGCGTCTCAAAAAGAATAAATTTTCCCCGTTTTTGGAACATTTTTCATTGATGCTCCGCTCCTATTGGTCGTAGCGTGATGTTATATAGCCTATAACCTTCCTCGATAAATGGACTACCCAACACAAAAAGAATTTTTCAATTCCAACCAGTAGTTCCTGAGATTAGCGCGTTCAAACAAACAAACAAACAAACAAACAAACAAACTCTTCAGCTTTATAATATTAGTATATATAGCCTATAACCTTCCTCGATAAATGGACTACCCAACACAAAAAGAATTTTTCAATTCCAACCAGTAGTTCCTGAGATTAGCGCGTTCAAACAAACAAACAAACAAACAAACAAACAAACTCTTCAGCTTTATAATATTAGTATAGATAACTCGATTATAATTTTATATCGGATCCGCTTTGTATTCCAATCGTTACCGAAGATCTAATCAATCTCCCTGGCTTCCGACTTGGGGATTAATTTCATCAATATGATAGAGGTGTAGTAAACACTTACCTACTCATAACCATACGAAGATGTAAAGGAGAGATTAGATTTAATAACGTGTCCGGTAGGCTTTACGTCTTCAAAAATCGTCCGATTGTTTGCTATGATTTTAATTGTGATTTCCTCTTTGATATAACAGGTACTCATGAATTTAAGACCATTCCTTATAAAACTCTGATTAATAACCTTTTTTTTATTTGGGCTTTACTCGAAGGACGGACAGTTTAGTCATTATTAAAGCGCTTCTTTTAATATATGACCTGCCAATCCTGTAAAATAACTCCGTCCCTGTTAAACCTATAGATCAATGGGTCTATATTGCCAAAACGGTTTACTTTATCTTCAGAATTATTCATAGCCCAGTCCCGCTATTTGCAATATTGTCGGCAAACACATTAGGCCCAAGAGCAAGCACCTGAACGATAATCCCAGATCACAACCAGGTTTTGTGAGATAGAAAGTCAGATATCCAAAGTATAATGGAATAATTTACTGCGATTTAATCTGAGTATTCAAATTTTCGTTGTCGATAGGTTGCTTGATAAGATGGTAACTGGCAAGTTGGATATTATATCGTGGCTTTTATAGTGATGCTTGTGCCAGTCATTGGTCTCTAGCAATTTAATCTGCCAAGCATTTTCACAACAATGTCGGGGTCGGCTTCCAGTCTAACCGGATCCAGCTGAGTACCAGTATTTGTCTCTTAATTATTACCTAGTTCAGTACCAAGGTCGAATATATCTGCCTAATTGAAAAGCTTTCTTGTCTTCTTTCGATTCTACTTTTAAGATATGGTCATAGACTCATATATAGGTACAAGACTTACTTGTTGGACCTTATCACCTACCATAGATGTGACTGAAATAGTGATTGCATGAATAGCTGCATATGGTGAACCTAATCACAGTCAAGGCTTTGAGCATCCTTTAAGGATAAATAATAACACACATAGTACATATATATGTATTATAGTATGTTGTAACTTGTAAGCTTAGACACAGGAAAACTTATATTTTCCTTGTATAAGGCACTTCTGTATGTTTATGACATATATGATTCATAATATCTATATTAGTATGTTGTTGCGTTTATGTTTACTTATTAAGTCCTAGGTCTTCAGCATCAAAGACACATTGTATGTCCCTAGAGCTAATTGGTTTTCCGACCAAGTTTTCTGCAATTGAACGTGAATTGCAATTATCTATAAATACGTCGTTCTTATGCAACTGCGCATTCGAATATATAAAAACCACTTAATGAATTGTATAGAACAAATTATTCTTTTTTTAAATTCGATGATTCGACATGTTGAAGTAAAAAACAATTGAACGTTTAAAATAGGTAATAAAGAAAAATAATAAAAAGAAAATCCGTGGCAAATTTAAAAGAATTAGAATATATTATTATCTATCATCGTTACCACTATCTACATTAAATGCATCGTGCGTGTTTAGTATATAGGTACGCGCGAAAATCGCGTGTATTTCGCCAGATTCTCGATATGGACTCACGCGAGAGATTCGTGCTTCTCGGCCGTTGTCTTAGAAACATTTTCAATTGAAATCATATTCATGTTAACAGATGCTTACTCTAAATACTCGATCACTACCGCGTGTAGATACAAGCGCAAAATGCAAGCAATGCAAGTTCTTATGTGTGAAACAGCGAAAAGTCGCGTTGGCCAGAGGAAGAGTTGGATAGAGGAAGTCAATTTAACGATAAGCCCTGTGATGATAAGACTCAAAGATAGTACTATCCTATCCCAACAAAGGCTTAGGGCCGATTTTAGAATTGAATATTTCAAGTTAAGAACGGTTCAATCAAATCCTACGTCAAATTTGACAGTTTGACAAATACTCAACTTCAAATGCTTAAATCAGGATTCGGGGGTTAGGTATCATGATTTTGAGTAACGTAAGATAACAAATCTCGTCTATAAGTCCGGTATGGCGGAAAGCACTACTCAAGCGAAGGATTTCTAACGTTTTGAAAAAAAATAAGTCTGAAAATCGATATCCTAACAAAAATATTATTCAACGTTCGCCCAAACTGACAAACTCCTCAGCCATCCCTAAGCTCACAAATCCTAGAAGATTTAAACTGTCACTAAAATCATATTTGAACATTACATAACAGTTCAAAGTCTGTGGAGTTCACATCACGGACGGATAAAGGTAGACGGGGTCACCTTCCAGTAACATATTGTAATGAGTAGCGAAGCGGGGCACGGCTATTAGTGCTTCCATTTTGTTATATAATTTAATAACTTTTGATTTTAGAACACTCTCGCTTCAGGTACACAGGTACTGAAAGGACTCGGGACAAAGAGGCCTGTTCCCGTGATTAAAACCATTGCATATTGAGTCGCAATATCATCTCAGGGACAATCGTTGTCAAAATCTTCATGAATACTGGGACCCGGGATGGAAAAAAAACCTGTTCTTTGTTTCGTTTTTATTTCGTGATAACGCAGCTCCTGGTCTGATCTCGTTTGATGCGAAACGATGGATGAGGTATTTTTTAAGAAGCGATCACAGATGCCTGTTCATTCTTACTTTAAAGGCTGAAGGCGATTTTGACAATATTCCTGGTGTTGTTGATAAGGAATTTCACGTAAGTTTTCAAATAAATTTTGGTTTATAAACTGCATTTTGTTTTTGGAAAAAAACTTCGATGCCTTTGCAGCTTTATTTAATAATAAACGAGAGAAACCCTAATGTTATTTCAAGCTATGGTGCCTTGAAACGGTTTTGCTACCACAGTTTTCTTAAAATCTTTACAGTTCTCTTAAGATTTATGTTTCTCAAAGGCATCAGTACTTTATTGAGTTGCTACAATCGGAAATTTCATGATCGCTAATTGAGTACACACTTACATATGCAGTAAAGATTGTGTTGAAGAATTATTCAAGAATGTACGACTTTTGATAATTTTTCCTTGTGTGCTAATAGAATTGATTGATTTAAGAGACGTGCCTTTAATATTCTATAGTGTCATATGTATTATACTGCGTAATAATCCATTAATTTAAAGACTGCAACAGCAGCTAACAAAACATGTCATCTTCTACGATTTACGACGATTTTCAGTGGCTTTTCCATCGTAAATTATTACCTATTTCTTATAATATTAACACAAACTGAAATCAATACTATTGCATGCAGTTGATTCAATAAAAATGTTTGTTTTCATCACGATCCAAGCCTTTATTGAAGCCATATTGTATTTCAATAACAACACCGCTCAACAGATATCAGTTGCTTTCTATTAATCTTCTATTGATTACGGCAAGCCGATTGCGATAAATTCATGTTCAGGAAATATAAAAATTCCAATAAAGGACAGACCAACGACCTCAACATTTAGACTATGTAACGTGTGACAGAAAATGTAACAGTGCAGGCAGGTTTCAAAACTGCAACCGGATTCGATCCAGCCAGTTTCACCGAGTGGCGAAAGCACGTTACGTAACAACACTATCCGATACAAAAACCGTTCGCTTAGTTAAGTGTTATCAAGCGATAAATTTTATTCGCTCACGGTCGAATAATCGACTTATACCGTGGTGATAACGAATATTATTACATGGCCCGCACCGTGCGATACTCGATTCGTACATTGTTTTGAATTATCGGAATAGTTGGCGATTAAAATTTAAATATTCTCCGCTGCTGTTTTAAGTATTCAAATGGAGTGCAATGGAACTCGTTTGAAAATGGAATGTCAATTTCAGTTACTTTTTTTAATTCATGATTTTAGGTGTGCTGTTTTTCTGTGTTGCCAATATAAAAAGCAAAAAGCTTTAACGAAATCTTATCAAAGCCTCACCTTATCCAGCGATGTATCCAATTAACTTAATCGGCAATCGATTAGAAACATTGTTTCATTAACATTCAAAAATTGATGAAAAAGTATGTCAATGAAACGCAGCACTTTCCTGCGCCCGTGCCCATTATGCTAAAAGTCATGAATAATTCGTTAAATACACCGTGCAGCCGTTCTACTTGCTTGCTTTTTGATTTTCTCACATGAACTGGAACGCGACGCTTGTTCTACACATAGCAATTAGTGATTTATTAGTTTTTCACACGGCTGCGCTGAATTGCGTAGCCACCACCGACAGCAAGGTTTGTATACTAACATCATAATCATTTCTTCGCTCATGTAGGTAGTTATTTTGTAGTTACGTGTTTTTTCCTATTTTTGGTTGATAATCAATCACTTTGTCTCTTTTATACTATATATGGATTGCAATAAACACTTTTTTGCTTTTAAATTTTTGAATCATTTTCGATTACCATTAAACTCAAAATAAAAGAGTTAGGTAAATCACCTACATGACAGGTGTTATCTGCGGAAGCTATGAGTCAAGAGAAATGAGTCAGTATCTCTGTATGTAGTTCACATGTAGATTAGATCTCTTATCAAAATATTATAAAACAAAATCCTGTCTATAAGATGTTATAACACAATGTTTGAGATATCGTCGGTTGGTGTCACTTATGAGGACACGCCGAGATAGACTTTAATTTAGAAGTTTTGATGTCTATTGCACGCCGATTGCATTCTTCAGGCGCTTTAGCTGCTTTAGTTGAGAACCTGCCCGCCTGCCTGATCCCGCCTGCTGTGTAAGGCGGTATTCTTAGCCATGTAATTCAAGAAAGCATCCTTACTCATCATACGCATGGCTACAAGCCATAACACTACTGGATACCAGGGAAACGGCAGTTTCGAGCGTCAACCCTATAAAACATGAAATGCTGAAAAATACCGTGATTTCCTCAAGGACCCAAGTTAGGACCAGATCTTTTTTTGCGCCCATGTAATGCTTTGTTTCACATGCATGTAGGTGCGGGTCAAATACCTACGTTATTCAACGACCTGTCAATGACACATCGCCAATAATCGTGAAATAGCCAATCACGAATCTTCGACCATCAGATGTTTTTTCGATGTTAAGAACTTCAACTTAGTATCCTTATAAAACAAGAGGTTTTTTACATAAAAGATTTTCGTGATATGATTAATTCTAATAATAGTGTTGTTGTGTTTGTAAACATTGACTTAAAAAACTTAGATGTGGGTAGTTAGAAAAAAGTAAGTGAACGACATGTACTCTTTGTTTAATTACCTTTTTTAACGATTAGTTTCTTGATATCGGTTTAGTATCTTAAATGTTTTAATTGCTTTAATTACCATAAGCAATTAGTGATAACATACGAACTGGGGAATCACACCATTAACATTAGAGAAGATTCCAAAACAATTGAGCTGCAGAATAATACAATTTTGGTTATTTGGGGAAAATTGACAAACAGATATTTTAAGACAAAAATGGTCGATTAAAATCCGATAAAAGTTCACTGCATTCGAATTTCTGATGGTAGATATTTATGACTGGAAGTGTCTTACTTTAAAACTTTGTGTCACAAACTAACAATTTATGGGCTCAAGTTATCCACAGTTCTGCACATAGGTACAGCTACTGAAGCGGAATGCGCGTCCGATTGCAATCGCAACGCGTGAACGCACGGGTGTGTCTAGCCTTATCTGCATCTGCACACACGGGGAATTTATCCGATCCAGTGATTTTAAGATCTTTGTTGTGTCCATGACTTTCGTTGACAGTAATGGTACAAGCTTCAGGAATTGGAAGGGGCTTTTATTAAAGATGCAACTAAAACATCATAAAAGATGCAAAGAAGACAAGAATATTTAAGTCTCTAGTTAGTCATTTGATACGGCGACTGTATAATTAGGCCGGAGGCGGCTTAATCGAATATAAAAGGGAATTAGATTGATTTTCCTCAAATAAGCTTGCTACCGAGGGAAAAAAATTATATCTACATTCCCATGCCCGATGTTTAGAAGCTGAAAAAACTTAAAATTTGGAAACTTTTTCAAAGCTTTTTTTGAGTTCTGAAAGTCATGTAACATTTGTGTAGCCAAGTGTTTTAACTCATATTTTTACCCCAGACGGAAAGAGAGGGGTGTTATATGTTTGACGTGTACCTGTTTTTTTGTGTATCTATCTGTGGCATCATAGCTCCTAAACGGATGAACCGATTTTGATTTAGTTTTTTTTGTTTGAATAGTGACTTTAGATTGTTCTTAGTTATGTTTGATGAAAATCTGTTCAGCCGTTCTCAAGTTATGGGCGTTTTACTGATAAAATCGGGCTGTTTTCGCAAGATATCGTGTCATAATTACGTGTTCAATAGATTGTCGATCGAAGCGTGTCTACTAATATATAAATTATGTAGCATGAAATAAAAATTTATCGGGGATTTTTTTAATTTTACCTTACGTTACTTAATCAATTAAAGTATGTCCTAAATATGTAATGTTTCCTTTATAGATAAATTGATAAAAACACGATAGTAGCTAATGAGATTTTTAATTTTATTATCTTTTAATGCAACGAAATGATGATATCGTTTTCACAGGAAATTCTTATTTTTTTTCAAACCTTCATTATTGTTTTAAGAATTAAAGTAGTTACCTGTTTAACTACTTTAATTCGTCTGTGGAATGCATTGCCCGACCCAATAAAATGCGCCCAGTCGTTGCCTGTATTTAAAAGACTCGTAAAAGAACATTACCTTTCATTGTGATTGTCGTTAGTCAACATTTACTTTCATTGCCTATACATATTGAAGTATGTATGTATTTATGTATCTATTATATAACATATGTATGTATTTGTGTATCTATGATGATCTGATTGTAAATTTAAAGTAAATATTCGTAATGTTATGTGTTACACCAATGTCAACCCCATTTCATGTCCAGGCTATCACTGTCCATTCCAGGTTGCCTGGAAGAGCGGTATGCGATAAGGCCGCCCTTTGTTTGTATTTTAGTTTTAAGTTTCCTTTTCTTTGATTTAATTTGGTGTACATTTGTATGCATAAAGCATATATAAATAAATAAACTACAAAAATTATATTTTTTTATTAAAAATCTATATCTTTCTACCCATTTCATAATCACACTTTAAGGGTCTCGTAGACAGACGCGACGAGACAATGCAACAAAGACAAGTCTGCAGCACCTATTTTATTAGTTTTAAGATGCAACAATGCAAGTGTCATTCACAAATAGACTAAGCATCTTAGTCTGACCATACGTCACGTTTTGGGCGGGACAGTCCCGCTTTCAGGCTGTCGGTCCCGCTGACCCCAGCGAAGGCTAAAATGTCCCGCTATCGCGAACAGACTTTGGTCTATAATACGAATAGATTTTTAGTCAACAATTTTATTTAAGTCACTTCAGATCTATTATTTTTTTACTCGCCAATTCGCAACGGCTCAGTAACCCAACTAAAATGTACTAAAACTTACAAAATATTAAGTATTTTAAACATTGTAAGTCGCGGCCGTTAACTCCTATCCACAATGGGCATGCGTGGTGCATTACGCCCCATTTCCTCTAACAGTGTCCTCTCTGGCCTGTATCCCAGCAGTGGGATCATTAAAAGGCTGTTGATGATGATGATTCCACATTGTCAAACGCTAGTAAAATACGAAATCCAAACATCCTTCATAATGCGCACTGCAAAAGAGTGGCACTCACTGCCTGCGTCTGTGTTTCCGAACGCATACAACCCGAATCTCTTCAAAGTTAGAGTGAACAGGCTTCTTCTGGGTAAGCTCACTCCATCATCGACTTTGTCTCTGTCACCTCTGACCTAGACCAGAGTCAAGAGCAAACACATCATAAATAAAAAAATACGTAATGATTTTTTACGTCATTCTGCTGGTGTCCCGCTCTGACGCAAAAATAAAAGGTCACGTCTATGCTAGGCTCTCTGTCTATGCAAGCGCTAGAATTCCATGCAATCATATTATTATGAACAATGTACCCAGCGGATATTCTCTTGATTGGCCATACTCGTAGCAAAGCTTATTTATCTTGCCTAGTTAGTCTTGCATTAGCAAACGCTATTACTGAGTGGTCTCGGGTCGATTCCCGAGTCGGCAAAGTACTACTGGATTTTTTCATCTGTAATTTATCAATAGCAGCCCTGAATGTAGATTTGTGAAAGGTTGCTGGTTACCGGCTCTCCCCTTATAACGTGGGGCTTTCATATAACTGGTGAAATGATGTAGCTACAGAAGGTGCCCCATTCTTGGGAAGACAGGTGTAATGCTATGCATGTATATGTAAAAAAATATAATATTTTAGCATCTCTTTACCTACCTGCCAATCTCCCCGTTCAATACCGATTGGTTCTTGAAGAAAAGTCAATAGTTCAAGACATTCAAATAAGTTAATATGGACTTTTACTTACAATCTTTAGAAAGAGCTTTCATTGAACGGTTTGTAGAGAGAGGATTGCGATACTACCTACTGTCGAGAAAGTCTTCTACCGACTATTTAAACTGAAAACCTAGATATTTGAATTCAGAATAATTAGGTATCAAATTTTGTAACAAGAAATTCTATTTTAGAAAGGTCAAAGTCTAAATTCCATTGCAACCCGTACTTTTTTTAGGGCATTTTTATAAAAAAAGGGCACTGAATAATCAGCTTACAATACAATATACTAAAGTCTATACTTGAGTTGGTAGCGATGGATACAAAATATACAGGCCTATATTATGAGATTTTACCAATAGAGACGTCATATTAATTTTGCAGAAATAGTAACATGGCTATATTTTACTTTAGCTACCTATGGAACTTTGAACTTTATTTCTATCATTGATTGGATTAAATGATCACAGAGATATAAGTAAGACCCTGTTGTCAGAATGAGATAAACATACTGTTCAAACGTACGTTCGTGTCGCGACCAGACGCAAGACGGACTGACTTCACTCAAGCTGGTCAGCTTGTGTTTGTATTTCCGCGCAGACTTCGGTAAAACGTATCTACCTCAGTATATATATAACATCATTGGTCCTATATGATTGTCATGATCATACCAATCCTGCCTTTTTTCCAATTTATTTGCAAAGCATATTATCTTGTTTTTAACCAAGACCTTAGAATTGGAATTTATATTGTTTCTGCAAAACAGATAAATTAGGCTAAATAATGTTTGATAAGAAAACGATTTGTATACCTATCCACGGGTTTTTTCAGAGGCAGATAAACTTTTAGTTTTTTGCGTCTTTTTTATCGAAAACATAACATTGTATAGGTACTAATTAGTTGATACGACAAACCAGGAATAACCCGTTTTCTTTTCCCGCTTTATTTAGTCATAGGCTACATATAGAACAAATAAAAAAAAACAATATCCAAAAACTCATTTTCAATGACGTAACCCATAAACAAAAATACCAATCAATCGCCGTAAACAAACAAAAAAAAGAAAGCCTTTCATTCATTCCAATTTCGAACCTGCCAATAAAACGAAAGCGAATTATTACGTAACGCGAAGGCAATTGCAATTAATTAAGCGACAAGGTTATGTCGCGCACAGGTCGGTAAGGTAACCATTATCAGGAACGCGTTATCTGAGGTCGCAGACTCGCCGTCCGCTTGACTCAATGCACTTACGTAATAAAACCTAACACATGATTTATTGAACCATTTTACCAAGAGTGAATGTGAAAAGAACTCATCTTAAAAGAAAAGAAAATAAAATAAGTAAAGAAATCGAACGTGCCAATATACAAATAAAAACAAATTTATTTGTATATTGGCACGTTCGATTTTCAAACGTGGATGCATGAGTATGGTATCACTGGAGCCATAGAGTAGATGAAAGCAACAGACTGCGACATTATGAATAGTGCACTGCATACTAATTTAGACTGTATGGGTTAGGAATTACCTCATTAAACTACAGAATTTAGATCGCTAGCTGACCAAGAACGCTCGTGTGCTCTAAGTCTAAGCTAAGGACAATCTCAGTGCACTGAATTAAGCATCATATAAACAGCACACATGTAGTGGTAAGTTTACTTTGATTTTTTTTGGCATTTCTCTTCAGGTCTCGTTGCAAGTTTTATGACAGTCATTTATCAGTTTCGTGTTTAACGTAACCCTAAATAATTCACATTGAGATAAAAGCAAGTTATTAATAGCGTTTTTAACCTCTGTCGAGGTAAGTTGTCGACCTAGGTTTTGTTAAGTGCAATCGTAAAACATTTGTATATCCCTTATCAACGTTTGTCGCATTTAATTCAGAATGAGATAACACTGAGAAATTGCAATCACTTACCGGATTTAAATACCTAGCGTACTACAGAATTACAGATTAATTTAATGAATCTGTAATTTGTTTCACTATTTTACATTTTGAGAGTCTGGATCCCATCAAAATAAGTACAATCAATTTTATTTCTTTTTAGAAATCACACAACTCTTTTCAACACTAGCAACACTATACAATGACAGATGTCAAAACTTTAAGGCAGTCGCCATTTTATAGTTTTATAGCGCCAACATCGCCAATACTACAGAAAATGATAGTAGGAAGGAAAACCGGCTGAAATTACTTGGCTCGTTTTCAATTTGATGTAAATTGGTGAAATTCTGCGGCTAGCCGCCGAGTTATTCCTTCTTAGAGTGCGAGGTGTGAAGTGGAATTAGCTTCCACATTACTAGTCGGACTATTGCTTCTATTAATTAGAATACTTACCTAACAAATTGATGCTGGACTTAGTTTATTGCTTATTTAACCGAGTTGCTGAATTGTTTATGTCTTATTTATTTTTTAATTATTTGGCCTATCTTTGATTGTTACACTTTTTATCCTAATAATACCAGCAATATGATACAAGCATAGTGTAACATTATGATGCAATCGACACAGCATGCAAAAACAAAATTATAACATAATTAAAATTTGGTACAATAATAGTGCAGAATTATTAAAACTCACAATAATTAGTGGGTAGTTTTAGAGTTTTACAGTAGGTACAAAAATTACAAGGAAAAAAAAACGGTGGTTACCTTTGATGTATGTACTTGGCGCTTGAATTTTCGAAGTGTTGTGGAATAGATATCTAATGATTAATCGTCAATAAAAAGCCTGCAAAGTCTAGGGATGGAGGAGTTGGATCCTTATTGCATTACATTTGTGTCGATGTCTTTACTAATATTCTTCTCTTCAAATTGTGATATCATAAGCCAATAAGAGTTTACAGTGTTCAAAGAAACATACACTAAAGATATGATCTTATCTCTAGTGGATTTTGCTTAACCATCGCATAAGACACCCAGTTACTGAACAGCAACTATTCTCATGCGAAAAGGCGAAAATAGCAATAGCAAATCGAATCAATTTACATGGAATTTTACAGAAGATGAAGAAGAATAGGCTTTTAGAAACTGAGGCCTAGTTTCATTCATTATTTTTTCAAAAGGCCGAAAGAAAAATAAATATTCCATGTTCGCGTGTGTTTATACATGGCCAGTGTCAATAACCGTGTCGTTAGATCAAAATATGCCGCTAGACAGTGCTAATAAGGAATGACAATTGTTTCAGAAGCGGCTCTCTAAATTCACAGTGCGCCTGCGCCGGTTAGTAATGCCATGTGCAATTTGCATAGTTGTTTAAACTTATGACAATTGGGGCAGTATTTTTGAATAGAAATAAATAAATTTAAATGGATAGTTATTTATAATATAATGCTGTAAATAACTTTCCTCCTAGTTTATCAAAAAATCTAATTATGATTTAATAGTTAAAAAATTATTATTTGGAAATCTAAAATTTTTTTTTTTTTTTTTCTAAGTCACAACGACACGTCAAAAAGCGTTGTCTTATAACTAGTCAAATAACCCGCCCCTAACTGTTCCCGGCGCAAAGGTGCCCATAACGCTTGCTGCATTGCCACGTTGGATGGCAATGGCTAACCTTTGCACCAAGAACGAGCTGGAGCGGGAGTCACCCGTTTTGTCCCTTAGCCTATGCCCTATCACACTAATGAGCTTCTTGGCCTCACTGCCCCAACAGCCCATGGTCTCAACGGCAATGGGCACAAAATAGTAACGGCCCTCCAATGGTGCGTACTTCACCCTTTTCCTCCCAGCGGCGTCTTCCGCCGCCGCTGACGGCGAGAGGACGGTGCGACCAAGGTGGCTGGCGGCAACAGTGCTGACGCAAGTTGCGTCCCATATTAAGCACTTGCCGTTTTTCCAAGGTACCAAGGTCAGTCCATCCGGCCTCTTGCCGTCAGTCCTACACAAACCCGGAGGCTCCAGCACGCAGGGGATATCTGCCGACACCAATGCTCTCCGCACAATATCATTAAGCGCATGATGACGCGGGAACCTCCCCGAGCAACGACGACAACTCAAAGCGTGATGGCCATCGGCCTCCACCATGGAACCGCAGGTGCATCTGTGGGGTTCACACACCTTGCAGCCCAGGCGAAGGGCCACCGCCACCCGCAAAGAGTCGTCATCAAGCAACGTGCCCAGGTGAGGCGAAGGAAGCGCGTGCAACCATGCCCCCGATTCCGGCTGCGACACAGCTTTGAGTCTGGCTAAATCAGCCCCCGAGGAACCCATCAACATCCTTTCCTGGATCAGCCTAGACGTGACGTCGTCCCACGCGCGCTGAACATGCGTTGCGACAGGACCCGCTGCCCCCATGCTGAGGACAGACCAGGCGGACCCGGCATCCAACATAAACGGAATGTTTGCCCCGCCATCATTGGAATCCAATATTATAGAGACGAGGTCAGACACCCCATGCGTCGACGCCAAGAAAGCCGGTAGACCGGCATCCTTTACGCACCGCATCCCAAGACCCCCGTACCGGACAGGAAGAGTCGCCTGCCTCCACTGCACATCATTAAAGGAGACATTCAGGATCGACTCAACCGTTGTTAAAAAATTATTCACGAATTAATTGAGTGAAATATATTGATTTTTACTTTCATCAGTGAGATTCAACTAATAACTCCTAAAATATTGGGTACTTAGGATACACAGGCGACCGCTTGTCGGTTAGAGGAATGCAAACTAGCGTACTATGACGCACTCGCAACGCCTTTCACACTTCGAGCGAATGGCGTCCATTTCGAGTGCATCTCTGTTTGACGACATTTGTCAATAAAAATACATCGTCTGTCGCTTGTTTTATTAAATTAAATACAATAGTAAAACTTCTCATTCATACGGAAAAGGAAATAGAGATGATAAAGTGCGTGAAACTATTACTAGCCTGCTGCGAATTTTACTCCCATTCGATAAAGTTAAAAACGATAAGGTTTTTAGATACCTACTCCTATTGTATATTGTAGGGTTAAAACGAAGAATATGTAGCGTGCAATAAGCAAAACAATCGGACAATTAAAATGAAACGCCCATTGAAAACTACAATCTATCAGTAAACAGTCAACAGAAATTCTCAACAACAAGTTTCTATATCAGAAAACCGAGAAAATACAAGTAGAGGATAACAAGAATCCGTGTTATTGGACTTGAACTATACATAAGTAAGGCACGGAGTTCTGAAACAATGTCAACTCACACAGTATACACTTGTGTCAATATCTTGTTTTTGAAATGATACCATTCGATACAGACCGATCGTGAGTGACGCAACGGTTTGCCACGTATTTACGCAACGTGCCCATTGTTCGAGCTACAAACAAGTTAGTGCTAACACTAATATTATCTGAGTTAATGTGGGATCGTTTAGGAACCATGATGAACCTAATTCGTCGGAACCCTGAAGTGAATTTTGATATTCAAGCGTCTGAAAAGACCGCGTGCTTGAAAAATTCAAGCGTTTGGAAAGACCTTGGTGGTCGCAAAGTTTAAGAGTTTGAAAAGACGGAGTGCTCAACATATAAAGCATTCTGTACTTATAAGTTGTTTAAAATAAATATCGAATTCAGAAACGACTCGATTGCTTTATCGATAAACACATCTTTATGAAACCTTTATGTTGATTTTTTGCAAGTGAATATGGTACATATTTATTCAGCTTTGAGAAATGTGATCATACCAACTCCTTGGATACAATTTAAGTTACATCATAATGAAAAACAAAAGGCAGACAGACGAGAATAGGACAAGAAGACTGATGTGAATCAAAAACACTTGACACAAATTATGACTATTTTCATCCCAATAAGAACAGCCCTTGAAGCTATTATTAGCCTACCCACGCTTAACCCGCCCTTGTACTAATCCACTACAATACAATAGCTACTTTCAAGGTAACTTGGAAACGACAAAAATTTAACAAACGGTACGCTTGTTTTCCCGCTGAACCGCATTGTGCTTGGCCGCTAATGCAACTGTACCTACATAACCTGCCCGGTATAGCCCCTATCCACTTATTACTCCCGAGGCCGCTCGGAAAATTGCAATGAGTATTACATGTTAGCCTAGATTGAACAACGTAGGTAACACTGCATTTAGGACACGTGGTCAAGTTATTATTATTATATCGGATCAGTTAACATTTCTTGTTGGCAACACTGGACTCTGGGCGTATCCGCGTGTGCAGGGCTGTGTCGTCGCCTATCTTTGGAATGCGACAATTTTATGTGAATCAAAGAATATTAACATTCAAATAATCTAGGCATACAGGTTTACAACGTGCGCTCGTGATAGGATGTGCCATTATGATATTTGCATTGTTTTGTGTGGAGAGCTATGTTCAACTTGTGGCCATGTTCGTTTTCTGCCCGATACGCTGTAGTATAATAAAGTTGCTAAAATATTTTCTTCTCTGTATCTATAAGAGCCGAAAGAATAATAACACACTACAATCTACAATCTTATGGGCACAGCAGCAATGTAAATCAGACGTAAATGGTCCCAATTAAGTCTTACCTAAGGATACAGGATGTAATGCATAAGTAAATGAATGTATGTAAGAAACGGAGGCAAGGTACCCCTAGTACTACATCTACATTTAAATTAGAAACATTTCGTAAAATTTTCTCCATTCTGGAAATTCCGTCAGAAATTCGCAGAATGGACTTTTTTAATCTGGAAGCCCTAGATTGAAACTTGCAAAGGTCGGCTACATTCCGTTGCTAATCGATAGAATCACTGTTTACGTTAACTTTGTAGTCTGTGTATTGGTTTTAAGAAACTATACACTGAACTCAGCGTTTATTACAAAAGAATGTATGAAATATTTGCGTTGGAGTTTTTAGCTCCCCGCGTTGCTGTTAAACCTGCTTGGAAATAGCCGCCTGTAACAAAAAAATGTTGAATTATAAAAACTATAGAAACTTTTCAACTAGGAACAGAAATGCATAAAAACCTACTATACCTGAACAGAAAGAGGAACTAGTTGCGTTATCAACGCCCAACCCGCTATATGAACACGAAAGTTGGACTACCCACATATAAAACCTCTTTTCAATGAAAGAATGAACGCATTTTACAGTATTTTTTTCACTTTATTTCCCAATGGAGTGTCCCGACTTCAAGGTTTTTAGGAGCGTAAATTGAATTTCACTTTTCCACTCATTTTAGTGGTAAATGAAAACACTGGATTGTTATTTTAATATATTTTACTTATTACACTCACGCAAAACCACAGGCCAAAACCTGGTTTAATCGCATGTTCCTGGATTGATATATAACATCATGCAAGACTAGTCTCTGCATCGTCAAATAAATCATATTTTATTACTTCATCCAATTAATTTCCATTCTGATAGGTATTACAGGTCCGTTTTTTTGGACAGTAGATATGTTATAACGTTGGTAATTTAACACTGAATAACCACTAGCCTGCTACTGATCGGCGATCGCCACTAAGCCTACCCTACGTACCTATAATTTTTTTTTCTAGTGTCATTCTTCCGCAGAGAATCTTAACACCGCCATTTAGAAAATGACGTCAAATGCATAACGCCATCTATCGAATATGGAGTTCAACTGACCGTGTATCTGAATTGCGTGTGTTGTGATTATAACACCCTGGATATTTTTTTTGGAAATGTTTTCGATGTACATAAACGACTTTTTTACAGATTTATTATAATTATTGTGTATTGATTGATAATGATGTATAGGTGGGCAATCAGTTGATTGCTTTTTATAGACTGGCTATAAATAATCAGGTTTTAACTTACCTAGTTAGGTTACCAAATATTGGTTTACTCCTTCGCCCATCTCAAAGCACATCACTAGATAATACATTTCATACGCTTCATAATACCACGGTCCGTTATCTGTTATTATCTACTATGTTTAATTAACACTTATTCTGCCGACTCCCTGGTATAGTGGTAGCGCGTCTAGCGAGCATTGAGGAGTTACAGCTTACAGCCGGAAAGGAAATTCAATTACCATTATAACGCGGTCGCCCCAGCCACTCATAGACAATACCAACTTATAGAGTTAATAATATAGGGTTGCCACGCTCAAGACCTATTTTAATTACGAGGTAAAATGCGATACGAGGTAAAATTATTTTTAGTTTAACAATAAAGACTCGAGATTATAATATTTTGTTATGTACGAACTTTTATATTAGCCCCCGTGTTATGACAAGTTAGTATCATTTTTTTGCAGTGGTTTATTTAACGTAAAGAAGTAAGAATTTAATACGCAGTTCAACTATTTCCTTAGCAGCACTTTACGATAATGTCTTGATTTAGTAGTGACTGTATAACAATAATATGCCATAAAAATGTAAGGAATTTTATACATTACCGTTTATTTTCTTTTGCATAATATCAGTTTTATTTAGGAAACTGATTACTAACAAAGTGGAGAGATTTTGAAAGAAATAAAAAATAATTTACTGAATACTTATAATGACAACCCTAACCGAATAATACCATCTAAAACCACTAAGTGTTGCCACTGAAATAAAAATGAGCGAGGGCAAATGTCATTAATACGAAAATGGTGGCTACTAGTTTCGTACAAAATGGTAATAACATACCCATATACTTTTAGGTTAATTATATTATTAAATATTACTAGGTTTTAGCGTAGGGTTGACACAGCAAAAGAATGAAACATGCGTATAAATTTTATGAGCCTTGATCACCGTCCTTTTAAAGCTAAAAATATCTTGCGTAGTAACATTGCATGCATATAAATAGGTGCTAATTGCTGCCAATTACCTTATATCGTTGTAATGATTGAATACGTCAATTTTGCGAGCCTGTATAAATAATTCCTCATTCCTGAGGCGCATTAAATTGCATAAAATTAACAAACACTTGATTAGTTGCAATTAGCCTAAATTCCTCTGCGAACTAATATCAAATCCTTCAAATTTTAAATACAGCAACTTCTAGATTTAACCTTTAAAGATAATGCCTTACAACTTAAAATCTTTGACATTCGTTTGACAGCCCTAATAAAGAGTGAGTAAAAGAAATGACGCATTTCCGGACACCGGATGTAAGTGACATTTTTGGAAAAAGGATATAGATACGTAGGTAGCTACATACGGTGTGCAACAAAAAAAGCGAGCACATATCTAATACTTACATAACTGTTCTACGAATAATTACATATTAATATTGTATAACGCACTATTTATTCATGCATAGTAATGTACCTATAGGTAAAAAGGTATTGAGTATTCAATGTGTTCCCAGGCACAAAAAAGTAACAGGTTTTTAGCGATACCATAAGGTTGCATTTCTTAGGACTGCATAAGGAAACCGCAAAAATCATGCAATTTGACTTCGTAATATTTTTTATGTTTTTTTTTTCTGGCACCTCATTCTGTATCTGGGTTTTTGAGGTTTTAAATTGAGAAAAAAATATTGACTTTGCATCTGCATCATTTTATTTAGATTCTGTTTAAACGATGCTTAAAATGTCATCCATGAATATTTTTAGTAAAAGTTTATTTTTTATAGGTGTAATAAAATGTGTAGGTAAATGATATTAATATTTACATTAGTTGAAAACTAGCAAAAAGCACTTCGTTACTAGGATAAACTTGAAATAGGTTACGCAAGCGGCAGCTTAGGTATCTACCCAATTTGCATTTTTCCTCTTGTACATTTGCATATACAGCTTGAAAGATTTTAAAGCCAAGTTACAGTGCTAGATTTTGCCTAGTATTTGAAGTAGGTAGGCTACAATAGAAAGGTACCTACCGTCGGCAAAAAACGAATTGATTATGGTGTAACTTTTAATTTTATGGATACCAAAGCAAATTGGCTTTTATCTTTGGCTGGCTTTACAATTAGGGTTACCTAGATATTTTACTATCTATTAGGTTTACAATCGAGAAAAAAAACATTATTAAATAAACAATATTTATCAATTATAATTTTAGAATCATGATTACTGTCAAGTGACACTGATAACTTAAACTTGTTTTGCGGACTGTACTCTTTTATAGTTTCAATTCAAATCAACCATAGTTTAAAACGTCTACTGTACGAACAGCAGCTTTTTAATCGCCCAATGGCACAAAACCGAGCTTCTAAATAACGTTAACTAGCCTCCACTGTCCATCATAATGAACGAACAAGTTAATATTAATAAAAAAAAGCACCTGCGGCGCCGGGCCCCTTGGTTCAACGCACCAGGTCGACGCACCATACGATACCGTATGCCAGCCATAAGAAATGTACGCCCAGCCAACGTGACCAAATCTGGAAGTCTTCACGCACGCCACAAATGAACGCATGCAAATCATCTCCGCATCGCAGCCGGGTTATCAACCATTAACAAGCCGTGACGTCATCGCATAGCACAAAACGAGTTACAGGTGCTAGTCGAGGTCTTAATGGCCGTTCCCGAAAAATCCACGAATTTTGAATGTAGAAGCAATTGAAAAAAATAAGTGGTTTACCGAGGTAAGAAGGTAAGTTTCATTGTTTATTTTTTAATGGTTGGTAATATTTAATTTGTGGGTTACCAAGGTTTTAAGGTTTCTCCATTTACCTATCATTAATGTTGCTACCTATATGTTTTTTTTTAGATCCTGTCAAGACCTAGGCTGTAAGTGTTAAAATTGTTTCTTAAGTTAAAAAAGTTTAAATGAAGATACTATGAATCTGTTAATATATACTTAATAGATATTAGATGAAATGGTAAGAATACAAAATTGACACCACTCTAATTTGCATATAAACGAATAATTAATATTTAACTTAAGACATTGAATTAATTAACCAGAACGTTAACATAATGATCATTCACATGGACATCAATTATGTAAGAATATAATTTACTATTCATAACAGTAATGACAGTAACCATGTGGATAAGTTACTAAGAAGATTAGTATTCATAAGTAGGAGGTAAAATCAAAAAAATATCATCAATATATAAATTTTTCTCAAACATGCATGGAAATATTGTCATTATTTACGAAAAAAGAACGCGCGACTTACGAACTTTTAATAAATGAAATGTATAATATGAAAATTATGTTTTATTTCCCTGCATTCTTTTGAGAAAAGCACTATATATGCCTCGGCGGAAATGGCAATTGCCTGTCTCATATTAGAGAAATCCTCGCCTACGGCTCGGTCTTCAAACTCATACCGGCCTTTGCAATAATGTACTATTTCGCGCCATGATGTTAAAACCCTTCAACCACCAATACTACGAAGAAGTTCCAACTTCCAAACTCTAAAAAGCAAGATTCGCATATAAGAAACATTTCTACGAATAAAAAAACGTAGTTTCAAGACGATGAACCCGTAGCAGAAGCCGAAAGCGACAATCACCGGTAGAACCTCCACGGTCTACAAACGCTCACAAAAAATTGTTTTGATTATGTAGCAAACTTTTTTTTGTGGTATAGAGGTCAATACACTTACACAGCCTACAGATAAATCCTTCCATTGATTGAACGATTACCCTTTGGTGATTACAGACGGTATAGTGTATTTTATTAATAATTCTCCATACGTAGGACACAGGACCTGGGATTTGTGATTGGAATATAAATAAACTGTATGTAGATTAGGTAACAGTGGCATGGTGTTAGTGAACTATGCATGATTTAAATCTTGTGTGAAGTAGGCAACACTGGCTGCAGTTTATTAGTATTGCCTATTAAAAAGTGTTCTAAGAAGGTTCGTACACACGAACATCGTTCGACACCGAATAATCTAAAAAGTCAAAACCCGATTTTTCTTCCCTGCTCCGATTAATTATGGACGTGTCTCCTCACTTTCCTGTGCCAAGTTGTTCTGTCTTGGGTTGTCTGTTCAGGCAACTGGGTTTGCTTGGGTTTTAACCAAGCACTATCTATCTATATATACCAAGAGATGGGGTTGAACCTAATAATCAGATAAAAACCGGGTTGATTGCATATCTCTAGTTCAAAGCGTTCATCATTCTCTTTTTTCCATTGAACTGATAATTAGCTTGGAAATGATAATGTCTCACTCCACTATGATTATGAATAGTTCCCACAATCCACGATAATGTTATTAATTGTTCGTTTCCTGATTTCTATATACACACTCGTTAATTTGATTTGAATGACTTCATTGAAGTAACAATTCAATGATAATATCTGTCCATTTGTATTGAACCTACCCATATAATTTGCGCGAGGGGTTAGATTTTGGGGAAGCAACATCGGAAGCAAGTCGTTTTCACTCCCCCTTTGGGTATAGTAATTCTTTTTATCGCTTCCCTTACAAATTTGGTCACTGATTTGTTCTGAATTGGGGTGTCATTTCTATTTTAAAGCCTGTAGATTTCCACGAACTTGTGTAGCCAATGCAATTTTCATAACTACGCAGTTGTGCGAATTTTCCACTTGATGCATGAACAATCGAACAAAAAAGCCAGAATTCAAATAAGAAATAATAACTACTTACCTACCTATCCAGAACCGAATACTTAAGATATTATGCACCCATGCATTTTATCAGCGCTATTTATAAAATTTTGAAGTTCATTCTTAATGCATAAGAGCTGATAAGATAACGTCCCACGTGCATAGTTATTACTATTAAAATACATAAGCATAAAGCACCTATTTTTATAAGGTCTTTCAGGAAAATGCAATCTAAAACACGATCCTTATGGGATGCGGAAAAAGCCGGATCGCTCACTTCTAATTTTGGCGGAATGAAGGTAGTTTTGAGTATGAATGTCTATATCAGTCGGGAAGGCCACAGAAACGATGGAAAGACTGTGGCAAAGATGATAATTATACAAGAGGCCACTATACTTACTAATACTGAGATAAAAAGACAATTATGGAAAAGGATAATTACGTTGCGCCAACCCCAAATAAATCGACATGAGGCCAAAATAATGATGAAGGAGGTAGTCAAAATAATTTCGTTTATACGTCATTCTTCAAGTCCTAATTATTGATGCTATGATATTTATGAAGCAGAAACAAAACAAACAAACCGTGAGTAAAACCTCGTGCCTGCGTCAGATAAGCCGGCTACAGCGAAACAATTAGAGAAAAACTCCTTGTTAAACTTCAAAAATGTTAATTTCTTGCTCAGACTGGTTTCCCAACAACTTAGCAACTTCTTGTACCTTATAAATACTGAATTAGGCATAAGCACCAACGTACGCAGGTCTTAATCATAGCCATATTAAGCATGACTGCACTACAGATTGGAAATCTAATCAGAGCTCTCCTAAGGATTTTTATATCTTTAATCAAGAAGCGAACATTCTAGAGATTGCAAACTCATTCAAATATCGATAAATTAAACATTCTTTGTATTGTAGTTACGACACTGTAGGGTGAGCGTAGTATGTTGATTTAATTACAGCCGTCTGAATATCAACGTGCTTCGATTGAAATGCGATTCAGTCAGTTTATCAACATTAACTACAAACGAAAGTTTGCTCACATACCTAGCTATGTCACTATTCTCTCACCAATTTCTAGAATGTATATCAGGGTTGTCGCTCTTAGAAAGTAGCAAAAACTTTGTGAATTGCCCAACACAATATTTTTGCGTATGATTAGGTAAAGGCATTAACATCGTAGGAAATAACTAGCTTGATAATAAACATGGTACCAACATTTTGTTATCAGCACTATCGTGCAACCTTTCATTCCAGTCTCGCACTTTTATGACGGTATAAACGCATTCATACGAATGCAACGAGGTATGCAGTAAGAAACTTTTCTTTGGTCGAGTATTCAGCGATTGTTTCAACATGAATGGAACTTGTTGGACTATAACATTCAAACTCGTGTTGCAATCAATTTTCAGCGTTACAATAACATCGCACTTCTCTCCGACCATTGTTTGGCAGATCGCTAATGAAATCAAATCATCACCTCTAAGCGATAAGAGATATCAAGCAAGGTCAACTCACCGGGTCAATGTCCGCCTCCCAGACGTCCTTCAGATCGTTAGAGATGTCGAAGTAACCCTCCATGTCGGGGCCGGTGTTCACGACGGCCTCCGACTATAAACAGAGAACTCCTCCGAGAAAAACTCGCACAAAACACAGCAAACTGTCACTCTCTTACTGTCCTCCGAGCGGGCGGAACTCGGAAAGAATGTAAACTGCACTAAGACTTAACTGTCAAACGACGCAAACTTCACAGAACACTGTGCATCATCACAAGTTTACGTTTCACTATCAACGCCCATTTGTTTTTGCAACAAAATATTTTTTATGAAGTTTCACTGCACGCGAGGAATGTTGTGAAAACAAGGAGCGCGGGCGATACACGCAGTCGCGGCGAGGTACGGCCGGCGAATGCGAGAGCGGTGTACGCCGCCCCCCCACTCCTCACCCGCGCCCCCCTCCCTGATAGGAGCCTCTCATTCATAACATGATAGGGGGTAAAAACGTCAGTCGCCGTTAGGGGGCTGCCCACACGACAATACGCCCGTAATTATGTGGGTACTTATCAGTCAATGAAGTGCAAGTCGGTCGGAGATGAAGTCGTGGGAATTCACAGCGTAACACCGGAGCAATAACAAACGATATGCGCTCATATGTTTATTAAATAAATTCGTAGCGGTACTGTACATGCATATTGTGTATAAATAGCTTATTTCGTTAAAATATAAATATTGTTACATTCAAATCTGCGTACAATTGATATTTCCACTTAAAAATAGAATACAAAATGGTTAACTAAAACGGTTCTGATTACAAATGAGGATAATAAAACTAAAATCCATTTGCCTACACATCACTGGTTAAAAATAGGTACTTACATTAAAAACAAAAAAAAAAGGAATGCTTTTTTACATACTTACAAATTATACATAACAAGGAACAAAACATCTACATAAAAATCTCTCATTATAATTTCAATAATTAAATACCTACATTAAGTATAAAAACATTGAAAACTATTAAGCTTAAAATTATATTCAGATCATAACAAAGTTATAACAAACTTTCTACATTCAAGCTAAAATACTTTTACATCTTCAAACAGTACAAATCAGACTCATAAAAACTTTTGGAAGTAATAAAAAACCGAAGAATAACTAACAGAGATAAAATCATAATAAAGATGGAAGCAAAGCAATATAAACTTCTCTTTCTTCTTAAAAAACATTAAGTGAAAGAGTAGACTACAGTTTTACAAACATAATCTCAACACCATTTCCCATCGGAACAGCAAAAACTACAGAACGCCATCTTTAAATACTGCTTCTTCCCTGTGGTAGACATTTGGTTACAAAGTTGTAAAGGGTAACCAAGATGTCTAGTGCCTAAGTTTGACATATACGGTTCACGGACTTAATATTCAGAGATCCAAACCGTAATTTTACGGTTTCTGTATTTTTTATCGTATACGGAAAAAATGCTGCAGTACGTAAAATACATTGCTGTGTGTTGCTACATTTTCCAGGACAAAAACGTAATAAAAAAACCACAAGTGCTGGTTAAAAACACCAATAGAGTGCTAATATGCGAATACTCTTTGTATATTATATATATCGGTTCGTGATATTTAAATTACCGTTTTTTTTATCTGTTCTTTCGCGCTTGTCCACTATCTCACCTGATGGTAAGCGATGATGTGGTCGACGGTGTAGCACGCTTGCCTAGAAATAACCTATTCACTCTTGATTTAAAGACCTGATTGTAGCTGTCGGGAAACACAGACTCCGGCAGAGAATTCCTCTCCTTAGCTGTACGCAGCGCTTAAATGTCGCACCCATAGCGAAAGCCTGGTCAAGTCTGTGATCAGTAAATCAACTGCTGTCCGTAGATATTGTGATTGGTTGACTAAATTAACAAAAGCCAATCAAATCACTTTACACAAGGGTTAACAAAATAATAAAATTATCACATCAACTTCAAAATTGGCTTTCAGAAGCCATCACCGTTTGCCGAATATGATTCTAATCGGAATTCCGCCAATAAGCATTCCATTTGCTATCTACTCTGTCTACTTGATACCATAACTTCTGCGTCTACTTGTGTCCGTTCCTTTTCGGTGGTACCGTGAAGAGTGAGGGTACGTGCGTCAGTAAGGCTGATATTCCTCCGTGGAGTATGCACACTCTTGGCACACTACACTTCACTAGGTAGTCAGTGAACTGCAAAGAAAAACATAGGTTATCAAAAAATATTAGAAATACGTCAAATACGTATTTAAAGGGATGCTTAGGAGCTCGACAAACAAAAAAGACGTAAGACGAGGACGCGTCGCAGAAGCGGCGCCCCTTCAATGAAGTTTCATACAAAATTTTTTTTTTTTTTTTTTTTTATCTATTATAGGCTCGCGCTTGACCACTATCTCACCTGATAGTAAGCGATGATGTGGTCGATGGTGGAGCACGCTTGCCTAGAAGTAACCTATTCACTCTTGACTTAAAGACCCCTAGATTGTAGCTATCGGGAAACACAGACTCCGGCAGGGAATTCCACTCCTTAGCTGTACGCATAATAAAAGTATTCCCAAAACGTTTAGTGCGTATGGGTGGGATGTCCACCATATATCGATGACGCATCGCCGTACGTCTGGTAGTCCGATGATGGAACGGGCTGGGTGGAATTAAATCATGCAATTCCATCGCACACTCCCCGAAATGTAACCGATAAAAAACCGACAAGCTGGCAACTCGGCGACGATGTTCAAGGCTCTGGAGCTTTGACTTAACCAGTGCCTCATCGCTGATGAGTCTCTTGGCCCGCTTTTCGATCGACTCCAGTGCATCAAGCTGGTATTTGGCAGATCCGTCCCAGAGATGAGAACAGTACTCCATGCATGATCGAACTTGCGCTTGATACAAGCTGAGCAGCTGTTCTGGCGTGAAATACCTTCTCACCTATGCAAGGATCCCCAGCTTTTTGGCGGCCAGCTGAGCCTTTGCCTCAATGTATGGCCCAAAATTGAGAGTCGATGTCAACGTAACGCCAAGAAGCTCAAGATAGTCAGCTATTGGCACGGTCACATCTCGGAAAGTTGGAGCCGGGTGAAATTGACTCTTTTTTGCGGAAAAAAGACACGCCTGGGTTTTAGCAGCATTAAACTTGACCAGATTGGCATCGCCCCATTCGGAGACTGCCTGCAAGGACAGGTTTAAGCGCTCCACCATGGCCTCCCGGAGAGACTGGATCTGAGGCCCGGTAGCACGAGCGTTGGACAAGTATCTCTCAGTAACGGTGCTGTCGTCTGCATACCCAAAGGTGCCGGGTTTTAGCAGATCGTTAATTTGCAGCAAGAATAAAGTTGCCGAGAGTACCGACCCCTGAGGGACCCCGGCATTAATATCCAAGTAGTCCGACGAGCATCCATCGATAACCACTCGAATGGACCGATCTCTCAGGAAGT
Organism: Orthosia cruda; assembly: GCA_964057195.1. Lineage (NCBI taxonomy): Eukaryota > Metazoa > Arthropoda > Insecta > Lepidoptera > Noctuidae > Orthosia > Orthosia cruda. The sequence continues at coordinate 24,704,091 of OZ059838.1, forward strand.
CTGCAATCCATTCACACAGACCACCGGGCAAACCGAATGAAGGAAGCTTAGCAATAAGGCTTTCGTGCCAGAACATATCAAAAGCCTTCGAGATGTCTAGGGAGACGGCAAGCGCTTCCCCATGCCTCTCGATAGCCTCACTCCAGATGTGAATTGGGGCGGGACAAAAAGAAAAGACGTAAGTCGTGGACGCGTACAGAAAATACCGCGTCTCGTCCGCGCCCTGCCTTTTCTGTTTATTTTGTGTCGCGACGCTTCTATACATTTTGTATGAAAATTTATTGAAGGGGCGACTCGTCTGCGACGCGTCCTCGTCTTACGTCTTTTCTGTTAATCCCGCCCCTAACATGTATAAATTACGTGCAATTCCCGCGGCTTTATTCTCATGGTCTACTCGACAGAAAACGTGCACGTTTTTCGATATAAAATGTAGGATATAACACTCAGCGATGTTATAAAGAATATTCGGCTTCGGATCAGACACATTCAGAAATTACATTTGACTTGGATTTTTACTCTGGATTACGAAGACGAAGCCGACCTGTAGTGCGGCCCTATCCATAGATTCTATCATCATCATTTCAGCCGAAAGACGTCCACTCCTGAACATACGCCTCACTCAATTGTGGCCACATTGACCGGTCTCGTGCATAGTTTTCAAAATGAACTTTCCGATGAACATCTCCAAGATTTAATGACAATTTCCTTACTTTCGTTGTTTAAATTTGTTTATTATTTAATAAAATATTTATAATTTTTCCTGTGGGGGCGGGACAGCTAGTATTACTGACCGCGACTGGCATATTATTTTTAAGAAACGGACCCCAAATGAAAGTTATTGGTGACCCCTGCTTTAGAATATCGCTTTACTAGCTTCTGCCAGCGGCTTCGCCCGCGTGAAAGTCGAAAATTATCCTGAGGGAACATATTCCAGGGATAAAAAGTATCTCTGGACCAAATTTAATCCAGTTCCGTCCAGCAGTTTGAGCGTGAAGAAGTAACAAACATACAAACACACGCACACACACTAACAATATTTCGCCTAAATTATATTAGTGTGAAAGGTGCCAAAAACTACAATTCTTCCTTCCTTCCAGCAGCCTAATTTTAACCACTGAAATGTGCGAAAACATATTCAATACATTCGATCCCAATAAGACATTAAAATATGCTGAAAATGTTACAGCAGCTGAAAAATATGTAATTTGTTTGCGCTTAACATTGACTTAGCGAAATAGGTTAACATAATGCTAATAATATGGTCTGGTTACCAATGTTTTATAAGGAATTTATTTTCATATATTTAGAGTATAATATCATTTTAGAGCTACTAGCTTTTGCTTTGGCTCTGTCCACGTGAAAGCCGAAAATGTTCTCAAAGGAACCTACAACCCGGTTAAGTGTTTTATGTGTTAATCCAGGTTATCAACTATTTGTGTGCCAAATTTTTTCTAACTCGGTTTAGCTGTTTTTGCGTGAAAGAGCATCTATCCGTACTCGCAAACTTTCACGTTTATAATTGTGTATAGGCATCTGTTATGTCTTAGTGTTAAATAAAACATAAGGCATTAGATTTAAAATAAATGCCTACTTATGTATTTATCAATTCTTTTGAAATATTCCTATTATAAATATGTGGCCATGATTTCTGAATACCAGATCAAATAAATATTAAATTTGTCCGCCAGCAAATGCTATTATGTATGTAGGTAACATACATAAGTTTTGCTTGATCGATTAAAATATCTTGACAACAAATAATCATAAAAGTAGACTTTATATTCTAAGTACCTATTCTATATTTGTAACCGACGAAAAAAAATGGAGGAGTTTCTCAATTCGACATATATACTTTTTTTTTGTATGACCATGCTTAACTTTCCATAGACTGGTGCGAAATCAAAAAACTTTTTTTCATGAAAAAGAAAAAAAATTGTTCCCATGTAAATTTGAAAAACTAAAATCCACCTCTAAAGGTACAAAAAAACCGGCCAAGTGCGAGTCGGACTCGCGCACGAAGGGTTTCCTTACCATTATCACAAAAAACGGCAAAAAAATCAAGTTTGTTGTATGGGAGCCCCAATTAAATATTAATTTTATACTGTTTTTAATATTTGTTGTCATAGCGACAATAGAAATACTTCATCTGTGAAAATTTCAACTGTCTAGCTATCACGGTTCATGAGATACAGCCTGGTGACAGACAGACAGACGGACCGCGGAGTATTAGTAATAGGGTCCCGTTTTTAACCTTTGGGTACGGAACCCTAAAAAGGATACTGTACAGAAAAATTCCCACTGAATTTTCAATTGTGAACCGATTCTGTTGAAATAAAGTAAACTGAAAAGCAAAAAAAAAAGCCTTTTTAACCAAAATTTAACCAACGAAATATTAAACGAAATATTAAATGTTTGGCGCCAACTCAAAATGCTAGACTAAAAGCATTTTTATTTTTTGCTTTTCAGTTCCTTATTTCGTTGGTAAAATTCTTTGTTAAAAAGGGTTTTTTTTAGTAGGTCCTAATCCTACAACTTTATAAACGCGAAAATTTGTGATGTTTGATACTCAATCCCGCTAGAACGGCTGAACGGATCTGGATGAAAGGAACAGAGATAGATTACAGACTGGAATAGTTTACTACTTTTCATTTCGGTAAAATGTTCCCTTGGGATAAGAAAACACTTTACACGCGGGTGAAGCCGCTGGCAGAAGCTAGTTATATAAATGTACAAGTTTGTGAGTATTGTTTGTTAACTCTTTCAAGTAAAAACTACTGAACGGATTTTGATTAAACCTTACAGTAATCACACTAATATCACACTTATATTATAATCACACTAATATTATAACAGGCGAAAGTTTGTGAGTGTGTGTGTGTGTGTGTTTGTTACTTCTTCACGCTCAAACAGCTGGACGGATCTGGATGAAATTTGGCACGCTGATGATTATAGTCTGGAATAGCACATAGGATATTTTTTTATCCCGGGAATATGTTCCCTTTAAGAAAAAAAAATCAACATTTAGCTAGTATAGCTTATAAATCAAAATAATATATAGGCTAAGGCGCGGGCGGCAACTTGTATAATGTGGCAAGCAAAATATTAGTTATTAAAATTGAAGGAACTATTTATACACAAAACAAATTCATCTATTGATACAACATTAAAAAAGTTTGCTCGCTGTGGAGTATCTAGCATTTGTTCGCGAGATTTTCTAGGCTATGAGGACATTAACAAATTAATACTGTCTTGTTGTGCTACCGATTATTTTATCGCAATGTTTTTCTCCTAACGTCTTTTACTCGTGATTCTACTTGGGAAAAAAAGGGTCACACATAACCATAAACAATTCATTAAAATAAAGTAATAACGCGAACCACCATCCAACCGAATTTCACCGTTGATCTTGAAAGTAGGCGTCCATTATAAACGGCCCAAACTTGAGACGCGCTAACTTGTAATGGGGTTATTGACCGTTTGACAAGCGAGTTAGTTACACTACACACTTCACCTGCGGCATGATATCATCTATGGCATGACCATAATGGTGTAGAAGATGGATTTGAAAACGGAACTGGTTTGATAATCAATTGTTTTGTGTTGCCTGGTTGGTGTTCATGGCAAAATGCCCTGAGTGAGAAGGGAATGAAGGATAGAACAGAACTTTAACAATTTTATTTAAATTAAAAGATTTTATAGTATTTTCAGACTTTGGAAAAACATGACGCTTATTATGTTAGATCAACCGCCAGCACCTGCCAGGATTTATACGAAGCCACTGCTCTCAAAACGGTGAAGGAAAACATCGTGAGGAAACCGGCATGTGTCCAGTAAAAATGTTTTCTTAATGTTCCTAATCTGTGGGGAATTCCCCAAACTGCGGGGATTTTCAGTCCAATTGGGTAATTGGTGGGGAGAGCGATTATGTGGATAAAACGCGGGGAATTTAGAAATGTACACTAGAACTGAACTTAGAAGTAATAAAAGTATTACCGTCTGCGGGGATTTATCCACCAACATGCACTGGGCCCGCGTGGTGTATTAGAGCCCAATCCCTTTCCCAGGGAGGAGACCTGTGTCCCAGCAGTGGGAACAATATTGGTCGCACATAATGTGAGTCAAATCGACAAGAAAAGACATTCTTATTGAATGTATTTTGTTGTTTTTTTTCCGCAGCTACGCTTTTGTGGTCTATACCACAGAAACCGTGCATTTTAACCAACTTTAAAAAGTAGGAGGTTTTCAATTCGACTGTATTTTTTTATATTTAGACTGTATTTATTCTTCGTCCTGGTACACTCTCACTTCACCGGTTATGTTTAAGTTTTATGTTATTTGGGTAATTAATCTATTCTGGCATAAATTTGTGCATTATAGGTAACTTACTAAAGAACTTGCTTAATATGTACCAAAACTAAAAGTCAAAACTAAAAGAAAAATTACAACCGACTGCCGAAAAAACACTACAAAGTGCAAAATAACTGCAATTTCGGAAGCCGGTGTCAAAAACGAAGAAACAAAATCAGGAACACCGACTGCCGAAATTGAAGTTATTTTTCTATTTTTGGAAGTCGGATGTGTTTTATTGTTTCGTGATAGAAAATAGCTTCCTAATACTTACTATTAATTGCACAGTTATATGCACTCAGCGATAGCACTTTTTATAAATGAACGAATTTTCGTATTCCGATCGTCATAAAGTGTGTTTGGGTTGACGATACCGTCAAAATCGTATTATTTATGTGAATTTTAATAGCTATTTATGCAACTGTTACGTTATGGACGGTCTTTTAATACGAGTGCCATTTTTTGGTACAAGCGTAGTGCGTACCGAAATAGGTGGGCACGAGTTATTAAAAGACCAATAACGTACAGTTGCATACAAGATTTTATCTACGAAGGAAGGAATAAAACACAGATATAGACAAATATTGTTACGTTCCCGCCATATCACGAAATCTTCATAACATTTCTCATATACATGTCTTGATTTTTCTGATAGTATATTATTTGTAGCCGCAAATGCTCTATTTGTCATATCTGGTGGAGTATTTTCAATATCACTTGATGTTGAAGACATTTTTAATAAAATTTGGCATAAAATTTCACTCAGAAGATTTTGCCCGCGTCCACTTTTTTTTATTTTATTATTTAGTCTTCACTAGGTATAAGGCTAAGATCTTGTAGCCGCAACAGCCAAATAGTATACGATAGTTTTGTTCTAAACTTGTTCCATTTTTAAAAACATCATTTACATTGTCTCGATTTCGAAGTAATATTACAGGTACCTGGCTGTATGTTCAGAATGTCTTTGCTTGTGTTTTAGAATTTATGACGATTCGCATAATGCAACCCGATGTCGTTATGGGTATCATAATGAAACCGCTGTCAATTTTATAATTCGAATATAACGAAACCGAAGTAGATAAACAATTTATTATTATTTTCTGTAAAAAATATTGTTGCCTCATTTTAATCAATGCATCTGACATATTGTCTCTTCACCAACCTTGGTTGCTGACTAATAGAGAATGCCTAAGATATTAAGTCCGCCATTGTACCTTTGTGCATGAAGTTTAAATAAATAAATAAATAAAGTCGACTGAAATATCTAGATGACGCACGGAACCGGAAAGTAGGGCAGAGATAGGGGGAGCTAAAACATATTTTTTTGCTTGTAGAAATGCTCATGCATACTGCACTATCACGTGGAGATAGTGCAGTTATGTGGGACTCTAACCCACTAAAACCCACGGTGTCCTCCTGTACCGCTTATGGTGAGAACACGGGCACGCGTTAGCACTAACCGCGAACCCGCAGCGACTGTCCGTCACCGGACCCTCCTCTGGGCAGTACCCCCCATCACCGGCGCACCAGAACACACTGTACGCCGTGACCACCAAACCAGCACTTGGGCGCCAGACGACCCCGTGTATGGCACCCTTGGTCCCCCTGTGACGGGTCAAGGTCAATGACCCCGCCACTTACCATTTTTCGGCCGCAGAGGATAGCGAGAAATAATGATAATCAGGATTACCCGTGATTACCTCCTGATGAGTCTCTGTTACTGAATGCGCCAGACTATCATCTAACAGAATCAGCTGGAGAAAGACCGTGAGACGACTCAAAACAACACCAGAACACCAGGTTATTTAGTTTAAGTTTAATTTGTTATTTATCAATAACTAGGTACTCATTGTTTAAGTATATTTGTATATTTAGTTTATTCTTTGAATATATATTGTATTTATAGTTTAGGTATATGCGCGATTTCCTTAACTCAAAATATTGCACCTACCACTATTTGTCTCTGCATCACCCAAAGGTCGACAGGTAGAAAATGCCCAAGGCATTAAGTCCGCCTCTGTACGTTTGTGTGCATAAAATATTAAATAAATCAACACCAGCGTTTGGACAAAATTCATAGTGACCACGAACGCTCCGTGAAGAGCAAAGCGACCAAGAAAAGGAGAAACAATTACAATACCTCTTTATAATATTAGCTTAAATTGAGAAAACCTTTTTACAACGGTAGTTAATATTTCAACCACGCAGCAAAACTCGCAATTACGGCTAATATTATAACGACTAACTTGCAGACGCCTACGTATATTATTTAATGAGGCTAACACACAGTGCGAACTCAGCAGACAGAGCGACGGCATTCTATTGCAGTTCAAATAAGGTGAATTACTAACGCCATCTATGGAGCTTTTCGAAAACTAATTATATGATTAAGTAGTTTACCTTATATGATATTCTGTTGATATAGAATCTAGAGTCTAGACAGTTTGATAGTGTTATTTTTTTGTTTCTGATTTCTTGCAGATTTATTGACAGACCCAGTTTAGCTAAGGCTACTAACGCCATCTACCGACCTTGATCCTTACTAAACGACAACTTTGCGGTTTCGTGTTTGGCTGCGATGATCTTCAATTTTGTAGGAGTTTTCACCACACCTATTGGATATTGAGATTTATCAGAAAGTTTGACCGTTAGTCTACTAATGTCATGTATCGCCCTTGATCAGTACCTACTATAGGTATAGTTGTTCTATCTCACGAAAGTTGGGTTGGGTTACATGACTTTTATGAAGACGACATAAGAGTCATTTTGTTACGACTCATCAGCCTTCGTAAGATGATTGTTCTATACATACAATGCAACCGTTAACATCGAGTGTTGGACAAACTTCGGCTTTATAGATCATTATCTTTGTCATTCATAACCGTATGACAGTCGCTTTCTAAAACTAGTTGTGTCATTGAGTTATTGACGCCTGATTACTATTCCTACTATCCGTTTTAACTAACACTAGGCGACACCTAAACGAATGTGTTAACAAAATCGCACTGTAGGAATTTCAAGGCTCGGCTAAGCCACAGTAAAGATATCTAACAGTATTGTGACTCGGCCCTGTCCTTGCAATAAGTGCCTACAAGCGCGCGTCACATAAACACGCGTTAGGGCTGCCCGCCTCTACCTACTTGAGTTTCTTTCTAGTTTTGTTATTGTAAATAACTCAGATTCTTTTTTTAATCTGAGGTAAATATTATATATTTTATTATACTTATTTAAAAAAATTAAATCTTACTATATTACTCTCATTGATAATCATTCCATAATTATATTAATTCGTCTAATTCAATAATATATGTGAGTAGCTAAGTACATAAGTAAGTATATAGCCTAGCCTAGGAAACTACCTACTAGTGCTTTTTAACGTGAGCGTAGGTAGGTCACTCGTGTGTCACTTTATCACCCTATCCACTTATTTATTTATTAATCCAGGTATTTTACTCGGTGGAAAAAGTGAAATACCTACCTATTAAAAGAAACAAATTAACGAACTAGTAAGTTAGGTATAAGTAACTATATTTTTTTTATAGTCTTGCCTTTCGGAGGTGTCAGGTAATTTAAAAAATGTTATCTCTGGGGGCGTTATAGAAGAATTCAAGTAACCAAAAACAGCACAATATAGTCTATAATTGCTCTCTGCCATATTAAGTACTTATTTCAATCAAATATTCCCAAATCGCACGGCCGCACGCTTACTGCTTAGAAAACCATCACACCATTCGGGATTGTTTGTGACTATAGTGTATCGAGTGTTGGCAGAACTCGAGACGCGTAGGTATGACTCGCGTTCCGACCGTTTGTATGAAGATAGAATACTGTTAGATATCTTTACCGTGGTTCAGCGCCTAGAGTTGAAAATCCCAATGCAAATAAATATTTTTCTTATAACCCCCGACGGAAAAAGAAGGGTATTATAAGTTTGACATGTGCATATGTCAGTGGCATCATAGCTCCTAAACGGATGAACCGATTTTGATTTAGTTTTTTTTGTTTCAAAGGTGCTTTTTGATGTATTTATAATCATAGGGTTTAACTTACTAATTGAGCAGTCTCTTCTTCATTTGCAGCAACGACGACATTTTTCTTCAATTGTATGGCCTCTTGTAGGACTCTCTGTGGGTGGAGCCCTAGGGCTCTTAGTTCGTGCTGTCCGAGGTGCACGCCGCTGTAGGGCACGTTTATACTGCCATCAATACAGCTTTTCTCGTAACTATAAGAAAACATTTTAAGTCATTGCGTGTTTGTTGATCTGTGGTTATTACTACATCATTAGCGACTGTTACCTTAAGGGAGGTGACCATAAGCTCTTAGAGTAAGGTTATTTTGAGAGTGCGTAAGGGACAGATGAATACTATAACGAAACTAAGTGTGCTGTGAATTGTTGTTGAAAAATTATTCAACCAATCACAGCAGTGTTTGCGAGCTTGGAAATTTGTCACATTAATTTTGACATAATTTTCGTTCTAGAAACTGGGCTTAATTTATTTAAGTTTGAATTAAATTCCTAAAATTAAGTTAAAAGAGCCTGATAATTTGAAGCGTATGGACAGATAAAAATCGATAAAATATTATACTCACAGTAAATTGGACCTTATATCAATGACACAGCATTTATCCTGGCATATCAGCGAGAAGAAATCTGACAAGTTAATTCTTGGACTTATTTCAGTGAATAACGTTTCCATTGGTATTTCCACTATGTCCTGAAAGTGGAACTTTTATTAGTTAACATTGAAGTCATAATTACGACATACGACCAAACAAGCACTGTTTATCGATGATATCAAGATATTTTTTTATTAGCACACTTTGTCTTTGTAAGACAGTTACTCCGTACATTACACCTTTTTTAACCGACGAAAAAAAAGAGCTTCTCAGTTCAACATGTATATTTTTATGTAACTATTATTCACAAGGCAGACGTGAATGGAAACGCCGGGAGGGGACGCCCTAGAAAGACACACATAGACCTCATAGGTGATATTCTTCAAAAAGGCCAGGTGCGCAGTACTCATAACCGGCGTGTGTGTATGACTAGATGTATGAATGTGAGTGAAGCAAAAGAAGTATGTAAGGATCGTAGCAGGTGGCGTTCTGTAGTTTCTGCCTACCCCCATGGGAAAAAGGCGTGAGTTTATGTATGTATGTATGACCACGCATAACTTTTTATAGAGTGGTCCGATTTCAAAAAATCTTTTATTCTAAAGTCTATTATATTCTAAAATCTTCTTTTTATTGTAAAGAGTATACCTACCTCAAAGTTAGTCCCATTTAAATTTTCCAATGTTTTGTTAAAAAAAGATTTTAGCAAAAATAATTTACCGACTTCTCACTGCGAAGCGAAATATAAATTTGTTTGCCGAAGTCGGTGTCTTTGGTAAGTACCTATTGTTTTTAGTTTCTGACACCGACTTCGGAAATATATTTTTTTAGCTTTATAGTGTTTTGCTTTAGAAGGCAGTTTTTTTTTTTGTTAAAATGTTCTTTTTTTTGTTCTGTTGTTTAGTCTTTATTTTTTTTATATTTATTTTTTTATGTGTGTGTTGTGTGCTCTGGCTTGTGTCAAATAAATGTGTTTACTTTCTTTCTTTCTTTTTATTTTTCTCTTTTTAGAGGTTATTTTACTATTTTTACCTCATATTACAACAAGCCCAAACACGACTAGGATACATTGTTTTATTACGGAGATCTAGTGCCTACCTTCCGGCTTCATCATAAGATTAGTTCGATGGTACCATTTTCATCAGTACCATTTATTAATATGTATTTGCTTCATCATAGTCGCTAAACTATTCGAGATATCTTATACCCATGACAAACGTATTAAGGAGATCCAGTGGCAATCTGTGGTCTTCTTCATCAGTTACACTTCACCATAAATGATACTTTCTGAGTGCAAATGCTTGCCATGTTATTGAAAATACCAAAATCACTACTTGTGTGCCTATAATATTTGAGGAGTTTCCTCGATTTCTATGGGATCCCAACATCAGATTCTGATTTGGTGAAAATCCGACCACCTCGAGAGAATATCCTTTTAAACAAAAAAATAATTTTGCAAATCCGCCTATATATGACGGAGTTATGCGTCCTCCTTTTTGGGAAGTCGGTTAAAAAGGTTGTTACTACAGTGGGATACGTTAAAAACACTCTTGTTTCTGGAAGGAAGCTAGGATAGATCTTTTCTATCTGAAACCAACGTCAAAAGACGCTTTTTGAACGTCCCAAGTTCCATTTGCAACCCACAACATTGCAAATATTGCAATAAGCTAACCAGCTGCCCGAATCATCAAACTGCGTTCGATGGCTCAGTCGTTTAGAGGCGATCGCGTACCGGCAGACGCAGCGTTGAACGACCTTCTATAAGGAGGACCGATGACCTGGCCTTGGGTGTCCATTGGATGCGAGAAGCATCGGGCTGGTCGATGTGGCGACACTTGGGAAGGTCCTACGTCCATTAGTGGACGTATATCAGCTGAAATGTTGACGATAAAGTTTGAGGACTTACCATGGGATCCTTTATTTGAGCTTCATTAGTAAACCTTCTATAGCTTATACTTCTTGGTGAACTGCGGCACATTTCTATAGATTCCTGTGGAAATATTGCAGTGTTAATCATACGTCAATGACCTAGGCGGTATGAAACTCTAAGCTTATAGTAACGGTCATCGACCTGTCTATTATTGACTTTATAAATGATCACCATCAGGTATATGTTCCTTTTTGTTTTTATCTGGGTGATAATTATAGGTATAAAACAAATTTATTAGCTAGATGGATATGGCATGCCGAAATAGCACCAATATATATTTTTTCTATTTTATAACTTTTTTTTTTTTTATGGTTTTGCTCTTGACTCTAGTCTAGGTCAGAGGTGACAGAGACAAAGTCGACGATGGAGTGAGCTTACCCAGAAGAAGCCTGTTCACTCTCACTTTGCAGAGATTCGGGTTGTAAGCGTTCGGAAACACAGACGCAGGCAGTGAGTTCCACTCTTTTGCCGTGCGCATTATTATTAAACTTTTTTTAGTTTTTTTAACTGCTCCTAATTCATATAATTATCGACTCTATTTGGGTAGTACGTATTTATTTTGTTTTATTTTTAATTGTATTATTAGTAGATGTTTTTAGTAGGGTTCCGTACCCAAAGGGTAAAAACGGGACCTTATTACTAAGACTCCACGATCAGTCTGTCTGTCTGCCTGTCCGTCTGTCACCAGGCTGTATCTCATGAACCGTGATAGCTAGACAGTTGAAATTTTCACAGATGATGTATTTCTGTTGCCGCTATAACAACAAATACTAAACATATAATAATAGTACATTATGGTACAAGTGTGTAAAGTTGGTGATTACCGCTGAGGCGCCATTGAGACCCGAGCCGTTAGGTGAGGGTCTTAAGAGAGCCGAGGACGGTAATCATCAATACACACGTGTATCATAGGACGTTTTTCAACACACTTGTGAAGAAAATAATACAAAAAAATCATTTCCAACAGTGAAATTTTTTTCGCAATGGCGGGCAAAATTAATCAGTTTTCCTATGCGATCGCATCTAAAAATGGCGATCGGCCATAGACTAAAAAGAATGAGTTTTTTTTTTTGGGTTTTCGTGGATAGCGTATAACCACGTACAAAATGGTGAATTTCAAGTTTTCTTTATTACAGACAAAAACAAAAGTTATATTTGAGTGAAAGTTTTATTTATTAAACACCTACTAAGTTGAAATTATCTATTTAAATACGAAGTTGCATGAAATGTGTTGAATTTGTACTATTGAGCACGATCTTTTTTGTATCGAAACTTTTTTAAGAACAAAGCAACTCAACTAATAAATTTAAAAATACTCTTTAACTCACTTGTGAATAATAGTAATGAAAAAGTCACAGTTTTATAACAGGTGTCATTATGTGCCTAATTGCGGTGAAATTAGAGCCACTTTATGAGCAAGTGTGTTGAAAAATAAATATTTAAGTGGGGCTCCCATACAACAAACGTGTTCTTTTTGCCTTTTTTTGCTATAATGGTACGGAACTCTTCGTGCGCGAGTCCGACTCGCACTTAGCCAGTTTTTTTTATATTATGAAGTCACTCGCGGGGGATTTGCCGAAGTAGGCAAAACACCGGAAAGATTGGAATGCCATAATCAGACCTTTGTCCAGCAGTAGAACAACATAAATTAAGATAAAATAGGGGAAGATTTGGGGGAGGTCTTTGGATCAGCAGTAGGACCGTGTAGGCTTAATCTATATCTATACTAATATTATAAAGAGGAAATATTTGCATTTTTGTATGTAACGAATTAACTTAAAAACTATTAGACCGATTTCAAAAATTCTTTCACCGTTGGGAAGCTACACTATCCCCTGGTGACATAGGCTACTTTTTATCCCTGTATTCCCATGGGAACGGGTACTACGCGGGTGAAACCGCGAGGCGTCCGCTAGTAATAACATCAAAGAATTGGGCAATTTCATGTTGATGATACGCTTAGACTGATCCTATCAAAAACAATGATACACTCTATTCTTAACAGTTTCAAAATGGTGTCGAAAAGTTGACGAAATAACATCGTAAATGGTTTCCACAATCATGCCAAGGTATCAAAAACATCTTTCAAGTTAATAGCAGTAACTGCATTGTAGATTAGCTATTGTTAAACGCCCTTGACACAGTCTCCAATGTCAATGTCATACGCGAGCAAACGGCTTTCATTGAACGCAAAATCTTTTTTCTCCGTACACATATATACGTTGTATATAAAACTAATACATGTTTTTTGTTCAATACTTTAAGGTTATCGTGGGTTCCCGAAAACCTATTAACTGATTCGGATGGCATTTAGTAATTTTTGTCTGTGAAAACTGTTAAAAATAGTAACTTTTTTCTAGGATAGAAGATATTTGGTGTTGATAGAATGAGCTGTTAAGTTTTTACTTCAACGGTGAAATGTAAAAAGCGCTACAGTTTGTTTTGGTAGCCCGCATTAACGTACAGGAACGTATCTGTATTAATAGTAGATTGTTGCATCGAGCGCAAAGTGAGTTATTAATGCATGAGTGTTATGTTGGTGTCCGAACGCACGCGAGGGCACTAAATGAACACGAGTGCATTAATTACTCACTTTAGCGAGGTGCGTAATCTACTTTTCTTTCAACTACCAATCTACCTACCTAGATAAAATATACCTACTCAAAATAAAAACTCGAGTTAATGAAAAATATTTATCCCGCGACATTTGCGGCAAAAGGTTATTAACAATTTAATTAGCAGCTGTATTTATACTTTCTGGAGTTGAATTCATATCGCTATCGCTGTATTTTTCATTTTTTTTTACTTTTCATGCTACATATGAAGTATCAAAGTTTTACAATGGTACAAAATGCGCGCCATTTGTTTTTTTTTCATCAAATCATTTTTATTCAGCCGATTTTCATTTTTTGCATACATTTTATATTAAGCTAATGGGAGACATTAAACTTCTTTGGTAAATTTATATCTAAATTAAAAATAAAAAATAAAATACAATGCATTAATGAGATTTCATATAACATTTCTGCACTGTTTTGGTTCTAAGCAAAAAATACGTTCTTTGTGATCGGTTTTGTAGTGATTAATGACAACATTACTACGTAGTTGAAAGAAAATAATAGATTATTAACCAAGGGGATAAAGCAGCGTCTTCTGTCGCGGGTGACGATTTAAATCGCGAACGAAGCGAGGGATTTAAGACGAGTCCTGAGTGTAGCGAGGGATTTAAGTTCACCCAAGACTAAGACAGCTTTATCACCGAGGAAAATACTCTACTTTTCGTACCATTTGCGAAAAAATTAACACAATATAAACTTAACGTTTATGTATTTGCAGAAAACAAAAACACGGCAAATTCCTAGACTAATATTTTTTTATCGGAAAAGCAAAGGCATCAAGCTGATACGGCCTCGTCGGTTTTCGTAATTTTATTTAATAATCATAACTGCATAATAAATGCGTATTCCTTTTTCAAAAAGATGTATAATGCTTTATATACAAACTCAATGGTGTAAACACAGATGTAGTTCAGTATAAATTTCGGTAAGTATTCCAAATTTAAATCACATTCTCCCCCTAGAGGATGAATGAAATTCAGTACAATTTTCTTTCCCTGTTTTTAACAGATTATAAATGACTATTGTTATGTTCGCTTTTTGTGGCATAGAATGTCACTTTTTTGAGCAAGTGGTACGAAAATATAATATACTACTACAGGCCACGGTCTACCCGTGTGCCAAATATAATCCAAATACGGTGAACCGTTTAACAAACCTTAGAACACAAAAACTTTCACATTTATTATATGTGTAGAATTGTAATATTTTCGGATCCATAAAATAAAACACTAGAATGGAAATAAAGACACACAAGATAATAATCATGACTAACCTTGACACACTCCCCAATGTCGATCTCAGGCAGATCAGAGAACAGTAGGATGCACTCGTTGAAGCCCGACGATAGTAATGTATCGCGCAGTTGCCTTAGTATGCCCACTCCCATGAACAATGGTAACGCAGGCCCTTCGACCAGTAGAGCGTCCCATAGGTGGACTATCTTGTGGAGGGGGAACACGTCTGAAAGGGATTTACGTTGATAGAAAAGCAGTTCTAGCTATTGGGTTTGAGCACATAAAAACACTATATTCACGGTATTTATGAGACGGGAGACCCATTGACGTAACTAGCCTTTTATGCGCCCGGTGCGAGCTTCTGTAAATGCACCCTTGAATTTGTTTCGCTCTTACCCATTTTACCCGGTTCTTACAATAAAATGGATTACGTTTATAAAAATAAATCTATCATTTAGATACTAAACTTTTGTATAGGTCCTTAATTATGAGTACTTGGTAGAGTTTTGAATAAGGAAGTATATATAAATTCCGTTTATGAATTAGAAAATTAAGGTTACACTAGTCGAAAATTCTTCCATAGAAACCTAGTCTTCCGATTACTCCACTATTTGACGGTTTACGTTCAGAATAAAATATGATATCAATTTGTCTCATAATTATCTAGCCCTGTATGGAAACAGAAAAGTAAAAAAATACAATATTTTAAAGTTATGAGCGTCGAAAGTTCCATATTTCAACACTAATTTTAACGCATCTTTGGGCGGAAATAAATACCATAAGAAAAAGGAAAATTGCAAAACGGCCTCCATACAGGGATAGGATTAGTAATTCAACAATGCAAATAATTTTATTTTGAAAATATACATTTAGTCGTTTTTTCATGATATCTAGACTCCCAAAGTTCTGTTCATAAAATTTCACCACCCTAGTTACGGCACTGGGCACCAAAAATCTTCCATCTTAGTTATGCATAAAGGTCGTAGCTTACTTACACGACCCCGCTCCAACGCAGCTCCCGCAGAACACCGCCTCAAACGGAGCTGACTGCTCGCTGTCCCCGCGCTTACAGCTAGCAGGCAACCAGCTGTCACCGCGCTTACAGCTAGCAGGCAACCAGCTGTCACCGCGCTTACAGCTAGCAGGCAACCAGCTGTCCCCGCGCTTACAGCTAGCAAGCAACCAACTGTCACCGCGCTTACAGCTAGCAGGCAACCAGCTGTCACCGCGCTTACAGCTAGCAGGCAACCAGCTGTCACCGCGCTTACAGCTAGCAGGCAACCAGCTGTCCCCGCGCTTACAGCTAGCAAGCAACCAACTGTCACCGCGCTTACAGCTAGCAGGCAACCAGCTGTCACCGCGCTTACAGCTAGCAGTCAACTAGCTGTCACCGCGCTTACAGCTAGCAGGCAACCAGCTGTCCCCGCGCTTACAGCTAGCAGTCAACTAGCTGTCACCGCGCTTACAGCTAGCAGGCAACCAGCTGTCCCCGCGCTTACAGCTAGCAGGTAACCAGCTATCACCGCGCTTACAGCTAGCAGGCAACCAGCTGTCACCGCGCATACAGCTAGCAAACAACTAGCTGTCCCCGCGCCGATCGCTTTCGCTTAAGCTAGCAACGTGCCGTGCTTCAAGCGAGCAGTCTGCGTGCGTACACCGCGCGGGCCGCCCGCTTGAAGCGCCTGGTAAGCGAGACGAGTCGAGTGGTACGATGGCGATAGCTTACAGCGAGCTGTCTGCTAATTTGTGTTGTCAATGTAAAGTATGTCTATAGAGGACGCCCTGAAGCTCACATTTCAATGAACATTATTTTGCCGGGTGGGAGCGGTGTCGTATAAGTCGGCTACGATCTTTACGCCGCCTTTGTGCAGTTATCTTTATTTTTGTGTGCAAGTAGCACTTTTCCGGAGACCACCTGCATCTATCCTCACAAAACAACGCAGGCCAAAGCCCCGTATCTTTTGCTCGCTATAAAATCGTGCTAAAGAGTAGGTCACTTTTGCAGAGTTGTAATTATTTGGAGTTCCGCGGGTCGCGGTCTATGAGTTTTATTCAGGACTAGCGACCCGCCCAGGCATCACCCGTAACAAATTATACACAATATCCATCCTCGTTTCTCACTCTTTTTATTGGTGAAAATCGCATGGAAATCCGTTCAGTATTTTTTGAGTTTATCGCGTATAGACGCGGCGGGGGACTTTATTTTATAATATTATATGTAGTGATTCTTCCCGATCTCAATAATAGCCCACGATGATCGGTTTATCTGCTATTGACACAAGTGTAGCCCAGCATGATAAGAAAATAAATACTTAAAAAAAACTCACGTGAAAACATAGTAAGGAACCAGGGAATAGCAAACAGCTCGGGCACGAAGTTGATCTCATGCAGATGCGTGGCCAACTCCGGCTCGTGGAAGGCCGTCATCTGCCAGAACTTGGCCAGGTACTCCTTGATGACCGCGCTGTTGTCCTTCAGGAAGAACTTGTGCAGGAACTTCGGTACGAAGGCGGAGAGGCAGGCGAAGGCGCGGGCTGGTGGGGGACAGAAAAATAAAATTTTAAATGTAAACCAATACTTACTTTTTTATATATGTTGTTTCACAGATAAAAAGTTTTACTATCGCTTTTAGGCGGCTTTCTTTTCAGGACAATAGAGATATTTTGGGATATGGCACGGGAGCGAAACCGGTATCTGTATTCCCTCCCACACCCGTCGGCCTTCAGAACAAGATTGAACAGGCATTTTTTCGGGTCAATCGCTTCATTATAGATCGCTCATCCATAGCCTACCATCAGGCGGGACCGACTTTTAGAACAATAAATTCACTGTCATACAAGCAATGATATTCTAAGTAAACAGATACGTTTTACACTCACAAAACAACTGAAATGTGTTCCGCATACCAGCGGCAGCAACATACACACTTTTCATTCATCTGACATTTCACTACAAGTCGAAAGGGATAGCTTAATAAAACTAACAAGAAAAAAAGAGACAGTAAGTGTTTGTCACTTGCGTGTGAATGTAAACAAACATTATTCTGACCACCATGTATGTGGTGTATTGCGTACTGACATGGTATGAGATCCCTTCTGTTTTATGTACTTTGGTATCATAATTCGTACACTTTCTAAATACACACGATGGCGTTTTTTTAATTTTGTTTTTGTTTCAACAAAGCGTATCGCTCTTCGCCATGCGTGACATAGACTAAAGACTATACGTCCCAATTAGGACGTATTCGAGCCTTCACAATGCGCGCGCTCATAACATATCTGTTTACTAGAATATCTTTGCATACAAGACAAAGTTCTAATTCCGTTGAAACCAAAGGAACTTTAAGGACCTCTTCATTTACAGTCTAATGGTCACTCAAAATTCAACTTAGACTACATACCACTAAAGTAGATAGTTGAATGACTGAGACATATAAATAAAATAAAATTGTGTATTGTATGTATTCGAGTAAGTACATACCTTCATTGCAGAAATTCAAGTATAAGAATGGCGCAGTCAACGAGTCCAGTCCTTGCCAGTACACATACTGTGGGTTTGTTAACAGCCATGCCTTTAGTAGTCTCTTTAGTGTACGGTGACCCGCTGAACCACAGAGCAACCAGCAGTATTGATGACAACGAGGTATGTCCACGTCTATCTGTTAGAGGAAAATTAGCTTTATTACTATGGGCTACGGTTGAATTTCAGTTGCCATTAATTTCAGAGTATTTATTAACTAGGGGCGGTAATAAACTTGCTTGCATCGTCATCATCTGCCTGTAGCAGTCCACTGCTGGATATAGGGCTCTCCAATTTAGCAGCTCTTATCCAGCTGCTACCAGCCACCCAAACTAGCTTTATATGGTAGCAAATTAAAACTCAAATCTATTTTTTTTTCGCCTCGCTTACGCGAGCAATGTTCAAGGTATTGCAATCTATGATACATTCAGAATTAGTCAAGCAATTTTCAAAATTCAATTATTTTGTGAACTAAGTTTTGCTAAACGTAAATAAAAAAAAAGAAAGAATATGGAAGACTACAAAAATAAATAATAAAAGAAAGAAATACATTTAGACATTTACCTGTCTATCAGTAGGTGTAGGCGTCTCCTTATCGATCCTCTCATACTGCTCCTCGATATCCCCTACCACTCCTAGTAAGGCTGCCCACACATCACCTCGAACTAGCGGTGGTATGTCTACCTCCGCTTCAGCCCTTATGTACGGCGCTGTGTAGGGGTAACCCTGGGAAGAAAAACAGAAGATTTAAATCCTAAGAAACAAGCTTCTATATTAAAAAAAAATCTTAAATCAAGCTTTAAACTTCAAATTTAACATTTAAAAAACCCTGACACAAAAACCTCTAAAAAGCAAAAAATAAGCCTCGTACACGCGTCGGGGAACCGCCGACGTTTACAGCAGTTTATTTTACGTACTTAGCGGTTTATTTCATGCTTTTTAATCTACATAATTATAATATACCTAGTAGTAGACACGCTTAATTAATTTTTGTGAAAATGATTTTATGCCCTGTCTGTTTCTACCTCTTTATAAAGAACAGTGGTGTCCATCCCATACAAAGAAACTGTCCCGACGTACTGTACTGATTATACTCATTATTTTTTGTACATCTATTGCGTTCGGTTCCGTTCCACGGATATAGATGGTGATCTATCTATCGCCATGGAACAGAACCGAACGCGATCGATTTACAAAAAATAATCGGTGTAACCAAATGAAAAACTCTAGTTACGTCGGCACGGTTTCTTTGTATAGGAATATGTATGCTAGTATTATATTACCTGTGATAAAGAACAACAACACACTAGAACGTTATCTATTAGGTACTTTATTTGGATGTAGATCATGTTATTTAATTACATATTCAGTTCACTGTTGCTCTCGCGCGGTATTTATTTTTAGGGTTCCGTACCCGAAGGGTAAAAACGGGACCCTATTACTGAGACTCCGCGGTCCGTCTGTCTGTCTGTCGGTTCACCCGTTTGGACGCTATGATGCCACAGACAGGCACACAGATACAGATACACAGCAACACACGTCAAACTTATAACACCCCTATTTTTCCGGCGGAGGTTAAAAATTATTCCAGCCCATTAAAGGAACTAGATGAACGTTAAAACAGCGTTCCTGACGGACTCAAAAGTAATTTTAGCGTCGGAAACACCAGTATATGCTCGTCGATCGCTACCACGATGTAATGGCAGCCGGGTGTGAATGCGGATCTGAGTCGCATTATACTCCACCTCCTATCTTGCTTTGTGCCCCAAAACATGCAGCCAAAATGACTTCTGCACTGCCACTGACGATACCGTGAAGTGGAGACATTTTAGGCAACTAAATTTGAATCACTGTCGTGCCAGTCAAACGAAGAAGAAGACCACAATTATAGTTCTCACCAAATTTCTTGGCCGCCCTGAAAGCGTAAAAACTGGACCCTATTACTGAGACTCCGCGGTCCGTCTGTCTGCCTGTCTGACTGTCTGTCACCAGGCTGTATCTCATGAACCGTGATAGTAAGACAGTTGAATTTTTTTCACAGATGATGTATTTCTGTTGCCACTATAACAACAAATACTAAAAACAGAGTAAAAATATATATTTAAGTGGGGCTCCCATACAACAAACGTGATTTTTTTCCCGTTTTTTGCGATAACGGTACGGAACCCGTCGTGCGCGAGTCCGACTCGCACTTAGCCGGTTTTTTATTTATTTTTCCTTTTTTTTCATTTATTTACTGTAATAAATGTATTATGTCCTAGACTCTGAAATTATTTACGTATTGTTTATTATTAAGACATTTTACACTCTGAAATTATTTTGTGATCTCTATCTATGACATTGTATACATTTTAATTTATGACATGGTATGATTTTAGTGATAATTTTTGACATTTTATATTTGAGTAACAGGTTATGAAGCTGTATAATTTGAGACTTTTTATAATTTTATTATAATGACATTCTATAATTTTTGTAATAATTTATGGCATTGTATATTTTAATAATGATTTACGACATGGTACCTATGATATTAATAATAATTTGTGACATTGTATAACCTAAATAATAATTTTGCATGTCTAAACTGGTACAACACAGTGAACTGCGCATTCACCTAACATCTGGAAATGCATGCATGCATGTTTGACAAATAAAGTTTTCTTTCTTTCTTTCTATAATTATATA
Organism: Orthosia cruda; assembly: GCA_964057195.1. Classification (NCBI taxonomy): domain Eukaryota; kingdom Metazoa; phylum Arthropoda; class Insecta; order Lepidoptera; family Noctuidae; genus Orthosia; species Orthosia cruda. The sequence continues at coordinate 24,725,042 of OZ059838.1, forward strand.
CTGTGTTGAGCAATAAAGATTTGAATTTGTATCGGAGAAATAGTAGGCGCGTCTAAAATTCCCAAGTCACTATTCACATTAACTACTAAATAATAATCTGTTCCGAATGGAAGCCGGAAAGTATACGAAGTCTAATCGATATAGCCTAAGATATCGGTATTGATATAATTAAAGGCAGTGGCAATTTAGATAATTTAGATAATATAGCCTAATGGAATAACCGAAAACCCATAAAACAATCGCATTAAGGAAGGCTTAAGATTATAGTTTTTAGGGTTCCGTAGCCAAATGGCAAAAAACGGAACCCTTATAGATTTGTCATGTCTGTCGGTCTGTCTGTCCGTCCGTATGTCACAGCCACTTTTTTCCGAAACTATAAGAACTATGCTGTTGAAACTTGGTAAGTAGGTACATCTATTCTGTGAACCGCAAAAAGATTTAAAAAAAAAAAGGGGGTTCCCCATACTTAGAACTGAAACTCAATAATTTTGTTTTCATCAATCCCATACGTGTGGGGTATCTATGGATAGGTCCTCAAAAATGATATTGAGGTTTCTAATATTTTTTTTTTCTAAATTGAATAGTTTGCGCGAGAGACACTTCCAAAGTGGCATTTCAACAACAGTTATTAAATTTGTTGCACATTGTATAGCTGAACCCCTTGCTCATATTATTAATTTGAGCATACAGTCTGGCGTATTTCCAGAAAGTCTCAAAAGCGTATTAGTCATACCAGTATATAAAAAAACGATAAAGAAGAAATGGTAAATTATAGGCCAATTGCTCTTATTTCTATATTCTCTAAGATCATAGAGAAAATTATTTATGAATCTCTTAACAACTTCCTAACTAAATACCACATACTATGTGACGAACAAAAGGGCTTCAGGAAAAACAAAAATATAAACATGGCCATCTTTGATTTTCTTCATGAAATAATGCCTAAAGTAGATTCCAAAATACCGGTATGTGCAATATATGCCGATATGTCGAAAGCTTTTGACTGCGTGGACCACGATATTCTCTTAACCAAACTTGATGCGTACGGTATTCGTGGAAATGCTCTTAATTTAATAAAAACCTACCTCCAAGGCCGTAGACAATGTATAGAGATATCAAGCCTATGTTTAAAATCTAGGAAGGAACTAAAAACTTTATCGTCATTTAAAGAAATAAAATATGGAGTCCCGCAGGGAAGTGTCCTCGGACCTCTACTATTCCTACTATATATTAATGACCTGCCACGTCATATATCTAATCCAATGGTTTTATTTGCAGACGACAGTACTTCTATTGTCTCATGTATCAATAAAGACTCTTACATAAATGACATCAATAACTCAATCAGCAGTTTAATAAAATGGCTTGACAATAATAACCTAGTTATAAATCTACAAAAAACTAAAACTATGCATTTTCACCAACGTATATCTACAGGTGACATGGTTATCAACTACAACGGCCAAACTATCGATAAAGTGAAAAGCACAAAATTTTTAGGAATCTTAATTGATAGCCAGTTAACATGGAAGCCGCAAGCAGAAGATATCTGTAAACGTCTGAGCACAACCGCGTTTATGTTATACAACCTATCCAAAAAAGTAAATCTGACAACAATACTAGTGGCCTACCATGGTCTTGTAACTTCTATTTTAAGGTTTGGTGTAATATTTTGGGGTTATTGTAGTGAACGAGAAAGCATTTTTAAAGCTCAAAAGCGCTGTTTGAGAGCTATATTTGGCCTCAAAGTTACTGACAGTTGTGTGCCTATATTTAAGTCTCAGAAACTATTAACTTTCCCATGCCTCTATATCCTCGAATTAGCAATATTTGTTAAAACAAACCGTAATCTATTTGCCACACTAACAGAAACCAGAAAGCGGAGTACATCATTAAGATCACAATATCAGAATTTACTTCACACAGGCACATTTAAAACTAGTTTATTAAAAAAAAGTGTGATCTGTATGGCTCCTGTTGTCTTTAATAAAATTCCTGATCATATGAAAACCTTGCCATTGATGAAATTTAAAAAATGTTTTACAGAACTACTTGTGGATAAATGTTATTATTCTGTTCAGGATTTCCTAAATGATACACTTTAATAACCTGTTTTTATAACTTATATAATAAGTATTGTATTTGCATGCCAACAAGGCAGAATGTACACGGTTCTTTATTATGTTATTTACGATCCTATTTGTATTTACCTGCATTCAAAGCAAATAAAAGTCTATTCTATTCTATTCTAAAGTGGTAAAATTGGTCCCCCCCCCCCTCCCCAGAGAATGATAAAACTAAAAAAAATATATGATGTACATTACCATGTAAACTTCCACCGAAAATTGGTTTGAACGGGATCTAGTAAGTAGTTTTTTTTTAATACGTCATAAATCGTAAACCACAATTTACCAAGTACGGAATCCTTCGTGCGCGAGTCCGACTTGCACTTCGCCAGTTTTTTATCGTTAAAGATTACAAAACCAGACAAATGACTTTGATCAAGGTGACACACATACATTAATATTCTAATCCTAGATCAGTACTTAGTGCATTTTCAGAGCGTATTACGCACATAGCCGAAGCACAAGGGCTGATTTTAATCAACGTCACTTAGCAAGAATTATCGCTTATTCCTGTCACTTTCGCCAACTGTCACACACAAGCGCAAGACAGAGGCGGCAACATTTCCAAGCCAAAGCACGTGGATCAATCTCGTTCTAGGAGCAATTAGATTCCTTTTACATGGATACATTTTTCGCGCGAACCTTGATATAGTAAGCGTGCCTCGTTGCATCCAGCATTAGGCCTGTCACATATTTAAGCATGAACTTAGAGGAGTAATCACAGTATTTCTTCAGTGTAATTTAACAACAATAATGTTATCGCATTTAAATAATCGAATCTTTATCTGCTGTAAGATTGGGAATCCCATTCAGAGACGAAAACAATTAAACAACATATTAGATAATGTGAGTACCTAGTTATTTTAAATTTTGATCACAACATCGAGTGCTATCTGAAAGTTGAAAGAACAAGTAAAATTTCAACTTTAAAAAAACCCCCGACACATTTTCATTTCATGCTACATAATTTATCTAGTATATAGTAGGCACGCTTCGATCGGCAATCTATTGAACACGTAATTATGACACGACATCTTGCGAAAACACCCCGATTCAAACAGTTAAACGCCCATAACTTTCGAACTGCTAAACCGATTTTATTCATACATAGCTAAGAACACTCTCGATTAAGGCACATTTTAAACAAAAATGAAAACCGGCCAAGTGCGAATCGGACTCGCGCACGAAGGGTTCCGTACCATTATCACAAAAAACGGCAAAAAAATCACGTTTGTCGTATGGGAGCCCCACTCAAATATTAATTTCATTCTGTTTTTAGTATTTGTTGTTATAGCGGCAACAGAAATACACCATCTGTAAAAAATTCAGCTTTCTAGCTATCACGGTTCACGAGATACAGCCTGGTGACAGACAGACAGACGGACCGCGGAGTCTCAGTAATAGGGTCCCATTTTTACCCTTTGGGTACGGAACCCTGAAAAACTAAATCAAAATCGGTTCACCCGTTTGGACGCTATGATGCCACAGACAGACATACAGATACACAGCAACACACGTCAAACTTATAACACCCCTCTTTTTCCGGCGGAGGTTAAAAATTATTCCAGCCCATTAAAGGAACTAGATGAACGTTAAAACAGCGTTCCTGACGGACTCAAAAGTAATTTTAGCGTCGGAAACACCAGTATTTCGATCGCTACCACGATGTAATGGCAGCCGGGTGTGAATGCGGATCTGAGTCGCATAATACTCCACCTCCTATCTTGCTTTGTGCCCCAAAACATGCAGCTAAAATGACCTCTGCACTGCCACTGACGATACCGTGAAGTGGAGACATTTTAGGCAACTAAATTTGAATCACTGTCGTGCCAGTCAAACGAAGAAGAAGACCACAATTATAGTTCTCACCAAATTTCTTGGCCGCCCTTAAACTGGCAAAAACAGCACCGATCCGTGTCTTGCGCATCGCAAAGCCAACTTCAGGGCGGCCCAGAAGTTTGGCGAGAACTATAGTTAAAACCGGCCAAGTGCGAGTCGGACTCGCGCACGAAGGGTTCCGTACCATTATCGCAAAAAATGGCAAAAAAATCACGTATGTAGTATGGGAGCCCCACTTAAATATTATTTTTATTCTGTTTTTAGTATTTGTTGTTATAGCGGCAACAGAAATACATCATCTGTGAAAATTTCAACTTCCTAGCTATCACGGCTCATGAGATACAGCCTGGTGACAGACAGACAGACAGACCGACAGACAGACAGACAGACGGACCGCGGAGTCTTAGTAATAGGGTCCCGTTTTTACCCTTTGGGTACGGAACCCTAAAAATACTGCTAGGATAGGTTTAGATGCATTACCACTGCGAAATTTTGCACGCAAAGCTATTATTATATACTTTTATCTACTCTCATATCGTAATATTCGAATTATAAAATTCAAAACGAGTTTATATTGGCATACTTTATAAACACAATACCGAAATTTAAAAATAGAATCTTATTATAACACTATTTCTCTAACAAAATAATGCTATAAAACAATTTTTTTCTATTACGATACAGGACAAATCCAAGAAGTTAATCACTAAGGAGTTTCCATCAATATTTTTTTTGTAATGCCATTTTATAGTACCTATTATAAAAAGATTTGATTCCAATTTTAAATTGTCTATGACAATGCCCGCTTTAGACATAGCACGCACTGTGATTTTTATTCGCGCGAATTTTGTTTCCTTCTAACTGTTCATAGAGCTCAAAATATTCGAGCGAATAAAATTCGCGCCGTGGTGCGGTGGATTCTGTGGCAAAACACGGATTTCTTGCGGAATTATTTCCGCACGATTTCGTTACCGATGCGAACAACTTAATACAATTACATAGGTCGCAGAATGGGCGGAAAAAAATCGCGCGAATAAAGATCGCAGTGCGTGCTAAGCCTTAGCGCATGCGCGGTTAATGCGGTGATGTGCTGGGTTTTGGCGCCATTCATACGTTTTGTAAGTTTTGTGTACTGAATTTCATGAGTTATTTAAATTATTGTGTGTGAAATGTCTGATATCAGTGAATGTGAAGAAAATTTGACTCCGCCCGATATTTTAGATGCGGCGAAGGAAATTACTCTTAATTTATTACCAGCAAAGTCGAGAAAAGTATATGACAAATGCTATCACGATTTTATGGCATGGAAAATGCAAAAAGAGGTATTTAGTAGGTTCAATCCCAATTTATGAGTGTAGATAAAGTAGTGTATGAAACTGCACATAACTAGGTATTAAAACATTCGTGTGAAAGCTATTAAAAACCGAGCCGTAGGCGAGGTTTTTAAACACACACTCATGTTTTAATACCCCTCATTATGCAACAGTTTCATAAACTACTATTATACACATTTTTTTTGTGATCGATGCGCTCGCATTTCACTACTATGTCGACCATATCATTGCTTACCTGCTGGTAAGCAATGATATGGTCGACGGTGAAGCACGCACAAAGCCTGCTGCAGAGGCTGACTGATGTAAATTAATTGAACTAGTGTAATAAACGGCGCATTAGATAGAAAGCAAAGACGTTCGAGAAACCTTGTCGGGGAAAATTTACATTGTAATACGGGCTTTTAACATTTACGCGTATTTTTTTCTGGAAATAAGTGGGGCGTTTAAAGGCACGCAGCTTAGCGCCCTTTCGACCCTCGCGCCCCAGGCTAAAGCCTGGTTAGTCTATGGGCAAATCAGGCCCTGTACACAATTCAATTAAAATGAATGCACTCACATGCAAAAGCCTCTGGAACCAAAGCAGCCTATAGAACTGGTACTCCGTATCCCTTTCCCTGATAATCTTCGGCAGTGCTACAGCATCATACTCTTTTCTCCTCTCATGCATGAGTGGATAGTAGTCGTGAGGTGGTACATGACTTAGACGGGACTTCAGTAAGTCGAGGCTGTATTTGGCGAGTCGCCGGTCGAATAGGGCGCCAGTTTTACCACCTATTGTGCAGCCGTCTAGGAGTATTGCTCTGAAAATAATTAATTTTTAATAATTAAAATTATTGTTGGAACATATTTCGACTTTTGGACATGAACATTATGGAGAGATTCCTGTGGTTTTTAATTCATTGGCCAAAACACTTGTTAAAAATTGTGCCAAGTATTCACTATTTAGTAATTGTATATTTGTCCGTACTATGCAGATTCTAGACCAAGAAGGAAAAAGACAAAAAAAAAAAATATATAAAAAGTTTATGTATGTCTGCGTAGAAACTTTAAAATCGTGTTTTCTGTCTAAACGCCTACTTTCCTAACTTAACTAGTCTGGTTAATTCATGAAACCGCGAGATTAAAACTGAGTTGTAGCGAAAAAATCAGTGAAATCGCGTACGTAGCGACCGTCTTTTTAAGATAATCGAACGACTTTTCGATTCCGCTTACTACGATTTACGGGATCCCACGCCGACATGTCTATCTTCAGAACGGGATTTAATAGACACTGAAGAAGCTCAATGGTATGGCAAAATTTGGGGGAGGCCGTTTTTCCACAAATAGGCAGTGCTAAGTTAAGTTACCTAGTTGATTGTCAGCTTGAAGGCAAGAATTTTACAAAACCCTCATGATACTTACATAGGCATAGACAAAATAGGAGGACTATTTTTCACCAGGTAATTTTTCTTCAATTCTGCTTGAATATCTCCGCCAGCCAGTTGCCACCAGTGGTAAAGGTATTGCAACTTACAGCCTATCAAACCTCGAGGAGTCTTTACCTCAACCAACTGCTTTGAGTCAATCTGTGACAGATCTTCAACCAACTCTGTGAATGTCGCTCTTTCACTGGGATAGATTTTGAGGCATTTTTCTATTACAGTTCTCAAGTTTTCTGGTACTTGCTGAAATAAAAGCGAAAATGTCATAAAATATACATTTTCAACTGGAAATATAAGTTATGTAGTTTTCAACTTAATTACTACCCGAGGCATTTTTTTTATGAGTTTGAGAAATGTTCATGATTACTGCGCTACCACGGGGACATAACGCAGTTATTGTGAGACTCCAACCCACTAAAACTCCATAGTGTCCTCCTGTGCCACTTAAGGCAGGAACACGGACACGCGTTAGCACTCACCGCGAACCCCACGCAACTTCTAACTGAGCCTAGAAAGCTGTTGACTTTGTTGACGATATTTTTTTTTCTTTTTTCATCTATAGGCTTGCGCTTAACCACTATCTCACCTGATGGTAAGCTATGATGTGGTCGACGGTGAAGCACGCTTGCCTAGAAATAACCTATTCACTCTTGACTTAAAGACCCTTAGATTGTAGCTTTCGGGAAACACAGACTCCGGCAGGGAATTCCACTCCTTAGCTGTACGCATAATGAAAGTGTCCCCAAAACGTTTTGTGCGTATAGGTGGGATGTCCACCATGTACCGATGACGCCGTGCGTCTGGTTGTCCGATGATGGAACGGGCTGGGTGGAATTAAATCATGCAATTCCATTGCACACTCCCAAACGAATGTTTACATACGAAATGTAACTGATAAAAACCGACAAGCTGGCAACTCGGCGACGATGTTCAAGGCTCTGGAGCTTTGATTTGACCAGTGCCTCATTGCCGATGAGTCTCTTGACCCGCTGTTCAATCAACTCCAGTGCATCAAGCTGGTATTTGGCAGATCCGTCCCAGAGATGAGAACAGTACTCCATGCATGATCGAACTTGCGCTTGATACAAGTTGAGCAGCTGTTCCGGCGTGAAGTACTTTCTGTCAGATTGGCCAGAAAAGTCAACAGACAGAGAAATGTAGTACATGGGGAACCCTTTTCCCAAAATCTACCAGGCAAATGTTTAGACTTTCAACATCAAAATCATATCCTGCCATCCCCTCCTCACTAAATAGGGACAGCAGAATGTGACTTGCAACTCAGTAATGCTTTGGTGGAGGAATTTGTAAAAAAAGTAATAATTACAACAGGTAGTCTATTTTGTTATCATAATCTATACTAATATTATAAAGCTGAAGAGTTTGTTTGTTTGTTTGAACGCGCTAATCTCAGAAACTACTGGTTGGAATTGAAAAATTCTTTTTGTGTTGGATAGTCCATTTATTGAGGAAGGTTATAGGCTATATAACATCACGCTACGACCAACAGGAGCAGAGCATAAATGAAAAATGTTGCAAAAACGGGCAAAATTATTCCTTTTTGAGAGCTTTCGTTGCGTGCGCTGCGTAAACGGTTTAATTACACAACAATCATGTATGTAGAGTAGGTAGGGTTGATGGGTAGGTAGGTAGCCAGTTGACGGGAGCGAAGCCGCGTGGGACAGCTAGTTGTGTACAGGACACTTAACAGTATACTATCAATATCTTTCAGTTGATTTAAATATTTAAACAACTATGATAAGTAGTCAGGTAAATAATAAAGATTTTTTCCTCATTGTTCAATAAATTGTTGAGTCTCTATTTGTAAGACTAGATGGCTTACAATACTTTTATTTGTAGTTTTATTTATGGCTGTAGGCCAGGATAGGATAGATGGACCACCTTTACCGCACTGAGACTGCCATTTGGTCCATTGTGCATGCAGGCCTCCTAGTGGTGATGAAATTATTAACACAAAGTAAAGCAACCTACAACTTGTAAGTCATAGGCGTAACCACTGGGCCACTACTGCTCTTATGTAAGCTGTAGGCAAAAGCTGAAGATTTCCTAGAACACTTAATTTCACGAAATCCAGACCCAAGATAGCATGTGATGTCCATACATATTGATGATAAATTCCAATTGGTTATTTTCATTTAAGCAAATATCAATTTTACAACATTATTTATTCATTTAAATTCAGGTATTATATACTTGTACTTAGCAAAAACTGAACTTTATGTTTAGGTGGATGTTAAATTTATAATTGACAGAAAAAATAAAAAAATGATAAAACATGCATTATTTTGTTCTTATTTTTTTTTCTGTTTCAATTACCTACTTTGTACTGTTCAAAGCAGTCATGTTCCCTGGCTATCCTCTCCGCAGGGTTGTTTGCATGAACTAGGGTGAGTATTCTCCTCAGGATAGGGCCTGGCTTCAGGTTATTCCACAGTTTGCCAATGCATAGTTCTAGGAGAATGATGCCAAAACTCCACACGTCTGCTGCTGGCCCTCCGCCATTTAGGATTGTTTCTGGACTTAGATATCTTGGTAGGCTGGAATGGTGAAAATTTTAAACTGTGTTGAGTAAATAAGGTGTGAATTGAAAGTAACAATGCAGAAAGAAGACATCCTGTCATTTTTGGATTTTTTGGATCATGACTCATGCAATGACTGGGTAAAGCGGGAGGGTGTGTCAGACATTTACTGACTAAAACCCACCCGTGTTCTTTCAGTTGCTTGTGCCAGGGCTGCGGTAAATCTCTTTCAAATTTATCCGCGACAAAGAACAATAATCTGATTGAAGATTACCTGTATATCTATCTAGATATATATTGTTGCATTTTAGATAAACCATTAGACAAAAAATTCGAAATAATAGTAGTAGCAAAGCATATACTATTCTATACTATAAAATATGATGTCAGTTTCTAAACATTTAATAACCAGTCGACTGCCAAGATCAGGGAATCAGCGAAAGTCAATTGTTTTTGCTATTGTGTCTGCTAATTAGCACTCAAGGGGATGACTAACAAAATAAAGTTCCAAAATATGTTGTTTATTAAATTTTCATCAATAATAATATAAGTTCCATAACTTACCCCAAAGGAAAAGACACTTCTTTGCCTCTATCAGTCATATAATACAATCCATAATTAAACAGTTTGACTCTCCCCTCATTATCAATAAGTATGTTATCATCAGACAAAGTTCTATGTGTGATATTCTGATCATGCAGGAACTTCAGACTGATTGCTACTTGCTTGGCAATATTAGTTGCTTCTTCATAGGAGAACTTTGATTTGCATTCTTTTAAGGATTTTCCTATGACTTCAGCTACTACTATGATTCTTTCTGTTGATTATAAAGTGCATATTAAAAGTTATTGCAGCTTAAAAAATATTATTATAATTTTAGAGGTTGATGTTTGGTGTCAATCAATCTTAATCAATACTGCCTCGTCTAGTTACAGAAGATTAGTGCCCTGTCTTGTGTGTTGCAGTGTGTAAACCCCTAAACCTATGACCCCAATGTGATTAGAGATTTACACACTGCAACACACCAAACATCTACACCTAAATAATTAAGCATGTATTTGTAGAGGGGGTGGTTTAGGTATTAATACTCAAAGATAGCAGCAGCGAGAAAAGTAAAGGAACAGCAGTTCGGTAGACTGTACTTGTCATATTAAGAAAACACGAACTTACCATGTTTACCTCGAATTACATCGAGGTATGTGCACAAATTAGGATGATCAATTGTCAAAAGCCTCTGGGCTCGTCCCAATATTGTTATAGAACTTGGGGTTAGCGGCAAACCATTGCTTCCACACATTTCACCAGGATGATTCTTCGCAAAATACGTACAAGCAGCGAATTTACAATCATCTTCGTTTTCTTGAAACATTGTCCAACTGTACTGCGATAATACAGAAGTATTTTCAGGTTTTTTACAGTAGATATCAGTTTCGAGGTGTATTGTGTTGACTTTATTGGAAAAAGGCAACTTGTTTTGAATTGAAACTGGGCTTTTCAATACAATTTTCCAGTTGGGTTGGGGGCGGAGGCGGAGTCCGGCGGATACTTGTCAAACTTGACAACATAACTGACAGTGGCAGACTAACCGACAGTCAGTGCTGCCAACTCGTCTAAGCAAAAACGCGCTGTTAGCTCTTTAAAAACGCGCTACAAAGCGCTAAATGGTCGATGTACAAAAAATAACGCTTTATTCGGCGCCAAATACAAGCAAAACGCCCAATAATTTGAGAAAGGGACGTATAAACGTATTTTTTAATTGAATTAGAATATGTCATATGAGTTAATACATTATAGTACTTGATTAGTGATAATAAAATAATAATGTGTTAATATAATTATTTCATAATATAAAGGCAATAAATTAATTCACCATCGTCTGATTCTACTACAATTGCTTCTGCCGCCGAATTATATGGTTGGTAGGTTGGTCTTGATCAGTTTTGGACTTGAATTTATATTTATTTGTGGATGAAATTTGCCTCAACACAACGTTCAGATGTTGATAGTATGCGAAATTACTTTTTTTTTTAAAGAAAGTCCAAAGTTTCAAAAAGCGCTAAATTTAGCGCTAGGCGCTAGAACGCGCTATTAAACAAAAAAAGCGCTAGATCTGGCGCTGAAATCGCTAAGTTGGCAGCATTGCCGACAGTTGTGTAACTTCTCATTTTGACGTTTGTTTATTTTCTTGAAGCCAAGCACTCCAAGAACACTTGCAGACTTGCTTGTTTTTCATCAAAGAAAGTCTATGGTTTTGAAACAACGGTTTGATTAGCACGGGCCACTTTTTAAGTGGGCCTACAATGTCAATATCATAAATTCTCTAGTTCCAACATATCCATTTACGTACAAATGTTATATGTTTTGGAAGCAGCTATTACCATAATGGGACTGAGAGGTCCGTATGTATGGATTTGAACTCTTGGTGGCGAGGTAAAAAAAAAACCCTACCAGTACTAGTGCTGCTGCTGCCATATATATATCTACACACTTTCCGGTAGTTCTACCGATTGTGGATTGTGGTCCTAGTCTATCAATCTATCGACACAGTCCATAAATCTACCGATTTTTGATGTTTTTTTTGCATATTAGTAAAATCTGTTTTTCGACCTGAAACGTTCCTATTATAGTAGGTAAGCTTAGATAGTTAGTAATTTGGTTGAGTAGTGCCACAAACATATAATAATGTTCTTACATAAAAGTCTGTAAAAATATTGTTTTTGGATTTAGATCTTTTTAGAAATTGTCCAAAACAGCCTTTTAAAAACGTACTTTTTTTAAACAGTCATAACTCATACGTGTTCAGAAATATAATAATAATAAATTTTTGTTTTTAAAACTGGCAACTGCGTCTTACATAATGAATAATATATTACTGGCATTGTTTGGGAATGATTTGGTTTAAAAAAGTTTTCCGATGAATTCGTTTCCCCCAGGACCTTAGTCCAGGACCAAGATGGACTGACTAAGTGAATCTATACAATAAACAATAATAAACAATATTTATTTGTTCAAGACTTAAACCTATTTACAATGATTATACCTTAAATTAGAATCATTCAGTTAGTGCCAAGGTACAAAATATGTGCAACTGGGCTTAAACTAGAAAGATTCCTGTGTTAAAAGCACCAGTTACTTCCGTCACCACCGTGTTCGAGCTGCCATTACAAGTGTGGTGCGGTGCTACAGTAAGTATTAAAATTATACTTATTTATTTTACTCCTATTATGCGTAAGAGTGTGCATGTGAGTATGAAGATATGTGTGTGTGTGTGTGGGATTCTGGTGTGTGTGTGTGGTGTGTTTGTGTGTGTATGTATGTGTTTCGTGCAGGGGCTTGACTGGTTTTATTATTATTATTTTATTTTATGAGGCATGGTCCTCATAGTAAATGAAACACGAGAAACTCTCAGGGCAAATGGGGTATGTATTCTTGATTGTCACAGTTTTCATAATAATGTTATTAGGTAACTTATAGGTAGGTATCGTAGGTTCGTTAGATACACGCGCGTGCGGTACGTCAGTGGAGTCCCGTATCGACCGGTGGAGTTCGTAGAGAGCTACATTCAAACTGACAGCTCAGACTCAACTGGCGCAGCCACCGCTGGACACAGTGCGAGCGTGTTCGAGACGCTGTGTCAGTACACTATTCTAAGAAACGCGCGGGCAAACGGCCGCGAGAGGAACGGATTGGCAACACTGCGGAGTGGTTTACTATAATTTGTTTTATTTTATACTTTATATACGTTTTAGTAAATTTTCAGTGTTTTCCTTATTTTTTTGTAAGAGAAGGAAGTTATCTATGCTGAGTTTTAGTTTTTTTATCGGTAAGTGATATAACTGTGTATTTTTACTTATTTTATTATACAGGTACAGGTACAGGTACCCATGTAGCATGGTTGTCTCCTGAAGAAGTCTGTTTTATACGGTTTCAGATCAAAGACTATGTCCTTCCTGCGTTTGTTTTTCAGTCTTTCCGGGTCATACGTTACAATTGTTTCCGTATACAATTGTAATTATCATGTTTTGCTCATAAACCTATTATTTTCGTTGTTAAAAACTTGAGAAGCAATGTATTAAGAAATTGTTTTTTAATTGAAGTACTAAAATTTTATTATTGCATTTGAGGTGCAGGTTAGTTGGATGACCCCTTGGAGGGCATTATAAATACGATGTACATACAGCTGCAGAGAAACCTCACCCCCTAACCTCAACACAGAAATGTATAAAAAGTGACATCTATGGCTAGGAGGTTAGGTTATACTACGACCTTTAGGTATATATTATTATTAATAAAAAAACAGGTGCTTAAAAGGCGGTATTATTAATCTTGATCTCATTCCATTTACCATATTAATAAAACAAATTGCAATGGTTGCAAATCTTATCCTGGCTTGACGATGAGCTTCGGTTAGTTAGTTAGCATTTTTAGATAGTTCAGTAGTTGCATGTAAATGTCTTCAGACAGTGGTAAGCGAAATGCCATGTCTTATAGCACCAGATCGGGTGGTTGTGAAAGAATCCATGGTTTGGATGTCTCTGTACCTAGCGATTGACCATGCCCTGCGTTTTAACGAATACATTAAATAATTATATCTATATTTGTTTTGTCGAAATATGCATAATACGAAATTTGTTCCGTTTTAGTTTAAAAAAAAAGACTTCTTCTATAACAGTTAGCCGGCGATGTACTTTTAAATGACGACTAGGCGATTAGTTCTACATTAACTCTAATTACTTATCTAATATTTTCAAAATTTGTCACTTCAAGTTAAAAAGACAATACAAAGAAGTAAAGTGTGAGGAAGACTGTAGTGAGTTTAAAAAAATAGTTATAATGTTTGTGGAACACGTTTGGAAGTTTCAAACGATTAATAGTTAGGATGCGATGGATATTACTTTGCGGTCGCTTGCATGAGCGGCGTCAGTTTTTTTTCCTAATTAGAATATCTTTGCAGTTTCATTTATGTCACAGAGTTGGCGCACACGCGGCGCACGTAAACATCGTAGTATATCCTATCCTCTTGTCCATAGATGTCACTTTTTATACATTTCTAAGGGGAGAGGTTTCTTTGCTGCTGTATGTACAATATTTTGTTAACCGTGTCATTATATGGGACAGTGCATTGGGTTTGCTCTGTGATTCTTTATACTGCTAACACACCCTCGGATTTGGTACGGGCGGACCACAGATATGGTAAGCTGCCGTACCATATCCGACCGTGCGTACGGTTGTCGGTTGGTTCACAGACTACTTAGAGATACGGTTGGTTGAACCGTACCAACTACGACCAGTGTTGATAAGTCCCCGATTTATGGGAGAATTACTGATTTTGGTTTATTGTCGCCCAATAATTTTACATTCAACCAACTTATATAGTCATAAATAAAAATGGAAAATAATGTTCTACATACGGCAACACTAGGATTTGTAGGCGGTGTTAAGGTGAAAACATACTATTAAAACCCGACGTTATGTGACGTATCGACACCCAACGCGAACCGTGCACATTAACAACACGCCACTAGATGCTACAACACGCTTCGCTAGTATCATAGCTTCGTTCCTAGTATTATTTCTAATATTATAATCACGATATTGGCCTGAACTCATATCATATCATACTAAGTACCGTTTTACTAATTCTATTAATTTTTCAGCCGACATTTTAAATAAAAACTACCAAGAAATATTTTTTTACCAGAAATTTTCTCGACTGACTGACGCGTGGCGTCGGGTGTTATCTAGAAACACACTGTGTGTGACAACACGCTGATCCAGACCCACTGGATGTTACCGCGTGGGAATGCATGTGATCACATGGCGTGTTGTCTATCTGTTTCTGACCATACTAAATATATGGGATTGATTGGTTCTGCAATGCGTTGGGTTGCGTCGCGTGGCGTGGCGTCGCATCGGGTTTTAATAGTATGTTTCCACCTTTAGACCGCTCGTACCATATCCGAGCGTGTGTTACGGACTTACGGCTGTTAGATTAAGCTTGAATGACGTATTCTGTTAAAATATAATGGAGAATACAATTCCTGACGAAATGATTCAAATGGTATTTCTCCATTTTTATAGATTTTCGTAGACAAAAAAGACAACGCAAATAGTATTTAACAAAATAGTAGTAGTAGTAGTAATAAACAAAGTTCTAAATATTACTAGAAACTTCTACACATTCGGGTGATTGTTCCAACCAAGGTGTGGGTCCCTTGGTCGGGGCTCCAACAAAATAAGACCGTGCAGACCCAGACGGTGGTTGGCCAACCAAATTGGTTGCAAGCGCATACATACCTCCCAACCAAGGTTAAGGTTGTTTTAACCAAAAAAATTTGGTTATCCAAACACCGTCAACCTACTCTGTCCTATCCGACTGTGTAGAAGGGGTTTTATACGAAAGATCATAAAATAAGTTTGACCATAGACTCAGACTGCTTCATTCATTTTCACTGACCACTGGAGGGAGGCACTGATTCACATTAATATTTCACATTTTACTCTTCTTCACTCGCTGCTGGCCATAGTGTATTGTGCTATCGTGTTATCTATGTACGCAGCTGGCTGCAGGAAACGAAAAAAAAGGCTGTAAAACCATTAGTTTTTCAAAAAAGAGCGTGCCCTAATGATGAACTAAAACACTGTAAGTAACGCATTTGAATTCAATTTTAACTCTTGCACTTATCAACAGTATGAAAAGAATGGACATTTTTTTCCTCCAGAAGACTGTCAAGTCAAACGGAAGATGTCTTTAGTTGAGAATATTCTACCGCCTAACGCGGATTCGGAGATGGAAGAAGGAGAAATAGTGGATGATCTATCTGATATATCATCAGGGGAGGAAAACCTGTTGCGTGAGAGACTACAAGTGTTAGAAAGCTACAACAACGTCCTTGAGCGTAAGAAAGCCAAAAATTCTTCTTTCAGGCCAGGTAAGATTAGCAAACCAGTTCAAACTCACTATCACAGTATAAAAATTTTACAACAATTATTAGGTTCCTTATTGATATAAATGATCTTGTGATTTTGTTAACCTTTGACCCAGTTAAAGGTTAGCATCTTGATAATTATAAACATGCAGAAAAATTGCTATGTATGTATACACCGTAAGTGGACTTTAGTCAATTTGAATTGCACAATAATGCTGAACTATTAGCAACGTGTTAGTGTAGGTATATGTAAAATGATAAGTATGATTTTTTAGCCTTAGATTTCTTTTACCACAATTTGCCTTAACAGAGGGCACAAAGAAATGGACATACATGTACAGGTCAAACACAACCCTCCTTTAGGGCTTTGCTGCAGTCGGGTAAAAATACATTCTCTAGACAAAGAGTTCACCAGACCTGTAGAATAAACTAGTGATGGAATTTTTAATGGTTGTATTAATTAGCTACCTAATTCTTATCAGGTTATGTTGATAAAGTTTTTCAAACTAAATTATCAGATTAAAAAGTAACCTTGAATTAAACTGTTATGGTTGCTGTGTTTAGTAAATAGTTCATTTATATTTTTTTCACAATTATCTGAATTTTGATTATCTTCCACTGTAGGGGTTTTCACTTACCTTTGAAAACAATATAAGGACATCCTCATTAATAGGTGCTTAAAAGCAATCTAATTCTTACAGAAAATATGGAGTACCTTATTGTTATTGATTCTTCTAGTGGATATTTCAACAGATAATTGTAGACCATGTTAGTTTATCGACTATCTCAAAAGTCTATAAACTTTCGATAACTTGTGAACTGAACATTTCGAATAGAATAATACAACCAATCAGTGCACCAGTGGACATACATGTACAGGTCAAACACAACCCTCCTTTAGGGCTTTGCTGCAGTCGGGTAAAAATACATTCTCTAGACAAAGAGTTCACCAGACCTGTAGAATAAACTAGTGATGGAATTTTTAATGGTAATTTTTTATTTTTTAATCTATCTGTTTTGGAGTAACAGTAAAATTGTGAACACACCTCTCATTGGTCGTTTTGATGCCGCAGGACAATGGGAGGGACATTCAATTTGTAACTACATGGCATTTACGTGAGCTGAACTGACTGAATTTCACTGTCCCATAAAAACATATAGATTGTAGACTGGTGCACTTAATAGTTGTATTATTCTATTCGAAATGTTCAGTTCACACTTTATCGAGAGGTCTCTTCTTATGGCAATAATCTGGCTACAGTTATAAATTTAAACACAAAATATAGTAGTAGTGTATGGTATGGTGTTGGATTTGATCCAAAAACTTTTATAATTATTTCATATAAATTGTTTGCAAGTATTTTTTTAATGTTCTAAAAAATACAAGTATACCACCTTAGATGCTAGCGGCTTGCCCTGAATAAAAGACCAAATTATCCCACAGAAGTATGCTACCAGAATAAAAAAGAATCCTATGTCCTAACTCCTGATCCAGGCCATGGTCTACCTGTTTTACAATAAAAACCAAATTCATTCAGCTGTTTGATAAACAAACATACCAACTTTCAAATTAGTAGTAAATAGAATAGGATTGAGAATTAGAATAATTTTACTAATTAAATTATTATTTAAGCTCTAATATTTAGAAACATGTGCTTTCAACTGCTCATACTATTATTTAATTATTTATGTTCGAATGATTTGAAATGTTTCAAATAATAATTACTTTGTTCATACTACACCCAAAAGAAAAAAAACTTGGTAAGATACAGTTTTAATGATTAATTTAGCATAAGTTAACTGTTTTTTTTTGTAGGCACATAGTGTGCATTCTGTAAAATTTTAGGTACAAAACATAAGGAGGATACATTACTGTACGACTTATCGGAAATTTCGGCGACTGAATTGGACGATTATAGTTCTCATGCACCACATAGACAAAAAGCTCAAAAACGTCAGAAGACACATCACAAACAAAAAAGAAGAAAATTGGTGTCAGTTTATCCCTTAAAAACTAAGAACCTACTTCTAACTAAAGACTACAGGAAGAAAATTCCCTACACCAAAAATAAACTATCAGTAAAGATTATAAGTGAATCAAGTGAGGAATCTGAAGATGAATACAGAAATAAAAGAAGAAAATTGGCTGATGCTGTTGGGCTGAACAATAATACATATAAAAATAAAAATGATAAAACATCTTTAAGTGAACGACTCCAGAAAATGCTTTGTGGAGTCACCCCAGAACCAACAAAAGTCTTCCAAGCTGAAACTAAAATAAATGATGATATTGACAAATTATTAGAACAATCAAGATTAGATTATATTTCTTCACTGACTGTTGTTGATCATAATATATATAATGCTGAAGATCAAGTCAGCATACCAAAACAAGCAGAATCATGTGAATTAATCGATTTATGTACAGATGAAGACAGCAAAACTGTAGCAATGGATCTACAGCAGGATACTGTTGACTCAGAAAGTAAAGATATTAAGAATGTTGAAAATTCGAAGAAAGATTCTGGCAGAGAAAACAGTTCTGATAATGATTCTGATGAAGATCTGGAACTGCTCAGGCAACATGCTCTCAAAACTAAAACAACTAAAGCAAATTTAGTTCCAAATGAAGTCCAAACTGAAAACAAAATACTTTCTGATGATGAAGACAGTGATACTGCAGAGTTGAGATTGATCTGTCTCAAATCTTCTTGGCTTAAGACAGCCATTGAAAAAAAACAGAAGCAAAAAAAGAAAAAGAAGTTAATATCCCAATCTTCCAACTTTCCAGATGATTTAGTAATGTCAGATAATAATACTGATATAGAATCTGTTGACATGGACATTGGGTCTGATGCTGAGGAGAAGACTAAAGAAAACCCTGATGGTAGTGCCAAAACTATTACTATAAATGAGAATAACATACCAGAATTAGCCAAAGAAAAAGACATTACCGCGACAAATTATCAAGATGTAGATGAACTAGAGGACGACGAGGACTTGTTGCGCGCCAAACTGCTTACTTCTCTCAGCAAAAAATTACCTAATTTGGTAAATCCTAATTCTATTGAGACCATAAAAGAAACAAGAGGCATTTCACCCAAGCCCCCTGTACCAGCAAAACCACTTGTAATTCCGGATGAGAAGAGAATAATAATAGCAGTCGGTGAATCGGATTCCGAAGGAGAACATGAAGCAACTAGGAACTTAACCAAAATGCATTTGAAATTGTCAGAGGAAACTGATTTCCAGAAACAGCTAGTAACATTATTGAAGAGTACTAGAATGGAAGTAGAAAAGTCAAAACCCCCGGATGTCGTACAGCAGCCCAACCCAGCAAAGAAAAATGAAAAGTTCGTTGCCAAGGTCTGCAAAATTCACTCTAATACATTTTTCGTTTTGTTATTATTGTTATTTTTTTCAGAAATTTTAAGGTTAATATTTCTTTTAGGCTGTACAACATTTGCCAAAGTCAGCGCAAATTGAGTACAAAAACTTAGTGAAAAGAATGGCAGAATTGGAAAAAATAAAACAAGCTAGACAAACAACAATTAATTTAAGTAACAAAGTTTCTGCGCCACTGAAAGACACGCTAAAGCCACGAAATATTGCTGTTGATTCTTCAAAACTATCTGCTATCAATAATTTGGAAGAAAAGATACAAATTTCAAGGTATTTTTTTTTTACTATCCTAACTTTTGTTAACTTGTCTCCGAACTCTTGCAACTCCATAATTGTTTTACAGAAAGAATATTGCTGAAGAATCTGCCAAAATAAATTTGTTGAAAGAAGAAGGAAAAAAATTATCACAAAGATTTAAAATCGTTGCCACAGAGCTTCGTAATATCAAGACTGCCATTTCATTAAATAAGAAACAGACTAGATTGGTGCAAAGCTGTTTAACAAATATAAGGTCTCACCATCAAACATTATTGAAAAGGTATTTTGTTATTTTCCTTAATTTAACCACATCATGGGTTGCCTTAGTTGTTTTCCTTTTGTAGTATATTTACTTGTTTTCAATTAAGTTATATAATTAGTTATTTCACTGGGCACTGTTAACACAATTTATTTTCTAGTATAACAAAACTGGTTGCTTCTTCTTTTAAAACTTTATTTTTCAGCTCAATGAATTTCGCACATTCCAAAATCAATGGCACATTGCCGGTAAATAAAATGATTCCGAGATTACAAAAAGAAAACAATCCAGTAAAAGAAGAACACAAAATTACATCTGTAGTAAACAGAACCGTAAAAATTGCTACAAAAGAAAATAATTTAGCTAGAGAAGAACTTAGAAATGGAATAGTACATAAATATGTGAAAGAAAATAATAAACTGGGTAATGAAGGTCCTAAAAATCCTATAGTAAAGAAATCAGTAACTGAGAGCAATCTGGCTAGTGTATCCATACCCGAAATTCCTTTACCTATTGCCGTAGTTGCCAGTCAAGAACCACTAGTAAAACCGCTTCCAATAATCTCAATACGGGTTGACGTCACTTGTAATAAAAAGGTTGTTAAAATGACAAACAATACAAATGATAGTAGTGATAAAATTACCTTAAATGTGCAAAAGAAAGACATGAATGAAGATTTACTTGAAAACAAAAGACTATCAAGCTATCCAGTTGTGGAGAAAGGCGGAGGGAAGGATGTGGCGCCAGTACACAGAAGACTCGAGAACGATGATTACAGATCACCTCTAGAAGCTTTTGGGATATCAACGTGAGTTACAATGCTTGGGGGCACTACTTTTGTGCTAACACTGTTTTTATAAAGGTCATGCTAATAGCAACCTTTCGTTTGCGAATTAATTTAAAATATTGTATTGGATCTTTTATTTTTGTTATCTTACTTGAGCAACCTTGATGAAAACCAGATTTTGATTCTGTTTTAACTAGAATGAAATGAACAGAAGAAGTCATCCAGTCTACAATTATTGAAGAATAAATATAATAAAAATAAGTAATAGCGAGAATATTAAGCAATAAGAGCATACACGATGCATTTGATTTATTTGCATAATATATTGATTTATTATTTCCTGTTGTATATCCAATGGTTATAAAGTCCAAGGTTGTTCTAATAAGTGATCGCATGTGACAAACTTGCAATGCTTGTTGAAGATAAAAATGTCAAAGATTTTATATAATTTTCAATACTTCATTCGTCTTACTAATAGGTATATATTTTGTTTGTCTTTACTTTCAGTAATAATATTATGTTAAAGGATTGAGTTGGGTTGTTAAGAAGTTGTTATGTAAAACTATCATTACAAATAATTGTCATTATGAAAACTGTCTCATGCTGCTGCCAGATTTTTTTGTATGTAGGAAACATCACATTTTTTGTAGTTATATATAGTGTCTTTAATTAAAACTAATGCCTGGAAAATAACTAATGGTGAAAAAAGATCGGGCAGTAGAACAATGGAAGTGACAAACCTACAACCTACAGAAAATTTCATGCTGTTGAACATACTACGCGGTCAACTTAACGCCCGCCTACCCGCGCGGCGGCCCGCGTTCGTCTCGTGCGCCAATAGCTAGACTCGAACGTCAGAGGAACGCCAGGTGCACAGTTAAGTTGACTGTGTTATACCATCTCATCTCCTCATCTTTATACCAGTTTATTGTTTAAAAACCTCCTCCTTTTCAGTTGGGAGGGCGACCCGAACGCGATCCTCTGCCCCTTCGAAGTGGGCGGTTACTGCAAGGATGCCGACTGCATTTACATCCACACCCAGCCCCGTTCCACATGACACCACACCCATACTTACACTTATCCGCCTAAACATGACACCGTTACACATGAAAAACCTATCCCACCCCTACTCCCCCAATGAAGGAAAAGGCGACAACATATGTGTAAAGTATACATCTCTTTTTAGCTAACCTATATATTTTTGTAGCTTTATTATTTATCATATTCGCATTTTGACCTTATAAATTCCTATTTTAGGCTTATTTCGTATTCGTATTAAATTTATTTTAAAATCCCGGAAATGCATGTTCTAGTCGTCATTCCAATAAGTGTTTCTATGTACAATAGTCACAGTTGATTTCTGTGTCTCTGAAGTTGGCTGCACCCTGCGCAGTTGCTATTTTTATTGAGTCAATGTTTAAGTATAACTATACTATATACTATACTTTAAGTATAGCATTGTATAACTGTCTCTTTCACTCGCTTACGTTTGTCGCGTCGTCCTATCTCGCTTACTGTGTGCAGTACTCGATGACAAACTGTTTCTTCCGCAATGGTTCGCAGAGCTTAACTTCAGAGACACAAAGATCCACTGTGACTACTCTACTTGTTATCGTTCGTATTTTATTAGATTATTTGCGTTTCAATCACCTAATCAGTCTTATCTCTTATCATACTGACGATGCTTTTTGTAACTGTGGGTTACGTAAAAGGCTTGTTGTTATTTTTGAAGCAAATCTTTTTGTTCTTTGACTTACGTAAACAACAAAAAAAGTCTTCTCATTCAAGGCTTCGTGAGATTCACGACAACTTTTTTGCTCTCTTCAAAACTCATAGAACAAAAGAAGCATGATACAAGTACCTATATGTATAATAATAACCACTCCCCAATGCAATGTATTATAACCTCTTTATTTAAAAATATTTTTTGTGATAAATAAATTACTTCTATTCAGGGTGTTACAGAAATGTGATGTCATATTTTAAAAACTTCTTTGGCCTTGTAAATGAATGATCCATCGTATTTTGATCAGCTGACGACAAGTTTTTATAGAAAACTAGCTTTTGCCCTCGACTTCGTCCGCGTGAATGTCGGTTATCGCGGTCTTTCGTATTTTTTTTTCAATAATTAGTATCCTATGTTACTTCTTATACCTCCAAGAATATGTGTACAAAGTTTCATGATGATCGGTTAAGTAGTTTTCGCGTGAAAGCGTAACACACAAACTTACATTCACATTTATAATATTAGTATGTTTTTTTTTTTTGGGAATTCACTATGAATTCCTTTGAGAAAGTTTTAAAAAAATATGACCACACCTTGCTGTTACACCCTGTATAATCCCTTTTTTGTTGTAAATAGTGTAATCTCGTCATCAGTAATCAGTTAATACCTAGTTATTATTTTAGTACATTCCACCAATTAATAACCGACGTGTCTTCCGCATGTCTACCCGCAGTGTTGAGGTGATGGCAATCTCCAATACGTTTTGTTACTCCGGCTCACATTTAACATTCTGTAATGCAATTTTAGTTGGCGATTGCCTGCGTTCCTGCGTCTCAGCTATGGTGGTAAGTTTCGAGTAACTTTATAATAGTGCATTATTGTAGTGCTCTGGACTCATACAACAACACTACGGGACACCGAAGCTCTGGGTAAAGTGTTTTGTGTTGCGTTAACTTTAATGTTTATACTTTATACCTACTATCTTTATTTGCTATTATTAATTTTTAAAATAATTGTACACATGTAAAAAGTTCTTATTAATAAATGATACATTTAAAATATTGTACACTCGACTTTTATTTCTACAATCAAACACCATTTTAATCTTACAAATAGACATTTTATTCAGACATTGTAAAGAAAATAAAAAGTAATATACCTCTTCACACTGATACATACACTTAGATAAAAATATTATGTACGTATATTTTTGGAATAAAATTCGATATAATTCATAAAACCCTTGAACAGACGGAGGTCATTCTATTGAATGACTACGTAGTTACTAATAAGTATTTATTTATATATCTAGACGTGACAGAATAACTGTGGGCACACGTGTAAGACAGTACAGGAGATAGAAGTAGACACATATTCTTATAAATCACCTATTGGACAATGATATTAAAATTTATTTTCAAAAATTAACATTTCTTATATAAAATTCTATAAATTCATAAGATTTTGTTTGGTGTTCCAAAAGCTCAATATAATTTTTCACATCGAAAATATTTAGTTAGGTCTGTTATATTTTTTATAAAGTTTAACAAGATAAATATTTCTACTATATTTTTTGATATAATTTAATATAATATCAGGTGGAAGTAAGAGCCCACAGTTTAGACTGGACAGTATAGGAAGGCAGGGAGTGTAGTCTTAATAAAGGGGATATTACACTTATTAAATAACCTTCTCTCTGTGACAGACATACTTCGCTCACGAGGCTCGCTAGTTTATCAGAGAGCGATAAAGCTAACATAATAAGTATTTATTTACCTACAATCAGTGCTCCGTGTAGCGAAACTTCATATGAATAACATTATATATCAATGACTAGTCACATTTAAGTATACCTATTGCAAGATTCGAAACACGAATTGTGAAGCTACAATCTATTGAATATCAGACACATTTTGCTTCTAAACAGTGATAAATATGATAATAGATTGTTCTTTTCGTTTGAGCAAACTTAGGCTCTGAAGTATTTATTAGTTTACAAGTTTATGAAGATTAGGCATGCTGTTACAGTGAAATAAGTACTAGAGTTGATACAGACAAGTAACACAGAAATGGTATAGCAGTGACGTCATGGGAGTAATAAGGAAAGCCAAAAGTTGTACCTACACGGTATGAAATATGTATAACATCAATCTAAATAATATTGTGTTCGCACGTCCCTAGTATATTAAGGCTCGAGACAATAAAGGTCGTAGCTCAGTTACACCACCCCGCTCCCGCACAACACCGCCTAAAACGGAGATGACTGCTCGCTGTCCACGCGCCGACAGCTAGCAGGCAACCTGAGGCCTTAGTGCGAGTTTTTACTCACGCTCAATCGCGTAAACGTAAACGTCAATTTGTATTGAAATTGGATAAGCGCCGTCTGGGGACGGTAAGGTGAAACCACTTTTTTTGTATACATTTTGACATAAGAGATCGTTTACGTTAACGCGATTGAACGTGAATACAAACTCGCACTAAGGCCTCAGCTGTCCACGCGCTTACAGCTAGCAGTCAACTAGCTGTCCCCGCGCTGACCGCTTTCGCCTTACCGTTTTCGCCAAGCTAGCAACGTACTTCAAGCGAGCAGACAACGTGCTATAATACTCACAGCGGCTCTTTGTGTCTCTGAATTGGCTGCAAGACACTGCGCAGTAGCTATTTTTGTGTCAATGTTGAAGGTGAAGATAGCATTGTATAACTGTCTCTCACTCGCTTACGTTTGCCGCAACGTCCTATCTCGCTTACTCGATGAAAAACTCGTTTCTTGCGCTATGCTTGGCAGAGCCAACTTCAGAGGCACAATGATCCGCTGTGTGATACCTACAGCGCGTGCGAGACGTCAGCTGTCGAGTGGTACGATGGCGGTAATTTGTGTTGTCAATGTAAAGTATGTCTACAGAGGACGCCCTGAATGAAACTCACTTTTCAATGAACATTATTTTGCGGGGTGAGAGCGGTGTTGTTTAATTCGGCTACGATCTTAGGCCGGTATTTATTATTTCTAAATCGTAATATAATCTTCCTCAGATTTTTTAATCATGTCTCAATGTGACCTTTAGTCTTCAAACTAACCACAACGTCACTGATTCAACTAGACAACAGTGAACAGTATCTACAGAAGTATATCTATTAGTATTGCGATCGGTCCGGGATAAACTAGACGAGTGTAGTCCTACATAGACCTAAATGAACGTTGCAACTATCATGCAATGTAATGGATTGTCATCTTTCTGAATAAGCATCGCCGTCCTCCAATTTGAGCCCACAAATTATTTTCCAAACTTGGAAAAATAACTAATAAGCAAGTACCTATTACGTTTACCTCTATCAGGTACATGGGGTGAGCATCACATATGCTAATAAAGACATCGTTAGCCATTCTGAAATCAATTTTATTTACTGTCAAAGTCTGAAGCCATTTATTTGCAGCCGTCAAGAATCAAAATAAAATTCATTTTATATGTTTGTGACGCACGTTGCAAAACATCAACAGGCCACAAGGAATATGCAATAAGGAAAACGTTCATTTAGGTCAACATAGGGCCATACAAGGGATACAGTGGGCAGTCTATCTGAGCGTGTGCCACATGGCCACGGCCTTGCGCGTTTCGTGCGCCATCTGCGCCCAGTGGCGGCCCTCTGCGCCAGGCTCGGCCGCGCCCACGCAGCACCAGCCCACCACCAGCCCGCTGCCGCCGCCGCTCACCACGCACACCTGGACAGAAAAGTATGCACATTGGGAATGGATAGGTAACATCATTTCAACCGACAGACGTCCACTGCTGGACATAGGAGTCCCCAAGTGTCGCAACATTAACCGGTCCCGTGCGTCTCGCATCCAGCGGATCTCGGCCACGTTCACCAGGTCATCGGTCCACTTAGTGGGAGGCCTTCCAACGCAACGTCTTCAAGTTCATATTCGAATCGAATCAGAAATGAATACATCCCGCAAGAGAACCAAGGTTACCGACATAGCCCGAAGAATTGCCAAACTTAAGTGTCAGTGGGCAAGGCACATTGCTCACAGAACGGTTGGCCGATGGGGTCAAAACGTTCGTTGGTTAGATACACTAATATTAATTTAAGATAAATAATAATAAGCCTGAATGCATTCTTGTAGTAGTTTTCAAAACGTTGTAAAATCATGTAGAAATTTTTAATTTATAAATAATGATTATGAAATTTTGATGCCTCGTTGGCCTACCGGGTCACGCTCACGAGCGCGACAGTTGACGGAGAAGCAAGAGAGTCGTGTTTGAATGAGACAAGGTCCTGGGTTCTATGCCCAGTTTGGGCAAAGTATTATTGGTTTTTTCCACTAGAAAATAACAACCCTTGAGTGTAATTGGGCCCGGTTGATGGCTATTACCTGCCCGGATGATGGTCGTAGAGCCGATGGCAGGTAAGAAAGAGACAGCAGCAGTTCTTGCAGCTCCTCCGGCGGGCGCCGCTTTCGGGAGAGTTCGTCCCACACTTCGTCAACTTCTGCTATCTTTATTACTTTCATGAGATGATTGTATTATATTCCTATCATTATATACCTCTGCCTAGCTTAGTTAAGAGATGATTATGATCTTTGCTTAGGGAAATAAGCAAGCAACTCATTTCGTGGCAGGTCCTACAATATATCTTACCTCAATGGAAGCCTCCTGAAGGTTGGCAGACGGCAGGCTGAACGACAAAGCCTCGTTCCACACGGGGCTGTTGATCTCTTTTCTGTTAGTCTTCTTCTTTTTCACACGTTTGCCGTTCACCAGCAGATACACTTTTACATACACATCTGGAACAGATTCATTGTTAGGTTAGGTATTTGTGTGCATTTTCAACTATAGGTAATTTTACAAAGAATTGAAAAAGTAGGTACCTACCTAAGTTATTGAAAGTTTAGACCTGGCAAGCGCGGATCCACTGTTGTGGGCACGATGGGCATGCCCACAATGTCACAACCCTAACAAACTTGTGACGTCACACTTTCACGGTCTATTGAAGTCGGTAGGCTGATGATATTATAATATCCAGTGCCTTAATAAAATAATAAAATCTTGATCAGTGCGTCATGTATTTTGTAAATATCTCCTTTGTAGGAATGCTCTATATCGACCATGACCGAGTTCATACTCCGACTCGCACTTGACTGATTTACAGGAGGCTGTGACCACAACCTTTTTTGAGGGCTGGATTAGCGCCTGAGACCTGGCAGCAAGGATTCCAGTTTTACGAAAAACTAGCTTCTGCCAGCGGCATCGCCCGCGTGAAAAGTGTTCTCTTATCCCAAGGAAACATTATACCGGGATGAATTAGTAATCTATGTACTATTCCAGACTATATCTATACTAATAATATTATAAAGAGGTAAAGTTTGTGACGTTGTAAGGTGTAATCTCTGGATCTACAAAACCGATTTTGAAAATTCTTTCACCAGTAGAAAGCTACATTATTCCTGAGTGTCATAGGCTATAATATAATTTAAAAAAATAATTGAGATCCTTATGAAAATTGCAATAATTTAACCCAAGTTAGCAAAATGTTGCATGTAAAATACATTATTTGGCGTGCGCTGAGAAAACTATTGAAGATAGATAAAAAATAATAGGTAGGGTAGGCAAGGTAGCCAGAGTAGCCATGGTAGGCAGGGTAGGGGCCGGGTAGCCAGGGTAGCCATGGTAGCCAGGGTAGACTGGGTACGCAGGGTAGCTAGGTTAGGCAGGGTAGTCTGGGTAGGCAGGGTAGCCAGCGTAGGCAGAGTAGGCAGTTTAGGCAGTGTATGCAGGGTAGGCATGGTAGGTAGCCAGTTGACGGGAGCGAAGCCCCGAGCGTCAGCTAGTTCTATATATGTGCCAAATTTCATCCAGATCCGTTCAGCCCTTCTGGCGTAACAAACATACATCCATACACATCCATTTATCCAAACTTTCACATTTATAATATTAGAAGATTGCTAAGTTTCGTTTGTGCTAGCTAGGAAAGATGAAAAGCCCATTTGCGTGGAACACGAAGACCCTACATGGCGAACCTTTACGTAACTAGCTTCGTAGCTAGTTACGTAAAGGACTCGTGGACTCGTGTCCCTGGCGTATCAAAGTACGGAACCCTTGCGTAGCACGCTACGAGGCCACTGCGTAGCAAATTATACAGACACCTGCGTAGGCAGCCGGGAGGACTGCTACAAGCTCCTTGCGTAGCCAGCTACGAGCCTCTTGTATAGCATGCTACGAGCTCTTGCGTAGCTGCGAACCACTTGCGTATCAGCAACGCACTACGTCTCCCGTAGCTATAGGTACATCTCTTGCGTAGGCGTACTTTATAAAAATAGATACCAACCTAAAGCATCCTTCCCCTCTTGAGGCGGCAGCAGATTCCTCGCCTTCAACACAACGACAGTGAGTCGTTCAGCCGACGGCAAATAAGACAGAGACAGCAACAGCTCTTGCAGCTCCTCGGGCGGGCGCCGCTCTCGAGAGAGTTCAGCCCATACTTCGGCTCCTCCCGCCACCTCCACGCGTGAGAGAGGCACTTTGGCTGAGCCCATCACTTCGTTACGAGAGAACCTGGAATTGGACACAGGGATTTTGTAATTAGCTTGGGTACTTAGGTACTAAGTTGGTCTTGTGTCTGTTTATCAGCGAAACAAATGCATAGGTAGATAATAGTACCTATCGACCTATGCGTTTGTTTCGCTAATCAGTTTCATAGACTGACGGGTATCTACATTTTTCATTTTCGATAATTTATCAGTCATTCTGTTGGTTTACGCGTTGCATTTAATTATGTTTATTAGAGACTCATCTAACTCCTGTTCTGGCTGCTAGCGCGACTGCATTAGGACCTAGGTTCGATCGCCAGGTGCAGTAAATTAATTTTTTTTTTTAGCACCAATCCTCTGGCTGATACATTCGATGTTCGTTTAACCATTCATACAGATATAATTTCCTTGTTGATATATAAGCAAGCAAGTTGATATATACCTAGTCTGAGAACGAATTCACTTTCAGCATTTTGACAAATTTTTGAGATGGATTATTGCTGAGATGATAGTGCAACTTGAATTTAAAGTGAACGTTTTACAAGTGTTAGAATTTGACTTCAGCCTATCGACCTCAATTGGGGTTTTGGGCATGCCCACCGTGCCCACTACGTTTGATCCACCCCTGGTCTCAGACCAGAGTCAGCTCTTTACCCAGCTGATGTAATAGGCTTGGCCAACACCTACCCATAATATTGGATTTACACATCAATCAATCAATCTATGTATCCTTTTTTCCAACTATGTTGGGTTGGCTTCCAATCTAATCGGATTCAGCTGAGTACGTCTTTTACATGGCATAGTGTATCTATCTCACTCGCACGTTCGCTTAGTCATCCCCACTTTCCCCCACACAGATACAGTCTCGTGCGCATCGCGTCATTATTACGAGAGCCGTTGGCGAGTGTAGACGTGTTGAAGTGTGGTCATTTAGTGCATGTACGAGCCTATGGATTGCCACACAATAGAACCGGTCACTACACATGGAGCGACTGCCTGTCTGATCTCCATAATCCAGTAACTGGATAATACGGTAGATACCCCTTGGCAAGACTGGTGCCAGATTTCAAACTTCTGACTACCTACTACAACTGACTTGCAAATAACAGGTGAAAATTCACAGCCTATATTACTACATCTACAGTCCTTCATGGATTACAGACGACACGATCTATAATATGTGCCTAATTATTTTATGTTAACTAAGAACTTTACCTGTCATAATCAAAGACCTGCAGCAGCAAAGTCTTGTCAGTCAGCTCGTCGTGCGACACGGGGAACTTGAAGTGCTGG
This sequence comes from Orthosia cruda, assembly GCA_964057195.1. Classification (NCBI taxonomy): domain Eukaryota; kingdom Metazoa; phylum Arthropoda; class Insecta; order Lepidoptera; family Noctuidae; genus Orthosia; species Orthosia cruda. The sequence continues at coordinate 24,755,479 of OZ059838.1, forward strand.
TCGAAGAACGGGTTGGCCTCGTTCCGATGCACCGGGGTCTGACGAACCCGAGTGTCCACTTCAGGCAGTAAGGTGACGCGCACATATGGATCGTTGAAACCCCCGGCCTCGTAGCCTGCCAGGTCGTGGGCTGGAATTTGGAGAATGGTTAAGTTAGACTTGGGTATCTAGAATCATGCAAGCGTTCAACATTAATAAATAAAGAAATTCTGCTTCTTCTAATAGGGGGAATGGAAAATTGGGCGGTCTTTGCCCTGCAGTGGAAACTGGGACAGAACAGACTGGAAATAAATTAAAATTATCTGCCAGATTAACTAACCGGAACTTTTTTGGTAAGTGGTTACGCAAGCCATAGCACTAGATCGCTTTGACGTTGCGTCATCCTATGAAATGGTTCCTTAATTTATCTTTTTGTGTAGGTAACTTATATGGTGTAGGCCGGTAAACCTTTAATAAACAGTACCTATAACTCAAGGTATTATCTAGGAGGTACTGTAAAAATCTTAAAAACTATTTGTAGCACAATGCTACGAGTGGATACCACGAGAAGCAAGCTATGGTATGCAGTTAAAAACGATGTCTACGCCACTTTATAGTAATCTCTACCGTTCACTCTCATAATACGATGGGAATGGGACGGCAATCCGACACGACTGGAAGCGGTTGGTAGAACCAATCGCGACCAAAGGCCTGTTTAGTTCTCGCCAAACTTCTTGGCCGCCCTGAATTTGGCTACTATTGCTGAGCAGTGCTAAATCTTTTACAAAACACCGCGCTGTGCCTTGCGCATCGGAAAGTTAACTTCAGGGCGGCTCAGGAGTTTGGCGAGAACTAAACAGGCCTTTGGTCGCGATTGGTTCTACCAACCGCTTAACGTATTTCCGAGGCACGGTTGTCACATCGCCATTAATGTAATCTATTGTAGTATATATACTGTGATTGTGTGTAAATTCGGATTCGTTTTACGAATAAATGACTTATGACGCCATCTTCGAAATTCTGGGCCACTACTGAGAAATTCCAAATGAATAACCCAATATCTTTTGCCCGACCTGGGTACTGAACCCGGGTCCGATTTTGACTCAATTGTGGGAGTGACATAGGCACATAGGCTATATAATTTTCAAATATGGAGCGCCCACTCCCCACAAAAGAGGGTGATAGTTACCATTTTTAACCGACTTCCCAAAAAGGAAGGTTCTATGTTCGACTTCAAGTTTGTATTTTTTTTTTTTTTTTTTGTGTATGTTCACCGATTACTCCGTCAATTGTGGACCGATTTTGAAAATTCTTTTTTTGTTTGAAAAAGTATGTTCCGAAATTGGTCCCATTTTAATTTGGTGAAGATCTGATGAAGAACTTCGGAGATATACAACAGAACTCTTCAATAAATAACGGCAAATCTCTCGGGATTGCTGCAATCGCATTTCTGTTTATTGTTTATACCATTTCATAACATAACATAAGGGGTACGCAGATCTCTCATTTCACCGGGTATGTTCAAGTTTCATAAAATCTATTTTGGCGTTAAAGTTACCTTACTAACTTGCCTATTAGGTACGTACAACTAAAACTAAAAAGTGAAAAATAAAAAAACTTTTTGCAAAAAAATACTACCGACTTCCAAATACTAAACTACAAAGTGGAAAATAACTTAATTTTTTGAAGTCGGTGTCCATAACGCAAAAAAATGGTACCTACGAAAGACACCGACTTCAAAAAATTAAGTTATTTTTCTCTTTGTAGTTTAGTATTTGGAAGTCGGTAGTATTTTTTTGCAAAAAGTTTTTTCTTTTTTGTTATCATAATTAACAATATGGATATCAAATGAAAGCTTATTAATAGACCATTCCAAAAAAAAAATATATTGTATGTTACTACTTTGGCACAAATTCAAGATAAGTAACAACAAAAAAAAAAGACTATATAGAATAATTAGGATTGCGTACCCAAAGGGTAAAAACTGTCTGTCGGTCTGTCCGTCTGTCACCAGGCTGTATCTCATGTACCGTGTAGCTAGACAGTTGAAATTTTCACAGATAATGTACCTATTTCTGTTGCCGCTATAACAACAAATACTAAAAACAGAATAAAATTAATATTTATGTGGGGCTCCCATACAACAAACGTGATTTTATTGCCATTTTTTTCGATAATGGTACGGAAACCTTCGTGAGTGAGTCCGACTCGCACTTGGCCGGTTTTTTTATTCACTAAAGCCTTAGATTAGAGAGCTTAAGCCATATTATTACCTAAGTATTCATAATATCTTTTTCAACACACTTGCTCATAAAATGGGCTCTAATTTCACCGCAATTAGGCACATAATGACACCTATTATCAAACTGTGACTTCTTCATTACTATTATTCACAAGTGAGATAAAGAGTTTTTTTTTAATTTATTGGTTGAGTTGCTTTGTTCTTAAAAAAGTTTCGATACAAAAAAGATCGTGCTCAATAGTACAAATGCAACACATTTCATGCAACTTCGTATTTAAATAGATAATTTCAACTTGTACGTGTTTAATAAATAAAACTTTCACTTAAATATAACTTTTGTTTTTGTCTGTAATAAAGAAAACTTGAAATTCCCCATTTTGTACGTGGCTAAAACGCTATCCGCGAAAAGCCAAAAAAAAGATAACTCATTATTTTTAGTCTATGGCCGATCGCCATTGTTAGATGCGCGCGCATAGGAAAACTGATTAATTTTGCCCGCCACTGAGAAAAAAAATTCACAACTCGTTTTCACTGTTGGAAATATTTTTTTTGTATTATTTTCTTCACAAGTGTGTTGAAAAACGTCGTATGATACTTATTTATTTATTTATTAGTTTATCCTCGCACGTGTGTATTGATAATTACCGTCCTCGGCTCTCTTAAGACCCTTACCCTCGGGTCTCAATGGCGCCTCAGCGGTAATCACCAATATTAAACACTTGTACCATAATGTACTATTACCACATAACTTATTAAGAGATCTTGTTCAATCATCATCATTTCCGCCGAAAGACGTCCACCGCTGGAGATAGGCCTCCCCCAGGCGTCGCCACATTGACCGATCCCGTGCGTCTCGCATCCAGCGCCTTCCCGCAACCTTAACCAGGTCATCAGTCCACCTAGTGGGAGGCCTTCCAACGTATCGTCTTCCGGTTCGCGGTCGCCATTCCAGAACTTTTCGCCCCATCGGCCATCCGTTCTGCGAGCAATGTGCCCTGCCCACTGCCACTTAAGTTTGGCAATTCTTCGGGCTATGTCGGTAACTTTGGTTCTCCTGCGGATATCATCATTTCTGACGTGATCACGCAAGGAAATTCCGAGCATAGCCCTCTCCATAGCCCTTTGGGTGACTTTGAGCTTTCTGATAAGGCCCATTGTGAGCGACCACGTCTCGGTCCCATAGGTGATCATTGGCAACACACACTGGTCTGGTGGACTTTTGTCTTGAGACACTGCGGTAAATTGGACGAGAAGATACCACGCAACTTCCCGAACGCCGCCCAGCCGAGTCGGATTCGACGGTTGACCTTTTTCTCGAAATTGGACCTACCCAACTGGACCGTTTGTCCCAGGTAGACATAATCGTCTACAACTTCGAGAGTCGAGTCTCCGACCTTGATAGGAGTGGGTGTTACATGGGCATTCACCATGATCTTGGTTTTGTCCATGTTCATTTTAAGACCCACTCTTTTGGAAGCTCTACTGAGGTCATCGAGCATTTTACTGAGGCTCTCCATGGTCTCAGCCATGACCACTATGTCATCGGCAAACCGAAGGTGAGTAATGTACTCGCCATTAACGTTGATGCCAAGCCCCCTCCAGTCCAGAACCTTGAAGACATCCTCCAGCGCAGCATTGAACAGTTTCGGAGAAATGACGTCTCCCTGTCTCACGCCGCGCCGGAGAAGGATTGGTTTCGAGGTCTGATCCTGAAGACGGACTGACATGGTGGCGTTTTTGTACAAACACTTCAACACCTCAATGTACCGGTAGTCGATCTGGCACCGTTGGAGAGACTGCAGTACAGCCCAAGTCTCTATCGAATCGAAGGCTTTCTCGTAGTCCACAAACGCTAAACAGAGAGGCAGGTTATACTCTTCTGTCTTCTGTACAACCTGCCGCAGCGTATGTATGTGGTCTACGGTGCTAAAGCCTTTTCGGAATCCGGCTTGTTCGGGGGGCTGGAAATCGTCAAACCTGCGCGCGAGACGATTCGTGATGAATCTTGAAAATAACTTGTAGACATGGCTAAGAAGTGAGATGGGCCTATAGTTCTTCAACCGAGCATTGTCGCCCTTCTTGTAGAAGAGTACCACCACACCCCTGCACCATGCCTGTGGCGTTTTGCCCTCGAGTATGACGGAATCAAACAGCTTCTGAAGGGCCCTAAGGACCGGTTTTCCACCCGCCTTCAGGAGTTCGGCCGTAATTTCGTCATCACCCGGCGCCTTGTTGTTTTTGAGCTGTTTCAGAGCCATCCTAATCTCGTACAGGCTGACGACCGGGATACCTTCGGTATAGTGTCGGGTCAATCTAGCTCTTGCGCTTCTGTTATTTTATTCATATATTTTAAATACTCTGATAATTTGATTTGCTTCTAAGTATGTACTGTGATGGAATCTCCACAGTACCTACACAAAATTCCGTCTAAATCTAAATCCGCCCTTGATCGGGGCTCTGCCAGGTACACTCCCTGTGTTCACGCTTTTTGAGGAAGGAGTTCATCATATAGAGGCCCTCCTTCTCCATAAAACTGAGCAGTAGGTGACCCCGGTGGTTCCGTTGTCCAACTCCAAATTGCCCCACTTGCAGCTCATCCTCGTCTCGTTTGCCCAGTTTCGCGTTGAAGTCCCCCATGACAACGGTGAAGTGAGTTTTGAATCCATGCATGGCCTTGTTCAATAATAAAACTAAAAAGTCTGAAATAAAACAAATTATTATAAAAACAAAAAACCCGACTGCCTAAAAAATTAATATCTCTCTTCTTATAATTTTCTCTTTTCTGTTAATTATTTTTTATCAGTTTGGTTTTTCGTTTTTCTATTAATTAATTTGAAGTTGCAAATATGGGGCTGTGTGGTCGCTGGGATTAACACAGCCGTAACTGGCCCATGTAAAAATAACAGAATTACATCGTGCTTTGCGATTTTAATGTCGATTTCTACTTGGCTATACCTTTTTTATTTTTTGTGTGGGAAATCATCCAATGACTTCTCCCGCTCTTGGTGAGGCGGGAGGGCATGTCAGACTTACTGACTAAAACCCACCCGTGTTCCTTCAGTTGCTTGAGCCAGGGCCACGGTAATTCTTTTTCAAATTTATCCGCGACCCAGACAGGCATTGGCCCTAGCGGACCCCGTCAGTTCTGCTGACATCTCTTTGAGGCGCGCGTGTACTTGGCTATACCTTCCTATAGAAGACGATTACTTGCAGTCCGGTATTCTACAAATCCGGTGTAAAAATAACTTCTTCATTTTCAGACCCAGGTTGGCTGTTACAAATAGATCCGAAATGGAAATCATTGTTTGTTGTAAAGTTCACCTTGACTTGAACAAAAGATATAAATAGGTACCTACGTCACTATAATTATTATACTTTGTGTTAGTTTATTTTGGTGACATGTTTAAACAAGCTGTAATGAGCAAGGTTATTGGATGGAGGTGGCCAGAAATACGATATTACTTCACGATAAAATACCTAAAGATCATTCAATAAAGCATATTATTCTAGCTATAATCTTTGGTTTATGACGTTTTTACTTCAACTGAGAAATATACAAAACATTTCCCTACCCTCTGAAGACCATAAATAATTTGACGACACGGTTGCCGTAGTGGTTGAGCGATCGGCTGCTGCGCTGCGTGTCGCGGGTTCGATTGCCGTACGGAACAAATATTTGTGTGGCCTACAGATAATTGTTCTGGATTTGGGTGTCTTGTATAAGTGAGTTTAAATGTTTGTAAACTCAACCACGATACAGGAAGACATTCCTAATGTGGGAAAAAACTTTAATGGATGCAATGAGCCTCCCACAAAACCTAAGTTTGCAATCAGTTCCGACACGACTCTGTCTGCGTTTTTTTTACTACTAGGTACCTAGGTACTGCTTGGACCGAGTTCGGCCTTTATTAGGAGCTGTTGTATCTAGGTAAAGTTCACTTTATAATTAAATAAAAAAACTTCAAAATATAAGCCATACCTTCAATAAGATGCACTTCCAAATCCGATCGATCGAAGTCATACTTCAAGCGCAGATGGATCCTGCCCAGCGATGGGCCAGCTCCCTCCAGCTCTATCACCAGTGGGGCCTCTCGCTTGGTGTATAGGTCTGGTTGCAGGGCCCCCAGGGAGCAGATGGTGGCACTGGCTCCGGGACTCAGGGGACCGACGCCACTGCTGCTTTCTACAAGGGAGTTGCTGCGGTCTATCCGCCTGGAAAAGAGAAATGAAAGGTTTGAATTTGGAACCAAAAAGTCTTGTCTTCTAAGATCTTCAACACAATCCATAGATCGTCCACTATTGACATGCAGAAGCTTCACGACATGTCATCACCATCATAATTGTTTAGTATGTATGGAGTAGGAGGCCTTTTTCTAGGAGGGTCCACTCCTAGGAAAAGGACCGGCAGGAGTTGACCCGCTTAGGGTATTAAAAAAAAGATATATAGAACCCTACTCATGCTAACTACTAACGAGAAAAAGACAGCGTAAATAGCCATCTAAATCCAGCCATATACTAAATGAGGAGAAAATAGCATCACCAGGACCGTTCCACAATTCAGAATCAACTTTAGCCATATCAGATGTCAAGATAGCGGTCTCTAAACTAGGCTAGCCCGGGTGTTACCTAGTTTCATAGAGTAATTATGCCGTCGGACCAACGTCCTATTAAATAATCTGTGTCTGGAAGCCTGGGTCTCTGTTACCGGAGCTTTGTGTGACACTTTGATTTGACGTTGCTTTGAGATGTATCTACTACGTGTTTCCACTCGGCTTTTGTTGTCACTCACGGAACATCTTCAGTGATTTCTCTTTATATTTGGTCACTAGCTGTGCCCGCGGCTTCGCTCCCGTCAACTGCCTATATTACCTACCCGACCATTTTTTTTCTAGGGTCTTTCTTTCGCGGAGAATCTTAACACCGCCATTCAGAAAATTACTTCAAATGCACAACGCCATTTATCGAATATGGAGATCAACTGTCCGAGTATCTAAATTGCGTGTGTTGTTATATTTTACTTCTTGAACACTTTAAATTCATCTTACTTTTGATACAGTGAACCGATTGCGATGAAACAAAAACTAAGTAATACTTCAAGTTACGCACAATTTTTATGTATATGTCGGGTTTAGTCAAAACACGGACGTACGTACGGACGTAAAGTACGGACGGCAAATCAAATCGCAAGCACGCCATCTGGCGGCAAAGCAAGAACAACTACGCATTGGCGCGCTTTTACTAAGCGCTTGCGCGGTGGGGACAGTGGAATTGGGCAGTTTAGTACTGACCGCCTCAGAGCTTAGACGTCGTAGAATCAGTGGCGATCCGTAATATTAGTAAGCAAGATTGTAACTCTGAATATTTGAATAAACACAGTGTATCGAATAATTTCTGTAATTTCATTTGCACGATTGTACCCAACGACCTGCCCACACACGATGTCTTAACCTAAGGGAATACATCCTGACTTCCCGATGATTTGCATCTATCGGCCAGCCTTGATGCGACATATATATATATTAAAGTTATCTACATTGGTTTCGTAAATTTTACCTACGTGATGCGTGCATAACTAAACAAACAAACAGATAAACCGACAAACAGACAATAATTATAAAAATGCTGGCAATGGGTTCTGTTGGTTAGCCTTTAACACCATGGCAATTTATTATGTTTGACTTTTCTACAGATTTATTATAGGTATTGATTGCTTTGTAGATCTTAGACAGTGAGTAGTCCAAAAACCTGACAGCCAATTTTAGTATGGGGTAAAATAATGATATTCAACTGAATCCAGTTAGACTGGAAACCGGTTGGTTACTACAACACATCTAGTTATGAAAATATTAGGCATATTAATTGATTTCTCATTACAATTGACTCTTGATTATTCAGGGATGTTGCAAGCGGGGTAACTGGGTAGAGAAGAGTAATATCTACTAGCCTAAAGTTACATCTACAAAAAACATCACAGGCAACGGTGAAGGAAAACATCGTGAGGAAACCTGGACTCATATAGTTAATATAAGTCTGAAATAGCCAAGTCAGAGGCCTGTGGGATTCCCAGAGGCGGCTTATTTAATTCTGACACCAGAGTTGGCCACACCTCAGATGAAAAAAGAAAGCAACAATCTGGATCTTAATCGAAAAATTTATGAAAACTCTTCAAAAACAATATCATATACTTCTTCTTCTTCTTTTCGTGTGAGGTGTGGCCACCTCAGGTGTCAGAGTTAATTAAGCCGTCTCTGGGAATCCCCACAGGCCTCTGACTTGGCTATTTCAGACTTACATTATAACTATATATTATACTATTATTATAACTAACTGTACATTATCATATACTAATAACAATATAATATATTTAGGTAGCCATTTCACAGAGGTAAAGTGAAAAATATCATTAAAAGCTACATAGATATCACTCAGAACAATAGACCTAATAAATAGTATGGACTCGAAATACCTACAAAAAAACGTGCCTACCTAAACCTTAAAATGGCACTTAAAATGGCTGCCGATGCTATGGTTGTGTTAATCACGGAACACACACACATGAATAATACAAAAAGTAAACAACCATTTGACAGCAGGGCTACCACGAACACAACCACAAATTTCGGCAATTGATATGGCGAATATGGCACGTACTGACAGCCATAACAAAATGTTGCCATAATGAGCAACAACTGAAATATTGTTGTCTCTTTTGTCAAATACGATTACTACATTAGAAGAAATGAGACAAAATGATGTTTCACATTCTGTATCGTATTTCACTCATATTTGTATAAGCTAATGTATGTATAGAATAATAGGGCGCCTCTATATTTTTCCTAGCTCAATGCTCCGAACAGCGTATTTACGAGAGAGAAGGTAGATACTCTTTGTTATAAAATCCTATGATTCTAATGGACGTAACGGTAGGTAATGGGTAGCGGATGCGTTGATGTTAAGCGCCTTCAGGCAAAGTGTGATTGTTCAGAGTATTAGAGGGGAGGTATGAAAGTAAATAGTATTAGGTAAGGAGCTTATAGGAAGGTAATAGGAACAGTACCTACCTAAGTAAGCACTCACCCCAATTTCCGAATTAAGAAATAGAAGTTGAGTATTTGTTAAATTTGACATTAACTGACAATCTTTCGAGCTTTGACCCGTTCTTAAATCTAAATACTCAATAGTGACCCGGGCCTAAGTAGGTACGAAAATGCTTCTTTTTAGCTTGAATGTTGTAGCCTGAGTGGGTTTGATATTTGTCATCAGACAATACCATTTATTTATTTATTATATACTTTATCGTACACCACAAAATATGTACAGGACAAACATTCACAAAAATAAGTGTACAATGAGCGGTCTTATCGCACAGGGCAATCTCTTACAGACAACCTTTGCATTGTTCATGACTACCGATCAAATTGCTAAATTTAAAATACACAACAACAACATACTCAAACTGACAATAATCACAAATTGTTCTACCTGTCCTAAGCACAACAACCTTTAATAAAATAATTAGATAGCCATTTAAATCTATTATTTGCCTTCTATAGAACGAACTATGAATATGTCAGGAAGGTATATACCTGCTCTTTGATCACGACACCGTATTCCATTTCGTGGAACTTCATAAAAGATCAAATAAAATAAAATCGCCGTACACAACGTTCATGTAAAGGTACGTCCACAACGCGGCACTATATATATAACTATAGGTAGATAGTTTCTTTGGTGAAGACAATCCAACGAGCACTAAACAAGTGCTCATTGGATTAATTACGAATACTTGAGAAATAATATCCTACCTTATCCATTTATTATAACAAGGTTGAATGGAAAAGCACGAGGGTTACTATTACCCAAATGCTGTGCAGTCAGAGGATACGTCTGGTGTTGGTCAGCCAGATCACGATTATATTATGTATCCTCCGACTGCATAGCATGATTTTCTTCAGTCGGGTTTTTTTTATATTTTTTTAATTTATAACTTTTTAAATAACATTTTTTATATATTTTTTAAATCAGCTCTTAATACCCTTTATTTTGATACCCCCACAATGGGTTTGGAAGATCTTTTTTTTCTAATTTTAATGTAGCCAGTGGCACTCGCAAGGTTAAGACAAATCGATTGACGTTTGAATCATCAAAATCGGCCGTGGCGTTTGGTCTCTAGAACGCCACATAGGATCATACATACATAGACTGATAAACATATTACCCTCCTTCGGCAGTCGGGTACTTGCATTTGGGTATTTTCGATATGGACGCTCATGAAGTTCTCTACACTCTCCAACTGTCGGGTTATCGCCGCCGGGTACCCGTTGGCGAAAGGTTTCCGAAAACGGGTGCCACGTGAGTGTGAAAGAGGGTTTACTGTAATCTAGATATACCTACCTATGCGTCCTATCCGAAACACAGGTAACTAGGTCACGTCATTTATCGCCAGTTATACAGGAACGAGTGAACGGGAAAATACAACCCATCAATATTTTAACGGTATTCAGTGATTGGAAATAATGGAAGTACGGTAGATTGAGTTTACCGACATCAGCATCCGCCCAGCCTTTTCCCAACTAGGTAGGTCGGTACTAGTGATGCAACAGACCTCTGTTTCTGCTTCCGCAACTTTTAAAACGTAATATTATGACAGGTTGACGCGCGGGCAAGCCAGTGGACTAGCAATTTATGAAGAGCACCGAAGCAGATTGTAGATCCAGCCTGTCGGTCTTTTACCGGTTACATTTCATGGAGTAGGCGATGTAATTGTATGATTTAATTCCTCCTAGCCCTTCCCCGACTAAAAACAACGATGACGAAGGCGTACGGCGATGCGCCATCGGTAGATGGTCGACATCCAACCCATACGCACTAAAGGTATCAAGAAGGTCATAGGTACTAGGAATACTTTTATAGTGCGTACAGCTAAGGAGTGGAATTCCCTGCCGGAGTCCGTGTTTTCCGATAGCTACAACCTGGGGGTCTTTAAGTCAAGAGTAAATAGGTTACTTTTAGGCTAGCGTGTTTTACGGTCGACCACACCATCGCTTACCACCAGGTGAGATAGTGGTCAAACGCGAGTTTATCTTATCTTACTGCATTACTATCCCACTTCCTTCTATCACACTTATAAAATATTAGCGGACGCCTCGCGGTTTCCCCAGCATAGTGCCTATTACCGTGGGAATACAGGGATAAAAAGTAGCCTATGTCGACCGGGGATATTGTAGCTTACAACGATGAAAGAATTTTTGAAATCGGTCCTGTAGTTTTTTAAGTTTATTCGTTACATACAAAAATACAAATCTTTGTCTTTATAATATTATTAGTTAATTAGTATAGTATAGTAGTAGAGGAGCTCGTGGCTAAATAATAACAGCCGCACGGGTCGATCTTAAGGTTAAGCAACGCTTGACGAGGTCGGGCCGTGGATGGGTGCCATTTCAACATACCGAGTTTCCTCCGTGCCTCGGAAAGCACGTTAAGCCGTTGGTCCCGGCTGTTATTTGAAGATTTTTGACAGTCGTTACGAGTAGTCAGAAGCTTGAAATCTGACACCAGTCTAGCCAAGGGGTACCTACCGTATTACCCAGTTACTGGGTTGTGGAGGTCAGATAGGCAGTCGCTCCATGTAAAACACTGGTACTCAGCTGAATCCGTTTAGACTGGAAGCCGACCCTAACATAGTTGGGAAAAGGCTAGGCAGATGATGAATTAGTATAGTATAGAAGTATAGTTATTGATTTAAAAAAAAAGTTTTTTTCCGTTTCCGCCGAACTTTATTTTTTACATTAGAGTCCGTTTCTGCTTCCGCTTGTCACTTCTGTTGCATCACTATTAGGTACCTACCTGCGTTAACTAAGTTGGAGTCGGCTTTCCGTCAAACCAGAACAATCACAGATTACCTCCCAACAATATATTTGTATTTTTACGTGGAGCGAGATACTACGATCTGACACCTACATCAGAACTTAAAAAAAAACCCTTTATGAGTCAGTTAGTTAGTTACCATTTGCGTTCATAGCAAATGCGCGAAATAGTTTTTCGTAGGAAACGCAGTATAGAAGGTGGTTCAAAAATGTATGCGAAAGGATTCTAGTAATTTAGTCTGTTCACTTCAGACAGCTGATAAGTATTGTGTACAGATCCTTCGTCACTTTAAGGACGTTTCTATTCAGTCATACTTTAAATTCTTAATATCAAGTTCACAACTTTGGCGGGTGTTCACAGAAGTGGTGTTGAGTAGCAAAACTCAGTTAAACCTGCATTATATAAATTCGATAATCCTATTTTACTATTATACACGTGAATGTTTGTGAGGATGGATGAATGGATGTTTGTTACTCTTTCACGTAAAAACTACTGAACAGATTTTGATGAAACTTTACAGAAATATAGCTTATACATCAGAATAAAACAAAGACTATATTTTTTACAGATATTGGGTGAAGTAACTCTTAGGTATTAGAACCACGCGGGCGGAACCGCGGGCGGCAGCTAGTTCCCATTAATTTAATCATTGTCTTGAAGTATAAACAAACGACTAACGAGAATTTTCCGAGAAGTTTTCAGGCGAAATCCAGGCGGGAAGCGATTTAACAAATTCAATGTTTTTTTAATCCTACATTAGCGAGAAGAGGGTTTGCCTTTTGGATCTGCAAAATGGGTTAAATAGGTCTGATGCTGATTATGTAAATACTTAGCCGACAGGATAGTTAAATTAAGTAGGTACTGTTTGTAGTTCCGCTTAAAACAATAAGCATTTGTCTGATTTATAATAAAAATCTGATTTATTCTAGACTGTAGAATGTCTGCAAAAAAGGTATGCTGGATCTCGTATTTTAATAGCAAACAGATTGCAATAACTTGTCTAGTAGTTGGTGGCGGAGCCACTGACCTGACCCGTCACAGGGATACCAAGGGTGCCATACACGGGGTCGCCTGACGCCCATGTGCTGGTTTGGCCCCTGGGGTGCAATGTGTTCTGGTGCACCGGTGAAGGGAGGACGGACAGCCACAGCGGATTTGCGGTGAGTGCTAGCCTAACACGTGCCGTGTTCCCGCCATAAGTGGCACAGGGGAACACCGTGGCGTTTTAGTGGGTTGGAGTCCCACATAACTGCGATATCTCCCCGTGGTGGCGCAGTATGCATGAGCATTTCTCTAAAATAATTTCATCGTGTTGATTTCCAAATGTGAAAGGCATTTATTATTCTAACCATCCGACGTATCTATACTGTTCTATTTTTAACCAACTTTCAAAAAAGGAGGAGGTTATAAGTTCGATTTACGGTTGATATTTTTTTTTTCACCGTTTTCGCCGTCAACTATCCACAAATTATTTTTTTTGTTTGAAATTGATTTTGTTTGAAGTTTCTAAATTGGTCCCATTCAAATTTGGTGATGATCTGATGAAGAACTTCGGCGATATACAACAGAACTCTTCAATAAATGAGAGCAGATCTCTCGGGATTGCTGCAATAGCATACCTGTTTATATTTTACATTATTGCATAACATAACATCACGTTAGTACGCTCTAAAGGGGTACGCATATGTGTACAGCATCTTGGTACACTCTTATTTCATCGGTTATGTTCAAGTTTCATGGTATTCGGGTAATCTATTCTGGCACTATAGGTACCTTACTATAGAACTTGCCTAGTAGGTACCATTACTAAAAGTGAGAAATAAAAACGTTTTTACAAAAAAAAACCACTGACTTCCATATAAAAACACTACAATGTGAAAAATAACTTCTTTTTCGTAAGTCGGTGTCAAAAAACGAAGAAAAGAAAACAGGAAAACCAACACCAAATAAGTTATTTTTCACTTTGTAGTGTTTTTATTTGGAAGTCGGCTGAATTTTTTTGCAAAACAGTTTTTTATTTAATTTGTTTCTGAAGACATGATTAACAGGAAAATGCGTACAGATAATGGTTATTCTTAAAGAAATGTCTTTAGATTTATTTAAAAAGATTCAGAGATTGTGTTTATAAGAGTGGAAGGAAAAAGAGGAAAGAGGAAAATTTACCAGTTGGATAGTGTATATCTGGCGAAGTGGAGACTATCATACCACACATACATGACATAGACTACATCATGTTGAACGCTTAATTAATGATGTGCGAACAGTGAACGTTACCGAATATCAGTGAATTTGATACTATTTGCTGATCAAACGCCTTAGAAACATAAAGCTAACGATGTATTCAGTCGAATAGGATCGCTCAATTAGTTCCCACTCATCCATCTTTGCTTTTCTTGTTCATGAGACGCTTCGGAATAGTGGGATTGTAGTTTGTCTCATTATTCAGTGACAGTTTCTAAACGTAGGTACGTAGGTTTTATCCATTAGGTGTTTTTTCTTACAGCGATGTCTTTTTTTGTGCTCGGTAATTGGTTATCCTTCTTCCTACTAAGACTACAAACAATTAAGTTTTCGTATATGGATAAAAAATAAAAAGGAAATAGTTTATGATAAAACAAGTTTAGGTATAAACAATTTTTTTTTTTATTTGATCCTCCTTTTAGGCAGTGCCTGTATTAGGAGAGTCCGCTCTTCCATAGCAAGACGTATAATGCAAATAAAACCGGCCAAGTGCGAGTCGGACAAAAAATCGCAAAAAACCGCAAAAAAAACACGTATGTGTTGTATGGGAGCCCCACTCAAATATTTATTTTATTCTGGTTTCAGCAGCAACAGAAATAAATCATCTGTGAAAATTTCAACTGTCTAGCTATCACGGTTCATGAGATACAGCCTGGTGACAGGCGGACAGACAGACAGACTCACAGACGGACCGCGGAGTCTTAGTAATACTTAATAGTTTTACCCTTTGGGTACGGAACCCTAAAAAAGCAAAACGTATTAATTTTTTTTTGCTAAATAATAATAGTAAAATAGTAGAGATGTAAGTATGTGTGTGAGTATATGTGAGTGAGAGTTTAGCCTGTAGGTGTGACTGAGAGTAAATGAGTGTGAGAGTGTGTATGTGTCAAGATTTCAGAAGTGTTTGGGTATCATTGTAGATAAACGTTTGTATCCATTCCATTATTATGTTTTTACTTACATAGCAGATGTTTGGTAATCAATCATTCCGTAACGACTAATTGACGGATTTGGATGACATCCGTAACGACCAATTTTTTTATATATTTTTTAGTATAGGCTCGAGCTTGACAACAATCACACCTGATGCTAAGCGATGATGTGGTCGACGGTGAAGCACGTTCCTAGAAGTATGAATAGACCATGGATTATTGAATTGGCCATAGGATACATTAATCACAGCAGAATGTTCCTGGTACAACTACCAGGACTACGACTAGCCTTCGCCAACGCGAAGGCTAGTCGTAGTCCTTCATGAATAAAACATGGGACTTAGAACGGCCAGACGTGGCAACACCTCTGCCAGCCCCTTTGGGAAGACACGTAATGTTACCAAAACCATTCTTATTTGCAACGCTACACGTTGGGAAGGCGCCCAATAAACGGCAATTGGCACGTTTCGGAATATAATGCCGTCAGCGGTAAATGCGATACGTGGGCAATATCGTAAGGTTATCTTATAACCGAGGTACCTATAGGTAGGTATAGGAGATTTACTTGTAGGTTGTCCCGATTCATATAGAGGTATAATCTGATCGGGCAGACTATATCTTATCTCATCTTGTGGAGGGGCCGAGAAATAACTTGGACACTTCGACCCATTGGGATCTATTGTGGTCCCCAGATACCTTACTCCTCTCCAATCTCGTTGAATAATCTTTTCATGAGTCTTACAACGAGACTAGGAGATATGAGCCTATAGTCTTCTGGTTTTGGATATCCAACCCCTAGGAGACTCATTAGCTTTCCAGCCAGTGCATCGCATGTGCATAGAAGGTGCTCCATGCGTTCCCCACACAACCTGCACATGGGTGTCGCGGTTAGACCCATCTTCATGAGCATGTCGTTAGTTCCAAAGTGCCCAGTAAATGCCCCAAGCAGATAGCGGATTTGCCCCCTGCTCATATTCCAAATGCATTCCCGGGCTTTGAACGTAGAGCCTAGGAATTTATTGGAGTGTTGTAGACCGGTATTAGACAGCCAGTGTCTTCGTTGTCTGTGATCAAATGTATATATGATGCAAACTCCCTAAATGTGGCTTTTACGAGACACGTCGTAATGCCTACACATGGTTCTGGACCAACAAAATCATTTGCTGAGCCCTCTCTTGCGAGGTTCATCTGCCACTTCGCTACCGTAGATTCCTTCGTGCCCAGGGACCCACACCAGTCCTACCCTGTTATGCTCCCTGTTTAGGGTTTGCATAGCATCCAGAATAAGTTTGAAGTCCACTTTGTAGGATGCCATGGCTTTGATTGCAGCCTGACTGACACTAAGAATATATATATAGATTTTCCTCTGGTTCCTCTATATATATTCTCTTGAGCTCAGGTTATTATGGCATATGTTTCTGCTTGGAATACAGACTGGTCAGACAATACGTTGCTATTGCTATAATGCGACTTTTCGTTTTATTGCTGTATGTGCCGTACGGAATTACTGAACCACTCTTCCTTAGATAGATAGTGGGACTCCCTTTTCCGCACGTAGAATCTCATTTTGTCCGTTGTCTTGTGCGTGGAGTTTCTAGCTTCGCCTAAAAGCACAGAAGTTTCCTGGGGGCCATAGGCTTCGCGGAGCGACCTCACTGTGCCGAGGATCTCTGAACGTTGGACCACTTTTCCCTAAACACTTTTTTGAATAGCTACAAACAAGACCCACTTACTGTAGGAGTTTTTACGTGTTCTTTATGAAATGTGTAGTGGAATTACTCTGTAAGATTGACCTGCTGGTGAAAGTGTCAGTCTGGGTACTCAGCTCAATATCAGTAGGTACGTAATTATTCCACTCATTAAATAAAGTAATAACTTTTTTCTAAAGGGTACCTGCCATCCAGCAGCGAGACAAAAATCAATTCAGTGGAAAGCTATTGGAGCGTTCACGAAATAAATCGAGAAATCACCGTTGTAAAGATTTTCAGTAGAATGACCCCTATTACTTGATTTGTAGGAAAAAAACTCGAGTTTCAGGCAGTGACATTATTTATGTATTTGTTCAGTCAATGTCGATATAATTGTCCTCTCTTACGAATTGGGTCAAACAATTTGTGTCCACTGTCGTTTATCTACTTACTAGCTTCTGCCAGCGGCTTCGCCCGCGTGAATGTCGAAAATTATCCCAAGGGAACATATTCCTGGGATAAAAAGTATCCTTTATGCTATTCCAGATTATAATCTATCTACTAATCTATCGCTGTGCCAAATTTCATCCAGATCCGTCCAGCCGTTTGAGCGTGAAGAAATAACAAACACACACACTCACTAACTGTCGCCTGTATAAAATTAGTGATACGTATTTTCGAAGAGTTTAGGTACCTAAAAAAATCACACGCAATAATAACAAGATGAGTGGCAACTTTTTTGTTTTTAGCTGTCGAAGCATGCTTGACGACATGATGACGTAAATTGGTAACATATACTCGAACCTGCCTTTGTTTTTTTATACAAGTATGTATTTACTGAATCCATTTACCTACCTTCTTGAACACGTTTTCACCTACAACAGCCATTCGATACAAAATACCGACAAAAATTTAAACAAAATAGCCAGCTCTAAATGCCAACGAATTAATTAAGTTTGTTAGGAAATAGTAAAAAAACCGGTATCGAAATGCCATATTTTTAATTAACAGAAGTTCATTCTAAAACTTCGCCGTACAAATAGGAAAATTTTTGAGAAACATTTTTCGAGGGAATTTTCGCTGATTAACTTTTACAGAATTCCTATTATTGTGGGACAATATCTAGAGGGGTAGGGGTTGATTTTGTAGGCGCCCAATCAGGGAGGGTTGAGTGAATAGCGCACTCTCGCGGAGGGAGTCTCAAATTGAGTTTGTCACAATTTATGTCAGACGGGACGGGGCACATTGATTCACATTTACGTGACGTTTTGTTAGTATGCATTTTAAATAGGTATTTGATGATATTATTATAATTATTAGAGTGCAATTAACTGCCGGTGTCTGTGTTTCCAGATAGATACAACCTAGGGGTATTTAAGTCAAGAGTGAATATGTTACTTCTAGGCAAGCGTGATTCACTGTTGACCACATAATTGCTTACTATCAAGTGAGATAGTGAGAAAGAAAGAAAAATATGTGTTTGTGACCCGCACTGTGGACACGAGATAAGCAAAAACACAAGAAAACAATAATAAAGAATAAAAATAAATAATAACCACGTGCGAGACCAAAAAGGCTCCTATCAGCATGTGCAAAGATATTTAAAAAAAAAAAGCTGCGCTGGTCGTTTTCGTTGTTTGTTTAGTGGTCAAACGCTAGGCTATAAAAATATCCCTTATTGAAAAAGTGTGCCTATTAATAGTGTCATAATTCCATTGAGTTAAATAGAGAAGCTATAGAAGCTAGAGAAGCTATAGAAGCTAGAGAAGCTATAGAAGCTAGAGAAGCTATTTTAAGATTGCGCGTAATTCGGTGACAGCGGGGCAAGCAGGGGGAGGGAGGGTTATGTTCTCACAGATAAACAATAAATGCGCGCAGATGAACTTTTTTTTACTCTTTGACTTTTACACAAACATGGCCGCCCTCACGCCTCCGCGGTGACGCGACGTCACGAGATACAATAAATTGATAAAATATAATTAAATTAAGTTACTATTGAAAACTCATTCCTTGACTTTTATTTATATTTCTCGAGTTGTTTGAACAGTATATCAATACACACGAAGGCATTTTATAAGAAACAAAACTTAGTACTCAAACGTGTCACGTTGCAGCGAGCGCTTGCCACAGACTAAGTGAGTTGGAGTACGCGTGCTCTAACGTGTTACAAACAATTGAGTTGAGGAGTCTCCTCTAGTACGTAGTACATTTAACTCAATGCATAATTCTTAATTTTTACAAGTGCTTATCAGATATTCCCAGTCACGTAAATAAAGGGCCTGATCTAGGGGGGAGGGAGGGAGCCGGGGAAATGCCCAGAGCGGCATGAATGAGGGGCGGCCAAACTGCATTAACAGCCATTATTCATTTCATCAGAAACTTAACTAATTCAAAAAATAAATAAAATTTAATTAAAATTTTCGAGATCACTTCGCTGTCGACTGTAATTGATTATTGTTTTAAACCCACCGTTAAATAACTCAACATTCATAATTTTGCAAGCATTCTTTGTTAAAATTTTCGAGCTCACTTCGTTTTCAATTCGCTCGAAGTTGTCTTTATCTGATCAGATGAAAACGGCTTTATCTGATCCGAGGACGGTTAAAAAACGCGTTTTTCAATAGATAATATCCAGAAACATTTACCTCATTATAAGGCGTCATTTTAAAGGGCGCAAAGGGAGGCAATTATTGTATATGCCCCGAGTGACGAAATTGCCAGATCGGCAGGCCTATTACGTATCTTTTGCAAGAGCAAAACGATAGCGATTTTTGCGCAATAATTGCTCTTCAATACAAAAGCTTTAGAGTTGTTGGCGGTTTTTTTTTAAATAAGTGCATTTGACAAACAGCGAGCGATTAGCAAACTATTGTGTAGGACCTACCACACCTAAACTGCAGGTAATTACGACTTTTATGACATAAAGCGTTTGATCGCTATCGTTTTGCTCTTGCAAAAGATACGTAATAAGCTTGCGGGCCCTGCCTAAATAAATTCCTATTGTAATTCCTTTCACAGTCATATAAGTTCTACTTATAACAACCGATAATTGTGCAATCGTTCTCAGCAAAGCAAAGACTCTGCACATCGACTAACTTCAAACAATTACCCATTAACGTGAAATCATTAGCACCATCTTTACTTAGGACAAGTTTGTGCGAGCAATACGATTTACCCGCCCGGTAGCAAGCAACTTTGCGCTTTAGCAATTACCTCTTATCCCAGCTACGATACTTGTTTACACTTCACTGCAATTTAATTTACCTATTAGAACTGGCAGACTCGTTTAGCTCAGAAAGCTCGCACAGTGCAAACGGGGCATGAAGTTTACAAGTACATGTAAGTGGGCTCTGAAAGTAGTTTGAAGTTCAAACTGGTTTTTCGTTCGAAATCTTATGCAGAAGTCAGTTACGTCGTAATTCTTTTGATAAGTATATCTTCTTTGAAACTGTTTCAATTTATTAGTAAGGGGACTGTCTTTTTATTACCCGACTGCCGAAGGAGAGTAATGTGTTTGTCAGTCTATGTATGTATGTACGTTCCTATGTGGCGTTCTAGAGACGAAATGCGTTGGCCGAATTTCATGTTTTTTTTATTCATTTTTTTTTTCATCCGATCCGATTCGTCGTAACTAGAAAATAGAAAAATGGCGGATTTTGGGAGCCATATTGAGAGAATCCAATTTATTTTTCTTTCCATCGTGTGGGCATCAAAATAAAGGGATTTAAGAGGTGATTTCAAATATATATAACACTTATATTATTATGTTTAAACGTATCAAATTCTAAAAAATAATAATTCAAAAGTTATAAAAAAACAGCTCGCGAATATGTATCCTCCGACTGCACAGCATGGTTTTCTTCTTGTTTAAGTCATTTTAGTTCGCTTCTTAAGCAGTCGTATTTTTTTATATAACATTTTTATTTTTATCGTATCAGTTTCTTATTCTGACCAAATAACAATTCAGCTTAGGTTTGAAAATAGTGCGAAAATTCTGCGAAAAATTGTAGGACACTGTAAAAAACCTTGTTGTCAAGGTAATACAAAGACAATTACATAATATACAAAGTATCGTCGCACATCTGGCGCTTTTATCGTTAATCACGAGGGCCGGACCCGGCGACAGATGTGCCCGCTACTTTATGAAATTGGACTTAAAACAGATACATACCTACCTTACCTATTCCGAATACGAATACTGTCTTTATACCCGACTGCAAGGAAAGGGTTATGTTTCTCCTCGCGAATCTTGTATTATTTTCATAATAAAGATATCGTTAGATATATCTTGACCGCCCAAGTGTTCTTAGATAAGTGATGTTAAAAAAAGAAACATGGCGGATTTTGGGCGCCTGATTGTGGGGGTTCCAATTTTATTTTTCTTCCTAACCCATCAAATGTGGTATCAAAATGTCAAATCATGTTGTGCAGTCGCACAACATGATTTTTTTCTTGTTTACATCTTTTTTATTTCGCTTAATTTAAGCTAAAATTAGAGGACAGTATAAAAATTTATGAAATTGACACACAGAGCTTACAAAATGATATAAAGGTACTTGAAGACAAACTGGGCTCCCTTTACAAAAATATGTTAGATCCCAGTTACAAATCAAGGAACACATTTTGGCCGCAAATGAGTTAGTGATGTGTCAATGCAATTGTCAGATAGTCTCAAACCTGAAGGCTGTCCAGTCTGAGGTAACTGAGAGCCCAGCCCTGGTTGAGAGGGTGCCTCAGGACGGTATCTTTGTCCAAGACCAAGACACACCTGATATTGCACAGGAAGTGTCTCAAGTAGACCAGCCTGAGACTGCTACCTTTGCATCTAGTAATAGTAATCATGGGTCTCATTCGGTTATGTTTGCAGATGGTGTTGGAAGAGGTTTAGGTAAATTATTAAATAGCAATCAGAGTTATTCGACTATTAATTATTGTATGCCTGGGTCATCTTACAAGCATATCATGGAATCTGTAACAAACAATGTATATAAATCAGACACCAATGTAACTGTCTTTATAGGTAACAGTTTGGATGTAAAAAAAGACGACATCACTGAGTGTGTAACAAAGTTACTAAAATTAAATTGTAATAAAATAATATTGTGTGCTTTTCCATATTTGGAAAAATTGTCTAGTAGACAAAATAATTATATTCACATGCTGAATAAACATATTCATTTCCTTGTCAGCCATTACAGTGACAAATTAGTTTTTTTTGACATCAACATTTTTGTTGATAAATTAAAGTCGACAGGCAATACAGTGTATCTGCCTATTAGGGTAAGACGTCAAATAGCGAGGCTATTATCTTTTACTTTAAACTCAGACATAAATAGTATGTCGAAGTCATGTACTGTAGTTGATATTAGTAGTAATACTAATTTACAGGTATCCAATAACATTAATAACGTTAGCAATTCTGCTATTAATATTTATAGTTTAAACTATTTTGTAGGACAAGGGAGGGTACCAATAACCAAATAGTTAGGAGTACATCCACCAACAAGAAGGTACCTTCTTGCTCTCACATAGTTAATTTAAAAAAGGGGCTAAGCAGAATTCTATAAAATTATGGGGTAAGGTTATATAAGGTTATATTTATATATATAAGGTTTTTCTGCAAAGCAATTGGAAATAGAACTGTTTTTAGAAAAGACAATGTTTGAAATTATTTGTTTTACTGAGCATTGGCTGAAAGAACATTCAATGCTTATTAATTATGAAAATTATACTGTGGGCAGCTGTTTTAACAGAAATGTTATGTTACGTGGAGGTTCACTTATTTTAATCAAAAATGGTATTAAATCAAAAACTCGTAAAGATATTGTAGATCTATCGGTTGAACATAGTGTTGAACTGTCCTGTGTTGAGCTGGATAAGCATATTATAGTGAGCGTTTACAGACCCCCCAATTATAAAAACTACTGTATATTTGAGTCAGTGATGGAAGATGTTTTGGCAAAACTTACAACTGCTAATAAACTAGTCATAATCTGTGGTGACTTTAATATAAATATTTTAGAAAATAATTCAGATAGCAGTAGACTATTGAATCTCTTCAAATCATTTAATTTGTCGCATGTGTTTGAGGAACCAACCCGAACAACTGTGACTACTGCTACATGTATTGATAATGTTTTTTGTTGCTGCGACTACTTAAACAAAGCCATTATGAATTGTCTGCCTTCAGATCATAGTGGGCTACTGGTAACATTTGAGTCCAGCATACCAATACAGCAAGTGCAGATTCAATCCAGACCAATAACATCCGGCAAATTAAATAAATTTAACAGCGCTTTAATTGGTAAGTTAAGTTGTCAGGACCTCACAGTGAACGATGGTCATATTTTATACAAAAAAGTTTTCTCAGTTGTTCAAACAGAATTCAATAACACTTTTAAGAAGAAAACTAAAACTATATGCCCTAAGTTTTTATTCAGTGACTGGGCGACTAAAGGAATCAGGAAAAGTAGGGAAAGACTTTACGAGCTGTATGGCCTTAAGCCTTATATAAACACTGAAACTTTTAATAAGTATGTTGCTACTTACTCAAGAATTTTTAAAAATTCATGTAAACTAGCTAAGGCTTTATACATTAGCAATAAGGTTAAATTCGCAGAAAATAAAATTAGGACGGTTTGGAAAATTATTAACAATGAAACAAACAGGAACAAAAGAAATAATACTGATTACACGCTTGAGACTACACATGGACTTATTAGAGATAACAAAGAAGTTGCTCAAGAATTTGTAAATTTCTTTACCAGCATCCCAATTAAAACTACTGAAACCTTAAATTCTTCGCCGTCGCTCGCTTATGGTTTATTACACGCTAACGTTTCAGCATGCCCGACTGAATTTAACTTTTCACATATAAACCCAATAACAGTGATAAAAGCTTTTAAGCAAATAAAGATAAAACTGACAGAAGATCTATGGGGAATGTCCATCAAAGTTTGTACCTCCATTATTCAGACTATAGCGCCGTACTTAGCTTTAATTTTTAATTTGTGTATAGATCAAGGAGTCTTTCCGGATCTAATGAAATATAGTAAGGTTATACCACTTTTTAAATCCGGGGACGGTAAAGACACAAATAATTATAGACCAGTATCCGTGTTGCCGGTTTTCAGCAAGATATTTGAAAAGATAATGCTAAATCAATCGCTCATTTATTTTAATACGAAAAACATCCTACACGAGAAACAATATGGTTTCACCAAAGGACGTTGTACAACCGACGCTGGTGTCACCTTAATAAAACACATCTTTGATGCGTGGGAGGAGGGACAAGATGCCATAGGTATCTTCTGCGACCTGTCGAAGGCGTTTGATTGCGTTGATCATGAAACATTGCTTTTGAAACTTGAGCATTACGGGCTAGGCCAATCAGCATTAAATTTAGTAAAATCCTATTTGAATGATAGACAGCAATTAGTTCAAATAAACGGTGTCAATTCGTCGGGGTTGAACGTGAAAATGGGGGTACCCCAGGGCTCAATTTTAGGTCCTTTCTTATTTTTAGTATACATTAACGATTTACCCCATCTATTGAAAAACAAACTGAACATGGTGTTATTTGCTGATGACACTTCATTGATTTTTAACATAAATAGACGTACGAGTAACGTTGCCGACGTAAATAATGCATTGCGGCAAGTTCTAAATTGGTTCACTGCTAATAATTTAGTTTTGAATGCTAAAAAAACTAAGTGTGTAAAATTTGCCTTGCCGAATGTCAAAAGTTATGATTGTGACATTATATTAAACAACGAGAAGCTAGAATTCGTCGACAAAACCGTTTTCCTGGGTATCACGCTAGACTCAAGGTTACAATGGGGTCCTCATTTAATATCACTTGCGGGGCGGTTAAGTTCGGCGGCTTATGCTGTTAGAAAAATTCGTCAATTTACTAATGTAGATACCGCGAGGCTGGTCTATTTTAGTTACTTTCATAGTATAATGTCTTACGGCATATTACTATGGGGAAGGGCTGCAGACATTCAGTCAATTTTTTTTCTACAAAAACGAGCCATCAGAGCGATATACAATCTTCGCCGGCGCGATTCTCTAAGGGAACTGTTTAAGGACATTAACATCATGACGGTGCCTTGTCAGTATATTTACGAAAACATCATGTACGTTAGAAAGAATTTACATCTTTTTAGTAAAAACAGCGATAGACATAGTTATGTTACTAGAAATAGGGACCAATTAATTCAACCAGGTTTCAGGCTGGCTAAAGTAGCGTCATCTTTTAGGGGGTACTGTATAAAATGTTACAATAAAATACCGCCACACATTCTAGAATTGAATGAGACGAAATTTAAAACTTGTATAAAACGCACACTATGCAGGCAGGCATATTATAGGTTGGGGGATTACATCGCTGATAAAAATGCTTGGCCCAACGCTATTCCAGCTCCACAGCCACTAGGGCACAAAAACAAGTGATAAGCAGAAAAGTTCTGAAGTATTGTTGGACCTGCTGAAGACTGTACGAATAATTATAATGTATATTTGTGTTGTATAAACTCAATTTATTTTTTGGATTATATAACTGCACAGCACATATGTGAGTACTATGTACTAACTGTAAATCTACCATTTACTGTACCTATGTGTCGTTCGTTGACTTCAGTGTGCCTCGGCAGTTGAGTGTGTCATGCTCTCTCTAATGTCTCTCTGATGGTGGCACATGTGTTGGATCATTCGGTTCCCTTCATGATGGTTGAGCTGAGTGGTGCCGATCCATGTGTCATGTTCGTGAACGGGCGCCGTCAGTTGGGATTGGTCATATTTTAGCTGCCTCCGCATGTTTTTAATTACCTATTTATTGTATTTTTAATTGTTTGTTTTACTCTAGACGCTTTTAAGTGCGTTTTTTTTTTTTTTTTTACATCGTTCTCACATATATGTATTTTTCCTACAAGATTCATCATTCATCATTTCAGCCGAAAGACGTCCACTGCTGGACATAGGCCTCCCCCAGGCGTCGCCACATTGACCGATCCCGTGCGTCTCGCATCCAGCGCCTTCCCGCAACCTTAACCAGGTCATCAGTCCACCTAGTGGGAGGCCTTCCAACGTATCGTCTTCCGGTTCGCGGTCGCCATTCCAGAACCTTTCGGCCCCATCGGCCATCCGTTCTGCGAGCAATGTGCCCTGCCCACTGCCACTTAAGTTTGGCAATTCTTCGGGCTATGTCGGTAACTTTGGTTCTCCTGCGGATATCATCATTCCTGACGTGATCACGCAAGGAAATTCCGAGCATAGCCCTCTCCATTGCCCTTTGGGTGACTTTGAGCTTTCTGATAAGGCCCATTGTGAACGACCACGTCTCGGTCCCATAGGTGATCACTGGCAACACACACTGGTCATAGACTTTTGTCTTGAGACACTGCGGTAAATTGGACGAGAAGATACCACGCAACTTCCCGAACGCCGCCCAGCCGAGTCGGATTCGACGGTTGACCTCTTTCTCGAAATTGGACCTACCCAACTGGACCGTTTGTCCCAGGTAGACATAATCGTCTACAACTTCGAGAGTAGAGTCTCCGACCTTGATAGGAGTGGGTGTTACATGGGCATTCACCATGATCTTGGTTTTGTCCATGTTCATTTTAAGACCCACTCTTTCGGAAGCTCTACTGAGGTCATCGAGCATTTTACTGAGGCTCTCCATGGTCTCAGCCATGACCACTATGTCGTCGGCAAACCGAAGGTGAGTAATGTACTCGCCATTAACGTTGATGCCCAGCCCCCTCCAGTCCAGAACCTTGAAGACATCCTCCAGCGCAGCAGTGAACAGTTTCGGAGAAATGACGTCTCCCTGTCTCACGCCGCGCTGGAGAAGGATTGGTTTCGAGGTCTGATCCTGAAGACGGACTGACATGGTGGCGTTTTTGTACAAACACTTCAACACGTCAATGTACCGGTAGTCGATCTGGCACCGTTGGAGAGACTGCAGTACAGCCCAAGTCTCTATCGAATCGAAGGCTTTCTCGTAGTCCACAAACGCTAAACAGAGAGGCAGGTTATACTCTTCGGTCTTCTGTATAACCTGCCGCAGCGTATGTATGTGGTCTACGGTGCTAAAGCCTTTTCGGAATCCGGCTTGTTCGGGGGGCTGGAAATCGTCAAACCTGCGCGCGAGACGATTCGTGATGACTCTTGAAAACAACTTGTAGACATGGCTAAGAAGTGAGATGGGCCTATAGTTCTTCAACCGGGCATTGTCGCCCTTCTTGAAGAAGAGTACCACCACACCCCCGCACCATGCCTGTGGCGTTTTGCCCTCGAGTATGACGTAATCAAACAGCTTCTGAAGGGCCCTAAGGACCGGTTTTCCACCCGCCTTCAGGAGTTCGGCCGTAATTCCGTCATCACCCGGCGCCTTGTTGTTTTTGAGCTGTTTCAGAGCCATCCTAATCTCGTACAGGCTGACGTCCGGGATATCTTCGGTATAGTGTCGGGTCAATCTAGCTCTTGGGTCGTTTGCTAGACTCGCAACGGGCTTGCTGATCGAAGTGTACAACTGCCCATAGAATGTCTCGATCTCCCTAAGAAGCTCCGGTTTGGCGGATACGATCCTGCCATCGTCGGTCTTCAGTTTCGTGAGTTGGCTCTGCCCAATAGCCAGATCCCTTGAGAACACCTTGGAGCCTTTATTTCGCTCGATAGCGTCTTTAATACGCTCGGTATTGAAGCGTCGGAGGTCTCTTTTCAAGGATTTAGAGATCTGTCTATTGAGCTGCCGGAATTTGCACGCCTCATCTGAAGACTGCAGGATCATCTCACGCCTCTCCTTCATAAGCTTGAGGGTGTGATCTGAGAGCTTTTTGTTTCTATCTGTACGACGGGTCTTGAAAAACTTAGACCCGACCGTATGGACAGCTTCCACGAACCCGTTGCTATATTCATCCACGGAGCTCCCTAGGCACTCGAAACGATTCTGGAGTTCGAGCTGAAAGCTCTCGGGGTTTTGGACTTGGATCTGTGCTGGCCGGAGCGTGGACTTCATCAGTCGAGACCTTTCAAGCTTAATATTAATGTTCAATGTGCCTCTTACCATGCGGTGATCGCTCCCGGTTTTCACCGAATTGATCACAGAGACATCATTGAACATTTGCTTCTTGGTTGACATGATGAAGTCGATCTCATTTTTTGTTGCACCATCGGGGCTCTGCCAGGTCCACTTCCTGTGTTCACGCTTTTTGAAGAAGGAGTTCATCATATAGAGGCCCTCCTTCTCCACAAAACTGGCCAGTAGGTGACCCCGGTGGTTCCGTTGTCCAACTCCAAATTGCCCCACTTGCAGCTCATCCTCGTCTCGTTTGCCCAGTTTCGCGTTGAAGTCCCCCATGACAACGGTGAAGTGAGTTTTGAAACCATGCATGGCTCTGGAGATATCCTCATACATGGTCTCTACCTCATCGTCGGGGTGTGCCGAGGTTGGGGCGTAGACCTGTATGACCTTCAGCGAATATCTTGAGGATATTCTGAGTATAAGGTACGCCACCCTGGTCGACACACTCTCGATCTTCACCACGTTGTTCACAAGGGACTTGTGGACGATAAACCCGACAGCACCCTGGGACTGCCGGTCACCTTCTCGGAAATAGAGCAGGTTACCGGATTTGAGGATTATCGAGTCCTCCCCCTCTCTTCGGACTTCAGATAACCCTATAATACTCCATCGCAACCTGCTCAGTTCCTCCTCGAGTTCGGTGACCTTCTCGTCGGTCCGAAGTGTGCGCGTGTTGTACGTTGCCAGGTCCAGTCGTCGGTGATTGTTGGGGTAGCCGGATCTCGTCCGGAGATTCTTAGCACCCCTTGCCATGCCGTAGCCTCGACCGCTACCGTAGTCGAGGGTAGGCAAGCTGCCGGGTACCAGGGGCCATTTTTTATTTGTGCTATTCATTGGGGGGGTTTTGCCATAATCGCCACGCTTGGCAGGCGGGTTGGCGATCGCAGTATGGTTGTTATAGAAGCACAGAGAACGCTGCTGCCCATTCTCTGGTTTGTCCCTTAGTCGCCTCTTACGACACCCACGGGAAGACATGGGATGATGAAATTCTTTACGTCCGGCACCATACGGAACATTATTGTAACCAAATACTTGTAAAACACATTTTTGTTTTTTTAAAAGAGTAAGTTTGGAGTTTCTTGTCAGTTCTTCTCCATAACAAGCTAGATTTCCGAATGGACGGTAGAATCAATTATTATTACATTTAATTTTTATTTTTGACGTTCGAAAGTGCCGCTTAATGGCCTAATTGAATAAAGAAATTTTGATTTGATTTGATTTGATTTGGTTTTTTGAATTTATATTTTTTTTTATTATCCAACTGCCCAGAAGGTCGGTAAGGTTTCTATCTTTGGCCGCATTGAAAACGGTATTAGTAACTAGCAAAGGGCGCAAAATTATATTTTTACTACAACCGCACTCGCCTCTCGCTCTTGCAATCCCCATGATCGTGGATCGAATGAAAAATGTAAGTGGAGCACATTAATATAAAACATGAAAATTGGCTTTAATTCAAAAGTGAATTAGCTACTTCTATGCTATTCATAAGATTGCATTTAAATCTCTACTGAGCTTGGCAAATGATTAAAATGAAGTCAGATAAGGCCGTACCCTGACCAAAAAATCAGCATGAGATTTGAGCATTCCTATTGGCCTAGCGGCACTCGTGGCGCATGAATTACAGTAGTGAATACGCCCAGATTTTAGAATAACTTCTTTATAAAATCGAATATTGGTCTTTTGAAAAAAAAAAAACTACCAGAATGTTCGTTATCAAATTGTCTATCCATTAGTTAATGAATACTTTACGAGGAGATGCATGCTATCAATCATTATTTCTCATTTTTATGGTTTTGTTGGAAGGAGATTAGTGAAACATATACTACATTAAAAAAAAAAAGACTTCTACAATTTTGGAATCAATAATATGTAGAAATTTAATGTATTTTTATCAGTTGATATTTCAATTTAAATAACGAGTAGATAGCTCCTAAAAACTGCACAAAAAACGGCTAGCGCGGCGTTTTGCTCGGGGTAGCGCCTTAAACAAGATACAAATCTTTCAACACATTTTCTAAATCTTTGCCATGCTCAGTGGAACTCGATCGAAAGTCACAAAATACATCCTATTTCTATTTTAAATCATATATGCTCGTCGACTCGTGACCAGAAGGCTGGCCTTTTCTTTGGCCAGAATATCAGCATTGCCATCCAACGTGGCAATGCTGCCAGCGTCGCGTTCTGGGCACGTTTCCCATTGACATCGATGTCGACGAAATTTTGGATGCACAATAAGGCCTTTTTCCCTCTCCCCTTTGTAAAAAAAAACAAGCCTATATACAAAATAGGCTTGTTTTTTTTAATAATATTCAATTGTATATAATATATTAGTCACATAAAAAAAACCATTTCATAACTATTTTGAGCTCTATATCAGCAACATAGCATGACATTGTACTATGTCCAAAAACGGGGATAATATATTGTTGGACCTGTATCTGCAGTTTGCATTTGCCGACTTGAATTGCATCACTGGAACTCAACGGCCGCAGGAATAGACAGTAAGCTCTTAGCCCAACTCAAATATACAACAACGGATCTCAGACCGGATCTTCGCCTGAAACTCGACGTTTTGCTAGTTGGACAAACAGAGAATTTAGTGCCTGACTATTTTATGACCCTTTACGACTTAATTTAAAAAAATGCTCAGATACCGTTTACTGCTTTCGAACAGGCAAGATAGATTCAAGAACATGGTTCTCATTCATCATTAATCATTTTAAATAAATTATCCATTACAAAATCTTTTATAAAACAAACTTTTTCGGTATTCTTCTGAGCAAACCCTTTCATTTGATTCCCGTATCATGGCAGTGAACAAAAAAATACCAAACTGCCATATTGGATTTAGGATGACGTCACTTAGCTAACCATGCATTGTCATCCAAACTAAACGTGTATGCCAAATTTCATCTTAATCGGTGGAAGATAACTGCTTTAAAATCAGTTGCAAGATTGAACCCGAACACCATACATACATAAATTGCAAGTTAAATAAAAGCTTGGAAAAAAACAAACGAATACTTCTAGTCTACTAGTCTTCCTTTGTTTGGTGGTTTCGGGACTATTCAATAAAGCTATGTTTAATGCAGCGTTTTAAGACCTTTGTGTGGATTGCCTTTGAATCGTGAGGCCATGGTGGAGCGGTTGAACCTGTCCTTGCAGGCAGTTTCCGAATGGGACGATGGCAATCTGGTCAGTTTCAATGCTGCTAAAACCCAGGCGAACGAAGCATGATATTGTACTATGTCCGAAAAATAACTTTCGTTTTGGAAGTCGATGTCTTTGAGTAACATTTTCTTAATAGGCAAGTTCTTTATTAGGGTATCTATAATGTCGAAATAGATTACCCGAATATCATGAAACTTGAACATAACCGGTGAAATGAGAGTGTACCAATGTGAACTGTACACTTATGCGTACCCCTTTAGAGCGTAGTGGCGTGATGTTATGTTATGAAATGGTATAAACAATAAACGGACATGCGATTGCATCAATCCCGAGAGATTTGCCGTCATTTATTGAAGATTTCTGTTGTATATCTCCGAGATTCTTCATCAGATCTTTACCAAATTAAAATAGGATCAATTTGGGAACATACTCTTTCAACAAAAAAAAGAATCGGTGAACATACACAAAACAAAATTGAACATAGAACTCTGTCCTTCTCCTTTTTGGAAAGTAGGTTAAAAATAGTGCCTATCCTTATAAACAGCAATCTTCAAGAATCTAGATTGTGAGTGGAATTGCGTTTGGGATGGGATAAAACGTTTTACATACATTAGGGAAAGCTCTGTGGGAATTGATAGTGTGGAGACCTCACATAGGGACGTGCCTGTAAGAGGCCTTGTTTCATGTTAATGGCAATTTTAGTTGGAATATAGAGTAGACATCTTTCCATACGTCGTACTGCCCTAAAGGTCCGTAATCGTTAATTTTCAATTTTCGAAAATAAAAGCGTGCTCATCAACTAACGTGAAAGTTTTTAGAGTTTAAATTCGATTTATGTAACGGCAGATACTTTTTCATATTTTAGCGAGTTGGTCCCATGGTGGCAGTTGTTTTGTATTCATGAGTTTTTCCACCCCCTAAAGGATGGTCAATGGATTAAAAGCCATGCTGTACTTTAGAAAATTCTGTGTTATCATTATTTGAATTTTTCAAGCATCTGCAAAAATCTTCGCATGCCTATAAATTAGCCATTACAATAATCAGTTGAATCATGTTGCTATTATTCTACCTGTTAAATAAGTACCTACTATCATCAACTAAAGAATCGACCCTTTCGCCACTAATGAAGAGAGTCGGCTTGACCTATATGGGAACTCACGTGGTCATCTTTTATTCATAAATTGCCTACTATAACTTCCACAGCGTTAAAACTTCGTATATATAGGCATATGTATATAGGCACATGTTATAAAACGCAACGACTCTTTGTCTGGCCGTCCATTAGTGCGCTTTTAACTCCAGCTTTTATCCGATTTATGTGTTTTTTTATTCACAGATATTTTTATAGGTTTTTTAGAGCAGAGCTGTGGTTTTTTCATCTGGTGGTAAACGCTCATTTGGTCAACCATGGAGAACGCTTGCCGAGAAGTAAACTATTCAATTTTGACCCAGGTTTTAATTCTCAGGAAATTCAGACTCCGATAGGGAATTTCACTCCTTAGATGTACGCAAAATGAAAGTTTCCTCAAAAGGTTTTGTGCGTGCGGATGGGATGTCCACAATGCGCCAATATAGCCAAAACAAAACAGAAGGCCACTCAAAATAATTACAGGCTCGCAAGAAAAGTCAGTGGCCAATCTGAAAGGTCATTTCAGACCCTATCGTGAGTTGTAACTGCCGAAACGAAATGCCGAAGCTTTTAGTCTCAGGGGCAAAGGTCAAAGGCGAACCTACAGTGAAGTACACATATTCAAGTGTGATACTTTACTAAATAATTGATGAACGAAGCGCTAACGTGGAATAATTGAGTCTGCATGTATAAGTGATGCGTTCAGACGAGATTACAGCGCTGATTTTACATGTTCGTTAATGAAAGGAAACACTTTGGTTAGAGTCTTGTTTGTTCAGTCAACAAAACAAGAGAAGCAGTGTGCAGACGGCTGAAATGCCCAGGGTATATATCTTTATGAGAATTCCAGGCATGTGCGTTCAGTTTCGAATTGTGCGATCATTCGAGTGAGGTTCAAAGTCCTATAAAGTTTACAGAATAGCATTGCTTATTACGTTTCCACAGTGGGCCATAACCATTCACGTGGGCCCCGTGTCTATGTCTTGGAGTTTTAGGTTCTAGGACATGCTGTAACGATGATGTCTTCAATGTTTTGAGAGCAATGGTGATGCAATAAATTACCTACACAAAGTAAAGTTCCTAAGTATATTCTATTCTATTCTACCAGTGTTTGAATCTACAAATTCTGTTTTATTTTTTGCTACTCTTTCGTCGCGGCTACCGAAAAATGCTATTCAGCACTTCTTACCTCTCGTACAGTAGTGCTGAATAGCAATACTAAGGTCGACTCATATTGCCCGTTGCATGTTTCTATACCCAGTCTAAGTTATAAAGTTGCATATGCACGACAATGTTCGCAAGCTCCCTGCAAAGTCAAGTAAAGTACCTAACTCTTGCCTTACGTATGTAGTTCCTAACTTGCCATCTCGCAAGCTTACTTAATCTTCAGGTACGTTGGCGTACTGTACCAAGCTTAGTTCAATGTCGTTGTGTATGCTTGCATCATATAGCACGTAGTGTCTTTTAAGCCGCATCCACATGCTTGGTGTTTGCCACAAACAGTGGCAAACATCTAACACGTGCCAAACACTGACCACAATCATCCAACACAAACACGGCATCAACAGGCTTGGCGAACGTGTTAGTATATTCCGGATTGGCAAACATGGCAGATGACGAACTTGTTGTGGCAGCTATTACTTTCGGGTTAACCTCCTCAGACCAATCAGACATTTTTCCTTACAACTTAGCTTAGGATACACAAAATATCACGATTCGTAAATTTAACCACCACTATTAACTGCGTCCGCCGTCCGCAAGCTCGCCCGTACTGCTGACTGAACAGAACAAGTGTTTGGGTACATGGCAAACACATTTTTATAACACCCTTTGAATTGGCCCATAGCAATGGTACCGGTGCTTTCTAAGGTCTATGAAAGAGTTATTTATGTCAGGATAAATAACTATTTTGAAAACTTTGATTTATTTGCTAAAGAGCAGATAGGTTTTAGGAAAAATAAAACCATTAATATGGCAGTCTTTGATTTTCTGAGCACAGTTATGAGTAGCTTATACAATAAAATGCCGGCGTGTGCTTTGTATATGGATAAAAGTAAAGCCTTTGATTACGTGGATCACCAAATACTGTTAAATTAATTATGTAGTTATGGAATTCGGGGTACTTCATTAGATCTGATAGCTTCTTATCTTACCAACAGAAAGCAGTCCACATTAGTTACTCGAGTATGCACCAAAACCAGAAAAGAAATTAAGTACACATCGGAATACAGGGCAATTAAACAAGGCGTCCCACAAGGAAGTGTTTTGGGCCCTCTACTATTCATCATTTATATAAATGACCTTCCAAAAGTAACCAATCATCCCTCTATACTTTTTGCTAATGATAGTACTGTCGTTTTTACGAGTAAGGATAAGGAATCCCTACAAAAAGATATAAATGGCACTCTAAGTGATATTATAAAATGGCTGACTAATAACAATTTGAAAATTAACTTTGGCAAAACTAAAATTATGATATTTCGCAATCGTAAAGCCCAATTTACTGACATTAATATACATTATGCAGGAAATAAAATAAATGAGATAGCAACTACAAAATTCTTAGGCATGTCAATTGATTATAATTTGAATTGGAAGACACATGTTGATACTTTGAATCAAAAATTAAATAACCAATCATACGCCCTACATATGCTGGCAAAATCGGTGAACACCTCTGCTGTACTTGCAGCATACCATGGCTACGTGGGATCCTTGATAAAGTATGGTATTATATTCTGGGGTCATTCCACCAATAAGGATACGGCATTCAAGGCGCAAAAGCGGTGCATTAGGGGTATGTTTAATATCAACCAGACTGATACCTGCAGACCATATTTTATCAGGCATAATATATTAACATTGCCGTCTGTCTACATTTATGAGATTGCTAGCTTTGCAAGAACCAACAAACATCTTTTTGATAAGTACAGAAGTAGGCGGCATAGAGATAAAATTTGTTGCAAATCTTACAAGACAGCCATATATTCCAAAAGCATTTTCAGTATGGCGCCGCGTGTATACAATCATTTACCAAAGACCATATTAGAAACTCCATCCATCGATGAGTTCAAAAAGAAATTAAAAAGATTCTTGCTATGTAAATGTTATTATAGTATTCAGGATTACTTAAAAGATAATGTAAGGACATATTGTTGATGTGACTGGTGCGCTAATTTAATTTTAATTTATTTTTTAATATTATTACTTTGACATTTAATTACGAATATATCTTGACATTCTCATTTAATATATGACATTTTAAATTTAATTTCTAGTGACATTATTGATAGCTTCATTTGTTATGTTTCATTGTTATTTGCCACACGGTGAAATTAACATAACAAAACTAAATTGAAATTGTGTTGTTAAATATAAACTATAATTTTTTTGCAAGTAAATGTGTGTACTTGCTTGTGATTTGCATGCCTCAAGGTGTAATATGGTCGGATTGTGCTATATTTTTTAACAACTTCATGTAATTATCCATAATAGCAAATAAATGATTATGAATTATGAATTATAAAAAAATTGTGCACTAAAACCGACACCGATGCCGAAGACGGGGGACCACAAACAAAAACAGGCAAATCCAATCAAACACCCATCCACATGTTCGTGTTTGTTGTTTAGTGTTTGCTGTTTTCCATTGTTCGCCATGCATGTGTAGCCGGCTTTAGGGAGTTACATTGGCTTGGGTATCGTGTTAAATCGTGTCATGTTTTTGATTGGGTTAGAACATTCTCCTGCGCCATGTGGCAGGTAGAGCAACAAAGCTATTCTCTAAACATCACTTTGAAATTGAAACGATGCCTCGTTGTTAATCCATGTTGAATTACTTACGAGTTCGCTTATCCACCATCGGAACCATCCACCACCAACGGAATTTATCGTTAAATTGAATAACGTTCCAATTTATGTATGAACATAGTAAAAGTAGCACTATCAATGTGTCTGTCAGGTTCTTATTGATAAAACATATATGGTATTCCTTTAGATAACGCAATAATTTCGACAGCATTCGCTTTGATGGGGTAAAATGACACATGATGCAGTTTTGAAAAAATATTGTATTTTGTGTGCCGTTTTTCTCCTCTCCTACACGTGTAACAGTTTTTATCTAAAACTTCATGTAATCATTTGTCTTTTTTTACTTTTTATTGTTCAAATGTTAGCTTAATACAACCTCCAAAATCGGCAAACGCAAACGAAATCTAACTTCATTTGTCATGAAAGAATAATGCCCAAAATTACTAGAATCAGAACTTATCAGGCTAAGGCCAAGTAAGTTTGAATAATTAATAGGTTTCAAACTTAATTAATACTTCACTGTCTAAGTATGAAACTTGACATTTTAAGCTTTTGAGTTTTGATATTATGATCTAGATTTAGACTTAGTTAAGCTTTTGGATTTAGGATTAGCAATTGACGTTTACGATGAAAGTTTAGACCTCTCGTCATTTTCTGTATACTTTACAGCAGTGTTTTCAATCTTTTCGAATATGCGACCCCCTTTTAAGTAAAAAATTGTATCGACCCCTCAGGACCGTCATAATTTTATAATGCGGTAAGTGGGCGAGCAAACTGCACTCTTGATATTATTTTTTGAATCTATAAGTACGTCTATGTTTAATATGTTTTAAATCATACAAATAATGTCAAAGACATATCCAAGGTAATCTATATACTATCTATATTAATATTATAAAGAGGAAAGATTTGTATTTTTGTATGTAATGAATAAACTTAAATACTACTGGACCGATTTCAAAAATTCTTTCTCCCTTGGGAAGCTACACTATCCCCGGGTGACATAGGCTACTTGTTATCCCTGAACTACGCGGGTGAAACCGCGAGGCGTCCGCTAGTAACATATATCTAAGAATAAACAGGCACAGCCTTCTACTACCTATAATATAACCCTCACTTTTAACTGTTACCTGGCCTGCGATTGCGACCCCCAAACTAAAACTTCAGGACCCCCCTGGGGGTCGCGACCCACAGTTTGAAAAGCACTGCTTTAAAGTACTTAAGTTTCCAAAAATGCATAAATTGATTGATCTGTAGTTTAGTACAATATCCCACTTAAACTTTGGGTTCATAACTCATCTTTGAAGAAAAACGGTCAAATATATTTGAAGTAGTTGTTAGTCTTGAGTCATTTGTGGCGTCCGAAATATATTTAAAAACCTCCTAAATAGAAGCATAGTTCGAGCATTCTGCGATCATATACAATCATAAGATTGCATATATCATGCTCTGACTAAAAAGTGTATAATAAAAAAAACGTTCAGTGTTCAAAACGTCAAAATGTGTAAACATGGATTTGGCAATAACACACGTTGGAGCAACAATTATTCTTGCAGAGTAACTGGAAGTAGCTGGATAAGTCTGATTAGTAGAAGCCGAGAACCGATGTAATTGGAGAGGCCCGAGAGAAAAGGCGTAGATGGTGTAGGCTGACGAGATTCGACGACATACCTTGGCGGCATCAGAAGCGGCGACAGACACCGTGGGGGTGCATGCCTCGGGCTTGAAGGTGTTGGTGTATCAGCCAGAGACGCGAGGGAGCCATGCGCAAGCGGTGCCGCGCGGACGTCCAGCGAGGCAGCGCGGAGAGGTGAGGGGGAGCGGGGGATGCCGCATGCCCCCGCTTCTAGTGTCCGGCCATCGGGAGCGAATGTGCGTATTGCTGGGGAAGATCCACGGTGGCTCTGAAAAACAATGAATCTGTTAATTTCACACTACATATTTATTTATTTATATATGCTTTGTTGAAGGTACACCAAGTTAAAACATAGAAAAGGAAACTTTAAACTAAAATACATACAACAGGCGGCCTTTTAGCATACCGCGATCTCTGGCAACTTGGAATAGACAGTGATAGTCTGGACATGAAATGGGGTTGACATTGGTGTAACACATAACATTATGAGTATTAACTTTTAATATACAATCATATTATAATAGATACCCAAATACATACATACGTTATATAATAGATATATAAATACATACATACTCCAATATATGTATATGCAATGAAAGTAAATGTTGACTAACGACAATCACAGTGAAAGGTAATATTATTTTACGAGTCTTTTAAATACAGGCAACGACTGGGCGCGTTTTATTGAATCGGGCAAAGCATTCCACAGACGAGCAGCTTGGAGAGTAAAAGATTTACAGTAAAATATGATTACATAAGTGATCTTCTGTGTAGTTTTTCCTAACTATATTGGGATCGGCATCCAGTCCAACCGGATACATTCATTATCTGACCTCCAGAACTGAATGGCAATTTTACACTCCTATGTACTCAAGCAAAGTATGCAGCAATAAATGGGAGCTGAATGAAAAATATATTGTAAAGCTTGTTTTTCTGTTCAATTTTAAGTGAATCATAACAGCTAATAACAACAAGAGTCTTAAAAATACTCGGCAAAATATTTTTTTGGAATGTTTGGAAAGAAAGCCTTTTGTTATTCTGCATTAATAATAATCCAATCAAACTCCCAATTAAAGTTTATTTTTCTACGCCTTGAAGCGTTTTTCTTACCAAAGCCCACCTCTTCCAATCAACATGTGAAAAAAACATGCGTGGCTTGTGAGTTCTACTTATATCAATATGTTGTATAGGTAAGTTTTGGAGTGGTGACGGTGTACACCACTTTACCCCATCCCCCTTCTTTATTGCCCCCCATGCGTACCCTAGGCGACTCTGTGGCAAACGTCACCTCTATTATTCATGCGTTTTCACTTCAACGTAAAAAGTTTAACACTTTGGGTTATCTTTCGTCCATAGTTCTTTCTGGAAGTTTTTTTTCTTTACAAAACTTTGAAATGAATGTTGGAGAATGAAATTCAAACTTGGAACTCGGTTTTGTTTTAAAATTCATTAGTGAGGCTTCAGTGTCGTAGGAATATGGTTGTTGCTAAGGAAAATATCTACATTTTAATTATCGACTAAAGCCTTTTGAAAGGTATGTGTTACTGAGCCTTGATAACTTTCTTTATTCCATGCCATGTTATCTCTTCACCACTCTTGGTAGTCTGTTAAGAAAGCCTGTGTGATTAAGTCTGCCTTTGTACCTTTATGCATGAATAAATAGGAGGGGATCAATGATACTCAAATAAACAGATATGTTATGAGCGCGCGCATTGTGAAGACTCGAATAGGTCATAATTGTGACTTTTAGTCTTTAGTTTATGTCACGCATGGCGAAGAGCGATAGGCTTTGTTGAAACAAAAACAAAATATAAAAAGGTCCCATCGTGTGTATTTAGAAATTGTACCAATTATGATACCAAAGTACATAAAACCGAAGGGATCTCATACCATATGTAAGTACGCAATACGCCTCAATTTACTAATTTATTTCGTTTTTTTCCTAATATTCTGATATTTGGAGGTTAGAAAAAGATAACAACACTGGTGGTCAGAGTAATGTTTGTTTACATTCACACGCAAGTGACAAACACTAGCTGTCTCTTTTTTTCTTGTTGGTTTTATCAAGCCATCCCTTTCGACTTGTAGCGAAATGTCAGATGAATGAAAAGTGTGTATGTGTGCTGCCGCTGCTGCGCGGAACACTTTTTACAATTGTTTTGTGAGTGTATAACGTATCTGTTTATTTGAATATCATTGGAGGGGATACTATTTATATCCTAGACTAGATCGTACTGCATGATGTTGCCGCATTTAACCCAAGACTTCAATAATAAGCCTAACCATAACTCAAAGAGGATTACGGCGCACAGTTTCTCACAGAGACCTCTTGAGTTCTTGACTGAAGGAACATTTTATACTTGTTATACAAAGCCATTTATAGCTTATATAAATCCATTCCTATTTTAAAATTTTACGTAGCCGATCACCGACTCTATAGTATCTAAATCAACCTATTTTCTACTCTGTATGCCAATCTCAAAAATACCAAATTAGACCCTTGGCATAATTATCACTCTCTTTAAATTTCACAGTCCCGCTTCTAATCTAAAATTCATCCATCCAAGTCGGACGGGCAATGATCCTCGGTACATTTCTGTCCCTTTATTATTCATACATTTTTACGCTCACCTCTGTCCCATTATACCACACTTTGTTACCAGTCGTACCTTTGAAACCTATTCAAATTTCTGCCGGTATTGTAAAATATTATGATATATTTTTTTCTTTGTAATCCAGAGAGCTTTTGTGATTTATTTTTGCCTTTCAGCTGCAGCCTTAAATCTAAATTATAGAGGTGACAATGTGACGTTTCTGGTTCCGAGGGTGATGTATTTGAAGTGGTTATTATACAGGTGATTTGTCAACATTTTTGTGGGGGAGTTTACAGATACGAAAAAATCTGTAATTTGCATCATACTTTTTGGTTAGGTAAGTTAAAATATTGATGTTTTATTTTAGTAAATTACCTCTATGGGGTTCAGTATAGGTGCTTCACAATATAAATACTTAAGGTTCCCCTAGTCAACGGCACAAACTATTTTGTGCGCGGGGTTAAAATGCATGCTGTCTCATCCGACAACACGTGCGAAAGAGATTGATGCTGTGATGAGTAGTAAGAAGCTAGTTCTCGTACGAATTAGCAATTTTGCAAATTTGTAGCGAAATGGATTATGATTTAGGACAAAAACGAGCGCGCGAAATTTTATGAACAGACCTTTGGGAGTCTAGATATCATGAAAAAACTACTAAATGTATATTTTCAAAATAAAATTATTTGCATTGTTGAATTACTAATCTATGAATTATATATCGGCATATATTGCGCATACTGGTACTAGTTTTAATGTATATTTCCAAAATAAAATTATTTGTATTGTTGAATTACTAATCTATCCCTGTATGGAGGCCGTTTTGCAAATTTCCTTCTTCTTAAGATATTTATTTTCGCCCAAAGATGCGTTAAAGTTAGTGTTGAAATATAGAATTTTCGACGCTCATAACTTGCAAATATTGTATTTTTTTACTTTTCTGTTTCCATAATGATGGAAGGACGAGATAATGATGAGATAAATTGATATAATTTTTCATTTTTAAAGTACTTCGTCAAACAGTGGAGTAATCGCCGGACTACGTTTGTATGGAAGAATTTTCGATTAGTGTAACCTTAAGCTTTTACTATGTGGTCAAATCTGAAATATTAAGTATATTAAGTAAGCCTGTTGTAGCCTATTTCTGAAAACGATGAACGTGAATGAATGTCAAGTGGACTATAAAATCCTTCTTTTGTAGCGGTTTTAGTGAAACCAACAAAATCACAAGCTCTCATTATTGGTGGCAGACATTTCATTAATTTATTGAGCAACCAGTCTCTCCCAACTATTTACTAAGATGCCGTCACTATAGCCTACTCCAAAAAAGTCAAAAGTTTAGGTGTTTTCTTGGACTGCAACCTATCTTGGAATGTTCACATTGCTGATGTAAGCAGGAGGGTGTTTTACTCGTTTCGGTCTCTAAAACGTCTCCAGAAGTTCCTGCCTTTCTCAACTAAATTTACTTTCGCTCAGTCTCTTCTTCTTCCTCTTCTTGACTATGCTGATGTCTGTTTTCTTGATGTGACTGAAGAACTTCTTGATAAACTCGAGCGTTTGCAGAATTTGTGCATTCGCTTCATTTTTGGCCGCCGAAAGTACGACCATGTGTCAGAATTTCGGAAGTGGTTGAAGTGGCTGCGTATTCGCCAGCGCCGAGATACCCACACTCTTTCTCTACTCTTTTCTATTATTCACAATCCTACCTCTCCCTCGTATCTTATCTCATCGAGAGGAAAGCCTTGCCGCTCCTCATCATCTCTTCTCCTTCGTTTTCCTCCCCACTCATCAAGTCGTTACGGTGGATCATTTACTGTTCGTGCTGTCCGCCTCTGGAATAATCTTCCTCATTCCATACGGGATAGCCCTTCACTAGGTATATTCAGGGGAAGAATTAAGGAACATTTCCTGTCAACATGACGCAATAAATATGTATGTATTTTAGATATATGTATGTATTATGTTTATGCATTATGTGCTGTACACGTATTTGTGTAGTGTATTTAGTTAGTAAGATATCATATGTTTTTAATATTTGTTGTGCGCTTTTGTTAACTGTCCTAATTTTGTAAATCTCTCTTTAGCACTGAGGTTTGCTGTCAGAGAACCCAATTATGGGTTAAGCTCGCCTGAGTACATAAGTTTTCCGTTTGTATTTTAAATGTATATTTTGTGTACAATAAAGAATATGAATATATGAATATACAAAACTTAGCGTACAAGATTGCTTACCTTTGATGATAAGTATACGACAATGATGAAGACTCAATACGTCGAAGTAAGCCTATTGTCAACGCCTATTGTCATTCACATGCAGCATAGAAATTCGATCCTGAGACAAAATTTAAATTTTCCAATTTACAGTTATAATTTAATCTGACATCGACGTAAATCTGTGGAAATACCATAAATAGACGGTTCGGGGAAAACATAGGTAACTATAAAAATAAGAAAATTTATTCTGTAGTTTGAAAATCGAGAATTCAAGGTACTCCATTTCATTCCATTTGAAATAATTTAACCATATAATCCCCACATTCATTGAACATCAAGAGATAATTAGACGAAAGAGTATTATAGTACATTACTGCAGCGGCCAGCAAAAGAGGCATTGATGGACGAACGTGTAAATGTGGGCCGAGGCTTTTCTCAAATAATGCGCGGAAATTAAAACTAAGTGATACCTAGAACTCATTTTGTCAAATACAATTACTTTTCAAAATCAATGACGAACAACGAACAACAATAATTATTCACGCGTTAGGCTTAGCACGCACTGCGATTTATATTCGCGCGATTTTTACCGCCCATTCTGCGGCCCGTAAAAAAATCACGCGGGAATAATACTACAAAAATCCGCGCAAATAAAATACGCAGTGCGTGGTAATTCTTAAGTGTTCATTTGTTTTCTTTTTCAATAAACAGCTTTCTATTTGCAAGCCAGTTCGAAATTTAAATAAAACCTTTGATAAGTTACCTCCTTGGTTGCCATGTTCCGGAGTAAAAGATCGTTCCATTTTTAAATTACACGACAGATATGAGTTTACTATGTAATTTATTTGGCCGCTACACACGACAGATATGGATTTTCATACAACTTTTGCCGGCCGCTGCTCGCATGTATTCGGCCTGTACTGCAATTTCGATTTATCTCGAAGAAGGTTGTCAAAATAATGCTCAAATTTCCAAGCAGGTTTGAGAAAAGTATATTTATAAATTAATTGGAAAACACATTGTATGAGGCTTTATGAAAAAACAATTACCGTAGTATTATTTACCTATAACTACATAAATTATTCACTAACCCAAGAGGCACATATCGATCAGATTCGATGAAAATTTTTAGTCACCTCGCAGTTACGTGACCGCACAAAAGTACTGCCTTCACTTAGATTTTATTATTATGCCTGGAGGTGTTCCGAAGTGGGATAAAATGCGGCTTTGAAACCGGCGATTGTGCTAATGGAAACTGTTACTTAAGGGAAGATATATTTCTGTATAGCAGTTTATTGCAGACAACTTGTTGCTTAAGAAATTGGATGCGGAGGGCGTGATAAATAGAAAGTCTTTTGACTGGCACCGAAATACAGTTGACATTTTTTTGCACAGCCAATTTGTACCTACTGGTCATCCAGAAATATAACATAATAGTTCACTAAATGATAAAGCGCTTAATATACATTAGTGTGCTACAAATTTTTTATACGACTGACTCCCGCGGCTTCGCTCCCGTCAACTGGCTATCTGCCTACCCTACCCTACCCTACATACCTACCCTACTTACCCTAACCTATCTACCTACCCACCAAACCTATCTAAATATCTATCTACTCACCTACCTTACTTTCCTACCCTACCCTACCTACCTAAAAATTTGTTAAACTATTTATTTGAATAAGAATTAATACCACAATACGAATGTAACCAACTTTTGTTTCTACGGCGGCGATCTAATTAACACAAAAGCTGCTATTGTGACTTAACTATGATAGTTTTTGGTAGATAATAATGAGTACTTTAATCATGTACTATATATTTTTTATGTATCATCAATAGTTTTCTCAGCGCACGCCGAAAATGAATTTTACAGGCAAAATTTTGCTACTTTGGCTTACATTATTGCAACTTATATAAGGACCTCTATTTTTTTTGAAAATAAATTATAGCCTATGTTACTCGGGCATAATGTAGCTTTCCATAGGTGAAATA
Source organism: Orthosia cruda (assembly GCA_964057195.1). Classification (NCBI taxonomy): domain Eukaryota; kingdom Metazoa; phylum Arthropoda; class Insecta; order Lepidoptera; family Noctuidae; genus Orthosia; species Orthosia cruda. The sequence goes on from OZ059838.1 coordinate 24,800,066, forward strand.
ATTTTAAAATCGGTCCAGTAGTATCGGAGCCTATTCGGTACAGGCAAACAAACAAAACAATATTTCCTCTATATAATATTAATATAGATTTGACGCAGACGATACCGCTGTCAAAATCTAATATGAGAATGATATTGTATTATGTGCAAAGATCCTCTGCGAGTAACGATACCTAAGAAGTCCGTCCAACGCAATCTGTGTAGTTATTTGCACTAACAAACTTTTCAACTAGCGTCCTTTTATCAAAGCTTTCCAAGCAGACCATTTATTTAGCTTTGAACTCAGACAATAGATCTATCCATACTAATATTAAAAATTCAAAAAAACTTTTTGCAAAAAAATACTACCGACTTCCAAATACAAAACTACAAAGTGAAAAATAACTTAATATGGACACCGACTTCAAAAAATTAAGTTATTTTTCACTTTGTATTTTTGTATTTGGAAGTCGGTAGTATTTTTTTGGCAAAAAGTTTTTTTATTTTACACTTTTTAGTTGTACGTACCTAATAGGCAAGTTAGTAAGGGAACTATTTCGCCAGAATAGATTTCATGAAACTTGAACATAACCGGTGAAATGAGAGATCTGCTTACCCCCATATGAAATGTTATAAACAACAAACAGACATGCAACTGCAGCAATCCCGAGAGATTTGCCGTTATTTATTTAAGAGTTTTGTTGTATATCTCCGAAGTTCTTCATCAGATCTTCACCAAATTAAAATGGGACCAATTTCGGAACATATTTTTCAAAAAAAAAAAAGAATTTTCAAAATCGGTCCACAATTGACGGATTAATCGGTGAACATACAAAAACAAACATTTAGTCGAACATAGAACCTCCTCCTTTTTGGGAAGTCGGTTAAAAATACAAAAGTAAGTTGGTCTTTCTGTCTGAAGTTTTCACGCCTAAACCGCTGAAAAAACATTGATTTAGAGACAAATTTGGAACCTAGAGAAGAACAATTGTTTTTCATCCCAGGACGACGTTCCCATAGGATAACTTTTCACAGGCAAAACCGCTTGCACAAGCTAGTTTTAAATAAAGATTTATGAGTCCGTCAGGGACGCAAAAGGGCTCATAAATAGGGTCGTTTTAAATATGGATTAGACCACGAAGTCCACCGTATCCCTTCTCAAGGGTGTCGTAATGGTCCCCATTAAAGTGATGGGATCCAGCATCCGCTTGTGTAGTACTAATAACATCACTTTGAGATCACTAATACGATTGCCGACCGGGCTATAAGCTGTTGGACCGTTATTATTGGAGATGCTGCTGTAAGTGGTACTGTGAACATGTTTATTTATATAGTTTATTGTACACCAAGATAAAACAATACAAACAGGAACCAAATATACAACAGGCGGCCTTATTGCGTTCTGAGATCTCTTCCAGGCAACCATGAATGGAGAGAGATAGCCTGGACACTATATGGGGTTGCACTTGGTGCAAATTTCAAACCAAACAATTAGTTTTACTAAGTACAATTAGGTACTAACAAGTAAAATTTAAAAATTTAAAAAACCCCCGACACATTTATCTTGCGAAAACATCCCGATTCAAACAGTAAAACGCCCATAACTTTTGAACGGCTGAACCGTTTTTTTTTAAACATAGCTAAGAACACTCTCGACACCTTTCCAACAAAAAAAACTAAATCAAAATCGGTTCATCCGTTGAGGCGCTATGATGCCACAGACAGACACACAGATACACAGCAACACACCTCAAACTTATAACACCCCTCTTTTTCCGTCGGGGGTTAAAAACAAACTACAAAAAAAATAGATACAAACATCTAAATATACAGATAAAATTATTTAAAAAATAAACTTTTTTTAAACGCGTTTTTTCGTATTATTCTCAGCAAACCTTTTCATCTGGCAGTGCACAAAAAATAATAAGCCTGCCATCTTGGGCCGTCCGCCGTATTGGATTTAGAATGACGTCACTTAGCTAACCATGCATTGTCATCTAAACCGAAAGTGCAAGGTAAATAAAAGCATGTAACAATAAAAAAATACAGCTTAAACAAGGACAGGATCACAGACACAGATAATTGTCCTTTATGAGTGACATGTTTATACTTTATTGACTTAAAATATTGTTGAGGAATTTCATAAAATTACGCCTATATGCCACGAACGTTTAGGCAGCTAGACTGCAGTACACCCAAACTTCACTAGTTATGTTTAAGTCTCATTTGATTGACAAATCCAGACTCTCCGCTGCATTGATAAATCCAGTTAAAAAAACCCAATAACATTTTGCTCGACCGGATTTAACTCCGGACTTTACATCCAGCAGAAGCGCTAGATCAACGAGAGAGTTTTGGTCTAGTTATGTAACTTTTATGCCCATTCACCCCTTGTATGCAGATCTACGCGAGACAAAATGTCTTTTTCATTAATGGTTCATCACAGAAAATCGGACGGGGGTTCGAACCCAGGCCGGCGCGCTTTACTTTTTGTAAATTATTTCATCACCACTGCTAACAAAACGGTGAAGGAAAACATTGTGAGGAAACCGCCATGTCCTAGAACCAAAAATTCGAAGACATGTGACATCCACCAACCCGCCTGCGTCGTGGATTACGGCCCATTCCCTCACACAGATAGGAGACCTGTGTCCCAGCGGAGGAACATTAAAAAGGCTGAAAATGATATATGGAGACTCATAAAAATTGCTTAAACATAATATTGAATAAACATTACTACATTCGTTCGTTTCAATGGCACGAACGAATATAAATCTTATTTATTACTACTCAGAAAACACATCTGTAACGTTGATCAAGTTTTACCGAGTGTTCCATTTAATACCAATACAAGATATACCATTTTTAATAACATATTTTTTGCCGGGAAAAGCCGCACCATGGCAAACGAGCATCTCCTTTGATACTTTGCATTTTCCTTTTTTATTTACTGGTTATCATCAGAAGGCTTTAAAGTCACGCAAAGCCCAATGGAGAGGACTATGCTAGGCGTTTCCTTGCGTGATCGAATCAGAAATGAAGACATCCGCAAGAGAACCAAGGTTACCGATATAGCCCGAAGAATGGACAAACTTAAGTGGCAGTGGGCAAGGCACATTGCTCACAGAACGGATGGCCGTTGGGGCCGAAGAGTTCTGGAATGGCGACCGCGTACCGCTCATCCGCGTATCGACATCGTTGGAAGGCCTCCATCTAGTTGGAGCGACGACCTGGTCAAGGCTGCAGGAGTCCGGTGGATGCGAAACGCACAGGACCAATCAGTGTGGCCACGCTTGGGGGAGGCCTATGTCCAGCAATGGACGTGTTTTGGCTGAAATGATGATGATTTACTGGTTTGTTACACACAGTCGATTTTCATTCGTCTTTTTCAGACCCTCGAAACACTCAATCTACCTATCCTTCTCCCAACTATGTTGGGGTCGGCTTGCAGTCTAACCGGATTTAGCTGAGTACCAGTGTTTTACTAGGAGCGACTGCCTATCTGACCACCACAACCCAGTAACCGGGTAACACGATACCACTTGGCAAGACTGGTGTAAGATCTCAAGCTTCTGACTACCCGTAACGACTGTCAAAGATCTTCAAATGACAGCCGGGATCAACGGCTTAACGTGTTTCACGAGGCACGGAGGAATCTCGCTATGTAAAGATGGATCCTTAACTTTACTTGCTTAACGTTGTAGGTCGACTCGGGCGGCTGTTATTATTTAACCACGAGCTTCATCACCTCGAAATACTGAAAGCCCTAAAATACGTAAGCATCAATACCGTAGCTCGTATACATCGCGTGCAACTCATGATTGCTTTTCTTTTAAATACGGAGTTACACTTTATCTGGTATTACAATCGCGAACTTGCCGTGAAGTCTTTGGTAAATTAGGTAGTCGTAAAAGGAATTGGACACTTTTTCGGAACAAAAAGGTGAAAGGAAAGGGTAAAGGTAGCGAATTTGCGGCGATAAAAGATTTGGTTGTGTTAAGTCAAATTCTTTCTAGCTGAACTTATTGGATTTTGCGGTGACAAAGAATGCTTTGGAAAATATTTGATTTTGGTAGATGGTATGTGCGATTCGAGGAAAATGCATTTTAAACTGACAGAGATCGACTTGTATTTATTGATTTTTGTTCATAGAAAAGCTGATGGTACCACACGTTCTTGGTCAAATGTTACCCATAAATTCCACTTTCTTTGCATATACGTCTATAGGTTTAACCTTTAATACCTTTAACCGTACTTCTTCGTACACACATCCCTAATTCCTCGTAACATGTTTAGGATTTTTCCTAGAAAATTGAGTTAAAACCCAACCTCATTGTGAGTGCTTTCTAAGAAGCTCAAGTGCCTTGTTTACACGTTAAGGGTTTACCGAGTTTGAATTGGAAGTCGGTACGAGTGTGTGTCTACATCTGAAGATAATTACATCGACAGATTGTTTGGCAGAATGATTTGTACAATTAGAAGTTACTGTGGTTACTATTCCGCCAACTTTTTTACTTGTTTGTGGTTACTATTCCGAAACGACAATAATGGGGCATTTTAGGATTTATTGGCATTTACTATTAAAGTTAAAGACTTATTTAAATAATGAATAAGGTCTTGAAAATCATATCAGCCAAAAATCCGGCCTACAATTATATAATATCATATACAATATCATGCCTACATCTATTGCATGTAAAAATATGTATTATAGCCTAATGTTAGGTGCATACGGTATCTACCTGTACAAGTTGATGTAGAAATGTAGAAAAGTGCAGTAGCACTCTCACAAACCTATTGTCCGACTGATTTTTACTAAACGACAAATTTTTCGACAATTTTTTTAGTATATAATATAAAGTATGGATTGAACTGGTTGTAGACTATGGGCCTACTTATACAAAGAAGGCACTTTAAGACATGTTAATTTTAAGAGAGTGTTACTGCACTACTCACCCCGCCCGTACCTACCTATTCTAAGTTCACGGTTTCACGCTGTGGCTACGCTTCACGCCAACTGATCTGCCAGGTGACGCTACAGATAGACGCCTCAAAGCAATTATCTATAGCTTTAGCTTTGTATCTAAGTCTGCAATATCAAATGAATTAGGTACCTAGGTAGGTATTCTGCAAATGAGGACAGCGTGCAGTTAGTTTTGTCTGCGGCGTTGGTCAAAGGAATAAATTGCTCACCGAGTCTGCTTGAAGTTTTATTTTGGTTTTTTACCAACGTAGTCAGTATTTTTGGTATTTTAAAGCGAATTACGGTCCTGTCCATTTGCATTAAATGTTTGACGAAAAATTGCACCTCACTTTCGTTAAAGTACAAAGCTCAGTTTTTTATATTTTATGTGAAATAACATTGGGAATCACGTCGTCCATTGTCAGACACTTAAAACGGTGGTGGCAACCACCCGTCAGACACAACAAAGTATGATAAATTGTGATAAGACTTTCGTCATAGTATAACTTGTTTACCAATACAGTCACTTGCTAAACTCAATCACTCACGTTCTACGTCCAAATCTATGTACCTATAGGAAGTGTATTCAGTTCGATAGCACAGCAACGCTATCACAATATGGACCACGTTTTAACTAGACAGACAATCAAGCTATGTCGCCGGTGCGGTTAACGCGTTTACTAACGACGAGTGACACGCTTCATCACCTACGAGGGACCTCAAGCAAACAATAAAGGTTGTCATTATTAGTTTTTCTAAACTATCCCCAAAAGACGATTAAAGGGATGTTAAAGTTTTTTTTTGTAGAATCTTATTACTTGGGTTATTAAACTTGAAACTTAGCATAAATACCAACATAAGTAAACAATAAAGGTTGTCATTATTAGTTTTTCGAAACTATCCCCAAAAGACGATTAAGGGGGTGTTAAAGTTTTTTTGTAGAATCTTATTACTTGGATTATCAAATTTGAAACTTATAATAAATACCAACCTAAGTCAACTATAAAGATTGTCATTATTAGTTTTCTGAAACTACCCTCGGAAGACGATTAAGGGTGTGTATTTTTTTTTTTACATATTTTTATTTCTTGGGATAATAAACTTAACATTAATACCAACCTACGTAAACAATGGAAGTTGTCTTTATTAGTTTTCTGAAACTACCCCCAAAAGAAGATTTAGGGGGCGTTAATTTTTTTTGAAGTTTCCTATTTCTTGGTTTACATACATACACACATAAACTCACGCCTTTTTGCCATGGGGGTTGGCAGAAACTACAGAACGCCACCTGCTACGATCCTTACATACTTCTTTTGCTTCACTCATATTCATACATCTAGTCATACACACACGCCGGTTATGAGTACTGCGCACCTGGCCTTTTTGAAGAACATCACCTATAAGGTCTATGTATGTCTTTCTTGGGCATCCCCTCCCGGCATTTCCATTCACGTCTGCCTTGTAAATACATTTCGTTAGTCGCCTTTCATTCATCCTCTCAACATAGCCAAACCATCTTAGCATGTTCTTTTAAATTTTAGTCACTACATCTTCTTTTAAACCACAACGTTGTCTTATTACCTCATTCCTCAACCTATCATTTAGAGTTACATTTCTACTGCATTAATCCTACTTTCATGTCTTTTTTGCCATATCCACCCTTCACTTCCATACATAAGTGTAGGCACCAGCACGCTGCTGTGAACTCGCCGTTCTTGGTTTAATAAACTTTAAACTTAGCAGAACTTGTTATCTAAGTAAATGATAAAGGTTGTCATTATTCGTTTTTCGAAACTACCCCCAAAAGACGATTTAGCTGTGTTAGTTTTTTTGAAGAATCTTATTTCACGATAAACTTGAAACTTGACATAAATAATAACTGAAGTAAATAATAAAGATTATCACTATTAGTTATTTGAAACTACCCCAAAAGACGATTTAGGGGGTGTTAAAGCTTTTTTTGAAGAGTATTATTTTTTGGGTTATTAAACTTGGACTTGACTTTAATACTAACCTAAGTAAACAATAGCAATTGTCTTCGTCTTCTGTTTTCTGAATCTACCCTAAAACTACGATGTCGGGAATGTCAAAGATTTTATAAAAATAATATCTATGATACACTATTTTTTATTGATTAAACAATAGCATAAGGTTTGGTAGCCTTCACTAAAGAAAAAAGTCTGTTTGATATAATTTGAAATCACGTCGCAGGCGGAGTGCTAGTAACAGATATAAATATATGGCTATACTTAACCACTCTCTCTGCCCCTTCGGGCCATAGGGATGGTTTTTGTAAGGAACGAGAACTCTTTGTTAAAAATAACATCATCATCATCCCGTTCAAAGAATCATTCGCCCACTGCTGAGCATAGCCTCTCTTTACTTGTGCCAATCCCAATCAAAAATAACATACCCACGAGTAACTCAAAGGAGGACAAAATTTGAATTCCTGAAATTGAGTTCCCTCTAATTGGGAGAACATACAGATTTATTTTCAGAATTCTCTCTGGCAGTTTGTCGAATTTCATTTCGAATGTTCCGGAAACTACCGAGTAGTTGTTTTTTAAAACTAGTTAAAACAAATTCTAGGAAAGTGCGATGTGAGTTTTACGTGGGAAGAGTTTATGGTTTCTAGTAACACATTCAATGTTTGGTGTGTGTGACCTGTATTCCGCGAAAGAATAGGTGGTTGTGCAAAAACATGCTATATTTCGTTGTGTATGTTAACCTGTCATACTCTATGGATCTGAATGTTGGCCTGTGAAAAAGATGGATGAAAAGAGATTGCATGTAGCGGAGATGAGAATGTTGAGATGGATGTTCGGTGTGACAAGATTGGATAAAGTGAGAAATTAGTATATTAGAGGCAGTTTGAAAGTAGCGCCAGTGACAGAAAAGTTGAAGAGAAATCGTTTGTCCTGGTATGGTCATGTGGTGAGGAGGGATGAAACGCATGTTAGTAAAAGAGTTATGAATATAAATGTGGATAAATGGAGAGGGAGAGGAAGGCAAAAGAAAACATGGATGGACTGTGTGAGGAGTGATATGAAAGAAAAGGGAGTCAATGATAGCGTGACAGATCAGGTCGGTATGGAAGAAGAAAAAGTGTTGCGCCGACCCCAAATAATATGGGATAAGGGCAGACAGATGATGATGATTTCGTTGGTTATGTTATAAGTCTCATCAAACAGCTGTTCAGTACATTCAGTTAGAATATTAGACAAATGTAAGGAACCGCAGATAGGTATCTTTTTCGCGATTTCAGGGTGTTTAATCTCCTGAAAGATTGCAAATGAATTAGAAGTAATTCTGTATGTGTATGACGTCTTCTACTATTGAGGCGAACAAATTTTCATTCGGCTAGTGACTTTTATTTACCCAGCCACCAGGTAATAAGTTTTTTATTTATTTAATACTAGCGAACGCCTCGTGGTTTCACCCGCGTAGTTCTCGTTCCCGTGGGAATACATGGATACCGAGATAGTGTAGCTTCCCAACGGTGAAATAATTTATGATATCGGTCCAGTAGTTTTTAAGTTAATTCGTTACATACAAAAATACAAATCTTTCCTCTTTAATAATAGTATAGGAGAACTGTGTGACACTGGTACTCTACCCGGCTCGGGTATAATTATATTATATTCTTGGTTTCTAGTTCTGAATTTTGATATTATAATAGTATTCGTATTTACGGAAGTAGATATGCCTTCTATTTGAATTAGGATCGATGTAGCGTCAATTAACACTGATGGCTAATCCATTTCCTGGTCTAATTAACAACATGAGACTTACTCTGTTATGTAGGAATACCATGATCCTGAAAGGGTTTGTGATTTTATTGTAAACGTTGCTCGTGGCTAAATAATAAAAGCCGCACGGGTCGATCTTCAAGGGTAAGCAACGCTCACCAAGGTCGGTCCGTGGATGGGTGACCATCTTTACGTAGCGAGTGCCGTGCCTCGGAAAGCACGTTAAGCCGTTGGTCTCGGCTGTCATTTGAAGATCTTTGACAGTCGTTACGGGTAGTCAGGAGCCTGAAAACTGATACCGGTCTTGCCAAGGGGTATCGTGTTACCGGTTACTGGGAGGTCAGATAGGCAGTCGCCGCATGTAAAATACTGGTACTCAGCTTAATCCGGTTAGACTGGAAGCCGACCCGAACATACTTGGTAGAAGGCTGGGCAGATTTAATGACTTTAGTATTCAAATACGAAATCTTACTTTTTAGTGAATTACTTTAAATCTTTTATTTTTTGTGATAAGGTTATTATTTCTCTCTTTTTAATTTTAGTGCCCTACTAGCTGACCCTCGGGGCTTCGCTCCCTTCAACTGGCTACCTATCTACTTACCCTGCCTTCCCTGCCTACCCTGCCCCTACCCTGCTTACCCTGGCTACCCTGGCTGCCCTGGCTATCCTGGCTACCCGGGCTACCCTGCGTAGCCAGTCTAGCCTGGCTACCCTGACTAACCTGCCTACCCTGTCTACCCTAGCTAGCCTGGCTACCCTGGCTACCCTGCCAACCCTGCTTACCCTACCTACCTACAAATTTTTATCTATCATCAATAGTTTTCTCAGCGCACGCCAAATAATGTATTTTACAGGCAACATTTTGCTACCTTGGGTTACATTATTGCAATTTTCAAGGATCTCTAATTTTTTTGAAATTATATTGTAGCCTATGACACTCAGGAATAATGTACGAGTAGCTTTCTACTGGTGAAAGAATTTTCAAAATCGGTTCAATAGATCCAGAGATTACCCCTTACAACGTCACAAACTCACAAACCCACAAACTTTACCTCTTTATAATATTAGTATAGATAATTAAAAAGTGAGCAAAGGAGTTCGGTTCTATATTCCATATCTTGAAAACTGCTAGAATGATCACATCCGATCACTAATTTCGGAGACATACGTGGACAACTATACATACATACACTTATAAAATTTGTCACACGTGTTTAGACGCCTTTACAGAGTAACATATGTGAATATTGTGCAATTCCAACAATATTACTTAAATACGTGTCGAATTGATTACCTTTTTTTTTTGAAGTCGCTTCGCTTACCTATAAGGTAAGGCCGAAGAATAAAGTATAGGTTATTATACATATATGTACCCGTTATTAATTAAATTAATTTAAATATTTTCCTACTTGAATAAAGAAACCCCCGAAGCGATTTAATAAAAAAAACCTTTGAGCAGAACCCGCCATGATTAGGGGAGAACGTCATTCATCTCTTTAAACAAATGCCTTTTTAACGAATCCAACTTTCAGCCGTATTTCAATTTAATGAGAAAAGGGTGTACAATGAATTAAAAAAGTTCAACAATTCTGTATTTCGCATTTTGCATACTAAATCGAATAACAATAAGATAAATATGTCAGTTTAGTTGCATTCCGATGATAGATGACTATATGCCCGTGTACTCTATATGCCCGTGTTTGTTATCTAAATTGGACAATATGACGCAGATTTTCATGCCCATTAAGCCAGTACAGTTTCCTATTATCAAATAAATTATAGGATAACATAAAAGTGTCGATGTCATGCTCCCTTTTGATAGAATGACGATTAAACTTTTAAATTGCGATGGTGACACAGTCACGCAATAGATGGCAACAACACGACATCTGACACAGAACCTACTTTACCATCGAAATGATTAAATTGCTATGATTGTAGCGCGCTTGTGAAACGTAGTAACTATATTACCAGGAGTGTGAAAGCTTATATTGAGGATGAAGTTGAACTGATTATATACTCTCTAGTAAATGTCGATATTGGCACTCTCTGCGAGCAAATGTTACTAAAAGTTCGTGTGAACTATGCTGACATTTGTTAATTTTCTAAGTGAAAATGTATTATTTTTGAGGAGACTGTTGTTTCAAATTTGCGAGAATATACGTACATACTGAATTATTTTGCTTTCATGATGACGATGACGGCCTAAACCATATATAATATAACTGGCAATACAAGATATTTATTAGAAACTGAATGATAAAGAATGAAAGTTAAATTGAAAAATTGTAGGATTTATTAAATAGTCCCATGGAGTCCTTACAAATAATAAATCAGCCTGTATACAGCTGTTTACCAATACAGAGCTTCGCAAAACCAAGACCAAACCACTGTTCTCATAACATTTCTACTAAAAACACCAACCTCTGTCGAACGTCACGAGTGAATTCAACAGAGTAACTAAAATGAAACACAGTTTGGTATAGTTTTCACAGTGCCCCAAGGCCTAATGATTAATTCTGAATGTGTCGTGGTTGGCTTATTGAAATATGTATACTGTGGCATATTTGAGTGGCCTGTAGCCTGCATAGGATGGGCAAATAATTAATTTATTGTAATTAATAACTTGGTTTGTTATGTGGTGAGAGTGATTTTGAATTTAAAATTAGAGAGAATTATCATGGAACAACAAAATTATAGGTAGGTCATACATGACCGTTCTTTAGGGCCTTTTTTATACCTAAAATCAACTTTAAATACACAACGCATAAGTCAATACTTTAATTGGTGGCGATTGTAATTATCTCGAATAAAATAAATTCAATGATGAAAAACAAAAATGTTTAGTTTGTCAGTTAGAATACCAAAAAATATTGGACATGCATTTTTTATTTTGTCACGTTAACAACAAATATGACGATACAATGCGTTAAAATATCGAATGACGTCATGCCTTCGTACACTTTTTACATAGAAGTGACGTCACAAGTCTCCACTCCCGAACTTTGATGCGCTTTATCTTGGTGAATTTATTGATTTGAGTAAGCAAAAAATACGTGTCCAATATTTTTTGATAATTTATCCAGCGGACTAAATAGAATTTGCTGTTTCATACCCCGTCATCATCCTTATTATACCTATGAGCTTTGCGGCATTGACGTATTGTACAGGGTCAATTGATTGAGCGATGCACCATGTAGTCTGTGACATCTTCTAGTATTCTCTAGAAATATTCTCTAGGTTGTATTCAAGATGTCATCTGTTGTGATGCATGCTAGCTTATGGCATGTTGTTAACTCTCTCTCTCAGTCGGTCCCTCATGTCTGAGGATCGTGGTCAGCATCAGGGTTACATCTGGAGCGAATGATCTGCCTCCACCGGTTTATGTCCAGCGCTTCCCTTACGACCGTTTAGAATTTTGAGGACGACGAGTCTTTCACTTGATCGGTCCATGTCGTTGGTGAATGACCGCGCAACCTTTTGCCTTCGGCGTTCCCAATCACAATAAGTCTTTCCAGATTCTCGTCGCCTCTGCGCATTGTGAGGCCGAAATACAAAAGAATGCGCTGCTGGCATATGGTGGTCAAGTGAGTTTTTACTCGGAGCTGGGTCCGGATCGATGCATTGGTGCGTTTTGCAATCCAAGATACCCTCAGCTCTCACCTCCAACACCACATCTCGAAATGCATCTATCCTTTGTCTATCTTGGGCCAGGATTGTCCACGTTTCCACTCCATACTGGAAGATATGTAATACCAGGGCTCGTATCAATCTGATCTTGGTTTTGATATCAATTCCTCTCTTCTTTTAGATTTTGCTTAAACAGGTCATCGCATCCTTCGCCATCCCGATTCGCCTTTTTATCTCGGGGTTATGAGTTATGTTTTTAACAACAACTGGTTCATTCAACTTGCAATATGCTACTCCGTTACGCACAATTCAAGTCGGGGGCGAAATAACTAGTAAAATAGGAAGGCTTACTTACTCTCTTTCTTTCTCTCTTACTATCTTAATCACAACTCCCTGTTTCAATTCGTATTGTTGTTGAAAAACACCGTAAGTTTATGATAAATCGCGTGGGGTCGTAAAATCTTTCTTCTTGATAAGACAAGGATACAATATAATATTGTATTATTTTTTATTCGCATTTGACCACTATCTCACCTGATGGTAAGCGATAGTATGGTCGACGATGGGACACGCTTGCCTAGAAGTAACCTATTCACTCTTGAATTAAATATTCCCAGGTTGTAGCTAACAGTAAATACAGAATCCGGCAGGGTATTCCACTCCTTAGCTGTACACACAATAAAAGTATGCCCAAAACGCTTTGTACGTACGGGTGGGACGTCCACCATATACCGATGACGCATCGCCGTTCGTTTTGTAGTCCGATGATGGCGGAATCATATTGTGCAGTTCCATCGCACACTCCCCGAAATGTAACTGATAAAAAACTGACAGACTGGCAACGATGTTCAAGGCTCTGCAGCCTTGATTCGACCAGTGTCTCATTGCCGATGAGCCTCTTCGCCCGTTTTTCTTTCGACTTAAGTGCATCAAGCAGGTATCTGGCAGATCCGTCCCAGAGATGAGAACAGTAATCCAAGCATGTTCGAACTTGCGCTTGATACAAGTTAAGCAGCTGTTCTGGCGTGAAGTACCATCTAACCTTCGCAAGGATCCTCAAGTTTTTGGTTGCCTGCTGAGCCTTTGCCTCAATGTATGGACCAAAATTGAGGGTTGATGTCAATGTTATGCCAAGAAGATGAAGATGGTCAGTTATCGCAACGGTCACATACCGGAGAGAAGGAGCCGCGTGGCATTGGCTCCTTTTAGCCGAAAAAGATTAGCATCACCCAACTTGGAGACTGCCTGCAAGGACAGGTTCAAACGCTCCACCATGGCCTCTCGGAGAGACCTGATCTGAAGTCCAGTAGCCCGAGCGTCAGACACGTACTTTCGGCAACAGTGCTGTCGTCTGCATACCCAAAAGTGCCGGGTTTTAGCAGATCGTTTATGTGGAGCATGAACAATGTTGCTGAGAGCACCGACTCCTGAGTAAACCCAGCAATAATATCCAGTTGGTCAGACGAGCAGCCATCTATGACCACTTGGATGGACCGATCTCTCAGGAATACTGAAATCCAATCACACAGTCCACCGGGCAGACCGAATGTAGGAAGCTTACCAATAAGGCTTTCGAGCCAGACCCTATCGAAAGCCTTCGAGATTTCGAGGGAGACGGCAAGCGCTTCCCCGTGTCTCTCGATGGCCTCACTCCATATGTAAATGGCATACGCTAGCATATCGCCAGTAGACCGATTTCGGTGGAAGCCGTATTGGCGTTCGCTAAGGATGTCGTTAGTTTCTAGGTATGCCAGGAGCTTAGTGTTAAAAAAACGCTCCATCCTTGGTCGTTGGATTGCTTCCAAGCATTCCGCACTTTTCCATTCTCATTTGAAATAATGAAAGAAAAAGGTTTCGTTAGCTTCTAAGTATGCCAGGATAATGACATTGTAATAAATTCGAGTTTAAAAATATATAATTTATATTAGATGAATTTATCTTTCATAATAACTTACCGCAACATAGATACGAAGCGGCTATCTCATTTATTAGCCTACAGCATAGGCTTAGCGAGGCAACCACAGCGTAAATTAGTAAATATAACGTTTTAGAGCTCATTATGTATGTAGCAGATTGCAGCTTCAGATGTGACACATATGGGATTAATGTTTATGCCGAAATGATGTTTGTTTCTGTTGCATGTGAATTTTCTGTAGCAGGCTAAAACTAGATCCGAAATGGAGAAATGTTGACTCTGTAATAGGGGCCAAAACACTGGTAAAACTAGAAAATTGGTAGCGAACTTCTAGTAGCTGTATCGATATTTATAGTGGCGGTTAATTTGCGATTAATTACACATAGTGCAGACGAAAATCCTAGTGTGGGATAAGGATTTATAAAAGTAGTTAAATTGTTTGTTTAAAACAAGTAAATTTAAAAAATCTTTGAAACATTTTTATTTCATGCTAAATAATTTATTTAGTAGTAGACACTCTTCGGTCGACAATCTATTCAACACGTAAATAAGACACAATATCTTAGGAAAACACCCCGATTCAAACAGTAAAACGCCCACAACTTTAGAACGGCTGTACTGATTTTCATTAAACATAGCTAAGAACACTCTCGATAAAGTCACCTTTCAAACATAAAAAAAACGAAATCAAAATCAGTTCATCTGTTTAGGAGCTACGATACCACTAACTGATACACAAACACGCAAGTACACACGTCAATATAGTATAACACCCCTCTTTTTTCGTCGGATGTCAAAAAGAAGCATACACCATATAACTACATTGGACGGAAGCGATTTATTATACATTCCTAAACTGCAGCGTATTTCGTGTTATTTATCTATCTCTATTCCACTATTTCGAATTCTACCGGCACTTTCCAAAAGTTCAGCCAAGCCAAGATTGCACAGTAAATCTGTAAATCCTGACGGATTGTAAGTATCATAGATCTCGAAACTGAAAAATAATAGCGCTATTTGCAGCAAGAGCTTGTCGTTTCTCTTTTGTTTATTTTCACCAAAGGTGGCGACTGAAATGAGCATTTGGCCATAACGTAACATTCAAGGCGAGCGTGTAACGTGACGACATTTTCTGACTGACCTGTACCCTTGCTCATGACGAGCATATTGCTCGACTGCGCTCCACCTAATTGGTTCGCTTGGGGTTGTACTGACCTATATTTAAGGCGTAACGTAACACTCAAAAGGATTCGCGAATATACCTGTTTTTACACGACTGTCGAAGGAGGGTAATGTGTATATCAGTCTATGTGTGTATGTTTGTTCCTATGTGGCGTTCTAGAGACCAAACGCGTTGTCCGATTTTGATGATTCTTACATCAATCGATTTGTCTTAACCTTGCGAGTGTTACTGGCTACATTAAATATACATCTGGTTTTCAGCTTGCGAATATGTATCCTCCGACTGCACAGCATGATTTTCTTCTTGTTTAAGTCTTTTTAGTTCGCTGCATAAGTAGTCGGGCTTTTTATTTTAAGTTTTTTTTTTAAATTAAAATTGCTAGATATCAATTCTCATTTCCGATGCATATGCATGTTCACACAAAATAGCTATATACAATAGTTTTGACTGTGATTCAGGTCTAGATCAATCAATCCTAATCTTTTCCTAACTATGTCGGGATCGCCTGCCGGAGTATTTTACATGGGGTGATTGCCTATCTGAGCTCAGCAAACCAGTAACAGGGTACCCCTTAGAAAGACTCATTTCAGATTTTATGGGTTCTGACTACCGTGATTGTCCAAGATCTTCAATTCACAGCCGGAGCCCGGAACCAAAGTTTAAAAATGAATGTTTTGATAAAAGCGCACTGTTGTACTATCAACTGCCTGTGTTAAGTTTTTTTGTTGACGATTCAAAAGTAACTTAATGGTTTAGTTTGAATAATATTTTGATTTTGCATCAATAAAAAATTTCAAAGTAAATTGCATCAAGGTTCAGGAGTGACGAACTTTCATGCAAAGATCGTGATGTCACTTTTAAATAAAAGTGTACTAAAACGTGATGTCACGTGAAATTGCAACGCACTGACAATACATTGCATTGATTCTTTTTTCATTTTCGTCACTTTTTGTTTACAT
The DNA here is from genome assembly GCA_964057195.1 of Orthosia cruda. Lineage (NCBI taxonomy): Eukaryota > Metazoa > Arthropoda > Insecta > Lepidoptera > Noctuidae > Orthosia > Orthosia cruda. The sequence continues at coordinate 24,816,443 of OZ059838.1, forward strand.
GACAGTGAAAATACGTGACCAATATTTTTAATTTATCTACCAACTAAAAAAAATAATGTTTGGTCATCATCCTTATTTATAAAGGTTTCTACAGGAAACTTCGAAACTCACAGGTTGTCTGCAAGAACCAACTTTCAAAAAGATAGTACTCACAGTAGCTCTAGAAGTCCCACTGTCAAGGCTGCTCTGCGAAGATATCGAAGGGGTCCTGGCCAGCCGGGCGTGAGGTAGGGAGCTGGCGGCCCTGCCTTCAGCCGCTAGTGGTTGCACGCGGCATTGCTCCTTGGGGATCAGCATCTCCTGTCGACAATAATAGGCCCTATAAATACCGAAATTAAAGGAGATTTCTTTTTAGGTAAAGATAACTGACAATTTATAACAGTAAATAACTCGCTAGAAAAAATACTTATTAGATTCTTGACGTTGCTGTGTGATGGGTTCATGAATAATTGGACTGAACTTGATTGTATGATGTAAGTGTCTTGCCTCTAACCATACAGTAAACTTGAAGCTTTAAGTGAAATGCATTGTTAAAGCACTGTTTAGTCAGTATAACTTTGCCTCTTGTATGCATCAGGCAAAGTTTATTTATTTATATTCATTAACACATACCTACACATATTTTTACAGCGCAGAAACTGAAGTTACACTGTTTACAATTTTTATAATTGAGAACCTATCAAAATCAAAGAATTAATAATGTTTTCTTAATAATTCAGTGTGCCTACTTGAAGACTTTAAGCAAGTTTTGATCTAACAATATTTATATTTTCCGAAGTGTAAACCTGTACCTTAATAAGTAGGTATCCCTATTATTTTCTCTTTTACAAAACACGCTCCCGCATTTAACAAAGGAAAATAATAATAATAATCTTCTTTGTCTGGCAAAATAAAAATATAAGAGGCTTAAGTACTATAATATTCTTCTTGCAACGGAGTGTAAAGTGTATAAAAAGCCCGACCTCCGTTGGAAAATCCTCGGTTTTCCTTTACCATTTTCTTATACGCAATATCGCACTTTATAACTTTCTGAAACGAGCATTTTTATCTTTAGTAGTCTTCATATTATATTTTGTAGCTCATTTTTCTCTATGAGGTATTGGATGGTTTATAGTTGTGAATAGTGGGCTAGTCTGGCATTTTTTTAGGTGTATTGCAGGTCACTCAGGGAGATATAAAGCCGTACTAGATTAAAACAGCTACAGTGATGAAAATATTCATCAGGCTTTCTTCAGATAGCTGGATAAACTGAAATTGTCTTCCATGACAAAGCAAAGCAACTATTTGAAGGAGGTCTGGTTCTTGGGAGCACAGATACAGACCAGATCAGACTACCTACAGATAAATTAGATCCTGTTCTATTGGTATTCTTAAGCTGGAACTAATTTTAAGTAAAAAAAAGTTAAAAACATTATAAATGTTGATTAGATAAGAGCAGTATGATTTGGGATACAAAACAAACACAGAAGGAGAATGTGTTAAGTAAAATATGTTCTCTGTAAGCACAAGTTCTTAGATAAAGAAACCAAAAGGAAGGAAGCAACAGGTATCCTTGTACTGCGTGACCTAAAATGGCTTTTATATAGGTCAACAAAAAAACTTCGAATAAAAAGTTACCTGCAATATTTTATTGATTTAAAATTTTGCTTACAAATATGTGTGTCTTTTCAGTGGCGTATTGCAGATGAGACTCCATGTAGCCACATTTATTATATCCATAACTCTTCATGTGAGTAAAAGAGTGATGAATATAAATGTGAATGGATGGAGTAGGAGACCAAAAGAAAAGTTGGATGGATTGTGTGAGTACGTTTTGAAAGAAAAGGAAGTGAATGATAAGGTAATACGGTTGACAGATGAGAATGGAAGAACAAAAGGTGTTGTGCCGACCCCAAGTTACATGAAACAAGACTTATGACGTTGAGACTTTCTATAAAACTTATTGTTAAAACAAGAAAGTTGAATATAAAGACATATGATCGTGAAAATCAAGTTAGATTTTACAAGACTACACTATGTAAAGAAGTTAAAGGTCGAAAGTCACCGACATCTAATAAAGATATTATAAAACGCTTATAAAATGTAGATATGACTTAGGTCAATTCAAATACTTTGTTTGCTAAATAAAGGTGTACACAGTGTACACTATGTGGTCGTAAAAACAATCCAAATCAAACTGTTCCAGATTACAAAACAAGTAAAGGTACGGTCAACAACACAAGCGAGTTCACTAACAGAAAAATATGACTCTTAAAACATTTGCCCTGGTTGCGATCCATCAGCCAAGGATGGCAGGCAGCTGATTGATTCAATATTTATTGCCGCGCCAGTGACAAATAGCTATTTTAACGTTATATTTAAAAAATCAATTGGTCGGATCGATCATATCCGTCCCCGACTTTTGTTTTCCAAATTATGTAAGGTCAAGTTTTGGATGGAGAGTTATTTAATCTGCCTAGATTTTACCAAACTATGTCGGTGTCGGCATCGAGTCCAACGGAATTTAGCTGAGTACCAATATTTTACATGAAGCGACAAGTTTAATCAATCTGCCTAGTCTTTGTCCAACTATGTTGGGGTCGTTTTCCAGTCTCACCGGACTTAGCTGAGTACCAGTATGTTCGCGCCACTTGTAGGTGCGCTCATTGTTTAGTTACCCACATTTCTCTTAATACTTTATCTACCCTTCTTGTCAATTTTCGCTGCATTAAACTACACGTTCGACTCTCGAACAGTCTACGTTCGGCCCTCGTCGAGGGTAGTCTCACCGCTCGTGATAAGTCAACCGCCTGGCTATTCACCCTGGATTCCTCACCCGCTGTGAGATCCTACCGCTGTATTACCGCTTTATAAAACCGCACCGTCTGCGATCGACTATCGTCGCGGTCGCCGCCGGATTCGTGGTGGTCACCTCTGATCATCACCTTGAGCCAGCGTCACGTGGCTCGCCGTTATACCGCACCGCATACAGTCCACTCTCGCGTCAGCAAATAGTGCCAGTACCCAGGGAACTTCGAATCAAGACGTCCAGTGGAACAGAGAAGGAGCGCTGCCAGGATTAAGCACGAGCACACCCGCCTCTGAGGTTAGTCGTAGTTTGTTTAATGCAGCATCTCTCTTAGCATACCGACCCGTCAGATTCCCAAGGTCTAGCCTATCTTTGAACCCCAGCGCAAACCGCTACGTGCTTTGGCGTGCCTCAGTGCTAATATTGCGCTGCCGCGCCGACACATTATTTCTGGTCTCTTCGAGCCGGATATTAGTTCTGGTTCCTAATCCTACACCTATTCACTTTGACCTAGGCATATCTAAATATCCCGCTTCACTCTAATATTGAGTTATATTATATTGCCTATTTCATATAGTACACTCGTACGTCTGCTTATCCTATAAGTGTATGCTTACGCTTTGTAATATTAAGTACCATTCTATTCCATTCCTTATGAGATAACTACGTAGTTAAATAACTTAACTAGTAAAATTATAAAACTTGTTAATATTTTCGTAATGAGGGTGTTAGTAAAATTCATCGTCCTGTGAACATTCTCGAACCGGTAGCACCGTTGCTCACGTTATTGTTCGTGTCGTGTATGTCACGGGTATTATTGCGAATTCAGTCTTTTATTATTTTGCGCTTGAGTTGATTACCACTCGTTTTGCAAAATGTCTATGTCTCGTACAAAGGCTAAAGAACAGTTTGAAGATGCAACATCACTAGATGTTTTGCAAATTAAACGTATTAAATTAATAGGTAAACGTGATGGTATCTTTTCCCGATTACAAATAGTTTACGATCAATCTTTAAAGGCGTTCGATAACGATATTTCTAAGGATTTGTTTTTATGTAGTATGACATCTTTAGACAGTTTACGTTCTGAATATAAAGAAATTATTGATGATTTAGTTGATGTTGAATTACATATTGACGCATCTTATAAAGTAAATTATCAATCTGTTAACGCCTTTGAAGACTTGTATTGTCGTTGTAAGTTTAGCTTTGATAAATTAGACAACTCGAAGAATGTCCAACACTCTCATGTTTTACCGCAACATAAGTCTATTCGTCTACCAGAACTCGACATAATGAGTTTCTGTGGCGATCTTGTTGGGTGGCCTATATTCTTTGAGTCGTATAAGCGAACTATTCACGAAAATCCTGATTTAACGGATCACGACCGCGTTCAATATTTGATAAGTAAACTTTCTGGTAGGGCACTGTCAGTATGTTCGGGTATCGTGCCCAACGGGGACAATTACCGTGTTATATGGCAGTCACTTCTCGATAAATATGATGATAAGCGTAGTTTAGCTTCTGCTTATTTAGATCAAATATTGGAATTTAGGCCATTTAATATCGCATCGTATAAAAACTTAGACACGTTCCTAGATACATTTGGTTCCGCAGTTTCAAGTTTAAACTCATTAAAATTAGATAATCTTTTGGATTTCGTTCTTCTACACCTTGCATTAAAAAAGATCGATCCTAGTACCGCACGATCTTTCGAATTATATAAGCGAGGCACATCTATGCCTACTTATGATCAATTAGTTAAGTTCTTACGTGAGCAAACTAAAATATTAGAACGTACTGCTTCTCCTGCGAATAGACGAAGTGTTATCGATTCCGCACATAGTTATAACAACAATAAGTTAACTAAAGCCACTCATTCATTTGTAACGTCCTCTAACGTAAATAAAAACTGTAAGCTTTGTAAACAAAACAATCACTTAGTTTTATATAAATGTTCTCAGTTTCACAAGTTAACGATCGATGAACGATTTAATTTAATTAAACAGCATAACGCATGCACTAATTGTTTAAGTATCACTCATAATAATCGTGAATGTAAATCTAACTCAAGATGTAGATTTTGTCAATCGCGTCATCATTCTTTGTTATGTCGTAAACAAACGACTGACAACAGCCATCACTCCCGGGAGACGTCGTCGAGTGACATTACGCCTGCTCCTGCGCAGCAGTCGCCGCCACGCTTCCCCACTGCTATGATTGCTACGTCACATAACCAGCTGTCCGGTTGCATTAATACGCACATTGATGATGTTTCGTTATGTAATATTCAATCTATGTTACCGCGTAATAATACCTGTCTATTGGGGACTGTGCAAGTTTATGCGACTGATTCTAATGGTCATAAACAATGCGTTCGTGCACTAATAGATCCGGGTTCTCAAAATAACTTTATAACTTCGGCGTGTTGTCAAAAATTAGATTTACATTTTAATAAACTATCTCACTATGTAGTTAAGGGCATAGGTTCTGCGCCTAACCCTATTAAGGGGGATACTTCTCTCGAGTTATCTTCGCGACTAAATAATACTTCTGTATTACTTAATGCTTATGTCATTGATCGTATCACAGATAAATTGCCTACGGCAGAAGTTGATGTTTCCGCTCTCTCGTATTTAAATAATCTGCCCCTTGCAGACAACAATTTCTATTCGCCATCAGAAATAGATATTCTGATTGGTGCCCCGCTATTCTCTGAAATCTTGTTGTCAGGTCGTGTCACTGGATCGCCTGACACACCTACAGCCTTTGAAACAATCTTTGGTTACTTGATAATCGGTAATGCTCCGATTAATATCTTTGAACACGCATGTATTTCTTTATGTTCCGCCGTGGAACCACCGCACTTAGACTCGGTACTTCAAAAATTCTGGCTCCTCGAGGAGATTGAATATAAACCTACGTTGAGTCCAGCCGCTCTCGAATGTGAAACCTTTTTCACTGAGAATGTTTCCCGTGACAATACGGGCCGCTATACGGTATCTCTGCCGTTCTCCCGCGATCGTGACTCTCTTGGTGAGTCATTTGCCACTGCTAAGAAGCGCTTCATGTTTCTTGAGCGTAAATTAAATTGTTCCTCTCAACTACGAATTGAATATAACGCTATCATCAATGAATATATAGCTAAGGGTTATATTTCAGTCATTAGAAATGATAACCATATGTCTGGTTACTATATACCTCATCATGCCGTGGCTCGGTTAGATAAAACCACCACTAAATGGCGCATGGTGATGGATGCTAGCTCTAAAACCAGTTCAGGTCTGTCTCTCAATGACGTTTTGCATACGGGTGAAAATCTGCAAAATGATTTATTCTTAATTCTTCTAGATTTCCGTTTATATAAAATCGCCTTTATATCAGACATCAAACAGATGTATTTGCAGATTTTAACTCATGCAAATGACCGCAAATATCAAAAGTTTTTATTTCGGTTTAACGCTTGCGACCAGCTAATTACTTATCAATTTAATCGCGTCTGCTTCGGCCTTCGAAGCAGCCCTTTCTTGGCAATGAGAGTACTCAGACATCTCTGCAATGACGAGTGTACCCGTTTCCCGCTTGCATCTACTGTCATAAAACATAATACGTATATGGATGACATTTGTTACTCTACACCAAACCTGTCAATGGGTTTGCAGCTCAGAGACGACCTCCGGGGTTTGCTCAGAGACGACCTCCGGGGTTTGCTCAAAGCCGGGGGCTTTGAACTCGTCAAGTGGGCAAGTAACTCATGTGAGTTGCTTGAATCGCTTTCCACCTCTGAGCTTCACACTGATAGCATTAACTTTGAAGAACAGGACCCTAATTTAAAGGTTCTGGGTTTAAAGTGGTCACCCACATGTGACGAATTTATGTTTACTGTACATTTAGAAAATCGTCCAATCACAAAACGCAACATTTTATCTGTTATTGCTCGTCAGTTTGATGTACTCGGGCTCATTGCTCCAGTTATTTTATACGCTAAACTTGTGTTACAAAATCTTTATATATTAAAACTTGGTTGGGATGAACAACCACCGTTAGAGATTATAAACATTTGGAAAAACTATTTAAATGAGTTACCTACTATTCAAAGTTTACGTTTTAAACGCCATTTAGATGTTTATGAAAATTCAAAAATTTCAATAACTGCATTTTCTGATGCAAGTGAAAAGGCTTATGGTTGCGTTATTTACCTTCTCATTATAAATGATTCTAACTCAACACCAGTTACTCGATTGGTTTGCGCAAAATCTAAAGTCGCTCCACTGAAGACTGTATCTGTAGCCCGGCTAGAGTTATGCGCTTGCTTACTGATGGCAAAACTAGTTCGCCGCGTTATCGATACATACGAAAAACGGCATTCTATTAATGATGTCTACTGTTTTACAGACTCTATGGTCGCACTTCAGTGGCTTAGCGCCTCACCGCATCGATTCAAAACATTCGTAGCAACGCGCATTACAAAAACCGTAGCCGCCATTCCCGCTAATAAGTTTTATCACATTCCTGGTGATCAGAACCCGAGTGACTGCTTGTCACGAGGATTAACTCCCGCTCAAATCATAAACCATCCCCTGTGGTTCACTGGGCCTCATTGGCTATGCCAACCTACAAATGAGTGGCCCGCCAAATTCATTGCTGATGATAATTCAATTCATAATAGTTTACCAGAGATTAAGAAAGTACTGACTCTAACCGCTGTAACTAATGTAAGTGACAATGGTCACCCGCTTCTTAACTTATCAAACCGCATTTCAAAATGGCTGGTACGCCTACGTACAGTCACAAACATTTATCGATTTATAAAAATTTTACAGCCTTCTAATCATATAACTCCAGACGATCTTAATTACGCTGAAGCAAAGGTTTTACTCGCGTTACAATATTCTTATTTTTCTGACGAAATGAAAAGTCTAAAGTCTAATAAAGGTTGTTCTCGTGCTATTCAGAAGCTTATGCCGTTTCTCGACGCTAACGGTCTAATACGAGTCGGTGGGCGGTTACGCAACTCCGATCTCAGCTATGACCAACAGCATCCAATACTGTTGCCTCGTAAACATCATATCGTTGAAATGATTATATCTCATTGTCATCGTCAGAACTGTCATACTGGACCGCTCACTCTGATGTCCATTTTACGCCAAAAGTATTGGATACTTTCATGCCGAAATATAGTTCGTCATGTTATACATAACTGTTATTTTTGCTTTAGGGCAAAACCTAATCAAGTATTCCCATTAATGGGTGACTTACCCGCTTGTAGAGTGAATGAAGCCAAGGCATTCACTCATACCGCTGTGGACTACGCTGGTCCAATAAATATTATCCCGTATCGCAAACGCGGCGTTCGCTCTATTAAATCGTATCTTTGTATTTTTGTTTGTCTGGTCGTGCGCGCAGTTCACGTAGAACTCGTAAGTGACCTGAGCACTTGCTCATTTCTATCCGCATTTAAACGCTTCTTATCACGTAGAGGCGCTGTGTCTGTCCTATACTCAGACAACGCTACAAATTTTATAGGTGCAAAAAATGCGCTATCGGATATTTATACGCTCATTAATTCTGAAGATCATATAGAATCTTTTAGAAATGAATTAACCGCTAATAAAATTACTTGGAAATTTAATCCTCCGCGTAGCCCTCACTTTGGGGGTCACTATGAAATCTATGTTAAAGCCTTCAAAACGCATCTTCATAGGGTCGTTGGTTCGCAATTGCTAACATATGAGGAACTGACAACTGTGCTCACGCAGATAGAGTGTGTAATCAACTCACGGCCGCTAACCCTACTAAGTGAAGATCCATCGGAACCTACCGCTTTAACTCCATCACATTTTTTAATGTCAACACCACTTAAACATTTACCTGCTAGTGAGGCATCTAATGAAGCGCCAAGCTTACTAAAACGTTATGCTTTGCTAGACCAAATGGTACAATCGTTCGCAAAACGATGGAAACTAGAGTATCTGCATTTGCTTCAATCTCGTAAGAAATGGAATACGTTTTCTCATCCTATTACTATAGGTTCTATTGTTGTTATTGTCACTGACAATGTGTCTCCGCTTTCATGGCCTCTCGGCGTCGTCACTGCCACCTATCCTGGTAAGGACGGCGTTGTAAGAGTCGCTTCAGTTAGGACGACGACGGGTGTCTATAAGAGACCCGTTGTCCGCCTCCGTACTCTACCTTCTCAATAACTTACTCTGCCCCTGAATTCCTTCGTTGTTTTCCACCGCTTTTCTCTTATTTTTAGTTTTAATTTTTATGAAAACCGAAGGTTTTCAAGCCGGGGGCATGTTCGCGCCACTTGTAGGTGCGCTCATTGTTTAGTTACCCACATTTCTCTTAATACTTTATCTACCCTTCTTGTCAATTTTCGCTGCATTAAACTACACGTTCGACTCTCGAACAGTCTACGTTCGGCCCTCGTCGAGGGTAGTCTCACCGCTCGTGATAAGTCAACCGCCTGGCTATTCACCCTGGATTCCTCACCCGCTGTGAGATCCTACCGCTGTATTACCGCTTTATAAAACCGCACCGTCTGCGATCGACTATCGTCGCGGTCGCCGCCGGATTCGTGGTGGTCACCTCTGATCATCACCTTGAGCCAGCGTCACGTGGCTCGCCGTTATACCGCACCGCATACAGTCCACTCTCGCGTCAGCAAATAGTGCCAGTACCCAGGGAACTTCGAATCAAGACGTCCAGTGGAACAGAGAAGGAGCGCTGCCAGGATTAAGCACGAGCACACCCGCCTCTGAGGTTAGTCGTAGTTTGTTTAATGCAGCATCTCTCTTAGCATACCGACCCGTCAGATTCCCAAGGTCTAGCCTATCTTTGAACCCCAGCGCAAACCGCTACGTGCTTTGGCGTGCCTCAGTGCTAATATTGCGCTGCCGCGCCGACACACAGTATTTTACAATCAATCTGCCTAGCCTTTGTCCAACTATGTTGGGTCCGTCTGCCAGTCTTACCGGGTTTAGCTGAGTATCAGTATTTTACATGAAGCGACTAGGTTAATCAATCTGCATAGCTTTTGTCCAACTATGTTGGGTTCGTCTGCCCGTCTTACCGGATTTAACTGAGTACCAATATTTTACATGAAGCGACTAGGTTAATGAATCTGCCTAGCCTTTGTCCAACTATGTTGGATTCGTCTGCCAGTCTTACCGGATTTAGCTGAGTACCAGTATTTTACATGAAGCGACTAGGTTAATCAATCTGCCTAGCCTTTGTCCAACTATGTTGGTTTCGTCTGCCAGTCTTACCGGATTTAGCTGAGTACTAGTATTTTACATGAAACGACTAGGTAAATCAATCTGCCTAGCCTTGGTCCAACTATGTTGGGTTCGTCTTCCAGTCTTGCCGGATTTAGCTGAGTACCAGTATTTTACGTGAAGCGACTAGGTTAATCAATTTGCCTGGCCTTTGTCCAACTATGTATGGTTCGGTTGGGGAACACGGCCGAAACTGAAATAGGTAAATAAACAATCGAAATCATCGCGTTAAATTCCCGTGATATATTGTTTTTCATTTGTTTCTTTTTTTTAGGGTTCGTCTGCCAGTCTTACCGGATTTAGCTGAGTACCAGTATTTTACATAAAGTGACTAGGTTAATCAATCTGCCTAGCCTTTGTCCAACTATGTCGGGATCGTCTTTCAGTCAAACCGCATTTAGTTGCGTTCCAGTATTTTACATGAAGCGTCTAGGTTAATCAATCTGCCTAGCCTTTTTCCAACTATGCTAGGGTCGGATTCCTATATAACTAGATCCAGCTAATCAATATAGTATTTTACAAGGAGCGACTGCCTATTTGACCTCCACAAGGCAAGACTGGTGTCTTGTAGACTACCGTAATGACTGTCAAAGATCTACGAGGGTTATGCTTTTTCAAAAAGGGTAAAGTTTTTCGACATGGAATAGAGCATATCGAAAATGTCTTAGTTTCTGTTAGTTAACGATCGGCGGCAGGGAGGTTCCGACCGCTGATCGTTAACTGGTCGCGCGGCTGCTAGTATTCTAAAGTTACCGTTTTTTTTTTTTTTTTTTTTTAATACGTGGCGTCTCGCAGTTCGGCCAAAGTAGCTGTCCACTGCTTAACCGGACTAACCTGTGGAGACTAAGCTATGTAGCCTCCGGCCAGGCTTAAAATTTCTAAACCTAAAGCGACAGCACTAAGGGCTACCCCAGTTGGGGTCGGACCTCGGCTCAGGGCGTCGCTTGGGGGATGGCAAAGGCCGGATCTGATAAAGTGATTCTACCATCCGTTCGGAAAAGCCTACGTGGAGAAGAACGGACAAGTAAAGTTACCGTGCGATTAGCTGATATTTATACTTTTAGTTACTTAGATATACCTACATGCAAGCAGCAAAATTATGTTTTCTAAATAATTTGTAAAACTATTAATAAGTTACCATAACATGTAGTTAAAAGTTTATGTTATAATCAGCTCTTGTTAAAATCTTTTTGATAAACTTTGAAAGGTGAATGTTATAGCCTCATAAAGTGTTCTCTGTGATGTTTTAATGTATCTTAGGGTAAGTGCATTTCTTGTTATATTTTATTTTATAAAAATAAAGATCTTTGAAAATGAATGAGTTTCTGTTAGTGGTGCATTTCAAATAACGGGAATCCATACACGACGATACGAATAGGACTCTGAGTGGCAAAAATGGATGGTGAAATAATCCCTACTACTAACAGGAATCCATCAAGCTTAGGCGTTCCTTTATGAACCCAGCTTATTTCCTAGAGAAAAGCTGTTCTCTCAGGTCTTGAAATCATATTTTAAATCAGTTTAAACTATAAGCTTTTATTTTTGCTACTGATTCCTAGCTAGAAAGCTCTCTTCACTTCGTGAAAGCAAAACCGTCCCCATGGAGCTTTACTCAAAGAAAAATCAGTCTTTCTTAGAAAAGGCGCTTTGCGGGTACTGAGAAGCCTTAAGTGCATGACATACCCAGCTATTTACCTATGTTACGTCGTTAAAGATTTGCGTCCTACCTAAAGCATTTTAAGGGAAATAAATAGGAAACTTAATATTCAGGCTATGTTGTTAGTCCGGTGCGCGGTGGTTATCTTCTGTGAAATCATTCAAAGGGCCAAATACAGGAATATACAAATACATAGTTGAAATGGACAATTAGAAAAAAAATTGCGCTGTGCCACTACTCCCAACTTCTTGCGAATATGTTTTCGAACTATGACTTTAAAGGTCAATCGGTTGGTTGCCATCCTGATATCATTTCGCATAGAAATAGACTGAACGAAGAAAGAACGGTGAATGAAGTCAGTGCGGTGAGAAGGACTAGGACATTCATGGAGGCGGTTATTTGATGATCGTAGATTTTTATTGTGGTTGTTGGAAATATATCGAAAGTAATGGACCAGATAACTAGGAGAACTAGGAGAGACAAGAAATGACTACAATCTAGTTAGTGCCCTTTGTTCTCTGCACTGACGTATGGCAAACCATTTTAGAAGAGACCGATGCGCAGAGACATGATCATATTTACGCAAATTGAAAATAAATCGGATGCAATAATTCAGAAGAAGGCCAAGTTTGTTTTTAAACGTCACCATAATTGATGGCAATCGATGAAAAATGAGTGTCTTCACAAGCATTGTCTTTATATTCGATGGTTAAAAGTTTTTGAGACGATACAGAGCCAGGAGTGTTCCAGTAACCTTCTGACTAACACTAGCGACTTGAACAATGCTAAATGGGACGATCGTTCTGTCGATCAAAACAGGTAACAGAGAATTTTAGAGAGATATTTATGTCTCAGAGAAGTGCATGGGTGCTTCTTCTATAAAAAAAATTGTAGACACTTTAGTTTTGGTAGAGTACAACTGCACTTTTCTACCTTGACTGTACAATTAATCAATCGATTGATGATGGATGCATGAATGATGATTTTCACAGTATCAGTTGCTGAAACGTGCTACATGGGACTAAAGCAAACTGGCTAAATTTGGGTGAGCTCAAAATAGCTTAAGTCAGGGGTTAAAAGTGCAATCGCACTCTACCAAAACTGAAATGACAAAAATGTATTTGGAGTAGAGGTCAACGGTTCACAACTGGTTTTAAACTATGGACTGAACAAGTCGTGCAACATTGGTGCTCTAACAAAATGAAAAACGTAACGACTTCTAAATAAAAACACTTCAAAATTAAAAATAACTTCAATTTCGGAAGTAGGTGTTCTTATTTTTTTTACAATTTAGAGTGCATGCGAATGCAGTTTTATCAATTAACTATACTTATTACCTACATCCCCTTCGTCGGAATATAGTCATAATGTTATTTTCATAATATTCAACCTCATTTTCAAGACTGGAAGCCAGCCCCAGGCGAAATTAAGTTGAACAGAATAATTACAATATTTAATTAGTCGTTGTTTATCCAAAATGGCGTCGGTTTTTCCTCAGAAGCTTTTTTCAAGCTAATCACTGTTGTTTGCCTTTTTCTAAACGATTCAAGGAAAGAATAATTAAATTAACTTTGCCTTTAAATTCGGCCGATTCATCGTGACAAGTAAAATTAAATGAGAAGCGAGAATATAATGCCAGGTTATATTTTAATGAAATTAGTTTAGCAGCTTTTCTAATTAGTTATGCAAATAAGATGTTTTTGATATTTATTAGTTATGTTGGTGATGGATGTTGCAAAATTCTTTTAGGTATAATAAAGGGAAGGAAAGCGATACATTCATTATGATTTCTAAGATTAAGTATTCCAAGAAGAGAACTTGTTAATCTCAAAGTAAGCATGAGAACTTTTTAAACTTTAGCCTACAGTTTGACAAGTTCTTTATTTATATTTCTCAATTCAGAAACCGTGGGATTAGTATCATGTTTTATGATTGAAAATATACTCTCCTGAATCTCTAATTACAGTACATTGAAAGCTTATTGACCTTTCCAGACGGTTCCACCACCAACAATAAAATTGTAAATAGTAGGCACGTGTCATATCGGTACATGGTGGACCATCCCACCCATACAGTGGCGGGGCAAGACCTAAATTTGATGTGGGCAAGACAGATTTCGCGAGGCCCTGTTCTGTGGCGACCTGAAGACGGCTTTTATAAAATAACTAGCTGACCCCCGCGGCTTCGCTCCCGTCAAAATTATAGCCTATGTTACTCGGAAATAATGTAGCTTTCCATAGGTGAAAGAATTTTCGAAATCGGTCCAGTAGTTTCGGAGCCTATTCGGTACAAACAAACAAACATACAAAGAAACAAAAAAATCTTTCCTCTTTATAATATTGGTATAGATAAAAAAAAAACAAAACAATTAACACTGCCAAGTTTTTATTCATAAAAAAAACAAATTAGATTAATATTAATGAAAAATTACAAATCGTAAATATATAGGTGGAGATGATAATACCAATAAATTAAATATCGGCTTTCAAAGGATGCTTCCAGTCCAAAAAACAATCAATTTAATTCCATTTTTAAATTATGGCTCCATAGTACTGACGATGATTCTGCCAGTGATATTTATGCAATCAGGACAGCAGTCAGGACATAATTGAACATTTTAAATATTTTCCTCATGCTGTATAAGGTGTGAACCGATTTAGATGAAATTTGGCATGGAGATAATTTGAGACCTGGTTAAGGACAGGTTTTATGCCGCTGAAAATCCATATACATTTTTGGAATAAATAAATGTTTACATCCTTAATTAAGTTAAACAAATATTTATTTTTATCAAAATAATTTGTTATTAAATGCACTTTATAGTTAAAATTATAATTTGTAGGTATGTTCACTCACCTTGCATTTGGCGCGTGAAAATAAAAAGCTTGCGCGCCATTTCCCATAATTTTCATATTTTGTTTTTATCGTATTTGTCGCTGTGGTAAATAATTTTAGAAGTTTTAAGTTTTCGGGCAAAGATGGACATTATTGATAGAGTTAACCCCGCCAGAAATACTAAATGAGCTGCCTACGATAGTTTCCTACAATGGAAGAGCAAGGTGAAAATGTGTTTTTGGCGTATTTCTCTGAACTCGCCAATACATAAAAGCCGAGCTCCCTGACGTGCATATATTCCTGTTGGTGCTCAAACATGGTGTTGATATCAAAACGTACTGTAGCCTGATGGCATTTATGAAGAAACGGCTCGGACGGATATATTGGTCGGCAATCTAATGTTTTGTCACCAGCCGAGGTTAAAAAGTTATTGAAAGAGGCTCCGGATAGTCACTGCCTAGCAACAAAGGTACGTTGAATATTATTAATCTAAACGTATCTAAATAATTGCGTAACGTGAGCATAACTTCTTAAAAACTAATTAATTGATTTCGTTGCAGGTTGCCTTAATATTCGGTGTTATTGGTGCGTGTAGATGACAAGAGCTTCATAATAATACAACAAAGGATGTAGAAACTGGAAATGCCTTTGTCGCCGACATTTACATAAGAAGAAAACGAAAGTATTTACTAAAGAAGTGGCAAGCACCAATGTGCACTAACTGTGAAATTGTCATCCAAATCAATCCAATATCGCTTTGAAAATTGTACGTTCACCAGTTGTTTTAATAATTAAACGATATAAGCAATACATGTTTGTTTTTTCCTTGCAAATGTGTTGAAAAACGTCAATCGGCTCAATTACGCCCTCGCCTACGGCTCGGGCTGCAACCCACAGCCTCGTGTGTAATGAGCCACTTAGCTCACTTGTATTATAATATACTATTTTACACAGGCGAAGCCGCGGGCAGAAGCAAGTAAATATAAATTTGGGTTTTGTGAAAGTGTATATGCTACTTATTTATTTATCAAAGAGGAGTTTTCCACTTCAAATATCGTACCTATTTACGTATTTATTAATTTTACTCGTCTCACGTTTGTAAATAATAGATTATGAAGATTTCCCTTGGAACACAAAACTAACTCCATGGGGTTCCACTCCCATATTCTGCTACAGATGTACCTACTATCAAGTTATACGCGTTACTATAAATATTAAAATTGTTTTCCACTCATATTTTACGGGATATAAAAATTACATGACAGGAACAGTTCATAAAATCAGAAAGTAATATTCAACTCGCAACTTCGTTGCATGATGAACTCGTAAATAAGGGTTACATTCGAGTCTGAAACACGTCGGGCTTACAGTTCTCTATGCAAGCTATTCTACGAGTATTTTTATCGAATTCAAAAAAAGGAGGTAATCAATTCGACACGTATGTATGTAATGTTGTTGGAATTGCACAATATTCACATATGTTAATCTGTGTGTGCTTCAAACACGTGTGCCATATTCATACTCGTAAGTGTTTCTGAAACTGCTTATCGAATCCTGATCATTCTTTTTTATTGGATTAAGGCAAGTTTCATCAAAATCGGTACCTACAACAGTTTTCAAGCTGTGGAACATACAACCGAACTCTTTAGCGACAAACAGCACGAATGTGTAAAATTAAGTTATTATGGGTTTTTGTCAATCCTTTAGGTACCTTACTATAGAATTTGCTCACTTTTTAGTGATAGGGTAACTACTAACACTAAAAAGAGAGAAAAAAACATATTTCACAAAAATTAAACCAGCTTCTAAAAGACGGTATATTTTTTGTGAAAATTTGTTTTTCCTAGTAACAATCTTCCTAGTCTTTGCAATTTGCAATGCATCTGGAGAGTGACGGCGTATCTGCCCTTATCTAAGTATACCTAATTATATATAGGCAGATAGTTTGATCCCTGCTTATAAATATATCTGCCAATAATAATAATCAGTTTTTTTTTTTTTTAATCTTGTATAGACTCGCGCTTG
Organism: Orthosia cruda; assembly: GCA_964057195.1. Classification (NCBI taxonomy): domain Eukaryota; kingdom Metazoa; phylum Arthropoda; class Insecta; order Lepidoptera; family Noctuidae; genus Orthosia; species Orthosia cruda. The sequence goes on from OZ059838.1 coordinate 24,833,031, forward strand.
ACCACTATCTCACCTGATAGTAAGCGTTGATGTGGTCGACGGTGGAGCACGCTTGCCTAGAAGTAACCTATTCACTCTTGACTTAAAGACCCCTAGATTGTAGCTATCGGGAAACACAGACTCCGGCAGGGAATTCCACTCCTTAGCTGTACGTATAATAAAAGTATTCTCAAAACGTTTAGTGCGTATGGGTGGGATGTCCACCATGTACCGATGACGCATCGCCGTACGTCTGGTAGTCCGATGATGGAACGGGCTGGGTGGAATTAAATCATGAAATTCTATCGCACACTTCCCGAAATGTAACCGAATGTTTAATGTTTAAATGTCATTTAAATAATAAATATCAAGCCATTAAATCCATTTCCGAGAATCTGAACCGGCCTCAGACCCAAACTTTGAAAAAGCTTGAATAATTAAAATAACAATCTTATAAGCCGTTTTTACGCAAATCCCTTACAAACAAAAGTTTCCTCCGTAATACCGGAGTGATATAGTACGGTCTTTATTTACATCCAAGCCCATACGTATGAATACAAACACAAAGTAAACAATTGCGAACCGTATTCACGAACAATATTCAATTATAACGGCCACTGTACAAGAAGATTCAGAAGTTATATAAAAGCAAAAACAAACTGAATTGCCCTTGAGCTTAAAAAAAATAATGTCGCAGGTCTGCTGGAAGAAATTTCTATTGAAATAAGAAGTACCTTTGTGCTCTTCTATCTGTATTCTTTCTTTTCTCTGTTAAGTGTGTGTGTACTCAAATAAATGCCCCGAACTTAGGGGCAATTCCCGTATTTTTATGGAACTTTCGCACTCGCACAGCAGTAGCAATCTGTCAAAAACACCTCTAATTACCCTTTACTTTGACAAGCTTTTAACATCGATTGCTGATCTGACTATATTGGGACTTGTATTTGAACGAGAATATGCCTTCTTGTCAAAGACTACATTACCTTACCAAAATTTGCATTTAAGTAGAATTTGACAAGTTCTTCACTTCAAATTCTCAATTCATATGTACCGGAGGTTAATCTCATATTTTTGGAATGCATTTTTTTTTCCTAATTCTCCTTTAATTAGACCCAGTTTCAAGGGTCTTCTAATGGTCGTTTATATATTTTATTGTGCTATTTGTTACTGCACACATGGCGGATTCTATTCACGTGTTACTAATGTATCGGAGTGGTCCTTCTGTGCCAATATTTCAGTAAAAGGGGTCGCCTGCTGCGAGCCTCGTTGTACTCGTAGTAGCCATATCGAAATTTTAGTTCCAACTCGAAATGGTGATTAAACCGAAGCACTTGTGCGTTATGGCTACAGCAACTCATTGCTTTTGACCCTTCATGAATTTATAATTGGCGTAAAAATTCCAAATAGTACTAAGGCCAATTTAGAATTTAAAAAAATATTTTACCGGAAGAACTCGGAGTATCAACACGTATTCCCCTTTCCCTAATATTTTTACTTGTCACATTTGTATCGCACTTAAGTGTACTCTAGAGGCCTACTACTCAAAGTTTTGTTTTCTTTCATGTACGTTATAATATACGGATGAAGGCATCGCCCTTTTTAGCATTCTCGTAAAAAAGCTCCGTCCGAGAATGGAAAGCAAGTGTTCGTTATTTTAATGCTAGAAAATTGGTCAATATTTATACAAGACACAAACCTAGCAGCTATAACCAAATAAACAAGAAAACATAAAATATAATCCGATCTTATCACGATATACAAGAATTCATCTATTGTTTCAGTGAGAAAGCACCTCGTTATTTCGAATTCTTGAATTGTAAAAATAATAAGCTACGCGGCCTTTTTTTTCCCACATAGCGGCTTGCCCGCGGCTGTGCCCGTCAAAACACATCCTGTTGACAGGCACTCGGGCAGGTTTGCCCGGGTTTTTGATATTCGGATTTTCGGATAAAGTTCGCTTGCTGTTATTTCGTGTTGATTGCTTGACGTTTCAATGATGCTTCTGTTAATTGGTGCGGGATAAAAGAAATTGATGCCTACGCGTTGTAAATGCTGAAAAATTCGGGAGAAGATATTTCTGATCTCTTAAAAGTATACCTGAAACGTCGTTCCCTGCCTCTGCATGTTTTTCTTACTTATCTATATATATAAAAGAAGAAACTGATTGACTGAATGACTGATGGATCAACGCACAGTCTATACCGCTAGGCCTAGAAGAATGAAATTTGGCAGAAAGGTTCCTCATGTCGCGTAAGTGAGCACTAAGAAAGGATTTTTGGAAATTCCGCCCCAAAGGGGGTAAAAAGGGGGTTGAAAGTTTGTATGTAATTTCCACATTTTGAAAGTTGTGCACGTGAAATTTTAGATTTACGCTCTTGGTTGATAAAAAGAATTACTGTATATATTGGTTTTTGGAAATTCGTCCCCTAAGGGGGTAAAAAAGGGGGTTGAAAGTTTGTATGAAGTTTTTACAGTTTGCAAATTGGACACATGAAATTTTACATTACGATCTTGGTTGATAAAAATAATTAATGTTTTTATTGGTTTTTCTAAATTCCAACCCTAAGGGGGTAAAAAGGGGGTTGAAAGTTTGGATGTAATTTCTAAGAAGTTTGTAAGAAGAACACATGAAATTTTAGATTTACGCTCTTGGTTGATATAAAAAAATAATTCATATATTGGTTTTTGGAAATTCGACCCGTAAGGGGGTAAAAAGTTTGTATGAATTTTCTACAGTTTGTAAGTTAGACAAGTGAATTTTTAGATTTACGCTTTTGGTTCGTAAATAGAATTAACATATTTGTTGGTTTATGGAAATTCGACCCCTAAGGGTGTAAAAAGAGGGTTGAAAGTTTGTAATTTCTTCAGTATGTAAGTTGGAGACATGTAATTTAAGATTTACGCTTTTGGTTCATATTTTTTTTTTATATATTTATTGTTTTTTGGAAATTCGTCCCCTAAGGGGGTAAAAAGGGGGGTTGAAAGTTTGTATGTAATTTCTACAGTTTGAAAGTTGGACACGTGAAATTTTAGATTAAATCTCTAGGTAGATAAAAAAAACCATGTATTTATTAGTTTTTGGAAATTCTACCCCTATGGGGATAAAATAAGGGGTTGTAACGTTATATGAAATTTCTTTGGTTTGGAAGGTAAAACATCTAAAATTGTAGGCTTTCGCTCCTGATTAATAAAAAAGCAATGAGTTTAATTATTTCCGGAAATGCCACCCCTAACGGGCTAAAAAGGGGGTTGAAAGTTTGTATGTAATTTCTATGGTTTGTAAGTTAGAGTTGGAGTTGTTAAAAAGAATTCATGTAATTATTAGGTTTTAGAAATTCTACCCCTAAGGGGAATAAAGTAGGGGTTGAAACTTTATATGAAATTTCATCGGTTTGGAAGGTAACATATCTAAAATAGTAGGTTTTTATAATAAAAAAAGTAATGAGTTTATTGATTTCCGGAAATTCTACCCCTAATCGAAATTAAAGGTGGCAATTTGTTGGGCTTATATATTTGAAACTTGGCATCAATACTAACAGCAAATATTTTATACTTTTTTATTGATTTTAAAATAAAGGTTGTCATTACAATTTTTTCAAAACTTCTCCTAAAATACGATTTAAGGGATGTTAAAGTATGTATGGAAAATCTTATTTCTTGGATTAATAAACAAATACTAATCTAAGTAAATAATAAAGGATATCATTATTAGTTTTTCGAAACTACCCCTAAAAGATGATTAGGGGGGTGTTGCAGATCTTTGTTTAATAAACTTGAAATTTTGCACAAATACTAACCTTAATAAATAATGTGGGTTGCTATTAGTTATTCGTTTTTCGGAACTATCCCCAAAATACTATTTAGGGGGTGTTCAAAATTTTGAAGTATTTTATTAAACATAGCTTCTTTTAATGATGTAGGTGAGCACTAAGGAGGGAGTTTTGGAAATTCAACCTTTAAAGAGACTAAAACTTTTTTACAAAAAGATATTAATGACCTCCAACTAAAATCACTACAAAGTGAAAAATATTTTTTTTTTTAGTTCGTGTCTTTGGTAGGTACCAATTTTTTTCGTTATGGACACCGACTTCGAAAAAGAAAGTTATTCTTCACTTTGTAGTGTTTTTAGTTGGATGACGGTAGTATGTTTTTTGAAAAATTGTTTTTTTTTCACTTTTTAGGTGGACCTAAAAAGTGAAACTTAATTATTTTTTGTGTATGTTCACCGATATCTCCGTCAACCAACACTGGACAAACGGTCCAGTTCGGTAGTTCCAAATCGAGGAAGAGGTCATCTTAGTGCCATAAGATTCTTCAAAAAGCCGTTGACACACCTAAAACATCTTATGGGGGTAATTCTGAAAAACTAATGATGGCAATTTATTATTGCCCAAGGAATAAGATTTTTAACAGACTTTCCAAAAAGGAGGAGGTTCTATGTTCTCTAAATCCTAACTTAAACCGTAGATATCTACGATATCCCATTTATTATTGATTTAACAATAGCTTATTTATGATCGCCTTCACTAACTGCACATAATTTAGTTGAATAAAATACGAAATCATGCGAACGAAGTCGCGGGCGGAGTGCTAGTACTAATATAAAGAACGATTAACGAGGAAGGTTTTCGTATATAATTTGTCCCGCTCAAAGCCGGGGCGGGCCAATAGGCTTGCCAGAAACTTGCCAACGAAGAAACGTGTTCGTGGCAGACCACCCGCCACCTGGTTGAGAACACGGTCGACAAAGACCTGAAATAAGTTCAACTCGACGACGAATGACACCGCAGAAAATTGCGCTCAGTGTAAGAGAAAGAAGGCCGACCCCAAGAGTAACTTCTCTAATTTGTGCCCCAAGTAAGTGCAGGACATTGGTCAAGGAGACAGAATGAAGAATATCAACTAACTATTAAACCCCATATGGAATACACATTTTTAACATGTTTAGACATGTAATATGTGGTGTTTGTTAGTTTATCTGCGAGGCAAAGTGGGATTGGGCGGACTTACATTTGCAGGATGCATGGCGACAAATGGGCCAGGTTAGTCACGCGGCAGGTCCCTGAAGACGAACATCGTAACCGAGGCAGGCATATAAAATACGCTGATGTAATTATTCGGACTCGTTTCTGGCAGATTGGCCAGAGTAGACAGTAGATAAAATTGGCTAGAAGAATATGGGTGAGGCTTTTGATCAGCAAATTCATTAAGGCTCACAGGCTCTAATTAAGGCTTTTTAAGAGCGTGTGGGAGCGAGACAGAGGAATTATACCCGCACTTTATGTTTTGTTAACTTTGTCTTGATACCTAATTTCGTTTTAGTCACAACATATTTACGTAGTGGTTTATATTATCTTTCTATATTTGTTTTATATGTTTGTATTATATTAGACGCAACAGGCTTTGGTTTCCGTACGTCACGTCCGAGACGACCACTAAAAATCAGCGCCGTTATTATTAATATTTATTTATTTATTAAAGTACAAGTTTATAATATCTTAACTTAAAAACTATGCCCCACAAAACCGTTTTCACGGTTTGTCTGTGAGAACGGAACAAACATTATTAAAAATAAAGTTTAATAGTGCGGACACTTAAAATAAATAACCTACATTACTATATTATCCAATGAAAAGGTAATATTGGAATCTTATGTTATATCACATTTACTTATTAGCTAACCTTACTTCCACAAACTGTAAACGACTTTCCTAAGAAGATCATTTACAAAAGGCTTAAAAAGAACTGCTTAAGTGATTTTGCAAATTTACCTTTTATTTCCTGACTTCTTATATCAGCAGGCAACTGGTTGAGAAGGTAGGGTACTCTTTTATCAAGCGTTCGGTCGCCAAAATAATTCCTTATTCTAGGTACATCAAATTCTGGTTCTGTGGATCTCCCACGGCACAGGATTATGCTGAGTGGAAGCCATCTTGCCACAGTCAGTACTTACTCATCATCCAACTAGGTACTTAAATTTGGTATTTTATTTTAATCTTACTTTTTTTTACTAACATAATTTAAGTACTTACTAATACTACCGAAAAGTGTACAATTGAAGGAAAAAACAAAAATATTGTATATCGTTTTTTGTGGCAAATAAACACTTTTCTGTCTTTCTTTCTTCTAGCAGTGGGATTACATCGGGTAAAATAAAAAAAATTAAGAAGTGATGGTCACAATCATACCCAGTGATAATCATCAAGCTTTGTAAACGTATTGGACAAAGTAAAACTAAAGTTTGGCCAAAACAACATCAATCATCAATAGGTATACAAAACAAGGTAAAAAGCAAAGAGTATAAATGATACCAACTCGTAGTTAAAAAATACTAGTTATTTCCACGGAATCTTTATTATACGAGTTCTTATACGTTATGGCGTAATTAACGCTCCAATAAGTACGAGTAGATAAATGTATTGGTTTCATTTCGTTGAATATCATTGAAGCATATTATGATGTTCATTGCGTACTCGAGCGTATTTTTATTACATTTTCCGTCTGTTCTATACAGTAGGAATAAAATTTAAGTAATCTTATTTCGAACTTACATTTATTTGATTGATCATTAATAAAGTTAATTTGAATAACTCAAATAAACAAAAGTCCATAAAAAAAAATGCTTGTATAACCGTACACGAAACGGACCGCGAACGTTAGTGCTGTGCTGATTCGGCATATATATTATACGGATAAGGCCTATGTCCAGCAGTGGACGTCTTGCGGCTGATATGATGATGATGATTAATAATCGATTTTTAATCGTTTTGGTTCAATGATTAGTTCGAAATAAAAACTGTTACAAATTGTATTAGAAAGGTTATAAAAATTGATATAAAAATAACAGAATTTAATAACTTATTTATTTAAAAAAGAAAACTATTATTTATATCGATAATCTTGATAATCGATTATTGATAATCGATTCCGCACAGCACTAGCGAACGTGTGGCATATGAAGTAAATTAACCTCCTTTTTATAGAGGTCGGTAAAAAAAAATATGTACGGATCGTAACAGGTGGCGTTCTGTAGTTTATGTACTTTCGTGGGACAATAGGCGTCTGTTTATGTACATATGTCTGTGTGTGATCTAAGAATTAACCACGATTTTAAACCAACTATGATCGCAAAACTCATATAGAAACCTTTATAGCATATAAAATCGCCAGCACACAGTCAGGAACGTTCGTTGGATACTCGCTTTTCTCTAAATAAATATCTCAGTTCAGGCAGATATCAAGTACGATCAAATTTCGTAGAAATCCATTTGATTGATATGTATTCTGAACTAGAAAAACTTTGCTTTCAATTTACATAAACACAAAAAAAATATTTCAGCTCGATTACAGGTTCAGCAAATAAATAAATGAACAAGGTTGGTAGGTATTCATCGTTACTAACTTTGTCATTGAGTACTTGCAGTATTGTAGGAGCATTATTATTAATTTCTGGATTTTTGAAGCCAAATATATAAAAAAGTTTGCTATTTGTCTCTAGATTCCTTATACTTGCATGTGCATACAACAAAAACTAAAAAAAAAATCGGCAGTCATAGGGTCGTCAGAAGTGAAAACTTACGTCTCATTGGCATGTCGCTGACGCGAACCTATAAGTTTTGCCCCTACCAAAAATCGTTAAAAGCGGCTAAATTAGTATTCACTTCAAAAAAAGGTTGCTCAACTTTGTATCGAAATTCCTTATACTTCCCTTTCATCAGAAAACTAGGGTTTCCCATGAACGTTGCTAAATAAACGATTATTAATACTATTAAGAAAACTGTGGAGAGGTTTAAGTACAAATTTGGGCTTATCGCAAGATTAAATTTGTATCCTTATATATACAACATTATTTCTTTAGCAGGTTTGGAACTCAGCGATTGTCTTAAAACATCTTCAACATCATCAAAATATTCTTTCTTGTTAATTGAAAAGAAACAGCACGCAGCCGCAAAAGTTGGATAGAATAGAGCTTAGGGGCAATACCAATAGAAAATAATATCTTTGATTATTTAAAGTTTGATAGTTGGTGTAGGTGTTTGTTACTGAAAGATGAGAAAACGGCCTTTGGATAACGGAATATGGATGAAATTTTACACACCGATAAAAACAGAATACTTTTAATTATGATCCATTAGGAAGTATTTCCAGGACCTAACTACAGTTACCAGATATTCTACTATACTGTGATTTTTAATTTCGTAGACTAAACTGACAGCTGCCAATGACCTTATTTTCCTAAAATATTGCAAGCGCGTAGCATAGTGTTGTAGGTAAGCCTTAAGCATAAGATAAGATCCATCGATCATAAGATTCATCGAATCGATGTGACATGACTCCTCAACTTAATTTTACTAATTGATCGATAGAATCAAGTCTGACATAAATGAGTAGGAATTAAATAACGGCCGCTAGTTTCTTAACAAATGTTTCTTTTTTGCCGTGATGTAGTTCCATTTTTGATCTACTTCAATTTTCGACAACTATCGATCACTCAGCATACGAGTTTTTTTTTATGATCTGTAGGATCGCGCTTGACCACCAAATCACCTGATGGTGGGCGAAGATATGGTCTACGGTGAAACACGCTTGCCTAGAAATAACCTTTTCACTTTTGACTTAAAGACTCCTAGATTGCAGCTATCAGGAAACAAAGACTCCGGTAGGGAATTCCACTTCTTAACTGTACGCATAAAAAAGTGTTCCCAAAACGTTTAGTGCGTAGGGGTGGGATGTCCACCATGTACCGATGACGCATCGCCGTACGTCTTGTAGTCCGAAACTGAAACAGGCTAGGTGAAATTAGATCGTGCAATTCCATCGCACTCTCCCCGAAATATGACCGATAAAAACCGACAAGCTGGCAACGCGGCGACGACTTGGTAATGATAAATTGGCAACCCCCCAAATGTCAGATTAGTCTCGAAATAAAAAATCAGAGATGATAAAAAAGTTACATTCTATTAGTGATAACGATTGACGAAAAGTCCAAAATGAGATCGACTTGCACTACCAAAATGTCACATGGTCAAACAGACAAATTTTGTGGTTTCCTTTAGTTGATAAAACGTCAATTATCTATCAACGAAAGTGTCTATGTATCACTGTCTAAAATTGCTATGGTGTGGCTAAAGCTGATATATAATTCAGATTCGCGATTTAAGAGCAATTATTGTGCAAAAATCGTTATCCTTTTGCTCTTGCAAGATACATAAGCTACGTGAGCTTGCCGATATATAAAGCAGTATCTCAAGGATGCTGGACAGCAGAGTCTCTAGACAAGTGGAATTTGATGTCAGCAAAGGCGGTAGTCAAAATGTCAAAATGTAAGGGATTTTTCGATATCGGTTGTCTGTCCTATACAATTTTACCTTTTTGCCAGGAGTTTTGGCAGGAACGTGATGGCGTCTATGTTGCTTATCTGTTTTATTTTCCTAAAATTGTGTTAAATTTAATATTAATAATGTAAAAATGGTGGTGTTTTGTTCTAATAATGTTAGTGAACGTGCACGAGTGTGGGAAAGTGAGACACAGCGGTAGAACATGAGTTTGTTCATGTTGTCGACATAACTCCGTGGAGGCTTTCAATAAAGTTACCGCCATTTTACTGGGGCCTAACTAGGACATTGGTCTAAAAACTAAAGAAACTAGAACTTCTAAACTCCTCAAATGATCGACACAAAAAGTACAAGATATTAATCAAAAATTAATTTGCAAAATCAATTATAGCCATGAGTCTTCACTACACGACACTGGCAGGAATTGTCTTCGGCAAATTGCCATAAAAAAAAACCTTTTTTGACAATCGCTATCGCCACGCTTTCGATGAAAGAATATCACTTGTCTACGGTCTCTGGATTCCTTTAAGTTTCACGTAACATACTTACATTAATACTGCCAGCTGACTTGTCATCACCGAAGCTGTCCGTGGAGTTATGGCTCTGACCGCTACTCGCACTCGAGGTCCTCTCCCTCGCGGCTCGGGCCCAAGACTCCAGCCGTTTGTGTGCGGCCCAAACGCCGGGCGGCCCCAACCCACTCATTGTCAGTTCTACACTGGTACCATCACTATTCACTTACGACTATTAGGCCGCTTACACACTTATGGACTAGGATTTATTACTGTTTATTTCGTTGTTTTTTATAGTATTTTTTTATTGGACTGGCTGGGTAATTGGATTATGATTACTGGCCGATGAAAATTAGGGCACGTGTATATGATTTCTTGGTTTAAGTACTAACCCTTGATTTCTGAATTAAGAATCTGATGTTAAATATTAGTAAATCTCTACCTTAGGCTGAAAATCTGTAAAATTTGGGGTTTATAATAGATTTTGACACGTTCTGAACTAAATGTTTGCCAATTTTGGCATTTAGGTAGAGATAGTTCAACTCGTCTTTGCACGCGGCGCTATGTGTGAGTAAGCATAGTGTGGATGGTTGTTTGTTCGGACGACGACTGCCGCGTCACTGCCATACAAATGCATAATGAACCATTACAAGCGAACGCACACATGGCGCCTCGCAATCAGATGAGTTGAACTATCTATACGCGAATATACCTACAGACGATAAACCTTAATGAACAAGAAAAATTTCAAAATTTAAAAAACCCCCCGACACATTTATCTTGCGAAAACATCCCGATTCAAACAGTAAAACGCCCATAAATTTTGAACGGCTGAACCGATTTTATTCAAACATAGCTAAGAACACTCTCGACACAATCACATATCAAACAAAAAAAAACAAAATCGGTTCATCCCTTGAGGCGCAATGATGCCACAGACAGATACACAGATACACAGCAACACAAGTCAAACTTATAACACCCCTCTTTTTCCGTCGGGGGTTAATTAAACCTGTATGAATAAGTGATCTATAATGCCTAAGTCCTAAAATAAGTCAAATAATCCTTTTCTAAAAAAAGTTTAAATGAAAATGATTAAAACAATTATCCCATTCCCCCCAAAAGGTGACAACCAAACAAAAGAAGCATGTGAATTAAAAACTCAAAAGAACCCACAAATTATCGCTAGTAAGCCGAACGAACAAAACGCAGTGTAAGAAAGCTTTATTACTTTAATTAAAAGCTATGACGGATCGCGTTTTGTTCACAGTAGCGCACTGTGCAGACCGCAAACTACGCGCTAGCTAGTACTTAGAGATAATTTATTGCAGTTACGAAGTGGCCTTCGATAATAAATGTGAGGAAGAAAAAACTACGTACCCATACAGGATGGTAACGGAAAGATATGATCTTGAAAAAACGGCCAAGTGCGTGTCGAACTTCACACATTTAGGGTTCCGTACTAAACCGCAAATTAAAATTGGTTGTAATAGGAAAAAATCGCGAATTTCAAAGATTTTTTTTTTGTAAAACATACGTAATAATTAAACATTATCACCAAATTTCAAGTTTATAGCTCAATGGGCAGTTCAAAATTAAAAAAAAATAAAAAAGTTTGGGTGGCTTCTCATTCCTTTGTTTTATAATATTTTTTTAAACAAAAATATACAGTATTTATCTAATCAACGAGCTCAAAACAACAATATACCACTCGATGGGGTAAGTCAATTTTCTTTTTCGCGCCCCCTTTTGCTGTATGGGCCCTTAAAACATTTATAATTATTTTTTGAAAATTTGTATGGCTTTGGGTCAGCGAGATGCTTATACTGTGCAAATTTGAAGACTAGCTTCAACCGTTTGGCTGTAAAACCTGTGTGACAGACGGCGGACAGACAGACTGACACGTGAGTGGCAGCAATAGGGATCCGTGGGGACACTTCGGTTACGGAACCCTAAAAACTGCTTCTGTCCATGTATATGAACAAATTTGGCCATGACAGTTGTAGTCAATTCTCAAAAATAAAAATTGCATCTCCCATACAAATTTTGTTCAGTCGACGAAATCTTTGTATGAAAAGACCAATTCTTTTTTGAGAATTGCCTATGAGTTCCTTTGAGAAAGTTGTTCATGGAGCAGTTTTACCCGACTGCAAGGAAAGATTTATGTTTTTCGCACGTATCTTGAATGTATGTTTGTAATATTCTTTATAACCTCATATGTTTCAATCCGCTAAACGAATTTATATAATTATGACACCGTTAGATACGTCATGACCGCCCAAGTGTTCTTAGATAGGTGAAATTAAAAAAAATAACACACATGGCGGATTTTGGGCGCCATATTGTGCGGTCCAAATTTCATCCAAATCCATCGTGTGAGGTATCAAAATTAAGGGTTTTAAGAGGTGATTAATTAAAAATGTATGACACTTCTATGATTAAAAGTAATTCTCAAAAAAAAATGATAACTAAAAGTTATAAATAAAAAAGTTAATTTGAAAATAGAAAACCCGAAGCGGACTAACAAACTGTAAACAAGAAAAAAAACATACTGTACAGTCGGAGGATCAGGGGGTTAGCCTGTTCAATTCCTTATCATTCAAGCAGTCGGGATTTTCTTCTTCTTTTTTATTTGATCATACCTTTCCACTACTCCGTGTATTGAGGTAGTTTTATTTTTATGAAAGACTGCGCTTCGATCGATAGGGCAAGAGGTCAGTTCACCCGTGTGGAGTATTCAATAACTATGTGTTGTACGAGTAAATGGCAAATGACAAATTACATTTTGTAATTGTTTGTACGCTGTGAGTACCTGGGTAAAGACTTCAACAGACAGGACGGAATAGTGCGACAACCCGCTTTCATATAATTATACCGAAATTGTTCTACACTCAGAACAATATCTATGGAAACGCGTTGTCACATCTTTTTTTTCCATTGCCACATCGGACCTGTCTGCTGGAGCCTTTACAAAAAAATTATATAGACACACACAGAGCACAACTCAACTTAATAATTTAGTTAAAAGTAAATGATTAATTATACTTAACTTAAATTTTTGTAGTCAATTTGTTTAACCGTGTTTCTACAAATTTAATACTCAATCAGTTTTTATTGATGAATGAACTTCGCATTGAAATGTATTGAAAATTGAAACCCTCCAATCAAGTGTAAAAAGGGTTAAATACAGCACAGCTCTATCAAAAAGATTAATTGGAACATTGCTGATACTTATTTTAATTATTTCACAGCAGACAGCTTGCCGCCGACGTTACTGGGGTCGCAGACAGGCTTTGACCTGCGTGGGCGCTGGGCACCGTTCACATGATCAAACAGTAACGTGAATAGAAGGACAACTATGTTTGTAAACGCACCCACGATACAGGAAGAAATTTCTAGTGTGGGGCAACGTTTTTAAAAAAAAAAAAAACTCTATGCTGTACCTTTATCGCAGGCATAGTACGAATTGCACGAAAATATCGCGTGCGATTAGTGTTACAGGCGTTTAAGAAGGTTTTATTTGTGTTGAAGCATTTTTATGATATGACGTTAAGAAATTTAATGAGTGAACCTTCTTTCACAATCTTATTTAATACCCGTAGTAAGAGTTACTACGTATCGTAGTAATTCCACGACATTAAAGGTGGGTGTTTGTTTATTCCCCGCCTCTAATCAATGCGCGACCTCAAGCGAAAGCGTTTCGCGGAAAATCCATATTTCTCTCTACATTTCCACAGCGTACAACCACGGCAGACATTAATATCGAAAGTTAAAAAACAAATCCCAAGTTTTGATGGATTGGATGTACTGCCAGTAAATTAGAACTGCGAGATGGATTTTGTAATTCGATTTTTTTATCTGTGTACATAAAAACAGCTCAAGGACCAAGCTTTAGTAATTTAATACTCGTACGACAGTAGGTACAAAGTGACAGACTCGCTTCGATACAACTCTTGTGAACTATATTGATTTCACATTGACATTTTGTGAACGTAATAGCTCCCCGTCTCGTGTAATTGCTTTTCTTTACTTATTTAGTAAAGGTTTATTCAAGGACATCAATCAACTTTGGCCCCGTGTTGGGTGCCAGAAATAGAATTTATGAGCTAACGAGTTCCACATCCACTTATCATTCAGTAAACATTACCACAAATAATTAAAAGCGTCTCTCTCAGCACACGCAATAGGAAGATGTTTCTACGGTATCTTAAATCCAATTATTCTCTGACAGTATTTTAATTACTTTCAGCGAATGCGAGGTCTTCGTACCCGATGTACGAAACGAGCAATACTCGCATCCTTTTACGTACGTAGTGGAATTGCCATAACAAAAATTAAAATTGGAACTTTTTAATTTGAAAAAAGAAGGCGAGAGACTTGTGAAAGAGGTTTGTTCATACATGGCTAAAGCGAATGGCCGTGATAAAACCTGGGGTAAGATTATGAACTAACTGTTGCGCCTGTACCGCTCCCTTGAGGGGTATAATCGCGAAGATTGCGTATTTATTTAAATTTTCGAGTTGCTGATGCTGTGATTACGTTTCAAGTATGAATGAATTTGCGGTGGAGGGTTTCGAAGGATTAATTTGATGGTTTTGTTGAGTTTTCTTTTGATTTAAGAATTTTGGGATAGGTTTTTGATTAAATCTTAGTGACTAAGCTATAAGTGATTAACTTTATGCATTGTGTTATTAATTACTAGGTTTGGCTAGTAGTTATGATTTTTTTAACCGAATTTCATCTTCTGCTGTCTACGTTTTAAATTATTTAAGAAAAACAAACACCAAAGTTTACAGAGCAGCATGCACTAAGTAAATATGTAAATTTCTATTAATATGTAAATATGCGCAGACTCGCGACCGAACACGAACAAATTTTACAAATTATTATAACAACATGGAGAATTTATGATAACAACATGGTTCAGGCTTAAAAACGTTCAAAAGATTCGAACGTGAATTTTTTGACAACGTAAAGCGTAAAACACCAAAATAAATATTTAAATAACAAATACACGCGTTGCACTAAGTTTTAAACCCAGCAAAAATAAAAATAAACTACATTCTCTACCTAAAACACGATTTGAGCACTGTACAATTAAGTTGAAGAAAACCACAAGTTTTTTTTAAACACGTATAACTAATTAGAGGTGTGCTATACAGTCTGTTGTCACTTATGACTAGGGTTGTCGGGGAGCGGTCGGCGCGGCTGACGGCTCGCGCACACTGCCTCCGCCCGGGCCAGTGTTGCCAGCCCTCAAGCATAGAATCACCAGCGCTCATAGCTACAACTTGTTTAGTCTGTATAGTTTCAAATGTACCCACCCGTGTAATGGGGGCTTTCGGGTCAGTGCGGATGTGCAGGATTTAGACTAATTGTTAGTCATTACGTGGACGTAGATGAGAGGAATTATTCAGTAGTAGGGGCACTCATGTGGGATCTTTTGTACGGCTTAGCTTTAGATAATAGGCAGTACTTTCTGTTGCAAGGATTTAATTAAAGCCTATTAAAGTGGTGTTCTGCTAGATAGAGAATTGCTGTTTGGTCGTTAAGGTTCCCCTAGTCATCGACGCGAACTTTTTGTGCGCGGGGTTAAAATGCATGCTGTCTCATCCAACAACACGTGCGAAAGAGATTGATGCTGTGATGAGCAGTAAGAAGCTAGTCCCCGTACGAATTAGCACTTTTGCAAATTAGTAGCAAAATGGATGATGATTTAGGACGAAAACGAGTGCGTGAAATTTTATGAACAGACCTTTGGGAGATATCATGAAAAAACTACTAAATGTATATTTTCAAAATAAAATTATTTGCATTGTTGAATTACTAATCTATTCCTGTATGGAGGCCGTTTTGCAATTGTCCTTCTTCTTATGGTATTTATTTCCGTAAATAAGGGTAAATTGCAAAACAAGTAAAAAAAAAAACTAAAAGCTATCGCCCTGTTTCACCACTCTCATCACCACTGCTCTCAAAATGTGAAAAAAAACATTGTGAGGAAACCGCCACGACCTAGAACCCAAAATTCGAAGACATGTGACATCCACCAACCCGCACTGGGCCCGCGTGGTGGATTACGGGCCATTCTCTCTCACAGAGAGTGACCTGTGTGTGTAACACATTGCGACGAAAGAAAAAACAGTAAATAGTTGGTTACTGGTTTCAACACGATACTTAAATCCCAAACCAGAACTCCCAAAATATTAGGGACACCCCGCATTTCTGGCAACACAGGGCGGTGGCGCATTTCACCCGCGTCACTTTCTCGAGCTTCAAGCAACAGGTAAGCTCCGTAGACTCATACTTCGAACATCTATCGTTCGGATCAGAAGTCGCAAAGACATACCTTGTCTACCAACACAATGCCTTTTTAACAGCCTTAATTGGTCAGAGGGCACTTGAGACGCAATCGATAGTAGGCATCGATTATGTCAAACTGGTTTAACTTAGTTTTGGGGGTACTAGGAAAAGGGGTTGTTTGTGAGTAATGAAGAGGGGTTATTGAATTAAATTGGGGTTTTAAGTGGTTGGGATAAGATGGGAGGTTGCTTTTTATTGACGCTTATGAGTTGGATAGCTGGTTTCGATTCGGTCTAGACAGAAGGTTTGCTAATACTTGTGGACGTACTGCGTTGTGTAGCCTGTGTAGGTACTGTCATAAAGGACAATTAAATTATTACTTATCTACGATTACCAATTTTGTAAAGATTGGAATTATAATATCATCTTCATAATCAAAGATAAGCAAATTAATAATTAATTAAGCACAAGCTTAATTATTCGGATTTATTGATTGATCAAAACTTTTGGACATTCAAGAGTTATATTTTTTGTTTAAACTGTTCGAATTCCGTTAAAGAATGTTATTAATTTTCTGCTTGAAATATTCGGGAAAACTCCAGTACCTAAGTACCAAAAGTCTTGTAAATTTCACCAAAATTAAGTATTAACAAAAAATGTTACGTCGAATAAATTCAAGTTAAAGTTTAAATAATAATATTATTTGAGAACAAAAAGTGATTATGAAAGAAAATCCCAAAGAACTAAATCCAAGAGTAATAACTGTTTACCCCGAGGAAACTGTTAACTGCTTTGTGGGGATAAAAACCGTAAAGAAGTTTAACTAAAGTTAAACTGCCCGTAAAAGTAATATTTGTTTGCGAGAAGTATGTTCTTTGAGGACTATAGCTGGGGGCGTTGCGGGTAGAATATACGTACAGTAAACCGCTTGTTTGTGGTAACACTTAGGGCCGATTACACCAATGTTCACTAATTGCGATAAGGCATTCTGATTGGTTGAGACCGCTAGGAAACTACCCATCAGAACGCTGTTTTTGCATAAACTGAGTTTAGTTTAACTAAACGCGATTAGTTTCATTGGTGAAATCGGCCCTTAGATTTTGAGCTGGCCTAGCGCAGTCTGGAGTTTCAGTAGAGTTACGAAGCCAGCTTACACTGGTTTTGTGACCACTGACGTGCGGTGAACTGTACAAAAACCTATGTAGGTAAACGTTGGTCATTTCATGGTGATTGATATGACTTAGCTGAATGTTGATTTACCACCAAACCGCACTGAGCCGGCGTGGTGGATTATGGCCCAATCCCTCTCATAGAGAAAAGGCCTGTGTCTCAACAGTGGGAACATTACACTGATAATGAAATGTTGATTTTAAAGATGTGAAAAAAAGCATTATAGGTATGGCATTTCGATTTTGTCAGACCACGGGACGACACCAGAGCGTCAAGTCTTTACACGGTCGTATTAGATCAGGCTAGCTAAACAGCCAGACAGGTTCAGCTTCAACTGAAACTCAACATTACTCATGTAAAACCCATCGGAAGATTCAGACACAGTTCAATCCCCACAGAACTGGACATCTCAAATAGCATAACTGTTAAATCTCCAACCTCGCGTCAGGGTATCAACAGGGTCGGGCAGAACCCTCTCTTTGCTTGCTCTCTATCAACCTTCAAGAAAGATTTAACCACAGGCAAAAATTTTGATTTAAATCTCAGCTTATTATATCAATTTCCCCGATCTGGTAATGAAAAGCCAAAATATAATAGGTACTGGATTCACTGACCTCGTAGATTTAATTGTAATCCATAATTTGATACTGATGAAATTTTGATGAAACCACACGCGAATTAAATCATTATCAATTTACTGGATAGTTTCCGAATTGACGTATTTTAACCGCAATCCGATTGTCCGAAAGGCCAATATCCGTGATTCACTGACTTCCTA
Source organism: Orthosia cruda (assembly GCA_964057195.1). Taxonomy (NCBI): domain Eukaryota; kingdom Metazoa; phylum Arthropoda; class Insecta; order Lepidoptera; family Noctuidae; genus Orthosia; species Orthosia cruda. Next base: position 24,851,105 of record OZ059838.1, read on the forward strand.
AAAAGTATTCAACGTTTTATATTTGACTTTGTGACAAACTTAAACGATATCGTATCCGCTTTTAGAATAGAATAGAAAACATTTATTCGATATAGACACAACACAACAACAACAATCACAAAGTAACAGAGAAGAATAGTAAACAAAAGTACAAACAAGGTTTAAGAATTATTGCGCCGGGCGTGGCCATACCGAAAGGGTTACCAACTCAGCATTTGCTTGGTGTCGGACACCTAGCGCTGATATTCATTTGGCACCCCACTAGTGACATACGGACGGACGGTTTCAAAATGCAGAAAAAAAAATAAGAAAGCGTAAGGTTCAGTATTTAATTCTATTCTTTGGATCGTATCGGTTAGTATGGAGCTCGTGGCTAAATGATAACAGCCGCACGATGCCAAGGTCGGTCCGTGGATGGGTCATCATTGGCCATCATTACATAGCGAGTTTTCTCCGTCCGGGAAAGCACGTTAAGCCATTGGTCCTGGCTGTCATTTGAAGATCTTTAACAGTCGTTACGGGTAGTCAGAAACCTGAAATCTGACACCAGTTTGGCCAGGGGGTACCGAGTTACGCAGTAACTGGGTTGTGGAGGTCAGATAGGCAGTCGCTCCATGTAAAACACTGGTACTCAGCTGAATCAGATAAGACTGGAAGCCGACCCCAACATAGATGGATAAATGCTTGGCAGATTGATTGGTCGTATCGGTAACCCAGTTACATGGTTTTGCAATCATATAGGCCATGGTTTTGTGAAAAATACTGTTATTTTGCTGCATCCGGATCAAAATCATAAGACATTTATTCAAATAAGACTGAGAGCCAGCATTCCAGCAACTATGTTATACTAGAAGAAACTACTAATTGAAATACAAGAGGGTGAGAAGCTAGGGTATGGCTGGTGGATATCACTGCTGGTGAGAACAGCATTACCTAAAAAGTGCCAAAAATAGCTTCTGCTGTACTCGTGGTGAAGTACCGTATAAAACAGAGCCCTAGCCAATCCGAGTCATTCACGTCCCCGTCGTTCTCCCTGGGAAATGCAGCAACAGCATCACCCCGAGTTGCAGCTGAGCTAATGGATGCAAGGCGAAGGGCGAATATTCTGCGCCTTAAAACAGAATCGTCTCACTAGGGAGGGTACCCGAAACCAAACGGAGCATTTCCGAAGGCTCAAAAGCGGCAGCCCCGCTATCGGATTAACGCACAGTGGGCTCTTCACTCGCTTGCACGACAACTATAGATTCCTGAAACTGAAGCAGTAAAAAGAAACCGGACCGACTTTTTACCGACGACTTTTGGCTAGAAATTACGGACACGAATTGCATTTTGGAATGTACGAACGATGAGCGAGGACAGTCGACTGGCCCAGGCAGAAGCAGTAATGCTAAGCTACAAGCTGCAGATTCTAGGTCTAAGCGAGTTGAGAAGAAACGGATTTGGTGAGCTGAGAACGTCCGGTGGCTTGACTTTGCTTGCTTTTGGTAAAGAAAGTGAGGAGGATATGCGCGAGTATGGCGTGGGACTCCTAATTTCTAATACAGCCAAGAAAAGCCTGGTCGACTGGAAACCGATCTCAGACCGGATCATTTACGACCGTTTTATCTCAAGAGCACGGAAGATCTCCATTGTACAGTGCTACACCCAAACCAATGCATCACCTGAGGATACCAAAGACGACTACTACAACGCCCTCAACGATACCCTAAGAAGCATAAAGAAGCAAGACATCGTCATCGTCATGGATGCAAAGGTTGGGAGTGTTAACACTAACCGCGAACGACATATGCACACGGTCTTGGAATATGCAATGACAATGGGGATTGATTTATCGAGTTTTGTCAGAACCACGACCTGTCCATCGGAGGCACATTGTTTATTCATGGTGACCACCACAAATACACCTGAACTTCACTCGACGGAATCACCAAGAACCAGAGTGACCTTATTGCCATCAGCTCCAAATGGCGTTCTTCATTGCTTGATGACCGCAACCTTAGGGACGCCGATATAGATAGTGACTATCATTTGGTAGTTGCTGAAGTTCGGTTTAAGGTAGCGGTAACCCGTGCGACTGTAGAACCCGGCAAAGTGAGACGAAGGTACGATAGGTCGATACGTCCTTGATAGGCTGTCGAAGGCCATTGGGCCTCTTCTGCGCGGGAAGTAGGCGGATTCGAGCCGCTCATGCACGGACCAGACCAACACTCTTCGTATCATTCTCGAGCAGGCAGCAGAATGGCAAAGGGAAATTTATCTTACTTTTGTCGACTCTTTTTGAAGTCGACAAATATTTTTTCTTTGTTACGTTGAACAGGTCCAGCATCTGGTCCCGCCTGTTGGACATTGGAGTGCCACCAAAAATAGTCCGCCTATTGGAGAGCATTTACAGAAAATATTCCGGCAAGGTGACTCACAAAAGCCTCATTTCGGAGGACATCGCAGTGCAAGCTGGTTTCCGCCAGGGCTGTCTTCTTTCGCCCCTCCTTTTTATAATCGTTTTCGACGGAATCATATTGCACATTTACGATAGCAGGCGTCGCGGGATGGAGTGGGAGACGTCTTGGAAGACCTGGATTATGCCGATGATCTATGCCTGCTGAGTCATACACACTTCGACATGTAAGCGAAACTGAACGACCTGCACCGGGAGACGGCAAAAACTGGGCTCAAAATTAACATTCAGAAGACCCAGGAAATGCGTACAGGTGTGAAGAATTCTACACCGATGTTAATCAGCAAAGAGGTTGTGGAACGCGTCCATAAATTCACGTACCTCTGGAGCGTAGTGTCAGAGACTGGAGGAATTGAAGAGGATATCACTTCACAGATCGCCAAAGCGCGAGCTACCTTCGCACAGCTGAGACCTGTGTGGCAATCGCGGAAACTGACCCAAAGGGTTAAACTCAAAATCTTCGGGTTCAATTACAAATCCGTGCTGCTCTACAGGTGCGAAACGTGAAAGGTAACAAAGGACATCTCACGCCAAATTCAGGTCTTCGTCAACCGATGTCTTCGTCGCATACTCAGAATTTACTAGCCCGAGATCATCTCTAATGTAGAACTGTTGGAGAGATGCCACGAGACCCCAATCGACCGCCAGATCAAGCGGTGTAAATGGAGTTGGAGTGGTCACACGCTCCGGAGGGATTCCGATCACATTCCTAAACAAGCCTTGGATTGGAACCCTCAAGGGAAGGGGAAGCAAGGCCGTCCCCTTCAATCTTGACGACGTAGCGTATTGGCTGAAGCGACGAGCATCGAAATGACGTGGAGCGAGGTGAAGCGCGAAGCTCAAGACCGGTCTCGATGAAAGACTACTCTGGAAGCCCTCTGCCCCAGCTAGGGGTCAGAGGATTTTAAGTCAATTGAAATACAAATACGTATTTGGTATTTGTAATTCAATTACTTCTTAAAAATGTAATTTGTAATTGGTATTTTGTAGTTAGTATTTCAAATATTTATGGCTTCAAAATACATTGGGACATAAATACATTTAGCGATATATTAATGGGTGCGTTCTGCAGAAAATTGCGCTCGATAGGTTTCGTAAGCAAAATGGCGACCGCGTATGTCAAATTGTCAAGTATCTTATCAATTGTCATTTTCATTACAAACGGGTATTATTACAAAATTTCTGTGTTATTATAAGTTTATTAGTACGAATGTCACGATGGATGATCGACTGTATTTTTTAATTTGTATTTTAAATAAAAATAGTGCAAATACTGTATTTTGTATTGCAAATACACGACTTACAAATATTTTGTATTTAGTGCGAAATGTGTGTTTGTGTTTGTATGCGAGATAGTATTTTGTTATTTGCATTTTAATTAAAGCAGTGCATGTATTTTGGCCAGCTCTGATAGAGCCTGTCTGTTAGACAGGAGCCTTTTTGGTCTCGCACGGGGTTATTTATTTAATTTTTTAATTATTGTTTTTGTTTGTGTTTTGCTTATCTCTTGTCTCCTGCGCGGGTCACAGTTTATTTTATTTTTTTCTTTCTTTCTCTGGAAGTCGACTCCAACACAGTTGAAAAAAAGGCTAGGTAGGTTGCTTATATTGCTTTCTCTGGCGGATCTTCCCAGTGGTTGATTGTACCTACCACTATTTTTCTTTAGAAAACATATCTGTCCAGCTCTGGAATAACAGCGGAGTCTTTAAAACAGGGGTCAATAACAGTAACCAACATATAAAACCTGAGCTAAAATCGGTATCTTTTATTCCATTCAAATAAACATGCATTGCTCGTGGCAACACGGAAATTGTCAATTTTCAACCGCCAAGTACTTATTCCGGGCGGCATTGAATTGCTACACAGCCACTTGAATGAATATTATTGTGATCGATTCTGTGCTTCATTGAAACAAGAATATACATTCTTGTATATACACCTATTATGTCCGTAACATTTTTTAGGCGACAAACAGTATACTAGAAATAATAAAGGATAATTTCATCTTTGTATCAAATCACGTAGATTAGGGATCCGAATCATACTTTGAAACAGTCTGACGAGCACTTTCGACCATCCAAGAACTGGCAGACAAGATTTTTCTGTAACTACCAATATGGTGCTATTTGATGCTACAAGTATCAAACGACGTAAGTGCCATTGTACGAGCTACGCTGTACATTGACCCTAACTAATACGTCCTACTTACAGTGAAACGTTGCAGTTTGTTTAGCTCAACATTAATTGTACATTATTACATTATAATATGTTATTTTTAGTAGCAATAAAACCTTTATATCAATCGGTTGTTTACTCATTCATCATAACAGTTCAACATAACATTTTCACTGTTGGGAGTTACGCCCCAACATATGGTCCTTCGAGCAATTTAGTGTTGTGTAACTTACATCTTTTACGGTCGCGAATCGGTTGGACTGGTCTCTCAGAAGCGAGTCGCCCCAGTAACCAATTGAGAAGGCGCATACCGCAGAGGAGAAGGTTGCACAATACGAAGAACCAAGAGTGTGGAGCAACATTCAACGCTCGAAACAGAAGAGTTCATTTGAAGTCAACAAGAAAAACAACAAAACATCATGTCGGCAGCTGAGTTCTACCAGAAGCAGAACGAACTCTACGACGGCATAAAGAAGATCGGTATAAATATCAAGAAGGATCGTTGGGACAGAAAGAACGCTGACTACTTCAAACGCCGTAAGGCAATGCTGGAAAACTTGTGGTCAGAATTTCAGTTCAATCACGACCCACGGAACAAAGTGTAAGTCATCCGTACTTTAGTAATGACTGCTATAACATAACTCTGCAGTGCTACAATGAAGTAAAGGAGCTTATTCTGCAACAACACCAACAACTTACGACTCTCACTCGTTCTCCGAGGGAGCAGTCGGTACAACCAAAAACATTGGGAAGTGCCAACCAACAAACAGGGGAAGGTACTTCGGAACAAGCAAAACAGGAACAAGAAGCCCAGGAGAGTGAGGCAGAACAAGCTGGCAATCAAGACGAACAAAACAGAGAACCATCTCCTCCTCCTCCTCGGCAAGATCAACAAAACACCGCGAAAAAGGACACGGGAACCAATAGCAAGCTGGACGATATGATGCGCAAACAGACCGCTAACTTCAAAGCCTTCATGAGAGCAGTCGCGAACATACACGTGGAGTTCCTGTCTGAAAAATGGGAGTTTCAAGACGCTCTGCAAACACTGCAAACACGCTGGTCGGCTATTGACAACCTTCACTGGGAGATAGAGTATGAAACCAACGGAGAGAAGAATGCAGTGTATGAAGAACGCTACACCAGGTATGAAAACCAGTTCCAGGAACTAAAAAAGGCTTTGAATACCAAAATGTGGTCAAACTCAAACTCATCGGGAGAAAACAACACCGAAATTAGAGATACCAGTCTTCAATGGTAACTACAACCAGTGGATCCCATTTAAAGACCTTTTTACGGAAGCAATACACAACAACAATTCCCTCTCATCTGCTCAGAAGATGCAGTTTCTGAAGAGTAAGGTGCAAGGAGAAGCGGAACGCTTGATTCAACATCTACAGATAAGTTCGGATAACTACCTGGTGTGTTGGGATATCCTCAATCACCGATATAATAATGAAAAACTTATATTCACATCGCACATCAACATGCTGTTCAATTTACCAAACATGCAACAACAGACAGTGGCCCAAATAAAGAAAATCCATGACGTCAGCATAGAATGCCTACATGCGATAAAGAATTTAGGAGTGAATATCGACACCTGGGATCCGATAATTGTACATATATTATCGCAAAAATTAGACGCTGACACACACTCAGAGTACAACGAATCGCTGAAGAACTGCCGAAAGCTGCCAATACTGAAAGATCTGCTAGATTTCCTAGAAGGGAAGTTTACATCATTGGAAGCATCGCGCCGCAAACAAGAAAACAATCAAAAACCAAATACCTCATCGAGTCAACATCAAAATACTTTGTACTCTAAAAAACAATACAGCAGTAATCAAGCAACTAGCAACAAGAAAATTACGAAATCGTTCCATGCGTCAACATTCCGATGCCCCCTTTGCGATGACGAACATGGCATGTACAATTGTGCAAGGTTTTTAGAAATGCCGAATCACTTAAAACTTAGCACAGTAAATAAAATGAACATTTGTGTAAATTGTCTGTTCAGCCATAACGGAAAGAAATGTACGTCAGCTTACCGATGTCGCAAGTGCTCGGGTCAACATAATACATTGCTACACGATGCATGTATTACGAACAAAACGGAAAAACAAACAAATTCTTCCCATGTATCAAAGGATGATGATACTTCGGAGATACTACTAGCGACAGCTGTAGTAAACATAGAAACAGCCGATGGGACCCCAATCAAGTTGCGAGCCCTCATCGATCAAGGTTCTCAGATATCTTTGATCACCGAACATGCTGCTCAACTTCTAGGAGTTAAGCGCGAGAGATGCAAAGGAGTCATCTTTGGAGTTGGACAGAAGGAAAACCACTGCAAAGGAATGACAACAATTACTTGCAGTTCTGTCTACAACGACTTCAAGTTCCAAACGACTCTCATCATTATGAATAACTTGATTAAGAACCTGCCGAATAAGACCTTTGCAAAACCATCTTGGTCCCACATACAGAACATCCATTTAGCAGATCCGGAGTTCCATAACAGCCGTCAGGTGGATTTACTATTTGGAGCAGACATTTATTCGCAAATCATGCTAGGAGGCATAATAAAGGGCGATGACACCACTCAACCTATCGCACAACAAACCTACCTAGGTTGGCTTCTATGCGGAAATGTCAAAACTTTCCACTGCAATGTGGTCATAAACAATCTTGAAGATATCAAACAGTTCTGGGAAACCGAAGACATCACCGATCAATCCAATTTATCGGTGGAAAATGAAACATGCATTGAATACTACACCAACACTACGCAACGCCTGGAGAATGGGAAATACGAAGTCAGACTGCCGATGAAGAAAGAACTTGAGAGCAGACTGGGTTCGTCCAAACCAATGGCTGTAGCCCAATTCAAAATATAGAAAGAAAGTTGGAAAAACAAACACACCTGGCAAAGGCCTATAAAGACTTCATGGCTGAATATATTGATCTAGGTCATATGAAGCAATCAACAGTTAGCAACAAAACACTCGAGTGTTACTTACCTCACCACGGCGTGCAACGCGCTGAATCAACAACAACAAAGTACAGAGTGGTGTTCAATGCGTCAGCAAAAACGTCAACGGGATGCAGTTTGAACGACCTCATGTACAAAGGTCCCAATCTTCAACAGGACCTACAAACATTACTGATGAAATGGAGGCAATACAAATATGCGTTTACAGCGGACATTGAGAAGATGTTTCGTGCTATTTGGGTAGCCCCTGAAGACCAACAACTGCAACAAATTGTATGGCGAGAATCACTGGGACAACCTATCCGCTCATACCAATTAACAACCGTAACATACGGAACCAAGGCAGCGCCGTTCCTAGCTATGATGACGCTCAGGAGACTGGCGGCAGATGAACATGAACAGTTCCCGGAGGCTTCAAAGGTGCTGGAAGAATCATTCTACATGGATGACCTCGTTCACGGGACACATACAATCGAACAAGGAAAGCAATTGATCGCGGATCTGAAACAGTTACTGAAAAATGGAGGGTTTAACCTCAGAAAATGGTCAGCAAACAATCAAGAACTTTTGGAAGATATCTCCGAACAACACAACGATAAGATTGTCTTCAACTTCAAAACAGAAAATACACAAAAAACGTTAGGCCTGTGCTGGAATTCAAGAGAGGACAAATTCACCTTTCTATGCACAATTTCTGACGTAAACAAGAAACAAACAAAACGAAGCCTACTTGCCGAAATATCCAAACTATTTGACCCACTCGGCTGGCTGGCCCCCGTGTCAACAAAATTGAAATTATTATTTCAAAAACTGTGGGATGGCAACTTACATTGGGACGACGAAGTGTCCGATAACATACATGTGGAGTGGTGCAAGATACAAGCCGATATAAGAGCGATAAACGAATGCGAAATACCTAGATGGCTTAAGTGTGGCGGAAAGCAGACAATGGAGCTACATGGGTTTAGCGACGCCTCCCTGGATGCCTATGCCTGCGTCATCTATGCACGAGTCCAGTCATCAACAATACTGGTCGCTGCAAAGTCAAAGATTGTACCACACCGAAAATCAACAACATTGCCTAGACTGGAATTGAATGGAGCGCACCTTCTATCACAACTAATGCGCAAAGTCAAACAGTCATTGAATCTATATGAAGTACACGTCTACGGCTGGACTGATTCCATGGTGGTCCTGGGTTGGTTACAAGGAGACCCATCCCGCTGGAAAGCATACGTAGAAAACAGAGTACGAAGTATTACTGACGTCATACCACGATCATCGTGGAACTACGTTAATACAAAGGAAAATCCCGCTGACGCCGCAAGCAGAGGCCAATACGCTAGTCAGCTGAAAGAAAATCAATTATGGTGGCATGGACCTACATGGCTACCATTGCTTAAAACAAAGAACATAGAAAAACACAATTATAACACGGACCAAGAAGAAAAAACAGTCCGGAAACAAGCCAATGTATCCCAACATTCTCAACACATCATAGAAAATACGAGCATTGTGGAAACATTATTGCAAAATCATAGCTCTATCGAACATATTATTCGCATTGTCGCATGGATACTCAGAGCATTGAACCCGAAAAGGCGACAGCTACCGAGATACCTGACGTTGCACGAATTGAATAACGCAATAAAGGTGCTCATAAAACAAACTCAACAAAAATCATTTGACACAGATCTTTGTCATTTAAAGAAAAATAACAGGGTGCAGGCTAACAGTAAAATAAAAGACCTCACTCCGTTCATTGATCATCAAGACATCCTACGAGTGGGAGGAAGATTGAAAAACGCATCGCTAACCGAAAACATGAAACATCCGATGATCATTCCACACGACAGTCGATTGACACATCTTCTCATCGACCAAGCTCATCGAATGACGTTTCACGGCGGCCCGAGACTCACTCTATCACACCTACGGGAGAAGTACTGGATCGTCGGTGGGAACCGAACAACCAAGATGCAAATCAGAAAATGCGTGACGTGCCGCAAGAACAACCCAACAAAAGAACACCAACTGATGGGTAATCTACCAAGCGCAAGAGCAAATCAAGCGCCGCCCTTTTACCATACTGGGGTAGATCACACTGGATTTGTGGACGTCAAAATGAACAAAGGCCGAGGAGCAAGAACAACAAAGGGCTACATAGCAGTCTTTATATGCATGGTGACCAAAGCCGTGCATATCGAACTGGTGTCAGACCTCACCAGTTCAGCATTTTTGGCAGCCCTCAACAGAATGGCAGCAAGAAGAGGCGCCCCTCGTCACTTATACAGCGACAACGGGACAAACTTTGTCGGAGCAAACCGACAACTCGTAGAACAATACGAGGAAATTGAACAAACATACAAAAGCATCCAACTACAACAGGAAATCGCGGAGATGACAATTGAGTGGCATTTTAATGCCCCCGCTTGGCCATCAGCGGGAGGTTTGTGGGAACGAGCAGTCAGAAGCCTAAAACACCACTTGAAACGAGTAGTAGGAGAACAAAAACTAACATTTGAAGAGTTTTCCACAATCCTAACAAAACTGGAAGCCTGCTTGAACTCCAGACCTCTGTGTCCACTAAGTGAAAACACAGACGATCTAGACTGTCTGACGCCAGCACACTTTTTATCGGGTAGATCGGGGCTGACAGTCATAGAAACAATGGAAGATGCAAGAACAAGATGGGAACTAACAAGAAAGATCTTCGCAGAAATCTGGAAACGATGGAGGAACGAATATTTGTGCCAGCTATCAGCCAGATCAAAGTGGCAGGAACCACGGAAAAATCTGAAGATAGGCGATCTGGTGGTAATCCATGAAGATCATGTACCAGCCGGGAAATGGCTCATGGGGAGAATAACAGAACTTCACCCTGGGAATGATGGATACGTTCGGGTCGTTAGCCTAAAAACAAGAAACGGGCATATGAAGAGGCCTGTCACAAAACTATCCGTCTTGCCTATCAACAGTGACGAAAATGTCGAACAACAAAACACAACAAAAACAAATGAAAATGAGTCATACCTACAGGCTAACAGCGAGTCGCAAAGTTCACGACGATGCAAAACAACAAACAGAAAAATAAACTTCATCGGATTGGTCATGGCACTGCTGTATTTGCTAAATCCCGTCGCGGCCGCTAACACAACAAACATCGTCGAGCTTCAACAAGGCCTTTACTTTGACAAAGTAACCAATATGCAGCTTATACGCGGCGAGTGGAAGATTATCGTGTACTATGACGTCAAGCCCTACTGGCATGGTATAGCAATATCTAGCAAATTCACCAATCATCTAGAAACCATCTGCGAGAAAATAAAACAGAAAACACAATGTAACGTAATTTTAACACAACTAAAGCACTCGACCGACGAAATAGGACACTACAACCATATGTTGCTGAATCCGCAAGGCCGAGTGAATACGAGAAACAAACGCGGGCTTATCAACGGTGTCGGTTCCATCGCGCGCTCCCTGTTCGGAGTATTAGATGATGACTTCGCGAAACAATATCAAGAAGACATTGACCTGGTCAAGGCCAACGAGAAACACCTGGCACTGTTGTTAAGAAATCAAACATCCGTGATCGAAGCAGAATATAATTTACTGAAGAGGTCGGAAGATGCAGTTTAAAAACAGTACAAAATGTTTAACCAACATTTGCTAAACCTTGAAAGGTTTACGAACAACCTCCAGAAGGAACTGAATTCCCAAGAACAGTCTATTGAATTTGTGATGTCAGCTATTACGGCAAATAGCTTAATTGAGCATCTCAGAAACGTCCAAGAGACCCTCATAGACACGGTAACAAACATATATAACGGCAAGATGAACCTACACCTCATCGCACCGGAACAGCTTCGGGACGAATTGAACAAAATCTCGGGTCAATTATCCAAGGATTTGGTCCTACCCATCACCAACATTCAAACAGAGTTATTTCACCTGTATCATCTCTTACAAGTAAAGGCGAAAATGACCGAACGATACCTTATAATCGAGGTAAAGGTACCCCTAATCAGCAGAGATAACTTCGAGATCTACCGAACAATACCAGTACCGAAAAATAATGACGTGGATATGGTCACCCTAATACCTATTGCTGAAATGTTAGCAATAAACATTCAAAAGGACTCCTACATACCAATGACGGAATCCGAAATTCATCAATGCATGCAACATGACGCGACAACCCAATTGTGTCCACTACAGAAACCAGTATACCGCATGAAGTCGGACGAGAGCCTTTGCATAAAGGACAAGGAATCTCTTCACTGCGAAACAAAACATGAAACCTGCCGAGACAAGTGGTTGGAATTAAACAATGCAAATAATTTCCTCTATTTTTGCTGTCAACAATGCAAAATACGTATTATTTGTGGGCATCAAGTTTCAACGCAGCTGCTACACAAGGCCGGAGTCATAACACTCAATGACGATTGCATAATTAGTAGTGAAACTTTTGCTGTTTATCCCCAAAGGCAACAAATGAACAAAATTCAAGCCCAAGTCGACGCAGGTCCAGCAGAAATTCCTTCAATCAACAATATCATAAACTTACCTGTACCGGTTCTGAATCATCTTCACGAGAATGAGACGGTAACAGAGCAGAGAGTATTACTGCAAGAGCTTGGCAAACAAGTAGAACAAATGAAAGCCGCAACATCAGAAGACATCATGTCAGATCATGCAACACACCATGATATCCACCAATACGTTGTCATCTACCTATTGGCTGCCGCCGCAACATTTGCGGGTGTAATATACGCTTACAACCGCCTACGCAAACATTGGGCAAGTCAAAAGAAACCAGAAGCTCCATCTATTCCCAATCCGATGCCCCGAAGAAGGTCGACAGCGAGCATCGTGGACAACGCCTTATTTGACGTCACAGAAAACATCAACGCAGCGCACTTATCGAGTGCACGTACACTCAATAAAGCAACGTCGCCTATTGCGCGTTGTGAGTTACCGTAATAAATTATGAAATTGTTTGTATTTACATTTTTACGTTTTATAATCTAACTTGATTTTGAACAATTTCGATGTACATTTAAGTTAACTTTGTGAGTGGGCAATATGTACGAGCTACGCTGTACATTGACCCTAACTAATACGTCCTACTTACAGTGAAACGTTGCAGTTTGTTTAGCTCAACATTAATTGTACATTATTACATTATAATATGTTATTTTTAGTAGCAATAAAACCTTTATATCAATCGGTTGTTTACTCATTCATCATAACAGTTCAACATAACATTTTCACTGTTGGGAGTTACGCCCCAACAGCCATTTACTTTTTTCATCGAAAGTGGTATATTTTTATACTTTCGGCCAATTTAAATTTTCCACCGTTTTATCGAAATTTGGCATCACTTTTATGAACATGTGCCAATGGGGCTTATCTTAGTATCAAATTACGTAGCGGATCTTGCGGTCGCAGCTCGTACTAAAAGCGATATAGGTATGAAATAATTTTGATACGTGTCATATCATATTTTTATCCAAATCTCAGCATATTATTATCAATTTCACCGATCTGGTAATGAAAAGCCAACATATAATAGGACTGGATTCACTGACCTCGTAGATTTAATTGTATTCCATAATTTGATACTGATGAAATTTTGTTGAAACCACACGCGAATTAAATCATTATCAATTTACTGGATAGTTTCCAAAATTGCGGTTAAAATACGTCAATATTTTAACCGCAATTTGATTGTTCGAAAGGCCAATATCCGTGGTACACTGACTTCCTAAAATGTATTCAACGTTTAAAGTTCGACTTTGTGACAAACTTTTAAAGCGATAAGGCCGCCCGTTGTATATTTTTTAGTTTTAAGTTTCTTTTGTTCCTGTGTTTTCTGGTGTACAATAAAGCATACATAAATAAATAAACTTTTAAACGATTACTTATCCACTTTTCTTAAAATTCAGAAAAAAATTAAGAAACCGTAAGGTTCAGTATTTAATTCTCTTCTTTGGGTCGTATCGGCAAGTACCGCTCGTGGCTAAATATTAACAGCCGCACGATGCCGAGGTCGATCAGTGGATGGGCGACCATCTTCACATAGCTATTTTACTCTGTCCGGGAAAACACACACAAATTGTACACTGGACTACTTCTCTTCTTCCTTTTGTACACTCTCTCTATCAATCTAAGGTTTGCTGGCAGAAAACTCCTCTTTGAGTTAAGCTCGCCTTTGTAGATCTACTTTATAATAACTCTATGTTGTATGTGTAATTTTTGTGTACAATAGAGAATAAAGCCGTTGATCCCGGCTATAGTTTGCAGATTTTTGACAGTTCGTTACGGGTAGTCAGAAGCCTGAAATCTGACACCAGTTAGGCTAAGGGGTACCGAGTTACACAGTAACTGGGTTGTGAAGTTCAGATAGGCAGCCGCTCCATGTACAACACTGGTACTCAGCTGAATCCGATAAAACTGGAAGCCGACCCCAACATAGATGGAAAAATGCTAGGCAAATTGATTAGGTCGTAACGGTAACCCAGTTACAGGATTTTGCAATTATTTAGGCCATCTTTTTATGTAAAATACTGTTATTTAGTTGCATCCGAATCAAAATCAAAAGACATTTATTCAAATAAGGCTGAGAGTCAGCACTCCAGGAACTATGTTATAATGGAAGAAGGGTATTTATTACATGTAATTGAAATACTGCCCGTATTTGAATTACATGTAATTAAAATAAGTAATTGAAATACAAATACGTATTTGGTATTTGTACTTCAATTACTTCTAAAATTTAATTTGTAGTTGGTATTTCAAATAGTTACCTGACGCTAAGGTATTTTGTTGTTTCCTAATGTTTCAAATAAGGCTTCAAAAAAAATTGGAACTTAAAAAAAAATAGCAATATATTAATGGTTGCGTTCTGCAGAAAATAGCGCTCGATAGCTTTTGTAAGCAAAATGGGGACGCGAAAGTCAAATTCTCAAGTATCTTATCAATTGTCGTTTTCATTTCAAACGGTTATTTTTACAAAACTTCTCTGTATTAATTAAGTTTATTATTACGAGTGTCACGATGGATGATCGACTGTATTTTTTAATTTGTATTTTAAATGAAAATACAGTATTTTGTATTTTATATTTCAAATACAGGACTTACAAATAATTTTTATTTCGTATATATGCGTTATTTACATTTTAATTAAAGCAAAGCATTATTTTGCCCAGCTCTTGAAGTCGACTCCAACATTGTTAATAAAAAGGAAGGGGAAAAAAATTACAGAGTTAGGTACGCAGTTTTTAAGCACTAATCTAAATCTTATATCTATAAGATAAGATGACGAATTCTAAAATATTGATTATACAGACATGAGAATAAGCATAAAACAAGAACTTACCACGGTCAATCAAAGAATTAAACGTGAGCTTATTTAAGAAACAACTAAAATATTTACTGGTGAACAAAGCATATTACAGTATTTCTGAATTTTAACAGACAAAAATCTAATGTCAGAATGAATGCTAATGAAATACACGACTGTTTGTGCCTACAAATAAATTTTGTATATTGACATTAGTATTGTATATTGATACCGGTATTGTATATTGACATTATAATTGTATATTGATATTTGAATTGTATATTGACATTAGAATTGTATATTGACATTGGAATTGTATATTGACATTAGAATTGTATATTATCATTAATATTGTATATATTGTTAGAGTTAGAGTTAGGAGTTATATTGTCATTTTTTTTTAAGTTAGTATTTTAATTTTACTTTTTATTGACATTGATTTATATTGATATTTACATTGTTATTGATTTCATTAATTTGTATTATGCAATTTTTTATAATTGTTGTTTTATTGTCCAGACTTGTTTTATTTGATTATTGAGATTTAGCTGGCTTGATTTTTATTTTTAATTACTTTCTTGCAAACATTTGTACACCCTCTCGCATAACATAGCGTACTCTTTATTACCTGTATATACCAATTAGTTTACCTATGTTAAACAAATGAATAAATGACTTATGACTTAAGAACGACAATTGGTTTGATCCATAATACTCGTTTGGTTGGACCATCAATATTAAAGTTTACTACTAGATACTATTTGCTACTGGTTTCCTAGATCTGTTCTTCAGTCTAGTAAGCAACATAATAATTCAAAACCGTAAAGAAAAATAATGCTCTAAACTAATTAATAAATCAGTATACTGCCGCAGTAAAGTTTTCCACAAATCTATCATAATCATTTATAATTCATCCAACCGCTAGTTATTTGTTCGGGCGGCCATTTTGAGACATTCGATATGCCTTCCGGCCATATTATACGCAGATTTTATGGTTGAATTTTTTTCAATTTTACCCGAAACACGTGCAAAGAGTTATTCTTTTATGCTACAGTTAATTGGATCGGCAACGAAAGTTAACGGAAATTCCAATTGGTTTTGTATTGATTTTAACAACGTGATGTAACTGCGGCGTGTAATTACTTCCTATGAGGGCTCCTCGTGCCTTCCTGCCTTCAAATGTGACGGCACTTGAGTTCGTTGCGGAGTGCCCTTGGCAGTCAATCCTACTACCAACGATTGTGAGTAGCTAATCCCTCGACAAGGCATAAGCTTTTCTAGAGCTTGTGGAACGTAGTCGTACGAAAGAAGACGAATGAAATGATAAAGATATTGGAAACCGCGCAAAAATTAGATGGTACGAATGGTATGTCTTCGTGAAAACAGCCACTAAGAGTATGTAAATCTATGCCATGTATGCTGTTAGTATGGACCATTGTTATAATACCTTTCTGAGTAGTTTTAATTCTGTAGTATTCCTTGAACACTTTTTGTCGACAAAATAATGTTACGGACATAAAAGGTGTACTGTATTACAAGAAGGTATTTTTTTGTATCAATGAAGCACAAATCGATCACAATAATATTCATTCAAGTGGCTGTGTGGCAATTCAATGCCGTCCGGATATAAGTACTTGGCGGCTGAAAATTGTCAATTTCCGTGAAGCCACGTGCAGTGCATGGTTAAATATTTATTTGAATGGAATAAAAGATAGCGATTTTAGCTCAGGATTCATATGTTGGATACTGTTATTGTCCGCTGTTATACAAGACTTCGCTGTTATTGTTAGAGCTGGACAGAGATGTTTTCTAATGAAAATTAGTGTTAGGTACAATCAAGCGCTGGGAAGATCCGCCAGAGAAAGAAACACAACAAATCCAGCACTAGTAAAGCAGTAGCCAATAGTGGTAGTAAACTTAAGTATTGATGGTCCAACCTAAATGAGTATTATGGATCATACCAATTGTTGTTCTTGCTTTATGCTTATTCTCATGTGTGTATAATCAATCTTTTAGAATTTGTCATCTTATCTTATAGATATAAGGTTTAGATTAGTGCTTAAGAACTGCGTATCTAACTCTGTAAATAAAATATATTCCTGAAAGAACTTGATTAATGTGCACTCAGGCTCTTCCAACGCATTAACAGCTTACCATTGTGAGTATATTCCAAAGGAGTAAGATCCAATTCACGATTCTAATAGGGAATGCTTAATTCAGCTGTGTCCGGTAAAGGGAATGGTTAATTAAGAAACGTCCAAGTTTACTTTGGAAAGTAAGACTGTCTTGACAATATTTAAGCCGTTTTGGCTATTATTATTTAAGTAGGGGTGAATGTCCTTCTTAAGTTTAAGGTGAAGCAAAGGTAGACACCTTATACATTATTACACAGAGTTCTGAACAGTTTGGTCGTTTGCCTTGTCATATAATAAAGGTTGAAGGATGTTAAGTTAGATCACAAGCATTAAGTGAAAACGGATCAACCTCCATGAATAAAAGATTCTCTTGCCTTCGCTGCATGAGAAGAGGTCTTTGCCCAACAGGCTGGTACTGTAACGTAAAAACGCGAGTTCGGCTAAGCACTAACATTATCTATTTGATATCAATCTGTCCACAACTGAAGCTAAAGTATATCTCTAACCGACATTGCGAGGATGCCTCGCGAAGCCTTCCTTGCGGAGTGGAGACGCGTTTACCTCGTGATCAAATTTGAACGTTTCTTAATTTTTCGTGTCTCACGTGATTCGACTCACTGTCGGTAATTTGGCGGTGCTCAAAGGGCCTTCAGTGTGAGCTGTTCCGTTGCAAGGGACGCATGTGAATTGTTTCGCGGGCTCGCGTCATTGGAAGACAGAGAAGAACCATGGTCAAACGTATACGGATGCCTCGTAGGCTCGGCGTGGCTTGTGTTGACTGTATAGACGAAAGCTGAGCGCACCGCGAGGCTGCCTCTCGACGCTCAATGCGAACACCACATGAGCAGCCTTGCGTAGCAGCCTCGAAATGTCGATACCCAACTTAAAAATATTGACCATTATTTGTACAAAGGGAGCTACAGAAAGTCAGAGGCGCTATCTGGGATAGCAATTTATCTCACATAATAGCGCCGGAGGATACAAAAACATCTCGTTACAAGGTGCAAATTGCATCGAAGACTGAATAATGTACTGGTTCAAAGCAGATTCAGTATATTGAATAGATTTTATAGTTGAATGCGGTTTAAACCTTTTCCAAGTTTACTGATATTACAATAATGAGGTTCTATAAGATTTTCGTACCTAAGATCATAATCGAAAATAAAAATTCTTTTTATTATCATTATCATGTTTTTTTGCCAAAAGACGTTTGCTGTTGGACGAAGGCCAATCCAGAACCTATCGACCATTCGTTCTACGAGTCACAACTCGTCGGGCTATGCCAATTACTTTGCTTCTCCTGCAGATCGATTTATTTCGCAATTTGTTGAACTGAGTGGTGCCAATCCATCCGTCATGTTCGTGAACGGGCACCTTCAGTTGGGATTGGTCATAACTTAACTGCCTCGGCCCACAAACACATACACATGAACTATATCACGACAAAAGCCAGTATATCCCTGTGGCAGTGCAAGAGACTGCTGGGCAGGAATCGGGAGATCAGCCCCATGGTCACCCACTGGCTATACACCACAGTCATCCGACCAATCATTACATACGGCTCGCTGGTCTGGTGGCCCAGGACAGACCTCAGTACAGCCCAAAGAGATCTCGAAAAACTGCAGCGGTTTGCTTGTATTGCAATAACTAGCAGCATGAGAACTACACCCACGGCCGCCCTACAGGCAATGCTGGGGCTGCCACCTCTACATCTTATTGTGCGGGAGGACGCAGCCCTGGCCGCTTTTAGACTCCATCTATCAGGTACCCTAAATAAAGACTCAAGAATTAAGCACACACGCATAAAGGAGGAAGCGATCAAGCGAAAACATATGTTAGCGTCACCATGCGACAAAGCCCCAAAAATACACCACTTTCATAGGCACTACAACATAATACTTACTGAAGAACGATGTGACTACTCAGGTCCGAAAGAGATGAGAGTATACACTGACGGATCGAAGACGGACTCCGGTACCGGAGTCGGAGTCTTCTCACACGACCTAAATATAAATATATCCAGATCGCTAGGAGGGTTCAACACCGTCTACCAGGCGGAATGTGTGGGCATCATACTGGCGGTCCACGCCCTAGAAGCCAGGAGGGTTACGTACACTCACATACGTATACTCTCCGACAGTGCCTCAGTCCTCCAATCTTTACGGAAAAAATATATTACATCGAAATTAGTACAGAATGTCACACGCACTAGAACAATTAACCGTATCTAGTCGTAACGCGGTGACACTGCAATGGATAAAGGGACACAGCGGATCGTTGGGCAACGACGCGGCTGACGAGCTTGCGAGACGTGGATCCAGCACGGCGGTCTATGGACCCGAACCTGTTGTACCCATCTCCTTCAACCAAATACGCAGGTGGCTACAGGAATTCACCCAGGCACAGGCGGAAAATAGGTGGACCTCGGCACCAGGCTGTAGGCAGTCCAAAGAAGCTCTGCCATCTTTGGACAGTAGGCTTACCAGACGTTTGCTACGCCTGGACAGGAATGGCCTGCGCCTGGTGACGGGGACCATCACGAGACACTGCTCACTTAACAAACACTTCCACACAATAGGCATAACGGACAGTCCTCTATGCAGGGCATGCATGGAGACTGAGGAAACCGTTACGCATGTTCTCTTTGAATGCACAGGGGTCACCCAGATTAGAACACTAACCCTCGGGTAGCCCAGATCTTACACAGAAGTTCTAAGAAAACCAGGAGCCCTAATTGGCTTCTGGAGGGAGGTGGGCTGGTTGGAATAATCCACCCAACGGCCGCCATGGCCCACGCACAATGGTCCACTTAAAGGACTAAGTGCGGAAACCAGACCTAATAACATAGAACATAGAACTGCCTCGGCCTGCTTTTAATTACGTACTTATAATATTTTTAATTGTTTATTTTACTCGTCTTTTTACTTCGTTCTCACACTATGTATTTTTCCAACAAGAGATAGAAAAGAGTGTCCATGGTGTTTCTTGCACATTCTTCTCCTTAGAGACCTAGTGACGCTTGCGAATGTGCAACTACATAGATTCATATTTTGTTTGTCAATTCAAAAGTACCTATATAAGGTTAAGTTGAAATTAAAATATTTAGATTTTTCAGATTTGATCACAATTTTTTTTTTCTTTGCGCACCAATGCAACAACAACAAAATAGAATACTCGTTATCTAACTAATAGTAGAATTTGATCGAAACAAATGTAGCACGTTTAGGATGATAATTACCACACTGTCGGACATCTTCTTAGATCGCAGCCAAGGCCCTGTTATCACGATGTTTTGTAGATAATAATACTTCTCCATCTATCTACTTAGTGGATTAGTCTTATTGTTCTCCGCCAGTAAACTCCAATGTACCGGAGCGTCGAAGGGAATGTTTAATCGGCTCGCTCTGACGGAATACTTGATTCACTCGCCAATTCTATGGCTATACATCTTCGTTGGTACTATTCAAGTGTCAAACACTGGGGTAGGTTAATTATTATACGTCAACTTGTATGTCAAATTGAATAGAAGGGCCGGTAGAGGTTTCGAAGGTCGTACCAATTTGGGTGTGGAATAAAACGTTGCTGTGTAGGTAATAAGAGGGAGGCATGTCGAGTATGGTTGCCAGTCATAATTTAGAGTTAGGTGGCAATCATGGAGCTCATCTCTAGGTGACGTTGACTCTAAATGACATTGTAACATGACGTTTAGTAGAGGTGTAGGCGAGTATTAGAATTTGTGCAATACAAAGTTTTGAAGGCTAGACCTTTCTTTTGAAATGCAACTTATATATTCTGTAGGTACTAATTAACAAGACTCTATCCATAAGAAAAGTGTTATCACAACACAACACACACAAGCACAAGCTGTGTTATTAGCTCTTTCTACCCGTTGCCGTTATATTATAATACTAGCTTCTGCCAGCGGCTTCGCCCACGTGAAAAGTGTTTTACCATAAGGGAACATTATACCGGGATAAAAAGTAATATAAGAATATAATCTATCTATGTCACAAATTTTAACCAGATCCGTTCAGCCTTTCTAACGTGATTTAGTAACAAACATACATCATCCAAACTTTCACATTTATAATATTAATAATTGATTTAATAAAAAAAGTAAAAAGTACAGTAAAATGGTGATTAATTAAAGTAATTTCCCCACAGACCTGATCTCCAGGGATAAGTCTTGTCCCTCATCTCCGGCTTGCCTTTATAGGCCGGTTGGAGTCAACACTGAAGGGGAACAGAGCTCCCACCTCTCTCTTGCCTTAATTGGTTGGCTTGAGTGGAAATTCGCAAGAGTTTATGGGGGACGGGGGGGGGCCTTAATTGAGTGTGCAAGTCTTCCCCGCCTATTTTAAACCCGTGTAAACCAACATCGGTCAGGTAGAGGCCAATAGTCCTTCTATAGTTTTAGGTAAAAGATTCACGAAACCTTCCAAACCCATAGCCTAATGAGTTTTTTCTCCATATTCTACAATAGTCCTTTACAGCAGCAGCTATAGACTTATTATAATTATAATTGCCGGTTGGTGTCACATCCTACACGTCTAACAAGGCCTATGCGAGTTGGTTTCGGCCCCTGGTACGCCTTTCAAAGATCTATGACCCCAGGGTCCCGAGAATCTCAAAGAAAGATTTCCGAATTTCTAAAACTAAACAAAATGTGAGCACAAACCATCTCTATCTATTAGGTATGTTGGAATTAATTAACAAAGTAATGAGAAGAGCATTGCATGTTGTAAAACACTAAAAGCTTTCATTTGCACACTTAAAACTATGCTTCACCAACCTACAGCGCACACGGTGCACACCTCATATATTTGTCTTCCAGTCGAGTGGCGTTAGACCAAACTTTGTAAATTACTCGCCGTTCGGAAACTGCGGCTCCTCTTGTTTACGTACCTAACATGTGTTTGAGCAGATGTTCTCGACGTGACGAGCGCGTTTAGAAAACATTGGACCTTTCAACAGGTCAAGTTTTGTTGGTGGGAAAATAGAGCTTCATTTTCTGAAATGTTGGTTTTATGAGATAATAGTTTCTGCCAGCGGTATCGCTCGCGTGAGTGCCGAAAATTATTCCTTGGGGCCATATTCCCCCGATAAAATATATCCTATATACTGTTCCTAAAAAATTATCGCTTGGGACCAAATTCCACAGATAAAAAGTATCCTATAAGCTGTTCCGGACTATAATCTATCTCTGTACCAAATTTTATCCAAATCCGTGTAGCTGTTTGAGCCTGAAGAAGTAACAAACATACAAACACACACACACACTCACAAACTTTTGCCTTTATAATATTATAATGTGATTAGCTTCTGTCAGCAGTTTCGCCCGCGTATAAAGTGTTTTATCATCCCAATGGAACATATGCCCGGAATAAAAATAATTATATGTGCTATTCCTGACTATAATATATCTATGTGCCAAATTTCGTCCAGATCCGTTCAGCCGTTCTGGCGTGATTGAGTAACAAATACATCTCATACGGTATCTTTCGTAGGTACCATTTTTTTGCGTTATGGACACCGACTTCAAAAAATTAAGTTATTTTTCACTTTGTAGTTTTGTATTTGGAAGTCGGTAGTATTTTTTTGCAAAAAGTTTTTTATTTTTCACTTTTTAGTTGTACGTATCTAATAGGCAAGTTAGTTAGGGAACTATTTCGCCAGAATAGATTTCATGAAACTTGAACATAACCGGTGAAATGAGAGATCTGCTTACCCCTTAAGAGCGAACTGGCGTGATGTTATGTTATGAAATGTTATAAACAACAAACAGACATGCGATTGCAGCAATCCCGAGAGATTTGCCGTTATTTATTGAAGAGTTCTGTTGTATATCTCCGAAGTTCTTCATCAGATCTTCACCAAATTAAAATGAGACCAATTTCTAAATTATAGGTTATAAATTATTAAAAAAAAAAAAAATCCTTATGAAAATTGCAATAATGTAACACAAAGTAGCAAAAAATTTGCCTATAAAATTTTATTTGGTATTCATTATTTGGTAGTGTCAAGGGTAGGTACGTAGGTAGATAGCCAGTTGACGGGAGCGAAGCCGCGGAGGTCAGCTAGTATAAAATAAAGTCGCCGTCCGCGTCTTTCGACTTTTCGTCATTTTTGTTTCTCCGCTAATTCTTCTAAACCACGCAACGGAGTTTGATATGGTTTTTGTATATAATTTGCAGGCAGATCGCTAGTTAACGATATTTCTTTCAGAGATTCTAAAGGAACTCCACGAGCGATTGATGACTAATTATAGATTAGTAAACATTTTATTTTTGGAACTGGAAACCCGGTGATGGCACTATATGATGAAATCGAGTCAAGTTAATTAAAACAGCGGCAGCTGAGCGAAGCATTAACCGTTAACTACTGTGAATGTTACAACGAGAGATTATATCAAGAATATTACGAGTATTATCTTAAAGTATGCGTACTTAGTTACTTAGTATGTACTCGATATGTTATTTCAGTCCCTAAGTTTTATAAAAAGCAAACCTCCTTCCTATTAATATTATAAATGTCAACGTCTGTTTGTTTGGACGTTTGTTAATCGATCTCTTTTAAAAGCTAAACGGATTTGAATAAAACTAGAATACGGATAAACCATGACTGGACCTGGATTAACTAAGGCAATATTTTTACTTTCACGTGGGAGAAACCGCTGGCAAAACCTAGTTCATATATGCCCAAAACGAGTGCCCAAATACAATTTTTAAATTGGATATCATTCTGAACGTGGATATCGCTGAAAAGTTCACTGACAACACCCATTTTACGATGAAGCTTGCAAGTGACGGATTGACAGACGTTTTTGTAGCTCGGAGGCAACAAACATAAATTTTGAGCGGTGAATACCTGTGTTAGCAAAACCGCACGTATTTTTCAAATTTCTTTTTAAATAACATAAACATACATACGGTACATGGTGGACATCCCACCAATACGCACTAAACGTTTTGAGAATACTTTTATTATGCGTACAGCTAAGGAGTGGAATTCCCTGCCGGAGTCTGTGTTTCCCGATAGCTACAATCTAGGGGTCTTTAAGTCAAGAGTGAATAGGTTACTTCTAGGCAAGCGTGCTCCACCATCGACCATATCATCGCTTACTATCAGGTGAGATAGTGGTCAAGCGCGAGCCTATATTAGATTAAAAAAAAACATGTTTGATGGATGACTGGCGAAATGAAGTTTAGGTATAAAAGTCAAATTGCAAACACCGAATTAGGAATGAATATTCCGAACTTGTTGATAGTTATTTTTTTTGTATATTGAGCTTTTCCATCTTTGCCGTGGCAGAATTCTGGGCCAAACATAATATTTAGAGACTATGTTTGCTATCGACACGCTAAGAAGAAGAGCTTTTCCTACTGTGAAGAATATTGTCTTCGTTTCAGTGGTTAGTACTAAATTAACACAAACTTAAGATTGAATGCGTACTCTTGGAAGATCTTCCACTAGTTGGACCGATGACCTGATGAAGGCAGTGGGAATCCGCTTTGGTGAATAGCAAAGGACCGGTCAATATGGCGACGCTTGAGTGAGGCCCATGTCCAGCAGTGGACATCTTTTGTCTGAAATGATAATGATGAATAAACAGGTGATAAAATACTTCTATAGGTGTCAATGGCGATCTTAATTGTGCGAGCCTAGGGCTTAGCTTAAAGTCACCTAAAGGGCAATGGAGAGGGCTATGTTCGGATTTTCTTGCATGATCACGTCAGAAATGAGTATATACATTCAGGATAACCTAAGTTACCGACATAGCCCGAAGAATTGTGAAACTTAAATGGCAGTGGGCAGAGCACATTGCTCGCAAAACGGATGGCCGATGGGGCCGAAAAGTTCTGGAATGGCGACCGCGAACCGTAAGACTATGCGTTGGAAGGCCTCCCACTAGGTGGACCGATGACCTCGTTAAGGTTGCGTTTGTATTATCCGATTCACACCTAATTTTCTAATGGCAGTCAAGTCTCTAATTTTTTTTTGCGGTAGCTATTGTTGCTGTTTACCTATACTACTTGAATCTCCAACAGATGACATGAAAAACTACGGATACAAGAGGATTGAACGAGTTTCTAGAACTCTTTAAAAAAGTATAAGAATTAGTCCGCCCGAAAACCGTCGGTCATCAAAACAACCGACTTACTACGGCCCGTACTACTAGCTAAGTCACATAACTCACAAACGAACAAACAAACAAGCGCGTGTATGTTCCCATCGAGCCTTTATTGACCGAGCCTCCCCTGAGCAAGCACATTACGAGCCGCTCGCTGTTTGAATTCTATTCACTCTTGAGAATACGGACTTGAAACTTCCGTGTTTTCAGTTGGTAAGTTCTAAGCTTTTCTTTGATGAAAAAGATGGAAAGAAGATTCTATTAGAGCTATAAAAGATATTTGAACAAGAAATATAAAGATGTTTATGAAGGAGGTAAGGGGCCCGGAGGATGGACGGCACAGCCGAAGCTGGCCCAGAAAGATAAAGTGGCGAGACGATCTAGACGCCTACTGCAAGGGATAGTTCAACCTGTCTCAAAAAAACTAATACTTGAAAGAATTTGGGGCAGGTCTAAGTCCAGCAGCGGGACGACAGTCTTGGGTCTAGGCCAATCTAGGGATACATTATGCAGCAGAACATTGTATTTACAATGTGCGTACTGAGGGAATCCCCCTCTTGGCATATTTTTTTTAGGTATAATGTTGTTTGGCATAACGTTTTCGCATAACCTTTATCAGCATAATAATACTTTGGCATAATAATAAGGTTAGCATAACTGTCATTTGGTGTTATTTGTTTTGCCATAATTTGGAGTTGCATAAATATTTAAGGCATAATATTTATTCGTCATAATAATTTAATGGGTACATATTTGGCATCGAAAATTAAAATGCATACGGATATAATGTCAATTTTCAAAATATCAACAATTTTGTAACGATTTGAATGGATTGAAAATTGTTTTACCTAAGCCTTAATCTGTAGTTAAGGTCCCCCTAGTCGACGGCACGAACTATTTTGTGCGCGAGTTTAAAATGCATGCTATCTCATCCGACAACACGTGCGAAAGAGATAAATGCTGTGATGATCAGTGACAAAGCTAGTTCGCATACGAATTAGCACTTTTGCAACTTTGTAGCGAAGTGGATGATGATTTAGTACGAAAACGAGCGTGCGAAATTTTATAAACAGACTTTGGGAGTCTAGATATCATGAAAAATCAACTGAATGTATATATTCTAAATAAGATTGTTTGCATTGTTGAATCACTTATCTATCCCTGTATGGAGGCCGTTTTGCAATTTTGCTTCTTCTTATGATATTTATTTCCGCCCAAAGATGCGTTAAAATTAGTGTTGAAATATGGAACTTTCAACGCTCATAACTATCAAATATTTTATGTTTTTACTTTTTTGTTTTCATACAAGGCTAGATAATGATTAGACAAATTTATATATTTTTTTATTTTGTCAAACAGTGGAGTAATCGCCAGACTACGTTTGTAAGGAAGAATGATCGTCTATGTAACCTTAAATATATTTGATATAAGGACTCAAATTAAAAAGGTTTAGGTGCGGCGGGGTGTCCCTTGGGCCACCCTTGAGCCGCGAATATGTTATAATATTCACAGTGGAAGAAACAGTTTAACTGCATAGAGTAAGCGAGATAGGATGATGCGACAAACGTAAGCGAGTGAAAGAGACAGTTATACAATGATAAGTTCACTTTCAATATTGACACAAAAATAGCTACTGCGCAAGCTCTTGCAGCCAATTCAGACACACAAAGATCCGTTGTGAGTATTATAGTTTTATTCCAAAGAATGTGTAAATATCATTATGCGTTTATAACATTATGCTTTATAAGATCATCATTATTATTATGCCAACAGTATTTATGGCAATATACATTATGGCAAAGCATTTATGCCTAATAACATTATGCGTAGTGATCATTATGCTGAATTTCGTTATGCCAATGTAAATTAAAGGAATATATTTTATGCTTATCATTAGTAAACCGCGTACTGAATGTGCGTATTGATGTTTTTTTTTGTTTCTGTATGTCTTACTCAAATTAAGTTTAAATTTTGACAATATAATTTAAATTTAATTTAAATTTTAATATTGTATATTTTTTTGTAATGTTTGTCTAGTTCAACTAATTTTGTAATTGTAAGACATAAATGGCAAAATATGTAGCCACTTCACATTAATTATAAGACCTTTATACTCATGTTTTACAAAATAAATATATATCTTATCTGCGACTAACGAAATGTATTTACAAGGCAGACGTAAATGGAAACGCCGGAAAGGGACGCCCTAGAAAGACATACATAGACCACCTATAAAGGTGATGTTCTTCATAAAGGCCAGGTGCGCAGAACTCATAACCGGCGTGTGTGTATGACTAGATGCATGAATGTGAGTGAAGCAAAAGAAGTATGTAAGGATCGTAGCAGGTGGCATTCTGTTGTTTCTGCCTACCCCCATGGGAAAAAGGCGTGAGTTTACGTATGTATCTTATCTAATTTACAATAAAATGAATTAAAATTCTTTTGTTTAATATCTATCCGTGCCTGACATTTGCAATAATCCGTTGAACGGTAAATCACCATCATCCTCATCTTCCCCCTCTGTACGTTTGTGTCCATGAAGTATTTATTTAATATTTCATGCATTACCCGAATGTCATGAATTTTTTACATAACCGGCGACATAAGAATGTACCAAGGTGAACTGTACACATCTGCGTACCCCTTTACAGCGTACTGGCATGATGTTTATTTATTATTTATTTATTTATTTAGACTTCATGCACAAAAAGGTACAAAGGCGGACTTAATGCCTTAGGCATTCTCTACCAGTCAACCAAGGGTGGTGAAGAGATAACAAGGCAGGTGCATTATTTAAAGAATTTAAATAGAAAAAAGTTGTTATTAAAATACTAAAATAGGTAAAATACACGTACATATATATTGAATATAATATATACTTATATTAAATATATATGACGATGATATGATATGATGTTATGATATGAAATGGTATAAACAGACAAGCGATTGCAGCAATGCTGAGAGATTTGCCGTTATTTATTGTAGAGTTATGTTGTATATCTTTGAAGTTCTTCACCAAATTAAAATGCGACCAATTTCGGAACATACTCTTTTAAACAAAAAAAAAACTTTCAAAATCGGTCCACAATTGACGGAGATATCGGTGAACATACACAAAACCGAACAAAGAACCTCCTCCTTTTTGGGAAGACGGTTAAAAATACGATAATACTCGGTTCGTGAAAATGTTTTAGGAATCATTTAAATAATTTATATGGCAAAACAACTTTTGACGGGTCAGCTAGTAAATAAATAAATTTACAAAAAAATATTGGCAAACTAGCTGTCGTAATAAAAAAACTTTTTGCAAAAAATATTACCGACTTCCAAATCCAAAACTACAAAGTGAAAAATAACTTAAGTTTTTGAAGTCGGTGTCTTTCGTAGGTACCATTTTTTTGCGTTATGGACACCGACTTAAAAAAATTAAGTTATTTTTCACTTTGTACTTTTGTATTTGGAAGTCGGTAGTATTTTTTTGCAAAAAGTTTTTTTATTTTTCACTTTTTAGTTGTACGTACCTAATAGGCAAGTTAGTAAGGGAACTATTTCCTAAGAAAAGATTTCATGAAACTTGAACATAACCGGTAAATTGAGAGATCTGCTTACCCCTTAAGAGCGAACTGGCGTGATGTTATGTTATGAAATATTATAAACAACAAACAGACATGCGATAGCAGCAATCCCGAGAGATTTGCCGTTATTTATTGAAGAGTTCTGTTGTATATCTCCGAAGTTCTTCATCAGATCTTCACCAAATTAAAATGGGACCAATTTCGGAACATATTTTTTCAAACAAAAAAAATAATTTTCAAAATCGGTCCACAATTGACGGAGTAATCGGAGAAAAAAAAAAAAACAAAACATGAAGTCGAACATAGAACCGCCTCCTTTTTGGGAAGTCGGTTAAAAAGCGTTACATATTTATTGAAAATCTGTTCACAATTTTTAATCAATCGGTCTGTCCGACCCGTATGCCAAGCGTTGTGGGTTTTATCCTGTATATTTCACTAGAGGACGCCTCGCGGTTTCACCCGCGTAGTTCCCGTTCCCGTGGTAATACAGGGATAAAAAATTGCCTATGTCACCCGGGGATAGAGTAGCTTCCCAACGGTGAAAGAATTTTTGAAATCGGTCCAGTAGTTTTGGAGCCTATTCGGTACAAACAAACAAAAAAATCATTCCTCTTTATAATATTGGTAAAGATTATACATAAAAGTGTATACGCGGTATGCAGAAGTGGGCTACGGTAATTTAATTATTTATTAATAATGTTTATAGCAATTATTTCGATAAAAGAGCTTATGAAATGTTCTGTTTTACATTTTCTTGTAAGTTTTGCTTGCGTTTTAAAGAGTGAGTTTAAATGTTTGTTTTGTGTGTCCGTAGATATTAATGCTGTAGAATAGAAGCTTTCCAAATATTTATTTGCTTTGGAAATGGAACTGGGAAAATATTAGGTATGCCTGTGAATGATAAATCTGAAACCTTACAACCTAAGAGGCGAGACGGCACATCACGCCAAAACCGTTGCTCAACTTGTATCAAGCGCAAATTCGATCATGCATAAAGTACCTACTGCTCTCATCTCTGGACGGATCTGTCAAATACCAGCTGGATGCACTTGACTCGAAAAACGGGCCAAGAGGCTCATCGGCAATGAGATGATGGTCGAGTCTAGGCTCCAGAGCTTTGAACATCGGCGCCGAGTTATCAGCCTGTCGGTTTTTACCTGACTGCCGAAGGAATTTTATCAGTCTATGTATGTTGAGAGCAGCGGTGGCCCAGTGGTATCGGCCGCGACTTACAAGTTGTAGGTCGTGGGTTCGAGCCCAGGCAGGCGCTTTACTTTGTGTAAGTTATTTCTTCACCACTGCTCTCAAAACGGTGAAGGAAAACATCGTGAGGAAACCGGCATGTCCTAGAACCAAAAATTCGAAGACATGTGACATCCACCAACCCGCACTGGGCCCGCGTGGTGGATTACAGCCCATTCCCTCTCACAGAGAGGAGGCCTGTGTCCCAGCAGTGGGAACATTAATAGGCTGATGATGTGATGATGTGATGTGATGTATGTATGTATGTTCCTATGTGGCGTTCTAGAGAACAAACGCGTTGGCCAATTTTGATGAGTCTTACGTCAATCGATTCGTCTTAACCTTGCGAGTGTCAATAGTGAAAATATAAAAATGGTGGCTACTATACAAAAACCGGCCAAGTGCGAGTCGGACTCGCGCACGAAGGGTTCCGTACCATTATCGCAAAAAACGGCAAAAAAATCACGTTTTTTGCATGGGAGCCCCCCTTAAATATTAATTTTATCCTGTTTTTAGTATTTGTTGTTATAGTGGCAACAGACATAGATCATCTGTGAAAATTTCAACTGTCTAGCTATCACGGTTCATGAGATACAGCCTGGTGACAGACAGACAGACAGACAGACAGACAGACGGACAGACAGACGGACCACGGAGTCTCAGTAATAGGGTCCCGTTTTTACCCTTTGGGTACGGAACCGTAATAAAAATGGAAATATTATGTAGCATGTCATTTTTTAATTTTACTTGTTAACTAACAGTAGTATAGTCGTCACAATCTAAGAAATCCGTTGACGTTTCTCATTTTACATGCCTCGATAACTTTCTACGTAAGAAATTGAAAAATCAAATTCATAATCCAAATTATTTACTATGTTACCCATACACTATAACAACGAGTATTATTCGCAAGCATCAAGTTTAAGTATTATTAAGTATTTATATAGCTGTCAAATCGGACTTCTTAGATTGTGACGACTTTACTACAAGATACTACATTGAAAGCTTTTAAAAATATTGTTTGAAACCACTTTATAAAAGCACAGGGCCTTTATCAAACAGGCATTGAATAACTGCAGACGAGCAGAACTGGAAGACTTTAACACTAAAATAAACAAGTTTTTACGTACGAATATGAAAGTTTAATGTTATCTCGCGCGATTTTCCACTTTGTTTTCGTCTGAGTGATATCAGTGAAAGGTTTATAAGTTTGAAAGTTGTCGCATCAAATAATTTTCAAAACTTAAAAAGCTACAAGACATTATTTTATAATCTTTTTCTATCACGCAAAGTAGTGGTCGTCACACTTTTCCAGTCAAGGGTCACATAGGTCACACAGCGAGCCGCATATTCGTGGGATGGGTAGTGGAAACCACCAACCAGCTCTTAATCAGCTTTATGGGCTGTCAAAAAGAGATTACCCCTAAGATTTTCTATGGGAATTTCAACACGTAAACCAATTTATTTGCCGACTCAGTTAACTTACTATTACTTGATTTCAAAAACACTGGAAACCTTATTGAAAATGATCGCGTTTTTGGGTTATATAGTGTTTCTTGATGTAAATATTATTATATTACCAACATTGGTAGCATTATATGGGGAATGGGTGTAAATCACTGACCTCTAACATACAAGTACGCTGAACTTCATATTATCGGTGACAAAATGAAGACATTTGATTTTCGCCATTTTGGCGCTGATAGCAGCTCACGTTAAGTCATGATGGAACAAATATTAGAGATGGGACACAGCCTTCGGTGAAAAAATACTTTTATGGACTTTATCGATCGTTAGAATAATTTAATACGTAACAGAGAAAAAAAAAACAGTTATTTTTATTACGATTAATTTTTAAGAAAAATAATAATTGTTGTAAAGGTTAACTGAAAAATATTTTTAGTCAGATTGAAAGCTACTATATACTAGTGGATAGCGTGCTAGTAAAGTTATAGTGCATTACTGTCAGATCAGTGAGATTTAAATATGGGGATAGGCTAACAACTTATCCTTGAAACTAGTTAGTTAATACTTACAATAGTTCGGATTCACTCGGTTGGCACCCATCAGATTCGTGAAGGGAACATCATTCATACAAATATTTGTGTACGAATGAGATGGATAATAATTTACAACAGACGTATTTCTCGCTCTCATCGCTGAGAGCCTGTCTCTGTAGTGTTAAGGTGCAAATAAGAGTGACATCGCATTCCAGCGAGGTGAAGACTTATATCAGTTTTCAACTCTGTTTCAGATGCAAACATTTCAGACTTGCAGACTTCAAAACATTTGTTAATTAAATTATAATAATCATGATATTATTCCAGAATTAATTCCAGGCACAGGAACGTGGTGATTGGTACAAGAAGAGAGAGGCCTGTGCTCAGCAGAGGGCGGTGTCGGGCTGTGGATGATCATGATGATGATTCCAGAATTTAGTATTGCGCATTGCTTTTAAACATATTATTACTGATTATTAGGCATTCATATAACATTCAGGGGGGTAAGGGGGAGAACGGACCTAACATCTCTCCGGCCCCAACCGTCATCCTCACCTGCCCGCACTAGTGGTTCGTATGAATAGCTAGTGGCGACAGCCTCCGGGCTGCCGCGGTGCCCCCTGCTAGATAACGGACGAGGCTCTGGCGACCGAGCAATGGCGGTATAACCACACACCCACCCGGTCAACCTGGTGGAAGAGGCTACAGCGGCCTTGGGATCTAAATAATCTCTAAAATGTCTGGCGCAGAAGGCAAGGGGAAACCACTGCGGCTACATTCCCAAGAAAGTCACATGAGAGTACAAAGAAATGAGACACGATCGCCCTGCGAACCGATTAGCGACCGGCGCTGCGCTGCGTCCGGGGCGCGCAGTGTGAAGTTGGCTACCGGCCATGGTGGGGTAGGAGACCAGGCCCCTCACGGAAACCGTGCTACTGGAAACTCAATCAAGCTACGACATATCCAGACGATAGGAACTTGGAATGTGCGCGGCTTAAATCATCCAGGGAAACTTACCATATTGGAACGCGAAGTAGATAGAGTCGGTGTGAACATCTGTGGTCTAAGCGAAACACACTGGAAGGGTAGCGGACATTTATTGACAGACCATCACGCCGTTTACTTTTCTGGCAACTACATTAGCAGCAGCAACGGTGTAGGATTTCTGATACCGATAGCTCAGAGGAATTGCGTAATGGGATACGAGCCGGTAAACGATCGAATTATTAGCATTAAGATAAAAGCATCACCGATAAATCTTAACATCGTTCAGGTATATGCCCCTACCTCTACAGCGAGCGACGAAGAAATTGAGAAGTTTTACTCCGAATTAGAGTCAACAATAGCGAAGGTACCCAATAGAGAGCTATTAATCATCTTGGGAGACCTGAATGCTAAGATCGGGGAAAACGCTGATAAACTGAGCAAGTGCGCCGGAAGATACGGGCTCGGCAAGCGAAATGAACGGGGTGAACGCTTGTTACAATTCACCTCAGAAAATGACCTACTAATTGCAAATAGCCTCTTCCAACACCACCCTCGAAGGTTGTACACATGGGTATCGCCTGATGGAAAAACCCGCAACCAGATCGACTACATTATGATGCGGTCACGATGGAAATCATCCATAACAAATGCCCGTACATTACCTGGAGCCGATTGCGGGTCTGACCACCAGCTTTTGATCTCGAAGCTAAAGCTCAAACTAACAGCAGCCAGAACCATCAAGACAACGAGGAAACTTGAAGTGAAGGATGCTCTCGGGTTTCGTGCGATTGTGGAACGGAATTGGTCAAAATGGTCGGCAACGGATATGGCTAACGAGACAGCTGATGCACTATGGGGCCACGCTAAGTCACTCATCGTTTCAGCGGTCTCAGAGTCAACTCCATCAATCGGAACCCACAAAAAACAACACTGGATGACTGATGACACCTTCAAACTCATTGAAAAACGCCAGAAGATGAAAGCAGCGGGAGCTGATATCAAAGATCTTAATGAAATTTCGGCAAAAATACAACTAAAATGCAGACAAGACCATAATAACTACCTACGCAACATTTGTACAGAAATCGAGGCGCATGCAAACAGGTATGAGTCAAGAGACTTGTACCACAAGATCCGTCTCATTACAAAAACGCTGCCGTCTAAAACCTGGGCTATTGAAGATCATAATGGCCGAATAGTCACTGAACTGGACCAAATTTCAGAAGTCTGGAGGAACTACTGTCAGTCCTTGTTTGAAGATCCTCAGTCGCAAAGTTTTGCATCCACGGAACCTACGAGTGATATGCTGGAGCCAGGTATCCTTAAATCAGAAGTAAGAGCCGCTATTCAACATCTTAAGAATGGGAAAGCCACAGGGAAGGATGAAATTCCAATAGAAACTATTCGAGCAATGGGAGAACATGGCGTTCATATCTTCTACACCATCTGCAACAAGATATGGCTCACAGGCAAGTGGCCTTCGGAATGGACTCACTCAGTTTTCACTCCTCTTCATAAAAAAGGTACAACTAAGAAATGTGGCAACTTTCGACTAATTGCCCTAATATCACACTCTAGTAAAATAATGCTGCACATTATAAACGAACGACTGAAATCGTTTTTGTCCAGAGAAATTGCGCCAGAACAAGCCGGTTTTGTAAAAGGCAAGGGAACCCGTGAGCAAATTCTCATCGTTCGTCAAATTATCGAAAAAGCTCGAGAATTCAACAAGCCGACATACATATGCTTTGTTGATTTCTCCAAAGCGTTTGATTCGGTGAAATGGCCAACACTGTGGAAAACACTACTGGACACGGGCACACCTCAACACCTCGTACACCTGCTCAGAGGACTCTATGAAGGAGGAACAGCATCAGTGCGGACAGATGACGTCTTCTCAGACAATTTCCACCCAAGTGCGGGTGTACGACAAGGATGCATAATTTCACCCTTGCTGTTTAACATCTACACGGAGCTTATAATGCGAATCACTCTCGAAGATTGGAACGATGGTGTTATAATTGGTGGATACAGGATTTCTAACTTACGATACGCAGACGACACCACCTTATTTGCGAGTAACGCGGACCTCATGCAGGAATTACTTCACAGAATGGAGCGCGTAAGTCTAACGTTTGGACTGAAGATTAACCGATCCAAGACCAAGATTATGATCGTGGACCGCGTCAATGACAACTCGCCAGAAGTAACACAGATTGCGAACTGCGACGTGGTTCAAACCTACGTATACCTTGGGGCCTTAATCACAAACAGTGGTGGTTGCGTAGATGAAGTAAAGCGTCGTATGGCCATAACCAGAACCGCGGTAGAGAAATTAAAGAAAGTGTGGAAGAATCGCAATATCACCAAAGCCACCAAAGTCAGACTCATGCGAACATTGGTGTTCCCAATCTTCCTTTACGCAGCAGAGACATGGACAGTGCGTGAGTTGGAAAAGGGGAAGATAGATGCTCTAGAGATGTGGTGCTGGAGGAAGATGCTCGGCATATCGTGGACAGAGTTCCGCACCAACGTGTCCATACTCCAGGAACTCGGCATCACGAAGCGTCTGTCGTCCATAGTACAGACGCGCATACTGCAGTACTTTGGCCATGTCTCTAGGCTTGATAACAACTCTATAGAACGGCTGGTCGTGCAAGGAAAAGTAGAGGGAACCAGATCACGCGGCAGATCACCTATGCGCTGGACTGATCAAGTTAAATCTGCAGTGGGAAGCCGCGTATCAGACTGCACCAGGCAGTCTACAAACAGAGAGAGATGGCGGCAGATCGTGAAAAGAGCTGTGTCCGCCTCTAACACCAAAGTGGATGACTCAACGTGACCACGACCGCTCTGCCAAGAGCGAAACGACAGAGGAGGATATAACATTCATCACCAATACCAATTTGAGATATTTAGTTGCAACATACTACGAGAAGTTAATACAGTAGATGAGTGATACGCCTTGCCAAGTCTACTATTTTGATATTAGTAAAATTTAAAAATATCACTAATATTGATCTATTAGTTACAATATTATAATATTTCCAGGCGAATATATTAGTATTACCTAATCTTGAGAAATATCGGTATTAACCCATCTCTAAATGTGTCTTATTAGTTCCTGACACGCTCAAGCTGGGCGCTTTGAATCGGCACAAAATCAACTGTCATTTCTTATAATATAATATTTAGTCCAGCATACTTGTATGTTAGAGGTCAGTGGTGTAAATAATACTATGAAAAAAGATAGTGAATAAATATTTTTTTTTAGAGAGGTCACCGTTGCTGTTATTTCCCTTAATACGCTGTGTCGGTGCATTTTCGTTTCTGTACCGAATATGTACAGATGTGCTGTACGTACATCGCTCGGTAAAGAATTTGTCCCGAAAGTACTGGCCTTGCCCTCTTCCAGCCCCTCTAAATGGGTCCAAGGGCAAAGGGGACGTCCGTCGCCCCCCACACATCAGGATCCGAGGTGGCGGCGCGTAGTGTTCCACGCGTGCCCCTCTTAGACGTCGCGGGGGGAGTCCAACAACTCACTCCCCCCCAAACCGAGATCGTGGCCCGCAGAGGCGGGCCGGCACTAGCCGGGGGTTGCGGAAGTATCGTTGTTCCCGCGACCCCCGGTGTAGGTGTGAGACGGAGCTCCGGGGTGGTTTTTAGTCAGTACGAGTCTGAAAGACCCCTCCAGGGCGGAGGACATCCAATGAGGATTTTCCAACCGGGAACAAAAAAAAAAGGCGCCCCACGTGCCTCTGTCTCGAGTTCTTTTATTTAGTTGTTTTCATTTGCAAAATTAGCATTGTCAATATTGTTACTAAAATTGTTTGCTATGATGTGGGCCGCACAAATATCGTCGGGCCACGGGCTGCAATTTGACGACAACTGACGCAAAGGTTTGTAGGCAGAAACTCAATTTTGAGTTAAGCTCACCTTTGTACACTCTATTTTCACTTTGCATAAAATTGTTGTTTTTGGTGTACAATGAAGAATTTCATATCTTATAGCTGATTAGCTAGCTGAAAGGTCAGCGAACTTTTTTAGCTCATACAGTGATCAAATGATAAGCCGTGAGGAAGGTTGGTTACTGGTGCTATTATGTTATAAATGTGAATGTTTGTGTGCATGGATGTTTTAGAGTAATAAACATTCATAATCGTTTTTATCGTAAAAATTACTGAGCGGATTTTGGTAAAAGTTAACAGAAATATAGGTTATACATCAGAATAGCTGTAATAATCCAAACTGGATGGCTGGATGAATGTATATTTGTTACTCAATCACGCCAGAACAGCTGAACGAATCTTCATGAAACTTAGCACAGTGATATTATAGTCTGGATTAGCACATAGGCTACTGTTTATCCCGGTATATTGTTCCATTAGGATGATAAAACACTTTTTATGCGGGCGAAGCCGCTGGCAGAAGTCTTATTATTTTCTAAAGAAACTAGCGACCCGCCCCGGCTTCGCACTGGTGCATATTGTGTGTGTTTAAATAAATAAACAATATGCACTTAGCGTAATCCCCTTTTCTGCTAATTAATGCGAAAATAGGTAAGCCTTTGTAGTACCGCAAAATTATTTTGATTTTGATTATCTCCTAAGATCCAAATTAAATTGTGTAAATGGCAATTTTGCCCTTAATTAAGCAATCAAGAGGACTAATATCTTTTATAGGTAAGGATTTATTATATATTACCCACAAAACCTTTGCAAATAAAGCAGTCCTTTACACCAAATTTTAATATTATAAATATGGTTATTGTGAGTCAACCTTAATAGGTAGACATACGCTATAACGGTTTTTTTTTTAATTTTTAAGGGATTTTTTCCGCCATATATTGTTTTGTTATATCTCGAAGGGATTAGGCAGCGTTTTCAATGTAAGCACCCAGGCGGCTTGACATTTTCCGTCATTTTCAACAACTATCGCCATATTTCATCCAATTTACTCAAAACCTTAACAAATTATACACCTAAAATTTTTTCACTCTGTCTAGTGGTGAAAACTGCAAGAAAATCCGTTCAGTAGTTTTTGAGTTTATTGCGAACAGACAGACAGACGCGGCGGAGCACTTTGTTTTTACCCGACTGCCGAAGGAGGTTAATGTGTTTATCAGTCTATGAATGTATGTATGTATGAATTTATGTACGTATGTATGTTTGTTCCTATGTGGCGTTTTAGAGACCAAACGCTTTGGTCGATTTTGATGATTCTTACGTCAATCGATTTGTCTTAACCATGCGAGGGTCATAGGCTACATAAAAATTGGAAAAGAAAAAAGGTTTTGGTCAGCCAGCTCGAGAATATGTAACCTCCGACTGCACAGCATGATTTTCTCCTTGTTTTCGTCTTTTTAGTTCGCTTTTTAAGCAGTCGGGTTTTTTGTTTATTTTTATTAACTTTTTTTTATATAATATGTAGTGATAGTGATAGATAGTGTTGTAGTGATTAGGGAAGTACTAATTCCACGTGGCGGCAGTTTCTTTATTTGAATGATGCGACATTATTTCACTGATAAAAAGCTACAATAAAGCTATATAGATTGTCATAAGCTACATGTTATATACGGGAGCGAAGCCATGAGAAATAGCTAAGAAAGTGAAAGTTCCTTAAAACTGCCACAGATTACCGTTTTGTATTTCAGATGGTATTCATTTTTTATGGTTTATTTTATTCAACAGTTTGATCGGATGCAGTGTATAGGCCCATTTTTAAACATATGGCTTCTTCCTGAGCGATGGCACTAAAGCAAACAAAACGTTACGATACCGCACCGAAACCAAACCAGCCTAAAAAACTTGTTTAAATTATTTCTGTATTATTAAAAAAAAGGAAGAAAAATGACTCTCGGTAAAGAATTTGTACAGATTCGGTGCAGAAACGAAATCGCACCGACCCGTCAGAAAGGTGCTTTATGGTTCCAACACACCAAAGGCACGCCACCATCGTTTGGGAATGTAAACTAAACAAATGATAGAGCTTCGCACTGATTGATATCTTATATGGCATCTGGGATACGCCGTAATTGGATCGGGTAGGCATTCACGCGACGGCTGGAGGCGTAGTTTTATTGCTGATGTCAATGTTATTTTCAAATGATACGAAGTCAAAATATTCGGCTCGAAGGACCAATGTGTTGAGCGTAATGTGGAGATCGTGGACAGTTTCTATTCCAGCAGAAAATAACATTTACCTATATTTGTCACAAATTTAAATGCAATTCGCTAGAAAGAATACAAGC
This sequence comes from Orthosia cruda, assembly GCA_964057195.1. Taxonomy (NCBI): domain Eukaryota; kingdom Metazoa; phylum Arthropoda; class Insecta; order Lepidoptera; family Noctuidae; genus Orthosia; species Orthosia cruda. The sequence goes on from OZ059838.1 coordinate 24,890,401, forward strand.
AGTTCTATCTAGTTTAGACTCAAGTAGGAATTTGCACCGAGTTAGTACATTTAAAGTAAGTGTAATTATAATTAATATTGTCATCAGCGCGTAACGTATCTTTGTGGAGCAATGGAACGGTCTCATAATGTTCAGGCATACACACTCATATAAGGTTCAGGCATATGAAGTCTTATTTGAGGTGATAATCATTATGATGCCTATCAGGATCTCGGGGAGTATTACTAACTACTCTGATGTCGAATAGGTTTAATTTGAAGATTGTAATAACAGCTCGTACTTTTTCAATACACGTGCAGAAAAGAATTAAGTATTGATTAGGTACCAGATCAGTTGGTGGTCATCATCATCATCAGCCTTTTAAAGTTCCCACTGCTGGGACACAGGCCTCCTCTCATAGAGGGAGTGGGCTATAATCCACCACGCGGGCCCAGTGCGGATTGGTAGATGTCACATGTCTTTGAATTTTTGGTTCTAGGACATGCCGGTTTTCCTCACGATGTTTTCTTTCACCGTTTTGAGAGCAGTGGTGATGAAATAAATTACACAAAGTAAAGCGCCTGCTCGGGTTCGAACCCACGACCTACAACTCGTAAGTCGGGACCGTAACCACTGGGCCACCACTGCTCTCCTGTTGGTGGTCACATACTTATAAATAATAGATATACTGACGGTGTTTTCTCATTACCAGTCTTTGGTCTAATACTGACAAATACTTACCTATTCAAATACAAAAAAAAATATTTCGCATTGGTACTTTTGAATTGTCAACAAAAAAAAACAAAAATGAAGCTAGTTGCACATTCGCAAGCGTCAATTGGTTTCTATGGAGAAGAATGTGCGAGAAACTCTACGGACACTCTTTTGCATCAATACGTTTTATATACAAGCATTTGGTTACATCACGCTTGTTGAATAATTTATTTATTTATTTAAACTTCATGTACAATAGTGGCACATAGGCGGACTTAATGACTTAACATAATTAAATATTAAGTGAGAACGATTTAAAATGTCGTGCACGTAAAAGCGTCTAGTGTAAAATAAGCAACCTCAAAATACAATCATTAATTAATAAGAGTTCTAGGAAACCAAGTTGTGACCCATCCCAACTGATGGCGCCCGTTCACTAACATGACGCATGGACTGGCACCACTCAGCTCAACCATCATGAAGGAAACCGAATGATCCGACACATTTGCCACTATCAGAGAGACATTTGAGAGAGCATGACACACTTTTAACTGCCAGGGCACATTCAAGCCAACGAACGAAATATGTAATAGGTACAGTAGATGGTAGATTTACAGTTGGTACATACTACTCAAACATGTGCTGTGCAGGTATATAATACAAAAATAAATTGAGCTAATACGATACAAATATATTCATACTATTAAAGGTACCTACAATAGTAATATAAATGTTTCTATAGAAGACTGACAAATACTCACCGTGTTTGTCAGTCTTCTATAGAAACATTTATGAAAGTTTTAATTTCATTATTAACTGAACTATAAGCCCGGAGTATGCCCAAACCCGTTTATTACTCTTGTTTCGCCGACCCAATAACAATTTACCAGCACAATTCAAAATCCCCGCTACTCAGAATTACAATGCAGTAAAACAACGGATATTCGTACGTAAAGCCTAATGGGCAGCTGGTCTGTTCTGTAAATATATCACCTTGAATACTTACGAGTAGGTAGAGTGAGTTGGAAATGAGTTCATTTCCATCAGGTGGTGGTATGACGGTTGGCATTCCACCTTCATGAGATGGATAAACAACTCACTTCATGTTCACTTCACCTTAGTTTTCTCGTTATTTTGTTTATAGAATAGCACTAGAGATATACTCGTATGACTGTAAATTATTTTAAAATAAAAAAAGTGTTATACTAGACAATTTCTTTATTAATTTAATATGTGATTATTTTAAACTATATTTGTATAACGTAGTGTAATTAAGTTGTAAAGAAAAGTGAACAAAAAAACGACAGTCACACCAAAACCAACAGACGTATGATTATGAACTTTCATCATCTCAAATACAATTAAAGTATTAATATTTTATCATACAGCTTTTCAGATTAAGTTTAAAGTAGTAATTTCTTTGAAAATACTTTAAAAATTCTTTATTATATCACTCTATCACTTTTTAATTGACACTTGGTAGGCCTATGTTAAGCAGTAAACTTTCTTCGGCTGAAACGCCGCAATGACTCAAAAAAAGAATGATGATGAGGAGACTCATACTTTATTATACTCTATCACTTTTATTGACACTTGCTAGGCCTATGTTCAGCAGTAACCAACTTTCTACTGAAATAGCGCAAAGACGCAAACAAAATGATGATGAAGAATTGATGATACTCGTACTTTAATTTATTTAACTTGATTTTGGGTCCCGCTGTTGTGAAGCGCGTAACCCTTTTACTCCCTCAAGGCCTCTGGTGGTTGTTGTCGCCTTAATAATTTAGCTCAGCACCTTTCCAATTTGCAGTGAACAACTGAACAGTATAATCAAGCGGCGGCTCAGAGAACATTTCCGTTCATAACGAAGCTGTTAATTAATTTGAGTATTACTAAAGTTATCAAATACTAGCAACACCTGTGGGCTACGGATTTATAGTGCTTTATTTTTGAAATATGAGTTCTTTTATGTTAAGTGTTTTTAATATTAACAACTTTTTTAAATTTCTTATGCTAATATTATTCTTTTCTATGAAGAGATTAATAAAAACATTATAACAAATTGAGACATAACGTTACTTTCAGTAGGTAAGTAGGAATATTTTAACAGAACCGTGCTTATGAAAATTGATCTAAAGGTATCTGAACCATTTCAATTCGTGATAATACGTGCGCAGCATTTGCAAGTAGTCACATTTTTCTCCAAAAATACAACACATAATATTTGGTCCAATCTTGATAAGAACTACACACGTTATCTATAAAACAATGTAGGCACTAAACGAATATATGCCGCCATATTTCATTCCAATCTCCTCAAACAAAACTGAAATCAAGAATCTTAGCTACTAGGATAACAGAATCTGCGAAGAGTTCGCCAGTTACGATTGTATTTAGATATTTGGTGCCTGTTGAACGCGGCAACAAGTGCTGCATCGATCAGAGTGACGTCAGCAGCGCCCCGCCTCCGCACACCCGCTCGACCTGCCCCGCCCCCTCCCCGCCTGACGAGCCCCTAAACTGATTTACGGGGCGATATCCTATAAATGCGTGTATTGCGCTTATACGAAAGGTACTGACTTGCAGGTATATTGCTTGCTGAAAGTTAATGCAGTAAATATTTTATTTGGCTTTGTGCTACGGCTTGCTACGAGTATCGTAGCAGCGTAGCAGTTTTGCTACGAATGCTACGAGACAAATTAATTCAATGTTATCACAAAATTATAGACCCTGTTACAAGTAGCGAATTTAATTGGTAGTTATCTAAACTTTTAAATTGATATGGTGAAGAGAATAGTCTCTTTGGTTATTTGGAGCAATTTGTTTGGAAATTATTCGTAATTTCTGGAAGTACTGGTCCAGTTACGAAAATTATTTCAATGACAAAAGCTTTACTGTCGTGAAGTGTCAAAGTTATTCTTTTATCAGCAGTTGGGAAGCGAAGCCGCGGCAAAGAGCTAGTTTGTAATAATTTATTGCACGTGAAAGTACTGGAAAAATAAGGTATTTAAAGTAATAATAATGTTTATTTTATCTCCACAAATTACATCAAGCACATATATTTGAACAAATAGTATTTTTTTTTAATCTGTTTTTCACAAACACTGTTTGTTTAACACAAACCGTTTAAAATTTCTTTGGTCTAACAAAGTCTTAAGTTTGTTACATTTCTTTGAAAGTGAATTCAAAGGCTTCATTTTGTTACAGCTGTTTAGTTTTCTACGTGGTGTGAATTCGAAGTAAAAACTTGAGTATACGAGTAAAAAGAGTAAATTCAGAATCTAAATGTATTTTTCATTAATTTAAAAAGCCGGCCAAGTACAAGTCGCACTCGCGCACAAAGGGTTCCGTACCATTATCGTAAAAAAATCACATTAGTTTTATGGGAGCCTCACTTAAATATTTATTTTATTCTGCTTTTAGTACTTTTTGTTATAGCGGCAACAGAAATACATCATCTGTGAAAAATTCACAGTCTAGCAATCACGGTTCATGAGACAGACAGACATGCCTGGTGACAGACGAAGTCTTAGTAATAGGGTCCCGTTTTTACCCTTTGGGATTGGAACCCTAAAAAATAACCTATCTTGCCAATTCTGGGCAAAGGTCTTTCCCATTGGTGAAATAACAAAGAAAAATAAATCTATTGCACGTTACTCAGTTCCAATATTCTTTCCTTTATGATTATACTTTTATCGTCTTGATAGGATGAACACCGGGTAACATAATCCGGAAAAGGGTAAAATTACATTTACCTCCAACAGGTATTACCGGGAATGCTTAAAGGTTTAAATAAAGTAGATACTTAATACACAAAAAAATACGTTTAGTACATAGTTATTTGAAAAAACAGAAAATCTTTATAAAGATTTTATTTTAATACATCAGTAATTACTTGCTATAGCGAAGTTATTTGTTGAAACAGAAGCGATCTATGCAATAGTTTTAGAAAAAAAAGTTTGTCTTTTTCTATTTTTAAGGTTTTAACAATGATTGTTGAAATGTAGCATGCAAGGATCAAAAGGAAGTACCGGTAGAAGGGGGTACATTGAGATTTGGGGCAAATTTGATGTTTTGTTTTTTTTTAGGTTTTTTAAAACTAACTCCGTGAAAACGGAACGCACCTCAATTTTCCGTTTTAAATTTGCAACACTGACATGTCAGCCATATTTTGCATCAACGTTAGCGTAAGAATGGGCTCCACCCTATTTCATGAGACTCTAACATAACTGGCAAAATGTGGGTACACCTTAACTATGAATAAATGTGAATAAATCTGTGGCTTTTTAGTTCTCGTAGGCGGCGTAGCAGCTTCGCGTAGCAGACAGCTTTAGTGCTACGCGAGCTACGAATTGAAGCTACGGCTACGGCGTAGACATTTTGTTCGTTAAAGATTAATAATTATTATCATTAATTGAGTGTGCAAGTCACCCACTGCCATTTTATAGCCGTGTAGATCAACAGTGCTCAGGCAGGGGCCAATTGTCCTTCTATAGTTTTAAGTAATCGATCCACTGAACCTGCCAAACCTATGGGTTTTTGGACCCATAGGTTTTGCCATTTGTTTCTATATTTTGCAATAGTCTTGGTCCAGGCGAGTATTGTCCTTGGGTGCACTTGCTTGCGTAGTGAGTACAGGGACAGTTGTCGGTTGGTGTCACATTTCATGCTACTTGTCTAACAAGGCCTCTGCGAGTTGGTTTCGGCCACTAGGCATAGTATAATGCTTTCTTAAGAAACTTAAATAAAACAAAGAAATCTCAATGCTTTGTCAATTAGTAGAAATAAAAAAGATGACCTGAATAAAATCCTTTTTGAACCTTTTTAATTTTATACACCGACATTAACTTCTGCGCTTACAGAATTTCATAATATTTTTGTAGAAGTGCAATTTTTTTTCAAAAACCGGTTGAATTTCATCAACAGTCTAGTGCACTTAAAAATGACTTTTCCGTACCCAAGGACCACGCAGCATTTAAACAAAAATGCAGTCCACTGCAAATATTGAAATATGCATAACACAGCGGGAATCTCCCATATCGGCTAAGTTAATTAAAAATCGCTCGGATAACGCTTTGTAGGTCAAGTGCAAAGTAGGATACATATGTACTACTTATATACCATCCAATAGACACTACACAACTCTAATCAGTAAACAACACAGGCGATTATGAGCTTTATGACTACAGAGATATGATTGAATTTTGATAAAGGTGTACGTTGTACCTATAGGTAAATTTTCAGATGTAGTTATCAGCGCTGGTAGCGGGTGCCCATTAAAAGGGCCCAACATAATTGAGAGTGCTTTCAACGAAAATGGAGTTGTAATATTATTATTACGATAATTAGTTTTTCGCTCAAAGTATATTTAAATGAGCACTGATTTTGTTATAGACAAATAAATAAATATTTGGCAAGTGCGTTATTTATAAAAATGTAAGTCACTTATGGATTAGTGATTGAAATCGTCTGCTAAGCGTGAGGCCTCTACGCTGCGTTGCGTCGTCGTAGCGTCAACGCTGCGTCGATTTATATACATTTTTTAGTGAGGATCGACAGACGTGAGACGAACAGGGGGTGCTGCGCTGTCGGAGCTCCGGTGTGACGACGGGCAGTGTTTGTTCGGATCCATAGTCGAATCTGAAATCTACACTGAGACGACGTGTGTCGCCCTCTTGCGTTGCGGCGTCGTGCGTCGTCGCAACGCAACGTACTAATGAGGCCGCAGCCTAAGAGTGGAAGTCTTTGGTTCGATTCTCGACTCGAGCAGTGTGCATCATATGCATGTATTTATTTATTTATCAGTATTTGGTACATAGAGATCTTACATTAAACATTGTCTCGCACATACTACCATTGCTGGTGTAGAAATATTAAATAATAAACTAGGTATGTGCAGATCAAAACTAGGTATATATCGAGGAAGTTGATCGAAACCTTTTTGTATTTTTTTATTTAATATCATCGGTAGGTACGCGATTTAGCTATGAAACCTATTTGTGATGTATCAATGTATAAATTATTATTATCTACTAAATAATCCTTATCATCATTAAATAACATAAGAGGGTATATATTTATTATACCGGATCTCAGACCAATATCAGTAACACCACATAGAACAGGTAACCGAATTATTTTCGTACTAGGTAGTAACGCCATCTTTCAGGAGTTTAAAACAACGCTTTGGAACGTGGATCTGTACCTACGGTAAAAGGTGAAACTCGTTTCAGAGCGAGATGCTGAAATCCTTGTACATTTTAGTTTACCTGAAAATCCGAGAGATGGAGCTTTTGCGCAGAAAAGCCAATGAAAATATACGTTGAATGTCTTTGCTGAAGAAGAGTCCTCTATACTCAGAACTGGGTAACATTTCAAGCAGAATGCTGAAAATACTTCTTAGCCCAATCAACGGGGCATAAGTAACCCGAAAAATTCTCCTGCCTGTGAGAGTTGGTAGTGTGATAAAGTAAGACCTACAGATTACAGATATCAAATTATCCAACAGAATTTGATAAGAGAAGTTAGGTATTTTAACCTAAACTTGAAAATTGCTTATAACTCTCTGTGAAAAATTCCTCAGGCTGAAATACTTTCTGTATACGTACGAGTGTATTAGTTAGAATAGGCATGTATAGGCATCCAACATTTTTTCGATTTGGGAGACACTCCAAATTTAACTTTTAGCATTTTACGCTATAACTTCTACTGAAAAATTGGTCTGCTACTTTTTATTTTTTAATATGGTTTTATTACGTTAAATAAACAGATTTGATAAGTTATCCAAAAGATTTTCCTTTATTTGCTATTTTTTTTAGATTTTTGCTTAATTACGTAATGTGAAAAATATCTCCGTGCATTTTCATACCTTTATTAGTCATATGATTTTATATTCAATAAGAATTATCAATTATCCAACAAATTTTCGAACGTTCATTATATTTGTTAGGATAGTTCGCTGATTTATGCTAGAGCGTAAGGGTTGACCTTCACTTGACCGCTCGGAGCTGCTTTGCCGCGCATTACCACAAACTGTCAAACTTTCTCATTCGATTTTGAACTTAACCATCAAGATTTGAAGGTTTAAAATCATTTGGAGAAATTTTTCAGTTTTGTATAACCCAATGTGCTGTTGACTGTAAAACGGCGTTTAGAAATTCACTTTATATTTCTAAAGAATATTTATTACTTATATGGATTTAAAATAAACGGTTGATACCTCCTTAAGGACTATGTAAACTATGCAAAAAAATGGTCAAAAAGTATGTTTAGAAAGACACCTGTTGAGGCGTTAACGAGTAAGATAAAAGAAGATTATTATTATGTCCCTTATTTAATGTTCTTTTCTTATCGTCTTCATTTATTTTTATTGATCTATACTAATATTATAAAGCTGAAGAGTTTGTTTGTTTGTTTGTTTGTTTGTTTGAACGCGCTAATCTCAGAAACTACTGGTTGGAATTGAAAAATTCTTTTTGTGTTGGATAGTCCATTTATTGAGGAAGGTTATAGGCTATATAACATCACGCTACGACCAACAGGAGCAGAGCATAAATGAAAAATGTTGCAAAAACGGGCAAAATTATTCCTTTTTGAGAGCTTCCGTTGCGTGCGCTGCGTAAACGGTTTAATTACACAACAATCATGTATGTAGAGTAGGTAGGGTTGATGGGTAGGTAGGTAGCCAGTTGACGGGAGCGAAGCCGCGTGGGACAGCTAGTATAAAATAAATTAATAAAAAAACATAAAAAATAGAGCCCACCGGTATCGGGAACAGGGTCTAAGCATGAAGTTCAAGTCTTGTATGCACTAGGTAAGTGCCCCCACGGACAATCCCCGGTTGGTGCAGGACTATTGTTAAATATGAAGACAAATATATTGGGCTATGGGTTTTGGAAGGTTTATTGGATCGATTATCTAAAACTATAGAATTACTATTAGCCCCTGCCTGACCACTGTTGAACTACACGACTAAAAAAGATAAAATGGCAGGGGTGACTTACACACTCAAATAATGGGCTACCACAGCGGATCTCCACTCAAGCCAGCCAATTAAGGCACGAGGTGATGGACTTTGCCCGCAACTTATGGAAGTGTCAAACCTTACAGGACACGTGAAATGTCGAAAATCATATATAAATGATGCCATGATCAAGGCGTTTAAAAAGAAGAAGACTTTTTTCTTGAACGCTACAGTGTCAGAACCACCGGCAGCGAGCATCCAGCCTCTCGAATTCGATTTCCAGTCAAAATGTCTAATAATAATACAACTGTAAAAAAAAACAAAAACTAATAAAAAACTATAATATTAACTTATACAACTCTACGCACCTTCCTAATTTCGTGTATGGGGCAATAGACCACGGTCCTTCGCTATCCAGGATGTCTAAATATCCAGAGGAATATGCATAACATGTAAGGATCGACGAGGTATATTCCAGGGTGCTAGTTTGAGTCCACTTTGGTTTTGCTTAGCTCTGAATCCTATAAGCATGCTGGAGAATTCAGGGCTGAAGAGAGGTGGTCAGGTTATATCTCACTTCCTTTACATGGATGACCTGAAGCTCTTTGCCCCCAGCAATCTTCAGCGGATATCTCTATCTCTACTGAAGGTAACTGAAACTTTTAGTAGAGCCATCAGGATGGAGTTTGGTGTGTATAAATGTGCGGTCATGCATGTAAAGCGAGGGGAAATTGTGGAATCGCGGATTACGTAAAACAAGAGGTCCCTGTCCCCAAACGAATCCTTTAATTATTTGGGTATGTCTGACATGAAGCAATCGTAGAAGGAACGCTTCTTTGGCCGCCTGAAGAAGGTATTCAATAGCCTTTCGGGCGGAAACATGGTGCGCGCCTCAACGATTCTGAGAATGTAGCGTTCCTTCAACAATTGCTTCATGTCATTAGTGTTGATACCTAACGCTTCCGACATACTCAAATACATATATTATGCATTGATGTACTCTTTCGGCATACTCAAATTAACTCAAACGGCACTTGTCGCCCTGGATAGGCGGGTCCGTACACTGCTGACTGCATATCAAATGCACCACCCACGATCGTCGGTCATGAGATTGTATATCCCTCGGAAGTGTGGAGGCCGAGGCTTTTTAAATACCTAAAACCTCCACAACCGCGAGATAAGCAAACTGAAAGAATATTTTCTACACGCCGACGTGGAGTGGACAAGGGACTCAGCCCGCTCTCCTTGGCTAATGAGAACTGGTGGAATAACGCCCGCAGGGAGGTATGGCAAAGTAAGGAGCTTCACGGACGCTTTTTCCGGGAACTACATGGGTTCGATGTAGACCAATCGGCGTCCGTAGCCCGGCTGCGTTTCGGTACCTACTACAGGTATATGCCCGACCCAGTGTTCGAAAATGGCAATGTCACGTTGTATTGGGATCGGTCTATCATCGCTGACAGGGCTATTGTTGCCAATAAGCCTGACATAGTGGTGATAGACCGACTAGAGCGTCGCGCAATGATTGTTGACATAGCGGTCCCTCAATTCGAGAACCTCTTGAAGGCTGAGGGAGATAAGAAAACTAAGTATCTTGATCTGGCTCGCGAAGTTGTCGACATGTGGGATGTGAATACAGCATTAATTGTGCCGATAGTCGTGAGAGCCTATGGCATAATAGCCAAGAGCCTCGACGAACACCTGGGAGAAGTCTTGTTCCTCACCACTCTCTTGCCTTAATTGGCTGGCGTGAGTGGAGATTCACAAGAGCAAACGTGCTCGGAGGAAGAAAGTTAACCCAACAAGATGCTTGTAGGGATCTTGACTGTACTTCCGGGAATGTCCTGATAGCCGTGGTATACCTCTCCACTCCTCAAGCACCTCCGGATATGGGCAACATAGCCTTGGCGCTACGTCACTCAAGTGCTAGAAACCGTTTATGGGAGCCCATTAACTGAGTGTTGCGGGGATCCGCTGGATGCGAGATGCACGGGACCGATCAATGTGGCGACGCTTGGGGGAGGCCTATGTCCAGCAGTGGACGTCTTTCGGTTGATATGATGATGATGAGTTCAGCAGTGGTCAGGCAGGGGCCATTAATCCTCCTATAGTTTTAGGCAATCCATCAACCAAACCTACCAAACCCATAGCCCAATACATTTTTCTCCATATTTTGCAATAGTCCTGCACCAACAGGGGATGCAATTGCGTAGTGCATACAGGGATAATCATCGGTTGATTTCACATTTCCCGATACATGCCTAACAAGGCCTCTGCGAGTTGAATTCAGCCCCTTGCACGCCTTTCAGAGGATCGGGATCCCAGGGTCCCGAGATTGGCAAAGTCATGTAAAAATAATAATAATATGCCGCAGGGCAGCTTTGTGGCGAGCTGGTGGGCTGTGGCGACGATGTGTCCCTCATCTCCGGCTTGCCTTTCTTGGCCGGTCGGAGCGAACACTGATAGGGCACAGAGCTCCCATCTCTCTCCTGCCTTAATTGGCTGGCTTGATTGGAGATCCGCTATCCGCTATGGTAGCCCATTAATTGAGTGTGCATGTCACCCCTGCCATTTTATAGTCGTGTAGTTCAACAGTGGTCAGGCAGGGGCTAATAGTAATTCTATAGTTTTAGATAATCGATCCAATAAACCTTCCAAAACCCATAGCCCAATATATTTGTCTTCATATTTAACAATAGTCCTGCACCAACCGGGGATTGTCCGTGGGGGCACTTACCTAGTGCATACAAGACTTGGACTTCATGCTTAGACCCTGTTCCCGATACCGGTGTCTTATGGTCTACATTTATTTTATATAAATAAAAATAAATGTAGACGATAAGAAAAGAACATTACATAAGGGACATAATAATAATCTTATTTTATCTTACTCGATATCGCCTCAACAGGTGTCTTTCTAAACATACTTTTTGACCATTTTTTCGCATAGTTTACAAAGTCCTTAAGGAGGTATCAAACGTTTATTTTAAATCCGTATAAGTAATAAATATTCTTTAGAAATATAAAGCAAATTTCTAAACGCCTTTTTACAGTCAACCTTTTTCAGTCGATTTTGAACCTTCAAATCTTGATGGTTAAGTACAAAATCGAATGAGAAACATTGATGACATGACATTGACAGTTTGTGGTAACTAGATGACTTCACATAAGAAATGCATAATAAGATAAAAAAATATTTGTAATAATAACGGTGGCCACAAAACCCGCCTACAATACTCCAAAAGTAATGCACGGCAAAGCAGCTCCGAGCGGTCAAGTGAAGGTCAACCCTTACGCTCTAGCATAAATAAGCGAACTATCCTAACAAATATAATGAACGTTCGAAAATTTGTTGGATAATTGATAATTCTTATTTAATATAAAATCATATGACTAATAAAGGTATGAAAATGCACGGAGATATTTTTCACATTACATAATTAAGCAAAAATCTAAAAACATGGTTAAAAAAGGAAAATCTTTTGGATAACTAAACAAAGCTATGTATTTAAGGAAATAAAAACATATTAAAAAATAACAATTAGCAGATCAATTTTTCAGTAGAAGTTATAGCGCAAAATGTTAAAAGTTAAATTTGGGGTATCACCAAAATCGAAAAAATGTTGGATACCTTTACATACTTATTCTAACTAGTACATACATACGTATACAGAAAGTATTTCAGTCTGAGGAAATATTCACAGAGCCCTATAAGCAATTTTCATGTTTAGGTAAAAATACCTAACTTCTCGTAACATAATTTGTTGGATTATTTTACATCTGTAATCTGTATTACCTAATTTCATCACATGCCAAATTTCATAGGCGGGAGAATTTTTCGGAAGTCTCCATACAACAAATATCCTCGTTGACTGGACTATCTGTGGTGTACAATATAACTTGTCTATATACTTGATATTTATTTTAAAAATCAAATAAGTTTTTATTATTTATTCTGAAAAACTTGAAGTGAAACATAAGAAAGAAAGAAAAAACAAAGAAAAACAACAACATGAGAAATCGAAGACATGTGGCATATATCATTCTGCACAAAGCTGGCATGGTGGAAGTCGGTTTGATTTTTTGTTAAAAAGTTTTTTTGTGTACAAGAATTGAGATTGCTTTTGTTTAAAAAAACTACCTTCAAGGTTAGAAACCTAAAACACGAACAAGATACCTGTGATACAGCCTTTACGCACGACTGATTCATTAATATTTATAAAGCCATTGAAGTTTTCAAGTCACAGCATCGTCTTTCTACTGAGATTATTTTAAACTCGAATATGTATTACGCATTTAAATGAGTTTTTTATAGCTTAAATTTATGTGCTCAGTCAACGTGAAAGATAGAATAAAATTGAAACGTAACTAACAAATACATAAATCTAACTAGATAACGCAAGTCCGTCCATCTGTATGAAAACGTGCCAGTTTTCACACACAATTTAAGAACAAATTTACTTACCAATAAAAGAAAATATTTTCTTGCGTCGGGCAACTTATTTCTGAACAGATTTTACAACTCAATAGCCATAATTAGGCATTTTTCTAGATTTCGGTGGATGTCTGGTGCAGATTATGCCAAATGAAACAGCTCAAAGTACGATAATTGCTCGTACTTTCACTCTCACTTTTTTGACACGCGAAGTGCATACAATCGCGTCATCTAGTTAGATTTATATCTGTGTTAACTAATTATACGAGTAGAATTGGTTGTGACTTTAGGATCAAAATAATCTGACTAGCTTTTTCCCAACTCTGTTGGGAGTTTAGCTTCAGGATTCAGTATTTTACATGGGACTACTGTCTATCTGACCTCCACGATCTGGGTAACAAGATACCCAGATACGAGATACATTGTGGGTAGAGAAGTGTCCACCACCCCATGACTTTGTTCAGCCCAAGGAACATCTGCCACTTGGTCATGAATTGCAGTGGTCTATATGGAAGGCATTGAATCGGCTACGTAACCAAATAGACCGATGCAAATATAATTTGGCAAAATGGGGTATTATTGATACGTACAACACCCGGTGCGAGTGTCGTGCTCCTGTACAGACTATGTCGCACTTGCTGGAGTGTCCTGGCTGTCTATTCACTTGTACCCTGGACGACCTATACAGTACTTCTGATGTTGCAATAAGCGTGGCACCTACTGGGCCTAGATAATCTAATTAAATGTGCCATCGAATCGAAAAGAAAAAGAAGAAGACGATACCCCTTGGCAAGACACATGTCATATTTTTTAAGGCCTCTGACTACCGTAACGACTGATAAAGATCTTCAAATGACAGCCGGGATCAACGGCTCATCGTGCTTGCCGAGGCACGGAGGAGACTTGGGAGGCATAATTATAACCGATGGCTCGGGGTCCCAGCGCTAACAAAGAAAAATTAGTTGAAATAAATGTCACTAGAGGGTGCGATATGCATCAATTTGTTATTGAATTATGTGTAAAATTAACATTTTACAGAATTGATCATTATAAATTGTATGTTTTTTTTAGTCAACTCTCCTAAGCACAAAAGTATGGAATATTGGGCTCTTAATTTACATTTCAAAGATTATTTGGACGGATCATTTAAAATTGATGCCAATAGACGGCGCGGTTTTTTATTTCTGAGGCATGCCTATCCATTTTTTAAATTTGTATTGTACCATTTTGGTACAATGAAACTGTAAAACGTGCTAAAATATACTATACTAGCTGTTCCCCGCGGCCTCGCGCCCGTGGACCACCCCACAAGACCTATTTTCGGGATAAAAATAGCCTGTATCAATCAAGAATAATGTAGCTTTCTAATGGTGAAAGAATTTTTGAAATCGGTCCAGTAGTTTCGGAGCCTATTCGGTACAAACAAACAAAAAATCTTTCCTCTTTATAATATTATATAATAATTTTGTTTAATTATGTATGAAAACAAATCATCACTGTATTTAAAGAAAAATAGTCACGAACCAAGAAAATCCTTTTAGGAACCCTAGTTGCAAGTCGCTGCTAACATCATCTATAGTCATGGAACGGAACCGAACGCGATCGAAGTACTTATAAAAATAATCAGATGAAAAGTTACGTCGGCATGGTTTCTTTGTATGGGATGAGGCATCTGTATGCTAGTATTATATATTATTATCTGTGCCGATGGTCACCCATCCATGGATCGACCTCGGCAAGCATTGCTTTTCCTTGAAGATCGACCCGTGCGGCAGTTATTACTTAGCTTTATAAGCCACGATTGACATTAGGATCAAAACGAAGAACAAAAACAAAGTATTTTTTTCAATATAGTCTTAAACAATTTGAATTTGGATGAGCTCGATAGTTTGTACTGTAGTAGTCTTTTAGTATGGAACACGGAAATATAGAACATAATTGATCATCATCAGCCTTTTAATGTTCCCACTGCTGGGACTCAGGCCTTCCCTCATAGTGAGGGAATGGACCATAACCACTGGGCCACCACTGCTGCTAATTAATCATTAACAAAATTATAACATCCTTTTTTTACTATACCATGACCACCTTATAATTTTCCCACTGCTGGGACTCAGGCCTTCCCTCATAGTGAGGGAATGGACCATAACCACTGGGCCACCACTGCTGCTAATTAACCATTAACAAAAATAATAACATCCCTTTTTTTACTATACCATGACCACCTTATAATTTTCCCACTGCTGGGACACAAGCTAAATGGGAGGAAGTGGACCATGCTCCATCAGGCGAGTACACAACGCTGTATGATATTATCTGTGATTATGTATTGGTGCCGCGAGAGAACTGTAATTTATGTCTCTTTCCGTAAAAGTTTTTCAGTACTTTTGACTCTGTAGGAACAGGATCCAAAAGATACATACTTTGTGAGTTGAGTTGTCAGTTTACGAGGGAGCACATTACGCGAGTACTCCCTATGTCTTAATTAAGAATTTGGAGTTGAGCAATTGCCTACTGTATTTAAAAGCTTGTCATACTTTTAGTATTAGAGTTTGACAAGTTCATAACTGTATGTTATGTAGATTACATGTATTTTTTTATTATTACTAATATACACATATTACACATCTATTTTATTTTTTATATCAGTAAGTACTTGTTTCACATACACATTTAGTTACGTCAAGTCGTCAGTCACAGGTTCAGTTGAAAACCAGCGTCGGGCACTAGCTATCCAACGAATTGACATTTTGCTTAGCTAGTCCTATTTGGGGCAGCCGTAGGACACACAATGTTATATTTATATTGTTTTATCTCTTTTTTAGGGTTCCGTACCCAAAGGGTAAAAACGGGACCCTATTACTAAGTCTCCGCGGTCCGTCTGTCTGTCACCAGGCTGTATCTCATGAACCATGATAGCTAGACAGTTGAAATTTTCACAGATGATGTATTTCTTTTGCCGCTATTACAACAAATACTACAAACAGAATAAAATAAATATTTGAGGGGGGCACCCATACAACGAACGTGATTTTTTTGCGTTGTTTGCGATAATGGTTCGGCTCCCTTCGTGTGCGAGTCCGACTGGCATTTGGCCGGTATTTTTTATTGTTGTTTAGTCTAAGTTTTCTTTTTTTTATGTGTATGTTGTGTGCTCTAGTGGTTTGTGTCAAATAAATGTGTTTTCTTCCTTTCAACTCCAAATAATCAATTCAGAAACCGGCCCTAATTCCTTCCTAAATGAATACCTAAGTAAGAGCGCATCGTTTGATTTTTAACTCTTACCTCAAGGCCGAGGGTTGTAAATCCAACAGTGCAACAATATTTAGGAATTAGTTCAGGTATTTCCTAGTGTTGATAAATATTTGCCCGTATTTGGTAACACTAGAAAATACCGTAATTGTATTAGATAACAAATAAACAAGAACACAATACATTTCACAAACAAAACCTAAATTCCATTTCAATTACTTTTTTACCTTGAAAACAGTCCAACATTTGTTTATGAAAAGCCTCTGGTTTTTATTATTTTTGGTCAATTATTGGATAAAGGATAAACGAAAAATGAAAAACAAATAAAGATTGATCAGAACAAATGCGCCGTGTAAAATATAATAGAAAATTGATAAGACAGATATTGGATGGAGGCTATAAATAGAACAGTCACGTGTTTTCTATATTATATACCACAGAGCGATCCGTGTGACCGGGTTTTGGTATTGACAACCTACAGTTGGATTATTAACAGTATCTACTAGTGATTTCTGTTTTATATTTTAAAACTTGCTTCTGGTGGTCGCGTGAAAGTCGAAAATTATCCCGAGGGAACTTATTCCCGGGATAAAAAGTCCTGACTATAAACAACCTCTGTGCAAAATTTCATTCAGATCTAAATTTTCCTAAATTTTCCGAACACAGATATAAACTTATATACTGAGATGCCACTGCAAAAATCAGAAGGTATTTTTTTTTATGTTGCTTGATTTTTATGAATGATTATTTAAAGTAGAATAGATTACTGCAGGGTTGGTTGCCTGGATGCATCTTTTTTTTTTCCTTGGTGGAAAATCCTCATTGGATGTCCTCCGCCCTGGGGAGGCGGAGGGGTCTTCAGACTCTTACTGACTAAAAACCACCCCGGTGTTCCGTCTCACACCTACACCGGGGATCGCGGGAACAACGATAGTTCCGCAACCCCCGGCTAGTGCCGGCCCGCCTCTGTGGGCCACTACCTCGGGTTGGAGGGGGAGTGAGGTGTTGGACTCCCGCCGAGACGTCTAAGAGGGGCGCGCGTGGAACACTACGCGCCACCACCTCAGGTCCTGATATCTGGGGGGCGACGGACGTCCCCGAGTCCGTCGCCCCTGGACCCATATAGGGGGGCCGGAAAAGGGCGTTGTCCGCCCTCCGCCGACGCCCGGCGCGTCTGCTGCGGATCGGGTTAGCGGATGAAATCTCCCTCTCCCTCTCCGCAGCTTCCTTCTGCGAGACGACTGTTTCGCAGAAGGATACCACCGCGTCCCAGGACTCCTCGCTGCCGACCATAGACTTGACTACAGCCGGCAGCGACAGGTCACGTCCTACTTCAGAGACGAGGGCACGGCGTGGCTCCTCCCAAGCGGCACACTCTGCCAGCGTATGCCGCGCCGTGTCCTCCCGGCAGTCGACGCAGTGGTGACACCGGGCGTCCGGCTCCCTGTTTATGCGACACAGGTACTTCCCGAAGCAACCATGCCCCGAGAGCACCTGCGTCACCCGAAACGAAATGGAGCCGTGCCTTCTCTCGAGCCAGCGCTCGAGCACTGGCCGGACCGCCTCGATTGTAATGAGCCTGGCTGCATCTTGCCACAACTAGATTTTCGTTTTTTTATGTTCTTTTTTAGAGTTCCGTACCCAATGGGTAAAAACGGGACCCTATTACTAACACTCCACTGTCCGTCTGTCTGTCACAAGGCTGTATCTCATAAACCGTGATAGCTAGACATTTGACATTTTCACAGATGATGTATTTCTCTCTTAAAAATAGAATAAAATAAATATTTATGTGGGGCTTCCATACAACAAACGTGATTTTTTAGCCGTTTTTGCGATAATGGTACGGAACCCTGTGCGCGAGTCCGACTCGCACTTGGCTTTTTTTTAATTCTTCTCCCTACACTAGGAACTTCGCCTGTACAGTGGGTACGTATGCCACACCAACTAGCTCTCAGTTAGCCGCCCGTTATGGGTTGCCAAGTTTTGCAGGTAAACTGGCAACCCACAGCTTGCGGTTAACTGAGAGCTGGCAACCTTATTTTTCCCAATTTTCTACAACAGTTTTTTTTAAATGACGTTGGATTCACTTAAAAACTTTTACATCAAACATAAATTTCAATTGAAGTGTTATGGCGGCTAGATATTTCTAGGCAACCCTTCAGCAATCTATTCTACTATCAAGTATAATTCATGAAAATTAAGGGCCTACATACGCTTTAGTGCCGTAAAACGGTAACTTTCTAAAGCATACTCCTCAGTAACGGCTAGGTTAAAAGGTTTGCAAAAAATATATATTTATAATTGATTCATGTACATAATTTTGAACACAAGGTTTTTTCGTGTAACTAATAGTTTTGCTTTAAAAAAATAATTAACAACACGATATTTTTTCGCAACTTTTGGAAACTCCTCCAAAACGACTTGGATGTTTAAAAATAATTTTATACAGAAAAATTGATGGCTGGAATGTATTTTTACCTAACATAGCATATGTAAATCAAATAATATTTTGCAAACAAAACTGTTCAAAAGGAGATTCAATTTTGATATTTTGGCATCGACCGGGCGCACGGCCAGTACTGCGTTACATTGGGGCGTATATATCACCTTAAGTTTAATCATAAAACCCTTATGCCTGCAGATTTCTCCAGTCGGACTTAGGCTATTAGACTTTTTTTATGGTGATCGATCCCTTAAACCTGGCAAAAACTGGTTAATAATTAAAAAATTAAGCAGAATAGTCGAATTCGGTTTTAGTATAGCAAATTAGACGATCAATCAGAAAATACATAGATGGTTGCCTTTAAATTGTAGTTCAGCGGTAAGTTTGAGTATGTAGAAAGACCATTCAGAATCAGAATCAGAATATTTATTTGTGAAACATAGGTATTTACATAAAGATCTTAGGTTAATTATAATGGCCGCTATGTTTTGCCGTAAAGGCGTACAAATATTGTTGAAAATAAATGCAAAAAATAAAAGAAAATAAAAAATCTAACAGAATAAAACAGAAATTAAATACTTGAGTACAAGAAAAGTAAAAAATAATATTTTAAATGTGTTTGAATATATTAATAAAATCTACAATAAAATCTAACGAAAAAAGCGAAACAGATTTCTTAAAAATATTTAAGAATCACAGCAAATGTTTATTACACACGAAATATTAAAAATTGTCATTTATAAAAAAAATCTTCTACAGTATAATAACATTTTTAAATTAATAGCGAGCTCATAGCGAGTAGAGACGAGCTATCGGGTATATTATTATAAATTTTCAGAGCCATGCCAAAAAAAACTCTTTTTCATTAAAGCGGTTCAACATTTTCTGTCGCACAGTTTATTCATATATTGAAAACGCATTGGAGTAATTTTTACTTCGGATAGTTTTTGAAACAGGTGTAAATTGATTTTAGCAAACAAAGCAGTCTCGTAAATGTACATAGCTGGCATAATCAGTAATTTTAATGATTTAAAATGAGGTTTGCAAGCATCGGTAGTTTTTAAGCCACACATGGACCGAATACTCGTACATCGTTTTTGCGCTTGAAACAGTTTCTCTTTCAGTAGAATGCCCCAAAAAGATATACCAAACCTCAGAAATGATGCAACCAATCCGTGATACGCTATTA
Source organism: Orthosia cruda (assembly GCA_964057195.1). Taxonomy (NCBI): domain Eukaryota; kingdom Metazoa; phylum Arthropoda; class Insecta; order Lepidoptera; family Noctuidae; genus Orthosia; species Orthosia cruda. The sequence goes on from OZ059838.1 coordinate 24,910,379, forward strand.
AAAGTGTTTGTGTATTAACTTTTTTTGACAGCTGAAACAGTGCATAAGCAGATTTATTTTTCCTAAAAATTTGGCCTTGTTTGTTTCTTCTATTTGGCACTTGTCATAATTAACATGAACTGCAGGTTTTTCAAACACATTAAAAGTATAATATGATTAACTTTAAAACTACCCTATTGTCCGACGTGAAACTACTAATTTGTAGTACGAATTAGAACTCTTTCAGAAAAGTATGCACTTATAAAACGGTATTGTTTCTTGCCAAGGATTTACTTGAATAAAACTGGCTGAAAATCGTACTAAATCATAAAAAAAAATCGACTAAAAAAAAAGATATTTCTATCAAAATTATGTTGAAATTCAACGGTTCGCAAGTATTGACTGAAGGCAACATAATTAAATAAAGATGAACTAAGGCATTAAGTCCGTCATTGTACATTTGTGCATGATGTTTAAATAAATAAACTCCTAAAAATGGCCAGTCACAAGGCTAGTAAATTACTGATTCATTAATTCTAGGGATTCACCTAAAGCCAGGTTCAACTCGAAGAGTCCTCTATTTGACCCCGTCTATTACATTTTTAAGCCACGACGGAAAAAGAGAAGCTATACGTGAAATCATAAAAAAAAAATCGACTAAAAAAAAAGATATTTCTATCAAAATTATGTTGAAATTCAACGGTTCGCAAGTATTGACTGAAGGCAACATAATTAAATAAAGATGAACTAAGGCATTAAGTCCGTCATTGTACATTTGTGCATGATGTTTAAATAAATAAACTCCTAAAAATGGCCAGTCACAAGGCTAGTAAATTACTGATTCATTAATTCTAGGGATTCACCTAAAGCCAGGTTCAACTCGAAGAGTCCTCTATTTGACCCCGTCTATTACATTTTTAAGCCACGACGGAAAAAGAGAAGCTATACGTGTATGTACAGTAGGTTTGTATATAGCTCCTAAACGGATAAACCGATTTCGATTTAGTTTGTTTTTTGTATTAAAGGTAACATTATCGAGAGTGTTCTTAGCTATGTTTAATGAAAATCGGTTCAGACATTCAAAAGTTATGGGCATTTTACTGTTTGAATCGGGTTATTTTCGCAAGATATCGTGTCATAATTACATGTTCGATAGATTGCTGGTCGAAGCTTGTCTACTACTAGATAAATTATGTAAAAATGGCCAGTCAGAAGGATAGTAAATTACTGATTAATTATTTGTCGGGATTCACCGAAAGAACTCGAAGCGTCCTCTATATGACCCCGTCTGTTCAATGTTTAACCCCCGACGGAAAAAGAGGGTTTTATAAGTTAGAAGTGTGAACTGAGTATTTGTGTATCTGTCTGTGCCATTATAGCTCCTAAATGGATGAACCGATTTTGTAATTTTTTTTTGTATGAAAGTTGACATTATCGGGTATGTTCAGCTATGTCAAAATCGGTACAGCTGTTCAAAAGTTATGCTCGTTTTACTGTTTCAATCGGGGTATTTTTGCAAGATATCGTGTCATAATTACGTGTTCGATAGTTGATGTTGATAGTTGATGTCGATGTTGATCGAAGCGTGTCTACAACTAGACAAATTATCTAGTTTAAAAATAATGAAATAAAATAAAAAATACTTGTCTCTCAGTACAATATTGGTTACATCCTAACGCTTAGGTTACACTTATGATTACTACCAAGAACAAACATAGGTACTTTAATCAACAAATACACGTTATCTACCCGTAGGTGTCATACCTTCGACGTCGTCTAATTAAAAGAGAAAACCTAAAAATAGCCATGTTTGTTCTCGGTTATTACAGAAGCTCTATTTTTAATGAGAAGTAAACACTTGTGTGGGTAAACAGGTGCTTAGACCTTCAGTTAATTAAACCTTTTTGAAATGAAGTTCTTTCGGCCGCTGTGTTTTGTAAAGCCTCTGAAAGTGGGTATTTTTTTACAACTTTGGGCCAAGTTTTGACTGGGAAATGTTGTTTAATAAGAGTGAGGAACTCTAGAATTTTAATATTACTATTGTTTCGTCCCGATTTTTAATACTTTTTGTTGCAACACCACGTAAGTTGGCTGTCAGCGACTTGACAGTTTTTGATTGACAGCTGACACTTGACAAGAGTCGAAAAGGAAATTTGTAACGAGAACACGGAGAATTCGGGTTCTTATGGAAACACATCTAACCGAGATGTGTTTCTTCCACCGTGATTGGTAATTGCGCCCGCCGTTCGCGATCGGCGTTGTGGGGCGCCCGCGCAGTCGGTTTTGTGTATATTTCACGAACATTGAAGTGCTTTTGATAGGAACGTGCTCAGCCTGGTGGACGCCGGAGCCTTCGGTCCAGACAGCCGTCAGTTTATCCCGTATCGTCCTCGGGAAGTAAGTGACTATAATAGTACCGCCCAACCCTTGTGCCACCTTACATCCGCAGTAGGCACCAGTATATCTCCCAATAAGGAACGAACCCCCCAGCTTTCCACTGCTGCGTTACGGCAGTTTCGTGGGATACAGGTTCATATAGGGTCCAGGATTCCCAACGCTGCTATGGGCCCCAACGTTGAGCTCCTGGCTTGGGATCCGCAGACCTGTATTTAACAACTATGCTATTTGTCGTGTGTCAAATGTCGTAGTAGTTTTTAGGGTCCCGTACCTGAAGGGTCCAAACGGAGCCCTATTGCTGTCACTCTCGTGTCTGTCTGTCCGTCGTCTGTCACACAGGTTTTACAGCCAAACGGTTGGAGCTACAGTCTTCAAAATTTCACAGTATAAGCATCTTGTTCACCCAAAGCCATACAAAATTGTTAAAAATATTTTTAAATGTTTTTAAGGGGTCCCGCAAAAGGGGGGCGCGAAAAAAAACACATTTTAATCGAGTGCGGTATCGCTGTTTAGAGTTGACTAGATAAATACTGTTTTCGTACCACTTGCTCAAAAAAGTGACATTCTATGCCACAAAAAGCGAACATAACAATAGTAATTTTTAATCTGTTAAAAACAGGAAAAGAAAATTGTACTGAATTTCATTCATCCTCTAGGGGGAGAATGTGATTTAAATTTGGAATACTTACCGAAATTTATACTGAACTACGTCTGTGTTTACACCATTGAGTTTGTATATAAAGCATTATACATCTTTTTGAAAAAGGAATACGCATTTATTATGCAGTTATGATTATTAAATAAAATAACGAAAACCGACGAGGCTGTATGAGCTTGATGCCTTTGCTTTTCCGACTAAAAAATATTAGTCTGGGAATTTGCCGCGTTTTTGTTTTCTTCAAATACATAAACGTTAAGTTTATTTTAATTTATTTTTATAAATAAGTTAATGTTCTAAAAATACGTTACGATGTTAAATCGAAGCGACAGTGACAGTGAATTGTCGGATTCCATCAGTGCAAATGCTGCCGCAATTATAAATAATTTGTTTCCAACAAAATCCAAGGAAAATTATTTAAAAACTTATGAAGAATTTTCAACGTGGAGAAGTGCGAAAGGCCTATCAATTTCAGAATCAGTACTTCTTGTCTATTTTGATTATTTATCCAAGACAAAGAATCCGAATACTCTTTGGTGCATATACTCAAAACTGAAAGCTACAATAAGCATCAAACACAGCATTGAAATAAATAGATTCACGAAATTACTGGCTTTTTTAAAAAGAAAATTAGAAGGGCATTGCGCAAAGAAGTCTAAAATTTTTACGACTCAAAATGTGGATTTTTTTTTTAATAAAGCTCCTGACGAAATTTTTCTGGCCACAAAAGTTAGTATACATGATTTAGCTATGAATATTTCGTATCTTAGTAATGGTAATTATTCTATATATTTACCTGTTTTTTATCTTTGTTATAGGTGGCCTTAATTTTTGGACTCAATGGTGCTTGCCGCGGATGTGAACTTGTAAACTAAAAGGTGGAGGACGTTGAAAATCATTCCAATGAGTTACTGCTGATTAAGGTAAAGGAAACTAAGACAAAGAAAAATCGGTCATTCATTTTACAAGGATAATATACTAAAATCATTCATAAATACCAAGCATTACGTCCCACCAACATCGAAAACAATAGATTTATTATAAACTATCGGAATTGGAAATGTACTCGATAAGCCATCGGCAAAAATAAAATTAGCAATAAGCCAAAGGAAATTGCTAAATATTTAAAACTTAAAGATGTTGTACTCTACACCGGTCACTGCTTTAGAAGAACTTCGGCGACTTTCTTGGCGCATTAAGGGGCGGACATTACGTCAATAAAAAAACACGGTGGTTGGAGCTCTGATAGAGTAGCTGAGGGTTATATCGAACGCTCAATGGCGAATAAAACCGTCGGTGCTCCATGGACCAATTTAAATTTGGCCAATTGGTCTATGGGGAAAATTACAAGTTTCCGTCGTCCAATTACCAACTGGGCTATGGAGAATTGAGATATGTTCCGCTGCCCAGTTTAATAGTATTGTAAAGCCTTTTCCATAAGCATGTAAAAAATCATTTTTTTTAAATACAACCGACTTCCAAATAAAAACACTACATAGTTAAAATAATTTCAATTTCGGAAATGGGTGTTCCTGTTTTCGTTTCTTCGGGTTTTGACACCGCCGGCCGAAATTAAACTTATTGTTCACATTGTAGGTATTTTATTTGGAAGTCGGTTGTATTTTTTTTTAAACTTACTTATATAGTCGATGGTTTCAAATAACAAATTACAGATGTAAGTATTGCACGTATGACAGTGAAAAATATGCAGATGGAACAAACAGTCTGAAATATTCTGTAACAAAATGGATTACCCTTAAATGCTCAAAAAACGGCTTATTGTCTTGAAAAGAATTATATATTTATTAAATCCGGAAAAAAATCGTCAATTCTTCCCACTGGGAGGCAAACGAGTTAATCCAAAAATGTATACATTGTCATTACATGGACGCCATAATGACACATAAGTTTTCTGTGAAGTTGCTATTTCTTACGTTTACATACTTTCCTATATTTTCATTGAATATTCTAATTTAGCTAACATTATATTATATTGTATTTATTTATTTATAATATTTTTGAATTCAGTTTGATATGAACCAAAAAATATATCAAAGGCTTCTTTGAACCCAAAGTAGAGAAAACTGGTGTGAACTCAGGGTTATAATGTTATTAAGGAGCATAGTTTTGGTTAACATCCAGTGTGCTCCATAGCCCAGTTGGTAATTGGACGATGGAAACATGTAATTTTCCCCATAGACCAATTGGTCAAACTACAATTGGTCTACGGAGCACCGACGAATAAAACCATATTAAGCATTCAAATTAACAAAAATATAAAACTTAATCCATCAGAGCCACAACCATCAACTTCCGGCATCTTATCTTCGTCCGTAACTCACGATGCACCACCACCACTATCTCCGACGTATACTATCTACAATGAAACGCAAGTTCCTCAGACGCAAGAACAGAGAAATACTCAAATTAACTCATCAACAATAAATGTACCAAACAAAAATGTAACTCTCTCTATCAATAATTGGACCAATGTTTCGAATGTTAACTTTTACTTTTAATTGTCATTATTTTTAATAAATGCTTATCTCATATTATTATTGTGTTAATTTTTTCGCAAATGGTACGAAAAGTAGAGTATTTTCCTCAGTGATAAAGCTGTCTTAGTCTTGGGTGAACTTAAATCCCTCGCTACACTCAGGACTCGTCTTAAATCCCTCGCTTCGCTCGTGATTTAAGTTTTTAACACCCTCGCTACACTCGGGAGTACCTAAACCTCGAGTCCTTCGTTACGCTCGCGATTTAAATCGTCACCCGCGACAGAATACACTGCTTTATCCCCTTGGTTAATAATCTACTAATTTTATTTTTGTTTTTAAAATATTGGAAAACAAAGGAATGAGAAAGCCACCAAAATCAGCATTTTTTACAAAATTTTGAAGAATTTTTAACTTCCTATTGATCTATGTACTTGAAATTTGGTGACAATGTTTATTATGGTGTTTTTATTATACCTACTACTACGATGTTTTACTAACAAATACCAATATATTGATAAATCTGATTTTTCTTTGTAATTCTCTAATTTTTACTATCCTAACCGCATAATCAAGTTTGTTGTACAATTTGATTTTGCGGTTTGGTACAGAACCTTTAATTTGCGAAGTCCGACACGCATTTGGCCGGTTTTTTTTTTGTTATTTCTTTTTTATGGAGTCTCTACTACTTTAAAGAGAACTGTAAGGTATTTTTTTGAAAACATCTTAAGTAATTAATGTTTTCTTATTGTTATAATCACACTATCGACCTATGCTTACTCTATTCGCTGGAGCAAAAAATAAAAGGAAAACAAGCCTTAAAAAAATTAATTCAAAAATTGAAAAACACGACTGCCTAAGAAGCGAACTAAAAATACAGGAAGGATACAAATTCGATTGACGTAAGGATCATCACAATCGGCTAACGCGTTTGGTCTATATAGAACGCCATATAGTAACAAACATACACACATAGACTGATAAGCACATTACCCTCCTTCGGCAGTCGGATAAAAATGTATTTACAGTGTCTTCTTTGCTGTCACTAAAATCAAAAATAAAAAATATCATGTGAAGAAGTTTATTTCATACGATAACTAAATAAACACATACACAAATATGTCAAACATTTAATTATTATATTCTTATCTGTATTTTACAACAATATCGATAATTTAGTTTCTATACAATAAATTGGTAATATTAAAACCAAAACCAATAGTCGACATTAAAAACCATCTCGAAAGCCTGGAGTTCTGAATTAAAAATAAAAATAAATAATAAATTAAAGAGTGCATAAATTTGTACGGTTATATTTTATAAATTTGTCGCCTTATAACCGTTTGACGTTTGTTTTTTTACCTTTTAATTTTTGATCCAGCTAATTGATTATGTAGGGATGCTTCGCACGGTGTATACAACTTTGACACAACTGTCTTCATTTCAAGCTTGTTAATATTAATGTACTAGCTGTGCCCGCGGCTTCGCTCCCGTCAACTGCCTACCCTGCCCTACTTACCAACCTACCTACCTGCACAGAATATTATTTACTCTATGGAGAAGAATATCGGCTACATAAAAAAAAAATGGCCGAGTGCAAGTCGGACTCGTGGTCCCGTTTTTACCCTTTGGGTACGGAACCCTAAAAAAGTAAAGACAGTTTTGCTGCGCGTCATCTAGTAGCACTCCAGAACACGACACCGAAATAAAAACATAAAAAACACCTATCCATAGCTGGGAAACCGGAATCTTAGGCGTAGTAGACCACCGCGTTTATCATTAGGCTATACAGACGGGCAGTAGCAGCGGAAATTTTACGGACCACATTGCACACACGTCATCGTCATCATTGACATTAGTACTATGATTAGATACCTAAAACCTCATAAAACATTTTATTTTGATCTCGTGCATTAGGTCCCGAATTATTATTTTTACTATAACCACGCCTGAAATAGCCCTTGAAGGTAAGTCGTTGATTCTTGATTCGACGTATAGAGTTGACACCCCCTGCCTATAGTTCTCGCCAAACTTCTTGGCCGCCCTGAAGTTGGCTACAATGGCTGCGCAGTAATAAATTTCATACAAAAACAGCACCGTTCGTTTCGTGCCACGCGAATCGGAAAACCAACTTTAGGGCGGTCCAGAATTTTGGCAATAACTATATCTGCCTACCCTTCTTTACCTGCTACCTACCCTACCCAACTAACATTTTTTTTTTCTTGTGCCATTCTTCCACGGAGAATCTTAACACCGCCATTCAGAAAATGACGTCAGATGCACAACACCATCTATCGAATATGGAGTTCAACTTTTGTGATATTTTACTTCTTGAACACTTTAAATTCATCTAACTTTTGATAGAGTGAACCGATTGCGATGAAACAACAACTAAGTAATACTTCAAGTTACGCATAATTCTTCAAATTGGTTATGTATATTTTACGTGATGGGTGTACAAATAAACAGACAAAAAATTAAATAATGCTGGCATTTAACGGATTCTGTTGGTTATCTTTTAACACCGTGGCATTTGTTTTGGAAGTATTTACGATGTTCAAAAACGACTTTTCTAAAGATTTATTATATCTATGTATTGATTAACATTAGTACAGGTTATTGCACAAAATGATGATGAAAACTACATCTAAATCCGTTGCTTAGTTATTAAGAAGAACGACTTACAGATGACAAGCGATTAATTTTATAATGGAAAGGGCGGTAATGAAGCTAAGTCGAATTAAATTACGATCTTTAAAAAAAATACCTACCGTTCTGAAGTTTAATACACCTATGAATGAAATTGTATTACAGTTGGACGACGTTACAATGTGATTTCCCGATAATCATATTCCAGTATCCGTACCTCGTATTGTGTGGCAACAGAAATAGGAACATTGTGTTCAGTCTGGCAGTAATCAAATTGGATGCTCGACTACGCATCTTACTCAACGGGTTTAGTAGGCTAGGATATAGACCTGTATCTATGCTATCCATATTTTTTTTTAATAATAATAAATTGTAATGTCAATTTGTCAAATCGAGGTGGAATGACAATTAATTTTAAGGTGGTTGTGAGCCAGAATATCAATATTAAACCTCCTTTTGGACCGTTTTGTTTGCAAAATATTCTTTGATTTACATATGCTATTGCAGTTCTGAAGAAATTATAAACATGCCATCAATATTTCTGTGTGAAAATATTTTTAAACGTCCAAGTAGTTTTAGAGGAGTATCCAAAAGTAGCGAAAAAATATCGTGTCATTCATAATTTTTTAAAAGCAAAAATATATACACGAAAATAACATGTTTCACAAATAATGTTCATGAATCAATAATAAATATATATATATATATTTCAAACATTTTAACCTAGCCGTTACTAAGGAGTATGTTTTAGAGAGAGTAACCGTTTTACAGCATTAAAGCGGTGGAAGGCCCTTAAGTTCACCCCACCTAAGTTTTCACGGTGAGATGTTTACTGAATAGACTAGCAGATCATTGAACATTCGCAGTTTTAACTTTTAGCAGCTCGATGTTCTGTCACAGGTAAATATTGTAGTCTATACTCACCTTAAGGTCTATGTTCTGGAGCGAACATTATGTAACAAATTGCCAAGTGCGCGGTAACTGTTGATATTGCTTGAATTAATTTTCATCAGCTAATTGCATCCAGCCCCGGATCTAAGGGGGGGCAAACCGGGGCACTTGCCCCGGGCGGCAGTTTCATGGGGGCGCCAAATCCTTGAGACAAGAATTAGAAATATGTATGAAGCCTCTTTTCCTACAATCTCATAGGTTTTTATAAAGTAATCGAATCTTAATATAATATGTTTGATAAACAAACTTTTCTAGCTTAAAGCTAACTTTTTTAGGCATTGAAAACAAAACTGCCTGTGCGACGGACTTTGAGGAGCTAATAGATTCTTTCGCAGAAAAGAAAGCACGCCGTGTAAAGTTGTAGTCTTTCCTGGTTATATATTTTTTCTGTGTTTCTGTTTTATGTCACAAATGAAAGTTATTAGATAATAAAAAGTTATATTAATTAAAGGATTATTATTTTAACAAATGGTCACAAAAATGCTACTCATTGGCAGTTTTAGCAGTTATTCTCAAACACTGAAGGGAGGGGGCGCCACTATCAAGGTTTTGCCCCGGTGCCAAAAATCGTAGATCCGGGGCTGATTGCATCTCTTGGCTTAACGTTTCACATGTGACGCATCGATAAATTATTTCCAGGAACCGAGTGTAAATATAGCAAGCTAGGCTTCTAATTTATTTCCAGGAACCGAGTGTGAGTATAGCAAGCTAGGCTTCTAATTTAATTTGGGTGCTTTAACAAATTTATTCAAGCTTAGGAACAGGACGCTTTATTTTAAAAATTAATGAACTTTTCCAAGTAAAATTGTTTATACACGAAACTCAATTATAGAAGATCCGATTTGTATGAACGTTAGCGTTAATTTTTAATGGATACTAAGAAATTTTCACAGCAAAAGTAGCATTATAATTAGTAAAGTATGCTTGTATAAACATACAAACATTTATGTTTAAGACGTGATAAAAATTGTTTCTATCTCTAAAATACATCTTGATATGAAAAGGACAGGCTTGAGACTTCAAAAAGGCAAAAAGTAAAGTTGAAGACCATTAGGTTTAAAGGCTTTTCGATTTAGTTTAGGATTCTATCATACAGAGAGTGGTCACGCGGTCAAGCGTTCAAGAGGTCAGTTTTGCGTTCGTTGTGTTGTATTACGTTTATAGATATACCTACACAGGAGGCATTCTGACCGCGTCAGTCAACCAGAACACACGCATTCGCGCGTTCACTGCTGTTTCGGTGACCAAATTGGAAGAAAGAATGGAGACTGAAAAGCTAATTATGTTAGTATGTGAAAGGCTTTTTTATACGATGAGAAAGATAACGATTACAAAAATGTTTGGCAATTGTTGTTGTAATTTCTCCATCCTTATTTATTGGGCTCACCCAGTATTTCCTTATCCGTCTTGACTGGCTAATAATGACCACAAAATCAATCATTCGTTTTCTGACGAAGAACTATCATAAAAAAACATGGTGGCAATAGTGGTACAGCGTAGACCGTCCAATAGTGGGGTTCGTGAGCAACTGCACGCTCGAACGCAAAACTGACCTCTTGAACGCTTCACCGCGTGACCGCTTTCCCTAGAAACGCTACTTGTTACTATTCTGAATAAGGAGTAACTTTCGCGCTTCAGAATTTCGAATATTAATGTGCCAAAATGGGCAAGTTGATCGTAAATGTCAAGTCTATAACACGAGGATCCAATAAAACATAATTTAACAGCAAAAGCGAAATTTACAAAGTTATGACGTGGTTTATGACGTCAAATCTTAGGTTTGAGGGAGTAATGGATGAATTTTTGTGTTTGCGACCTTGTGAGTTTATATTAAGAGGCTCTGAGTTGTTGGGGTTTCTTTTAAACGATTTCAATTGTTTTCAGGTGGTTTTAGGGATGATATTTGGTTAATATACCGGGTCGTATATTGTTAGCTACCCTTTAAGATCTAATTGGTTGGGTATATAACCAGGTAAACATGGAAGGATACAATCCAAGAGCAGGCAAAAAAAGCTTTATAGTTAGGAACATGAATCACCCATATTGAGGTATGGGCAAAAAAAAATTGTAGTACCAGTTAGGATTTTAAACTATTGCCCGCTTTACAAACTTGCTAGTGACCCGCACTTACTTCAGACGTTTTTAATTCTTAACTTAACACCGAAATTTCTTTGTTACATACAAGTTGAATATGGAAAAAAATATCATAAACCTTCCAGAATAGTCTCAAAAACATGGTAAAGCAAACGCAGTCCCGCAAGTTTTTGCATCTGTATGCAAAAGGTTACTTTATTTTATAATATGTCCATAGAGAAGTAAACAAGACTGAATACAGACAACAAAACAACAATATATGGCGCCATTGCTCCTACACAGTGTCAGTTATGTGCGAGTCATAACATCGGGGTGTTTAATCAAGGAAGTACAAGATTGACTGCTTATAACTAGTGATATGGATTATGTGGATCTGTGGATATTCGAAGCCTAATGTGACCCAAATGTACTCACGGATACGATTCCGATAAACCTATATTTGGCATTTCTTAAATAGCCATTCATATTTTACGAGAAGGAAGTAATAGGTTCAAAGGAATCATAGGAAGGTATTGGTAAGTATATAGATCTGATTTAAAAATACCTGCTCGAAGGACCAGTTTCTAGAGCTCACAATGACAATATCAAGAAGGAACCAGGAAAGCATAAATAAATCAATTTGCGTATCACTGTGATTTTTTTTAATTGCATCTTTCTGTAGTAGTAACATATACAAAATAAATTAAAAATTACTATTAAGTTCAACAGAACCTTGGTCTTAGATACTGTACTTATTATTTCTATAAAAGTTTTCTCTGAGACATTTTTCTTCAATTCAATGAACCAATATGATACGTTATTAGAGCGTAATGTGATATTTATACATAAATGTCACAAGATTGAAAATATAACATCATTATCAAGATGCAACAGGCTGGTGAAGCCCCGCGGGAGGCCGAGGGATATTGCCATAAACTAACAAGCGTGGCGGGGAATATGTGCCATAAGATGTTATTGATACGGCGACGGTAATGGGGGTCCTTCTTCCTTATAGGATTACAATGGTTATGTCTTACGACGGTCGTAGAGTTTAGTTAAGGCCGATTTCCAAATTGAGTATTTGGAGTTCAGAACGTGACAAAACATACTTATTGCTAAAGGTCGACCGGTTTTCAGTAGAGTTTCACAAATACTCAAATTAAAATCTTAATACAGATATCGGGGGTTATTATTGTAAAGCCCTGTTAGTTTGCACATACGTAGGAGATAATCTCTAAAAGTACTAATCCAATGATGAAAAATAGTAAAAAGCAACACTCTCGCTAAGAGCTATAAGGGCCATAAAGCCATAAGCCATACTTTTTCCCCAAAAAGCACGGATCTAGTGTGTCGGACATTGGTGGTACTTCTTCTAATGGTTACGGTTTACGAACGGTTTCAAAGTTTACTTTCCTTACTTATCCTGTAATACTTCAAAATCGTTTTTAATGGTTTTTTAAGCCACGATAAGCTTGGCTTAAAAACGGATTAGGGAATATAATTAGAAAATGTCAAACTTTTTGTTAAAAGGCCTTTTCGCTTACTTCATTGCGGCTTACCAGACTGTTTCTTTGTATAAAATACTTATAATCTCAAACGTATAAAATTGGACGAGAAACCTACTTTAGGAAATTGCTTGTTTTTGTGTGACACCTACTTTTACTCTGTTTAAATCTGCCTTACCTAATCCCAACTATTCTGTTTTTAAATCGGTTACCAGTTTAATCGGATACAGCTAAACACTAGTATCACACGAGGCGACTGCGTATCCGATCCTCACATCCTAGTTACTGAATCCTTTGGCAAGACCGGTGGTCAGAGTCAGTCAGTTGGTCAGGCTTTTGACTCCACAGTCAGAAATCTTTGGTTCAGGGTGTGGTTGACGGTCGTTTACACCCGTAAACAACTGTCAATTATTTTCAAATGGAAGCTGGAAGCATCGGTAGAACGTGTTTTCCTAGGCACAGAAGGGTCGCGGTACGTCATTACGAATATGGCTATCATGTCTTCACACATTGGTCATCTGTTCATCTATTGGTGGCTATCCATTGAGGGCCCATGTGTTAAGTAAAATAATTGTAAACGTTGGAAGTTTGAATCACGAACAGCCATAAAAGCTTCAAATTGATGAAGCACTACAAGTGCAAAAGTTAAAACAAAATTAAAGTCCAGCGAGCTTGGTCCTTCGAGACGTTTTCGTTTGGTATAGAGAGACTAAACGGTGCAGTGGCACGTAGCATCCATTTGTTGACATGCGAACTCTTTGTAGAACAAAACACGTTTTGGCGCAAATTGGATCAGATTAGGTAAATAGATTTCAAGTAATGAACGTTGGTTTGGAGTAAAGAATACTACAGATTTTATACGACTCGTTTGTATTAGATTTTGTGTTGATACAAAAGCTGTAGAAACAGGGAAATTATTCCGCTGGTGAACGCTTTGTAATGATTTTCAAATCAGGCCTTTTTAAAGCTACGCTCGCGTTTGAACTTCGTATCTCACCTGATGATAAGTGAGAACGTAGTCGGCGATCGAGCACGCTTGCCTAGAAGAGACCTATTCACTCTTAACTTAAAAATCTTCTAAGGATTTATTTCATTATAGAAATAGTAACTTCAATGTTGAGGTCATTTCCTATAGCAGAAGAGTAGGTGGTAGGGAAGACGAGAACCTAATTTAGATTCCATTCCAACATTCGCAGCTTACTCTAAACCTAACAACCTTGCTATGGGACATCATGGACTATAAACTATAGTGGTTGTTTTTTTGAAGCTACACAATGAACAGTATTATTTATAACTAGCTTTTGCCCGCGACTTCGTTCGCGTGGAATAGTGACTTCCGGCAGATTTTTTGTTTTACCCACATAGTTCCCGATCTCGCGGGATCTCTTCAAAAATGAAATGTGGAAGATATTCTAGGGAACTCTTCAAAAATCAACATAATGAGCTCTGCGTTTGAATTGAAGATATGTATACTCACTTAGGGCATTAAAGCCGTTATTGCCGATTGAAAAAGGCGAAAATGTTATTTTTCCCTTATTTTCAAAATATTATTTTGATTTGCCATTTCAGAAAAAAATACTGTTTCTCCCTTGACAAATTTTCTATTATTTTAGGCTTTAAAGATTATTAAAGTTTCTTACACCAAGACATTTCTGTATACCACGTTTTTAGTTTTGCCATCCTTAGGTCTTGTGGTTTTGACACTCTTTAGCACGCAACGTAGAGTTGACCATGGGAGAAACAGTCTTTTTCAAAATGTACACCCGCAACTTTAAGCGTTTGCCCTTGGGCTTTATTTATGGTCATTGCAATCTACTAATACAACGGATCCAATTTTAAATTTACGATACAATCAATCCACAATTCCACGACAAACCGACAACACGACAGTACCGAAGAGCTCGGCCGATACCCAACCAAATGCGTGTAACGAAACCATAGCGCGATCTATTTCGATCCCAACGCCATCTATCGAGCATGGTGACAACTCGGATTATTTATCTATACTCCGTTCGGGCATTTTCTTTGTACTAAAAGTTTTATTATATTGATATTATTTTTTCATACCTTTTTACTATTTATTTACTTTTTTCCGATGAATTAAAACAATAACATGAACCGAACTCGTGTAACGATCGACATCATTGCGCGATCACCAACTCGACATATAGTACTAATAGAATTATCTATACTCCGTTAGAGCATTTTCTTTGTACTAAAAGTTGTATTATATTATATTTTCATACCTTTTTACTATTTATTTACATTTTTCCGATGAATTTTCAGTACTGAATTAATGCCGACTCTTGACCAATAGATGGCGCTGTATGTCCGGAATAAATTTTATTTTATATTTTGTAATAAAAACTATCCTATGTCCATTCTCAAGTTCCAAACTATGTCTGTACCAAATTTCACACAAATCGGTTCAGTAGTTTAGGCGTGAAGCAAAGACAGACAGACAGACAGAAAGACAGACAGACAGACAGACAGAGTTACTTTCGCATTTATAATATTATTTTGGATCATAACGGGATACTGTTGTATTCTTTCTTTTTCATTTTTCTTTCCATAGGCCCCTGACTTGGCTATTTCAGACTTATATTAATATTAACTATATAAGTGTTGTAGTCGTGTTGTATTAAGAACCTGCTAACAGACTGCGTAAAACACATTCTTATTCAAATTTTCCATGGAGTATTTTGTCTATCAGTTGCCTAAGGCCCTTTCCTGAAGGCACGATACAATTCGATTTAGATACATCACACACCGATAAGAGATTTTAACTAAGTATTTTTTTTTTTGCAATTATGTTCAAATGGACGCAATGCGATGCGATTTTTAGAAAATACATCTATAATAGACACAATGGATCCTTTTGTCTCTGAAGTTGGCTCTGCCAACCATTGCGCAAGAAACAGTTTGTCATCAAGTATACTGCATAGAGTAAGCGAGATAGGATGATGCGACAAACGTAAGCGAGTGAAAGAGACAGTTCTACAATGGTATCTTCACCTTAAACATTGATACAAAAATAGCTACTGCGCAGGGTCTTGCAGCCAATTCAGAGACACAAAGATCAGGTGTGAGTATTATACGCAATTTCAATTGCATCGCGCCTTCAGGAAAGGGCCTAACAGCTGTAAAACAGTTCAGGGTTTTTATGAATAAAAATGTAAGTCTCTAGTTTTGATCAAACATACAAAGCTTGAAGATTAAGAGCAAAACATACATAAGCTAACATCTGCAACATGTTACAAATGGACCTTTCATGTAGAGACTTAAGCTCATCCCACACGTTCCGTGTTCCCTTTTAGTAACAGAAATATTTTATTTCATATCGGAACATTTTATGTTGCTATAAAAGCCTTTGAATACCTGCGAAGGTATTTATATAATAACCCTTACAAAATATCTTTAGGGATGGGAAAATTATTTTTAGAACAGAACTGAGAACAATACTAGTTGATGCCCGTGTGAATCCATCCCAATTTTATTGCTGTCACTCGCGTGTCTGTCTGTCTGTATTTCATCTGTCACACGAGTTTTACAGCCAAACGGTTGGAGCTACAATCTTCAAATTTTCACAGTATAAGCATTGTAGACCCAAATCCACACAAATAAACAAAAATATTTTTAAATATATTTAAGCACTCCCAAGCAGCAAAAGGGGGCCGCGAAGTTTGTACCCCATCGAGTGGGGTATCGTTGACCAGAGCTCATTGAGTAGATAAATACTGTATTTTTGTATTTGAAAAATATTGGAAAACAAATGAATAAGAATCCGCAAAAGTCAGCATTTTTACCAAATTTTGTTCCGAAGAATTTTTTAACATCCCATTGACCTATGAAATTAAAACTATTTTTATTATTACGTATATTTTACAAAAAAAAGACCAATATATTGATAAATCAGAATTTTTATTTGAAATTTCCTCATTTTTCTATTAAAACCAACTTGTTTCTGCGGTTTGGAAAGGAAAATTAAATCTACGAAGTCCGGCACCAACTTGGCCGGTTTTTTGTATTAATATCACATCACAATTGTTGTTTCATTTCTGTTGAAAGCTATAAAAGTATTTTCAACACACTTGCTCATAAAGTGGCTCTAATTTCACCGCAATTAGGCGCATAATGACACCTGTTATCAAACTGTGACTTTTTCATTACTATTATTCACAAGTGAGGAAAAGAGTTTTTTTATTTTTATTTATTGGTTGAGTTGTTATGTTCTTAAAAATGTTTCGATACAAAAAAGATCGTTCTCAATAGTACAAATGTAACACATTTCATGCAACTTCGTATTTAAATAGAAAATTCCAATTTGTACGTGTTAATTAAATAAAACTTTTACTTAAATATAACTTTTGTTTTTGTCTGTAATAAAGAAAACTTGATATTCCCCATTTTGTACATGGCTAAACACTATCCGAGAAAAGCCAAAAAAAAGATAACTCATTATTTTTAGTCTATGGGCGATTGCCATTGTTAGATGCGCGCGCATAGGAAAACTGATTAATTTTGCCCGCCATTGCGAAAAAAAATTCACAGCTCGTTTTTACTGCTGCAAATGATTTTTTAGTATTATTTTCTTCACAAGTGTGTTGAAAAACGTCGTATGATACACGTGTGTATTGATGATTACCGTCCTCGGCTCTCTTAAGACCCTCACCTAACGGCTCGGGTCTCAATGGCGCCTCAGCGGTAATCACCAACATTACACACTTGTACCATAATGTACTATTGAAGAACCGCGAATATATTTTAATAATATCCCTTATACGGTATTTTTTGTGACCGGTAAATTATTTTTAGAACTGATCTGAGGAGAATATTTGGAAAGAGAATTTTGACCTTAAATGTAAATGAATGTGAAAGATTATATGTTTGTTATTGATACACACCTCAACGGGTGGATTTTGGTGAAATTTAAAAAACGAGTAGGCCATTTATTTTATTTTATTTGTTTACCTCGCCATATCTTGGATTAGGACATAGGATACTTTTTATTGCGGTAGTTGGTTCCCGTGGCATAATTTTCCACTTTTACCCAGGCGAAGCCCCTAGCAAAAGCGAGTTATTTATCAATTTGTAACGTTAAATGCCTTTAATTATTGACGTGGTTTACGATTCAGTCAAAATCTAATATCACATTTGACAGCATCTTCAGATCAAAGGCTTGATAAGAATTAAGAGTACGGCCAGATATATATTTTATTCACTAGCTTCCGCCCGCGGCTTCACCCGGGTAAAAAGTGTTTTTAATCCAAGAATACAAACTATCCTATGTCCTTCCCAGGGTCTCAAACTATCTCCATGCCAAATTTCGTCTAAATCGGTTAAGTAGATCCAGAGATTACACCCTACAACCTCACAATCTCATAAACTTTACCTGTTTATAATATTAGTATAGAATAAGTATCATATTATATTTCTAATTAAACGCAGAACAGTTCCAAGATGGCGTCGATTTCTCAGTTGTTTGTTTATTCAAGCGACTTCTACTGTATCCTAGTGTTTAGTTACTAACAATCAGGACCTTCTTATACTTTCTTACTGCAGAACAAATAAATGGAAGCGGGAAAATCTTTAAGTCCAGTCTGTTGTAGTAAAAAATGCAATTCACGATCAATGTTTTATGCAGGGTTGCTGAGGCGAGACTTTCTGGTGTCTTTGTTTATTGTGTAGAATGTAATTTTCTTTTAACATTCAGTATAAAAGAAACTGAAAGATGAAAGATCAGGGCAATGCATAAAATAACTATAAGTTTTAGGATAGATATCTTCATCAATGGTTTTCGTCGTTTAATGCATACAATGTTATTTTTTTTTCAACACTTAGCATGAAATAAACCTTGATTATTGGTCTTTAAGACAATACATAAATTATTAAAAAAATATGTCTGGCAATGGTTTTCGTCGTAAACTATCAAATAAATTTTAATTTAATTAACCCGTAACACAGGTATTCAATACCTGTCTCTCATCTCCTTCTTCGGGCACCAGTCTCTCACAAATGGTTTTATATATTTTTTTAAATTAACGATTTCTGTACATTTGGGAAGAGAAAAAAAAAAAAAAAACATTTCGCCTATTTGATGTGGTATGCTCTTTACAGAATTCAACTATACTCAATGCTTCATGAAACAACAATGTCCAACACAATCATGCTCGCGTACAATAAGAGAAAAAGAAATCGACTCACACTATGCGCCACATCCATCGGCGCCAGCAAAGGCAGCTCCTGTCTCCTCGGCTTCCTCCACATCAAGATCAGCGCAGCAATTAGCAGCACAGTCCCAGCTCCTATCATAGCTCCCACACCAGCACTCCACAGATTCCCATGGACCTCCCATGACGAAGCCCCAACCCTGGCCTCAGACATAGCCTCTACGACCTTCGTAGTTGATTCCTTCTCCATGTTTTTGTACACGTAATCCAGAGATGTCTCATACTCGTGCCTCTGCTTATCTGTAGATAACGAAATTAGCTACGTACAATAGTGTTACATCGATCCATTTTGTATGCCGTGCATGGATTATACAGATACATGTTACAGTGGAAAACTACGTTTGTAGGTATTATTTTTACTGGAGACTGCTGAACTTGGAAAATGACAAATGTTGGTCCTTCGATCCTGGAAGGACCATATTTGTAATAAATTTCATCACATCATTTCACAACTTTATTTTGACAGTACGAGGGTAATTATGTTAAAGTGGAAAACTGCTGTCTACTTGAAACAATTGACAGTTTCAGAAAAGAAAACTGGTCCTCAGATCCTGTAAGGACTAGATTTGTAATAATAATCTAAGGAAAAACTTTTTGATTCTGAGACTATGAAGGATTAATATCGCAGGACTAGATTCTCTCACTACATCGGTACAAATAATATATTAAAAGCAAGTAAACAAGGCGAACGTGTCAATTGCCACGCGTCTTCTCTCCCTCATATTATATTCAGATGTATTTACTTAGCGTAAGTAAAGGCAACGCAAATCTCAGTGCGGCAAATGGCAAGTAATGGCACAGCTGCCTAACATATATGAAGGTAATCAGGGATTATTTTTTAAGCTAGAAACTTATAGAGATTCTAATGTCAAATGCCAGTTATTATTTCTGCAGATGTATTTGAAATAACACACATGTCATGTTGGAGTAGAAAAGGCAAAAACAAAAACATTTCACGAAAATGAAGAGGTGGAAAATTATTTCTAAAAGCAAACACAGGTATGTGAGGACACATTTACAAAGTGAAATGATCCCATTACATTATGGAGATAGCGAACTAATATCACGCGTCACTCATAAATCCATTCACGCACAAAAACACCATAAAATAAATTGCCACGTCCGAAAACATACACTTCTAAATAGAATGTAAACTTTTTTGAAATCTAGTAAAAGAAAATCACTAAAGATTATATTCAAATAAAAAAAAGTAAACAAAAAAAATAAGTAATTCAAAATTTGAACACGTTCCAAATTTCACAATAAATAAAAAATAAAGTCCAAATTTTCTTTTTAAAAAGAGGTGACTCACCCATAAGGTTGAATTAAACTATTTGTTGTTATCTGTTGCAACTTAATACACGTGCGTTGGGCGGGCGGGCGCGCGCGACTGGTTGGCGGCGGCGGTCTCTTCTTATCATTAAACCGACTTGTTTACCCCGACGGCACGCCGTGATCTGTGTAGCGATGTTGACTTTATTGCGTCGAAGTAATCCAACTATGTTCAACTGCTAATACATTTCCAAACTGATGGGAAAATTAAGAAAAAAAAAACGGAGACGAAATTCGAACACTTTTCAAAAAAAATTCGAAAGATGTTCCATTTGACATTCATTCAAATTTTAAGTTGTTTTTTAGTTTGAACACAAGAATTACGGACATAAGTACCCTTAGGATAAGTACATAAGACCTTGAGTAGGTGTTACTTTTCCGCGCACGTACTCATAAAATAACTTTACTAGTGGGGAAACTAAGTTACTCTTGCTGAAAGTAACGTGTCACAACTTGTCATGATGTAATAAGCGGTAAAAGAATTTAGGAGGCGTTTTCAATCCAATTTTGGCGTCATGGTGTTGTTGAAGCCTTACCTAATATTAAATTATTGTGGATTTTCTTATTGATTTCATTAGTCTGTTGACAGCCTTTCTTATTTAGGAAAGGGTTAATTGGAGGCGGGACCAAGGCCAACATTTAATTCCGAAAATGTAATGAATATTACAGTTCAATAATAGGTACCTCATCTATACTCTGATTTTTACCCGACTGCCGAAGGAGGGTAATGTGTTTATCAGTCTATGTATGTATGTATGCATGTTTGTTCCTATGTGGCGTTCTAGAGACCAAACGCGTTTGGCCGATTTTGATGATTCTTACGTCAATCGATTCGTCTTAACCCTTCGAGTGTCACTGGCAACATTAAAATTGGAAAAGGAAAAATGGCGGCTTTTGGGCGCCATTTTGTGGGGGGGATTTTTTTTTTCCTTCCAAACCCATCGAGTGGGGTATCAAAATAAAGGGTTTTAAGAGATGATTTCAAAAATATATGATACTTATATGTTTAAATGTACCTTATTCTAAAAAAAATACTAAAAAGTTGTAAATAAAAACGGTTAATTTAAAAATCAAAATCCCGACTGCTTAAAAAGATAACTAAAAAGACGTAAACAAGAAGAAATTCATGCTGTGCAGTCGGAGGATACTTTGGTTTTGGTCAGCTAGCTCGCGAAAATGTATCCTCCGACTGCACAGCATGAATTTCTTCTTGTTTACGTCTTTTTAGTTAGCTTTTTAAGCAGTCGGGATTTTGATTTTTTAAATCGATTTTTTTTAATTTCGTGGACTAAACTGACGTTTGGGGGGTTGGCACATTATCATTACTTAAAAATAGTGTCATATCCTGACTAAGGATTCCTTAGTGATCGAAAATCGAAGTACCTAGATCGAAAATTGCAATATTTTGCAAAAAAAATACATTTGTTATGACACTAGCAGCCCTTATTTAGTTTCTACTTATTTATGTCAGACTTAATTTTATCGATCGCATTTATACTACGTACACAATAACAGTGTACGTAGTTACTATGTGTGTGAATATGGCTATATTTAAATATATTACGTTTATATTCATAAAATAATTATTTACAGCAATTAATAAAATTAAATTGCGGAGTCTCAGATTATAGAGTCATGTCACATCGATTCGATGAATCACTTAAGTCAACGAAATTAAAAAGACACAGTAAGACACAGATAGAGTCACAAACATATCTTATCATAACATCACATATATATCATCAACATGATATTCATCACCTCAAAAGGTTAGTACATACAGTTAACTAGTACCTACACACACACTTCGCCATAGACAGAGTGCCTCTTTATTCCACTCGAGTTATAAAGGAGAAACAAACAAAAGTTTTCATCATCAATTAATATAAGGGTTGTAGATACCGTCTAATTTTACGTTGGAGCAATATAATTGATCTTTGTTTAAATAAATTTGAAGCAATAATAAATTTAAACTATCAAAACTATTCGAAACACAATTTGTTCGATCAAATTAATTTAACCGACAGACACGAGAACTTGTTTGTAGATGTCTGTAGGCTATACGCTGCTGTACAAATTAATATTCTTTCGTTTCGATAATCTAACCTTATCATCTTCGAGTCCTTATTATCAATTTCGATCGGAGTTACATGTCTTCTTTTTTAACCGACTTCCCAAAAAGGAGGTTCTATGTTCGACTTCAAGTTTGTATTTTTTTTTTTTTCTTTTTTTGTGTATGTTCACCGATTACTCCGTCAATTGTGGACCGATTTTGAAAATTCTTTTTTGTTTGGAAAAGTATGTTCCGAAATTGGTCCCATTTTAATTTGGTGAAGATCTGATGAAGAACTTCTGAGATATACAACAGAACTCTTTAATAAATAACGGCAAATCTCTCGGGATTGCTGCAATCACATGTCTGTTTGTTGTTTATAACATTTCATAACATAACATCACGCCAGTTCGCTCTTAAGGGGTAAGCAGATCTCTAATTTCACCGGTTATGTTCAAGTTTCATGAAATCTATTCTGGCGAAATAGTTCCCTTACTAACTTGCCTATTAGGTACGTACAACCAAAAAGTGAAAATTAAAAAAACTTTTTAAAACAAAAAAATACTACCGACTTCCAAATACAAAACTACAAAGTGAAAAATAACTTAATTTTTTGAAGTCGGTGTCCATAACGCAAAAAAATGGTACCTACGAAAGACACCGACTTCAAAAAATTAAGTTATTTTTCACTTTGTAGTTTTGTATTTGGAAGTCGGTAGTATTTTTTTGTTTTAAAAAGTTTTTTTATCTATAATATGTAACTCCTCCTCCTCGCATCGTATTCCTCATTACTGAGGGTCGTGATTCCCTGGTCTTCGTGGAAACAACTTCTCCTTCACCAATTTGCGCCATCTGCTTCTATCTTTGGCGTCGTGGAGAGCAACGTGCAGCCTGGTATTTAACGATGTGCGGACTTGGTCTGACCATCTGATTGGACTTCGACCCCTCGGACGTTTCACTTCGATCTTGCCAGTAACCATCAGCTGTTCGAGGTTGTGTCCGTCGTTCCTGGCAATGTGACCAAAAATCTCCAGAACCCTGCGAAGGCA
Organism: Orthosia cruda; assembly: GCA_964057195.1. NCBI lineage: Eukaryota > Metazoa > Arthropoda > Insecta > Lepidoptera > Noctuidae > Orthosia > Orthosia cruda. Next base: position 24,933,750 of record OZ059838.1, read on the forward strand.
GACCTGGACAGTCTGATATTTATATTTATTTCCCGGAGGATAGAATCATTGGTGCGATATGCAGTCCAGGGTATTTGCAACATCTTCCTCCAGCACCACATCTCAAAAGCGTCGATTCGGTCACGGTCGGCCTTCTTCAGAGTCCACGTCTCGGACCCGTAACTGAAGATGGAGAACACCAAGGAGCTGAACAGTTTTACCTTCGTCTTCCTTGAAATATTACGGTCTCTCCATACTCTTTGCAGCTGGGTCATTGCATTTTTGGCCATCCCTATACGCCTCCTGATATCTTTCTCACATGACCCTGAGTTGCTGATACTTGCACCCAGGTAGGTAAAATCGCTTACGATTTCCAGTGATAGGGCACCTGTATGTTGCAGATGGTTTGCGCGATCCACTACCATTACTTTAGTTTTAGCATGATTAATTTTGAGCCCCAGTTCCATACTAATTCTTTCCATCCTTTCAAGGAGATTCACCATTTCGGTTTCATTTGCAGCTAGTAGTGTAGTATCGTCTGCATAGCGGATGTTAGTTAGCTTGGTGCCACCTATTGTGACCCCACCGTCCCAGTCTTCACATGTTCGTCTGATGATATACTCCCCGTAAATGTTAAAAAGGATGGGGGACAGAATGCAACCCTGTCTTACGCCCTTGCCGAAGTTGAAAGGCCCATACATTGAACTGTCAACCTTTATCACACCCTGATTGGTCAAGTAAAGTGATTGAATGAGAGCCACCAGGTGTAAAGGTACTCCGAGTTCTTCCAGAATCTTCCACAATGTCGAACAAATCACGCAGTCAAAAGCTTTGCTGTAGTCTATAAAACACAGGATGACAGGTGTGTTAAATTCGTAAGACTTTTCAATTATTTGGCGAACGTTTAAAATTTGTTCGCGAGTCCCTTTGCCTTTGACGAAGCCAGCCTGCTCCTGCGGAATTTGCCAGTCTAAGAAATGACGGATTCTTTTGTTTATTATGTGTAGCAACACTTTACTGGTGTGGGATATAAGGGCTAGGGTTCTATAGTTGACGCATTTTGCCGTGGAACCTTTCTTGTGCAGCGGTAGAATGATTGATTTTGTCCAATCATCCGGCCACCTGCCGGTACGCCAGATGTCATTGCAAACTTTGTGTAGGGTGTCCACGCCAGATGATCCCATCGCTTTTATAATTTCCGCTGGCCCAGGCGCCTTCCTGTCTTTGAGCGCTGCAATAGCGGCCTCAACTTCAGATGGCAGTATGGGAGGTTCTTGGTCAAACCATGGCGGAAGACAAAGGTCTTCCATAATATGTACATCTCATCTCTATTTGACTTCATCTCAATAGTTACATGAGCTGAGTCGCAAATCATGCTCCACCTTCTGTCCCGGTCTCTGTGCCCCAAAACATGCAGCCAAATCTATTTAATCTGCGCGCAGCCAAACTGAATGACTGTCGAGCCAGTGATACGAAAAAGAAGAAGAATAAAAGAAATTCCTTTTTATTACCCGACTGCCGAAAGAGAGTAATGTATTTATCAGTCTATGTATGTATGTATATATGTTTGTTCCTATGTGGCGTTCTAGACACCAAACGCGTTGGCCGATTTTAAGGACTCTTACGTCAATCGATTCCTCTTATCCTTGCGAGTGTCACTGGCTACATTCAAATTGGAAAATAGAGAAATGGCGACTTTTGGGTTTTCTTCCATACCCATCATGGTATCAAAATAAAGGGTTTTAAGAGGTGATTTCAAAAATATACAACACTTATATGTTTAAATGTAACTAATTCGAAAAAAAAATGTTAACTAAAACCTTATAAATAAAAAAAGTAAATTCAAAAAATTCAAAAAACTGACTGCTTAAGAAGCGAACTAAAAAGAAGTAAACAAGATGAAAATCAGGCGGAGGATACAAATATTCGCGAGCTGGCTGACCAAAACTAAATGTATCCTTCGACTGCACAGCATGATTTTGAATTACCTTTTTTTTACTCATATCATTATTTCACACATTAATCCATCCATTGTATTTTTGGTCTTTCTCTATTATTATTATATTCTTTATTGTACACCACACAAATATATATACAGTCCTGTCCACATTGTATGACATCCATGCTCAAAACAAGACATGTTCCGAACCCATAACCAAAAGCTCACATCTCAACAACTGGACTATACTATATATACTCTAGTTTTCAAGTAAAGAACTCTAATAAACTTACACTACGTGTGAAGTAATAGTCTGATGCTAGGTTTAAGTGCATTTAAGGCGTATATATTACCCAATGTTAACGCAGTACTGGCCGTGCGCTGGCTTACAGCCAGAATATCAATATTGAACCTCGTTTTGGACATTTTTGTTTTCAAAATATTCTTTGATTTACATCAGTTATGAAGAAATTCTGAGTATGTTTTAGAAAGTAACCTTTGACGGCACTAAAGTGGTGGAAGGTCCTTAATAAGAAGAACCCTGCAGATACTGCACTTAACGTCAACGGGTTGAGGAGGACCATTCATATTACGAACACTTATGAGTTATGGGCTGGATAAACTCAGGTGATTATTTATTTTACAGTGGAAGCATTATAAGCACTTCAAACAGGTAGGTAAGCTGGTTGTGTGAAAATATTTATGTGTAGTTCGTTCCTTGAATATGCCTAATTATTTGATATACTAACTTTTTTACTGTTGACTAGCGGACGCCTCACGGTTCCACCCACTTAGTTACCGTTCCCGTGGGAATAAAGGGATAAAAATAGCCTATGTCACCCGGGGATAGTGTAGCTTCCAAACGGTGAAAGAATTTTTGAAATCGGTCCAGTAGTTTTTAAGTTTATCCGTTACATAAAAAAATACAAATCTTTCCTCTTTATCTATACTAATATATATATATTATAATATTATATTAGTAAATATATATTAATCTATACTAATATTATAAAGAGGTAAAGTTTGTGAGTTTGTGAGTTTGTGACGTTGTAAGGGGTAATCTCTGGATCTACTGAACCGATTTTGAAAATTCTTGCAATAGTAGAAAGCTACTTTATTCCTGAGTGTCATAGGCTATAAAATATTAAAAAAGAAAATAGAGATCCTTATGAAAATTGCAATAATGTAACCCAAGGTACAAGGTACAAGGTTTTTGGCGTGCGCTGAGAAAACTATTTATGATATATACAAATTAGTAGGTAGGGTAGGTAGGATAGGCAGGTTATGCAGGCTAGGCAGAGTAGGCAGGGTAGGCAGAGTAGGCAGGGTAGGCAGGGTAAGCAGAGTAGGCAGGGTAGGCAGGGTAGGCAGGGTAGGCAGGGTAGGCAGGGTGGGCATGGTAAGCAGAGTAGGCAGGGTAGGCAGGATAGGCAGGGTAGGCAGGGTAGGCAGGTTAGGCAGGGTAGGCAGGGTAAGCAGAGTAGGCAGGGTAGGCAGGGTAGGCAAGATTGGCAGGGTAGGCAGGAAAGGCAGGGTAGGCAGGGTAGGCAGGGTAGGCAGGGTAGGCAGGGTAGGCAGGGTAGGCAGGGTAGGCAGGGTAGGCAGGGTAGGCAGGGTAGGCAGGATAGGCAGGTTAGGCAGGACAGGCAGGGTAGGCAGGGTAGGCCGGGTAGGCAGGGTAGGCAGGGTAGGCAGGGTAAGCAGAGTAGGCAGGGTAGGCAGGGTAGGCAGGGTAGGCAGGGTAGGCAGGAAAGGCAGGGTAGGCAGGATAGGCAGGGTAGGCAGGATAGGCAGGTCAAGCAGGGTAGGCAGGAAAGGCAGGGTAGGCAGGGTAGGCTGGGTAGGCAGGGTAAGCAGAGTATGCAGGGTAGGCAGGGTAGGCAAGATAGGCAGGGTAGGCCGGAAAGGCAGGGTAGGCAGGATAGGTATGGTAGGCAGGGTAAGCAGAGTAGGCAGGGTAGGCAGGGTAGGCAAGATAGGCAGGGTAGTCAGGAAAGGCAGGGTAGGCATGAAAGGCAGGGTAGGCAGGGTAGGCTGGGTAGGCAGGATAGGCAGGGTAGGCAGGAAAGGCAGTGTAGGCAGGGTAGGCTGGGTAGGCAGGGTAAGCAGAGTAGGCAGGGTAGGCAGGGTAGGCAAGATAGGCAGGGAAAGCAGGAAAGGCAGGGTAGGCAGGGTAGGCAGGATAGGCAGGGTAGGCAGGAAAGGCAGGGAAGGCAGGATAGGTAGGTTAGGCAGGGTAGGCTGGGTAGGCAGGGTAGGCAGGGTAGGCCGGGTAGGCATGGTAAGCAGAGTAGGCAGGGTAGGCAAGGTAGGCAGGGTAGGCAGGGTAGGCAGGGTAGGCAGGGTAGGCAGGGTAGGCAGGGTAGGCAGGGTAGGCAGGGTAGGCAGGGTAGGCAGGGTAGGCAGGGTAGGCAGGAAAGGCAGGGTAGGCAGGGTAGCCAGGGTAGGGGCAGGGTAGGCAGGGTAGGTAGGGTAGGCAGGGTAGGCTGGGTAGGCAGGGTAGGCAGGGTAGCCAGGGGTAGGCAGGATAGACAGGGTAGGAAGGGTAGGCAGGGTAGGCAGGGTTGGCAGGGTAGCCAGGCTAGGCAGGAAAGGCAGGGTAGGGACAGGGCAGGCAGGGTAGGCATGGTAGGCAGGATAGGCAAGGTAGGCAGGGTAGTCAGGGTAGCCAAGGTAGGTAGGCAGTTGACGGGAGCGAAGCCCCGAGGGTCAGCTAGTATATAATATTATAAAGAGGTAAAGTTTGTGAGTTTGTGACGTTGTAAGGGGTAATCTCTGGATCTACTGAACCGATTTTGAAAATTCTTTCACCAGTTGAAAGCTACATTATTCTTGATTGTCATAGGCTATAAATTATTTTAAAAAAAATAGAGATCCTTGTGAAAATTGCAATAATGTAACCCAAGGTAGCAAAATGTTGCCTGTAAAATACATTAATTGGCGTGCGCTGAGAAAACTATTGATGATAGATAAAAAAATATTAGGTTGGTAGGTAGGGTAGGTAGGATAGGCAGGGTAGGCAGGGTAGGCAGGGTAGCCAGGGAAGACATGGTAGGGGCAGGGTAGCCAGGGTAGCCATGGTAGCCAGGGTAGACTGGCTAGGCAGTGTAGCCAGGGTAGCCAGGGTAGGCAGGGCAGGGGCAGGGTAGCCAGGGTAGCCATGGTAGCCAGGGAAGACTGGGTAGGCAGGGTAGCCAGGAAGCAGGGTAGAGTAGTTGACGGGAACGAAGCCCCGAGGTTCAGCTAGTAATATTATAAGTATAGAAGTATAGATAGGTTCGAGTTAGACCACTATCTCAGCTATCCTTACCCTATCATGGTGAGCGGTGATAAGGTCAACGATGGAGTATGCTTGCCTGGAAGCATACCTACCTCTCTGTAGTAAAGTCACAAAATTGAAGTGAGACTGAGCTATTCATGTCGGTCGCATGTCCAATGTAGAGCATTTAGATAATAATAAAAACATGGAGCCCTGACTCGCCTAGAATGCGTCGAGGCAGACTACACAGAGGATAAGAATAAGTTAAACAACATTAATAATAATATGTCAGGTTTAGTCAATAGTACTATTGACTGGACGTCAAAACAAATCGCAAGCATGCCATCTGGCGGCAAAGCAAGCACAACTACGCATTGGCGCGCTCTTTCTAACCGCTTGCATGGCGGGGACAGCAGAATATGGCAGTTGAGTACTGACAGCCTTAGAGCTAAGACGTCGTAGAATCAGTGTCGATCCATAATATTAGTAAGCAAGATTGTATCTGTGAGTTGTGACTATTTGAATAAACACAGGGTATCGAATAATTTGTGTGATTTAATTTTCACGATTATACGCACCGACCTGCCCACGCACGATGTCTTAACCTAAGGGAATACATCCTGACTGCCCGATGGTTTACATCTATCGGTCACCCTTGATGCGACAAACATATATTTTAATCACACTAATGTTATGAAGGCGAAAGTTTGTAAGTGAATGTGTGTGTGTTTGTATGTTTGTTACTTCTTCACGCTCAAACAGATTGACGGATCTGGATGAAATTGGGCACAGAGTAGTATAGTCAGGAAGCACATAGGATACTTTTTATTACGTGAATATTTTCCCTCGGGATAATTTTCAACATTCACGCGCGCGAAGCCGCTGGAAAAAGTTAGTATTATAATATATTTATTTAAAATCATAAGGCAGAACAATGTATACAATTTTGGCTTTAGTCTATGTCAACTTCACATGTGTTATGTGACTGCACTAGGTAATCCTGTGATTCAGGCGAGAAACATTAAAAGCCAAATGCTCCAACAATTTCTGGATTAAACATTTGAAAGTCATGGGGCAGCACTTTTGCCCAACGGAGGTATGATGCAGCCTGACAGTAACCAGTGACTTGCTGAAGGTATACTCACGGAAGGCTACTTTCGCCTATATAATATTAGTGTGATAAGCTTGGTAGGTATTGAAAATATACATTCTCTTCAATAAGTTCTAGCAAACGTATCAAATAGGCATCAGTCGGAATGGATATCACCTTGGCTCCATACCATTTTATTACCTATATTTGAAGATAAGTAAGTAAGATACTTACTTATCCTACATAGCTACTCAACGGAGCAGATGAAAAAGGAATGGAATTATTATGAGAGTAAGTACGTGATGGTTGGCTTAATGGCCGGTTCACATTATAACAGTGCAAAAATCCAGCGAGTCAATCCAGGCCAGTGCTAGACTGGATCAAATCGTCTACATTGTTCCAGTCATTTAATAGCTGTTGAACTACAATCATGCTTGTTTACAAAAAACCACATACGTGTTCACTGTTCAATGTTTAATCCAGCACTGGATTGGCCGACTTCACTATTCTTGTGGCACAGGAATGCGCGAGCTGGAATGAAAAGTAGACCGTCAATCCCGTCCAGTGACTGGATTGACGGTCTACTTTGCTTTGGATTTGGATTGACCATTGAAATAGATACATTCCAGAGCCGGTTCACATTATTCCAATAGTATTTTAGCGCTGGTTTCGATCGCTGGTCTGGAATGCTGATGAATAATGTGAACCAGGCTTAAAAAATAAAATAAATATTAGTGTTCTAACGGACAAGAGTGGTTCTATCAAGCGAATATTGGATTATTGATTTGGGTGAATTATAATTATATTAAAAAGCCGCGTTGGACGATATTGGGTAAAAGATAAACTTTTAAGCTGGTAACCTTTACTAATATACGGTTATTTAATTATTAATTCCATTAATAGTAACTTTTAGCAAACCTATAAAATTTCATACTCCACTTTCCACTTTTGTTTTTCCAAACAGTAGCTTGGAAACATGTTATTTTTTTAATAATTTAAATTATAGTCGTTTGTAAGTTTTAGTTTAAATCACAAATTTTGTAAATTGTCAGGTTTTATAATGAGAATTCCGATGAAAATATTATTTGTACACATGTGGTCGATTTTTTTTGTCTATTTCTGTCTATAAATTGTAACGTGTTACTGTTTGCTTGCCCTAATTAACAAAATAAAAACATATCCCAACATTCCCGAGGGCAACACTTCACTTTCTGGAATTCACACCTAGCTTTTGTTTTACCAGGAATATAAGCTACCTATTCATTTATACGATGCAATACAGGGTTACTGAATAAACGGACATTTTCTAATATCATTGACAGCTTTAACTATCATTTCAAAGGGCAATGAAGACCATTCAATTAGCAGTTGTATGGAAAAATGCAATTTACTGATGAATTCTGTGGAACTGCTTCGATGGTCTAGTGCAGGGGTCACCAAGTGCTTTCTTTCGGGGTCTGTTTGTTAAAAATAATATGGCCGTCTCGGCCCGTAAGGCCAACTACCCTCCTCACCGGCCTTATAAATATTTTGTTAAATAATATAGAAAGGTAATCAATACAAGTAAATACCAAGACTTTTATTTTAGCTTGAATAATGTTTTGCCTTGAACCATCCTTCCGTAATTTAGACTAAAGTTGGTGCTGGCTATTGTCATTAAATCTTGAAGTTCATCTTGGAAATTATCTATATGCGACACGCACGGGACCGGTCAATGTGGCTACACTTGAGGGAGGTCTATGTTTATCAGTGGACGTCTGAAATGATGATGATGTTGATGGAATCTATCTTGGGTAGGCCACACATAATAGGTCAGCGGTCCGGATCCGATCCGCGGTCCGCCTTTCAGTGACCCCTCTAATAGTTGCAAGCGCTACTTCTAAGCAAAAGACCCTGGGCTCGATTCTCAGGTCGTCAAAGTGTTATCGTGTTTTCTATCTGAATTTTCACAGTAGCAGTCTGGAGTCTGGATTTGTGCCTGGTTGATGGCCACAGACTCGGCCCCTATTACTAAGGGACTTATAAACACAACTGGCGAAATGCCCATCTACTTCTACATCTCCACTAGATCCCCACTAAATAAACATAATATCATGCTTTTTTTTTGGTTGGGAATGAATGAATGAAGAGGGACTCCCTTTGCCGTACTTAGACTCCCATTTGGTCCGTTGTGCGTGGGAGTTCTGGTTAAAGTAGCCAGCTTAGCTCCGTTCAACTGCACAGAAGCTTCCTTTCAACAAGCATTAGTTTGGGCAATTATCCAATTATTTCTCTCGCTCAGGGTGAAGCGGAAGGGCGTCTGACTTTTACTGACTAAACCCCACCCGTGTTCTTTTAGTTACTTAAGCCAGCGCCGCAAACTCCCCCTCCCCGGTGGGTACCCGCATTGTTTAGGCGGGGGGGCTCAGTAGCCGTGGCTTGGACAACCATGGTGTAGCGAGGAGGAATCCGAGGAGGGGCCACTCGTCAGGGCTTTTGCTGACAAGCCGACGACGTAGCAGCCAATAAGTAGGTTGCGGTGCCATATGGGCGCCATCGCAACTGAAGTGGGCCGCGATGTGGTATGGTAGGTATCGCGGCTGAGGGTTGGAGCCCGCGGCGGAAGAGGAGTGCCGGTATTACGTTGCGCCGCTCGCCCTACCCTCCGCGGACTGCATGGGGTCAACACCATCTGATGGCGGACGCGGTGGGGCCACAGGGGAGGAGGAGTGTCGGTATAGAGTTGACCGCTCTCCCTATCCCCTGCGAAAGCAAAAGTGGTAGGTGGCGGGGCTCCTGACCCGTCACAGGGGGACCGAGGGTGCCATACACGGGGTCATCTGGCACCCATGTGCTGGTTTGGTCCCTGGGGTGGTCTCGGCGTACAGTGTGTTCTGGTGCGCCGGTGATGGGGGGTGAACCCCAGAGGAGGGTCCGCAGACGGACAGCCGCGGCGGGTTAACGCGTGCGCGCGTTCCCGCCATAAGCGGCACAGGAGGACACCGTGGAGTTTTAGTGGGTGAGAGTCCCACATAACTGCGCTATCTCCCCGTGGTAGCGTAGTATGCATGAGCATTTCAACAAGCTAAAAAAAAGAGCCGCCAACCCGTCCCTGGGGTGTTCATCGTGGTGCGCAACTTGTTCTGGTGCGGCGGTGATGGGGGTTACTCCCCAAAGGAGGGTCCGGTGAAAAAATGGAAAATCCGCCAACTCCCTTTCATATTTATACGCCACCATAACCTCACGCCTGCTTTCCCAATAAAGGCTCAGTGAATATTAGATTTATTAGTACCTGGCAAATTATAATAGGTACTTGGATTTTCTCGAAACCCCGTAAACCAGTAGCAAATGGGTGTTATTATTACACGCATACGTCGAGTTACCAGTAAAGTAACCTTGTATACTACGGATTTCCCCGAAGAAGTGGCACTAGTGCACTGGAGGCCACCGGTAATTACGGTGTAAATTTTCATGCAATAAGAGGTCGAGTTTCATTGTATCAGGTACAATAATTAATCTTGGTCTGAGAGGAATTATGCGAGAGAAAACTGGAATTAAACAGTTAAGACGCAGGTAAGCGCTGCGTAGGCAGAAATAGGGTATTTGACTAGACTTTTAAATCAGATTTATGAAGATAAGAAAAATAAAACTTAAAAAACTAACCAAGTGCAAGTCGGACTCGCGCACGAAAGGTTCCGTACCATTATCGCAAAAACCGCCACAAAAATCACGTTTGTTGTTTAGGAGCCCCGCCTAAATATTTATTTTATTCTATTTAAGTATTTGTTGTTATAGCGGCAACAGAAATACATCATCTGTGAAATTTTCAACTGTCTATATCACGGTTCATGAGATACAGCCTAGTGACAGACGGATAGACATACAGACAGACATACAGACGCGGAGTCTTAGTAATAGGGTCCCGTTTTTACCCTTTGAGTACGGAACCCTAACAAGCGTTTTAAAATACATAATATATGGTAAACAGAGATAGATAGATAGTGACTTCTCGCCTTTCATTATTATAATTTACGATTGAAAAATCTTCAAAGAGTAAGTAACTGTAAATTTTCCACGAATGTAGTTGTTTTATCAAATTGTATTTTTTATCACCGACTGAAAAAGAGGGGTGTTATAAGTTTGACGTTGGTACCTGTTTATTTGTGTATCTGCTATGGCATCATAGCTACTAAACGGATGAACCGATTTTGATTTCGTTTTGTTTGAAAGGTGACTTTATCGAGAGTGTTCTTAGCTATGTTTGATGAAAATTGGTTCAGTCGTTCAACAGTTCAAAGTACAAGTATGGGTATTTAACTGTTTGAATCGGGTTGTTTTCGCAAGATATCATGTCACAATTACGTGTTCAATATATTATGGATCGAAGCGTGTCTACTACTAGATAAATTATTTAGCATGAAATAAAAATGTGTCGGGGGTTTTTTAAATTTTACTTGTTCAATAATTAAAAATCTTTAGAACAAGTCTTGTAGACTGCTGATAGTTTTCAAGAACATTATCGCGATGATCGATCTTCGAGCCTTAATCTGTCTCTATGGAATAATTTTGTAATGCTCTTGATGAGACTTTTAATGTTCTGTGGGTGGGGCAGTACAGGCTGGCATTAATAGTTTACAAAGAGGCTTTTGTTAGCAAAAATACCTAATGCCCCCCGCCTTACTTTAAATCCTAACTGAATATTTAGGTAAATGTTTGGCTGTGCGTTGTCATGGATCTATATTAAACTTTGTACGTAGAAGATCAGTTGGCCAGGGCTGTCGATTTTTGATCTTTGTCAGTCGTTACAGGTAGTTAGAAGCCCGAAAATATGGCAACTGGTCTTGCCAAAGGCGTTACTTAAATTGTCTTTTCCAGTTACTAGGATGTTAAACAAAGAAAGAAAAAGTTTCCTTTTTTTCCTTGTTTATGTTTGATGGGTAGAAGTTTCATGTAAAGTACTAATATTCAGGTGCACTCGGTTAGATTGAAAGCCGATCCCAACAAAGTGGGAAAATGCTAGGCTAATTGATTGATAAGTAAAAGATTATCTACTATTCCTCATGTTATAAGCCGGGCGCAGATAGTTTGCCGATGACGTCATGACGTCACTCTGACGTTCAGCGAACAAACAAGGAAAACGTGGGGCGCCGCGCGGTTATGCGGGCGGGGTAGTCATCGGCAAACTTTCTGCGCCTGGCTTATACAAGATGAAAGCTGTGTTGTGTTTCGTCCTTTTTCTTTCTTTTGTTTTGCATTAACTGTAGGTAGTGTATGTTAATTTTGTCTTTATTATAATTGAGGATTTTAATTTAAGGTGATATTTATAGGCCTTATCTTAGTTTCTGTGACAATAAATAAATTTTATTCATATTTTTTTTCTAATTTACACACATCCACTAAAAAAATCCTTTGTATGTTTTTTTTATTTCTCTTTCTACATTTTGCCTGAAATTTGTTTCTAGTCTTTTTACCAAGGGTTAAGGTCTATCCACACATATCAGTGCCGTGCCCGGGACGTGACAGGGCCGGACCCAATCATTGAAGCTTCGTCACTGGCCCGTGCACGGACATGTGTGAACGAGTTCATATAAAATGTACACAACGATATTTTTTTGAGCCCCTGACGGGGCACGGTCCATCCACATCCCGGGCACGGCCCTGATATGTGTGGATAGACCTTTATTGTGTTGCCCAGTTACTGGGATGAGTTCAGATGTTCGCTTCATGTAAAATACCTTAAGTATTCAGCTGCATCCGGCCAGACTGAAACCGATCGCCAAAATTGATATCCAGAAGATTATCTACTATTACTCATGTTACTGAGCAGTGATGTCCCAGTGGTTACGGTCGCGACTTACTTGACGTAGGTCGTGTGTTCGAACTCAGGCAGGCGCTTTACTTTGTGTAAATTATTTCATCACCACTGCTCTAAATGGTGAAGAAAAACATCGTGAGGAAACCGGCATGTCTTAGAAACAAAAATTCAAAGACATGTGACATCCTCCAACCCACACTGGGCCCGCGTGGCGGATTAAGGCACATGACCTCTCTCACAGAGAGGATGCCTGTGTACTGGGAACATTATAAGGTTTATGGTGATGAGTCAAGTTACTCGTTGAAAAATACCCAATTCACATTATCCACACATAGTCACCAACCATGCCTACACGCCCCACACAAAATAAAGGCGTGAAGAAATAAACACGTCATTATGTAAGCGTGCCCAGTCCACTGAATAGCCTGAGTGCCCATTCATGACATGAAAGCGGGAGTAACGTGATTTCTCTTATTTAATCCCGGAATGGAAGGCCAATGCGTTAACATTACTTTTAGCAGTGCGATTTGTGGCTATGGTGTGGTGTTGAAAGGATTTGGAGGGAAAATGATGCTGTTTGGTAGGGACGGGTATAGGGTTACCGTTTCGAAAATTGAAAAGACAGACCTGACAAAAAGTTTTGAAAAATAGTCCGGACAATTTAGTATCGACAAAAATGTGTCTGGAAACTAAAACCCGACTACAAAAATTTTGAGACCTGAAAAACAAAAACAAGAAAATATTGTTAAAGGATAGCCATATCAATCAATTAATCTGCCTAGCCTTTTCCTAACTATGTTGGGGTCGGCTTCCAGTCTAACCGGATTCAGCTGAGTACCATTGTTTTACATGGAGCAACTGCCTATCTGACCTCCACAACCCAGTAACTGGGTAACACGTTACACCTTGACTCGACTGGTGTCAGATGTCAAGCTTTTGACTACTCGTAACGACTGTCAAAGATCTTCAAATGACAGCCGGGACCACCGGTTTGACGTGCTTTCCGAGGCACGGAGGAAACTCGGTATGTTGAAATGGTCACCCATCCACGGACCGACCTCGTCAAGCATTGCTTAACCTTGAAGATCGACCCGTGCGACTGTTATTATTTAGCTACGAGGTCCTTATTTATATTATATTAGATAGCCATATATGGTATGAAGAACAACAACATTTTGTCCTAGTGAAAAATCCGGACAAATTAGAAGGCCGGACATAAGACCAAATGTCCGACGCCGATAGAGCCGGACGAATCCTAATTAACTTCATACAAAATTATAATTATTATTAGTACTACCTGAAAAGGATGACATTGATATTGCTGTATAATTGTATTATATTTATTATTATTGACATTTAATTTTGACATTACTATATTTTTTTTTCAATTTAATTATATTAATGTAAAATAAAATAATTCAATAATAGTTATGTTTAATGCATGCTAATTTGGGATGATAGGGACATGAGAATTATGGTTGCAATGCTTGTAAAAGGCTGCTAAGTCGTAAGTACTAACATAACAACAACAATATTATACACTTAGTTCGTAATAAACGTTTTGAATTTGAATATGGTACCTAACCCTAGAAGGGGAGGATATATTAATGACGATGATCATCTAAGCGACCTGCCTGATTACTCGTTCGATTTGCTTTCTTGGTGCTTTGATCGCGATTCGATTTCACACCGATCAGCGAGTTTTTATTAAGCAAAATTGCAAGAAGGAACGATCACATGGACGCAACGCGACGCAATTCGATCGATTTGCACTGGAAATTTTCTTAGAAAATTTCATATTATATTTATATTGTACGATATCGCGTCGTGTCATCAGAGAGGGAGGTTACTATGGCTGGAGCTCTTTGGTCTTCGGAACTATAAATACTTAAAGGGCCAAAATTATGCCTAATTTTGGCAAGAAGGTATGAAAAAATGAATCTATCTAAGATAACAATGCACAAAACATCTGTAACGAACACATGCTTGTCAGTATTCCTCGAAAGGTTAGATATAGGTGGAGGTACCTATTTGTAGTAGTTAAGAATGAGAATAGAATAAGTTTATTTGTTCAGTGTTACAAAGTGAGTCTTAGAGTCTCCAAACTAGATAGGAACTGTATCTTGGGAACCTACACACACCTACATTTCATTTGACTTCTTTTTAAGCCTCATGAATTTGAATAGGGAACGAGCTTGTTGCTATAATAGGTAGTCACAGTGGATCTCTGTGTCTCTGAAGTTGGCTGCAAGACCCTGCGCAGTTGCTATTTTTGTGTCAATGCGGTGAAGGTGAATATAGCATTGTATAACTGCCTTTTTCACTCGCTTACGTTTGCATCGTCCTATCTCGCTTACTCTATGCAATATACTGGAAGACAAACTGTTTCTTGCGCGATGGTTCGCAGAGCCTACTTTAGAGACGCAAAGATCCGCTGTGACTACTATACCAACTGGACAAAATCTCGGCATTTGATCCAGTTGATAGCACAACCTCGCCACCAAACCCACAAAGAAAAACCAAACAACAATCCGAATCAGAAATAGGTAATAATAATATTCCATGATACACCAATTGGTATTCTAATCCGTCTATCACCAAAGAGAATCAACTTTGAACCGGTGCGACTAAGGTCACTGAATCCAGTTTTCCCTAGCCAGCTACGCCAACAAAAACAAATTAACGTCCTTTACAGTCTCAACAATATCAACAAGGCTAAGCTTGACTGATCGGACCGGTATCTTTATTTATCACAGCGGCTTCGCGTTCTGAATTCTAATGCTGTCCGTGCATATTAGCCCGAGATGGGAGAGATTGGCTGTTGTACGTCGTACATCGCTGGTTTGTTTCTATGTTTGATGGAACTACTTACCTACATATATTCCGTCTATATTCCCCGAAGGGTACGCAGAGGCGCACCTATAATTGTAGACCCACAATTCGCCGGCTTAGCATGCACTGCGGTTTTTAACCGCGCGAATTTTATTGAACAGTGGTGGCCCAATGATAACGTCCGCGATTTACAGCTCGTTAGTTCGAACCCAGGCAGGCGCTTTAATTTGTGTAAATTATTTCATCACCACTCGCTCACCACATCGTGAGGAAACCGGCATGTCCTTGAACCAAATATTCGAAGACATGTGACATCCACCAACCCGCACTGGGCCCGCGTGGTGGATTACGATCCATTCCCTCTCTCTTAGAGAGGAGGCCTGTGTCCCAGCAGTGGGATCTTTAAAAGGCTGATGATGATGAATTTTATTCGTGTGTATTTTTGTCCACGTACTGAATCATAAACTAACTAACACGCACTGCGGATAAAATACCACGCGATTTTTGTCTGTTTCTACCCGTTCATAGAGCTCAAAATAAATATTCGCGCGGATTTCACGCCGCGATTTCTGTGGCAAAACATAGTTTTGTTGCGGATTTTTTACCGCAAGTGCGTGCGGCTTCATACCATACCTATGTAACATTTGTTAACTTTTCATCTCGTTTTCCTTTTTTGTTTTCTTCTTTTTTTTATATAATATTTTTTTTCAGTTTCTTTCTACTTATTGTCAGGCCTACGTTAACCCCCCATATCTAAGTCTGTCTATGTTACTTGAAATAAATAAATTTGAATTTAAGTACTAATGCTGTAATAAGGAAATATTGTGAATCCTAACCATTTTTTAAAAGAGTAACCGTGGAGTTTCTTGCCGGTTCTTCACCATAGGAAACGACCAACCCATACCGTGCATCTTTTGTCGACGTTTTATAAGTGCCCATGTAGGCCTATGTGAAATAAAAAAAAATATTTTGAATTTTAAGTCGCAGAATGTGCGGCAAAATATCGCGCGAATAAAAACCGCGGTGCGTGCTAAGCTTAAGACCCATTTAATTGGAGCGAGCCTATTGCCATCCATCAGGCACAAGTCCAGGCTCTGGACTGCTATTGAGAAAGCCCTAATAACACTTTGCTTGACCTGGACCAGGACCTCTTAATCAGCAGTAGTGCGAGCGACCACTAGACCAATAAACCAGTTGGAGTTTTCGTGAACAATAGAAACGATGGATGGTGCTTAAGCACCGACAGATATAAGCACCATAAAAAGAGAGTATCTGCTGAAAGTATTTGCATATCTATGAAAATTTACTTTGACGGCGTTAATATTCATGGAATTTGTTTCGTTTTTAGGGACGAAACTCACAGCAAGGTATTTGCATTTTTTTTGCACCCGCTTACTTTTTTGGGTCTTCTATACATAGCTAGCGAGCTATGTAGAACTTGAAAACGTAAGCGATTCAATCTATGGTTTTCACGATACCATTTGAGACCGCATTGCTTCTGCGGTTGAAACGTAACTGTCATAATAGAATCCTATGCGGATGCCGCCCCTGAGTAGCTGATTTTAAAATGAGAATCACGTCTAAACTGCTAGTCGTAATTTTTTTGAAAAAATATATGTTACATTAGACCATTTTCGTAATAATTTGATCTTAGGCAACTTTGAGTTTTATTCGTATAACATAGTATAATTAATTTGTAATGTATATCAAAAACGGATAAAAACACGACAATCGCACCAAAACCGCTAAGCGTATTTTAATGTAATCGATGGTGTCTCAGACATTTTAACTACCTAAGGACCAATTATAACCATTAATAACCATTTTGACCTAAGGATTTTTTTTTATAATAAGGAAAGTACAAAAAAACTACTAAATTTTGGGTTGCGCGGGTATGAAACGTGTGCGCGTTTTGTTCCCTCAAGGTCGTTGGCGTTAGTCGTTGTCATAAGGTGGAGCGAAGCCTAAAGTGTGGTCATTGTGGTCACTGTCGGATTGCATAGAAAAGAAAGAGATAGGAGACGGCTTGTAATTTACTGCAAAATATTTGAAGCATTTTATTGAACTACTCCATAATACTTTTAGTAGGTAAACAATAACATAATTATTACAAGTAAAATCTTTTTAAAACAAGCTTTAAATGGAATGAATAGTACGAAATGAAATATCGCTTGAAAAGCTGACATCCAATGAGCCAAAATACGATGGTGCTATCTCATCGGGTTGAGGAGTTCCTAGAGCCATCTTCCGGCTCCTTCATGAGACCAGCTTCATAGTAACAAATCCAAAGTCACAAAAGTACGCAAAGTTTTAGCTTAAACGGATACCAGATGCCTTATTGCGTAACGAATTCGGCAAGGCAAAGGGCAAAGAGTATGAACAATCGACCAATCACATAGACGGAAATCCACATCGCGTCTTAAATATCACCATGTGATTGGTTAATTGTTCATACTCTTTGCCCTTTGCCTTGCCAAATTCATTATGCAATAAGGCTGCTGGAAGTGTTTGAAAAATCAATTACTAGTTGCCGGACACAATACGAAAGCTTTATTAATACTCACAACGGATCTTTGTGTCTCTGAATTGGCTGCAAGACTCTGCGCAGTAGCTATTTTGTGTCAATGTTGAAGGCGAAGATAGCATTGTAACTATAACTGTCTCTTTCACTCGCTTATTTTTGTCGTATCGTCCTAGCTCGCTTACTCTATGCAGTATACTCAATGACAAACTGTTTCTTGCGCAATGGTTGGCTCAAAAGAGATATAAAGATCCGCTTTGACTAACTGCGTTCAGCATTCAGAAATGATACATTATTGTTATTCATTTTAAATAGGTAGGTACTTGCTATGGCTACTTACATACAAATAGATTATCTATAGGTTTGCCGTTAATTTCAATTGAGTATTCTTTTTCTAAAAGTTGTTTTAGAAACAACCAATTACTCAGAAATGTAGTCAAGATTCACTAGAAATGGAAAAAAAATACATTAAAGTCTATTTTGAGTGGTTTTCAGGGTTTCATCACCTAAAACCGCAATGGAATCAGCCGCAAGCGGGTAGGCACGGGGAAATTATTATTTATTATTCCGTGTGTATGGTTCCGGGTTATTGGTTTCCATACCACAAAGCCCGCACATAATTTGTTCCGGGAGGCGGATGTTTGTGAACTTCAACAAACCAACACAGGTATGAATTAATTGAGTCACTCTGAAGTGGGTCAAAGTTGTATAATGAACTTTTGATGATATTCTGAAGTCCATGGAAACATATTTGTAAAGTTGTGACAGCTCCCATGAACGGCTTCAAGAACAGATTGGACGGACAAGATAATTATCTATCTCCAAGTTAGGTATTTGATACTATTTTAGTGTCTCTTACTGCTCTTACGTAGTTAATAAAATAGAATAGAATATAAGCTTATTTCTCTCAAAAAGGTACATTTCGGTAAATAGTATCTACGTTACAGCAGATTCAAACCTTTGTGAGAGCTGGAGTCTATACTGGGTTCAAGACCTGTATGACAGATCTCCAGGCTCACACCCTTAAAATTACAATATTATGGTGCACTTACCTACGTACTATAACAATGTGAAAGTATCAAATTGAGAGGAAGAGATAATTATACAAAAACAAAAGGAGATGTGCCATGTGTGTCTTTGGAGTGTTGTGTCCGTGAGAGCAAGTCCTCACCCCAGCGCCAGTGATAGATTTCTAAATGATTCTAGGTAGGTACATGATATCCACAAATAGGTAGATACCTACTTTTTGACAACCACGAAAAACGGGACAGTATGAAGGATGTTATTTTAAACTGGACATGACGTGATTAATAAGTAAAAGTCCAAAAAAGTTGAGAGTTTCGTACAACTCCATTTAAAGTTAAGATTCCCCCTCCACTTAAAATTAAGCAAACTCGGTTAAAAATCGGCCAAACTCGGTTAAAAACAAGGGCAAAAACGGTTGTGCGTGCGTACAATCTTATCGACGGAATTCTTAATTGAGTTTGGTCACAGAGCACTTTATAGGCACCTACCTGCCTTCATTTAAGGCGCGTGTAATTATACAATGTAGGTAGGTGTTGACTATTCCGCTGATAGAAAGTCAAGACTTCATTAAGTCTGTAATTTACATTACATGGGTAAGTAGATAGGTAGGTACTCAAATTAACTTGCGTAGGCTTAAGTTCACGGTTGGCCGCAACCTTTTAACTTTTAATTGTATCAGAGAGTTTTCGAGTCACCCTTGTGGAGCACCTTATAATTTTTCGTTGTAAATTGTGACGCTAATGTAAAGGCCTCAGATTAGAGAACAGATATTTCTAATCTGAGGTAAAGGCATACAAATTATGTGATTAGTGTCTAACTAGGTATAGCTATGTGTGGTCTTTGAGGACATCTAGGCACATATTTGCCCTTTAGGTATGCATCTTAGCACCGTAGGCGCGGGCTTGCGAACGGCGAGCAGCGGGTAGCTCGCCGTCCGATAAGGACCGGCCCGAGTCGACGGCGCGTAGTGTTCCACGCGCGCCTCAAAGAGATGTCAGCAAAACTGACGGGGTCCGCTAGGGCCGATGCCTGTCTGGGTCGCGGATAAATTTGAAAAAGAGCTACCGCGGCCTGGCTCAAGCAACTGAAGGAACACGGGTGGGTTTTAGTCAGTAAAAGTCTGACACGCCCTCCCGCTTCACCCAGAGCGGGAGAAGTCACTTAATTTAAAAATCAAAAACCTGACTGCAAACTAAAAAGATGTAAACAAGTAGAAAATCATGCTGTGCAGTCGGAGGATCAGGTGGTCAGCCAGCTCGCGAATATGTATCCTCCGACTGCACAGCATGATTTTCTACTTGTTTACATCTTTTTAGTTTGCAGTCGGGTTTTTGATTTTTCAATTAACTTTTTTTATTTACAACTTTTTAGTTACGTATATTTTTTTCGAATCGAATTTAAACATATAAGTGGTATATATTTTTGTAATCACCTTTAAAAATCCTTCATTTTGATACCCCACTCGATGGGATACGAAGAAAAAAAATATTGAGTCGCCCCCAATATGGCGTTCAAAAGCCGCCATTTTTAACCCCCGACGGAAAAAGAGGGGTGTTATAAGTTTGAGGTGTGTTGCTGTGTATCTGTGTATCTGTGTGTCTGTGTATCTGTGTATCTGTGTATCTGTGTATCTGTGTATCTGTGTATCTGTGTGTCTGTCTGTGGCATCATAGCGCCTCAACGGATGAACCGATTTTGATTTAGTTTTTTTTGTTGGAAAGGTGATTGTGTCGAGAGTGTTCTTAGCTATGTTTAAAAAAAAACGGTTCAGCCGTTCAAAAGTTATGGGCGTTTTACTGATTGAATCGGGATGTTTTCGCAAGATAAATGTGTCGGGGGTTTTTTAAATTTTTAAATTTTACTTGTTGTTTATTTTTAACCCCCGACGGAAAAAGAGGGGTGTTATAAGTTTGAGGTGTGTTGCTGTGTATCTGTGTGTCTGTGTATCTGTGTATCTGTGTATCTGTGTATCTGTGTATCTGTGTATCTGTGTATCTGTGTATCTGTGTGTCTGTCTGTGGCATCATAGCGCCTCAACGGATGAACCGATTTTGATTTAGTTTTTTTTGTTGGAAAGGTGATTGTGTCGAGAGTGTTCTTAGCTATGTTTAAAAAAAAACGGTTCAGCCGTTCAAAAGTTATGGGCGTTTTACTGTTTGAATCGGGATGTTTTCGCAAGATAAATGTGTCGGGGGTTTTTTAAATTTTTAAATTTTACTTGTTAACGTCACTTATCTAAGAACACTTGGGCGGCCAAGCCCTATATAACGATGTATTTATTATAAAAATGCATCTATCGGTTTGCAAGATATGAGGTAATAAAGAATATTACATACATACAAACATACAAGATACGCGCGAAAAACATAACCCTTTCCTTGCAGCCGGGTAAAAAGGTATGCATCTTAGAATAATAACGCAGTATGCATAACGCGACCATTTATTTTTTGCATCAGAGCGGGACACCCGCAGAATAAAAAAATATTGTTATGATATTTTATAGCGTTTATTAGACAGTGTGGAACACTTAATAATAAGTAAGTTTTAGGCCCACTTCCTCCTTAAACACAAGGTTTAATAGACAATATTGTATGACAATTGACAACCTGTGAATTTAACCGCGTGTTAGCAACTACCTCTGAGTCAAAATGTTTATGCAAAGTGGGCCTTGGTCAGTGCTGCCAACTCGTTTAGGCAAAAACGCGCTGTTAGCTCTTTAAAAAATCGATAAAATTCAAACAAAATGCCCAATAATTTGAGACTAGAAATGTAAAACGCATTTTCTTTATTTTTAACCGACTTCAAAAAAAGGAGGAGGTTCTCAATTCGTCGGAATCTTTTTTTTTTTATGTATGTTCCCCGATTACTCAAAGACCCCTGGACCGATTTCAAAAATTCTTCTTTTGTTTGAAAGGGTATACTTCCTAGTTGGTCCCATAATCATCAGGTCAGGATCTGATGATGGAATCCTAGAGAAATCGAGGGAACTCCTCAAATATTATAGGCAAACATATAGCGATTTTGGTATTTTCATCAACAATGCAATCATTTGCACTCGGAAAGTACCACTTGGTGGAGTCGAACTGATGAAGAAGGCCACAGATGGCCACTGGAACTCCTAAATGCTAAATATGTCACGGGCATAAGATATCTCGAATAGTAAACCGACTATAATGAAGCAAATACTTATAAATAAATGGTACTGATGAAAATGGCACCATCGAACTGATCTGATGATGAAGCCGGAAGGTAGGCACTGGAACTCTAATATAAAACAATGTATCCTAGTCGTGTTTGGGCTTATTGGAATCGCAATGAAATGTACTTTGGCTGTAAATGATAATCATGTTAATTGGAGGTACCTACCAAAACTAAAAAGAGAAAAATAATAAACTTTTTAACAAAAAATCAAACCGACTTCCAGTATCTTGTACCCATAGTCTTTGTACCCATTTTTTTTCAGTTTTTCGACACCGACTTCGGAAAAGAAAGTTATTTTTTGGTTTGTAGTTTTTTGTTCAGGAAGTCGGTTTGATTTTTTGTTAAAAAGTTTTTTTATTTTTCTCTTTTTAGTTTTGGTAGGTATCTCCAATTAACATCATAATCATTTATGGCCAAAGTACATCTCATGACGATTCCAATAAGCCCAAGCACGACTAGGATACATTGTTTTATTTCAGAGTTCCAGTGCCTACCTTCCGGCTTCATCATCAGAACAGTTCAATGGTACCATTTTCATCAGTACCATTCATTTATAAGTATTTGCTTAATCATAGTCGGTTAACTATTCGAGATATTTTATACCCGTGACATACTTAGCATTAAGGAGTTTCAGTGGCCATCTGTGGTCTTCTTCATCAGTTCCACTTCACCAAATTATACTTTCTGAGTGCAAGTGATTGCATTGTTGGTGAAAATACCAAAATCACTATATAAATGCCTATAATATTTGAGGAGTTCCCTCGATTTCTCTAGGATCCCATCATCAGATCCTGAGCTGATGACTATGGGACCAACTAGGAAGTATACCCTTCAAAACAAAAGAAGATTTTTTGAAATCGGTCCAGGCGTCTTTGAGTAATCGGGGAACATACATAAAAAAAAAAAAAAGATTCCGACGAATTGAGAACCTCCTCCTTTTTTTGAAGTCGGTTAAAAAGAGTTACATACATTATAGTACTTGTTTAGTAATATATAAAATAAATTAGTAACGTGATAATGTAATTATTTTATAAAATAAAGGGATTATATTAAGGCCGTACCCTGACCAAAAAATCAGCGTGAGATATTATGAGCATTCCTATTGGCCTAGCGGCACTGGTGGCGCATGAATTACAGTAGTGAATACGGCCAGATTTTAGAATAAAATCTTTATAAAATCGAATATTGGTCTATTGAAAAAAAAAAAATCTACCAAAATGTTCGTTATCAAATTGTCTATCCATTAGTGTCAGTACAAAAAAAATATTAATGAACACTTTACGAGGAGATGCATGCTATCAATCATTATTTCTCATGTTTATGGTTTTGTTGGAAGGAGATTAGTGAAACATATACTACATTAAAAAAAAAAAAGACTTCTACAATTTTGGAATCAATAATATGTAGAAATTCAATGTATTTTTATTAGTTGATATTTCATTTTAAATAACGAGTAGATAGCTCCTAAAAACTGCACGAAAAACGGCAAGCGCGGCATTTTGCTCGGGGTAGCGCCTTAATTCATCATCGTCTGACTCTACTACAATTTGCTTCTGCCGCCGAAATAAGGTTTGTCTTGATCAATTTTGGACTTCAATTAATATTTATCTGTGGAAGAAATTTTCCTCAACACGTCGTTGGGAAGTTGATAGTTTAGGCAGTTACTATTTACTAAAGAAAGTACAGAGTTTAAAAAGCGCTAGATTTAGCGCTAGGCGCTAGAACGCGCTATTGAACAAAAAAAGCGCTAGATCTGGCGGTGAAAGCGCTAATTTGGCAGCACTGGCCTTGGTACATATTAGTTAGGTTACTAGCCTTAATCACATGACTTCTAAGATCTAACTAAGCAATCGTTTGTTTATGTTTATTCGTAATTATAGACCAAAGTCTGTTCGCGATAGCGGGACATTTTTGCCCTCGCTAGGGACAACGGGACCGACAGCCCGAAAGCGGGACTGTCCCGTCCTAAGGGGACGTACGGTCACGTTAAGTAGGTATGCATGGAGATTTTAGTTGATGGTTTAATCAGTACCTAAGTAGTTACCTATGCAAGCTGCAACCGAACGTTAGATGCAAAATGCAAACATGATGTGCCATACCTACCTTTTATCTAGTGCTAGCACTGCGAGACATTTAGGTACCTACCTACTCACGTCACACTAGGTTTGGAGCTGAGACACTCGCGCTTTCAATTTCCTCCTAACCGTGTTGAAAACGGACCCTTTTAAACCTAGACTACATAATGCTGTTTAGTGTGCATTTGTGCAAGATACATACAATTAATTATTGATATTAATGTATTTACATTCACACAATTCGATAAAATTGTAACGAGACCGGTGAAAGTGAACATGGGAGCACCTTAGGACTTGTCCATTTACATAGGTTCATCAAATCAGCACTGCAATTAGTTAATAGTGACTATCAGACATATTTATGATACACTCGACTAGGTAATCCGTTGATCAATTAGATAGGTAGGTAGGCACCTACCTATTAAAGATCGGTTCAAACGCGCATGGTGAATTCATGTGCTTAGGTACGTTCCTATCATTCTATATGACATCGCATTCTATTCCATAACAAAGCAAGGATTTGCGCAGTATTTCTATTAAATCCTTTCCGTAGCTAGCGACACGTAGCCTGCCTAGAAATACATAGAAACCACTATTGTCGTGGCTACACGATTGCTACTGCCGTGGGCCGCCTGCTGTCGTCTAAGGCATCACACCTTTAGCAGACAAGGGTAGGTACGATACACGCTGCGCAGCATCGTATTTCGGTAGTTACCCTATTGAGTAAAAGTGCTGCTTGAATCATTTCGCGTGTAAACTATTCTTCAGAAATTGCCTCTCGTATCGAGGCGAGGTTGTAGCCTCGTAGGGAGACATTACAGTTTCTGTGTCCTGGTTTTTATTCAATAAAATAATGGCATAGACCCATAGGGGCCTATGGCTTTATGGGCTATATGGCTCTTTTGCCACAGCCCAATAGAGTCTGCAAATAGCAACAACCATAAAACACAATTGATAGGTACTAATAACTGTCCATCAGGGAGTTGCATTCATTTAAGGGGTAAGTAACTAGTTAAAAACCCACCTTTTCTCATAGGGGTAGGTAGAAACTACAACCAAAAGGAAATTTTCAAGATTCTGGTCTCAGAAATGCAAAATTTTTGCACTATTCTACTGAAATAAAATATGTTTTACTCAATACCAAAACCAACATGTTTTAGTTGGCGCCATCTGTGCACGGTTTGAAAAACTAAATTAATGAAGAGCATGATGTAAGAAAAAACAATGTCTCAGTTAATAAACAGATGGCGCTGATAATTTAGTCTAATTAAAATTACTTTATAGTATTCATGTTTCAGATTCAGCTGATTCAGCCCATTACTACGCAATTAAATGATAAATGATTTTATTTCTGTTAGTTGGTTTGTAAAAACACTTACATGTCGATCATATTTTTTAAAACTAGATTAGGTCGACGCTGACCGAAGAGTAGTCAGATAGGAAACGCTTCCTATCTGACTACTCTGAGAAGAAAGGCCGAAAAAAACTCAGAGGTCTCTTTTAAAGTCCAGTAATTCAAATAACACTCAATGATATCTAGAAATGAAATTAATTACTTTTCAAAACAAAGGTTTATTCATCTAAATAATTATTTTCTAAATAACTTATAATAAAACTAACTAGTTTTAACAGCCAGAACATTATTATTACAAATACATGCTAAAATATTTAACAAATTTACATACATTTATATATAAACAATCACATTCTTGACTTGAATTCTTCATTCTTGTTGAAAGGGAAGGTTTGTCTATATCTTGCTACCCCTAAGCAGATGAAACCTGAAATAAAACATTTTATGCTGAATCTGAACACTAATCATTTTAAATGGATCCCCCAAAATATAGTATGTTTTAATACAAATTGGGGTTTATTTTTACCCTACTGCTAAAGGAGGATAATGTGTTTATCAGTCTATGTATCTATGTATGTTTGTTCCTATGTGCGTTCTAGAGACCAAATGATTTTGGTGATTCTTACGGCAATTGAAAAATAGAATAATGACGGATTTTGAGCACCATATTATGGGAGTGCTTTTTGCTCTGAATGTGCCTACGTAGAGTATCTCGTGTGGGGTATCAAAATAAAGAATTTAAGAGGTGATATGTTAAAATGTACCCAATTCGAAAAAAAATATAACTAAAAAGTTAATTCTAAAACCCGTCTCCTCGACTGTACAGCATGTTTTTCCTCATATTTACGTCTTTTAGTTCGCTTCTTAAGCAGTCGGGTTTCTGGATTTTTTAATTTACACCTTTTTATATAGTTGATCTATATTCTATTATTATTAAAATAACTAGTAATAGTAAGTAGTTTGTTACTGACCCACTACAAGGTAAATGCCTCTTCTCATACAGATAGGGCACAAGCTATATTATATAATTATGCTCAAGACGGATTCACTATATAAAATATATAAAAGTAACTATAAGACTATAAATAATGTTTAATGTTAGACTCACGTAGTAGTTTTGACCCAAGTATAACTATTATTTATTCACTCTATTCTCCCTGTTCATGTAAGGGTTTCCCCCATAACCAGACATTTCCTTGTGTGTAGCCTTCTCCAGGCATTATACAGTTTAAAATTTGTTTCAAATATATTATTTCAGGCATAAATGTTACAATATTATCTATTTCTGTAGTTTCACAGAGGAGTTTGTTGGTAATGAAAACAACCAACTCTCCTGAGACATAGAAGTTACTATGCAGCAATGTTGAGTGTAAGGCCCAGAAACTTTTATAATATATTTATTATAAATAATATTTACCGAACGATAGTACAGACAGGCCATATTTCCCGGG
Organism: Orthosia cruda; assembly: GCA_964057195.1. Taxonomy (NCBI): domain Eukaryota; kingdom Metazoa; phylum Arthropoda; class Insecta; order Lepidoptera; family Noctuidae; genus Orthosia; species Orthosia cruda. Next base: position 24,960,271 of record OZ059838.1, read on the forward strand.
TAATCCTTTATGTTTGCAGGCAGCGTTCGCTAGGTAACCTCCAATGCCGACCATTCCGACAGCTCCAACGATTCTGCAGGATAGGCAGTCTCGGGGACGAGCAGTTTCTGTTGCTGCCATTGTAAACTACTAATCACATAGATTTTATTAGTTAAATTATTAAATTAATTGAAAAATTGTGCAATATTTTTGTGTATCGTCTGACTTTGACGCTTTGACATTGACAATAAAATTGACGCTTTACTTTTAACTTTGACAGTTACTGTCAAGTTGAGACTGAGTCGTTCCTTTCAATGCAATTTCCAATAATTGTTTTATTTGTTTTGCAGTCCGTCGAAAATAGGCAGCAGTTACAGAATAATCGATAAATAACCGCAAAAAAGCACGTATTCTGAATGGGAAATAAATATTTATTTTATTCTGTTTTTAGTATTTTTTGTTAGAGCGGCAACAGAAATACATCATCTATGAAAATTTCAACTGTCTAGCTATCACGGTTCATGGGATACAGCTAGGTAAGAGCTATAGCTAAGGATACAGCATTACATCCTGGTGACTGACAGACCAACGCACAGTGGAGTCTTAGTAATAGGGTCCCGTTAATACACTTTTGGTACGGAACCCTAAAAATACGATATTATTGAAAACTCCCAATCACAAATGTATGGTACTAGCTTTCAAGCGAGATGGATACGCGTGTTGTTCGTTAAAGGTTCAGGGTGGCGTTACTATCGAATAATTATATAAAATTATTTACGTGTGTGATGGATCAATCTATGTTTTTGTATTATTATAAATAATTACGGCGCGACAGTAAAAAAGCAAAACAGTCTGTAGAACTACTTCGATAAAAAGGCACTATTGCGTTCGAATGGTTTATTAAATGATCTCTATCCTGTTGTTACCCCATCGATAACCCTTCGGTATCTGCTTAGGCACCTCTATTCAAAACATTATATCGGTAGATTTTAGCGCACGTGTACCTGAGGCACACATACCTTTGTTCGAATGACAGCGAAATATCGCGACTCGTGTCTTGTAGCAAGTGGGTCAAGGGGTAGACAAGACAATGAGTCGCCGTTAGCGCTGCATCCACCTAATAACTTTTATAATCTACTAGCTGCCCGCTGCCTCTCCCGCGTGTAAAGTGTTTCATTAAAACTGTCCACAGACACGTTTCTTACGACTTATTGTCATAAGTCGGGCCTACGTTGTCCCCCCATATCTAAGTACTAATGCTGTAACATGGAAATATTGTAAAACCAAACCATTTTTAAAAGAGTAACCATGGAGTTTCTTGCCGGTTCTTCTCCATAGGAAACGACCAACCCGAACCGTGCACCTTTTGTCGACGTTTTATAAGTGACCTTACGCATTTCATCACGCTCCGGCCAGTATTGGCACTTATTCTGTCAAGATCAAAGCCCTGGGACCTGGACGCGAAAACTCTTGTGTCTCTATATCGCTGGTGGAAGGAGGAGATAACGCGCGATCAGCGGCCGGTTCCGCGGGAAATAGAGGCGCGGAGAACTAAGCTCCGTCAGATCATAGTGGCCGCGAATGGAGGAAGAGACTTGCACAACCAAGATGGGTGCACAGCACAATAGCTACTCTAAGGCTTGTTCTGGAAGAGTGGCTAGAGAGACGGCATGGTGCCCAAAGTTGCCGGCTGACCCAAGTGCTTACTGGACACTGATGCTTCGGGAAGTACCAGCGTCGGATAAGTTGGGAGCGGACGCCCGCTTGTCATTACTGTGTGGAATGTCCTGAGGACACAGCAATATACGCTGGAGGAGTGCTCAACTTGGGCACAGCAGCACTGCGCCAGCACAGCATAGTCAATAGCCAATTTTCTTCTGAAAATCATGCTGTGCAGTCGGAGGATATTTATAGTTTTGGTCACAGCATGATTTTCTTCTTGTTTACATCTTTGCAGACGGGTTTTTTAAATTTAATAAACTTTTTAGTTATACTTTTTTTTTTCTAATGAATTTTTAACATATAAGTGGTATATATTTTTGTAATCACCCGTAAAACCCTTCATTTTGATACCCCACACGACGGGTTTCGAAGAAAAAAAAATTGCATCCCCTACAATATGGCGGCCAAAATCCGCCATATTTCTTTTTTTTTAAAGGCACTTATCTATGAACAATTGGGCGATCAAGACTTATCTAACGACGTCTTAATTATAAAAATCCGTCAATTGGTTTGAAAGATACGAGGTAATAAAGAATATTACATACATACATATAAGATACGCGCGAAAAACATAACCCTTTCCTTGCAGCCGGGCAAATACGCGAACATTGCGCGAACACCGGGCCGACACGTTCATTTGTATGGCGAAATCGAAAAGCGCCCGCTGTCCGCGCGACGACGCGTTCGTGTTTATATTAGACTAGCTGACCCGCTGACTAGCTGACTTCGCTCCCGTCAAAATTATAGCCATTGTTACTCGGGAATAATGTAGCTTTCCATAGGTGAAATAATTTTAAAATCGGTCCTATAGTTTCGGAGCCTATTCGGTACAAACAAACAAAAAATCTTTCCTCTTTATAATATTGGCATAGATAGATAATATACTTATCTTTAGATCGGTGCCACACTGATCACACGCAAACCAAACGCCTTTCACTGCGGAAATAAAGGAAGTAACACATTGTTAGATTTAATTACGTACCTACCTCTGTAATTGATAGCCTTTGGGTTAAGTGGCTTTGGTTTGGTACTTATATTTCAACACGCAGGTAGGTATTACATACTTGCATGATACTTCCTAGCACTTCCAAGAGCCGGTGAAAACATTATAATCAACTGCTGCATGTTATTCCTTCATTATGTCATTTTGTTGTTAGGAAATAGGAACGCATTAACTACTTACTATAAGTAAGTACCTACCTACTGCATTGGTTTGAAATGCAATGCGAACGTCAACCGAGTGCCGGAGCAAACCTGAATTATTCTAAAATCTAATAAATAGATAGAGTTTGGTTTGTAAATTATTTTTTTATTTGTTATGGATTCGTCTTGACTTTAGTCTAGGTCAGAGATGACAGAGACAGAGTCGACGATGGAGTGAGCTTACCCAGAAGAAGCCTGTTCACTCTAACTTTGAAGAGTTTCGGGTTAAAAAATCTAACCTAAGTATAAGTACCAGGTAAACACTAGATAAAACCATAATTTATTTCACATCTTTGTATGTCACATTCTCACTACCATAGAAATCTAAAATCACTACCATACAGTGGCGGAGTTGCAGTCTTGCCTGCCCTGGGCCGTGTAGCACCAGCCGCCCCTTTCTGTGGTCTCGTTCCCGTTATACGTACTACATTGAATTTACTTTCTTGCTAACTTTTATTGAAATAGAATCAGATTTCTTTTTTGTGTTTAATTCCTCAGCCTCAAGTTCGCCGCCCGCAGACACGACTTTGGCGTTTGGTGGACGGAGATTGTTAAGCGCCCTTCGATGCCAAGTTACTCTTCTTAGGTATGCTCTCTCTCCCTTGCCGCCGCCTCTTTTGCATGCATCATCTCCTCGCAAAAAGAGATGACAGTATTCTACGCGTTCTCACTTTCGACCATGGATCGTATTAGGGCCTGAAGCGAGGGATCCCCACACCAATCGCCTCGACGAAGGCGCAGTGCTGCTGTGCCCAAGTTGAGCACTCCTCCAGCGTATATTGCTGTGTTATTAGACTAGCTGACCCGCACCCACAGCATAGTCAATAGCCAATTTTCTTCTGAAAATCATGCTGTGCAGTCGGAGGATATTTATAGTTTTGGTCACAGCATGATTTTCTTCTTGTTTACATCTTTGCAGACGGGTTTTTTAAATTTAATAAACTTTTTTTATTAGGTAGGACAGCGCCACCATAGCTGTTGCGTTTAAAGTAGGCAGTAGGGGTTATTGACTCGACGTCCATTGAGATCCTCAACAAAGAAATAGAAATAATATTGACCGCTATTGCCATGCTAAACCAAAACAACTATATTCCTACGTATAACTAGTAAATGTTGGTAAGTTGCCTACAGCTGTTCCCAGTTCAGGTAGTATTCAATCATGTGACTGACAGGGGAACATTCTTGTAAGCGAAATAGTTACCCTGAAAAAAAGAAAGCTCGCTCTGTGAGATAAACTGAAATAAGGAACGTCAAACAACTCCAATAAAAAGAAAGAGCTAATAGTTTGCTTTTTTGAAAAATACTTACAATATTAGTACAACTATTTTCTTAATGTCCCTCGGCAAACTTCGTGTTTCGTTAGTGGTCGGATTTATATCAGTTGCCCTTTGCAGTTGGTGTAGATCATAGACTAATATTATATAGTGGTGTAGATCGGACGCTCTCAATCAACTTGGAAGTATAGAGAGTTGTTAACACTCTTTTAATTTAATTTAATGTATTAAAACAATGTGAGGAAAGCTGCTAAAGTTAAAAAGGAGATTAATTTTACAGCTCTATATGGATTACAAGGAAATCAAAACAACAATAAAGTATTTATTTCTGAATTCAAATTATTATACACAATAAATCTAATAATTGATGGACATGGAAATTAGCATTCGTATGTATTCGGAAATGCGATGATCGCCGAGGGACAATAAGAAAATAGTTGTACTGTTAGTTATGTTACAACTGACTGCTTTTGAATTGCCAAACTTAAGTGGCAGTGGGCAGGGCACGTTGATCGCAGAACGGATGGCCGATGGGGCCGAAAAGTTCTGGAATGGCGACCGCGAACCGAAAGACGATACGTTGGAAGGCCTCCCACTAGGTGGACTGATGACCTGGTTAAGGTTGCGGGAAGGCGCTGGATGCGAGACGCACGGGATCGGTCAATGTGGCGACGCCTGGGAAAGGCCTATGTCCAGCAGTGGACGTCTTTCGGCTGAAATGATGAATAATTTAAGTGAAATTAAATTATTTTTCTTATTTTCATTTGGCGTTTGCTTTTACTTACCCATTTCAGTGCTACCATACCAAATATTTTGAACCTCACGTAACCTTAACGTATCAGAATCCTAATCAATGAACTCCGGGATAATATTAAGCGTATGAGATACAAATGGATCCGAAACAAATTGGTTTCACTTGATGTGGGGTTAGGGAATTCAATTAACTTTACAGGTACCCAATTCATCTTTTACCACACGGTAGGTAGGTACGTAGGTACGTCTGCCAACTTATTTGGGTACTTTGTATGATTAAATAATAAAACCGGACACTTCGTAAATTTATGGTTCCGTACCAAATGTAGGTATTTTTACCCGACTGCCGAAGGAGGGTAATGTGTTTATCAGTCTATGTATGTATGTATGTTTGTTCCTATGTGGCGTTCTAGAGACCAAACACGTTGGCCGATTTTGATAATTCTTACGTCAATCGATTCGTCTTAACACTGCGAGTGTCACTACGGCTACGTTAAAATTGGAAAAGAAAAAAATGGCGGATCTTGGGCGCCATTTTGTGGGGGATTTTTTTTTTCCTTCCAAACCCATCGTGTGGGGTATCAAAATAAAGGAATTAAAGAGGTGATTTCAAAAATATAAAACACTTATATGTTTAAATGTAGCTAATACTAAAAAAAAAAAAACTAAAAAGTTGTAAATAAAAAAAGATGTACCTATCTTACTAATTAAAATTTCCAAAAACCCGACTGCTTAAAAAGCGAACTAAAAAGACGTAAACAAGAAGAAATTCACGCTGTGCAGTCAGAGGATACATCTGGTTTTGGTCAGCCAGCTCGCGAACATGTATCATGAATTTCTTCTTGTTTACGTCTTTTTAGTTCGCTCTTTAAGCAGTCGGGTTTTTTGAATTTTTTTATTATCTTTTTTAGTAAAATATACGTATGAATAAACATTATTACCAAATTTCAAGTTGATAGGTCAATGGGACGTATAATAACTGGAAGGAATTTGATTCCAAGTTGAATGATATGTTTAACAAGCAAAGTATCCTTATAGCTCAGGTCTCCACTGACTTATCAGAACTGAAGATGCAATACTCCAGCATACAAAAAGCCTTGGAAGAGACAGATAGATCCATGACATTCATCAGTCAACAGTACGATCGTCTTCTGCTTAATTTGCACTGAGTGAAACTCATCAACTATCGGTCGGATCGTGTCAGGCTTGCCGGGTATGCGGTATATGTCACGGAGATCCAATGCGGACGTCGTTGATCCAATGGCGTGCCCAATTTTGCAGACAATGTTGGAAAGGTCCGCACATGTTTCGTTTTCACCCTGTGGGATATTTCTTATTTCGATACTAGAGGATCGGGATTTCAAGTGAAGGTCATGTACTTTCTTTCAACGCTTTCGATACATTTTCGTTGAGTTGAACGTTCGTTTTCCAAGCGTTCCACCACCGACTTGAGATATCTACGCCCCCTAATGGCTAACTTCGACAATATAAATAACATAAACAACGACCTTGACTCATGTAATTTCGATAACTCGTACACCTGTTCCCCACAAGAATGCAGAAAATACGGTGGCAACTCAAATCGAGAAATTAAAATTCTACACATAAATATTAGAAGCATAAACAAAAACTTCGACCAACTTTGTATGTTGATATCTTTGACAAATGTTGAGTTCGACATCATCGTCCTTACCGAGTGCTGGCTTAGTAAGGTTACAAATCTGCCTGTCTTAGATGGCTATCTCTCACACTACACCAGGAACACAATAAATCAGAATGACGGTATAGTTATTTTCACAAGTACAAAACTAAATTGCTCAATTCGCGAACCGGTTTTTAAAGACGCCAATTGTCTTGTATGCCGAATAGGAAAAGTCCTAGAAATAGTCGCTATATATCGCTCTCCCTCACTCAAGACTCGAAATCACTTCGATAACTTCATCAATAGTCTAAATGATGTCTATACCGGACTAAGAACCAGTAATGCCATCCTCATTGGCGATATCAACATCGACATTAGTACCGAGAGCAGAGACTCAAGCTCAGAGGAATATCTAACCTTCCATGCAACCCACGGATTCGTTCCAACCCATATATTTCCTACTAGAATCAAAGCATGCCTTGATCACATCCTAATAAAATCAAAATTGACCTCTACAACCTTAGTATTAGAGTCACACATAACCGACCACATGCCTGTCGTAATATACATAGACAATATACACCCGAAATGTCCACATAATATGACAAAACCTCGCATTGACTACCCATTAATTAAATCGGAACTAGAAAGTACAGATTTTACACATATCTTAGGAATGATAAACGCTAATGATGCAACAAAAAACTTAATATCATCTCTTCAGTCATAAACAAACATACGCAAATGGTCACCGTGTCTAAAAAACATAAAATTCTGAAACCGTGGGTCACACCGTGTCTACTGCGTTGCATTAAAAACCGTGATAGGTTACACATTAAGGCAAAAAAAGCCCCAGACAACATGACGCTCAAAGTAACATACTCTCGCTACAGAAATTTTCTTAACCAACTCCTCCGAAAACTGAGAATAGCCCATCAAAGAATAGAATAAGAAAAAGCTGGCAATGACCCTAAAGCCTTATGGAAAATTATAAAAGAAATAACAAATACAAAGAAAATAAAAACCAGTCCACTAGACCTACTCAAAATTTCTAACAACCCTAAAGCTTCTGTCAACCAAGTCTGCAACTATTTCACGGAGGTCGGAAAAAATCTGGCAGATGTGATACTCCAAACACAAACTTCGCCTACTGATAATGCCCCCCTGAAACCATCTATCCCCGGCACCCCACCTCTCTCGTTATAATGGAGGTAGACGAGGCTGATGTCGAATCTGCCATATTACAGCTGAACAGGCTTTGGGATGAATTCCCTAGTCCCTTCCTTTCCTTTATCTGTGTACTTCAAATCTGCCGCCAAAAGGCACTCCTACATCTGCGAGTGCATAAAAGACATTACCTCAATCCCGCCATCTGACGGCGGGTAACAAAACTATTCAGTAAGAACTCAATAAAAATGCCGGCCGGCTAACTTTCGCGTGCGCGAAGAAAAACTATCGTGAAATAAGACTAAAAGGGCAAGTGTGGTGATCACCCGACTCCATGCAGTGTTCCAAGTATCCTGTAAGTACCTCAATACCTCATTATATCCTTTAGCCTGTTTTTGTAGGAAAAATATTTCAAGCCACGTCCTTGGTTGGACGTGAAGCACATTCATATTTTTGGTCCTTCGAGCCGGATACCTGTAGATTACAGTTTTTTCAGGCATTCTCAGGTTCAGTTTTAATAAAAAACTCTGAGATTTGCTAGATATTTGCATTTTACAAATATTATCCTACTAAAATTGCGTTGGTCATACTTTCCATATAACCTATACGGATTCAGAGGTCATCTTAATTTCATCCGTATTATATTTCAATAACTTATGTATTTTACGTAATTTATTGCAAGTAATTACATTATCTATAGCTATTTAACGTATTTATTAACTTATAAACATTATTTCACAACCATTTTACCTAAACGTATCGAAAAACACCTAGTAAAATCTCAACTTAGGTTCGTATTTTCATACCTATTTTTCACACACAGAACAAAATGGAGGAAGGCAAACTTAAACTTCTTCAATCTCAACGCGAATATGTTTACCGTGATATCCAAATCCTTTATGACTTATCAAAAACTATGATTCAAGATCGTTCAAAGGTATCGTCGTTCAAGGCGAGATATACTCGAATACATTCAATTCGCGAAGAATTTGTTTTGATATGTGGTAAAATACAGACTTTGGAGTTAGCCATGAAACCCGATGCCCGGGTGTGCCAAGAGTCTTTGAGCTCGTTTGATGATTTGTACTATGCCGTAATCAGTGCGGCGGCTGAGTTACAAATTACTGATAAGAGCGGGAACGTCGCCGGGGCATCGCAGGAGACGGCGCCGCCCGTGCTTGCCGGGGCTTACGACCCCGCACAATCAGGGCGTAACGCACGGCTCCCTAAACTTGAGTTACCTAAATTTGATAGTAAAATTGAAAATTGGCAAACGTTTTATGATATTTATAAAACCTTGATTCATGATAACACTTGGATTTCTCAAATAGAAAAATATCACTATTTAGCGTCTTGTTTACAAGGCCCGGCTTTGTCTATTGTCAAAGGAGTCCCGATGACCGCGGATAATTACGAAGTTGTTTTTAATAGTTTGATCGAACGTTATCAAAACAAGCGTATTATAGCTTTAACATATCTAGATAAATTCTTAGATCAGCCAGCTTTAAAATCGGGTAACTTCCAAGATTTACAAATTTTAACAAACGTAATTTATGAGGCATACCATGCACTCCAAGCTTTGAAAATTGAAAATTTAGGTGATTTCATTTTATTTTGTTTAACTTCGCGCATGCTGGACTCGGACACGCGCAATCGGTTCGAATCTCAAAACATTTCACAAATACCCACTTTTTGTGAATTGTTAAAGTTTCTTCAAGACTACGTAAAAGTCTTAGAAACTAGTCAGTTATCTTCTAAATCTAATATCAGGCATATTATTATGTCTAACCCTCGTAACCTTGAGGGGAAAAAATCTCCGCCTGCGGCTAGTAGGCAAAATAGCAGCGGATCAAAACGCTCATCTTATCTCGCAAAATCAAACCCACTTGCAAATGTGACTTGTGCTCATTGCAGTGAGGCGCACTCGATTTATCGGTGCCCTACCTTTCAATCCTTAGATTCTCGTGCTAGACTCGCGTTAGTACAAAGTAAAAATTATATGTGTACAAATTGTTTGCGTACAAATCACGTCATAGATAAATGCCTATCTAAAATGACTTGCACGTTATGTGGATTACGTCACCATACCCTATTGCATATTGACCCAGCGCCATCGAGCGCCAGCGCAACCACTGGAGCGAACGTCACTGCTCATGCCCACGCCGCCGTTCCCCACTGCGATATGGTATTACTAGGTACATGTCAGGCGCGCGCGTTCAACACTGCCGCCGGCACTCAATGTACCGTCCGTGCACTCGTAGACAGTGGGGCGCAGGATTGTTTTATCACTTCAGCGTGCGCACGATCGCTCGGGTTAAAAATCCGCCGGTGTAAACTTAGTATAGCCGGACTAGGACAAAACTCAGTCACTCAAGTAAGGGGGGTGACGGAATGCACTATACGGCCCGTGCACGGTGAAGCTCCGCATTTTAATATAAAGCCAGTCGTGTTAGATAACATCACTGCTCTAATACCTAGCGTTAAAGTGCCATCAGTCGTTCGAGAATGTTGCAACCATTTAGTGTTAGCCGATCGCGACTACGATGTACCCGCGAAAATCGATTTATTAATAGGGGCGGAGTTATTCCCCGATATCTATGACGGTCAACGTATCAATCTGGGGCCCGGTTTACCTACCGCTTTGCGTAGCGTTTTCGGGTGGATTCTCACCGGGACAGTAAACGCGTACTCAGTGCCTTTAAACACCGCGTGCTCTTTAGTGGCCACCACATTCACATTAGATGACCAAATTAAAAAAATTTGGGAAGTGGAGGAACCACCGCGCGTGGACATCACTGTACCTGAGAATGATATCTGCGAACGCATGTACACTGATTTAACCTATCGTGAACCTAACGGACGATACGTCGTACTTATCCTCTTAAAGGATGGCGAGCGTTCTTTGGGGGAATCTTATAATAGTACTTTGTCGCGTTTGACTCATCTTGAAAAGAAACTTAATCGTCAGACTGAACTTAAATCCGATTATATTAATTTTATGCGTGAGTACGAGCATTTAAATCACATGTACACCGTACCTAACGCCGTCGTACCTACTCTCAATCGTTATCTTATCCCTCACAGTTGCGTCGTTCGCCCGGAGAGCACGACCACTAAATTGAGAGTGGTATTCGATGCCAGTTCTAAAACCACTAACGTTCAATCGTTAGATCTTTATCAAAACCCTAAACATTTCTCCGAAGAAAGTGATAAATCAACGTTAAAAATCTTAGGAGTCCAATATGATCCTGTGAGTGATAATTTCAGTTACCCACAGTCCCCAATCGAGGACGCTGAATTTACGAAGCGTTCCATCTTATCCAGCATCGCTTGTATTTTTGACCCTCTTGGGTGGCTCACACCTTGTATCTTAGAAGCCAAATTGCTCCTTCAAGATTTATGGCGTTTTTATCTTTTAATTGCTAAGTCCAAGGTAGCACCTCTAAAAGTGGCACTTAACCTTTTAGAGCCGTGCAATGCTGTATTACTATTCAAAGTAATAAATCGCATTCACTCCTTGCTTAGTTCAACACTCATCTTAAATAAATCTATCTTATTCACGGACAGCTCGACTGTCTTGTCGTGGTGGAATACTGAGCCACATACACTTATGACCTTTGTTGTGCACAGAGTAGTTCTAATTAACGACAGTCCTCTGCCTACTGAGTGGCGACATGTGTCCACCCATGACAATCCAGCTGACATCTATAGTCGTGGCTTATCTTGCTTATCTTTATCATCTGCCGAAATCTGGTGGTATGGTTCTCAGTGGTTGTCTAACGAACTCTTCAACTGGCCTGTTTCAGCAGTAGAAGTGTTAGATAATGTGCTCGAACTCAAGCCAACATCACGCGCGTGTCATGCTAGTGTGACACCCGAAGCTGACGTGCTTGAATCTCTCATGGAACGCCACTCCTCTCTTTTTCCATTAAAAAGAGTGGTTGCATGGTTCTCCCGTTTCATTAAAAACGCGAAAGCTAAACTTTCTGAGCATAACGTAATACCTTACCTGACAGCCACTGAATTAAGCCAATCTTTAAATCATTTAACAAAGTATGTTCAACATCAAAATCTTAATGATGTCATATCTTTAATAAATTCCAATAAACATTTAACCAAACATTTATCTAAGCTCTCCCCTTATCTTGACACTCGCGGAATCTTGCGAGTGAGGGGACGTCTCAAGCATGCATCGTTACCAGGTCGCGTCAAAAATCCATACCTCTCACCTAAGACTTCTCGATTGAGTACTCTTCTGATTGACCACTTACACACAGCTTATCTTCACTGTGGGCTTCGCCTACTCAAATCTTTATTTATGCGTCGATATTGGATACTCAGCGTTAAAGTTCTTATCAGATCGCGGTTATCGAAATGCGTGACCTGTTTTAAAGCTAAATCTATTGCACTTCAAACTGTACTAGGTGACCTTCCACCTTCCCGTACGCAACTGGGTCATTGTTTCCAAACAATTGGCATCAATTTTGGAGGTATCATAAAAGAAGGTAGGAGTCGTAACGCTAAAACTTACAAAGCTAATCTTTGCCCCATAGTTTACCACTCCATAGTTACAGATGGTGGTACTAACTTCGTGGGTGCCAAGCGTTATTTGTCGGAAGTCAGCGAAATGCTCTACCGTGAAAGCGATGGTATTTCCAGACAGCTCGCTTCTCGAGGTATCACGTGGAAACTTAATCCTTTGTCCGGTCCTCACTTCGGAGGCATCTTCGAAAGCGGTATAAAATCAACAAAATACCATCTCAAGCGTGTCATTGGATCGCAAATTCTTACGTTTGTAGAATTTTATACTGTTCTAACAAAGGTGGAAGCCATGTTAAACTCTAGACCGTTAGTGGAACTATCTTCTGATCCCGGTTGACGCTCTTACAGCTGGTCACTTCCTCATCGGTCGATCTTTAATCTCCCTACCTGAACCGGTTTTTGCTGAAAACGAGACTTTACGTACTCGTTGGCAGCTATTACAGCGCCTATCACAAAGCTTCTGGCGCACCTGGCAAAGGGACTATTTGCATACATTGCAACAGCGACTGAAGTGGTTTAAACACGGCAACCGTAAGCCAAAACTGAACGATCTTGTAACCATTTTCAAACCTAACTTACCTGCTAACGAATGGAGACTAGTTCGCGGTGTACAGCTCCATACGGGTAAAGATAATATTACTCGTGTGGTGACAGTCAAAACATCTAAAGGCTTACTTGTAAGACCTGCCGTCAAAGTTTGTCCACTTCCCATAGAACTAAATAATTAATTATCTACATAAATATCCTAAAATTTATATATATTACACTTTACATTTATACATTACATTTATAAACGTATTTAGTTCTCAACTTAAACTTAAATTCAGAATCTATCTTATCAGCATCGTGACTTATGAATCCGCATAGGCTGTAAGTCTCGAACTTTATCTATCTTATCTTGTGAAATCCCTGGTTGATTTCAAAAGGGGGGATATGAACAGGCTTTGGGATGAATTCCCTAGTCCCTTCCTTTCCTTTATCTGTGTACTTCAAATCTGCCGCCAAAAGGCACTCCTACATCTGCGAGTGCATAAAAGACATTACCTCAATCCCGCCATCTGACGGCGGGTAACAAAACTATTCAGTAAGAACTCAATAAAAATGCCGGCCGGCTAACTTTCGCGTGCGCGAAGAAAAACTATCGTGAAATAAGACTAAAAGGGCAAGTGTGGTGATCACCCGACTCCATGCAGTGTTCCAAGTATCCTGTAAGTACCTCAATACCTCATTATATCCTTTAGCCTGTTTTTGTAGGAAAAATATTTCAAGCCACGTCCTTGGTTGGACGTGAAGCACATTCAACAGCTAAGGCCTGAATGTTCCACCGGTTGGGACGGTATTCCGTCTTCCATTCTCAGAGACTGCCGACACGTATTGATTCCTGCTATCACCCACATTTGTAATCGAGCCATTATAACTGGTGTTTTTCCAGACGATTTGAAAAAAGCAGTAGTCCACCCTATATATAAGTGTGGGGATAGAGACTGCGTCAGTAACTATCGGCCAATATCAGTTCTATCAGCGATGTCTAAAGATCCTGGAAAGAGTACTGTACAAATCGTTTACAAATTTCCTAAATCGCTTTAAAATCATTGCAGATAACCAGTACGGTTTTAGGACTGGAGTTTCTACCGATGACGGATTTGACGGGTGCGGTAGTAAATAATCTAGACGAAAGAAATTGATGCCTATGCATATTCCTAGATTTATCTAAAGCATTTGACGCAGTTTCTGTTCCTATTCTCCTAGCTAAATTGGAAAGAGTGGGAGTGAGAGGCTTACCCCTCAATATATTCAAAGACTATCTCACTCAGCGGAAACAACGTGTCAAAATAGGGGACTACCTTAGTGATGAATACAAAATCTCATTTGGAGATAATGATCTGGCTGAGACAAAATTTACTGACACTTAACCTAAGTAAGACCAATTTTCTACCTTTCGCTATTAGGCCGACCACTAAACCCCCGCCTGATTACTCCATAAAGGCACACACCAGCGATAACCAGCAAGGCTGTAATAGTCAGGTTGTCTCTCGTGTGAGCACTTTTAAATACCTGGGAGTGCAGATTGATAGTGGACTGAGATGGGAAAAGCAGATTGACACTGTTATATCTAGGACCAGGCGTTTAATTTTTGTTTTCAAAAACTTAAGGGAATCTGCAACACCAGCAAAATTAAAACTGGTCTACTTGGCCCTATGTCAGTCCATTATACAATACTGCATAACCGTATGGGGGGGTGCTGCCAAGACGTATCTGCTCGGACTAGAAAGAGCACAGAGAGCAGTACTTAAGGTCATAAACAAAAAGCCGTACAAATATCCTACATCACAACTTTTTGCTGAATGTGGGGTCCTTACAGTGCGGCAACTCTAAGTGATCAAAGCCATCCAAAGAACACAACGAAGTTCGCCTCTCCCAGACCCAAACAAACGTCGCAAGAAATCCGTCACCCCTACAGTCTCTTGTAGAACCTCATTTGCCAGACGTCAGTTTGACACCTTAAGCTGCAAGTTGTATAACACTGCAAATAGTGAACTAAACTTAGCTGGACTGACCCGACTCGAGACCAAAAAGAAATTGTTACACTGGCTCCAAACACAGGACTATCAGGAGACAGAAGGGTTATTTACTTTCACGACATAACTACAACTTCAACTGTCATGGCTCATAATACACGAGAAAAGGGTGCGAACCCAACTTCACTCATTCGCACTACACACATTACACTCAACTCATCTCAACTCTAAACTACACTCACAAAAACTACAACCAGGTATGTTTATTGTTTTCTCTATCCTCTTGAATTTTATTTGATTTAACGTTGATTCTTTAGTTAATCTTAATCTTCATTTGATTTATTATTTTATCCTTAATTTGATTTTGGCCTGATTTTAATCTGACTTTAGTTTGATTACGAGCTGATATAAATTGTAGTTTGATTTTAATTTGATATAACTTAGATGTTAATTTGATTATGGTTCATTTAAATTTGATTATAATTTGATATTCATTTTAATTTAATTCAATTTATTTAATTGATTTTTATTTTATTTGTAACTTGATTTTGAAATTTGATTTTTATTTGATTGTAACTTGATTTTACTTGATTTAATTTGGTTTTAGTTTTATACTAATTTTCATTGATTCTGTTAAATTTAATTTAATTTGTTTTAGCTATTTATCTTGCCCCCAAAATACAGGCTTAGGCCTAGTTTGGGAGTTAGCATTATCATGTTACGTGTTACCTTTGTGTCAAATAAATATTTTTATTTTTTTATTTATTTTTATTTATTAATATGGCGCCCAAAAGCCGCCATGTTTTTTAACGACACTTATTTAAGAACATTTGGGTGGTCAAGACGTATAGTGCCCGGCACGTATGTTGGCAAGGTATTGGTATAGTGGGGATAAGCTCGCGCATATTCCGCAAACTGTCTAACCACCATATAGAGCGGACGGAACGTGGACGCGACACGATTGGTTAGTCGATCCTTGTGTCAATTGACCAACCAATCGCGCGCTCGGAACGGTCCTAAACGTTCCCCGCGCCCCGCTTCACCACCAAAGATACCTAAAAAACGATTTCTGCGCAACTAACGACTCTTGCAAACTTACGTGCCGGGGATTATACCAAACGATCTCTTAATTATATCAAACTATGTAGCGGTTTGAAAGATATAAGGTAGGTAATGAAGAATATTACATACATACATATACGCGCGAAAAACATAACCCTTTCCTTGCAGTCGGGTAAAAACGTAGTTACCAATGTGGTAAAAAAAAATGTCATTGTCATACCTTATTTATAGTAGGTACTTAAAGATAATTTATTTATAAGGTTGTAAAACCAGTTAAAATATCAAGACTGAAAAACACAGACGAAAATGCAAGATCTGTTAATTTTCTGGAGTTTTTTTATCATGGGTACCTAACAAAAAAATAATGAGTAAACATTGAACGGAATTTATTTTCTAATTAAATGGAAAGGTCTAACAGACCTGTTACGCAGTTTACGAGAGTTATGGATTTAAGTTCATTATAAAAAAAATATTTTTTGTATTCCGTGAAAATAATAAAAATCTACCAAGAGGTTTTCCTATAAAAACATGATTTATCGCAATTAGTGTCAAAGTTTTCCTCTGCAAAATAATATTATTATCAAAAAAAAACCCTCTTGACGTCGTTATCTCCACCCGAATTATTGAGATATCGTGAACCTAACGGACGATACGTCGTACTTATCCTCTTAAAGGATGGCGAGCGTTCTTTGGGGGAATCTTATAATAGTACTTTGTCGCGTTTGACTCATCTTGAAAAGAAACTTAATCGTCAGACTGAACTTAAATCCGATTATATTAATTTTATGCGTGAGTACGAGCATTTAAATCACATGTACACCGTACCTAACGCCGTCGTACCTACTCTCAATCGTTATCTTATCCCTCACAGTTGCGTCGTTCGCCCGGAGAGCACGACCACTAAATTGAGAGTGGTATTCGATGCCAGTTCTAAAACCACTAACGTTCAATCGTTAGATCTTTATCAAAACCCTAAACATTTCTCCGAAGAAAGTGATAAATCAACGTTAAAAATCTTAGGAGTCCAATATGATCCTGTGAGTGATAATTTCAGTTACCCACAGTCCCCAATCGAGGACGCTGAATTTACGAAGCGTTCCATCTTATCCAGCATCGCTTGTATTTTTGACCCTCTTGGGTGGCTCACACCTTGTATCTTAGAAGCCAAATTGCTCCTTCAAGATTTATGGCGTTTTTATCTTTTAATTGCTAAGTCCAAGGTAGCACCTCTAAAAGTGGCACTTAACCTTTTAGAGCCGTGCAATGCTGTATTACTATTCAAAGTAATAAATCGCATTCACTCCTTGCTTAGTTCAACACTCATCTTAAATAAATCTATCTTATTCACGGACAGCTCGACTGTCTTGTCGTGGTGGAATACTGAGCCACATACACTTATGACCTTTGTTGTGCACAGAGTAGTTCTAATTAACGACAGTCCTCTGCCTACTGAGTGGCGACATGTGTCCACCCATGACAATCCAGCTGACATCTATAGTCGTGGCTTATCTTGCTTATCTTTATCATCTGCCGAAATCTGGTGGTATGGTTCTCAGTGGTTGTCTAACGAACTCTTCAACTGGCCTGTTTCAGCAGTAGAAGTGTTAGATAATGTGCTCGAACTCAAGCCAACATCACGCGCGTGTCATGCTAGTGTGACACCCGAAGCTGACGTGCTTGAATCTCTCATGGAACGCCACTCCTCTCTTTTTCCATTAAAAAGAGTGGTTGCATGGTTCTCCCGTTTCATTAAAAACGCGAAAGCTAAACTTTCTGAGCATAACGTAATACCTTACCTGACAGCCACTGAATTAAGCCAATCTTTAAATCATTTAACAAAGTATGTTCAACATCAAAATCTTAATGATGTCATATCTTTAATAAATTCCAATAAACATTTAACCAAACATTTATCTAAGCTCTCCCCTTATCTTGACACTCGCGGAATCTTGCGAGTGAGGGGACGTCTCAAGCATGCATCGTTACCAGGTCGCGTCAAAAATCCATACCTCTCACCTAAGACTTCTCGATTGAGTACTCTTCTGATTGACCACTTACACACAGCTTATCTTCACTGTGGGCTTCGCCTACTCAAATCTTTATTTATGCGTCGATATTGGATACTCAGCGTTAAAGTTCTTATCAGATCGCGGTTATCGAAATGCGTGACCTGTTTTAAAGCTAAATCTATTGCACTTCAAACTGTACTAGGTGACCTTCCACCTTCCCGTACGCAACTGGGTCATTGTTTCCAAACAATTGGCATCAATTTTGGAGGTATCATAAAAGAAGGTAGGAGTCGTAACGCTAAAACTTACAAAGCTAATCTTTGCCCCATAGTTTACCACTCCATAGTTACAGATGGTGGTACTAACTTCGTGGGTGCCAAGCGTTATTTGTCGGAAGTCAGCGAAATGCTCTACCGTGAAAGCGATGGTATTTCCAGACAGCTCGCTTCTCGAGGTATCACGTGGAAACTTAATCCTTTGTCCGGTCCTCACTTCGGAGGCATCTTCGAAAGCGGTATAAAATCAACAAAATACCATCTCAAGCGTGTCATTGGATCGCAAATTCTTACGTTTGTAGAATTTTATACTGTTCTAACAAAGGTGGAAGCCATGTTAAACTCTAGACCGTTAGTGGAACTATCTTCTGATCCCGGTTGACGCTCTTACAGCTGGTCACTTCCTCATCGGTCGATCTTTAATCTCCCTACCTGAACCGGTTTTTGCTGAAAACGAGACTTTACGTACTCGTTGGCAGCTATTACAGCGCCTATCACAAAGCTTCTGGCGCACCTGGCAAAGGGACTATTTGCATACATTGCAACAGCGACTGAAGTGGTTTAAACACGGCAACCGTAAGCCAAAACTGAACGATCTTGTAACCATTTTCAAACCTAACTTACCTGCTAACGAATGGAGACTAGTTCGCGGTGTACAGCTCCATACGGGTAAAGATAATATTACTCGTGTGGTGACAGTCAAAACATCTAAAGGCTTACTTGTAAGACCTGCCGTCAAAGTTTGTCCACTTCCCATAGAACTAAATAATTAATTATCTACATAAATATCCTAAAATTTATATATATTACACTTTACATTTATACATTACATTTATAAACGTATTTAGTTCTCAACTTAAACTTAAATTCAGAATCTATCTTATCAGCATCGTGACTTATGAATCCGCATAGGCTGTAAGTCTCGAACTTTATCTATCTTATCTTGTGAAATCCCTGGTTGATTTCAAAAGGGGGGATATGAACAGGCTTTGGGATGAATTCCCTAGTCCCTTCCTTTCCTTTATCTGTGTACTTCAAATCTGCCGCCAAAAGGCACTCCTACATCTGCGAGTGCATAAAAGACATTACCTCAATCCCGCCATCTGACGGCGGGTAACAAAACTATTCAGTAAGAACTCAATAAAAATGCCGGCCGGCTAACTTTCGCGTGCGCGAAGAAAAACTATCGTGAAATAAGACTAAAAGGGCAAGTGTGGTGATCACCCGACTCCATGCAGTGTTCCAAGTATCCTGTAAGTACCTCAATACCTCATTATATCCTTTAGCCTGTTTTTGTAGGAAAAATATTTCAAGCCACGTCCTTGGTTGGACGTGAAGCACATTCAACAGCTAAGGCCTGAATGTTCCACCGGTTGGGACGGTATTCCGTCTTCCATTCTCAGAGACTGCCGACACGTATTGATTCCTGCTATCACCCACATTTGTAATCGAGCCATTATAACTGGTGTTTTTCCAGACGATTTGAAAAAAGCAGTAGTCCACCCTATATATAAGTGTGGGGATAGAGACTGCGTCAGTAACTATCGGCCAATATCAGTTCTATCAGCGATGTCTAAAGATCCTGGAAAGAGTACTGTACAAATCGTTTACAAATTTCCTAAATCGCTTTAAAATCATTGCAGATAACCAGTACGGTTTTAGGACTGGAGTTTCTACCGATGACGGATTTGACGGGTGCGGTAGTAAATAATCTAGACGAAAGAAATTGATGCCTATGCATATTCCTAGATTTATCTAAAGCATTTGACGCAGTTTCTGTTCCTATTCTCCTAGCTAAATTGGAAAGAGTGGGAGTGAGAGGCTTACCCCTCAATATATTCAAAGACTATCTCACTCAGCGGAAACAACGTGTCAAAATAGGGGACTACCTTAGTGATGAATACAAAATCTCATTTGGAGATAATGATCTGGCTGAGACAAAATTTACTGACACTTAACCTAAGTAAGACCAATTTTCTACCTTTCGCTATTAGGCCGACCACTAAACCCCCGCCTGATTACTCCATAAAGGCACACACCAGCGATAACCAGCAAGGCTGTAATAGTCAGGTTGTCTCTCGTGTGAGCACTTTTAAATACCTGGGAGTGCAGATTGATAGTGGACTGAGATGGGAAAAGCAGATTGACACTGTTATATCTAGGACCAGGCGTTTAATTTTTGTTTTCAAAAACTTAAGGGAATCTGCAACACCAGCAAAATTAAAACTGGTCTACTTGGCCCTATGTCAGTCCATTATACAATACTGCATAACCGTATGGGGGGGTGCTGCCAAGACGTATCTGCTCGGACTAGAAAGAGCACAGAGAGCAGTACTTAAGGTCATAAACAAAAAGCCGTACAAATATCCTACATCACAACTTTTTGCTGAATGTGGGGTCCTTACAGTGCGGCAACTCTAAGTGATCAAAGCCATCCAAAGAACACAACGAAGTTCGCCTCTCCCAGACCCAAACAAACGTCGCAAGAAATCCGTCACCCCTACAGTCTCTTGTAGAACCTCATTTGCCAGACGTCAGTTTGACACCTTAAGCTGCAAGTTGTATAACACTGCAAATAGTGAACTAAACTTAGCTGGACTGACCCGACTCGAGACCAAAAAGAAATTGTTACACTGGCTCCAAACACAGGACTATCAGGAGACAGAAGGGTTATTTACTTTCACGACATAACTACAACTTCAACTGTCATGGCTCATAATACACGAGAAAAGGGTGCGAACCCAACTTCACTCATTCGCACTACACACATTACACTCAACTCATCTCAACTCTAAACTACACTCACAAAAACTACAACCAGGTATGTTTATTGTTTTCTCTATCCTCTTGAATTTTATTTGATTTAACGTTGATTCTTTAGTTAATCTTAATCTTCATTTGATTTATTATTTTATCCTTAATTTGATTTTGGCCTGATTTTAATCTGACTTTAGTTTGATTACGAGCTGATATAAATTGTAGTTTGATTTTAATTTGATATAACTTAGATGTTAATTTGATTATGGTTCATTTAAATTTGATTATAATTTGATATTCATTTTAATTTAATTCAATTTATTTAATTGATTTTTATTTTATTTGTAACTTGATTTTGAAATTTGATTTTTATTTGATTGTAACTTGATTTTACTTGATTTAATTTGGTTTTAGTTTTATACTAATTTTCATTGATTCTGTTAAATTTAATTTAATTTGTTTTAGCTATTTATCTTGCCCCCAAAATACAGGCTTAGGCCTAGTTTGGGAGTTAGCATTATCATGTTACGTGTTACCTTTGTGTCAAATAAATATTTTTATTTTTTTATTTATTTTTATTTATTAATATGGCGCCCAAAAGCCGCCATGTTTTTTAACGACACTTATTTAAGAACATTTGGGTGGTCAAGACGTATAGTGCCCGGCACGTATGTTGGCAAGGTATTGGTATAGTGGGGATAAGCTCGCGCATATTCCGCAAACTGTCTAACCACCATATAGAGCGGACGGAACGTGGACGCGACACGATTGGTTAGTCGATCCTTGTGTCAATTGACCAACCAATCGCGCGCTCGGAACGGTCCTAAACGTTCCCCGCGCCCCGCTTCACCACCAAAGATACCTAAAAAACGATTTCTGCGCAACTAACGACTCTTGCAAACTTACGTGCCGGGGATTATACCAAACGATCTCTTAATTATATCAAACTATGTAGCGGTTTGAAAGATATAAGGTAGGTAATGAAGAATATTACATACATACATATACGCGCGAAAAACATAACCCTTTCCTTGCAGTCGGGTAAAAACGTAGTTACCAATGTGGTAAAAAAAAATGTCATTGTCATACCTTATTTATAGTAGGTACTTAAAGATAATTTATTTATAAGGTTGTAAAACCAGTTAAAATATCAAGACTGAAAAACACAGACGAAAATGCAAGATCTGTTAATTTTCTGGAGTTTTTTTATCATGGGTACCTAACAAAAAAATAATGAGTAAACATTGAACGGAATTTATTTTCTAATTAAATGGAAAGGTCTAACAGACCTGTTACGCAGTTTACGAGAGTTATGGATTTAAGTTCATTATAAAAAAAATATTTTTTGTATTCCGTGAAAATAATAAAAATCTACCAAGAGGTTTTCCTATAAAAACATGATTTATCGCAATTAGTGTCAAAGTTTTCCTCTGCAAAATAATATTATTATCAAAAAAAAACCCTCTTGACGTCGTTATCTCCACCCGAATTATTGAGAAGCTTAAAAAAATAAACATTGTTCATAAAATGTTTGGCCACAGGGGATACAAGGGAGATGAACATTGAACACGGAAATTGTTCAGGCGCTGAACAAATGAACAGGCTCAAGGAAAATAAATTGTTTATCTTCTTTTTCATGTACGTTTATTCTCTTTCATGGAAGTTAATCATTTTACCCGGTAAATTTCAATATGAGAAAAAATAAAGAAAAAGATTATACATTTTATATTCTTTAAGGGAACCGTGTGTTTATGGAGTTATGGCAGTGAAAAGGTAGATACAAAACAATAAAACAAATCTTTTGAAATGTTCCATGATATCGAACGTTATTACTTACTTATGGCTTATATTAGACTATTAGGAACAAAAAATATTTTCTCTAATACTGGATCATCGAATTTAGGCTCACAATGTAGACTGCAGGCTTGTATCTAAATGCACTCTTGTTATAATTTTATTCCATTCATCAATTACTTAGTACTATCACAGTCTAAAAATCATATATTATATATTATTTTTATATATATGATTTTTATACTGTGGTACTATCGTATTTTTACCCGACTGCCGAAGGAGGGTAATGTGTTTATCAGTCTATGTTTGTATGTATGTAAGTATGTATGTATGTATGTAGGTATGTATGTATGTATGTATGTATGTTTGTTTGTTCCTATGTGGTGTTCTAGAGACCAAACGCCTTGGCCGATTTTGATGATTCTTACGTCAATCGATTCGTCTTAACCCTGCGAGTGTCACTGACTACATACAAATTGGAATAGAAAAAAATGGCGGATTTTGAGCGCCATTTTGTGGGGGATTTTTTTTTTCTTCCAGACCCTTCGTTTAAGGTATCAAAATAAAGGGTTTTAAGAGGTTATTTCAAAAATATATAACACTTATATGTTTAAATGTACCTAATTAAAAAAAATAACTAAAAAGTTGTAAATGAAAAAAAGTTAATTAAAAAAATCAAAAATCTCTTGTTTTTTCTTCTTGTTTACGTCTTTTTAGTTCGCTTTTTAAGCAGTCAGGTTTTTTGATTTTTTTAATTAACTTTTTTATCTAGTATCTTTCCAATCAATAGTACTCGTTTCATAAACAGAAAAAAACATTTAGTCATTGTTAAATTAGTTTTTCCTGAATTTGCTTTGAATCAAATTATAAACTCATATTTATAGTTACCTCAGGCAGTGGTGTCTCATATCCCATACAAACAAACCGTCCCGATGTACTGTACTGTTTATTTTTTGTGCATCGATCGCATTCGGTTCCGTTCCACAGATATAGATGTGATCTATTTATCGCCGTGGAACGGAACCGAACGCGATCGATTTAAAAAAACGCTAGTTACGACGGCACGATTTCTTTGTAGGTATGGGATGAGGCATCTGTATGCTAGTATTATATTATCTGTGCCTCAGGCAATTTTAAACTAGACAAAGCCTAGATCAAAGTTTAATCAAGTAAAATAATGTTCATTATATAAAATCATAATTAAATAGGGCAAGCAATGTAGCTGTATTCTATGAAATACCTACTATTAAAAAGCAGTATTGTTTTAATGAGAAAACTTGCTCTGTAGTTAACAAAATACATGATGTTAAACGAAATGAAAATTGACTTCTATTGTTTTATAAATTAACTTGAAAAGATTTTGCCGAGATTTCAGTCGATGAACAGATTTTATATGAGCAGCAGATTTTTCTTTTTAACACGTTTTTGTTAGCTTGGTATGTATGTATTTATGAATCTATGTAACGGAATCTTTGAACGTGATTTTCACCCCCTTCAAAACGGCGAATGAATTTAAAACTTTACATAAAACACTTTAAAACACCAATGACAATGCAATAATTGAAATAGCTTGTCCCATTATCCTTTCCGATATCTTCAGGATTAGCGATTGAACTAAAAGTAAAAAAATATTATAATAGTTAATGAAAAAACTAAAAGACACGCTTTAATAGAAAACCAAACTAAAAAGAAGAAAATAATTTACAATCGATTTAAATTAAGAATAGTGTGATTAGAAAAAAAAATACATATATAAAACCGTGGAGTGCTTTTTAAGATATTTTCAAAAGACTGCTTTCACCAATATCTGTCCATAAAATATTATAACAATTAACATCAAGCAAATTCAAATGCAATTTCTTTAATTCTCCTTTTGGTTCGTGCACCTGTAACTACTTACTACTACTACTAACCCTTCGTGCACCTGTAACTACTTACTACTTAGATACACGCACGCCGGTATTGAATATTACACACCTAGCCTTTCTGAAGAACACCTCACCAATAAGGTTTATGTTTTCTAGGGAGTCCCACACGTCGTTTCCAATCACATCTGCCTTGTAAATAGCTTTTGTTAGTCGCCCTTCAGACCTTACTCCATGTTAAAAGTGGTTCATATTCATGATTCACGCCCTGGTTCATTTTCTATAAAGCCACTGTATTGGCTGATGTGGAAGATTATACTTTCCTTCAGTAAACCTACTTAATATTATGTCCTTTAGAGAATAAAAATAACATGCATGAACTGAAAATAAAAATAGCATGGGCCATATTTAGGTAGTAACCTGTTCTAAACCGGACTAGGGTCAAGCGTCATATCACTCACGTCGTTTGATTTATGGTAGTTATCTGTCTACAACATACGAAAAACATGGCGAAAACCATAATTTATTAGTAATGTGATAATTATGTTGATTGGTAGTGACCATACAACTTTCCTTCACGGCAGAACAAACTTTGAGAATAACCTAACTGCTTGGCCACGAACTGCAAGCGACAAGAGTCTTTGAACTGCGGTGAAAACAAATGAATTAGGTTTTTTGTGGCCTGAACTCCATCAAAGCGAAGTTGTGCGCAACGAAAAGGAGTGGGGATGCTTAACATCCTATTGGTGTATTTACTATAGTTGTCGGAAATGCATACCTACTGGGTAGATTGAAACATAGATGCATACTGGTTAGAACGGAACTGTAGCTTAGCTTAGCTCTGCGAGAGGCGAACGGCGAGCGTTGGCTATTCGCCGCAAGCCGCTCGCTATATGCCACTCTCGTTGTAGTTCCCACTACCAGCTCCGCTACTAAACCACTGCTACATCTGCTCTTTTTTCTGCTCAATCGTATTCACTGAAGCTTGGCGGAGCATTGATGTGCCAGTGTCACTGGGTCGCCGGGGCGGGTCGCTTGTATAAAATAAATACAAATAAAATACTGTTTCTAGCATTTCAGCTGGTTGGGCTGTATGTCGCGGGTTCGATGCGCGCTCAGAACCCATATTGGTATGACTGTTTGTGTATGTGACTTTAGATGTTTGCAAACGCACCCACGATGCAGGAGAACTGCCCAGGATAGGCCAAGATTAAAAAAAACGACCAAGTGCGTGTCGGACTTCGCACATTTAGGGTTCCGTAAAAACGCAAATTTAAGTTGGTTGTAATAAGGAAAATTAGAGAATTTCGATGAAATAGTCTGACTTATATATATTGGTATTTGTTAGTAAAAAAATACGTAATAATAAACATTATGATGTATTCCCGCTGTCGCCGTAATCTGTGTCCGCGTAACGGGGACAACGGAACGTCATAAAATTTCCTTCCCGTTGTCCCCGTTATGAACATACATAACGAGGACAGCGGGAAGGAAATTTTATGACGTTCCGTTGTCCCCTTATTTTTTTTTCTTTTTTAAACATTGCAGGTAATTTAGCGCGGCAAGACTAAAACTACAACATTTTAAGTTCATAGGTCAATAGGAAGCTTAAAAATTCTCAGATCAAAATTATGTAAAAATATGACTTTGGTGGCTTCTCACTCCTTTGTTATCCAATATTTTTAAACTAAAAATACAATATTTATCTACTCAGTAAGCTCTAAACAACGATACCCCTCCATGGGGTATATATACATACCCCCTTTTAGCTGTATGGGAGCCCCCTTAAAAACATTTAAAAATATTTTTCACAATTTGTATGGCTTTGGATCAATAAGAAGCTTACACTGTGAAAATTTGAAGACTGTAGCTCCAACCGTTTGGCAGAAATCCCGTGTGACAGACGACGGACAGACAGACGGACACGTGAGTGACAGCAATAACGACATGAGGTCTGTCACAGGCAGCGATATGGAGGCATTCTTTCTTTCATTAGGCATCACACTTTCTCTTCTTCCTTTGTTGTTGTTTTCAAGCATCGGGGTCACGCAGACTACTCATACACATATGAACGCACACCGCACAGGACTCGGGCGCCGCCCATTATAATTTTGGGTGATTTATTTTTGTCTTCTGTATACGTATTTATTTTATTTTCTTTGTATCTATTTTAACTTACACAACAGATTTGGTTTTCGTACGTCACGTCCTAGGCGACCACTGAAAATCAGCGCCGTGCTGTGGGTCCTCCACGGCACAGCATTATGCCGAGTGGAAGCCTTCTTGCCACAATTACGACATGCATCTGCCTGGTATCTTTTTCACCCTATTTATTTTCTGTTATAAAAAAAATGTAGGTCGTATATGTTATTGTTGTTTGATTTATTTCTCGTATTTACTAACTTAATTCAAGTACTACTAATACTATTGTTAAGGGTTTAGCATAAGCATGTTATTATAATGTATGTCGTTTTGTGACAAATAAACATTTTTTCTTTCTTTCTTTTCTTTCAATAGGGTTCCGTTTCGACCCTTTAAGTACGGAACCCTTAAAACAAATTAAGAAGGTATTAGTTCTTTACAACACATTTCCTCTTGTCGTCTCCGCTTTGCTTTATTCCGATTCAATCTGTTAATAAGAAATATGCCGTAAATGCTTTTGTTTAAATGCAGAAGTCGTTCAAGCGTTATGATTATTACACAGGTGCACTCGATTGTTTTTTTATTATGCTTTTTTAACTCGTAAATAGTAGTTAACTGCATATACTTACAGCCGTTTTTATTCGGTTCTGGTTTTAATATTCAAATTAGAAAAATAATCCCCTTTTTACGAGGAAAACCTACATAAATTAACTTCAGTCAGGATTAGCAAAGCACACTAGACATCAATCCAGATAGCTGAAAGAAATTCATGCCGTTAAATCTGTGAAATCAGAACTAATATTATAAACAGGTAAAATTGCTTTAGATTAATGTGGCAAAAGCCTCAGGAGCGAAGCCGCGGCAAAAGACTAGTGTTATTAGTTAATAGGTACAGTGTGTTACTATAACAAGTGATTTGATTTCGCCATACGTGGTGAAGGAAGAAAATCATCCAAATAATAAAAAAAAACAATATAACATCACGACAGAATTCCTTGAAGGGGTCGCAATGGTGTTCTGGTGCGCCGGTGATGGGACTCCCCAGAAGAAGTTCCGGTGACGGACAGCCGCAGCGGGTTCGCGGTGAGTGCTTACGCGTGCCCGTGTTCACGCCATAAGCGGCACAGGAGGTCACAGTGGAGATTTAGCAGGTTGGAGCCCCACAAAACTCTGGGAGCCAGAGGACCAGAGGTAGCGACTGCGCTACCACGGGAAGGTACAGGAGGAGAAATACTCATGCATACTGATGCATGAACATTTCTCCAAGACAAAAAAAAGGCTTAGGCAGAGGTGAGAGCAGTGGTGACGCAGAGGTAACGGCCCCCACTTACGTGTCGAACCCAGACAGGCACATTACTTTGTGTAAATTATTTCATCACCACTGCTCTCAGAACAGTGTAGGAAATCATCGTGAGGAAACCGGCCATGCCCTAGAACCAAAAGTTTGAAGACATGTGACATCGTGGTGGATTATAGCCCCGTCCCTCTCACTGAGAAGAGGCTTGTGTCTCAGCAGTGGGCACATTAAAAGGCTGATCGTGATGAGGCAAAGGTGCATCTATAGTACACCCACATTTCACCATGTTTAAGCCCCATGTAGTAGTGGGCGAGCCTATTGTCATCAACCAGGCATATATCTAGACTTTATTTATTTATTTATTAAAACTTCATGCAACATACAGGTACATAGGCGGACTTTATGCCTGAAGCATTCTCTACCAGTCAACCAAGAGTGGTGGAGAGATAACATGGCAGGTGCATAAAAAATAGAAATTATTATTAAAGTAAAAATTGAAGAATAGTAAAAATAAACATACATATATATTTCCTATAATAAATATATATATATAAGTGATAGAAAGGTGATTGAGTCGACTCTGCTATTGGTGTAGAAAGTAATGCCGTAACTTCCGCTTAAATGCATATTGACTGGTGGCCGTCCTGATCGAGAGGTAACGCATTCCAGAGAAGAATGGACTGAATATGAAAGGAAGAATGAATAAAACTAATAAGACTTTGTACTGCTACTAAGAAGTTCCAGATGGAAAAAACCAATAACACTTTGCTCGACCCAGGAATTGAACCCAAGACCTCATGCTCAGCAGTAGCACTTGCGACCACAAGACCAACGAGGCAGTTAAATAATTTATTAAGAAGCGAACTAGAAAGATGTAAGGACGCTAGCAATATTCACGAGCTGGCTGACCAAAACCGTATCCTCCAACTGCAGCATGATTTTCTTCTTGTTTACATCTTTTTAGTTCGCTCCTTAAGCAGTCGGGTTTTTTTAAATTTTATTAACTTTTTTTAGTAACGACTTTTTAATAAGGTATCCCGTAAAAGTTTTCTAGGATGCGTCGGTCTATCTGATGGCAAATCCTCTTCGGCAAGGTGCGACCTTTGGCGAGAGAAACTCAAGCCTCCTGACAATTTCATCGGGCCATCGGAGAGCCTTACACCTGGGCACACTCTGCCGTGGTCGACCTGGAAAACCCTAAATAGACTCCGAACTCGGGCTGGCCGCAGCAAGGACAACTTCCACAGGTGGGGGTTCTCTGATGGCACTAGTCTTTAGTGTTTGTGCCGCATCTCTCCGTAGACCATGGTCCAACTCTCGGAGTGCGCAGCATGGCAACCTGTACTTGCGAAGACCTTATGTCTGCGTGACCGAATTGTATTGCCGTGGCTGAATTTTGAGCCAAAAACAATATTTAGTTTTATATATTTGCCATTAACACGCTGAGAAGAAGAAGAATAATGTACCATTAAAAAAAAACTCTGAGAATATAATAATACAGAGTAGCAGTGGTGGAATTTAGTGTATTTGTTCAGATAGAATATCTAGATGATTGACGGTTGATTGTACATAACTACCGTAAAAACTAGGTAGCATAGCAACCTATCAACACTTCCTCTCAAGCAACCATCCATCATGTACTCACCCACAGCATGCTCAACTCTGCTTAAGCACTCAAGGCTAAACCAAAACCATACACACACCTCTCAAACCTAACGCGAGGCAATGGCTTGGTTAAAGCATCGGCTAAATTGTCTTCAGTTGGGATGTACTCCAACCGAATTAAACCCTCATTAACACAATGACGAACAAAATTATACCTTATGTCTATATGTTTCGTCCGCCGGTAAGCAACAGGATTGTTCGCCATGGATATGGCGCTCTGGTTGTCTACAAACAACTTGACATTTTTCGAGTTCATGTCCTTAATCACATGACTCACCAACCTCTGCAGATACACAGCTTCCTTGGATGCTTCAGATAAACTGACGTATTCAGACTCACTTGACGAAAGTGACACGCAGTTTTGTTTTCTGCATTCCCAAGAGATCATATTCGCTCCAACCTTAAAAATGAATCCCGAATAAGACTTTCTGTCTTTAATGTCTCCTCCCCAGTCTGCATCTACGTAACCTGTAATATAATGACTACCGTTACATTTATCTTTCGATTTCCGAAACACAAGGCCTAAGTTCCGAGTACTCTGTAAATAGCGTAGAACTCGCTTAGCCGCCTTCATGTGTATCGATCGGCAACATGAATTATACTGAGCTAAGAAGCTCACAGCTGCTGAGATGTCGGGCCTCGTATTACAGGCTAGGTAATTTAATGCACCAACCAACGACTGGTATCGTAATTGTTCTTGGCGATTCAACTCCTCTCCACCCCCATCTGCCAAAACCTTATGCAGATCCAGTTCCAGCGGAGTTTTTGCTGGTTTGCATTGATTCATACCATGATCCTTTAGAACAATATCAATAAACTTCTTCTGATGTAAGAAAAACGTACCTTCTTTACCTCGTTCTAAACTCATGCCTAAACACTGCCGAGCTTCCTCTAAATCCTTCACTTGAAAGTAATTCCGCAGTCCTGTCAATAGCTTCTGCTTACTTTCCATATTTTCAAAAAATATAATAAAATCATCGACATACAAGCAAATAAAAATATCATCTTTATAATATAAACAACTATCTAACTCTGAACGTGTAAATGACATTGACAGCAAAACATCATTTACTTTTTCGTTCCATGAGCGACTTGCTTGTTTGAGACCGTATATTGCTTTCTGCAATAAACAAACTTTTTGTTTTCGACCTTCTCCGTCAAAACCTTCGGGTAATTGCATATAAACCTTCTCGTGTAAATCACCGTTTAAAAACGCAGTATTTACATCGAAATGATGCACCTTTAAATCATTTTCAGCAGCCAACGCCAGCAATAACCTTAGAGTTGATCTTCTTACGACGGGTGAAAACGTTTCAAAATAATCCACACCGTATGACTGCGTGAAACCTTTCGCGACCAGTCTGGCTTTGTAAGTCAGGTTTCCGTACGCATCAAACTTGTACTTGTAGATCCATTTGTTTCCCACTATTTTGGTTCCTGGTGGTTTCTCAACTACCTTCCAAACGTCGTGCGCCTTCATAGACGCCAACTCTCGTTCCATTGCTGCTTGCCACTCATGACTGTCAGACCTTTGTAATGCTTCCTTATATGTTCGTGGTTCTTCCTCTACTTCGCGCGTACTATTGTAGCAATACAGTCCGCTGTGTGCGTTACGCAACCTATTCCTCAGAGGATACCTAGGTTCTACCGCTTCATGCACATCAGCTGTACCGGTCCTTTCAGCTGTAAGATCCTCAATGATAGATTCTTGCCTAGAAGCCTCATTAAGATCTTCAGACTCAGCTGCACGAGTAGGTACCGCGCTAGCTTCTACTTGTACACCTGCTGTTTCTGCGATCTCTTCCGAATCTTCATAATAAGAATCTTCTGCCATTGACGTACGAGGAACCGTTCGTGAAGAATAACCGATTTCCCATACAACAGCATTGTCTTCCTTTTCTACAGTCTTTAAGAGAGATGACGATCCTACATTTGAACTAGTTGCCGACGTCTTTAAATCGGAACTTTCAATAAATGTTACGTCTCTTCCTGTTATTATCCGTCTAGGATTGCTAAAATCCGCAAAGCGATAACCCTTCGTATCTTCGCAATAACCGACGAAGATATATTTATTTGCCTTAGCGTCCCATTTCTTCCTCTTCTCCTTTGGAATATGCACATACGCCGTTGACCCAAAAACTCTCATATGATTCAGTTTTTGTACCTTCCCTGTCCACAACTCCTCCGGAATCTTACCGTTATTAGCGCTATGAGGCAGTCTGTTTTTCACGTATACCGCTGTGTTACAAGCTTCTGCCCAAAACTTTTGATTTAGCACTTTATCCATGAGCATAGTACGTGCCATCTCCGTTACAGAGCGCA
Source organism: Orthosia cruda (assembly GCA_964057195.1). Classification (NCBI taxonomy): domain Eukaryota; kingdom Metazoa; phylum Arthropoda; class Insecta; order Lepidoptera; family Noctuidae; genus Orthosia; species Orthosia cruda. The sequence goes on from OZ059838.1 coordinate 24,992,260, forward strand.
ACGACCTCTCCGCGACTCCGTTCTGTTCAGCAGTGTAGGGGACCGTCAACTGGTGCCTTATTCCCTTACTGGAAAGAAATGCATTAAAATCTTTACTAACAAATTCTGTCCCATTGTCCGTTCTCAGTCGTTTGACTGTCAATCCGGTCTCATTCTCCATATGCGTCACAAACTCCTTGAAGAAATTTAAAGTTTGTGACTTCTCCCTAAGAAAATAAACAAACATTTTCCTAGTGACATCATCCACGATGATAAACATGTAACGAGCACCCCCATAAGAACGTTCCGACATTGGACCACACAAATCGGCGTGTAATAAGCCGAGTTTGTCAGTAGCTCGCCCTGCTTCACCCTTTGGAAAAGGTAATCTATGTGCCTTACCTCTTATACAAGCGACACAAGGATCCATTACACTTTTACCTCCAAGTTCGATCTGTGGAAGCTTTTGTAAATCAGCCAGATTTACGTGCCCAAGCCTCCGATGCCAAAGCGCCAATGAGTCCTCAGCTTGAACCGTAGCCAAAGCCCCATCTACAACAGGAAAACAGTCATCCAATTTATAGATACCTGAGACTTCACTCGCAGTCACCACAAGCTTACCCGTAATTTGACCTATCGACTGGTGAAACATCCTACAACCATCAGAATCAAATATCACCTTCCACCCATTCTGCACCAACTTCGAAATCGATAAAAGATTAACTTTCAAGCCGGGTACATAATAACAATCTTTTATAGATATTAAAACTCCTTTCAATCTTACCATAATGTCACCCTTACCCTCACTTGACATTTTGTCATTATTCGCACATGTCACAACATTCTTATCAGTTATCATAAAGTCTCTAAACCAGTGCTTCTGAAAACTCATGTGGTTCGACGCTCCACTGTCCAGATAAAATGCCGAGGGGCTGAAGGAATCGTGTACCGACAGTGTACAGCCAAATGCAACTTTCTTCGACTTCGTAGAAACCGTTGATTTGCCTTCACCATCTACTTCCTTTACCAGCTTCGAGCAATCTGCCTTCTTGTGACCTTTCTGGCCACATCTAAAGCACTTGAGCTTTAAAACTGAATGCTGAATTTGTTTCCTTGTTACTACTAACGCCGAGTTCGCATCCAACGCATCTTTCGAAGAACTCTGACTGGAATCCTCTTGTAACAGCTTCTGACGTACATTTTCAGACGTAAGTTTCATACCTGAGTGTTCTAGTGCCATTCGCAATGGTCTATACTCATCAGGTAGACCTCTCAGTAGTACTACGGCTATCAAATCGTCATCAAAGCTCTGATTAATCTCTTTTAGCTTTTGAGCGTGACTCATCACCGATGCGACATATTCGTGCATAGACTTGTGATTCTCTAGCTTGTTATCTAAGAGATTATTCATTAAAGATACCCGTCTGTTTATACCTTTATCTTCGAAAATAGCTGCCAACGCATCCCACACCTCCTTAGCGTAAGAAAGACTTTGCACATACGGATACAGATGCGGCTCCAGGTGTAGACATATCAACGTGAAAGCCTCCTGATCCTTTTCTAGTTCTGCAGAATCATCTTTCTCCGGTAGTGAAGACGTGTACTTGAAACGTTTTTCGCGAATTAGTAACATTTTGATTGCGAATTTCCATGACGTATAATCTTCTAATCCGTTTAATTTGGCGACAGAAAATTTCGTAGTCTGGGACATGACCTCTGAGAATATAATAATACAGAGTAGCAGTGGTGGAATTTAGTGTATTTGTTCAGATAGAATATCTAGATGATTGACGGTTGATTGTACATAACTATCGTAAAAACTAGGTAGCATAGCAACCTATCAACAAAAACTTTTAAACATATAAGTGGCATATATTTCTGTATACACCTCTAAAAACGCTTCTTATTGATGCCCTACTCGATGGATTTGGGAGAATAAATAAATTGGGACTCACACAATATGGCGTCCAAAACCCGCCATGTTTTTTTAACATCACTTAGCTAAGAATACTTGGGCGGCCAAGAGCTATCGATGTTTCAGTTACATACATTAGTCTAGTGGTTTGAAAGGTATGAGGTAATAAAGAGCATTACAACATACAAGATACGCGCGGAAAACATAACCATTTACTTGCAGTCGGGTAAAAATAAACAGTAACTTTTTTCCCATTTATAATTTAACCAAGATCACCTTCGATGCTACTTCATATCATGTTAAGTAACTGTTCTACCTTCGTTTGCATACCATGAATATTCCACTACGCTCATGCTGCGTTCAGTATTGCAGTCGAGAAGAGTAACTTGACTATGTTATCATTATTTTTTCTAATCATCAGACTTTAAACATTTTGATGGTATGTATCGTAAGTGAATTTTAATGGACAATATTCCTATGATACAATTATATTTATTTATAGTATAAGCAATTATTTCATTACCTAACTATTGAAATACTATATGAAAAAAAATCGCTAAGACCCAAAGGCTACTTTGTATCACACAAAAATGCACGGTTTCTTTGAGATATGCAATGATATTGAATACGCGGAGAAAAGGTAGTTTAACTACTCGTATGGGAATCTGTAATAAGTGGAGCCTGTAGGAGGGGATGTCTGTAGGAGCCCTTTTTGGTCGCGCACGGGGTGATTTTTTTTTTAATATTGTTTAATTTTATCCTCATTTCTCGTGTCTCCTGTGGGGGACACAAATATATTTTTTTCTTTCTTTTAATAACTGATGTTCGGTTGTTTATTTGGTTCGGGCAGTTGCGCGATATTTTCTCGTCCAACTTGTGGTGAGTTGGACGAGAAGATACCACGCAACTTCAGTGTCTCAAGACGAAAGTCTACATTTATGACCAGTGTGTGTTGCCAGTGAATGCACTGAGACGTGGCCGCTCACAATGGGCCTCATCAGAAGGCTTAAAGTCACTCAAAGGGCAATGGATAGGGCTATGCTCGAAATAACCTTGCTTGATCGAATCAGAAATGAAGACATCCGCAGGAGATCCAGGGTTACCGACATAGCCCGAAGGATAGCCAAACTCAATTGGCAGTGGGCAGGACACATCGCTCGCAGAACAGATGGTCGATGGGCGCGAAAAGTTCTGGTGTGGCGACCGCGTACCGGAAGACGCAGCGTTGGAAGGCCTCCCTTTAGGTGGAGCGATGACCTTGTCAGGGATGCGGGAATCCGCTGGATGCAAGACGCACAGAACCGATTGACGTGCCGACACTTCGGGGCGGCCTATGTCCAACAGACGACCTTCGGTTGAAATGGTAATTAATTATGTGGTTGTTTATTTATTTTGAGCTAATTCAATAGATAGAGTTCATTGTCACATTGAATTGATTTTGTTGTTGCTGTGGTAACTGAAAGGTACTTTGTCGTGAGTATAACAATAAATGCATCAAGATCGCGTTTATCCTTTCATTTATCATATTTTTGTGTAAAATGTATCTAAATGTTTTTGTGCCCGAATGATTTTGACAGTTTGGAGTGGTTTTTTAGGGTTCCGTACCCAAAGTGTAAAAACGGGACCCTATTACTAAAACTCCACTGTCAGTCTGTCTGTATGTCATCAGGCTGTATCTAATTAACCGTGATAGCTAGACAGTTGAAATTTTCACAGATGATGTATTTCTGTAACAAATACTAAAAACAGAATAAAATAAATATTTAACTGAGGCTCCCATATAACAAACGTGATTTTATTGCCGTTTTTTGCGATAATGGTACGGAACCCTTCGTGCGCCAGTCCGACTCGCACTTGGCCGGTTTCTTTTTGTTACTATATATACGCTCTGACCACTATCTCAGTTTGATCTAATATTCTTCTTATTAGGTACTGTATTGTTAATCTTTTTCTTCTTTATTCGTGATACGCATGATACGAAAATTAAGCATATTTTCATAATACTTAACTAATGTAATTACACGTTTTTTTAGGAAACCAGTCCAGCAGTTGGTCCAGTATTATCCTGTTTCTGTCTCTCTCTTTTCCTAGCCATTATTCATTATTGGCTCTCCTCGTCATTGTTCGTTAGACGTATTTGTGACATCTGTGTGAAGTTAAATTATAAGGTTTGATTAAAAAAACACAAACAGGAAAAAGGAAATGCATGATTATTATCATTCAATATGTAGAAAAAGGATTTTTATTTAACAATTTTTTATTGTAATCTTTATATCCATCTATATAAATGAAAGCCAGTGTAATTATTGTCACTGAACAGAAAGCGAAACCGCGTAAGAACATCAGGCTGTATTTACTCCACATGCAGCAACGGTCAGTATTACATAAACATTGCTATATTTATGTACATTAGGTAACTTTCTTTACCATAAGTTAGAGCAAGTGAACTTGCTCACTGGACCGCTAGTAGACACAGCGCGCGGCAGTCTCTTACCGCCATTCGACGACCGCGCTACACTCTTGGGCCAAATGTTTTGTTTTGTACAATGGCGTGCGTCTACTTTATAAACACGCCAACTGTTTATGTTTACAAATATGGGCCCGTTTAAACTGTGCCCATTTGTTGGGCCGCAATTGTAAACAATTGATAAATTTATGATTAGCCAGAACGCGATGGAAATTCGGTTTCGCTAAACACAGAAAACTTTTCTTTCGCAGTTTTCCAAGTGAAAAATTAACGTATTAGTGACGAAGTATTATTAAGTGAGAGTGTTACGTATGTTTCTTATTGATAAGTGTTTTGAGGTGTAAAACTAGTTTAGAAAGTTAGTTTAATTGTTTGTGGTGTGGGGGAACTACAAGAAAGTATTAAAAACTACGTGAAGAAACAATACATAAACGAAGGTAAGTTTTACCAACAAGAATTTTATGATAAAAGTTATGATCTATTTTGTAAGTTATGATCAAATTTTGTATGGTTTGATCTATTAACTGATAAAAGTTATACTCTATTTTACAAATGGAACACCTTTTAAATAAAAAAATAAAAAAATGGCCATCACAATTCTCTTCAGCTGGTAATTTGTCTACTTTACGTGCATTTTATGTGCAAACTAGGGTAAATAACTACTTTTGCGATTGTAACTGACAATTGTGGTAAAAGTTATGATCTATTTTAAAAATAGAACACCGTTTAAAAATAAATACTATCACGATTCTCTTCAGCTCGTAATTTGTCTACTTTACGTGCATTTTATGTGCGAACTAGGATGATAGGCTCTTCTGCGATAGTAACTGACAATGGTACATGGTGTCGAAGCATTGCAAGGCCAGGGTTATTAACTCAAATGTCATAAATTTTACACAGTCTATTAAACTAAGACCGTACCTACAGAGGGGAAGTTTCTGCCCTGGGGCCAAGTTGAGGCTTGTTCAGTATCTTACCTACTGTTAAAATTTAATGTAGCTTTTAATGAGACAACTTGGAACTTTCGGTTTCATCTCGTTAAGTTTTTGTTCAGTTATTCAGAAGTGTGTTACGGAGTAGTTTAATATTTGAGATTTTGAAATCTACTTTTAAGTACTTATGTTTCTATAAGTATGATTCCTATCTAGCCGCTCTATAATGACTTGACATGACCTAACGTCCTATGTCCCCTTGATGCGTCAGAGGGCGTCTATTAATTATGTATGATATTAAACTATAATAAATAATGTATAGTATGTTTAATATTAAACTAAAATAAACAAAAATAATTGTCTTCACCATCATCGTTCTTATATTATCTATATTATTATATAATGACTTCACATGACCTAATGTCCTATGTCCCCTTCATGCGTCTACAGTAATGTATTAATTATGTATGATATTAAACAATAATAAATAATTTATAGTATGTATAATATTAAACTAAAATAGACAAAAATAATTGTCTTCACCATCATCGTTATTATTGTCGATAGCCTTTTCTTCCCCTTCATTTTTTGCCATTTTGCTATAAAATATTTCGTCTTTGTTTTCTCTATAACCTTAATTATCAAACCTCGTTTCTGAATTATGATTTTGAAGTCGAGAATTTGAGAATTTCTACTTTAGCCTGAAAATCTGTCAACCTTAATATGTTCTTATCTCAAAATTCTCAATTCAATAATCGGCATTAGGTCATAGACAAAGAAAAGTCTGGTCTCATGGCAGTTCAGACTAAGATTGCAAATATATTGTATGATAATAAATCAGGTTGCCGTAATAACAGCTTGCATCAGAGGCAATCAGCTCGCCAAGTGTATAATGCCAATACACTTTCACTGTCGTCTATCACAGGCCATAACTGTCGGTTTACGTGATGGGAATGGTAAAACTGTACCTTTTATAGATACTAAGGAAGAAATCATTAAAACACTAGCGGACGCCTCGCGGTTTCACCCGCATAGTTCCCGTTCCCGTGGGAATACAGGGATAAAAAGTAGCCTATGTCACCCGGGGATAGTGTAGCTTCTCAACGGTGAAAGAATTTTTGAAATGGGTCCAGTAGTTTTTAAGTTTATTCGTTACATACAAAATTACAAATCTTTCCTCTTTATAATATTAGTATAGAAGTGTAGATGTAGATTTGAAAGATAACTTCGACTGAAGAACAATAATAATAGTTTATTTTAAGTTACAGTGTTAAAATTTCGTGAGGAAGTTTTGAATACGATGGAAGGGCCAAAAGAACGCGGCTTTTTTTTTCTTAGAATACAGCTACTTTTTAGGAAAATATTTCACGATATTTTGGACCTCCGTATGTATGAATTTTTGAGTATGTTTCTTCTTGATATCATTCCAATTGGAGCCCCTGACAGGTCCAAACGGCTGTGAGAATTCGGTCAACACATCCATTTTGATGAAGTGGTCGTGGTGCAGCATATTCTGTAAATTTATAGGCGCCGCGTATTCGAAGTCTCTTAATTCTTTTGCAAAGCAAATCTACATGTAGATACAGTAAGCATATACAATGGTTTGGTCATTCGACTTATATTCTCCGAAGTATTAGTAGACTAACGAAGTATTAGAGAACTAACATTTTACAAGGCTGTATTATAAATTCAATAGGGTTTTCCCGACAAAAGAGATCAAACTCGCTTGCAGTCGTACCAGAGCGACTAAGAAAAAAGAAGTAGTAGTTCAACGAATAAGTCAAGTGCGTTTTTAGGGTTCCGTACCCAAAGTGTAAAAACGGGACTCTATTACTAAGAGTCCACGGTCCGTCTGTCTGTCTGTCTGTCACCAGGCTGTATCTCATAAACCGTGATAGCTAGACAGTTGTTTTTTTTTTACAAATGATGTATTTCTGTTGCCGCTTCAACAAAAAATACAAAAAACAAGAATAAAATAAATATTTAAGTGGGGCTCCCATACAACAAACGTGATATTTTTTGCCGTTTTTTGCGATAATAGTACGGAACCATTCGTGCGCGAGTCCGACTCGCACTTGGCTGGTTTTTTCCTTATTTTTGGTTTCATTCCTTTTTTGTATCGAAAATATTACATTTGTATTTAATTCCAGCTCTCTACGTCAAAGGGTTACCGGTTGTTGAGTCTTTGAGTGAGTCAATACTTTTATTTTATATGTATTGATTAAACATTACTCATTCTGGATGTTAACTTCGGCAATAACATCGACGTAATTTTTTTGTAGGTATGCTCTTTTTATGCTGAATTACAAGTTTTGCGCTGAAACCAAATGCAAATCAGGCGAAACTTTAGTTTCAAAGTTCGGCTATTCTTGGCATCTGATGCACATTATATTTGCATATTTATCTTAGTTGTCTTTTTACTGAAGTTTGAATCTTTAGATAACATCTTTTCCCTTGAAAACAAACAAGTTGATCGTGATAATATTCGAAAAGCTATAATATAGAACTATAATATCGTTCAGAGAAAATTTCAGATCGGTCGACAAAGAATAACTAAAATATCGATCAGAGAAAATATTAGATACTTAGCGCTATTTGAACTGAGAAAAACATAATATTTTTTTTATTTCTGCGAGTCCAAAAATAAAGAAGAAGAAGAAAAGAGAACAGTTATATTTGGGACCACGGCCGGCGGGTTATAGTGCGCGGTACGTAAGTTGAAAGAACATCACTAACGTTTTATCGAAATTAAAAGATTTAAACCGAAATTCATCCATTATAAATTACATCGTACATCGTATAAAAAGAAGAAAAGCCTATTTAAATCGTTTAATTTCAATAAATCGTTAGTATATTTTTGTTCAACTTACGTGCCGCGCACTATATCTGGTCGTGATTATAAATATGCTACAGTTCCGTTTCAGTCTGAAACTAGAGACGACATTATGAAACACGCATGCAGGAAAATCGTAAAAAAAGTTCGTTCTTGTTTATGAATTGATAAAATTCCCGTAATTGTCGCGTAGGTTGTTAATTTGATTCAATCAAACTACCAAGCTTTCTCACAACTACGGTACCATTATTGTGCATGGAACGACTGACTATGTGACAATCTGGTTGTCATCTAATACCTTTAAACAAGCAATTCTTGTATATATATATAAACTGGATCTCGGAAACGGCTCCAACAATCTAATACCTTTAAACGAGCAATTATTATATATATATAAACTGGATCTCGGAAAGGGCTCCAACAATCTAATAACTTTAAACGAGCAATTATTATATATATATATAAAATCTGGATCTCGGAAACGTATCCAACAATCCAATACCTTTAAACGAGCAATTATTATATATATATATATAATCTGGATTTCGGAAACGTATCCAACAATCTAATACCTTTAAACGAGCAATTATTATATATATATATATAAAATCTGGATCTCGGAAACGGCTCCAACAATCTAATACCTTTAAACGAGCAATTATTATATATATATATATATATATAAAATCTGGATCTCGGAAACGGCTCCAACAATCTAATACCTTTAAACGAGCAATTATTATATATATATATATAAAATCTGGATCTCGAAAACGGCTCCAACAATATTCATGAAATTTAGTATGCAGAGGGTTTCGGGGCGATAAATCGATCTAGCTAGGTTTCATTTTTAGAAAACGTCGTTTTCTCTATATTCACCCGAGCAGAGCTCGGTCGCCCAGGTTCTTGTCATTATGAGCATAATTTCAGCTGAATATCATCAAATAGCGACCCGCCCCGGCTTCGCCCGTGACATACTATACACATAAATTTTCCTCGTTTTTCACTCTTTCTATTGGTGGAAACCGAATGAAAATTTGTTCAGTAATTTCTGAGTTTGTCGCGTACATACGCGTTGGGGGACTATATTTACCCGACTGCCGAAGGAGGGTAATGTGTTTATCAGTCTATGTATGTATGTATGTAAGTATGTATGTATGTTTGTTCCTATGTGGCGTTCTAGAGACCAAACGCGCTTATATTTTAATAATATAAGTTTTTCAAAGGTTCTCATGAATAGATTTTTGTATTGATTAAAATGGATGATTTTTTGTATTGATGCATTTTTCACAAAAATGGAAATACATTTTGGTTTAGTGACGAGATCGAAGTAGGTGTATTCCCAATAAATTAGGAGGAGTAATTTCATTAGTAATATCTATTTTAATTATTTTGAAGACACCTTCGACTCAAGAATGGATATGAGTTCAACTAACACGCTTGTTAAAGTAGGTAATGCAATTTCGACTTCGGTAAATTACTCGTACGAGAATAGTGATAAAACCTATCTATAAATTGTAAGTCTTAGTTATTTGAGGACGGTCCAAGGTAAGCTCACGTGGCCTCTCTCCGAGAGCCCTTCCACTTCAGTGGAACCTGCTCAGGACATCTGTCGCGATTGACTTTAGATTACCCTTGGCCTGACCGCGAGAAAAATACGCTTAGATTTTATAGAAAATACGGATTTTCTGGCGGAATAACAACGTTTTCTCAAAATGGTTTTTATATACTTTCTCTGTTTCCTCTGATTGGACTTATTAATCTTTTGCTTAAGCTTCTGGCCACTGCTACGCCCGCGTGAAAAGTTTTTTTATTCCAAGACAATATAAAAATATAATAAAGAATATAAATTTAAAGAATTTAAATATCCTATTGTTTCACTGAAATTGTTGAATAATCTAGAAAAGTTAAAATGGGTGGGAATTAATCCAATAATCTCGCGAATAAGAATAATATAAATGAAAGACATTTACTCCGGTCCTAATAGTACTAACATCGGGTTACTATAATAATGTCATAAATTATAAACGTCCAATACGAAAATGCCAAAAAATAAAAATGTCCAATACGAAAGATGACCAATCCAGTGAAAGACTTGTAGTTAAAACTGGTCATAATTAGATATAGTAGTCACAAAACTCTACATACAAAAGATACAGACTTGAGGGCAGGACAAGACAGGACTTAACAGAGGGATTGCCAATTTGTCAGCTTATCTTTATTAGCGTCATTACGTCGCCATTGTAATATGCAAATTCACTAGATTATAAGATGAATGATAATAAGTCTGAACTGTCTTAATAATCGTAGCTATTTCTAGCATTTTATTTAATCCAAGGCAATATTTACTCATGTCTTTACTGATACGATTCTTTACTGAAGAATCTGTGACATTTTGGTTTATTGTCCTTTACAAGAACTTTTAATATTTACTTCGGTTGGCTTAGCATTCTGAGAAATATACTAAGAGTCTCCCATAGTCCCACACTCCCCGGTCTAGTCTTCAATGTCCGCTTTTGAAGGTTTCCGCACAAAAACAATGAAATTAATACAGGTTCATAAGCTTACAGTTGACTAATTTGACGCAATGATCTAAAAAAAAACTTTTTGCAAAAAAATACTACCGACTTCCAAATACAAAACTACAAAGTGAAAAATTACTTAATTTTTTGAAGTCGGTGTCTTTCGTAGGTACCATTTTTTGCGTTATGGACACCGACTTCAAAAAATTAAGTTATTTTTCACTTTGTAGTTTTGTATTTGGAAGTCGGTAGTATTTTTTTGCAAAAAGTTTTTTAAAAGGCAAGTTACAAGGGCTTTTTAAAAGGCAAGTAAGGGAACTATTTCGACAGAATAGATTTCATGAAACTTGAACATAACCGGTGAAATGAGAGATCTGCTTACCCCTTAAGAGCGAACTGGCTTGATGATATGTTATGAAATGTTATAAACAACAAACAGACATGCGATTGCAGCAATCCCGAGAGATTTGCCGTTATTTACTTTTTCTTCATCAGATCTTCACAAAATTAAAATGGGACCAATTTCGGAACATACTTTTCCAAACAAAAAAATAATTTTTAAAATCGGTCCACAATTGACGAAGATATCGGTGAACATACACAAAAAAAAAAAAAAAAAAACAAACATGAAGTCGAACATAGAACCTCCTCCTTTTTGGGAAGTCGGTTAAAAAGGTAAGAATAACTTTGAAATGGAAGGTGCTGCCACCTACTTAAGCTGGATAGTGGCTGTATTATGTCACTGACACTCACAAACTCTCTCCCATTTTCTGAAAGCCTAGTCAATTTCAACTGGTTTGTTATCAACGCCTGACATGACATTTGACAGGTGATTTCCTGATCTTCCGGCTTTTAGGGGCATATCATTTCTTTACTTTATAAAGTGCAGGAAAAAGCGTCGACGAGGGGCGCATTTCATTGGGCGTCTGATTTACCCTGGGCTGTCAATCTTGCTTCAGCCTGGGACACTGTCTCGTCAAGGTCTCGTCTTATATTTTGTACCATGCATGAGCAAAGAGAAACCAAAAAGGATGTCAAGAGGAGATCATAGTGAATAAATAAAACCTTATTTTATTAAAATATCAGACTTAACATCGCTCCTCAAAAACCATTTTTTATTATTTTATTGCGTGGGGAAATGCTCATGCTTACTGCGCTACCACGGGGAGATAGCGCAGTTATGTGGGTCTCCAACCCACTAAAACTCCACGGTGTCCTCCTGTACCGCTTATAGCGAGAACACGGGCACGCGTAAGCATACATCCGCAAACCCGCCGCGGCTGTCACCGGACCCTCCTTTGGGGAGTGATCCATCACCGGCGAACCAGAACACGTTGCACGCCGTGACCACCCCAGAGATCTAACAAGCACATAGGCGCCCGACGACCCGTGTATGGTACCCTCGGTTCCCCTATGACGGGTCAGGACAGTGGCCCCGCCACCTACCACTTTTCGGCCGCAGGGGATAGGGAGAGCGACCAACGGTATACCAACACTCATCCTCGTTGCGACCCCGTGCAGGCCGCAGTGGATAGGCAGAGCGGCGCACCGTAATACCGGCACTCATCTCCTGCCGCGGCTTCGAACCTTCAGCTGTGATGTCTCCGATACAAGACATCGCGGCCCGCCCCAGTTGCGATGCCGCCCAAGCGGGACTAAAAACTACCCTGGTGTTCCATCTCACACCTACGCCGTAGGTCGCAGGAACGTACGATCCTTCCGCAACCCTCGCTTCTGCGGCCCTGGACCTCAGGTTGGGGGGAGTGTGGTGTTTGACTCCCCCCGTGACGTCTTAGAGGGGCGCTCGGATCCTGATGTATGGGGGTGTGATGAACGTCCCGGAACCCATCGCCCCTTGACCCATTTAGGGAAGGGGCGTTGTGTCCGCCATCCGCCGACACCCGGTGCGTCTGCTGCGGATCGGGTGAGCGGATAAAATCTTCCTCTCCCTTTCCGCAGCCTCTTTCTGCGGGACGACTGATACGCAGAAGGATACCACCACGTCTCAGGAGCCCTCGCTGCCAACCATAGACTCGACTACAGCCAGCAGCAACAGGTTCCTGCCTACTTCTGAGATGGTGGCAGCTCCTCCCAAGCGGTACACTCTGCCAGCGTATGCCACGCCTTGTCCTCCCGGCAGTCGACCCAGCGGTGCCACTGGGCGTGCGGCTCTCCGTTATGCGACATAGGTACTTCCCGAAGAAACCATGCTCCGAGAGCACCTGCGTCTCCCAAAACGACAGGGAGCCGTGCCTCCTCCCAAGCCAGCGCTCGAGCACTGGCCGGACCGCCTCGATTGTTACGAGGCCGGTGGTAGGGCGTGAAAACCTGTTCCGCCAGTTCGCCACCAGGACCTCGCGGAGTTGAGAACGACGCAACTCCATATTTAGATGCATCGGCCCTTCACCCCACGCCCGCGCTTCCTCGCAAACATCAACCGATACAATGACGAGAGTACCTTCGCCTCCAGGCCCCAGGGCGTGGATACGACCAGTACACAAGCCGCCTCATAGGAGATCGTGCGATATCCCCTAACTCTGACGGCCATCGCTCTCTGCTAGCCCACCCTACGAAGATGTGGGCATCGGGCGATGGCGTCCGCCAGGGGCCATGAAAAACTATGGCCTCCGACTTGTCGAGGGCCACCTCCAGGCCTCCTCAATAACCTAGCTCAACTATTAGTTCTCTTCACCATATCCGGAGACAGCGAACCCGCCATTTTGTTATTAATTCGTATACCAACATAGTACGACATACCAGAGAGTGTTGCCAAAACAGTGGGCAACATCAAAAAAATATAGACCAAAATTACAAATTAGAGGATCAAAGAAAAGCAAAGTACGAATTAACGGTATAAACTATTCCGCACTCCGGGTTTTCCCATTGCCATCGCGTGAAAATCGTACGGTTCCATTTTATTTTATTTTCATGTCGGTGTCGCGTGTAGCGCTTACCGTTCTTAAGAGTAATTAAGTGAAATTCTTGTTGGCACCACAGTAATTACTGCCGTAAACATCTGTCAATGTTTAGTGAAAACGTTTCATTAGGGGGTTTTACTAAACGGTTGGTGGCATTTGTTGACAAGATTTATCTAGTGTGAGATACAATTACAGGCCTCTCTAATAAGAATGGTACACTACCGTACCACCTAGACAGGTGAGAGCAATGTTGACCATGGTATGTTGGATGGTTCCTTGTCGCTTTTTCTCCGAACTGTATGTACCCAAATAATAGCTTTGGTATTTGCATAGTTTGAATATTGGAAGGTTGAGGTGGTTGGCTTTATCTGCATAGAATAGGTAGATGACTCTTTAGAAGCAATCAAACTTTTAAGCTAATCGTGTGACTGTATCAAACGCCAAGATAGCACTATACAATGATGTACTTACTTTATTTACAGCATATTGTAGTCGTTTCACATCAATACCTTCTTGAGTTTCTCTCAGTTAATATTTTACGATCTGTTAAATTGAATAATATATTCAAATAGCTAATTGTTTTCAGACAATATTGCCGTGAAACTGAACCGCGTGCGTGATGATCGGCTAGATACGGTCACACTGCACGCAATACTTTGCGGTGTGCTGTCAATACATCGTTCGCAGTTAGCAGTATAATTTACTTTTACGTGTTCATTGTTAACAGTGATATGAGAATTAATAACATCAATCATCATCGGTTTTATAGATGTGAAAGGTAATCTGTCTGTTGGGTTGGTTTGAGTAGTAAAACTATCTTAGTTGTTTAATAGAATTTTGGGAGAATAAGAAATATGTCATTATTTCTTCAACTCAAGCAGTTATTGTAAATGTTCTAAAATATTCTATATATATTTCTATTCATATTTATGCTGATGACATTCAATTATACATTTCTTTTAAACCGGATGACTACGTGACCGCAGTAAAATTATTGAACGAGTATCTGGACAGTATCGTGAACAGGTCGAAACAAAACGGTGTCTCGCCCAGCAAATGCTGAGTTGGTAACCCTTTCGGTATGGGCACGTTCAGCGAAATTTGTCTTTGCACTTATTTTTTGTATTTTCTCCATGTTTGTTGCTGTTGTGTTGTGCCTGTGTCGAATAAATATATTTCTATTCTATTCTATTCACTTTGTTTTATATGTAGAATTGGAACTATTTGTTTTTTTTTAACTGTAAAACTTTCTTGCATATTTCATTGGATTAAGCTTAACCTTATATTATCGCTTTGTAATACCAAGATTGATATATAAATTGCTTAGCAGAAATATCTAAAACTCGATTTCTGTCGCTAGCTTAGGCAAGTCAAGGCTAACAGCACATGCTACTGTAAACAAACAACAATTTCGATACATATTTAGATACTCCATTTCAAAAGGATCTGTCCTATTTGCGCCCTCAAGATTATTTTCTTATAAAATATACTTACGCAAGCCACAAGCCTTTTGGCATCAGATCTTTTTCGAGGAATTCCTTTGGGAAACCGCCTCTGAGACTCAGACCATATATCGTAGGATTTTTTATACTGAGGCAATATTGTTGATTAAAATGAGATTTGAGCGAATGATACGGATTGAGTGTTGTAAGAGGGTGAAAGGATTTATCGTTACTGATAAGTAGATAATTCTCTTATAGAATAAAGGTATTGGTTGTTAATTATGTATTCTGGAGCTTGTAATGCCCTTCTAAATGGAAAAGGACGTCTTTTCTTATATAGAGAAGAAAATAGCATTATACAAGCCTGATTGCATTTTGGCTTGTCATTTAAACTAAGTAATATATAATTGTTAGTGTGTTAAAGGTCTGGCAATAATAGTCTGACTACGTTAATTCTTATACTGATACAAAGCCAATCTATTGTTGAGGGTCATATAGGTCACATATTCCTAAACAAAACAACTGACAGACAGACTGATGTGACAGATTACCACGAGTCCAATGTGACCTATGATCCTTAGCAATATATTGGCTTTCTATAAGTGTAAGGTCCGGATTTGTCCGGACATTTGGCTTCCTGTCCGTACTTTGTCCGGTCTTCTAATTTGTCCAGCTTTTTCGCTTGGTTTGCCATATTTTGTTTTTTTTGGACGACATACGTCAAATGTCCTAACGATTGTTTAAAGTCTGGTTTTTTGTCAGGACTTAGAAATTTTCGAAATGGTAACACTATGTGGGATAGGCCCCAGGAGCGATGTCGCGTAAAAAAGCTAGCAAACAATAAACCACATTTCACCACAATATTTTTCTGAACCTTCATTCATTAAGACTGCAAGTACCTAGGAACCAAGTATGTAAAACTGTACATTCAAATTAATTACGACTGCAAGTACTCGACAACGGTACTCGACAAGAGAGCAGCACTTGATACGCGAATGAAATCACGCGATCATTAGCGAGAGCGCGGTCGATTTATTCATCCTATGGCTTCATTATGGTATAGTTCCTGATGTTAGACATAATACCTTACTACTATGGAGCTGATCTAAGGATGCAGCAGAAAGGTGTCCTTAGGCACTTCTCAAACAAACAAAATTGCACCACAGTGTTTGTCTTATTAGATAGTAATTTTATATTTAATACTTTTTTTCAGTTGTTATTTAGTAAAGCTTGTTAACCCCCGACGGAAAAAAGGGGTGTTATAAGTTTGACGTGTGTTGCTATGTATCTGTGTGTCTATGTATCTGTGTGTCTGTCTGTGGCATCATAGCGCCTCAACAGATGGACCTATTTTGATTTAGTTTTTTTGTTTCAAAGGTGATTGTGTCGAGAGTGTTCTTAGCTATGTTTAAATAAAATCGGTTCAGCCATTCAAAAGTTATGGGCGTTTTACTGTTTGAATCGGGATGTTTTCGCAAGATAAATGTGTAGGGGGGTTTTTTAAATTTTGAAATTTTACTTGTTTTAAAGAAGTCTTTTAAGCAGGAAGAGTGAATTTTGTCCTACTCCATGGAGTGAGGTGTCGTTATTTGGAACTCATTGAGTACATAAATACAATTTTTTTGTTTCAATAAATAATCGAAAACAAAATAATGAGAAGTATTATAAATATTTTTGTTCCGACGTATTTTTTAACTTCCCATTGACCTATTATCTTGAAATGTGGTGATAATGTTTATTATTACGTATATTTTACTAACAAATACAGATATATTGTTAAATCAGTTTTTTTCTTTGAAATTCCCTAATTATTTTCTATTACAACCAACTTAATTTTGCGGTTTGGTACGAAACCCTAAATGTGCGAAGTCGGCATGCACTTGGGCGGTTTTTATTTACATGCCGCCTAAATAGGTACTTACTTGCAGTACTGTTTCGTTTTTTTTATGTGTTTAAGCGCAGCAGTCAATTGCTCAACCACAGCGCCAACCGTGCGCCCACCCGTATATCACTTCGCTTGACTGATTTATTAGGGATCGAAGTTTGTTGTTATTAGCAGACAGGCGGACACTTTGGTTTTCAACTTGACAAAAATCTTAGACTCTGTTATGGGCATTTCGGGTTGGTTTGTTGTTCTTCCAACTAACTACATGTTAACAACTTGCTGTGTGTTATAATTTTTGAATATAGTATCTCTCTATTAGTGAAAATTGTATCAAACTCTGGTGCGTCGTTTCGTTGAAATAAGTGGAGAAACAGACAGGTAGAGAGCAACTTTGTTGTATACTATTTAGAGATATATGTACACACATTCTGCCTACGTAGAGGATTCATCACAATCAACACTTTGCCATGTCTATTTAAAATAGTAACATGTAGATTAACGGAAATAAAGTCTCATTAAATCATCTTAGATTCTACTGATGATAACTTTAATGACCTAAGCACCCAGTTTCCGTTTCTATATTAGACGCTGACTAGTTTAGTTTGATAAACAGTGAGTTATTTCATTATTATGTCATACTGATATGAATGACCGGGCATTACTTGGCATTGTTATCCTGGACGTTTCGTAATTTTGGCTAATTAAAACTGTATTAAACTCCAATTTCTCCGATTTATTTATCACCAGATTTCGTACTTTAGTCATTAAGGATTGTTTTTTGTTAAGTATTGCATTTTTATTTCTAGTTCTGTCTACTTGTGTATTTTTTTTATTTTATAATTTAAGATTTTAATAGTTACATAATTATGTTACAATAAGCAGCTTGCACAGCTACATTTTGTGAAAATTAATATTTGTTTGCCCAACAAGGCTGCACACAGTAAAACTAAATCTTTGTAATTTGTAACTAATATCATGTATTGCAACATCATTTATCTGTGTGTCACAAATAAATACATTTGAATTTGAATTTAATAATGTTGCTCTTGTCTTGGTAAATAATGAGATTGCTACTAAAATAGACTAAACTCCATTTCTAAGTTAAGATGATGAATTTGAGTAAGTATTTTTCAACGCTGCTTTAGCCTGACACTCTGTCAAACTTTGACATCAGAGTAGGGTTTGACACTTTCTTAACTCCAAATTCTCAATTCCCAAACCGGCCCGAATTATATAATTTTACCTTCGTAACTTTAAGAATAGATAACACCCGCTTATATAATTTAATTCAATAATTTTACAAGTTAAGTTTGATTTTTATACTTTATACTTTTTCGTCACTGCACTTTTCACCTTATCAGTAGTAAGTCCTCCGAGTACTGGTAAGTAGATGCCAATTATATCTAGTGTAGTTCTTCCAACTTAACAAATAAATGTGTTGCAGTGAAGTTTATTGCAACATTTATTTTTCCCTGCTAAAATACTTTTTGCACCACTTCTTTTTTCAAGCTAAATTAAAATGCGAACTAAAAACATGTAAACAAGGAGAAAATCATTCTGTTCAGTCGGAGAATACCTTCATATTCACGAGCTGGCTGACGATTACCATATATATCATATACAGCACATATAGTAATCGGGTTTTTTGATTATATTAACTACTTTTTATATATACAACTTTATAGTTACCTTTTTTTTCGAATTACTTTTGAACTTATAAGTGGTATATATATTTCCAATCACCACTAAAAATCCTTCATCTTGATACCCCACTCGATAGGTTTAGAAGAAAATGAAATTGGGATCCCCACAATTATGGCGCCCAAAATACACGTTTGTTTTTTTAATGTCACTTAACTAAGAAAACTTGAGCGGTCAAGGCCTATATAATGATGTCTTAATTATATAAATCTGTCGAGCGGTTTTAAAGATATGAGGCCTTAAAGAATATTACATATATACAAACATGCGTTCATAAAAGATATACGCGAAAAACATAACCCTTTCTGCAGTCGGGTAAGGGTAAAGCTCGCAGTTGAAAAAACACTAGAAAGTGGTGACACGCGGCCGTCAAGCCCCCAAAGTTTTTATGTAAAACAGATTTTCAAAAAGTGCTGGCTCTTAGCTTAATTCGAAGAAATGACTTTTGATTTGACAACGAAGATCTTTCCATCATCTCATGAGTTTTTAATTGGCTTATTTTTACATCGTACAACATCATATACCTATGGTAAACAGCCTGGAATTTATAAAATAAGCATCATTAAATTGGAGAGTAAATGTAAACTTGTCTTTTATTACATTTGCATGACGGCATGTCATATGCTTTTAGGGCCATGTACCTACACGCAAAAGCCAAGGGCAACCAGGGACATTTTAATGTAGCACAAATGTCTCGTAATCAGTAAAATCACTTGCCTTCAAGCCACTTTGTTATTACTTAGTGAAATGTGCGTGTTGTTATACAATGATAGAGTGGACACAATTGAGACTAAGAAAAGTAAGAATGCATTCTGCTCTGGTAAAGGCCCGAACTATTTGAGTATGTATGTAGTTTCTGTGTAACCCCATGGGGAAAAGGCGTGAGCGCAAGTATGTAAGTAGTTAATGGAAAAAGAGATAGACTGAAAAGAATGCTAGGTGCAACTAAGGAAAATGCGAATATAAAGAAAGAAATACGTGTGAATAATGATTATAATTAACATTTAATAGATTAGAATGAAAATAACACCCTACATTGTCCAATGTCTACAGTGTCAGCTGTTCTTACTTAGGAGGTTATCTACAAATAGATGCTTAGCAATTTGAATGCTGTGGTATTTGAAATGACTTGTTTGACTATAGTTGACAGTCATCTAAACGAAAGGTCTAACCGAGATAATGCTACAGATAAGACAAAGAATTTACGATTACAATGGTTAGTTACTTTGACAGACTAAAAGTTATCTTAATATGAATGAGCCGACTTATGAAAGATCATTAAATGTCTTACTGTGTTTGATTATAACACTTTATGTGTAACAGAAATTCTCGTCAATCTTGAGGAGAAAAATTAACCAATAATCAAATGAATTATTCAGAATCACAAGTGCAGAAGCTTGGAAGTCGGAGAACCGTCTTGCCTTAAACAGTGTTATCCAGGTAGGTACTACTGGATTGTGTAAGTCTGACTGATATGCAGTAGCCCTACGTTAAATATTGGTATTGGATTTACACAAAACATATATAAGAAAAGGCTAGGCAGATGAATAAATGCGGGCCAATACCTGGCCGGGGGAGCGTGAAGAAATGCGCAAGCACTCCAGCACCCCGACCAAAGGGAGCTGCGGAACGCCGTTTATTTCGCTCGACCTTAGGTAAAGGACATCCATATGAATTTAAACGCTTTAAAAAAAGGTCTATTGAATAGCAGGTGGTGACAGAAAAGTTGGAACCTTCACTCACTAACAAACAAATTCAGAGTAAAACAAAAGTAAATGTTTTTAGGTTAATACAAAATAACTCAGTTTTCAGAACCCACACAGAGAACAAAGGAAAGTTTACTATAATAGGCTACAAAACATAGACACGGCTCCGGCTATTTTAATCAGGAAAAGACGTGGGGGTTCCAAAACAAATAGTAAAAAACTTTTCATATATAAAGTTTTAGTGTTGCCGAACGAAATCCTTTGTCCCGGATGTTTTCTTTGTTTTTACTATTTTTTTGTTGTTTAATAGGTTTATTGTCACAAAAAAGTTATTTTTAACTGGGGCTGCAGGGATCAGAATGGTTTCATCTGATATATAAGTAATTTGAAAGAAAGAAAGAATTTTTTATTGTTTTTATTTTAATAACTATTTCTAATCAATATGTATGTATCATGTGTAGCTCCTAATTGCATGTGAAAATTTGAAATAATTTGTAACAACTTTCTCACTATTAAGAACATTTCTCATTGCCCATATAATCATATTAATCTAGCTATAACGATATTTTTACACTTTTTTGCATACTCCACAACGACTTGGATGTTTAAAAATATTCTTACAAAGAAAAATTATGTTTAGAATTTCTTCTTAAGCTACATAAGATATGCAAATCAAACAATATTTTGCAAACTAAACTGTCCAAAAGGAGGTTCAATATTGAAGTTCTGGCACCGAGCGGGCGCACGACCAGTACCGCGTTAACATTGGGGCATACATACGCCTTAAGAATTTATTTCCATAAGTTAATAACTCGTTAACAGCTTAACATAAAATTATGTTAATGGCAAGAGAATAGCACGCTTACAGTTGAACAAATACTTTGATACATAAAATAAATAAAACATTTTCTACTGCTTGATCAACTGTGATTTTACTTTGTGTAAATTATTTCATTACCACTGCCCACAAGACGGTGATGGAAAAATTCGTGAGGAATCAAGCATGTGCTAACCAAAAATTTGAAGATATGCGTCATCCACAAACCCGCACTGCGCTCGGCTGGTGAGTATAAGCCACGTATTCACAGAGCAACAATTGTTTATAAACTCTGTTTCAGAAACAAAATCTACGTGTTTCTGAAACAAATCATTTTGTTTCAGAAACATATAATTTTGTTTCTGTAAACACTACGTGATTATCGGTATGTTTCGGTGCTCCCCACTTGCAGCGGAGAACACAGACATAAATAAATCAGTTGCGCAACAGACAGGTGCATGCGAGTGTGGACGCGTCTAAACATTTGTTTATAACATGGCTGTAGTGTGGGACGATGAAACTGTCTTTAAATTGATAGAACTGTTTGAGAAAAAACGAATATTATGGGATTACCACCACATAACAACACTACTTCTTCGGGCGACATGACCTAAGCAACTGACTGTGTGGACGGCAGAGTTTCCGGAACATTGTTCCTGGAAACATTTACGTGATGTTTCAGAAACTGTGTATCCGAAACATTGTTGCTCAGTGAATACGTGGCTTTTTGCTTACGTACGACCCATTTCCTCTCACATAGTAGTGGAAGCCTATGTTCTGGCAGTGGAAAAATTATAAGCTGATTATGTTGTGTTACTATTTAATTGGTCGTCGGTTCTTTCTGAGGTATGATTCACTCGTCAATCAAAGGACGATGATCTATATTGTCATGTTATACTGAAAGAACTATAGAAGATGGGGAACTTGTCAGTTGTATAAGGCATATATTTTCGTTCTAGGTCCTTGACTTTGCTGTTTGTTTTAAGCAACAATACTTGTTTATCGTTATAACAATAGAAATAACATTGCACTATTTAATATAAATGTTTTTATTTAAAAACAAAAACAAAGTACGTATCCCTATATTATTCAGCATGTATGTGTAACAAATGTTCACTGTTGTTTGTTCTTTACTCTGACGTCAACAAAACTGAAAGCGGGGATTCCTCCAATGTGTACTTCCGTTATTTCCTTCTATTTGACATCTGTGTACCTTTTAACATTGTATGACGCGCCGACAGGCAACGACCCAGGCGGACAGATAGATACGTAAACGTAACAAAACGTTGTTGTAAACGTTCTGGTTTGATCTCATACGTCTGGTGGTACTTTGATGTGGTTTGAGGACAACAGAGAGTTATGATTATCGTATTGCTGTGAAACCACAGATGGCATTGTTTGTATTTTGCAAAGTGACTGTAACTGTCAGCTGCTAAGTATAGTAGTAACAGCGGAACTTTGTGACTCTGAAGTTGGTTCTGCGAACCACTACGCAAGAAACATCGAGTATACTGCATAGAGAAAGCGAGACAGGTCGATGCGACAAACGTAAGCGAGTGAAAGAGGCAGTTATATAGAGGCAATGCTATCTTCTACTTCAACACTGACACAAAAATAGCAACTGCGCAGTGTCTTGCAACCAACTTCAGAGACACAAAGGTCCACCGCGAGTATTATATTATAATATGTAATTATGTTTTAATTTATTCATTAAAATCTTTTTTTAGAAACGAGCATTTTTCGTATTCTTCTCAGGAAACCCTTTCATTTGATACCCATATCATGGCAGTGCACAAAAAATAACTGGTCCGCCATCTAGGATTTAGAATGACGTCACTTAGCTAACCATGCATTATCATCCAAACTAAAAGTGTATGCAAAATTTCATGTTAATCGGTGTACGATAACTGCTTTAAAATTCAGTCCCTGTTATAACATTTTTATTTTATTAAGCTGATGATACGGTGAAAATTTGCATTGTATAAAATATCGAGTACTACTAGAAGAGAATTGTAGAGAAACTATTCTTCAAGTAGTGGTAATGTTTAGGATAATGCGATTTTTATCAATAGATTCTTATAACCGTAAAAGTTTATTCAGTTCACAGATTTATGTCTGACACACAAATCTGTTGTTGCCCAAATTTGTTCTGCGAGTAAAAGTATGTTGCACACGTTTAGCTGCTATCATGCATACAAATAACAGTTACGCGCGTTACTGCACCATAACAACAAACTCTTACGACGACTGTAGTCTATATTACATCACATGATATATCTTTACCATGTAAGTAACAAAATGGTGAATAAACAATTAATGTGATCTACATTCTTCTTCTCTTATGCAAATACGTCATCAATTGCGCCTATAGCACCTCACTTCTGGATTATATCGTGTTCCGAGTCTACATGTCGTCTACCAAGTTTCTACTATTTCATCACCATTACCATGTTAGTAACAAAATGGTGAATAAACAATGAATGTGATCTACATTCTTCTTCTCTTATATCAGTGCGAATACCTCATCAATCAATTCCGCCTATAGCACCCCACTTCTGGATTATATCGTGTCCCGATCCCGAGTCTACATGTCGTCTACCAAGTTTCTACTATTTCATCACCTTTACCATTTTAGTAAGAAGATGGTGAATAAACAATGAATGTCATCTACATTCTTCTTCTTTTATATCAGTGCGAAAACCTCATCAATCAATTCCGCCTATAGCACTCCACTTTTGAATAATATCGTGTCCCGAGTCTATTATGTCGTCTACCAAGTTTCTACTATTTCATCACCTTTACCATGTTAGTAAAAAGATAGTGAATAAACAATGTGATTTAGATGACTTCTGCCAGCGGCTTCGCCCACGTGAAATTCTTAAAACGTCTCAAGGGAACATACGCCCGAAATAAAAAATATCCTATGTCCTTCTCCAAAGTCCAATCAACCTTTATATTAAATTTCAACAAAATTGGTTTATCGGTGTAGTTGGGAAAACGTAATAGACAGCATACATAGAGACAGAGTTTCTTTCGCTTTATATTATAACGTCGTATATGGATAATCACTTTATACACTGCTCGGAGAATTGATCATTGCTTCTTATCATTTCCGAATCGATGGCAAACACTTTTAATAAATTTTGGCACCAGTAGGTGGCCATGTTAATTGCAACGTCAGTGTCGTTCATTAGGTCCTCTATGTGCAGGCGCATATTCTGCATAGGCATAATGTTCTCACATTGGGTATCAGATGGTTCTATAAAACCCCATTTTGCTACCCAATTTGTAATTGTATTGTTTACCTCATGTTAGCATGAGAATATAAGCCAACCAGAGAGGAGGAAGCGGTGTTGCAGTTGTCTGACATTCTCCCTGACTAAACGTTGTGTTTGAATTATCTCTTAGAGATGCCGTCAATAGTGTCACCCTATGAATTGGTTTCTAGAAACTGTGTCTTTGTGTTCTTTGTGTGTGTTGTTGGTCTCAATCTATTATATATTGTGAAACGGACTTGCAAGTCATAGTGGCTATTTTAAAAGCTTTGATTATATATGGGCAAAGACAAGTGTTTATAATCAATAATATAGTGGAATAAATGAGTACAAAGCGTTGTGTGGTTCTATATGTAGAACAAAGTCGTGGTAAAAGGCTTTTGCTTTGACGTGTTCTAAATAGCTCATAATTATGAGTTATTAATACATTCCTGTATTTAATTTCAGTGCCCATAATAAGTACCTACTATATATGGTAAGTTATGGCTTCATGGTTATGCCAAGAATATATTAGGTACTATAAGGTAAATGAAAATATTTCTGCTTTATTGGGAACTCAATATCCTTATTATATGTCATTTCTGCCCAGATTACTCACCCTGCATCTGTTCTGACTGCTCAAAGTGTACCGGACCGACCTACTTTTTAACCGACTTCAAAAGCCACTTCCAAAGGAGGAGGTTCTCAATTGGTTGAAATCATTTTTTTAATGTATTTTCCCCAATTACTTAAAGATGCCTGGACCGATTTGGATTGGTTTTCTTTTGTTTGAAAGGGTATATATACTTCCCAGGTAGTCCCATGGCCATCAGGTTAGGATCTGATGATGGGACCTTGGCAAAATCGAGGCAACTCCTCAAAATTTATAGGCATACATATATATGGTATTTTCATCAACATACGAGTAGCAAGCATTTGCATTCAGAAAGTATAATTTGGTGAAATATAACTGATACAGAAGACACAATAATATGTAGGTATGTTTCCGGTTTAAGATATCTCGAATACTAAAATGACTGTGATGAAGGAAATTTAAATAAATTTATTTATTTATTTTTATTTATTTGTATATACTTTATTGTACACCAAGATAAGACAATACAAAAGAAACATTAAAAATTAAAACGAACATACAATAGGCGGCCTTATCGCGCTCTGCGATCTCTTCCAGGCAACCTTGAATGGATAGAGATAGCCTGGACACGACATGGGGTTGCACTTGGTGCCAATTTCAAATCATACAGGTAATACAAACTACTAAAATAGATACATAAATACATACATAAATGGTTCTAATGAAAATGGTACCATCGAACTGATCTGGTGATGAAGCCGGAAGGTTGGCACTGTGAAAGTCCTTAATAAAACAATGTGTCCTTGTCGTGTTTAGGCTTGTTGGAATTGTTATGAGAAGCCCTCTGGCTATAAATGATTTTCATGTTAATATATTGTACTAAAACTAAAATGAAATAGCATATTTCTCTACGCAACTTAGGTTTGCTGTTAGAGAACCAAACTATGGGTTTAGTTCGCCTTTGTACATAAACTGTTCTATTGTATTTGTATGTTTCTATGTTTTGTGTACAATAAAGAATAAGAAAACATTAAATACTTTTTAACAAACAATTAAACCGACTTCCAAAACAAAACGCTACAAACCGAAAAATTACTTTCTTTTCGGCAGTTAGTGTCAAAAACGAGAAAAATAAGTAGCATAGATACCGGCTTCCGAAAAGAAAGTTATTTTTCGCTTTGTTGTGTTTTGTTTTGGAAGTCGGTTTTTTTATGTATTGCAAGTCATGGTGACTAGGAATTTTAAAATTCATACTATGGGAAGAGTCATGTGCTTATAACCAATATAATATTATAGTGGTTTTTATACCTCTACACACAATGCGGTGTGTGGTTCTATTAATACTTCAAAGTCGTGGCAAAGAGGTTTCGCTTTGACGTGTTCTAAATAACTCATAATTATGAGTTATTAATACATTCCTGTATTTAATTTAAGTGACCATATTAAGTACTAATTACGTAGGTATACCTTCATGGCACTGCCAAATATGTTCACACCCTACTTACTAAACTTGCAACAATTTAAGAAGTCAAATTCACAGCTAAAAAATACTAAATAATAATTAAACTTGATGCTTACGAATGATACTCGTTGTTATAGTGTATGGGTAAATAATTAGGATTATAAATTTGAATTATTCAATTTCTTATGTACAAAGTTATCGCGGCATGTAAAATGAGAAACGTCTACGGATTTCTTAGATTGTCACGATTATATATAACTAGCACACGCCTCACGGTTTTACCCGCATAGTTCCCGTGGGAATACAGGGATAAAAAGTAGCCTATGTCACCCGGGGATAGTGTAGCTTCCCAACGGTGAAAGAATTTTTGAAATCGGTCCAGTAGTTTTTAAGTTTATTCGTTACACACATAAATACAAATCTTTCCTCTTTGTAATATTATATACTAGCTGACGCCCGAGGCATGGCTCCCGTCAAGTGGCTACCCTGCCTACCCTGCCTACCCTGTCTACACTACTTACCCTACCTACCCAACACCTAATAGTACCTAATAATGTTTATAAATATCAATAGTTTCCTCAGCGCACGCCAAAGAATGAATTTTATTGTCAACATTTTGCTGCCTTGGGTTACACTATTGCAAATTTTCATAGGGATCTCTATTTTTTTTGAAAATATATTATAGCCTATGACACTCAGGAATAATGTAGCTTTCTACTTTTGAGAATTTTCAAAATCAGTTCAGTAGATCCAAAGATTACCCCTTACAACGTGACAAAATCACAAGCTTACCTCTTTATAATATTAATAAAGATATAGTATATAGTATAGACGAACATATTAATATTTTTGGCTCATAGGGATCCAATATACCTTCATGGCCTTGCCATAAATATACATGTAGTGACTATAAGGAAAATACATATATTTTTGCCTCGAGACCCAATGTAAGTACAATGGGTCTCGAGGCAAAAATATATGTCTTTAAAAAAGAAATAATAAATAAGCAAAATGACGTCACAAATCGTGTAAGAAAGACAATCCTAAAGTTTCTGAACAAAACAGGTAAGTATGTATATGTTAAACCAACATACATAATCCCATTCAAACCAACAGGCAACCACAAAGACGATAACCATTAAAATTCAAAACCCGTTGACTCAGTTAGAAAATCCCCTCCTAGTCCAAACTCTTCACAATACCTTTGTACTCTAGTTAAGGTATACCAGCTTCACCTTTAATATCAACAGGTTGATAGTATAGAATACTGCACTAAATTACTCATTGAATTCCTCACTACAACGAAATACCAACTCTATCATGCACAATTTAAAGTGGGAAATGGATTGGAGTGATGCTAGATTATCCGCCGTTCACATGCAGATCAAGAATGTCTGTTACCAAAGAGTTACGTGCGAAGGTTGACTCTTTATTTGTTGTTTGTATGTTCACATACAAATAAATTGTGTTTATAAAACAAGACGTTGCTAGTTTGTTACATGTTTTATTGTTTTGCATATTCGCGAGCTGATTGACCAAAACTAAATGTATCCTCCGACTGCACAGCATGATTTTCTTCTTGTTTACGTCTTTTTAGTTCACTTTTTAAGCAGTCGGGTTTTTTTATTTTTTTAATTAACTTTTTTTATTTACAACTTTTTAGTTATTTTTTTAATTAGGTTCATTTTAACATACAAGGTTAGGTTAGGTTCATTTAAATATATTTTTGAAATCATCACTTAAAACCCTTTATTTTGATACCCTACACGATGGGTTTGGAAGAAAAAAAAATGTTTTTCCCGTACAAAATGGCGTCCAAGATCAGCCATTTTTATTTTCGAATTATTATACAGCCAGTGACACTCGCAGGGTTAAGATGAATCGATTGACATAAGAATCATCAAAATCGGCCAACGCGTTTGGTCTCTAGATTGCCACATAGGAACAAACATATATAATTACATACATATATAGACTGATAAACACATTACCCTCCTTCGGCAGTCGGGTAAAAAAGAACCACAATGTACTGTTTCTTGCATGCACGAGTCATTAAAAGGTTTTAAAAATTCATTAACGGTCAATTTCTTTAACTGTTAAAAATAGTTCAAATAAGCATCTGGTCAGCAACCAAACATGCATGCATCTGGCAGCTAAGAACCAGGGTTACCGACATAGCCCGAAGAATTGCCAAACTTAAGTGGTAGTGGGTAGGGCACATTGATCGCAGAACGGATGGCCGATGGGGCAGAAAGTTTCTGGAGTGGCGACCGCGAACCGGAAGACGTTGCGTTGGAAGGCCTCCCACCAGGTCGACCGATGACCTGGTGAAGGTTGCGGGGATCCGCTGGATGCGGGATGCACGGGACCGGTCAATGTGGCGACGCTTGGGGGAGGCCTATGTCCAGCAGTGGACGTCTTGCGGCTGATATGATGAAGCATCTGGCCCTGCCCGATGTAAATAGATTTGAGCATTATCAAAGTGGTCACATTTTTGCTAGAGAACATTATGATGTCACACGATGCCACACTACATAATACATAGTATACATACAGTGTAGGTTCCAGTTATTTATACTAGGTATCTACTTAGTATTATTTTATTATTCATCTATACTAATATTATAAAGAGGAAAGTTTTTTTTTTGTTTGTACCGAATAGGCTCCGAAACTAATAGACCGATTTAAAAAAATCTTTCATCAATAGAAAGCTACGTTATTCCTGAGTGAAATTGGCTATTTTTTAATCCCGAAAACAACTCCAAGAGAGCGAAGCCACGGGGAACAGCTAATTTTATATATAGTCTTCTTCCAACTGTGTTAAAGTTTGCTTTCCGTCTACCAGATGCAGTTGTTTTTACCAAAGGTCGGGCCAGATCGGTGCCTATGTCTTTATGAAGGTCACGGGAAAGTGCGGGTACGAGTGGATGCGAGTGGCACGGAACTGGTCGAAGTGGCAACGCTTACGGAACGATTGTCTGTGTTATGTGGCTGTTTTGTTGAACAGGCCCTATTTGACACAGCCGTGAGTGAACCACATAATACTGTAATTATGATCAAGTTTTTGATTTATTTTTATTTTTATCCGACTTCAAAAAAAGGAGGAGGTTCTTAATTCGTCGGCAATCTTTTTTTTTTTTTATGCAACATACATAAAAAAGGCCGATCCCCGATTACTCAAAAATACCTGGTACGATTTGGAAAATTCTTTTCTTTTTTAAAATGGTATGAGTAGTAAAGATATTACTCGGAAATCGGTGCCTTAAATGAAAAAAATAAGTACCAAAGACACCGGCTTCAGAAAAGAAAGATTTAAAGATTTCCTTTAGTAGCGTTTTGCTTTGGAAGCCGGTATAATTTTTTTGTTAATAAGATTTTTCTGTTACTCTTTCTTTCGACCAGGGTACGTTTTTAAGCTGAAACATCGACGGTGAAAGATAATCCTATGAATATGTATGAAGCACGACGTTCTGTATTATTTAATTAGGAGGCAGCAACACGTTCGTGTTGACAAATGAATGGCACTGTTAACATCCGTGTCCAATGACGCGTTGCAAATGACTTACACATAGGAGTATGAAGGCAGTTAAATAATGAGTGAACGTTCGTTGATACGACATCATTACAGTTTGCAGTTGATGTTTTGGTAGATATTTGGAGGAAAATATCAGTAAATACGCCATAGAAGGACATATGTAGACCTCATGGATGATATCCTTCAGAAAGGTCAGTTGCCAAGTACCTACTTACCCACAACAGGCGGCGTGCGAGTATGATCACTGACTAGTATGTTTTTTTGTTATTAATCGTACCAGAAAGAGTATGTTATAATTCTGCCTGCCCCCATGGAAAAAAGGCGTGAATTTATGTACACATAGTGTTTGGAATTACTTTATTGAAATCTTGGGTTGTTCAATTCTTAATTCTTAATCAATTGGGTCAGTAATTATAATCATAAATACTGACAAAACGCCATCTTTGATGTTTATTATTAATTAACCGACTGCCCAAAAAGGAGGAGGTTCTCAATTCGATTGGTATTTTATTTTAATGTATTTACACCGATTACTCAAAGATGCCTGGACCGATTTGGAAAATTCTTCTTTATATGAAAGGGTATACTTCCCATTTGGTCCCATAGTCATCAGGTCAGGATTTGATGATGGGATCTTGGCGAAATCAAGGGAACTCCTCAAATATTATAGGCATACATATAGCGATTTTGGCATTTTCATCAATAACGCAATCATTTGCACTCATAAAGTGTCATTTGGTGAAGTGGAACTGGTGAAGAAGACCACAGATGGCCAATGGAATTACTTAATGCTAAATATGTCACGGGTCTACGATATCTCGAATAGTTAAACGACTATGATGAAGTAAATACTTATAAATAAATAGTACTGATGGAAATGGTACCATCGATCTGATCTAATGATGGAGCGGGCAGGTGGGCACTGAAACTCTGAAATAAAACAATGTATCCTAGTCGTGTTTGGGATAATTGGAATCGTCATGAGATGTACTTTGGCTATATATGATTTTTATAGCATTTGGAGGTACCTATCAAAACTAAAAAGAGATAAAAAAATAACAAACTAACGAAAAATAACTTTCTTTTCCGTAGTCGGTGTCGAAACACGGAAAACAATAGGTACCAAAGACACCGACTTCGGAAAAGAAAGTTGTTTTTCAATTTGTAGTTTTCTTTTTTTTTGGAAGTCAGTTTTATAAAAAATTACTCGTGTGCCTTCTCCTGGGTTAATTCGATTCCGGAATTGGCCTATAAGTGGAAAGTAAGTAAAATGCATGTAATACCTATAATTCGTATCTATCTCAGTAAATAACTGTCCGAATATAAACGCTGCTTATAATTTTCCACAAAGTCTGCCCATTTTCCCTCTATAAAATAAACAAACAAGTCTTTACGCGACATCTTTCCACCGACGGCACACAGTCCATTACGTTTTCATAACA
Source organism: Orthosia cruda (assembly GCA_964057195.1). NCBI lineage: Eukaryota > Metazoa > Arthropoda > Insecta > Lepidoptera > Noctuidae > Orthosia > Orthosia cruda. The sequence continues at coordinate 25,023,665 of OZ059838.1, forward strand.
CTGTCACAACACTGTCACGAAAATCAATTGAATGATAGACGTACAAACAACGTAAAACTCGAAAATTTTGTTATTTCCTTTTATCTTTGAGTTACTGCAAATAGATTGTATTTGTCAAGTCATGTTTACAAACAAATCATAAATCAGATGTTTGACTGCCTCACTGGTCTAGTAGGTACTTGTAAGCGCTACTACTGTGGAGGATGATCTGAGATCTTTTCCCGAGTTTTTGGGTTTTTCCATATGAGATTTCTTAGTAGCAGCACGGATTCTGGATGTGTGCCCAGTTGATGGCAATATGCGATGAGAACCAAGGTTACCGAAATAGCCCGAAGAATTGGAAAAATTAAGTGGCAGTGGGCAGGACACAATGCTCGCACAACGGATGGCCGTTTGGGCCGAAAAGAGACCGCGTACCGGAAGACGCAGCGTTGGAAGGTTTCCCTCCAGGTGGAGCGACGACCGGGTCAAGGCTGCGGGCGTACGGTGGATACGAAACGCACAGGACCGATCAGTGTGGTGACGCTTGGGGGAAGCGTATGTCCAGCAGTGGACGTTTTTCAGCTTTAATGATGATGATTATGATGGAAATAGGCTCGCCTCTATGGTATGGGACTTACAGATAAATGGCAAAATGTGGGTTGGGGTGTTATAAAAAGAGAAGAAAAACACTAAAGTCGCATTAAAACGAATAGTTTAGTTTTAAAATTAAAAAACAATGAACACATATAAAAGAGAACAAAATGGTAAAACACTTGATTATTTAAAATAAAAAAACCGCAGCCATTGTTATTTAATTGGTTTTATATTTGGTAAGAAACAAACTAACAGAAATTTTGACTAAATTTGTGAGTATTAAGCTGAACACACGTACCTTTTTTGTTTAGGGTCGCGCTTGACCACTAACTCAACTTATGGTAAGCGATGATGTGGTCGACGGTGGAGCACGCTTGCCTGGAAGTAACCTATTCACTCTTGACTTAAAGACCCCTAGATTGTAGCTATCGGACAACACAGACTCCGGTAGGGTATTCCACTCCTTAGCTGTACGCATAATGAAATTATTTCCAAAATGCTTAATGCGTATGGGTGGGATGTCCACCATGTACCGATAGTGCATCGCCTTACGTCTTATCCTCTACTACGCAGTTGCAACTGGTTAGATTCTGGCGTATGCATCCAGGTGTAAATAAAACCTTTATGACATAAAACTAAGTTTTAATCCGTTGAATTTTAAAAGTTCAACTATCACATCTACTACACACACACACACACATCTATTTACTAGGTTATTTATAACACAAAATAAATTAACAAAAAATGATACGTCAATTACTCGTCGGCGCTTTGCACCTGGCAAAAAATCCGCTGTCTGAAGTACTACTGTAATTCTGGATAACGGAAACAGCACAGCAATTCTCGGAGCAAAAACACAGGCCGTTGTAAACGTACAGCACCTCGGACTCGGCAGTCTCACAAGGGTTCACGTCTGCAGCCCGTACGGTAAAGCCGGAGTAAGGCTTGTAATAACTGATATCTACAGACAAAGAAATTAACAATTTAAATTATGATACTAAAAGAGTCTTTGATACATCAGAGATATAGAGATAGCGAAACTCTAAAGAATAATTAACAAGAAGCCACAATACATTTCAGTTTTTTCTTGAAAACTACGGGTAAATGATGATGTTATGTTATTTTTGACATAATAATATGGGAAGTAAGTAAGGCTTGTCATAATATATGAAAGTTTACATAATGCTACTGTTTCTGAACTGATCAATAAACTACCAGTCTAAGTAATAAGTGTAGTAACAGTAATTTCAATCGAAAGTTTTAATAATATTATTGAATTAACACGAGCATCCGTATTTAACAAAAACATTATACAATATACCTACCATAATGATCCATCCATTTGAGTCCATTATGACAATATCTACGACACGAATCTTGCGAAAAAATATCTATACTTACAAAGAAAATCCGTAACCCGTTCACTAAAATGCGATTAGAATCACTTCAATTTAATTAATTGGCGGCTATTTTAACTGCAGCACGAGGCATTTTGATTAATTGGTTCGTTAAAAACCACGGAGACGTCGAAATCTAAAGTATGGGATTCGAAAGTGAAATCCATTTTAATCAAGATTAGAGGCTTCAAGTGAAATATTCGGCAAACGACACGACACTGAAATACCTCAGGTTATGCAATCAGATAAAATTATACCAATTAAAGGCACCCAAACTAATTTTGTGCTTCACCGGCTACACTGATTAGGGAACCTAATTACTGAATTTCTTAGTTGCCTGCCTCACAGATGGGTTCTGTTCTGAGTGAAGAGAGAATTGAATTTTCTCTAAATTAAAGCGAATTACCGAAGTTCGTCTACATATTCCACACATGGCAGAGCGTCAGCCAAGTTTGAGAAGCAAAAGGGTGACACAGCGGCAGTAGGTTATATTATGCGCGCCATTTCGCCCCACTTTAGAACCCCCATATCTTCAAATCTATTAAAGCTACACAGTTGCAATTGCAAGTTGACACGTACTTAACAAAATTTTACTGAAAATCAAAGATGAATGGCCTTTTGATTTTGATTTTTGATTTTGGATGTCTTGAATTCGAGTCCAAGCAATATATTACACGTTTTATGGGACAAATTGTAGGAAAAAACAAAAATATATTAATGCATTATGTATATTTGCCCCATAGCGTAACCAAAAGTGATACCAGAGGTCTCGGGTTCCATTCGGTTTATGAATAAGACCCGGTGTTGATAATTCAATAAGATTGGGACGAACGGGTCCGGTCGGACCCTAGCTACTACGATAATGTAACTACAGTATGGTTTCGATATAGCTGCCTTATTGTAACACAACGCGAGTGTGTTTTCATGTTTCTGTTTTCTTATGGACCGCCATAATTATACCTACAACGTTCGTATTACAAATATTATTCTTATAGTTACAAAGTCCAAAAACATATTCTGAACAAAGATAGTACCTAGGTTTGATTTTGTCACAACTATCGGATAAGTTATCTATAAACTGTGGTTTTATGTAATTTTAAAGAACTAGCTTTTTACCTGCGGATACGCTTCTGTGACTTTTTCGGGATAAAAGTAGCCTATGAAACTCAGCTATAGTTTATATCTATTAGAGAAAGAATTTTCGTAATCGCTACTACTAAAAAGACATAAAACATTTTCTTTACCTTTTTGTTTGTTATAAGTTAAAATTCACTAGTACTAAAGATCTATCCACACATATCAGGGCCGTGCCCGGGACGTGGACGGACCGTGCTCAAAAAGGGCCTCAAAAATATATTTGTGTACATTTAATATGAACTCGTTTACACACGTCCATGCACGGGACAGAGACGAAGCTTCAAAGATTGGTCCCGGCCCTGTTACGTCCCGGCCACGGCCCTGATATGTGTGGATTGACCTTAACACTACTAACTACGGTGCTTTGCTAACAGATTGGTGTTTACGTTTTAGATGCTACTATATTAGTGTAGCAATGCTGGTTATCTCTAGATAGCCTTATGTAAGGAGATGTTAGATTCTAAGATTAGGGTCAAAAGTATCGCCTTACGAGTACTACTCGTACGTTTAACAGATGCATCCCGATCAATTGCTCGTCCTAATCTATCTACATCATCTTGACGATGACTAACGGGTAATTAGAAAATTGGCTCATACTGCCATGTGTACGGTATCGAAGCATAAACTAGAACTTGTGGTTTAGAGTTTACAACAGTTTTCACGTAAACGGAATTCGATGAGTATCATAATATTATGTTCATGATACGTATTCATCAATGTTTTGATTCCGAAGGAATGAAACTGCGGTCGTTAGAATGTTATAAACTGAGAATATTATATTGAACAACTTAATCAATTAGTTATAACTACTGTAAAACTTCTGAAAGTTATATAGAAATAACTTTTGTCTGTAAGAGATCAATCTTGCAAACGGAAGTTTGTATTGGACTGTCTTCGTAATTATCCCTTTTCATCTGATATACAAATCGTTGTTGTTTAACTTGCAAATCAGACGATATGCAGTGATAAAATTAACACAAGCATTATCTTATCTTGTGGAGGGGCCGAGAAACAACTCGGACACTACACCCATTGGGATCTATTGTGGTCCCCTAGATACCTTACTCCTCCCCAATCTCGTTGAAAACTCTTTTCATGAATTTTACAACGAGACTGGGAGATATGAGCCTATAGTCTTCTGGTCTTGGATATCCAGCCCCTAAGAGACTCATTCGCTTACCAGCCAGTGCATCGCATGTGCAAAGAAGGTGCTCCATGCGTTCCGTATGTTCCCCACACAACCTGCACATGGGTGTCGCGGTTAGACCCATCTTCATGAGCATGTCGTTGGTTCCAAAGTGCCCAGTAAAGGCCCCAAGCAGGTAGCGGATTTGCCCCCTGCTCATGTTCCAAATGCATTCCCGGGCTTTGAACGTAGAGCCTAGGAATTTCTTGGAGTGTTGTAGACCGGTGCTAGATAGCCAATGAGTTCGCTGTCTGTGATCTGCAAACTCCCTAAATGCGGCTTTTACGAGGCACGTCGAGATGCCTACACATGGTTCTGGACCCACAAAGTCATTTGCTGAGCCCTCTCTTGCCAGCTCATCTGCCACTTCGTTACCATGGATTCCTTTGTGCCCAGGGACCCACATCAGTCTTACCCTGTTGTGCTTCCCAAGCCTGTTTAGGGTTTGGACAGCATCCAGAATAAGTCCGGAGTCCACTTTGTAGGATGCCATGGCTTTGATTGCAGCCTGACTGTCACTAAGAATATATATGGATTTACCTCTGGTTCCTCTATCTATATTCTATTGAGCACAGGTTATTATGGCATAAGTTTCTGCTTGGAATACAGTTGCCATCTTCCCTAGGCTTTTGCTACATTTGTAACCTTTTGCGTATATTCTCGCCCCTGTACCTGATTCCATTTTGGATCCATCAGTGTACCACACCAGACTGTCTTGTACTGGTGGATCGATTCCCTTCGTCCAGTCCTCTATTGTAGGGATTTGGACCTCGAAAGACCGTTCAAACACAAACCTAGTTTCCATTTTTCAACACAAGCATTGCTTCGATATATTATGCCAATTGGTAAATGTGCTATAAAATAAAAGGTTAAATTCCTAGATTTTATAGATTTAGACATCTGCCGGGCGAGCACAGCCTCTGTGATAGCTAGACTCACGCATTTTATCACGGTGTTGAGCCTGTCACAGTAGGCCGTGATCGCCTGGCTGGTATTACAACTTGAAGTCGCGGCTGTTATCTCTGGGCCACCACTGCTCTCACGACGTGTTAGTTATCGTCAAGAATCAATATTGGATTTCAAATTAGCAAACTAAGCCGCTAAGCCAACATCAAATAGCAATATCGAAGAAGGATCAATTACGATAAATTTTATATTTTAGTTAATTCCTTATTATAAAGCCTATTAATAATGTGCAAGATTAAGTCCCATTGTCTTTTTCTTTCCTACAACTTCGTTTTATCTAATCATTGTCTTTTATAAAGAAAAAAATAAATTGTAGAAATGAAACAAATGACTTCTACAACGCGAAAAACTATCAAGGCGACATACAGACAAAAGGACTCCCTACTTATATTTTTAAAGTCTGTTAAAAACAATGATGTTTTAACGCAGCAGAAACCATCAAAGCAGTGTATTTCATTACGGTATTGTCCTCGCAAATACTCAAGACACTTGACTCTTTCCATACCAGATTCTTCCCCACGAAACACAGATTAAACCGAGCGAACAAATTGCTTTATTTGTTGACGCGCGAAGAAGATTACAATAGTATTAATCTTCTTTCTACGGAATTAATATTACTTTGTCAAAGCGACGGGTAACGTAAAGCTATGTGCTCACTGGGTGACAAGAATTTACTCAAGCAGTGTGCGAAGTTTTCCTTTGCGAGCATTCCATGATGTTACGTGATTTTTATTAAAGTGATAACACACGTCCGGATTTGGTACAGTCGGAATACTTATTCTGCCCACAAATCCGTTCTAACTTACACACGCTCGGATATGGTACGGCCGGACTAACTCCGCCCACAAATCCTATAGTTGCCGTATTTAGAACATTATTTTTCATTTTTATTTCGGGTATTTATTTTTAAAATATCGGGTGACAATAACCAAAATCAGTAGATCTCCCATAAATCGGGGACTTTTTCAACGCTGGTCGTAGTTGATACGGCCCAAACAGCCGACAACCCTTCACACGTCCGGATTTGGTACGGAGCAGACGATATCCGATGTGAATACAAGCGGACCGAGACGGAGTCAATTAATAATAATAATGTCCGGCGGACCACTCTACACACGCTCGGATATGGTACGGCCGGACTAACTCCACCCACAAAGCCGTGGTCCGGCCGTACCAAATCCGTACGTGTGTGCTATAAGCTTTTAAGTAACGGTGCGAGTCTATCGGTAATAATTGTTTTTCTTTCGTTGTACTGTGACTTCCAGATAAAATAAAGATTATAGATCTACCGTGCTCTTAAAATATTGTTTTCATTCCAGCAATGGTCGTGATACTGTAGCAATGCCATCATAATTCCGTCGTGAAAATATCTCTGCCTCTCTCTCACAACGGAATCATCATAGCATCGGCACGTCATAGTATGGAGGCGTTTCGTAATGGGATCTAGATTACAAACATTCTTTCACTGTTCAAAATTAAACTATTGATGAATGTGTTATTGGATTTTTATCCCGATAAATAAACGGTTCTTATGGAATAGACTTGGAGAAAGAAACCGCGAGTAAATGTTGGTATTATTTACACTGTGTCGACGAGTCTGCATACGGCTTAAGTAGTGCGTGTTTTTGTTCATGTTTTCAGTCATTGTGCTCTGTTTTATTGTTGTCACTTGTCCCATATTCGACAGGAAATAATAAAAATACTTTGTCTTCACGGTTTTACTTCACTATTTACCATAATCATTATATGTTACGTGTTTCAGTAGTAGATGTCATTGATATGTGAAAATGCGATGTAAATATCTTTAAGATAAATCTGTGACACAAAACTTTTGTTAGAAAATATAAAAATAAATCTTGTCAGTCCTGACACTGCCGGCTTTGTATATTTATGAAACTGCCTGATTTGTTAAGCTGAATTCACACTTGTTTCCCCATCTATCAGACACTGTTGAACGTAATAGGCGGAATGATATTTTACGCGGACGAAGAGCCAAAACAGCCTTAATGTAGAAAAGCATATTCTGTATAGCCCCGCAAGTCTATAACAAAATTCCAAAATCAATGATAGAGTTACATTTAAATGGATTGAAGAAGAAACTAAGCGACCTGCTATATAATAAATGCTATTATAATTCAAATGATACTTTGACATTTTAATTGAATTTTAATTTTTATACTTTGACATCCTAATTTAATTTTAGTCATTTATTCTTTGACATCCTAATTAAATTAATTGTATTTTAATATTTTATACTTGGACATTCGAATTGAATTGTAATATATAAGTTAATGACTATTTGAATAATACTTTGACATCTTAATTGAATTTCAATATTTTATAATTTAACATTCAAATTTTTGTTATATATACTTATACTTTGACATCTTACTCTAGTTTGATACTCTGGCGTTAATTGATACCTTGAAAGTTGAAATCCTGAAAGTTGTGTGTTTACGATGTTATTTTTGATTGGCATACATCAAATTCTAGTGTGTTGGTTTGTATTGTGTATTTTTTATTCGTAATTATGCAATTAATAATGTTAATACTAGCCTAATAATCTATGTCCTCTATTGTATGTACCTATATTTGCACGCCACACTTAGCAGAATGTGATGATACCATTTACTAATCTTAAGACCATAATGTACCATATTCAGACAAATAAATGATTGATATGATTTGAAGCCCTATTTCTAAGTGGCAAAAACCAGTTAAGTCACATTTTGCTCTTAACATACTTCCTTAAACTTGTGTAATCTTAGCGCAGGTTTACTATAAATCACATCATTTGGCTGACTTCTTGAAATGGAAATGAAAATATTGAGACAAGGTGCATTTTAAAATCGTATCCTTCAAGCTACTAAAATACACACATCAACACGGTCTAGGGATATTTCATACTCAATTAAATAACTCAAAAAGTACTGGCCGCATTGGAATCTTTTATACACCGATTTGTTTGTAATTTATCTCAGACTAATTCCAAATTAAAATTTTTGAAAATTCTTTTGTTTCGGTGGCATAAAAATGTCCTGATGTGTAGGAGAGGGAATATTCATTTGTGCGAAATTTAGAAAACAATACGAATTACGTTTAGTTACAGTTTTTTTTCATTTTTAAACGAAAGATAAAGTTAAAATTGAGGTATTGTAGCCATGCAATGCCAACATTTGACGAGGGCGGAGATGTTACGAGCTGTGGGAATGCTGGAAGCTGGGTCTGTTCAGCGTAATGTTGCTGAGGCCATAGGGACCCACCAAAATGTAATTTCAAGATTGTGGACACGCTATCGTGCCACAGGTGAAGTAGCGGAGAGGCACCGGGGGCCAAGTCGCATCACTACCATCAGACAGGACCGATTTTTGCAAATTACTGCGCGAGCTCAACCAAATGCAACGGCGACTCAATTGGTCCAAAGGCTGCGAGTGGAACACCAAGTGCTTGTGAGTGATCAAACTGTAAGAAGGCGACTGCATGAAAGCAATCTACGCTCTCGTAGATCACTCCGGGTCCCACCTTTACGGAGAGGCAATCGTGGACGTCGATTAGAATGGGTTCGGAACCACGTGGACTGGGGCCGTGAGCAATGGTCCAATGTGCTGTTTACGGATGAATCCAGGTTCGGCATCCATCCAGATTCACGAAGGACGCGTGTTTGGCGAGTTCCTGGACGATGGAGCCGTCTTCAGAACCCTCAGGAAGTTCACCCATACCAAGGAGGAACAATTATGGTATGGGCAGGAATTCGTCTTGGAGGACGGACGGATCTCGTTTGGGTGCGGGGCAATATAACGGCAGAACGATACGTCCAACAGGTGCTGGGGCCCGTAATCTTGCCCCACAGAACACAAATGGGGCAAGATTTCCTGCTCATGCACGACAATGGCCGGGCACACACGGCGAGAACGGTAGCATCTTTGTTACATACACACAATGTTAGGGCCTTAGACTGGCCTGCTCAATCGCCAGATCTAAATCCCATTGAGCATGCGTGGGATATGCTGCAAAGAAGAGCTCTGAAGGAAGTTCCTGAAAATCTGGCTACAGAAGATAAACTTTTTGCGCACCTCAGAAGGACATGGGACAATATTCTGCAGCAAGACATTGACAACCTTGTTCTGAGCATGCCGAATCGTTGCCGATGTGTTATGAACATCATGTGCGCTTTCTCAGACTACTAACTTCAAGTTTATAAACACAAATTAAATGATTTTTCTATTTTTTTCAGTTTTTACTCATAAATTAAAAGTTAATTCATATACGGTTTCCGTCTATGCTTCATTTTTTTTCCATAAAATCCTGAAATTTTTATCAAAGTACCTTAACCATTATTAAAAAATGGTAGAATATTAAATAACGTATCTTTTAAATATATACATGTCATATAAATAATTAACACATTGATAGTAATTCGCATTTTTAAAAATATCCCTAGACCGTGTTGATGTGTTTATTTACGTGTTCTATTCCATTCAAAGTTACTCTTATCACCGACCGGATAGAAATGTGAGCGGAGATAGGAGATATTATGCTATGCATACTTATAGAAATTTGCTTCTTCTTTGTCTCACTGTGCTTTGACCCTATGAACAATGTTTGAGAAAGGTTGGTTTGTTATTCATCCATTCTCCGCGTGCATACGTCTAGTCACTTTCTGGCAGGTAGCGATGTATTTATCATTCATACGGACCGGTCCCCGGAGATCACCAGGAGGCTGTGACATGGATCTACAGGCTATATTCGTACATAATAAGAGGCAGCGGAGATGAGACGTTTGAATTTTTAAGTGGCAACTGACGTAGTGGAATAATAGGGTTTCAAGACATTGTGATTACGTCTCAAGGTTCTTGTTGTTCTATCAGACGAATAGACAAAGTGACATTATATTCATAGCAATATTGATTTTCAAAATGTTTACATTGTATAGGATAGACACTTTGGACTTATACAAGTTGGAATGTCACTTTGTCTAATGCAGCTAGGTGTCCTAATACCATCTTAAAATATACCTGAGTGAGTAAATAAACTTATCTCGTCTTCTTATTATGCTATATAAGCATGACAAAAAAAAACTTTTAGTAGGTAGACCACTGTGTTTGTGGTTGACTAAAACACAAGATATATTTTTTCGTTGTGTTTCATATGCTAGGTAGCATAGTTATAAACAAATAACCCATATATATACCCATACATTGAGGCAAAGGCTCAGCTGGCTGCCAAAAAGATGGGAATCCTTGCGAAGGTGACAACGTACTTCACGCCGGAACAGCTGCTCAACTTGTATCAAGCGCAAGTTCGATCGTGCATACAAGCAATATAGCACCCATACGCACAAAAGGTTTTAGGGACACTTTTATTATGCGTACAGCTAAGGAGTGGAATTCCCTGCCGGAGTCTGTGTTTCCCAATAGCTACAATCTAGGGGTATTGAAGGCAAGAGAGAATGGGTTTTTTCTAGGCAAGCGTGCTTCACAGTCGACTACATCATCGCTTACCATCAGGTGAGATAGTGGTCAAGCGCAAGCCTATAGACAATAAAAAAAAAAAAAAAACCGTTTTTCTCAAGTTCAATTTAAGTACTTACGAAACTTTTAAATAATCACAGATGTTTTTACTGAATAAAAAGAAAACGCAAAATGCACAAAAAAAAGTAATTTTTGTGCAACTTGCGTTTTTTTTTTGATATATAGGAACATGGTTCTCACATACTTACAAATATTACAAACATAGGTAAACTTCTAAATTCAACAACAACGGAACAGTGTGTGAGTAAATTTCTTAAACCAAAAGAAAAAAAACAGTAACTATGAATAGATATATAAATTAACAAATTTGATTTTGATTTTTAAAGATTGCCCTATGGAGCAGGACTCGCATGTTTTCACAGTGACAAATGCCTTTCAGTATAATTTAATTACTTTTATGAAAGAGAGAGAAAATAATTATCAGGAGAGCAGTCCTCATGAGAGTCGCACTAATCACATTAACTCATTATTTTCTAGTGGGAACTGACCTAATTCATTTATGAGTGCCCGAGGTGTCTGCGGGAACTTAAGCAGATTATACACTGCAAATTAGTTTATAATATTATCGTCAAGCGCTGGCCACCATAGTTGTTTACATCATGTGTTAGTTAAATGTGTCTTCTGTGTGATGGATACAGAAAAGGTGTGACGAACTTCGTTCTTGACGGTGGACCCTCAATCGCTTACGCTTTTTTAGTAATACTTCTCCGAATCTTGCGCCTTTTGTTGTAGGTAGTAAACACTCATAAGTCTGACATACGTTTTCATCTAATGGAAACCTGATTTGATCTGTCCTTGTCCAATATTATCCAAATTCAAATTCAAAATGTTTATTTGCAAGAAAATACATAGTTTACAAGGGAAGATATTACAGCCTTAAAGTCATTGTATTCTGCCTGCAAGCAGGCGTGCAAATTATTTATGTTTAAATGTCATTCATCATTAATTTAAAATATTATTACATTATTAGTACATTATTATTACATTATTATCATATTACTATCACATTATTATCACACATTATTGTTTCATACAAATGTCATCAATTTATTTACAAAACATGAATTAATACTCTGAACAAATATTTGTATGTTCCATAAATTCCTTAATGCTGTAGAAACACTTTTTTTGTAACCACTCTGACAATTTTGTTTTAAAAACATTACCCTGCAACAATTTAAATTCGTTTGGTATCGTATTATAAATTAATATACACATATTGAACACATTTTTCTTATAAATATCTTTATGTCCAGCTGGCTGATATAATAGGTTGCGAAACCTAGCTCTTTTCTGTCGCGGTATAACCTCGGTATGTTGTTTAAAATAATGCATGTGTGTCTTTGTAAAGTTGTTGCTGTTTTGGGATCTTCGTTTTTTGACACCGACTTCCGAAATTGAAGTTATTTTTCACTTTGTAGTGTTTTTATTTGGAAGTCGGTTGTATTTTTTGTTAAAAAGTTTTTTATTTTTCACTTTTTAGTTGTGGGTACATAACGGACCAATTCTCCAAAGTGAAGCCAGAATAGATTAACCCAGAAACATGAAACTTAAACAAAAACGGTGGATTTAGAGTATACCAGGGTGAACTGTTCACACCTGCATACCCCTTTAAAGCGTGCTAGTGTAATGTTATGTTATGAAATGACATCCGATTGCAGCTATCCCGAGTGATCTGCTGTCATTTATTGAAGAGTTCTGATGTATATCTCCGAAGTTCTTTATCAGATCTTGACCAAATTTGAATGGGACCATATGACAAGCACCAGCTTTCAATTAAAAAAAGGATAATCAAAATCGGTTCACCCAGTAACAAGTTCTGAGGTAAAACACATAAAAAAAAAAAAAACAGTCGAATTGAGAACCTCCTCCTTTTTTGCAAAGTCGGTTAATAATGCATGTGTGTCTTTGTAAAGGTGCAAATATCTCTAATATACATACAGGGCAGGCGCAAGATTTTCATTTTTTTAAAGCGGTGTACTATTACTGATCGTTTTAACCCTTTATCGTGTTAGCTTTTGCTAGTGGCTACGCCCGCTACATCATCATCATTTCAGCCGAAAGACGTCCACAGCTGTACACAGGTCTCCCCCTAGTATCACCATCTGCATCGACTGGTTCTGAACGTCTCACATCGGGCGGATGCCCGCGGCCTTTATCGGTCCACCTAATTGCAAGCCTTCCAACGCTGCTTCTTCCTGTACGCGATCACCATTCTATGTTTCGACCATCGATCATCCGTTCTGCGAAAAATGTGCCCTGCCCACTGCCATTTAAGTGTGGCAATTCTTCGGGCTATGATGGTAACCTTGGTCCCCCTACGAATATCTTCATTTCGGATTTGATCACACATGGTAACTCCGAGCCCAGCCTTCTTCATTGCTTTTTGATGACTTTAAGCTAAGGTCGTAAAATATTCCATAGAAACGTACTACCGGAATAAAAAGTATTGACAAGCAGAAAATTCACTATTATTACTTCGAAGGACCTGATTATACGACCTGGGGAAGAGTGTATAAATATACACTCTTTATCAAGGACTATTGGTACGACAGCGCAGATATCAAATCTCTGTACGTATATTTATAAGGTGAGATACCTGAGGGGCAATATATATCTGTATTTTAAAGGCATTTTCGCATTTGTATCTCAGTCACAATCTGTTATATACCCCTACATTTTTAACCAGTTTTTAACGTTTATTGTTGTGAGCATTTTTAGGGTTCCGTAACCGAAGGTTCCAAACGGAGCCCTATTGCTGTCACTGGCGCTTTTTTGTCTTTTTGTTGCGAAGAATTTTATGAAAAAAAATTGTTACGGAACCCTAAATGTGCGAGTCCGACACGCACTTGGCTGGTTATTTTTTTTATGAGAAGTTGGCTATCTGGTTTTCCATAAGACTTTTAGCCTGGTTCTAAGAAGTTTAACATTAAGACTATGAAGGCAATATTTTCACTACCCATCCCTATCTTTTCAGGGTTGAAGAGCGAGGCAGTAATATTTTGTTAGCGATAACAGTTTGGTAATATGATTCGTGCGAGCGCATAATGAACGCATTTTCCTTTTAGTATCATCCATGGCAGTTATTCATGGGGCTATAATTGTTTGATACAGGATCAAATTAAATTATTAAAAGAAACTCGGTAGACATAATGATGCGAAATAATTATGCAGATAGCTTTACCAGCGGCTTCACTCGCGTAATAATATTTTTTTCAACACACTTGCTCATAAAGTGGCTCTAATTTCACCGCAATTGGGCACATAATGACACCTGTAATCAAACTGTGACTTTTTATTCGTCCTCGGCTGTCTGTAAGACCTAATGGCTCGGGTCTCAATGACGCCTCAGCGGTAATCACCAACATTACACACTTGTACCATAATGTACTATTTTCCAACGGGAATGTACCTACTACCGGAACCTACTACATGGGCTTATCCCAGTAGTAAACGACTCTTGTTGCCTATTGACCTTGTTTGTTCTGTCTACTGCATGATATGGAGGGAAGTGGAAATTATGTTTTTGTTTTCCTACTCCTCCTTTATTTTTTCTGATTAATTTCGTGGCGGAATCCAAGACAGTTAAATTAATTCGCAGGAACTTCGTCGAGCTTCATTGCCTCTGCGCTTTTCTAGTGGTCACCACTGTTGATTCTGGCTTTCAGGAGTTCCAGTGGTTTGGGAATAGTGCGGTGGGATTGTACCTAATACCTGGATAAACAGTATCCTATGTCACTGTACACTATCAAGGTCGGATGTCTGCCTGTCTTTCTGCAAGTCTTCCAAGATCTATGCAAATTCGTTCAGCCTTTGAGAGGTGATTGATATAGACTTTCACATTTAGTAGGGAAGGATAAAAAGATCAGTGATATATAACAAAAAGTGATTATGAAAAGCAAAACTATCAAAACAGAAAGTTCTAAAGTTACAAAACGTATCGTATTCTTCTAAAGAATACTAGTGTCAGCGAATAATGAAATAAGAAATCGAATCAACTAGTTCCAAATCCAATAAGAACGACAAAATTAGATTTCATCAACGCAGGTCAATGGCAATGAATCGAGCACAAGGTTCTTGTCTGGAAGACGCGAGGAAAATTAAGACTGACTCCGGTCATAATGACTTTACTAAATAAACAACTAGGAGCGATTTCAATGAAGATGCGATCTTTTCTTTCATGAATGGAGCTATTAAAGTTAATAAGGAGAGAGCAATCTGTTTTCCTTGTTTTATGTTTGTGATTTAATAAACGAGCGCTGTTTTTTAATCAATATTAGAACTTGTGTTATTCAGTTTCTTAGACAAATTTCATTCAGTTTCCAAATCAGTGTTCATGTAATGAATGGCAACTTATCTCTTTTATTTATTTTACACACGTATCGACGTAATTTTATAGCCCACAACTATACCGTACATCATTGAATAAAAACAAAATGCAAAAGGCGTAACTCGTTAAATCACTATAAGACGCGGATGATGTGCCTTGGAATAATAATGTCTCTACATCGAAAGGCTTTACTGACATTTTTTATTACAAATCTATATAGTCAGACTATCTATAGGCAAAAGGGTGCACCCAATAGATCCCTTTATATAACCAAAAGACAGCGGCAGCCGTAGACGGAACTGGTAGAATGAGCTAGATTTCTTCGATAAATACTGGTTCCAAATAACCCTGGACAAAGAGGAGTGCAAGAAGCCTTAGTAGGGATGCCCTGCAGTGGGTAAATTCAGGCTAGATTTTTTTAAATATATATTCATTGTATCAAGTAAGACGGATGGGCCATTGTAAAGGAAGGCCTAATAAACGCTGACTTGACGACTAAGTGCTCGTACACACAGAGTTCCGTTTTACATATCCGCTTTATCGTATACGTTTTTATTCGGTGCTGACGTATGTAGTTGTATGAGCGAGTTCACACACATGACGTTATTCCTGATCCAGTAAAAAATACCGATCCGACAAAATATACATCAGTCCGTTTTACAGTTCTGCTTTATATAAATAATTATAAATATAATTATCGCATACGTTTTTATTCGGCAATGGCGCGGGCGTAGGTAGTTGTATCAGCGAGTTCACACACACAACAGTATTAAAATGCTGATCCGTTTTGTTTGAAACTTGGTGGTACACTGACTAAACTTGGTTTAAACATTACCCCCAGTAGAGACGGATTCGTAAATACGGTACTGTAAATGCGTTGTGAACATCACATCCAGTAACGACGGATCCGTTAAAATCGATCCTCGAAATACGGATGTTCTGTGTGAACGTACCTTTAGAGGCGTACACGACGGATGGGTCATATAAGGCACCACACCGGGCAGAGTGGAAGGCTATCAGAAATAGAGCAGTGGGACAAAATAGGTTGAAAACAAAACTATTGAAGAGATAAAAGATTAGCAGCTCAATAAAACAATGATGTATTCAGGTATTTGAGATAAGAGACACTTGTAACTTAGATTACAGAAGCATCGCGATGAGATAAACTCATTGTCAGTGCAGTTCA
Source organism: Orthosia cruda (assembly GCA_964057195.1). Classification (NCBI taxonomy): domain Eukaryota; kingdom Metazoa; phylum Arthropoda; class Insecta; order Lepidoptera; family Noctuidae; genus Orthosia; species Orthosia cruda. The sequence goes on from OZ059838.1 coordinate 25,039,974, forward strand.
CAAGCAGATCGTATCAGTTAACTGTAGAACAATACAAGGATAACATATAGTTACTGTACTGTACTTAGTTATAGTACTTCGGATTTATTTTCAGTAAAGTTTTTACTCATAATTTTTTTATGCTTAATGTTTTTACCCTAGACTTTTTGCTCAAACGTCTTTTTCTTATAGTGTCTTAGTAGTGTGTTAGAAATATTTTAGAGACTGGAGATAGTTAGGTTTCCATAAGTGTTTTTTGTTTATTTTCACCATGGGGTCGTCCCTTATAGTGGTAAGTAGCATTGTTTGATTGGTTATCATATCATACTTATTATGAAGAAACGGAATTATTTTCAGTAAGTGTTCTTCAGCAGCAATATTTCATCAGTAATTAAAATTATAGGTACTATAAATAGTTATATTGCTACTAGAATGGGCATTCAAACATCATGATCGCCTATAAATATTGCCTTTAAAATTACGAATTTATTCTCACAATAGTAAACGGTCTAGGCATATCAGTAAAGTTTAATAGTTGACCAACTAAAACGCTATTTAAGTTTATTGCCGTCTCGACAATTTGCAAAGAAAATGACTATGACAATAGTTTTAATAGTTTCTATGGCCCTTTGCATAACTTTTACATACTCAGAGTCGTTACTTGGGATAGAGCAACCTTCTTCTTCTTCTTCTTCCTGCCCTTGTCCCATGTTACTTGGGGTCGGCGCAACACGTTTTTTTCTTCCATACCGTCATGTCCCCCGTCTCGCTATCACTGACTCCCTTTTCTTTCATATCACTCCTCACACAGTCCATCCATATTTTCTTTGGCCGTCCCCTCCTGCTCCATCCATCCACATTTATATTCATAACTCTTTTAGTAACATGCGCTTCATCCCTCCTCATCAGATGACCATACCAAGACAAACGGTTTCCTTTCAACTTTCCTGTCACTGGCGCCACTTTCAAACTTCCTCTAATATGCAACCATGGATGTTAATATCCTATCCTGCTTCTATTATAATATGCTTAAGCTAAATTTTGTGAGGATGGATGTTTGTTAATGTTTCACGTAGAAACTACAGAACTGATTTTGACGAAACTATACAGCAACATAGCTTATATAGCAAAATAACGAAGTACAAATTGTTCGCAGGCGGTGCCGCGGGCGGTAGCTTGTAAATAAATAACCTGTCTACCAGTGTTATGGTTCCGTTCGCCTTTTTACACTTGACACAATAAAGTTGTGCAAATGAATACTTATTTTGAATGCACAAATGAGACGTCCTTGAATGTATTGAATACTTAAATATCTAAGCCAAGGTTTTCTGTTGTGGTTTTTATAATAAGACCACTTGTTATCTTAAGTAACTCATTGTGGTTTCTAACTGCTTGGTTACCCATTGAACACTATCTTATTTTTTGTTTTAAAATGTTTACTTGAGATGTTTGAAGAATAAGAGAAGAGACGGCTGTGTTTGGTTCATCCAACAGTCGTATTTCGCCTGAAATGAGGATGATGAGAAGAAAGAAACAACATAACAATAAGAAGAAATAGAAAATCGAGTCTATTTAAAATATGATATGTAAAGAAAAGAGGTAGCGTCTGACACCGATAAAGAAGTAGGTAAAGAAGAAAAATACATTTAGTGGTGACCCCAATGAAATTAGCATAACGGCCAGAGTATGATGATGAGTGATTTCAAGCTAAGCCAACTCAGAATTATCCGTAGTATTTTCATGAGTAAATGATTTGGCTCTTATCGAATAAGAAAAATAAGTGTTTCAATACACAATGATGATACACGTAAAATATATGAACAAATATGTTTATATTGATTATGATGATACAGATAAACGGGGAACCACCTTTATGAGTCACAATAATAAGTATTTTAACCATCACGTTAGTATATTGAGAGCAACAGTATTCTTAAGCAAATATGTCTGTTGTGTAAGCCATAAATGCTGTTAACTACTTAATAATGGCATAGGTTCTCATATACGTTTCAACACCTTGCAAGCAAAGCTTCAATAGCATTGTGAAGTCGTGACAAAAACAACACGATTTTGTTAAACGTTCTATTTACTCGTATTGTCTTTGGAAACTATCTGTTCTAAGAAATGCGTTGAGTAACATGCATTTACTTATACTTATATTATATATACAAAGTGGACAGTGCGTTTTTTTGACGCTACGGTTTGATCATACATAGATCATACTATTCATACTCGATCGAAGTAAACTCGCTATTTGGTCTCCTATCTTCGGGAGCGGTCGTTTATGGAGAGCGCGTAACCAAACTTTCGTTTGAATACTGATATTTTTTATTAGAAGAGATAAAGTGTTTATTTACATTGACTAACGGGTTCAGTGGTACGGGTTCGAACTCATGACATGTGACATTCACATACCCGCACTGGGCCCGCGTGGTGAACTGAGGCCCATTACCTCCTTCACAGAGAGGATGCCTGTTTACCAGTAGTGGGAACATTATAAGGCTAAAGATGACGGGTAAAGGGCTGGTTTCAAAATTTATTATTTTGAGTAAAGAACGTGTCAAACCCTATTTTAATGCAAAAGTTTGTCAGGTTTCAGGCTAAAGTAGAGTTTGACAAAATTCTAAATTTAAAAAACCAGAATTTTTATTGCATTTACCACTTAACAGATTTTCGACTCCATGCGACTTTATCTGGTTTAAGTCAACCACATGTTATTTGCATTGATTCTCATGCACAACGTAATCGATGTAATAGAAAGTATATATTCGTGTTACGTTATTTATGAGCAAATAAAATTATTAATTCCAGTCAGCGAACGAATCGTGATGAAAGTGGCCGAGCCGTGAGTGAAGAGGAAATGACAAGCCAATTATGTGGAACCTATAGAAATTATAGAACGATGATTTATCGGAAAACTGTACGCTTCAACAAATTACAGACAGTAATTGGGTATCAAAAATAAGCTGGAAAACGATTCGATGACAGGAACATCGAAGAAGAATTTGATGTTCGAAATCGTTTGAATAAATTCAATAAATATCGCGGGCGAGATTTCAATTCGGAATTTGAATTTTCAATAAAAATACTGGTTGAAGGAGTAGATAGAATTGTTTTCTGAACGGTTTCGAATACGGGAAGTGTTTGGTGGAAATTTTAGAAATAGAACTGTCTGTCTATACTCTGTAATTCTCGAACCGAATAAATTGTTCAAAACATATAAGCTATTTCATGTCAGCGACCCTAAAACGCTTGAACATATTATAATGCGAAATGTTTTGCTGTAATCAGTTACAATAAACAAACGTAAAATTGTTATTATTTATCGACGATTATTATTTATTAAATAGAGTTATTATTTATCAAATATTTACTATTAATCAGAAGGAAATCACGTCAATTTACTCTAACCACTTACAATCGTAGTAAAATAGGTAATTAAATTGTTAACACGTTGTAGAATGATAAATGATAAGTCATACATCACCATTTCAATAAAAATAATGGAACTTATAAGTAGCAAGGTATTAGTTATCTAACTACAAAGGCACCTAGAATGAATACACATTTTTTCAAATTATGAAAATTGTTTTAATATGTAATGTTAAACAGTACAATTACATCTTTAATAACCCAGTTAGATTTCCAATACAAACGAGTGCCTACCTATAGATAAGAAACTACCACATTATTGACATGAATGGGTTAGTTAATATATTAAACGTTTAATGTTAAATTAATACTTACTAATATATTAGATATTGCTATATTATTATTATGCAGACAGACGCGACGTGACAGTGCGACAAGCCTTTGTATTACTATAAATTATTTGTAATCACTGAAATCTTAAACATTTTTCATGCGTAAACTTAAAATTGCCTGGTTGGCAAGATTAAGGCACATTTTTTTGTCTCAATAATTTAAAATAAGAATAGGATTGTATATTTATTTATGTTCTTGTTTAAAATAAAGAATAAGAAGTACTTACAAAAAAATCGAAGATTCGAGAAAACTGTCACACTGTCTAACATTTCCGATGGAGCCGAATTGTTCTGGAGTGATGACCAGTTAACAGAAGAACTTGGAAGGCCTCCCACAAGGTGAACCGTTGACGTGGTGAAGGCTGTAAGAATCTGCTGGATGAGATAAGTACAGGACTGGTGACGTTGCGAGGAGGTTGCCAATAATCAGCAGTGGATGTCTTCGGCTGAAATGATGATGGCACGTGAAAATGCGTGACTTGGGCATTTATGATCAATTTAAATTTATTCAGACTAAATATTTTAAATCTTATCATTATTTTTTATCTAAAATTTATTATTTCGATATCTTATTGATTAGAAATTAATGCGTCCATTTATCTTTATGAATTTGTTGATAACTTTAATATTACAGTAAAATATTTAGTGTGGCGGGGATTCGGCTAAGGCCGGTCCATTTTTGTTTGTTTTTTGTAGTTCTGGAACGTGGTGAGTCGATTTTATTAGAATATTTTCGATAAAAATTAAATTTAGTGGTTTCGAGGCTGTTTTTCAAATGTACTAATGTTGTACAGAAAATATGCTAGTACATAGTTCCTTGAAGGCAATTATGGTGCATATTTAAAATATATTTTTTGTTCACAATACACTTGAAAAATGGAAAATTGGTAGTCTGCTGTGTTTGTTAAGTCCTTGTGAAAGAGCTCCTCAGAAATATGTGCGACAACATGTGTTTTGCTTTAATAAAACAGTGTCTACTATATGAGCCAGTGTTCAAGTTTATGAAAACCATTGCTGTAAACATTGAACTAATGTATAGTATTTACCTAGTTTCTTTTTCCAACTTCTGACAAGCTATTCCAGCCAATGCCACATCGAGATCTCGCGGAAAGGTAATAAATATCAAATCTCGACGCCCTCCGAAGCGAGATCGCAATATCGAATTTTAGGGGAAGGAAAATAAATTGTGTTTTAAGATTATTGAACTCCATAGAGTATTGGATTTTTTGTAGAAAACCGAGAGGATCTATAACACTAACGATTTCGAAGAGCATGTCTTCGGGCATTTTTGTTATACTGATAATTAAATATCGTAGTCTGTACCGATTGATATTATGATTAGATAGCTATTTTATAGTAGGTATTATGACATATTTGTGTTTTTCAAAGTCGTAGGAGAAGTTTTGGTAACAGACCGTCAATAAAGTATTTACTGGGCATTTTAAAGGTAGAATACACACTACGGACAATAAGATTTTGAATGCAGTTACATGTGCAGAATATCTGATGTTGGTCTACAGTTCTATACTGTCATGAATAGTCATTACGTCATTACCAAATCACAACGCATAGACAGAATGGCGGTTACAGCGTTGCTAAATCCAGTGCATGTCCACTAGTGTAAAACTAACCACCAGTGTAAAAAATCAGCACTGCCATTAAACTTGGCAATGCTGCCAGCCTTTTGGTGACTTTTCTCATTAACAGGGAAACTGACTTTTTTTGTTAATTCTTTATTATAATTTTGTTTCTTTTCTGTTATTTGCCTTGTTTTGCATATTTTAGCTAAATTCTAAAAATATTGGATACTGATTGTAAACAATGCAATATGAAGAAGGTCTGGTACGGAGACCTTTCAGTTTAGATTCTGGGATGCCAATTCAGCTGCAATGTCACATCACATCTACAATACCAGAGTATTTCAGATGTGTGTGATCACTTACCATCAGGAATGCCATTTGATTCGGTCCTATTTTCCTGAAGTCTGGGTTTCTGCCCGGTCAATAGCAATAAGTTCCCCCCTATTATGAGAGACTATTATAGGACGTGTACCCTGTACACCAGGTACACCTAATCTGTCTGGTACCATAGGCATGCGTTGATGTTATGTGTTGTTCATAGTTTGTTATTTAGTATCCGAAATTAGGACATTGCAGGCATAGTAAGTATGCTAATTAATTATAGGCACGCGAGTCCTATCATAGCGCACACTTTCTTGAACGCAAGTAAATCTACCTAATTACGAGTAGATTAGTTGAAATAATTTTATACCAACTATTTCTCATATCGGTATCTCTCGTTTAGATAAGACAAAACAATAATGATTACACGGATTAAGATAGCTGGTGTATTGTCTTATCAGATGTATGGACTGGCTGACCGTATTTGCATGCATACGTAACTTCATATTAATTTGTCTAATCATTATAAGTATGAAGAGTTTATTACAAGCATAGTTAAGGGCACTTGTAGGTACGATCGATAATTAATTGTGTCCCATTAGCCGATAGGTTAGTGCTTGATAGGTTAACACTTTATAAACATATCTAGGTACTTGTTTTCTTCATTCACTGCTCCTGAGTCAACTATCTAGTTCAATATTGTGTAGTCTTGATTGATTTTTGAGCGATCATTTGAAATCCATTGTTTAAACTGTAGGTAACTTATCCATCCCTCATCATCACTCCTAGAGAAAGGATATTATTCGAATGCATATTTACTAAACTTTAGGCGTTGGCTTTTTTTCTATATTAATAAAAAATAAATTCTTAATAAAAGATTACAATCTAGCCTAAACAGAGTATTACGTAATTTAACTCGTAACTTATTATTTTATTGTATAATGTTATGGCTAAGAGTAGTGTAAATTTGCACTTTTACACAGTTCGGTAGCACTTTCATAGGCGCAGGGCACATAGAAATGGCGTTGGGTGCGGACATGGTACGGGCGGCTTCCTATTCCATTCAAATTTCATACTAAATGTATAGAAATAAATTTCAATTTAGGACACACGGTATGTCGTTGATCGGACGTGGTTATGCGCGCCATTTCGGCGCCCGCGTCTGATCAAATTGCGATTTATTGTCATGCATTTTGTATGAAATTTGAATGGAATGCCGTCCGTGCCATGTCCGCGCCCGACGCCATTTCTATGTGGCCTGCGCCTTAGAGGCTGACACGTTAAAAAAAATTAGTTCACGAGTTACATGTATTGCACAGTATTGTTGTTATTATTTGTTCACTATTTATACAGTACACTACACTAACTTAAATGGTTTCGTTCTCTTTACCCTACACACCATGTCCGTGTTATCTAGCAGCTGGATTGCCTCTACATTCACATGTCGATGAAGTCTATGTTCATGGGCTTCAGAAAATTTTCGGATAACGGTAGTGACGTATTTCTCTATAAGGTCGCGGTGAAGTTTGATATTATAAAATGCTCTTTATCTTTAGTATTATTCTTCTTCTTCGTCATATATCTATCTATTGTTCAGCAAATTTTGTATTAAAAAAGCCGCGATACCAGGACTAACTGATTTATTTTTGTGACTCTAAATCAGATAAATCTTCTTGTACCTTGTCCCATATTACTTTTAGGCCTGGGATGCAACATGTTTTCTTCTTTCTTACACAATCCATCCATCCTGCTCATCTATTATTATATTCGTCACTCTTTTTATCATAATCATCATCATTTGAGCCGAAAGACGTTCACTGCTGAATATAAGCTTCTGCCAAGCGTCGCCACATTAACCAATCCTTAACCAGCCATCCAATCATCCATGTCAACCAGTTGATCGGTCCATCTAGTGAACCTTCCAAAGCAGTGTATTTCGATTCTCGGTCGCCCCTCCAGATCTTTTGGGCCCCATCGACCATCCGTTCTGCGAGCAACATGCCCTGCCCACTGCCAATTCAGTTTCGCAACTCTTTGGACTATGTCGGTAACTTTGGTGCTCCTGCGGATACCCTCATTTCTGTAGCGATCAGCCCTCTCCATTGCCCTTTCAGTGACTATAACTCTATAGCCTTCTGATGAGGCCCACTCTGTCACTCTTTTAGTGACATGCATACGAAACCAAATGATCATTACACAGTATAATACAAAGATATTTATTTTAGTAAACTATATTAGATTTCTTTGTAGCCTCTATTTGAAACTCCTAGCTAGTGACATCCGCATTACTTATTTATCCAGCTTGAACTACAATCTAGTCGCCTGAGTGCTTTTTGAACTTCACGTCCTTGATTGTCTAATGGAATTAGTTCACTTTCTCTCATGTTTAGCTGAAATATCTCCTGTATAATGAATTTATTTTAAACGGGGCGCCATTGTCGCATTGTCACGTAACACGGATGATCGTATTTGGATTCCTTACTTGATGTACTCGAATTTGTGTGTGTGTCTAAAATGACTTTAACAATATCATTGCAGTAATTTCTGACCTTGTCCCGAGTTGTGTGAGGTCGACGCAAAATGTTTTCTTATTTCTTTATCTCCTGTCAACATCATCACGCTATCATACACGCTCATTTCTTTTAAAGAACTCTTCACACAATCCATTCACGTTTTTTTAGCACATTCACATTATATTCATCACTTCTTTTCCTGCATCACATCCCTTCTCATTACATACTTATTTAAAGACAAACGATCTTAACACAGTATAATGCAAAGATATTTATTTGTAGTAGACAACATTAGATTCCTTTGTAGTCTGTATTTAAAATTCCAAGCTAGTTACATCCGCATTACTTATTCATCCAGCTTGAACTACAATCTAGTTGCCTGAGTTCTATGTAAACTTCACGTCCTTGATTGTCTAATGGCAATTAGTTTCTCTCAAGTTTAGCTGAAATAACTACTGTAGAATTATTTAATATACCTTAAGGGGCTGTAGTCGAATAGTTGACAATCGATATCTGAGGTTCTAAGCCACTATTAATATAATTTGTACAATTCGTAGGTTCATATTCCTTGTTCAGTATTATCTTGAAATATTAAGATGTCATTTAGTTACTAATACAACGCGACTTTCCATAGCCTACTTCAAATCATAATATATTTTTGCGCTATCCTGTAATATAATAGTTTCAAGGCACTTACTGGGTTTTGATATATACCAGCCCTCTGGGGGTCAGGAGGTCACGTGGTGCCGTTTTTGAGATATTATTAGTTCTATTTTTAAAAAGGTTTAAATACTTTTTGGTTATGGACTTACTAAGTAAACTAAACGACATGAGTCGTTTATAATACAACAAAATGTAGATGCTAGTGGCAGCGGTAGTGCCAAAGAATAAAAATAATACTGAGTTTGACAATATCCCTTGTGATTTCGTTAGTTCCAATTAAAGCCACCAGGCTACATGATCTGGCTGCATTATACCTGATATATTTTTTGACAGATTGAATTGACGAGAAATAAACCGAATATTTTATTGCATTTTGCGAAAAAAAGCGACATACGTCCTCCTAGCAACGCCATAAAGCTGGCACTGTCAAATTGCACTGGATGGAAAGAGAAGCACGATGGAATTTGTATGGATTTTTTTATAAATTCCTTAAAAATAATGAATGAAACTTCAAAATATACGACAGTGAAGTTTTGCGCCCTGTTATGATACGTTATTGTTGTTAATTGTAAATTTTTTTTGAAGATCACGGTAAGAGGTTACTTTGCCATTCAATTGTATCAAGGTTTTTGTGCGTAAACGTGTTTCGGCCACAACAAAGTTTCGGAAATATAATTAAGATTAACATATCTTTTCTCCGCTGCCACATTTTCAATAGATTTGGCAAAAAAATGATATATTTGCCTATTTTGGGCATTCAGCCCCTTAAGAGGGAGCGACAGATGAGCAAAAAGTGAGCAAAATTCGATGTTTTTACTATTGATATGTGTTTGGCCACTCCTGGATCGCACCTGATGGTAAATGTTGACTTGGTAAACTATGAAGCACGCTTGCTTAGAAGTAACCTATTCATTCTTGTCTTAAATACTCCAGGTTTTAGTTATTCGCTGTCGCATTGTCGCGTCGCGCCTGTTTGCAAAAGTTTAATTTGTATTTGGATTACCGATGCAACCATAATTAATTTAATAATACCATTGACGTACTTCTAACTGGTATTGCTTTTGAATATATATCCTGCCCAGTTTACAATATCATGTAGAGGAAATCAACGTATTTACGTAGTTTACTATGTCATGTAGAGGAAATCAAATACTAATAACATAAATTCAGTAATTGTTTTTCGGTTGAGGCCGTTTAACCGTTCTAAAATTTCTATTAATTAATAACAAAGTTTGAATTTAGTATCTCATAGTATTTTTGTTTTGTTCACAGTTAGTCCCCAACCAAGATGGCGCAGGACAACAGCAACACCACTCTGGAGATGGGGACCAGTGACCAGGTGAGGATTTACCATTAAGTATTAATCTTAAACAATATGAATATACCCCTAGTGTCTACAAAGAAAAAAACCCACGATTAATATTCATAAATATCAAGCTTTAACGTTATCCTAGTCGATCATTCTTCCTTACAAACGTAGTCTGGCGATTACTCCACTGTTTGACGGTGTACGTTCAAAATGAAAAATGATATCAATTCGTCTCATCATTATCTAGCCCTGTACGGAAAAAATATATTTGAAAGTTATGAGCGTCGAAAGTTCCAAATTTCAACACTGATTTTACCGCATCGTTGGCCGCAAATAAATACTATAAGAAGAAGGAAAATTGAAAAACAATCACCATACAAGGATAGATAAGTAATTCAATAATGCAAATAATTTTATTTTGAATAGATACATTTAGTCCTTTTTTCATGATATCCATACTCCCAAAGGTCTTTGTAAAATTTCGCGCGCTCGTTCTCGTCCTAAATCATCATCCATGACGCTACAAATTTGCAAAAGTGTGTATTCTTACGCGAACTAGCTTCTTACTAATCATCACAGCATCTATCTCTTTCGCACGTATTGTCGGATGAAATAGCATGCATTTTAGTACAGATGTCGTTTTATGATGATTTTTCCTTGTTTTTGAGCGTTTAATGACGAAGTAAGGCTGTTTCTTGGTAACGGTATCTATTTCAATTGTTTACCATTAAAAATATTATACAGAATAAATGACTGAACTTATTTTATTTGTTGTTTTAAATAATAGCCAGAAGAATATGCCCTTAGATAATTCAAAAGTTTTTTATTTTTTCTGGGTGGATACCTTATGTGTATTAATTGCTATTTACAAAAATACTAACAGTTTAGAGTTATGCAATAGGTATGAAGTACGCATTTTCTATTATTTCGTGATACAGCAATAATATAAAATATAAATTTAAATAATTTGCTGATTCTTTATAAGTACTATCTAAACTTTATATTAGCGAAAATGCTAACAGATAGGTACTGTGGAATGATGCAAAACTGAAAATGGCTCGTAAATCTGTCAATAAAAGATTTCAGTTTTCAAATCATTTCCTATATGCATAAAGGGAGTAGTTATATCTTACAACAAAAGTTCTAACAACTAAGTATTATGCTGCACAGGTAATTGTATTTTTACTTTGCGATATGCAAAATATTGAATTTAAGTTTATAATTTTGCGCCTACATATTCGTAATAAAAAACTCTGCCAACATACAAAAGTTTAAACATTTACGTGCTATGCCTTTAGTTTGGGTATTGAATGAGGCGCGAAACCATTTCATTTATGTCACATCTCACAAATCACTACTCTGTTCCTATAATATTTAAACCTCGTTGATAAAATCTAATTTTATGTCAACATGTTTTTTTTTTATGTTGTGTTCGAATACGATTTCTACTTTCTTCGTTCCTATAACAAGAATATGAAAGAAATATTCACAGAACACGTCACCAGTCAGTATGCATTTAAGCGGAAGTTGCGGCATTTTTTTCTAAACGAATAGCAGAGTCGTCTCATTTTGCCCGAATACGAAAGAATACCCGCTCAGGTGGATAGGGCGCGGTGGGACAATCTTGTGGCCACCCCGTTCGCCTGATTTAAATCCCCTAGATTTTTTTTACTGGGGAGCGGTAAAAGAGAAAGTGTACTCAAAAACAATAGAGAATTTAGCCGAGCTGCGGGAAAGAATAACGGAAGCCGTTGTCTTTGTAAATAGGGGAAGATTTGCCCGGAAAATAACCAGATCTTTTTTAAGAAGATGTCGTGCTTGCATTGCCGTCGAAGGAAGGCAGTTTGAACATTTCTTAAAATGACTCTCTCCGTCTCTATCGAATTAGAAACGGAGTTTAGCAAAGCTTTAGGTAAGCTAAAGTCATTTTAAGGAAGTATGGACATTTTGGGTAAAAACCGATACTATTTACAAAAAAAAATTTGACCAATTATTGAAAACGTAATCTAGCAAGTGTTACACCATTTTTGAATCCTTATTAAATGCGCCAATTTTTCATGTTACTTGCCAAACTAGCGTAGTACATTTTTTTTTCAGTACAGTCAGTTAAAGTTGGGCGAAATAGTAAATTTGAATAATTTGGTTTTGAAAAAGTTTAATTTTCTTCCAAGTAGGAGGAGTTGGCTTTGAATTTTAGGCAAAAATCTACACAAGCATTATTCAAGATTACATAATAATAAAAAATTAGATAAATTATGGGATTTGTAGCAATTGGAGTTAAAGAACCATTACAGGGATTGATTTTTTTAGTAAATTTTTAAAGTGACCATAAATTTTTAAAAACATGAGATAGATATTTTTTCGTATTTTTCTGAGAACTGTTATAACTTGGTCTATCACCCATTTACGGCTTGACGTCGATTTCTGGGACACCCTTATATAACTACTCCCTTTATGCATATATAGGAAATGATTAGAAAACTTAAATCTTGTATTGAAAAAGTTACGAGCCATTTTCAGTTTTCCACTGATCCACAGTACCCATCTGTCAGCATATTCATTAATATAAAGTTTGGATAGTACTAGTAAAGAAACAGTATATTATTTAATTTTAAATATTTTATTATTGTTATTACACGACATAATATTTATTTATTTGACACCAATAAGTACAACATCTTACAGTTTTCCCAAGATGATGTTATACCACATAATAAATAATGTTATACACTATATACGAGTAGATACATAAATATTAACAATAAAAATAAAATAACAAAAATCAAGAAACCATTCATATATGTATGCCTCCTTCAATGCACCTTTGTGCTCCTGACACAAATTGAATAGGCAATGCCTACTTCATACCTATTACATAACTCTAAACTGTTAGCATTTTTGTACATAGCAATGAATTCACAAACGCTTTCCACCCAGCGAAAACAAAAAACTTTAGAATTATCAAAGGTTATGTGAAAAATAAATTATATCCCTACTGGACTATAACAGAATAAAGGCTTAGGGATTTCCGTAGAAAATTCTTTGTCAACCTATATTGTGCAGGTTTTATAAAAAGTCGTTAGCAATTAGTACATCATTAATAACATAATAATCTTTAACGCACTATAATGTCTTTGTAACTACAATATAAAGACAATACACACTAAAGATAAAGAGAAATCCCCTGTATCTCGAAAGTATAACAAACTAATAAATTTTACTACTTTTGAGGATGACTGTGAAAGATCCGTTATAGCGAGATAAACAATAATGTGCATTTATAAACAGCTGGACAACTACCGGATGTCCACGGTATAAGATCTAGATAGTAAGGACTTAGTAAACTAGATTGTTATTTTGAGACATAAGTGGCACAAGTAGGAATCGTTGACATTGAAAATGTAAGACCAAACTTTAGGGATTCAAACGGGAACTTCTTTGAATAAAAGTATTGTGTGAAAGACTTCACGCTTTGATAAACCCTTGACCGCGGCAGATCGTTCTAATTATACAAGAATTGTAAATGATATTACAAATGCGGACGTAAGAGATCATATAGGTAATAAAACAATACTAGAAAGAAAGATAAATGATAAAACGTACCATTAAAAACATTGTTTTGTATTAAGAAGAAGAAGCGAGAGAGAAGTAGGAATAAGATTGAGAATGAATTCCTAAAGGAAACATTTATCTACGTCCATTTTATAGGTACAGGTTGTTGACAGTTCCACCATAACTGTAATGAATAACCAATAGAATACACATGAAATAAAATTAATCGCACCATTTACCTACTACAAAGAGGAATACCTATACGTAATTGATGCTAAATATTGAACGAGCAGCAGATAACCTTCGATAACCCCCGGTGGAGTAACTTACAAGTAAAAAAAGCTAATCAAGGTCCTCATTCGCGGTTGAGTCCATTCCACTTTTGTTCAGTGAGCGGAATGGCCGTAGTTTTGTGAATAAATTTTAATTTCAATATTTGTTTTGGCAATATACATATAGGAGTATGGGTTTTAGTGTCCTCAAGTGTATTTTGTAAATGTTCAGTGATTCTGGATTGCAGTGATTGGCTAAGAGTTATGTATGTTTTTTGTTTAAATACTTTTTTATTTATAGTTTTGTAATTTTTATAATTATTTTAATGAGTATCTAAGTTTTTATTTGTTTTAACTTTGACAATATCCGAGGTTCAATTAATAATATAGTTACGAAAAGATAACGAACCTACGTCCTCTCTTTACCCGTTACCACGGATTTAAGGAAATCCCCGTTGGAAACTGTGAATCTCGACGTATGCATTTAGATATTTTAATATATTAATTACCACATTTCATATAAATAAGTGTTTGCTCAGTCTGTTACAACGTCAACACATAAATCATTTGAATGTACGATCAAAAAATCTGTTTCACAAAAGGTAATAAACTTCATATAATAGAATTTAAGGAAAATACTACTTATTTTAAATCTTTGTTGTCAAGCCTAATGTTTGTTGTATTCGTTATTTCATTTGTGTAAGGTGATCAGTTTTTCAAGATTCACTGGATCAAAAAAAAACAATCATCGTCAATGATTTACAAAAAGTGCCATGCGAGTGAAATATTTTTTAATGAATTGTTTTTTCTACCTACAAATTATTATCTACTGTTTAAGTTTATTTTAATATTATTTTTTATTTCGGTACTCAAGAATTGAAAGAAATCTTTATTTAAACAAAAATAAATTATATAAACTTATACTAAACCTAACTACTTACACTATATACAAAAGACAGGTACACTTAGGCGTCGAAGTACTCCTCCACAACGCTGTCATCCGAGAACGTGCCCAGAAGACTGGCAGCATTACCACGTTGAATGGTAATGCTAATTCTATGCGCAAAGAAAGAGCCAGCCCGCTGGTCACGCACAGTGTCGATCAGTCGGCGAGAGATCTCCTTAAAAAGAAGACGTGCACTCGGGCCCCATGACCCAAGCGTTTCGATTAATTTCGTTTAAGTTTTAGTTATAACTTCAAAAATATTTGACGGTAATCATTTCTACGCGTGACATTATGGTATCAAAGTCGATCCAATACATTTTACACTGTTTGACAGTCGTTCTCGTTGAATGTCACTTTGTTAAGATCCTGATGCTCTAGACAAGTGAAATTGTATCAACGAAAGTGTCACGATAGCGATTGGTCAACTATCAAAAAAGTGTGGGATTGGCAAGTGCTGTCGAAATGTCACGAGTTATTATTATTTATTTAAAACTTAATGCACAAATGTACAGTTGCGGACTTTATGCCTTAATAGGCATTCTCTATCAACTACCAAGGA
This sequence comes from Orthosia cruda, assembly GCA_964057195.1. Classification (NCBI taxonomy): domain Eukaryota; kingdom Metazoa; phylum Arthropoda; class Insecta; order Lepidoptera; family Noctuidae; genus Orthosia; species Orthosia cruda. Next base: position 25,055,432 of record OZ059838.1, read on the forward strand.
TGATGAAGAGATAACATGGCAGGTGCATGGTTTAAAAACCGAAAGCAAAAAATAATAATAAGTTGATTTTAATACACATAAGTACATATATATTTTATATAATACATACCTATATAGATATATTAATAAAGTTATGAAAATAAGTTCTCGAGATGACCCTACCCCCGCTGCAAATAATACCGAAATTTCCGCTTGAATTTTGGCATTTCGATAATCGCCATCGCTGATAAAATGTCACTTTATCATTCTGAGTCCGTAGGTGACGCTTGTTTACCTTCAAATCGCTCCGTTACTGTAGGCTTGTAAATTATGTATCTCAGGCTTCCTAGTTACATTTACTTGTATAATCGTTGTACGTACGTTGTAGCAATTATATTGTTTTAACATGTTCAATGTTAAAATAAAAGCATTGCTCCACTACACATTTCACGGATTACGTTTCACCGTTTTGCATGGGTTTGCCAAACGCTGACGTAATAATGAGCTGGATATGTATGTAAATCTTAGGATTTACCGGTAAATCCCAGGTTTTACCGAAGTTCGGGTTTTACAGTAACATATCCAGCTCATTATTACGTCAGCGTTTGTTAAATCCATGCAAAACGGTGAAACGTAATCCGTAAAACCGTCCGTAAGCCGTGAAATCGGTAGTGGAGCAATTCGTTTGTTTTAATATTGAACATGTTAAAACAAAAGAATTGCACCACTGACCACTACCGTACAACGATTATACAAGTTATTGTAATTAGGAAGCCTGAGATACATAATACATATATTATATCCTCGGTTTCACCGTATTTCGGACTGTACAGTAACAGATAGACACTTTACTGAAAAATTGCTAGTCAAAAAAATCTGTGCTAGTATGGTAAAAAATGCTCTGGTAAAATTTGACGGTAAGATCGCTATTGTACCCATCCTACTCCTCCTTGCGTAGGTTAAACAATACTGGATGTCGTGACCAAAACCTTCTCTTTAATGATACTTCTCCCCTTGCTCCTATTTTTAGCAACATGCAAGGCATTGTACCCATATTGTGGCGATAAAATGAGCAATATAACAAAGAGCTGTGCAATACCTATCAATATCATCATCCTCCAAGTTAAATTAAATTATTTATTTCATAATCAACAGGTTTTACATAAAAGTTGTAGAGGACCTCTTTTAGATATGGATATACCTGTCCAAGTTAAAAAAGAAAGGTTAAACTTAAAAAAAACTTTGTTTTTTATCTTTTTTATCCCCATTTATTTGGAGTCGGCACACCATGACTTCATCCATACATCTCTTTTCTCAACTGTCACCTCCTTTCTAGCCATCACAAACAATATTCTATATTTTTATCTATGATCACTAACTCGACACACATTTGCAGGTCCTGGTCGCAACCAAACGCAAGAAGACACTAGGATACCTAATCGGAACAGTCGCCATGTTGGTAGCACTGGGAGTCGTGGTCACTCTGATCGTCGTTCTATCAGGTGGTGACAATGGGACAGCCCAGCCCATCGAATCCACTGAAAGACCCACAACTCCGGTCGTCCCGGTAGACCCGACTACGGCAGAACCAATTACGGCAGCCCCTACAACGACGACTGAACCACCGGTAACGGAACCACCACCTGCTCAGCTGGAATTGGAGGAGATCATCGATGGGATATATTCGCCACCTTCCTTTAATGCCACGTGGTCATCAGGTATGTTTAACTTATTTCTTTATTATTTAAATGATCATGTAAGTCTTACATGACATTACAATGTAAAGTATCCTCTACCTGTACTGTGTGATAACAACGCATTAATTGTGATGGGTCCTTACAACAATCTGTCTTAATTCTGGAAGACTGGAGCCAGTGGCTTAAAGATAATAGCAATACTGAAAAGCAAAATAGGTGAGAGGAGAACTATTGAAATGAAACGGACTTTCAAAGGAGAATTTACTAAATATTGAGCAACATATTTCTGGTAACTTTTCTCATATTTTTGGTGCCCATATGGAGCCAATATAAAAGGAAATACCTACATAAGTTGAGAAACGTTTCGCAGTAGTTATCGCCATAGAAGGGCACGATGCTCCAGGGCAGTGTCCTAACATAACATTGGCATACAACTGAGTTTCCTCGTGTATGGTTTAGCCGTCAAAAAAGCACAATGTCTTTTAGGGGTTAAGGAACTATGTGGAGCCTGTGAAATGGTAATCTGGTCTGGCGTTTTCGGGGCAATTTTCATGGTTGACTAGTGAAAATTCCTGAATTTATTGTAATACTTTCAATACTAACTTTTAAGAAAAACGCAAAAAAAAAACTCTCAAAAATCGGCAAGGTATATTCGTGGTCATTCCACTGCCAGAAATGCGATATAATTTTAATAAAATTTCTCTCAACAAAAATGTTTTTACAAAACATTTCCTTTTGAATAAACTGTTAAACAAAATCAAAGTAAAGGACCAAAAAACAAACACTCGAAAAATATAACAGTATGCAGTGTAGTCTAACACCATGAATGAATGCAATTTAATTATAAAAGAAAAATAAAACATCTTTTCTTGAAATTGTATGTGGCTCTTTAATCCGTTAGTTGCAAAACTGGTTGGATTTCAATGTTATAAAATTATACATGATTACCTGACTGGTAAACATAGCGTGCAGTCTTGTCTTACATAACCAACAGGTTGGCCTTATAGTGATAATGATGTAAATTTCCCAAATTCTCGATTACGTTACGATGTTAATATATTTAAGAATAAAATATCCATTGTTATGTAAATCCGAAGCTAACTAAAGATCTTAAAAGGTCAGTCCCTCAATTATGTATGATGGATGATGCATATCGTTGGGGAAATACTGAGTTTATGTGAAATGCGATGAGAACATAGAAATTCATGGAAGCCGTTGATAAGTTACGGGGATGTACTGGCAATGCTTGGTTCAAGATAAAATTCTGACTAACTTTTTGGGTAGAGTCATCACCTTATTTTTTTTTAATTCTATATTCCTACTGGGTCATCCCAGTGACGCTTACGATAAAAAGTGAAGTCTCATCCTATTGCATTCATATACATCCTTATTTATAGAAACTCATTAACCTAGTCGGTTTCAATACTGATTAGCAGATCCTAAAATTTGAATGAATAATCAAAATTTATAGGACACTGTCAAAATTTTATCAAAAAATGGTTCTGCGGTTCAAACATTAAACATTAAAAATGTATTGCAAAAAATCATTAATACAATCAAACTTACATAGTTACATTGTTGGTGCACATTACAATAACAAAGGTGGGTATATTTGGTTACCCGAATATGATTTGCGCTGTCTCACGGTAGGACAGTTCATCGCGCTATTGCTATTAATTTGATAATGATATTTTTAAATTCTATGCCAGTTTTATTTATATTCTTAATGATTATAAACCGTGAAAATGTTGCGTCATATCATAGGATATCCATTAAAAATAAAAATGTAGCACCTACATTTATAAGATAACAAATAAACCAAGGCTTTCGGAAGCGTGAATATTTATAAATTATATTCAAATTCCGTTTTGTATAATATGCTAATGAACTTTTGCCCAAATTAAGAAACCAGCAAAGCAACAAAATAGATTTATAAATATTGTAAATACGTAGATATTAAGGCACAAAATTTGCACCAGGTATGACGCATATAATGAAAAAGTGATAAACTTATACAAATAAGAAAACTGACATAAATGCCTATACTTTTAGAGGTAAAGTACTTGTAACATGAAAGTAAAGAAATGTTTGAAAATGCCCGTGGGACAGAACTGATAAACTATTTATGCCTAAGAAGTAAGAAAAAGGTCGGTCAAGTACGTATAAGTAAAAATATACGGTGTGGAGTTAGACAAAGTTTCCTTTGTTATAAGTTTTGCGATTTGGACGCCAGAGTTCGTAGCAAGATACATTATAGGTTTTACCTAAGTTTGATACGATGTGATTGATTTTCTTCCCCGCTATGTGGTTTAAAATGTTTATTTTCTCTCATAGCACTTCATTTGTTTAAGTGTTGACCACATTTTAAAATTGGAATGTGTACAACGGGCTCTCGATTCTGGGGTTGTGTACCTAATCCTCACTAATTACTTACCAGAGCAGAATAGTAAATTAGTGCTCACATTTCTATTAGGTTTGTTGTTATTTTGCTTGCCATTACCTATTCCAAACATAAATTTGTGTATCTTGCAAGAGAACTTGTAACAATTCCATGTATCTTTTGCCTTTAAAATTAACAACTAGAATTTTAGACAAAATTTACAGACTAGACGTCTAGCTTTTGTAAATTGCAGTTCCATGTAAGCGAAATTTTAACTAAATATCGATAAGCATCTTCATCGAGGTTAGGTAAACTTCACAAAATTGTGTTTGGCTTAGTAGCACGATATCGTTCGCTAATCGTTTTTAGCGAATAGTAAAGAGTTTTACGAAAGCTATCGAAAGATATAATTGCCACAAAACGACATACACACATTACATTACAAGAACAGTGGTAGTAGATTTTGCAAACTAAACCCTTAACTATAGTGTTAGTAAAAAAGTTCTTAAATTATTTAAGAAAAGTAAAAAAACTTTTTAACAAAAAAAAAACAAAGCGACAAACGTTTCTGTGTACTACATTATCTCAATCGTGCATTCAAAATAAATTCTGTGACCTGTCAAGACACACAGCATGCATTGTTTACTTGGTAGAGTTTTTGTTTTGTTTCAAAATCATTCATACTTAAGCTTAGGTACCACAATAGTCTAAAAAGTTCTGTAAGCAATTCAAAACAGCACTGGCAACATGCACATGTATTTTTTATTTTTGGTGCCTACTCATTCGTATATAGATACAGTGGAGTGCATTCAAAACCATGCATGAATAGCTCAGAACTGGTTCTGTCATTGACCAAGATACATGCATAACAAATGAATGCACAAACATACATATGTACATAATTTAAAAACCTGTTGGAATGAGAACACGGAAGAGCATATTTATAAGGAAGTGTGGCTTTTGGGTGTTCCGGTCGGTTTGAATGAGAAGACCCGTGAATGGAATGGCTTATTTTATTTTCTTTGAGTTTAGAGAGGTAGCATATTTATGTCAGCGTTAGTTTTGAACATACCAGCTAGTTTTAAAACTACTAACTAGATACCGTTGATATTCTTGATCAAAACATAAACTAGCACTCTAGGAAAAAAAAATGGTTAATAGTGGGTTACACTTTCAAATTAAAATTAATTCGTTAATTTTAGCAGTTTCGAAAACGTGTTACGTAATTCTAGTAATTACTTTGTAAATAAAGATTCCCAGACCATGTACTCAACTAAAACTTTTTTTTTCTCTTTTTAGTTTTGGTACCTCATATCATGAAAATCATTTAGAGCGACACGACTAGGGTACATTTTTTTATTACAGAGTGCCAGTGCCTACCTTCCGGCTTCATCGTCAGATCAGTTCGATGGTACCATTTTCATCAGTACCATGTATTTATATGTATTTGCTTCCTTATAGTCGCTTAATTATTCGAGCTATCTTATACCCATGACAAACTTATCATTAAGCAGTTCCACTGGCCATCTTTGGTCTTCTTCACCAATTCCACTTCACCAAATGTTGCTTTCTGAGTGCAAATGCTTGCGGTGTTGATGAAAATATAAATTTGTTTGTATAGTATTTGTGGAGTTCCATCGATTTCCGTCGGATCCCATCTTCAGATTCTGATTTGGTGACAATGAGACGTCCTCGGGAGTATACCTTTTCAAAGACAAAAAGAGTTTTTTAAATCGATCTATTATTGACGGAAATATCGGCGAACATACGTAAAAATCATCCTTTTTGAGAAGTCGGTTAACAAATTTAAAACTAAATCTTGGCTAAAAATACTACGATCAGTACCTACATAAATGTAAATAGACACCGGTATTTCTTAAGAATACTAGAAAAAACTACGGATAACATTTATCGTCCGTTAATACCGATTTCCGACATAATCCGGTTCATTGGCCTACATAGAATCGATACCACATACCTTGTCTTGCGCCAATTTTATTGCAAATCGGAAAACATGCAAGTGCAGACAGAAGGAAAAGTGAATCAACATTACGGGTTCTAAAATTAAATTGGCTTTCGTTCATGACGAAAGTTAAACTGTTTATAAATTGGTATTTTTTTAATATATTTCTAACAATAAAGTATTTCAAAAGCCCGTAGGTATTTCAGATGTCTGCTAGGTACTAAGGATTTGTAAAAGTATATAAGAAGAGAAATAATTATATCGTAATGTAATTATTGTGATCAAAGGAATTTCAATGCACAGATTTACGCTGAATTACTATACTGTGATTTACAATTTGTTGACCAAATTGCTGTGATGCTTTATTTAAACTTATGCATGACAATGAACGTCCTCCCACCGCCAGAATCATTAAAACCATTGCCGAAGTCAATATCGTGGTTCTAAAACATACTTACAACACATAAAAAAACTCCTTAATGTTTTCCAGTGAATAATAAGGTCATTTTATCCGACAAAAAACTACATCATAAAAAAACTGACAACGTAACATGAGTATCATAACTCACTTCTGCTGTCAACTGTACCCAGGAAAACAGTGTAGGTAATCGCGTACGATATTTTAATATCTGCATTACGTTTAATGACCATTTCATAATTAAGCTTTTATTTTAATTAGGCATCGTTAATAGCGAAAGTAAAACTGTTGTAAACATATTTCTATTTTATCAGTTTCCCTGTCTAATGAATCATATATGATTCATTCTATTGTTTTACTAATTGGACAGTGGACCTGTTATAAATAGCATTGTGATAAATTATTTCAAAACTACTCTACTAAAAGTAAAACATTAACGTCTTACCGTGGTCTTATGAATGGCAACTAATGATGGTGATACTACTTTGACCTTACTTACGAACCCACTCCATAATGTTTTTGCAATGAAAAGCGAGGTCATTTTAACCGACAAAAACGTTTTTTTTATTACTTACCCCCATCCATAGCCTTCCAACGCCCTTTAAAAAAAAACTTTCTCCTGCATTTTCAAACAGACAAAAAACTACGTCATAAAAAAACTAAAATATCATAACTCACTACTGCTGTCAACTGTACCTAGGAACAGGAACAGTGTAATCGTGTACAATCTTTTAGTATCTACATTAATTGCGTTTAATTACAGGAAGCGAGGTGTTGTTCCGGAACAGCAATGGCGACCTGGTGCTCTATGATGTTGACACTGATAGCACCATGCCGATCATTCAGAACTCCTCGCAGGTTGGTTGGATATTTATTTTGTTGTTCATCTATCTGATCCCACAGACGTTGTCCTGCCTAGAGTAGAGAGAGTAGTTTAAAAAAAATCTCGTGAATCCCGTGGAACAAACTACTCAGTTTTTTTCTAATTATCCGAGTATCTTTTACAGTTTGAGAACCTTACTCAGAATATTAGGAACAAAAAAAAAAAATTGACCAAATCAGTCCAGTCGTTCAAGTGATTGGTTTACTTACAAACAGGATATCGTTTTTATTTATTTAGATCTTTAGTGGCACAAATAGGGAGCATAATAGAAATAAGTGGAAGACTGGAAAAGTTATGCTCTGCAGTGGGTCACTTCAGTATTATTTTTTGTTCGTTTCTTTGAGATGGCTCTTTATGAGTATTAGACTAAAGGAGTGGAAGGAGAGGCAATAGGGAAATATGCATGAAAAAAATATATTTGTTATTTAACCAGTTTATCGATAAAATAATAAAATAGAATACTAACGCTGAAAATAAAATAAAAATTGATCTAAAAACGAAAGAGATATATAACAATTCAAAGCCCTGCCCTCTCTACCAAACTTCTCTTTCTAATTCTCAATTTTGACGCTTCATAACTTCGTCTCTGATCGAGATATAAAAAAAATATTTTATACTTGTTTAATATAGTAAATGAGTATTTCACATTGAAAATAAAATAAAAATACATGCAAGTTCCCTATTTCGACTCCTGTCTATAACTTTTGTAAGGTTCGCCTGAAATAAACTCAAGTATGTTAGATACAGTTTGATATATTTTATTGGCTCATGATAATAATAACGACGTCAGTATCTACTTAAAGGTAATCATTATTATCAGTTTCTATAACGACTTAGGTAGATAGATACTGGTAAAACTTTAATTAAGTTAGTATGCTTGCCTTGAAGTAAATTCGTACGGAAGGATGCTGCTGACAATCTCCTTGACATAATCCCTGAGACGCTTTTTCCGACACGGCGTGAACAAAGGAAGTGCTTTTATACTTTCAAGTTACATTTTCCTTACCAGAATCTAGAGGAAACTTTTATTTTGTGTCTTTTAATGCTATGTGAATGGTATGGAAGATAACTATTTTAATTACTTTGGAGTTTTGCACGGTCATAAATGTAACTGGATAACGCAAGTGAGGTAGGTACTTGTATAAAAACTAAGGCCATATTAGCTAAAAACCATTTGTAAAATGCATGCCGCACACTTAATAGATAGAGTCTACACATTTAGAAGCATTTGTTATAAGTGTACGAAGCTTTTATTTAGCCCAGACTTACGCATCTAACACTTATACAGCAGAAATGAAAATAAATATTTGATATTTTAATAATGAATTTGGTTCAATTTAAAAATAATATTAACACTTTTAATTCGTCTGTATGTAATTCTGCTAGGTCTCATTTTAAGTTTAATGAAATCAGTTGACTTGAGATTGAGTGTTATTGTATTATTAACTTTAAAACTTTCGCGTTTCATAATTGTTTGTGTTTTGTATTGTTAGTAAAATTTTACCTTTTGTCCGGGTTCACCTGTAGTTTTTTGATCCGTATTTAACTCAAGCAATGGTTAAATACGCTAACCAATGATTTCAAATTTCGGTAAAACGCGTTTATTTATCAATTTTTAGTCTAACGAATGATCAAATAATTCTCTTCAATAATTTTTTTGCCTCTACAATTGATGAATAAATGCGTTTTAGCGAAATTTGAAACTATTGGTTAGCATATTTAACCATTGGTTGAGTTAACTACGGGTAAAAAACTGGGCCTAAACTGACCTATTTCACACACAAAAGAAAAAAAAACCCATGAAAGAATTGTTTTTTATTGTCTCGGCAATTTTTTTTAGTAGGTTTTTTACAGCTCAGCACGGCATAATTAGGTATTGGGGTCTTTAAGTCAAGAGTGAATAGGTTGCTACTAGGCAAGCATGCTTCACCGTCGACCACATCATCGCTTACCATCAGGCGAGATTCTAGCCAAACGCAAGCTCTCTTTTACTACCTTTTTGACACGCAAAGTACAAATACATACACGTCATCTAGTTAGATTTTATGTCTGTGGAAGTTTGTAATTTTAACTTGTTACCTGATTAATTTTGTTTTAACGAGCCAAGACAACGACTGTTGTTTGATCAATTATGTTCGCAGAGTCGGCTATCTAGATTTTTTGTTCTTAGTCAAAAAACTACCAACTGGTCGTTTTTTGCTCTAAGTATAGTATTGTGATTGATAAGTTCAGGCATCGTGATCTATGGTGTAAGAAAAACAAGTTACACATTATTATTACACAGGTTTATAAATGATAAGGAAAAATAAAATAAGTAGAATTTGTTTTTTAATGTCACGTTGGTTGATTTTTTGCCTACAGCGGATTGTTATCTAAATTAGACCATAATTAAAGTTATGATTAAGAATATCATTTGCATCCGACTTCTTCGCATATCAACAACCTATTATAGGCATCTTATCGTTTGATAAATCAGTAAGCATTACCAACGCGATCCTTGGAAATTCCTAACTTTAAAATGACGTAGGTATTTTTAAAGTCAAGAAGAACTGACCATACCGTCATATTTACACACATAGGTAATATACACCGCAATACATTTGGGTTTTCAAATACACAATATGTAGAGTATACATTTGGGTTTTTTAAATAATTTGCACACTATATTGATCATTGTTTAGTTTATATCACAAACAAGTTGAATGTGTTAATTTCTGATTGCATAAATGGCATTATTTGCCTTTTGTTTTAGTTAAACGAGAAGGAAATTGTCCAACCGTTTCTGGTTATAAATGTTTCGTCAATACCGATTACGAATCACTTCTTTCCTAATATATATTCCTAGAAGCACACAATAAATTAGAAGAAGTGTTTCGGGCCACGAGTTCAAGACAGATGCGGAATGTCGATTGAGAACCATTTAGGATTCGGGCTTCTCTCTTTATTTCAGTTTAAAAAAATAAGTATTCCAATCAATGTATGTGGGTCAATCAATGTATGTACTGAAAAAAACGTAACAACTAACTACTTATAGGTAAATATAGATTCTTCCAAATCACTTTCATTCAATTGTTTCTTTCCTAGCATTTGTTTTGGTAAGTACTCATAGCGAGAGAGAGCTCCAAACGCAAGTGATTCGATTACTTACTAAAAGAGGAAAATATTCTATGAATTTCACATACACATCAATTTCCGAAGCAATCACATAAATCAGATTTCAAAAGCACTTATACGAACATGACATTCGAGGAAAAACTTCATGGCAATTTTTGTCTCAATAGATTTTTGAAAACCTTGTTACTATGGAAGGCAACTGTGTAAGTTTTCTAAATTACTTTTAGCTATATAGAGCTGTTAGTACTTGTAATATACTTTATACCTATACGAAGTATAGTAGTGTTAGTCTGGCCGTATCGTCCTCACCTATATGAATTAATGACATAAGTAAATGTTGAAACAATTTTTTTTAAATGAGTAAGTGTGGAATTTCTTGTCGGTTTATCTCCATTACAAGCTACTGTACCGAATAGTTGGTAGGATCAATTATTATTACTATTAAATTTTGAATTTTGACGTTCAAATGTGCCGCTTAGTGACCTAATTGAAATAAAGAATTTTGACTTTGACTGAAACAGAAATAAAGGCACAGGTTTCTAGCATGGCATTTGAATCACTGGTTTTATCAAATCTGCTAGACTATCTTAACCCAGATTGATTAGCTCTCCAATTTATTTATTGATCGAGGTAAAGATCGAGAAATAGGTTTCTACTAGTTAGTACTACTTAAGCAACCGAAAATTATTTCAAAGTAAACCGGGGAAAAATCTTATCAGCCGTTATGTCGTGATTGCTAAACAAACAATATCAAACAACAACAAGATCCAAACTCACAGTAAAATTAGTAGAATAGGTAGGGTGTACACGTGCTTGAAGTGTACTATATTCGACTAGAAATATTCCTACTCAATCGCTGGCTATCTATCTCAGTCTTTGAATCTTCGTTTCGTATAAAGTATGATTGTTTCTATGATTGTCTCTAACATTTTCTTTGTATTACAGATCCTGCAACAATCATCGAGGGTGATGCAGTTGTCTCCTGATGGTACTGAAGTCATCTTGGCATACAATGTCGCACCAGTAAGTAGTTTTGAACTTTAATTTTATTTTTCATTGCGTTTTGTTTTAAAGTTATAGATCAGTAATAATCTTTGATAATTAATTTGACTGCTCTCAAAACGGTGAAGGAAAACATCGTGAGGAAACCTTTTTCGTTTTTAACACCGACTTCCGTAAATAAAGTTATTTTTCGCTTTATAGTGTTTCGTTTTGGAAGTCGGTTTAATGTTTTTGTTACAAAGTTTTTAATTTTCTCTTTTTGGTTTTGGTACATTATATTACCATTAAAATACGCATTATTAAGGACAACTCAAAAACTACTCGTCAGATCTTAATCAAATTGGAAAGGGACCACATGAGAAGCACCAGCATTCAAATAAAAATCCGTTCATCTAGTAAAAATTTCTGTCTGAGGACATAAAAAACTCCAATCGAATTGAGAACCTCCTCCTTTTTGAAGTCGGTTAATAAACAAAGCCACAACTTAAAGGTCCCTTTTTACCATTTTGGTACAAAATCCTTTTAAAAGGCATTACCTGATGAAGTACGCAATTACTTGGCTATAGGCTATCATAATTCATGTTTATAACAAGAGCACACAAAATAAAAGTCGTTAAAATTGTAATTACATCCTGTGTTAAAAACATTATATATTTTAGGCATTTTTTACTGATTTAGCATTGAGAGAAAAATGTTAAAAATATTTTTTCCAAAGCCCCTCATAACACTGTACAACCTGTAACACATTGTGCAAACAATCATATAAAAAGGCAAACATGAAAAGCAATGTCGTCAGAAATACGTTATACTAAAATAATACTGATTTATAATAAAGCACGTTCAGTAAATAGACCGGTGACGCACATTTCATTTCTCGCGGGAGTTATTGGAACATTACACGGTTTATTACATTTTTTTAAATAAAATTGAACTTTTATTTTAAATAACTACACTACTATCTACTCTTACTTAACCATATAGTCACGTTACTCGTTTGAAAATTAGGGTGAAACATAAATTGTTGAGATTTTTTGTTTTATTGTCATTAGATATCAATCTCAACAACTCTCAACTCATCACGCCTTTACAGTTTCACTTTATAATTTGACTCCGTAATAAGCTCATATTAAATATTTTAATAAAATAACAATTTAGGTAAAATAACATTTTAAACGTAGGTAACGAGAAACATAGTGACGTTTCTTGACAAATTTATTTTAATTTTAAATAATATCTAACTTCAACAGAGTAAACTCTTGGGAGTCAGAACTCGCTAGAGTTAAAATTCAAGATAAATATGGAAGTTATGTATTTGTTTAGAGAAAATCAGCAAAGCCCACTAATGCATCTTCTTATAAATAATATCTTCTTACAAAAAACTCAAGCAGCTAACTTAAATTTAACTTGGGCTACTACTGAAAAATAGTACCCATAATTTCCCAAGTGCATTCAAGTCCCGTCGGGAACAAGTTTGAAACTATATAGATAACAAGTTTGTGCACTCTAGTAACACTTAAGGGCCTTCCACCGCATTAATGCCGTAAAACAGTGACTCTCTAAAGTATACTCCTTAGTAACGGCTTGGTTAAAAGGGATAAAAAAAATGGATTCATGTACATTATTTGTGAAACATGGATTTTTCGTGTAACTAATAGTTTTGCTTTAAAAAAAAAATAATAACATGATATCTTTTCGCTACTTTTGGATATTCCTCCAAAAGACTTAGATGTTTAAAAGTATTTTTTACAGAGAAAATTTGATGTCTAGAATTTCTTCAAAATTTAAATAGCATATGCAAATAAAAGAATATTTTGCAAAACAAACTGTTTAAAAGGAGATTCAATATTGATATTCTGGCACCGAGCGGGTGCAAGGCTATTACTGCGTAAAGATTGGGGAATATATACGCCTTAAGATTGCACTAGTCGATCATTCTTCCATACAAACGTAGTCTGGCGATTACTCCACTGTTAGACGAGGTACGTTGAAAAAAAAGAATACAATTTGTCTCATCTTTATCTGCCCTAACAGAAACAAAACAGTAAACAAATAAAATATTTGAAAGTTATGAACGTCGAAAGTTCCATATTTCAACACTAATTTAAACGAATCTTTGGGCCTAAATAAATACCATAAGAAGAAGGAAAATTGCAAAACGGCCTCCATACCTCCATAGATAAGTAATTCAACAATGCAAATAATTTACGCGAACTAGCTTCTTAATGCTCATCACAACATCTATCTCTTTCGCACGTGATGTCGGATACAATAGTTCGTGCCGTCGACTAGGGGAACCTTAAGTAAAGAACACAAACGCCGAAGTTTTAGCAGCGTTCTACGCTGCATTGACCTAGTTATGCTTCCAGTCCTGCAAATTGACCTAATTTGTCAATTCAATTTTTGTTATACTTTGATAACTTAGTTATATTGGAAGTGACAGTGAGCTTTTGTAATTTTTTCATCGGATCAAATTTTATCATATGCCGTTTTTCAGTCTGTCTTGTCCTTAGGGATGTTCTTTAATGCAGTGTAATAGGTCCTTACTTAAGTATTACGTTGCTTCATTTAAATATTATCAAGGAGTGGTTTCTGAATTGAGAATTTGGAGTTAAGAGTGTGCCCAATCGTATTTTTACTGACTTCAAAAAAGAAAAAAAAATACCAAAGACGCCTGGACCGATTTGAAAAAAATCTTCTTTTGTTTGAACTTTGAAAGGGTATACTTCACAGGTAGTTCGATAATCATCAGGTCAGGATCTGATGATGGGATCCTAGGGAAATCCTCAAATATTATTTATAGGCATACATATAGCGATTTTGGTATTTTCATTAGCAATGCAATCATTTGCACTCAGAAACTATCATTTGGTGAAGTGGAATCGATAAAGAAGACCACAGATGGCTACTGGAACTTCGAAATAAAGCAATGTATCCTAGTCGTGTTTGGGCTTATTGGAATCGTCATGAGAAGTATTTTGGCTATAAATGATTTTCATGATAATTGGAGGTACCTACCAAAACCAAAAGGAAATAAATAAAAAACGTTTTAACAAAAATTCAAACCGATTTCCAAAACAAAACACTACAAAGTGCATACTTTCTTTTCCGTAGTCGGTGTCGAATAACGTAAAACAATTGGTACAAAACACACCGACTTCGGAAAAGAAAGTTATTTTTCACTTTGTAGTGTTTTGTACTAAACTTTTTAAGTTTTATAATGCTATAGTTTAAGAGTTTTCAGGATAAAATAGTTTGACAAACGGGCATGATGAAGATGACATGTCTTGAACACTGATCGTAAATTTACTAAATTATTAATGCGCTAGCGGAGGATTGTATGGTACAGCGTACCGGTTTATGTCTCGTATCAATGCTGTTTTAAAGTTCAATATGTCAGAATTTTAGAACAATCTGACTGATTGAGTTATGCCCTGACTGAAACTGGGCTTTAGTAACACTCTTAAACTTTTTGCAAAAACAGTAAGCTTCCAATATTCCTACAAATCTTAAGCGACTGTATATGTAAATTGTCATGAGGCTTACAAACACATTTACTGTTGTTCGTGCCGCTGACACGACAATAATTCAGATTTTGTTGGGGCTAAACTTCACCATTTCCACGGCTTTATTGTAACTAGAGAAGTTGTAAGTTTTGGGGCACGGAGGGCAGGGTAGGAAGTGGAGCAAAATTTGCGACTCAGCTTCATCATCATCATATCAGCCGAAACACGTGTATTGCTGGACCGGTCCCGTGAGTCTCGTATCCATTGGATTCCCGCAACCTTCACCAGGTTATCGATCCACCATGGGTCTTCCAACTAAATGTCTTCGGATTCGCAGTCACTCTACTTCATAATAATATGCATTAGGAACCCTGCTGCCGTTCAGGTTTTGTCAAGGAAGCTCCACTTTGCGATGATTGAAATACAGTTACTTTAATTTTAACCTGTTCCAACGTTATTTGATCTTCTCCTACTGTACTCCTATAGCCAGTTAGATAATTTAGCCTGCCATGGTCGTTAAGGAAAAACTTGGCCACTTTTTTACAAAGATTTGTTTTTTTTTGTAGAATTTTTCTTAGCAACATTAAGAAAATAAATTCGGTACTTAAAGTTACAAACTGTTTAAAAAGTCGTTGGCCTGAAGTTTATAACCTTGTCAGTTGTAAGGTAAATGGTGCTTACTCTTAATCTTGACTACATATCTCATAAAGTCTACGTCAATATAAATACGACTATAAAAAGTAACTTTACGGTTGTTTTGACGTCTCAGTTTCGGCTGTCTGTTTATTTTCCAAGTGGCTAGGCTCGAATTTTAGATATTCTAATAAGACCTTTTTGGAATAAGAAATATGCGCTATTCATAAGTGTTTAGGTCTTCTGGTCCCAAGTCAGGAGCTCAAGGCTGGGGCCCATAGCAGCGTTGGGACTCCTGGACCCTGTCTGAACCTGTACCCGTGTTTGTCATGGAGCGACTGCCTAACTGACCTCCACAACCCAGTAACTGGGTAACACGATACCCCTTGGCAAGACTGGTGTCAGATCTCAAGCTTCTGACTACTCGTAACGCTGTCAAAGATCTTCAAATGACAGCCGGGACTAACGGCTTAGCGTGCTTTCCGAGGCATGGAGGAAACTCGGTATGTTGGAATGATCACCCATCCATGGACCGACTTCGTCAAGAGTTGCTTAACCTTGATGATTGACCAGTGCGGCTAATATTATTTATCCACGAGCGTCTCGTTTTTCAGTTAAGTGAAAAGTTATAAAAAAAAAGGACAATAAACCCGACTGCTTAAGAAGCGAACTAAAAAGATGTAAACAAAAAAAAAAACATGCTATGCAGTCGGAGTTTCGGTATAAATGCTTGTAATGTTCAACATCTAACTAAAAAAGCAAAGAGGATATATTTTTATCATGTTATTAAACTCTACTGATTTTAATCAAATTTTTGATTTTGATGCCCTAAAAATAATAAACTGCCCAACACTAGTACCTTCTGATCCGTAGGTATCAAAAGTGGAATAAAATTTTAAATAATAAATTACTCCACCTAAGGCACCTGCGAAAAATTTCGATAGGTGCTGTATGTGGAAAACCTCAGGTGCCATTAACTCAGGTGCCGTTAAAACGGGTGACCAATGTGAAATACGTCAATAATAACACAGGCCACTACAAAAACCATGCGCAACATGCCCTTTCAAAATAAAACAGCTTGAATTTATTGCTTTTCATAAAATCAAATTGCAGTTTGCCCGTTTTTTAAGTGCACGTTAATTACCAATGCCGCATTTCATTCAAACCAAGCATATTATTATTTAAAAATGTTTTTCTGACTTAAATTCAATTGCCTTAATTTATCACATGTTATTTTCCCACATTTAATGACGCAAATGTTTTTGAAATTTTAAGTACATCATTTCAACATCATAATTTCAGCCGAAAGATATTCACTGATGGACATAGGCCTCCCACAAGCGTCGCCACATTATCGGTCCTGTGCGTTTCGCATCCATAGTATTTTATAGTCGTACTAAAACACAGTTTCTGAATTGAGAATTGGACAATTTGTCAATACCAACTTCAATGCAAAAGTTTGTCACGTATTTATGCAAAAGTAGAGTTTGGCCAGTTTTCAATTTAGGTGTATATCATTATTTCTGTAAATAACTTGATACGCCATGCATTTAGTTATTTAACTTGAATAAATTAGATTTTCTGTGAGTTAAAACATCCTAAAACTCCTCCACTTTTTCCAGGTATACAGATACAGTTTCCTCGCCCGCTACGCAGCCGTAAACATCCTCACTGGAAACAGCGTGGATATCATTCCTTCAGGCATCAATGCTAGTGAAGCTTTCCTCCAGAACTTCGTGTGGGGACCTTCAGGAACTTCACTGGCCTTCGTCTACTTGAACAACATTTTCTACCAGCAAACTCTGAACAGTGCTCCACGTCAGATCACGACGACTGGAAGATTAAATGTCATCTACCATGGTATTCCAGATTGGGTGTATGAAGGTTCGTATTTGACTGGCTGCTTAAAAGCAAATTTCAGCAATAAAACTGAACGCTATCTGCATTTCAAACCGCGTTCACTAACTGCCAGTTTCATTATTTTTATTCCTTTAACAATAATGATACTGGCAGTTAGTGAACGCGGTCATCATTGTCCGTATATATAAGTTTCTCTGTGATCATCATTGTTATGGGATATTATTTCATTGGTGAAATTTTATGTCGTAAGCGGAAATTAAAATCCTTTATATATTTTCCATCCAATTATGTCTCAGTGTTTTTTTAAAAACCAATCGAATAATTAGTGTGCTCACTTGCTCAGATAAGTAAAATGTATTTCGAAAACTTGATTCAATTAATTCATCATCAGTTAGTAGATGGTTGTTTCCCTTGAATTTCGTTTATTTATTGAGTTTAGGTTCGCTTATTTTGATGAAAAAATGAAACTGTATCTTTTATTAAAAAAAAATAAAACAAATGGGGAAGGTATGCGGCCACATCACTAAGCACTCTCGCTGACTCTCAGGGGAAATTAAACGATATGCATGCTTATCCAATGCTCAAAGAGGTTTTCGATAAAATTGGAGCTGTAGTGAAATATGTCTTATTGTATGAGAATATTCATCATAATATTTTGGGTCTCTAAGGAGAGCTCATGATCAAATCGATAGAACATAAAGGTTAAATGTTTTATTTTGGCATGTAGTTTAGTCTGATATAAAAGAATAAAATAACACACTAGACATACGAGTATATCTACCCAAAAACAAATAAATTAATTGGTGAAAATTGACTCACGTGATAGTTATCGATATCTGATGACGATACCAAAAATATCAAAGAACTACAGATGAATGAATACTGGGCAAACGATTGATATTATTAGAGTTAGGCATTAAAATAATGTTTAGAATAAAAAATTGCAGCAGATTTTTGGAGTTTTGTATTAAAAATCGCTACAGTCATACAAAATCTTTACAGAGGAGGTGTTCGGCTCCAGCAATGCCATCTATTTCTCAAAGGACGGAAATAAAATGGCGTACGTGACGTTTGACGACACCGGTGTAAGGACCATGAAGGTGCCTCACTACGGCGTGCCCGGATCTATCAACTACCAGTACACACAGCACCATGAGATCCGGTACCCAAAGGTAAGAAGTCTATTGTTTTGAAACTTTACCTTGTCCTATTGCTTACTTTTTTACTTCTCCGCTGCTCTTTCCTGATAAATTTCGGCGCGGGATCAAATAAAGTTGAATGGTTTCTCCGGGACTCTTCAAGCTTTATTGACCGCTTTTCTGGTGGACGCGATGTCTGGTTCGTGCAGTTGCAGTCAATCTGCCTAGCCTTTTCCCAACTATGTTGGGGTCGGCTTTCCAAACTATGTTCGTGCAGTTGCAGTGTTTGGAAATAATGTGGTGGGCCTGCTACTAGAAAGCAAAGAGGGGTTCCTTTTACCAATTTGCCTGGTCTTATGCAATTTTGGGCCAGACATATGAGAAAGAGACCAGCAGCTGCGTTGTCGTTTGGGACTGCATGCCAGACTATCGGACTTCTGACCAGCCGTAACGATTATAAAAGATCAACCAGCCGGGACCAACGTATGTACAAGATGGTTACCCATACTCAGCCCGACCTCGGAATGTTACGGCTATTATGCCACGAGCATAGAATTGGCGATTGTAACTGATATAATTTATTTATTAATCACTGAAGTTTAACAGTACAATAAAAGTAATTAGGACTTACCTAATTAGGTGTATCAATCTTAATAAATGGTTATCAGATTAACATAGATCGATTTCCTTTAAAGAAAGAGTGATAAATACTGTTTTAATTGTATTACTCACAGTAGACTCTTCGGTGATTATAAATGGATAGTAAAGAATTTAAAAATAGAAAATATCGTCACAGATGAACAATCTTCTATGGTTCTTATAATCAAGGAGGAAGATGCCTATTGTTTTTTTTAGTTAAACTAACCTATCTTTCTGTTAATAAGACCCACTTGCGCCAAGATTACCTTTTTTATTCCCGGGTGGAAATTGGATGTCCTCCGCCTTGGGGGGGCGAAAGCGATTTCTACTGACTAAAAACCACCCCGGTGTTCCATCTCACACCTACGCTGGTGATCGCGATTATGCCGCAACCCCTGGCTGGTGCCATCGGGTTGATGGGGAGTGAGGTGTTTGACTCCCTAAGCGACGTCTACGAGGGGCGCGCGTGGAACACTACGCGCCGCCACCCCCGGTCCTGATGTGTGGCGATGTAGTCTGTCGTCCCTGGACCTGAAAGATTTAATGGAGCTGAAAGAGGGCATTGTCTGCCCTCCGCTGACGCCCGGCACGTCTGCTACAGGCCGGGTGGATGGGTAAAATCTCCCACTCGCTTTCCGCAGCCTCCATCTGCGAAACGACTGTTTCGCAGAAGGATACCATCGCATTACAGGACTCCTCGCTGACGACCATAGACTCGACTACGGCTGGCAGTAACCTGTCGCTTCCGGCCGTAGTCAAGTCTATGGTCGGCAGCGACAGGTCACTGCCTTCTTCCACGACGCGGCTCCTCCCAAGCGGCCTACTCTGCCAGCGTCCGGGCGTCCGTCACAGGGCGTCCGGCTCCATATGTTTATGCGACACAGGTACTGTCCGAAGCAACCGTGCCCCTAGTGCACTGGCGTCGCCCGAAACGACAGAGAGCCGTTCCTCCTCCTGAGCCAGTGCTTGAGCACTGGCTGGATCCCTCAATGGTGACAAGGCGGTAGCCTGACAGCCCGTCCCGCCATTCCACCACCAGGACCTAGCGGATTTTAGGCCGATGCAACTCCATATGTCGCTGCATCGGCCCTACGCCTCGCGCCCGTGATTCCTCGCGCCACCAATACAGTGACGCAAGTAATTACCACCTGTGAGACCGCAGCCGGCGCCAGCAACGCTGCCTCCCTGTACGAACTCCCCCGGGCGGTGACCAGCGTATCGTCGTCCGCATAACGTATCTCAACACCCAGTCGTACCGGATGTTCCGATGTAGGGTTGGGCCCAAGAACGAGCACTGTGGAACACCGCACGACACTTGTGCCACCCTGGGTTATCTTACTTACTCCATGTTAGTAGCTAATGCGTCCAATATGTATGAGATATTTCTTAATTAACCTCGTTTTAGCAATTATTGCAAGTGGGCAAAGTGTCATTATATCATCAACCAATCATTTATTTTGTAAAACATAGGTATGGTTACAGTTGGTATAGCAAATGTCAAAATGCAAGAGATTGATCTCGAGACATTTCGAAATTTCAGGACTTTTTGGCAATCGCTACCGCCCATATAATGTCCCTTTTTTCTAAAATCCTAATAAATCTTCAATGATTATTTTACGTCTGCCTAAGACGAAGTGCTAAACTACTACGATTAAATATTTGTTACTTCAGGCGCAGGGACTCTAGCAAAACCGCACTCCAAGTCCCAAACTGAATTATCCTTGTAAACAACACCTAGTCTTCGTACAATAACTTTCAAGGCAAACTAAAGATTTATTCATGCCTCGAGCCAAGTTCGGGAACTGGAAACTTAACTTTGAACACTTTAATCATTGGAAACTTATACAAACGTCACAAGTTATAATGAACTGTTGCAGCCAGAAGTTTAACTGCATACAATCCCAGTAAACTCAATTCCTCTGGTAATTCAGTTGTTACGGACTCTTGTGTTAAAATTGGATTCTATTTAAATATTTGACTGTGTGAGTAACTTTCTGGGAGTCATAAATTGGTGTATCAACTGGTCCCTACTATACCAAGGTTAATAAAAAATCCTTTCAATATATTGCAGTTATGGACATAGCGATTCCCGTCGGTAAAAATAAAATTGGCCAGGTCAGTAATTTACGTATTCACAAAATTGGTGAACAAATACGTAAACTGACATTGATTAATATACGATGTATTTTAAAGCTCAATTAAAACATCCTCGTGAAGATAGCCGATTTGCCAGTTGTAGTGAAAGTAGGACAAACAAAGCCACTTTCACATTTGTCACATTAGTAAGGATACCTACTATGATAACAATAGACAAAAGACAAATCTTCATAACCCACTCTTAAAATAGCGTTATTTTATATTTTTTCGTATATTTTGGCCAAGTTAGAAGCCAAATACAGCTAAATCGGATGTGACTTTTTTTGGTATTCGAGTTCAGTTATGTCGTTTTATCTGAATACTTTACTATTGCATCAGCTCAGTGGCATAAAACAACACTCAATTCACATTTAATTTTGACGTCGCCTGAGTGAATGGTACATGACTGGTTTGGTAAAGTGGCCACTGCAGGGCGCACATTAGATACAGGATACAGATCAAGGCCTCACACATTAGAGATTGAGCAGCGTTTAATGTGAATATGTGTAATAAAATGCACCTAAGTATTTGTGCTACAGTTGAATATTTATATAAAAAAGAATTATCTTTCATCAATGAACTATACAAACAAAAAATCTACTTGACGATCCTGATCTTGTTTACTCATAATTCATAAAATATAAAGGAAACCAGGAGGTAATCCTTGAAACCATTTATTTCATTACGAAATTTCTTTCACTACTTAATCTCTACTACTATTCATCCCGAAAATGCGTAGCTCTTGAGAGTTAGGCAATCGAAGCTAAACCATAGGAAAAATCTAGTCACAATAGATCCCAATGGGTTGAAGTGTCCCGAGTTATTTCTCGGCCCCTTCACAAGATAAATAATTATAGTAACATCTCAAAAATTTTAACTTCTCGCAAATATAGAAGCTAAAATCTCTTTAAAACATTTAAGATAAATACGCGATACAAGTGAAAGTGCATATCGGACTCGTTTGGCTTCAGTTCCGGAGGGAGCACCGGAGATCGAGGCCTCGTACTGCCGATAATCGAGAGATCCCGAGTCGGATATATGTTCGTCATAATGCGGCGATTTTAAAATTGGAACAGATATAGAAGTCTGGCATGTTGAAACCCATTTTTTTCGTCCTTAATAATCTTTTTGAGATTGTAGTTTTTGATTGGCAGAGTTAATTTTGTCCCATCGTTAGAGCAATGTTTGGTGCTTTCATTGTTCATGAACGTTAGTAATATTACCTATTTATTTTGGTGAATGTAGCTGTTTATACGAAACCCTCTATGTGCGAGTCAGAATCGCACTTGGCCGGTTTTTTATCTCAAGGCTGACATAGTGTCTAGTATTTTTAAACATTGTTTATTTTTTGAGATATATGGCATTTGTATCTGTTGTTCGAATAAAAATATATTAAACCCTTAAATATTTGACATTCAAAAGTTTTATTATTTTGTTTTATTATGTAGTTTTATTATTATTGAATCAAAAAAATAATTTGGCTTTGAAATAATAAATTGGTAAGTAACATTCGACTTGAAAACGTACGGAATCGGGAGTAACTTAGCAAATACAACTAATAGCAAATAAAACAAAACCACAAATAATTTCTCCAAGCTAGTCGTTACCTTATCGGAAATATAGATGATGCATTGACAGCGTACAATATTTCAATACAAAAGGGACGATACGAACATAAATTATTCAAACAACACTCACTCTTTCCTGGAAAAGATATTCATTTTTATTACTTCTCTGTTTTCTAAGAACTGTTCCCCTCGTCATCTCAATAACACGGTACATAACTACATAACGGCACGAGTCCTCTACTGAACAAGACTATTGTTCAGAACGTGACGATTTATAGCTGAGCGGAATTAGTTATTGATTCTGTTCCCTTTTGATGGAAAGCAGTTTTACCACTAAAATGGTTTTATAGAAGGTTTACTACAAGAAAGCGGTAAACCCTATGATAAACGAGATTACGTGAATTGAAACACTAACGTTTAGGGAGACTAGCATTTTGCCACGGTTTCACAGAAACCGTGTAGTTGCCGGAGTTTGAAGAAACCGGCATGTCCTAGAACCAAAAATTCGAAGACATGTGACATCCACCAACCCGCACTGGGCCCGCGTGGTGGATTATGGCCCATCCCCTCTCACAGAGAGGAGGCCTGTGTCCCAGCAGTGGGAACATTAATAGGCTGATTATGTATATGTATTATGTGTATTTGCCCGAATGAAAAATAAACATGACACTCGGTAATAATGTGGTTTTCTATCATTGAAAGAATTATACTGCAGATTACGATATCTGCAGTTCGTTACATCCGGAGATTACCGTTTGCAAACATACGTCAAAATAATTTCATATTTTGAATAGCTTAATGGCTCTTTCACCTAGCCAAACAGCCATGGATGTTATTGGCGGGAAATTGAAAACTAAAGGATTCCGCCTGAAAATATGACGTGAGTTTCTTGTTTTTAAAATAGCACCATTTAACACTAAGGTAAATGATATTGTATTTTGGTATACGTATCTTCTGCTTTTTAAACTTTTCAATATTTGTATGTTCTTCAAGAATTGCTTTAGACCTCTCTCTGGTAGAAGAGTGGATATAGAAAAAAAAGAAAAAATAAAAATATTTCACTAGAAAAATATCTGGGGCTGACTATCACGAGTCAACGCCATTATGATTCCGCTGTGAAAAATGCATAGTGCTGTGAGCACTATGACAGTTTTGAGATGTCAGAGTAAAGGTTCATAGCTCACTTACACCACCCCGCTCCAACACCGCTACCGCCCAATACCGCCTTAAACGGAGATGAGTGTTCGCTGTCCACGCCGAAAGCTAGCAGGCAACCAGCTGTCCATGCGCTTACAGCTAGCCTTTAACTAGCTGTCCCCGCGACGACTGCTTTCGTCTTACCTTTTCGACAAGCTAGCAACGTGCTTCAAGCGAGCAGTCTGCGTGCGTACAGCGCGCATACCGCTTGAAGCGCGCGGTATGCATGCTGTAAGCGAGATGTTAGCTGTCGAGTGGTATGATGGAGCTGTCTGCTAATTTGTATTGTCAATGTAAATCGACAAAATGCTCTGTCAGTACTAAATCTTCTGTCTTTATTATTATGTGCCTAAGCGACTGTATGGACTTAGGGAAATCAATTGATTGTTTTCATTGTTTTATTATGATTTCATTTGGTCACGATGGTTTTGGTTAGAAATTTACGTCTTTATGGTTGCTCGTTAACATAATACGAGTAAGTAATGATACTTTAATTATGACACATACTTTTTTTGATGGACTACCTGGGGCTCCTGTTATAGGCTACAATATAAACTGCTTTGCTGTATTACTGTCTTAACTTTAGTGTAGGACAAATTAAAATAGCGATACTTATTATTAATCTTATTACTTTTTGTCTCTAACCAGAAGTTCCACTGCTCCTTGTTAGTAGCATCTTATAAGGAATCATCATTAATATTTTATCTTGTTCACAAAGATGTTATGTTTTGAACAATGATTTCGACTTTTCTAAAGGTTGCCGCGGATTTCTTCTTGTTGCCCCTCATACTTTGATCCTTCATATTTTTTTTGCTAAAATTGCCTAGCAATAAATATTATCAAATCCCTACTAATATTATAAATGCGAAAGTAACTCTGTCTGTCTGTCTTTCTGTCTGTCTGTCTGTCTGTCTGTCTTTGCTTCACGACTAAACTACTGAACCGATTTGTGTGAAATTTGGTACAGACATAGTTTGGAACTTGAGAATGGACATAGGATAGCTTTTATTACAAAAAATAAAATATAAAATAAAATTTATTCCGGACATACAGCGCCATCTATTGGTCAAGAGTCGGCATCAGAAGTCACTATTCCACGCGAACGAAGTCGCGGGCAAAAGCTAGTATATTATAAGAAGATATTCTTCTTTTTCTGTTGTTTATTTTATAACATTATTCTTATTTGCTTTCAGTCCGGCACTCCCAACCCAACGGTGTCGGTGACTCTGATCGACGTATCAGATAACAACGTTCTTCCCACCATCTACTCAGCTCCCGCCGACCTCGACGAGTAAGTATTGTTCATCACTTTTCTTTTCTTTTTGTTTAATTCATTCTTTCTTCAGAAAATGCTATAAGAACTCGTTTAATAGTCTCTTTAATATAAAAAAATACTGTCTTACGGGATTATTCTATAACTAATAATGATCTCGAACTAACGGCAAATACTGATAGGTAAGTACTTTTTCAACACACTTGCTCATAAAGTGGCTCTAATTTCACCGCAATTAGGCACATAATGACACCTGTTATCAAACTATGACTTTTTCATTATTATTATTCACAAGTGAGATAAAGAGGTTTTTTTTTAATTTATTGGTTGAGTTGCTTTGTTCTTAAAAAAGTTTCGATACAAAAAAGATTGTGCACAATAGTACAAATGCAACACATTTCATGCATTTCATTTCATTTAAATGGATGATTTCAACATGTACCTGTTTAATAAATAAAACTTTCACTTAAATATAACTTTTGTTTTTGTCTGTAATAAACAAAACTTGAAATTCCCCATTTTGTACGTGGCTAAAACGCTATCCGCGAAAAGCCAAAAAAAAAAAAGATAACTCATTATTTTTATTTTTAGTCTATGGCCGATCGCCATTGTTAGATGCGCGCGCATGATTAATTTTGCCCGCCATTGCGAAAAAAAAATCACAACTCGTTTTCACTGTTGGAAATGATTTTTTTTGTATTATTTTCTTCACAAGTGTGTTGAAAAACGTCGTATGATACACGTGTGTATTGATGATTACCGTCCTCGGCTCTCTTAAGACCCTCACCTAACGGCTCGGGTCTCAATGGCGCCTCAGCGGTAATCACCAACATTACAAACTTGTACCATAATGTACTATTTCAACACACTTGCTCATAAAGTCGCTCTAATTTCACCGCAATTAGGCACATAATGACACCTGTTATCAAACTGTTACTTTTTCATTACTATTATTCACAAGTGAGATAAAGAGTTTTTTATTTTTATTTATTGGTTGAGTTACTTTGTTCTTAAAAAAGTTTCGATACAAAAAAGATCGTGCTCAATAGTACAAATGCAACACATTTCATGCAACTTCGTATTTAAATAGATGATTTCAACTTGTACGTGTTTATTAAATAAAACTTTCACTTAAATATAACTTTTGTTTTTGTCTGTAATAAAGAAAACTTGAAATTCCCCATTTTGTACGTGACTAAAACGCTATCCGCGAAAAGGCAAAAAAAATATATCTCATTATTTTCTATTAGATGTCTATGGCCGATCGCATAGGAAAACTGATTAATTTTGCCCGCCATTGCGAAAAAAAATTCACAACTCGTTTTCACTGTTGGAAATGATTTTTTAGTATTATTTTCTTCACAAGTGTGTTGAAAAACGTCGTATGATACACGTGTGTATTGATGATTACCGTCCTCGGCTCTCTTAAGACCCTCACCTAACGGCTCGGGTCTCAATGGCGGCTCAGCGGTAATCACCGACATTACACACTTGTACCATAATGTACTATTTTCTGTAGGTGTGTTTGCAAGACTATACTTTAATGAAACTCTTTTTGATGAAAACAAGTTTAGTGTAATGAAAGTGACAATACAATATAAGTCCGTGTTCAAGCGTTTTGTTCCTTTTATGAGCACAACCATAATATGTCTGTTATTGTTCGATTGAGCTAGAAATTATTTAGCGTTCATCTCACGAACCCTCACGAGCGACTCTGAGCTTGTTCTCTCATCTCTGGTGTTCCCCTAACACACCTTGTTACTGAGACGGGGTGTGTTAGGGTAAATACCTAGTTGATAAATATTTCGAAATATCTAGATGTTTAGTGGTTAGCCACATTTTAGGTATGTGTACCTGTATCATTGTTTATTACAATAAACCTTATACCTAATGTGTAATGAGGTATTTATTTAAAATAAATACCCTACAAATTTACTTTAGGCACGGTTGAACTGTTAAACTAGGAACCGGGCTTACAGTTGTCCATACTTAAATCTGTCTTCAATCTTTGGACTAAATTTATTACATTTACCGTTTTCAGGGCCATTTTGAAGACAGTGAAATTCGTGACGAACACTGACATTGCTCTGGTGTGGACGAACAGAGTACAAACTCAGATGAGGATACAGCTGTGTACCGCTGAAAATCCAACATGCACGCTTGTAAGTACCTGGTAAAATATTAATTGACGAGAAGGTACTACTGCCTATATGGACCTCCACAACAGAGAAACTAAGTGACACGGTTTTCCCTGGCAAGACTGTTGTCAGCTTTTGTGCATCTCACTATAGTGAACGACTGGCGAAGAGCTAGGTACAAATGACAGCAGGGACCAACGGTTTTATGTGCATTCCGAGGCAAGGAAGAATCTTGGTATGCAATGGTAGAACAGATCCGTGGATGGGTGAACAGCAATTTCGAAAAGCATTCCTTAACCTCGAAGATGGATTCTTGGGGTTGTTATTACTTAGCCAAGAGAGTCCATATAGAGGCAAAAAAACTTTGTAATAATGTTATTTTTCGCTTTGAAGTGTTTTGTTTTGGAATCGTTTTATTTTTTTGTTAAAATATTTATTATTTTTCTCTTTGGTTTTGGTACCCTAAATTATCAACCATGAAAATACGCATTATAAAGGATAACTTAAAAACTAGTCGTCAGATATTAATCAAATTTAAATGGGACCACATGAGACGAACCAGCTTTCAAATATATAAAGGTTCATAATTGGTGGAGTAATGGAGTTTTTGTTTGTTGAATTGAGAACCTCCTCCTTTTTGAATTCGGTTGAAAATAGTAAAAGTTTTAAACCGTAATATAACCATTCTGATTTTTTTTTCAATAGTCCGTGTTTAGGTAAAAGGTACCTACTAGTAAAGAGTATGGATTGATGGAGTTTAACCTTGTCTCGTCTCTTTGTTAGGAAACTAAACCTCCATTCATATTAATCTCCAGATCTTCACTTACAATGAGCCCACCGGCTGGATCGACAACATACCCTTCTTCTTCAATGATGCAGGCACAGCTTTCATCACCATTTTGCCTTCGGTAAGTAAACACGAAATATTTGAATTACCTTTGCTTCTTGAAAGAACTAAAAATACAGTTTATAAAGTGCCATCTCTTTGCCATTCCGTGAACTACAATTACAACTACTTCGTTTACTACGATTCTTGCGTTTACCAACGGATGTCGTGATATTCAATTTACCTTAAATTCCCGTACACAAAATACGCGCTTGGTCGTGGAGTTGCGGAAACAGCCCGTCGAAACTAAACTAAACTAACTACCTTAAATTCATATTTTCATTAAAATTAAAAGGTTTAAATATTTTCCATTTACAAAAAATAGCTTCAGAAAAATGAGAAGCACAAAAAGCTCTTGGATTATTAGGATTTTCTATCGTTTTTACCGATTTACGTATCCCGTTTCTGTCATTCAAATTTTGATAGACTTTCTTATAAATATTTCTGAATACCATTTCAGGAAGTTGATGGAGTTTTGTACAAGCAAATCGTTCAGGCGTCACGGCCTGCCACTGGCACTGCCGTCTGGACCACTCAGAACCGAGTCCAAAGAGCACAGACAGTGCTTGAGATCTTAGCCTGGACCTCCGATGACGTCATGTTAGTATAAATATTATGTTATTTTTTTTTTATTATGTGTGTTGATTATAAAATTTCTACACAATAAATATTGTTTCGAAAAATATTGCTTGACGTCTAATACAAAGAATCAGATACAGAATCAGTTTAGAATCAAATTATGGTAAACTAAAAATCCCGTTAGTTCAATGGGTAAATATAAACTACTCAAAAGTGTTCCTTAAGACTTCTGATGATACGAGTACAGTCACTTGAAGTAAAACCTCCTCCTGATGAATCATTTCTCTTTTGCAGCTGGTACAAAGCCACAAGTGCAACTGACTCAGCAGAGCAACACATCTACACGGTACCAGCACTATCCAGTGCTGGTTCGGTCTCCTGCTTCACTTGTGATATCCGTCGGGAGGATGGCGGCGAGTGCCTCTACAATGAAGCTACCCTCAGCAATGCTGGTGACAGAATAACTATCAACTGTGCTGGACCTAATGTGCCGCAAGTTTTCATTTATGCTACTGTGAGTATTATTTCTGCTGTTGAAGTAACCTTTTGATTTAAGGAGGATCTATATATAAACCTTTATGGATCCCAATCAGGATGGTAGTAGATAGGTCGATCTGTATGTGGATCTGTATGAATGGTGTAGTCATCCAGAGGACGGGGGTAAAATTCTTTACCATGAAACTACCGTCAGTAATACTGGCGACAGGATCACCATTAATTGTACCATGAGAGAGAATGCCTCATGAGGCATTCAAGCGAGTTTTTCCTGGTCTAATTTTACTTCGTGTCTATTTTACCATTATATGAAAATTTTTGCTTTTAAATTTAATTCATCAAAAAAAGAAATCTCAAAATCTGTGAATTTTCAGAACGGTTCTCTGATCCGCGTGTGGGACGACAGCACGGAGCTGGCCTCCATCACGGAAAACCGCGTGCTACCCATCACCATCCGCCTCTCCGTGCCTACCACCGTAGGGTTGCCGTCCGCCGACGTCCATATTCAGGCGCCAGCGGACTATGCCAACAGGACTGATGTGCCACTACTCGTCTATGTGTGAGTGTCCATGGATGTTATTTAATGCTGTAATTATAATCCAAAAAGAGCCATGGAGTAAGCCTCTGTTTACACGACGCGAAAGTATTCTTGCGCGATCGCCGCGTTTCACGATATGTGAATGGCGAATGTGAATTCTATTGACTAAATGATAACATTCTTATCCCTCGCAAACATGGAACCGCGCGGCGGCCGCAAGAAAACTTGAGGCAAGGGCCTCCAGAAGATGCGCAACGTGCATTTGTTTCTTGTGAAATAAATAGCGCATATGATTTTGCTGTAGCAACTAACAATAATTTTGCTGGTGTCCGGTCAATATACGAGGTCGGCCATGCGGATCGGATTCTCCGCGAATAAACGCGCCATAAGCCGGTTCACCTCCACTCTTTGCATTTATTTCCGAAATGCACTATGTACTTGTTTGTTGAATTGTTAACTCACATTATTTTTGTCCAGGTATGGAGGACCTGACACAGCTTTAGTGACAAAGCAATGGTCCCTCGACTGGGGCAGTTCTCTTGTCAGCCGCTGGGGCATTGCTATCGCTCACATCGATGGACGAGGCTCAGGACTGAGAGGAGTCGCCAACATGTTTGCCTTGAACAGGAGGCTCGGAACTGTTGAGATTGAAGACCAGATCACTGTTACAAAGTAAGTTAGAATTTACAGTAATAATCTTATAGGAATTTACCGTTGTTAAGTAAGATCCTTGTCATAAAATGGACCAAGTTCTTTCGATCAAAACTCAAAATCAAAATAATTTATTTTTATTTTACGTAGGCCTACATGGGCACTTATGAAACGTCGACAAAAGTTGCACGTTTCTGGTAGGTCTTTTCCTATGGAGAAGAACCGGCAAGAAACACCACAGTTTCTCTTTTAAAAAATGGTTTGGTTATACAATATTTCCATGTTACAGCATTGGATCTGTCCCAATAGTCCCATGATGGGACAAGTGGGATGATATATCCCACAATTTTTTAGATATGGGGGGACAATGTAGGCCCGACAAAAAGTCGTAACTAAAAAAAAAACGATTATATAATATTATACAAAAAAAAAGAAAAGATCGTAAAACAAGATGATCGCAACCAAAGAATCTCTATAAAAGAAAAGTGATCGGCAAGACTACGATTTTCTGAAGATCCTTGATAAGTCCTATACTTTAACTATGATATGCTCTCACAGTGAGGAGGCCTGTGTCCATGGGAACATTAATAGGCTGATGATGTGATGATGTGATAAGCTACAATTAGAGCATTTACTTGATCGATATCTTTTATGGAAATGATTATTTCAATGGTGAACTTTTTCACTAACTTCTATTTTGAAATCTTTTTTATTTCAGATATTTACAAGACAACTTATCCTGGATAGATGGCAAGCGCACGTGCATCTGGGGTTGGTCGTACGGTGGTTACGCAGCCAGTAAGGCATTGGCTGAAGGCGGTGACGTCTTCAAGTGTGCGGCCGCCGTCGCCCCTGTGGTGGACTGGAGATTCTATGGTTAGTATCCATGGAATGACTAACTCCTCACTCGGTCTACTCCTGAAGACAGCTTTATGAGAAAAGCAAATACCGTAGTGAAAAAAGATGACTCAGTTAGTAGCAGCCCGGAGTCTGGATTTATGGCTGGTTGATGGGATAAGGATCGTCCCCTGTTACATGGGACTTAACTTATGTTATATGAAGGATTTTATTAAGGCAGAGAGAGTGGGATTCGTGGTCACACTATCGCAAGGTCACAAGGTTAAGCAACGCTTGCCGAGGACATCAAGTCGATGGGTGACCATACATGCCATACCTAGACCTCTCCTTGCCTCGAAAAGCACGTAAAGGTGACGACAGCCAAATGCGGCTAAATGCGAATGCAGTATAGGGTGTACCTCTGCCTAAGCCCTCGGCGAATACAATATAATTTGTATGTTTGTATTTGTTTGATGGAATAACTGATATGTATGCTATTACAAGAAGAGTATGAGAAGACCTTAAGAGAAGTGCAAGTTGTGATAACGATCTGCATGGAACATGTCCTTTTCGTACTCTATTCTAAAACAAGGGTAAATTATAAATTCCAGACGTAATTTTTTCATTACAGATACAATCTACACCGAACGTTACATGGGAACCCCGACAGAAAACGCTGAAGGCTACGCAACTTCATCTCTACTCACTGAACAAGTGGTACGTACCTATCTAAAGCATGACAATCAGTCTGTCTATTCTTTTTCCAAATTTGTAATGATTGGATTGCAGTCCAACCAGATGCTCAATATCGGTATTGTATGTCTGTGCTTCACAATCTAGATTAACATGATACCCCTTGACAAGTCGGCAGTCGATTTGGGCTCCTGAAAATTCAAAAATTCTATGTAAGTATAGTAACACGTGGCGTTCCGTAGTTTCTCGTGGGAACAGAACGTGAGTTTAGGTATGTATGTATGTATGAAAATTCAAAATTCCAAAATCTGACTCCAATATGATTGTCAAAGATCATGAAATGAAAGTCTCTTTGGCATTCTAGAGCATGACAATTTGACATACAACATTGACATACATTCTACCGATAGGCAAGAACATTAATGAAAACTATTAATTATTCCAATTCTGGTGAGTTAGAACTAAAGTTCGCTGCAGCGTTAAACATTATTTAAGTTGTCTAATCAAACTATTAAAACATGCAGCGCTAAATCGCTTATAGAGTTTAGTTTACTCGCCACTAATGTAAAGTAAGCTGTACGGATTGCAGTACAGTTCAGTCGAACAGAGTGAGTGTTCGGATCGCCAAATCTAGTGCGTAGTACATATATATCGGTGACAAACAATGATAATGTAATAAACCTGTTACTCCTTAGGCGGAGAATCTTCGCGACAAGAGCTACTTCTTGATCCACGGCACCGCAGACGACAACGTGCACTATCAACACGCCATGTTACTGTCACGACAACTGCAGAGGCGAGATGTTTACTTCACGCAGATGGTGAGCTCACTATAAGCTTTTACTCATTCATAGATATAAGAAAGCCGTTTAATTGAGCCGTTTAGTAAGAGGCTCCAAACAAAATATATTCTATCAGCTATAAAGATCAACGGAATGGCAAAATGAAAGGGATTGATCACGTACAATTTCATGAAATGTTTGGAAATGTCAAGGGCTACCTGCGCTTGACATTCCCAAACATTATGGACATTTTTCTAACTGCTGTCGCGACGCTTTCGTTGATAAAAAGTCATTTATATAGAGCCTTAGGTTGCTTCTACTAGATTTAATTCTCAGTACCTGGGCGACCGAGATATGCTCGGGTGAAAATAGAGAAAACGACGTTTTCTGAAAATGAAACCTAGCTAGATACTTATCGCCCACGAAACTCCATGCATACTAAATTTCATGAAAATTGTTGGAGCCGTTTCCGAGATTCAGATTATATATATACATATATACAAGAATTGCTCGTTTAAAGGTATTAGATAGATTAGATATATGCCAACGACTTGAAAAAGAGAAGACGCCTTAGTAGGCCTTTGCAATATCTTGGAAGGCTTGGCTGAAAGTGACAGTTAGACAATCGTTGATGAACGTACTGGAATGGTGTATTAGACTGATAGAGAGGGTCTACACATAATATACGTAAACCTTTTATCTTGTTTCCAGAGCTACACAGACGAAGATCATGGTTTAGTCGGCGTACGGCCGCATCTCTACCACGCGCTAGAGAAATTCCTACAAGAGCACATGTTGACACATTCTACTTAATTGAAATAAATTTATCAACGTTTTGCTCAGTGATACCTCTACCATGTAAATTATGATATTCTGATAAACAAATGAAGATATTTACAGAGAAAAGAAATAGAACAATAGAGGGAAAATTTGCCGTATTTATAAATATTGTTTTAAATTAATTTGATTGTAGCCGAACATTTTAGATAATTATATCAGATAGTGATCATGAAGTCGATCTCAGTCTTGTTACTCGATTTCGACTATTATATACAATCTGTCCGGAAATGTAGTAATACAACTTTAAGTCCGTAAAATACACCTAATTTTATCGATAAAATTGAATGTATATAGTGACCTTAAAGTTTTATTACTACAAGCCTGGACATATTGTATAAATTGTATGGGTTGAATGATGCCCAATTATATATTTTTCATTTATTTATTTGTTTACTCCGGGAAATTTCAATATTGCCTTTTTTAATGGTTTCATAATAAACTATTGTTGTATTTGTATATATGAAGGCTATGAACAAAATGTTAACATTCTAGAAATTATAATTCAGATTCAAATATATTGCTCTAAAAGTGAAGAGGTAAACAAAAAAGAAACGATAACTATGTAATTACAGAGTTACCTGTGTATTAGCGAAATAATTTTATATATTAAATGAGTCATGTAAATAATTTTAAATGAAGTATTTTGAGTATTGTGAAGTTACTTAAAGTTGCCAATGTTATTAGTATGAAACAGGGTTTTCAATGGATATTATGTAGATATTGATATTCAAATACCTATTTATGTAAAACAATAACATCTGACAAAATAATATAAATAAATAGTTCGCTGTATTTATAGTTTCAATGAATCATGAATATATTGATTTCGTTTGTAAATATTTTAAGTACTTTAAGTACAAAATATCTAATAGGTATAATAAATGTGTTTTCTACACTATGGAATCTTATTTTAAGTACCTATTTATGTACACACAAAAAAACTTAAAAGAGAAAGAAAATGCCGAAACGAAAGAAATATAGTTTATTGGCACTAGGCAGATGCATGTCGTGACCGTAACAAGAATTCTCCCACTCGGCATGATGTTCCCACCCACAGCACGGAATTGTTTTTTTGTGCACATTTGGGGATATGCGGACAAGGGTGTAAAGTCCCACAAACCTACATAGAAAAGGGAGGATCCACTGACGATACGGGTGTTATGTCTGGTCCGGGCAACTGCCCGACGGTTGATGTCGGACTGTTGTATACGTTCAAATCGCGCCGAAAGCTTTGCTTGCGCAATGCAGGATTTGTGTGACGTCATGTCATAGTTCGTAAGTGGCGGCGTTGGTGCCGCTACACTCATATACAGATATATAGAAAGCTAGTTTGTATACTTGTTTTTATGAAAATGCAGATACAATAAAAAAATCACAACTAGATAAATCTACAAAAAAACATCACACGTAAAATAAAAGTATTTATAATTAATGCTACCATGCAACGATCGTTTTATGTATTATTTTTATGGGTGAAGACGGAATTATGGCCGAGCTCCTGAAGGCGTGTAGAAAACCAGTTCTTAGGGCCCTTCAGAAGATGTTTGATTCCGTCATACTCGAAGAAAAACACCACAGGCATGTAGCAAGGGTGTGGTGAAAGTCTTTTACAAGAAGGGTGGCTGTTGAATTATAGGTCCATTTCACTCCTTAGTCATATCTACAATCTGTTTTCAAGAGTCATCACAAATCGACTTGCGCGCTGGCTTGACGATTTCTAGCCTCCCGAACAAGCTGGATTCTAAAAAAGACATTACAGAAGACCGAAGAGGATAAACTACATCTCTACTAAGCATTTTTGGACTACGAGAAAGCCATAGATTCGATCGAGACTTGCGCTGTACTGTAGTATCTCCAATGGCACCAGATTGATTATTACCCGTACATCGAGGTAAAAAAGTGTTTGTCTGAAAACGCCAACATGCCAGTCCAACATCAGGACTCTGGTCCTGAAATTGGACTGGCATGTTGGAGATCTGCCTCGGAACCTATCCTTCTACAGCGGGGTGTGAGACAGAGAGACATCATCTCTGCGAACCTGTTCTCTGTTGCACTGGAGGATGTCTTAAGGTTTTGGACTGGAGACGGCTAGGCACCAACGTTAATGGAGAGTAGATCACTCACCTTCGATTTGCCGACGATGTAGTGATTATGGCTGAGACAGTGGAGGACCTCAATGAAATGCTCGATATCCTCAGCTCAACTTCCGAAAGAGTAAGTCTTAGAATGAACGTAGACAAAACAAAGTTCATGTTAAATGCCCGTGTAACATCCATCAAGATGTGGACGATTATGTCTACCTGGACACAACCGGTCCAGTTAGGTAGGTCTTCAACTTCGAGAAAAAGATCAACCGTTGAAACCGACTCAGCTGCGCAGTGTTCGGGAAGTGCCGCGGTATCTTCTCGTTTAACATATCACAGTATCTTAAGGGCCTACATACGCTTTAGTGCCGTAAAATTGTAACTTTCTAAAGCATACTCCTTAGTAACAGCTAGGTTAAAAAGTAAAAAAAAAAAAAAAAATTGATTCATGTACATAATTTTGAACACAAGGTTTTTTCGTGTAACTAATAGTTTTGCTTTAAAAAAATTATTAACAACACGATATTTTTTCGCAACTTTTGGAAACTCCTCCAAAACGACGGATGTTTAAAAATATTTTTATACAGAAAAATTGATGGCTGGAATTACTTCATACCTAACATAGCATATGTAAATCAAATAATATTTTGGAAACAAAACTGTTCAAAAGGAGGTTCAATTTTGATATTTTGGCACCGAGCGGGCGCACGGCCAGTACTGCGTTACATTGGGGCGTATATATCACCTTAAGACGCAAGTCACCCAGCTAGTGATGACTTATAGAACTGAGACTTGGTCGCTCATAATGGAGCCTTAAAGTCCCTCAAAGAGCAATGGAGAGGGCTATGCTCTGAGTTTCCTTGCGTGATTGCATCAGAAAGAAGGATATCCCCAAGAGGACCAAAGTTATTGACATATCACGAAGAATTTGCAAAGTACGTGCACATTGTAAGTGTCAGTGCACATTGCTCGCAGTACGGATGGTCGATGGGTCGAAAAAGTTCTGAAGTGGCGACCGCGTACCGGAAGACCGCCCACTCAGTGGACCGATGACCTGGTTAAGGTTGCGGGAATCTGCTGGATGCGAGACGCACAGGACCGAACGTCCAGCAGTGGACGTCTTTCGGCTGAAATGATGACGGAACTTTTCCAATAAACTCTTATCCATCAATCATGTTTTTCAAGTAGTTTGATGAGAAAGAAACCTAGTGTCTTTGTCACCTGCATTTGATGAACTGCAGTGGGTGGTTTGGTTATATAGTTCACTCGCTGGTACTGTTTCTTTGATGCCATTGACATTTAGAGCTGCGCCGATTTTACGCCGATACGCCGATACGCCGATCGGTGGCGGTGGCTTCGAAAAAGATAGAGATATCCTATCTTTAGGTTTACACTTTATTGTTATTTAATCTACACTGGCCTTCAAAACTTAGTAACATACTTTTAAAATTGCATTTTCGCCTAAACTATATAGAAGTTAGAGTTTTGAAATAAAAAAAAGTTTTATAGAAAATTTTATCAACATCCTTTGAAATTGTAGTTTATTAAACATTAGTAACGTTTGTAACTGAAAAAAATATTTTCCCCAACATCACCTCCGAAACTTCGTCTTCAGTATGTCAAACCGGCTCGAAACTGCAATCAGAGCCCGAGGAGGTAATACTCGTACCAGTTATTAAAATGTAATGGCGTATATCATACTATTATATGCTGAGTTTTTATCTTTTAGTACTTAAGTAACGTTTTTCACTTAAAAACAGCACTCGTATACATTTCTATCAAGATAAACAAAAGACGCTCGCTTTCGGACGAATGTACGCGTCCAGTTCCGATTGGTGCACGCGAAATAGCATGAACTCAAGCGTAATTACAAAAATCAAAGCTACAAAAAGTCGACTATCATCTGCTATACCCTCACTACTACATAAATATGCAGGAAGACAAGCAAAAACGCTCGACTTTGTGGCCTTTGCTATTCTGATCCTTACACGGTCCGATGATGTTAATGTGTTGATTAAGATGTTATTTCACACTATACTCACAAACCTGCACTGGCAGACCTCGGGCTTGATACTCTGCTGTAGTGTTAAATGCGACGATAACGCGGCAGTGGCAAAGTTTTGGTCCGTATAAAACTTAATAACTGTCGTACCCGACCCGAAGAAGAAAAAGTGTCAAATACCGTATGAACACCAATGAGTAAAGGGATAATGCGAAATGTGCATTGCATCTGTCTATAACTCTCCGTTTGAGGTAAATTGGGACACATTTCATAAATATTCGTCAACCGCAGCTTAACAATAGCTCTTTCGACTTCTGAGTGGCAAGAAATTGTGTTCTCTGTGCCATTATTGTAGGTAAAGTTTTCTTTACCTAATTGATAATGTTTTTTAATCATTAAAATTAACGTTTTTATCTAGAATAAATTCCTATAATCTCATCTCATTATGCCGAATTAATACTACGATTATCTTAAAAGACTGTTTGATTACGATAATTTGCTTGATTTTATAAAATAAGTATTCAGTGTGGCGGGGATTCGGCTAACGCCGGTCCTAAATTGTTTCTAATATATCTGGAACGTGGTGAGTAAATAATTCTTAAAAAGAAAAGTTGGTTTGAGAGCGTGTCTTGGTGTTTCTTGAATAGTAGGTTTCTAATCCGTACACTGAACAAAAAGGTTCTTTTTCGAATTGGTGTGCTCGAAAACAGGTATCTGTGGAATAGTATTATTGGATAGGTAAGTAGAACTAACAATATTTTCTGAAGCTTTTTGTGTCATAGGGCTCTCTCAAAAGCCCAGCCTAAGAACCCACGAATTGTTACGCAATACGTTTTGATAATTACAGTTCATTTATTTTCAGACATAAGTAGTCCATAATATTACATTCACAAACATTAAACTAAAAATTTATCATCATCATCATCGCCTTGCCCTTATCTCATGTTACTTGGGACCTGCGCAACACGTTTTCTTCTTCCTTACTGTCTTGACCAAATAAAAAAATGATCTTATTAAAATTTCTAAATTACCAGCAACACTATCATAAAAATAATTAAACATGTAAAAAAGTGTCATAAGGCTATTCAAAAAATGACAAAAATTAATAATAAAATTATAATTATAAGTAAAATTTCAATGCATTAAATACAAATGTTTGCATAATTATGATACTGATCTTATCTACATCTACACTAATAATGATTGGTTGTCAGTTTGTTTGTAATGGATAAACTCAAAAACGATTAAACCGATTTAAAAAAAATCCTTCACTTAGGGAAAGCTACATTTTTCCGGGTTGACATAGACTATTTTTAAAACCCTAAAACAGGTCCTGTGGGGTGGGCCACGGGAGCGAAGCCGTGGAGAAAAGCTAGTTAAGATAATTCAAAGTTCATCACAGCAGTTTGTATGAATGGTGCATTTACTCCGTATACGCAAAAATAATATGGTAGAGTACCGAACGAATGTGCAATCACTCGTTTGGTCTAAACCAACCATAGAGCACATCCTTGGGTTGAAATTTTAAAGTGGTCCTTGACCCTTTCCTTTATTATAGATACACAATTCGTATCCAAAGATTGAGATAAAAGCTTGCTTGCTGTTGCTCAGAAAAGAGCTCTTCTGAGCTAAAAGCTCTTCTGAGCTAAAAGCTTTTCTGTGCTTAAAACTCTTCTGTAATGAATGTTCTAACGGTACTTATCACCAAATTACCATTATTAATTATATTTTTTATTTGCTGGGGTGTCCCAAGTACCCATACGCCTGTACGTTGGAAGACCTTATGCTCGCCACTGACACCGCAATTGGCGCGTCGTGGCACCTACTAGGCCCAAAATATTTAAAGAGTTTTCCATCGACTCTTCTGTAATGAATGTTCTAACGGTACTTATCACCAAATTACCATTATTAATTATATTTTTATTTGCTGGGGTGTCCCAAGTACCCATACGCCTGTACGTTGGAATACCTTATGCTCGCCACTGACGCCGCAATCGGCGCGTCGTGGCACCTACTAGGCACAAAATATTTAAAGAGTTTTCCATGGACTCGAATATTATTATATGTCGTGGTGGCCCAGTGGCTAAGACCTCGCCTCTCGTGCTTGAGGTCGTGGGTTCGAATCCGGGCAAGTGCCAATGTGACTTTTTCAATTCATATTTACTTTTTAAGTTTATCTTGCAAATCGCTGACAACGGTGAAGGAAAACATCATGAGGAAACCTGGACTTATAGTTGTTTTATTATAAGATTGTGCTCTAATTGGTGTAATTGCTGAAAAGCGTTCCAGTGCGAGGATAAACTAATAAATCAATTAAGATGATTGCCTAAACTTTACCTTCCTAAATCTATAAGATTGTATTTAACTTGAATTGGTAGTTAGGTAATTAAATAAGTAGTTAGTATGTAAGTATGGGTCAAATCATGCCACTGAATTATAAAAGATTTATTTATCTCCAACCGATTGACATGAAATTTTAACTTGCCTAGTCAGAAAGTATGTGTGATAAGCGATTAGATCAAAGTGAACGGTGATTCACCTGAAATAGGGTTAGGGAAAGCACAAATATCCGGGTTCAGACGTCCGAGAGTAGACCTCTGTCGACGAGTTCATGTGAAGAAAAGAGGCCCGCACAGGAGTCACAGGCTGCTGGTTGACGTTTGGCAGACAAATGTCACTTTCAAAAATATGCAGGTAGGGTGTGGCAGTCTCGTTCACACCTGGTATTATGGCTTTGTGCGGGAAGGGGTAAAGAGGGTAGAACAAGAATCTCGCATTTCTCTCCCTACCCGCAAGCACATCACAAAAACGACCGACGTTAGGCGCAAACAATATCAAATGAAAGGGTTTGCTTAGAAGAACACGAAAAAGCTTGTCTTATTAAAGTTTTATTTTTATCAATAATTTTATTTATATGATAGATAACAAAGTGAAAAATGTTATAGAAACTATTTTACATAGCGCTATCACATTGATATCAAAGATTAAGATAACTCAAGTCATGTCAATAAACATGACCGTGACTAATGAGCTAGCCATATGTCATTTCCTATCTATACATAATAAATAATTGTCTGTTCTTTTGGTATCTCTAACAGATAAGTATAATTAAAAATCTTTTCAAAACACAGTTTTAAGTAACTAAGTAGTCCACGTCTAATATCCCGAATGGTATTTGGTTAAGGAATCCCTATGAAACCCTCCGGGTACACCATCATACAAGCTTCATAGACTTTTACCGTCAGCAAAAAAGTTATGTTACGCACTACTTACATTCCATTTTGATTGCAGGAACGTTTTTCCCTATGCTCATTTGAAGTAAAGTTGAATACCTTACAGTGAAACTATTCAGTTACAGTTATAAAACAAACAAGATGGCTCAGGATAACAGCAGTACTTCTGTGGAGATGGGTAATGATCAGGAGGTTCTGATTGCAACCACAAGCAGTAAGAAGACAATATTGTACGTAATTGCAACCGTCGCGATGTTAGCAGCACTTGGAGGAGTCGTTGCTTTGATTGTTGTTCTATCAGGTGGCGAAGCCGAGCCTTTAACCACGACTACGGTTGCTCCGACAACGACTAGTGAATCGACTGTAGAGCCCACAACTCCGGCAGACCCAACTACGGTAGTTCCAACAACTACTGATGAATCCAGTGAAGAGTCAACCACTACGGTTGACCCGGAAGATACGACACCACTCACAACTAATGATGAACCTACTGAAGGAACTACAGAACCAACCACACCCACAACTACTGATGAACCTACTGAAGGAACTACAGAACCGACCACACCCACAACTACTGATGAACCTACTGAAGGAACTACAGATTCGACTACAGACCCTCCTCCTCCGCTAGATTTAGACGAGTTCATCGAAGGGGTCTACTCACCGTCTCCTTTTAATGGAACATGGTCTGCAGGTATGCTTATTTAACCTTATCGGAATTGTATTCTTTAATCGTAATTAGATTATCTTAATCTTCAATATATATTGGAACATAAGACCGAATTTTTGGTGGTTTTCCTCCGGGTTGATGGACCCTGAAGGCTTCTAATATATTAATTTATAAAGTTTGCTTGCAGGTGGTGAAATGTACTTCCGAAACAGTGAGGGCGACCTGGTGCTCTATAATATTGAAACCGATAGCTTTGAGGAAATTGTTTCAAATACCACCTCCCAGGTTAGTTGAATTTTTGTTTTCAAGTATTTGGAAAGATAGGCTGGAGTTTGATTACAAGAACACTACGGCACAGTAGACTATGAAGAACGCGACAACCACTTCTTCTTCCTAACTTTTACAAAGAATACATAATGTTTATAAAAGTGAAAAAAATTGTAACACTCCACGGACACAATTTGTAAGTATTGCTATAAATTAAAATTAAAAAGCACTACCCAGCTTTGCGCAATGATAACAATGTTTGCCTCAATAGACGAATGGTATTAGAGGGGCATAATTTGTCTTTCAGCTCCTATGTACCTATTACAGGTTCTGCAACAGTCATCGAGGGTTATGCAGTTGTCTCCCGATGGTAACGAAGTCATCTTGGCATACAATGTCGCACCGGTAAGTTTATAAAATTACGGATTCTGCTATAACAATGGTGAATAAATTTTATTGATTGATGATTGATTTCTGAATCGCTTTACTCATTAACATGAATTTGTTTGACTTCACTTTGGGATACAACATTTGATATTCAGAATTATTTTTACCCCAATTTCACTATTTGCAGGTATACAGACACAGTTTCTTCGCTCGGTACGCAGCTGTCAACATCGATACAGGTCATACGGTCTACATCAGTCCTTTCGGCGTCAATGCCGGCAAGATTGATGATGTACCTTTCCTCCAGAACTTCGTGTGGGGTCCCTCAGGAACTGCCCTGGCCTTTGTCTTCTTGAATAATATTTACTACCAAACTAGTTTGAACAGTGCTCCTCGTCAGATCACCACGACTGGAGAGTTGGACGTGATCTTCCATGGGGTCCCGGATTGGGTATATGAAGGTTGGTTTCCTTTTTACAAGTTTATCAGTCGAAACAATTAAAATTAGTTATTCACATGAGTGCTAATTAGCAGACACAATAGAAAAACAAATGTTTCTGGGAAACAAAGTTCCCAATTGCACTCAAGGGCATATAGGTTATTTATATTTTTTGCAGAATATCTTCTATTCGTCAACGTTTAATCAAATATTTCTGTTTTGTTGTAAAAACTGATTTTGAACTAATATCGCTTCTTATTTTGTAACAATACGTGTCTAAAATTAATTCAAAATCTTTACAGAGGAAGTTTTCGGTTCGAACAACGCCATTTGGTTCTCAAGGGACGGCGCTAAGATGGCATATGCGTCATTCGATGACAATGAAGTGAGAATGATGAAAGTTCCTCACTACGGTGTTCCTGGCTCTGTCAACTACCAGTACACTCAGCATCACGAGATCCGGTACCCGAAGGTAAGAGATCCATATTGTCCTGACAGAGGACGGCAAAGGACGGCATCATTTTTAACCGAATTTCCGAAAAGGAGGAGGTTCTATGTTCGAGTGTACCTATACATTCTTTGTTTTTTTTATTATGTAAGTTTTCTGGTTTCTCCGTCAATTGTGTCAAAAAGCGAAGAAACGAAATCAGAAACATCGACGGCCGAATTTAAAATTATTTTTCACTTTGTAGCTATTTTATTTCGAAGTTGTTTTTATTCCTACATCTTTTATCTGTCCTTGTCTCAAAATACACTATACGGGGCAAGTAAATTGCTCAGTTCTGGCAAATACAAGTCCAGGCTAAAACTTATTTGTCTCTTACCACTTTTCAGTCCGGTACTGCTAATCCTACGGTATCAGTGACCTTGCTCGACGTCAATACTGACGTCAGCAATGTCTATACAGCTCCTGCTGATTAGTAAGTATTGTTTGAAAATCAAATTATAACTAAACTTTCTTCTGTATCCATTGCTATAGGATCAGGTTCTTTTCTTATTTTATGGAGTCGGCAGATCCACATGTGGAAATGTCAATGTAAAATGTGGCAATGTATGATTAGTAACGACCGATGGTAACTAGTTCATATCCGGCAGCCGATTTGCGCAAGTAATTTCGGCAAGGCGAAGGGTTTGACCGCTATCAAATCAACCAATTACATGCGAGATGAATAATGCGATGTGGATTTCCATCTGTGTGTTTGGTCAATTGATAGCGGTCAAACCCTTTGCGTTGCCGTATTCACTTAAGCAATACGGCTGCCGGTCAGTAGTGTCTGATTCCGGTT
This sequence comes from Orthosia cruda, assembly GCA_964057195.1. Classification (NCBI taxonomy): domain Eukaryota; kingdom Metazoa; phylum Arthropoda; class Insecta; order Lepidoptera; family Noctuidae; genus Orthosia; species Orthosia cruda. The sequence continues at coordinate 25,099,623 of OZ059838.1, forward strand.
CTTAATGCATGTTTAAATGGAAATTTCTTATTTTTTTATTTAGGGTCATCATCCCATTTGTCATTTAACTGTTCTCTAATTTCGCCGCTTTGTTTTTTTCAGCCCCATATTGAAGACGGTGAAATTCGTGACGAATTCAGCTATTGCTCTGGTATGGACGAACAGAGTACAAAATCAGATGAGAGTACAACTGTGTACTGCTGGACAAGCAACTTGCTCTGTGGTAAGTTCGTTACGTAAAAGTTAAGCTTTTTGGGGTTTATGGCGTAAAAAATGGTCCGTTTAAATAAATGAGCGTTGTTTTGAAATGTCTGTAACATCTTTCAGCAAAACAGATCATTTGTTCTCAAAAAGCCAATTTTTTTTATATCGCCATGTAAAAAAAATTGACTATTTGAGCCGGGCCGCCTTACTTGAGAAATTTATTTATTTATTAATACTTCATGCAACATAAAATTACATAGGCGGACTTAATGTCTGAGGCATTCTCTACCAGTCAACCTAGGGTAGAAAAAAAAGGAAATGGAGAAATTATCAGTTCACTTTAAAAATTTCCTCCTCCCCTTTCCGCCCCCATAAGGATGATTCCCGAGATAAAAACATTCCTAAGTCGTTACCAGGGTCTTAAACTATCTCCATCTAAAACTCATCTAAATCGACTCAGCGGTTTAAGCGTAAAAAGTTAACGGTCAGAAAGACTTTCGTTAGTTAAGAGTTACTTTCGCATTTATAATATTATATTGTAGTTAAGATATGATATCCCAACTACAATATATATATAATATAATATACATCATCATCATCATCAGCCTATTAATCTGCTGGGATTCAGGCCTCCTCTTTGTGAGAGGGAATGGGCAGTTATCCACCACGCGGGCCCAGTGCGGGTTGGTGAATATCACATGTCTTCGAATTTTTGGTTCTAGGACATACCGGTAAGTAAAGAATCACCTAAAAATTGGTTATCGAAGCCAACTTGACGAGACCAAAGTCCTTATTCTATACTTTTAAAATAACCGATCATACAAAGGAGTGTTGTATTACCTTAGTTACTATATTGTGGAGATCAGATAGGCAATTGCAACATTGCCAGCTGCATCTAGACTAGAAGCCGATTCAGTAATGTTGGAAAAAGATTAGATTTAAAAGAAACAGTTGGACCAGTCATCATCATCATCAACAGCCTTTTAACCTTCCCACTGCTGGGACACAGGTATCCTCTCATAGAGGGAGTAGGCTACACTCCACCATGTGGGCCTAGTGCGGATTGGTAGTTGTCACATGTCTTTGAATTTTTGGTTCTAGGACATCCTCACGTTGTTTTCCTTTACCGTTTTGAGAACAGTGGTGATGAAATAATTTACACAAAGTAAATTGCCTGCCTGGGTTCTAAAACACGACCTACAACTTGTAAGTCGCGGCCGTTACCAATGGGCGAATTAAATCGATGAATTTGAATGTGGGTGTTTGAAACACCAAATATATGTGCACCTAGTTATAACAGATCTTTTTAGTTGTTTGATCCCTAGAGCTCTTTCTTTGAGTACTTACAAATAAAATACAGCTAATTCATATTCATTGTTTCCAGATCTTCTCTCACTCTGAACAAAATGGCTGGATCGATAAAGTTCCCTTATTCTTCAACGAAGCAGGCAATGCTTTCATTACTATTTTACCGCAGGTAAGTTGTTTTATGTTTATTCAAGCGTAAATACTTGAGGAACTAATATAATTAAACTATGTCGATGGTGTAGTCCGGCTTATACCATCTATTGACAGTTCTCCAGAACACTGACTGACTGAGCGAAAAATGTAATGCTGGCAATGCCTACGTCCGCCGTACATGTCTCGCTCAGTGGTAGTTCGTGCGTTGAACCACAGATGTCGTTCTCGACCGTTTCCATCTCCGTATTTATTGATAGAGTAGGTGTTTTCAATGCAACAGGTAAATATACAAACCACCGCACCGGTCTTTGAATAAAGATCTTGAATTTGAAAACGATCATCATTGATGTTAACTTATTAACGGTATTAGATACTAAAGAGCAATTGACAAATAAACATTTGATTCAGAAACCGTGGGTTTTTCAAATACATAGGCATGCCAAATGCAGTAGTATCTGTGAAATTAACGATAAATATATTTCTGCAGTTATTTGCTTACCTTTCACTAATAGTCCGGTCAAATTAGACATATCAAAGTGCATTAATTCTCCACCTCACCGATATTGTACGAATCCTCTTCTGATGGCGATTCAACATTGGAGCACGACTGACCTTGACAACTTTTTTGCAGCCGCATTTAGCATTACATCCTTTTTTACAATTGCAAAAAAAATGTGTTGATTAGTTTTTCCGGTGAAGGTGGAAGTAAAGTCTGAATAGGTTCCAACGTATTTTTCATTAACTTCCAACCACAGTCTTTTATGTCCAATTGATAACCAAGACACACTAGTACTTGATAATATACTCGAAATAGATGTTGATGAGCAGAAGCAGAGGTTGGAAGAAGACTAGCTAATTGCACTCGCTTTTTGTTACGAGTATTTTGTACAAAACACACTTATCGAAATTTATCCAAGCCGGTAATTTTTATGAAGAATAAAACTTTTTCAACCATTATATCTCAGAAACGGTGAAGTTTAAAAGAAAAATGGTAAAATATTTTTTATAGATAATTGCATAATCTACAATTTTTGGCTAACCTATTTTTATCATAAAACTTACCATTCGGCTAATAAACGCAAAAAACCCATATTTGCATACTTGAATAAAAATTTTTGCAGGTATGGGATCGATGGGGACTTTTTACATTTCATCTAAAATGGTGTTCCGAACATTCGTACCAATTTTCATCTCTATGCGAATTATTACTGTAAACCTACCCCTATTTTTTGATGTAATGTGACCGGACTATAATGCACACTTATTTTGAAATAATAATTCTAAAATTATTTTTAGCTTGTTGGTGGAGATCTGTTCAAGCAAATAGTTCAAGCGTCACAGCCAACTACTGGCACTGCCGAGTGGACCCTACAGAACCGCGTCAACACAGCCCACACGGTGCTTGAGATCTTATCCTGGAACACCAATGATATCATGTTAGTAGATAATATATAAATATTGGTCAAAATGAACTCTTTCTCGTTAATCAACTCTTTCATCATCATTATAATCATTTTTAAACGACTTCCCAAAAAGGAGGAGGTTCTATGTTCGATATTAAGTTTTTTTTTGTATGTTCACCGATAGGAGATATCGGTGAACATACAAAAAAAAACTGTACAAAAAAATGTTCGCATTTGATTGATTTTTTGTGTGATTTTTTGTCATTTGATTCAATTGTGGACGGATTTTGAAAATTCTTTTTTTGTTTGAAAAAGTATGTTCTGAAATTGGTCCCATTTTAATTTTGTGAAGATCTGATGAAGAACTTCGGAGATATACAATAGAACTCTTCAATAAATAAAGGCAAATCTCTCGGGATTGCTGCAATCGCATGACTGTTTATTGTTTATACCATTTCATAACATAACATCACGCCAGTACACCCTTAAGTGGTAAGCAGATCTCTCATTTCACGGGTTAAGTTCAAGTTTCATGAAATCTATTCTGGCGTTATAGGTACCTTAATAACTTACCTATTAGGTAGGTACAACTACAAAGTGAAAAATAACTTATTTTTTGAAGTCGGTGTCTTTCGCAGGTACCATTTTTTGCGTTATGGACACCGACTTCAAAAAATAAGTTATTTTTCACTTTGTAGTTTTGTATTTGGAAGTCGGTAGTATTTTTTTGCAAAAAAGGTTTTTTTATGATGAAAATGTCGATGCAATCTTAAAGATGTAATACAGGCAGAATATTGTCAAGGTACACAATCAAATCATAATTATTTTGATGAACCCGAGTTATGTGCATGATCAGCAGTGACGCACGCTAGGCGTTTGCCTAACTCCCGCAAAGATTTTATTTGTCTATTTATTCATTTAAAGTTCATGCACAAAGGTATAATGGTGGGTCTAATACCTTACCAATCAAACAAGAGTGGTTAAGAGATCATATCACTTGCACAATATTACGAGTAATATTTGATAAGATTCAAACATTTACCGAAAATTCCAAAATCTTCAGATTTTATGGGTATTTGAAAGAAACCACTGCTTAAATTATTATTTGAAAATATCTCTTCCCAAGCTGGTACAAGGCCACAGGCGTAGAAGACTCAGCGGAACAACATATCTACAACGTAAATGCTGGTGTGATATCTTGCTTCACTTGCGGCATCCGTCGGGAGGACGGAGGCCAGTGCCTCTACAATGAAGCTACCCTCAACAACGCTGGAGACAGAATCACTATCAACTGTGCTGGTCCTGATGTGCCGCAGATCTTCATTTTTGAGACCGTGAGTACTAATATTGCTATCTCAGTGGTCTCTAAAGGTACTGTAACCATACAATTTTACTCTAGTTGCGCTAGAAGAATAAACAAGTAAATTTCATCTTGAGGTAATGGACCAGTCCTATTCAATCGAAAGCAAACACTTGAATATCGCCAACCCGCACTGGGCTAGCGTGAGGGATCTTTGCTATGGATTCCACTTCTTATTTAAAGGTGGCCAGAGACATTGCAATAAAAAGTGGACTAAATAACGTCTTGAGGAAGAAGGTTCTTACTCTTAAGGAAAAACCTTTCTCCATCCAATAATTTTTTGTTCCAGGACGGTACTCTGATCCGCGTGTGGGATGACAACGCGGAGCTTGCTGCTCTCACCAACAACCGCCAGTTGCCCACCACAATCCGCCTCTCCGTGCCCATCGGCGCTGGATTTCCGGATGCTGATGTACACATACAGGTGCCAGCAGACTATGCTACCAGGACTAATGTACCGCTGCTTGTTTATGTGTGAGTATACTGAGTATTTCTGGATTTTAGGAGTTCATACTAAATCAACGACATAGAGGTCATGGCTGAGACCATGGAGAGCCTCAGTAAAATGCACGATGACCTCAGTAGAGCTTCCGAAAGAGTGGGTCTAAAAATGAACATGGACAAAACCAAGGTCATGGTGAATGCCCATGTTGCACCCACTCCTATCAAGGTCGGAGACTCTACACTCGAAGTTGTAGACGATTATGTCTACCTGGGACAAACGGTCCAGTTGGGTAGGTCCAATTTCGAGAAAGAGGTCAACCGTCGAATCCGACTCGGCTGGGCGGCGTTCGGGAAGTTGCGTGGTATCTTCTCGTCCATTTTACCGCAGTGTCTCAAGACAAAAGTCTATGACCAGTGTGTGTTGCCAGTGATCACTTATAGGACCGAGACGTGGTCGCTCACAATAGGCCGTATCAGAAAGCTCAAAGTCACCCAAAGGGCAATGGAAAGGGCTATGCTCAGCATTTCCTTGCGCGATCACGTCAGAAATGATGATATCCGCAGGAAAACCAAAGTTACCGACATAACCCGAAGAATTGCGAAACTTTTGTGGCAGTGGGCAGGGCACATTGCTCGCAGAACGGATGGACGATGGGGCTTCTGGAGTGGCGGCCACGAGCCGGAAGACGATGCGTTGGAAGGCCTCCCACTAGGTGGACTGATGACCTGGTTAAGGTTGCGGGAAGGCGCTGGATGCGAGACGCACGGGATCGGTCAATGTGGCGTCGCCAGCGGTGGACGTCTTACGGCTGAAATGATGACTAAATCAACTAGCTATGTAGGTTTGCCAGCCTCTTTGCAAGAATTGTGTTCTTCAAGACTTCTAGCGTAGGTCAACGGATGGTCGTTAGCGCTGATTTGCAATTTGGCGTACATACCATCAACTTCCAAGTGAAGATATAATATTAGTGATAACAAAATTATTGCCTCTATCTTAATTGTATCCTGTATCTAATTAAAGTTTATAAGTAAAATTGTTTCTACGAGTACTTTACGTTCATTCTCCATTTCAAGATACGGTGGACCCGACACGGCATTAGTAACAAAGAGATGGTCGCTCGATTGGGGCAGTTCACTCGTTAGCCGTAGAGGCATTGCCATCGCTCACATCGATGGTCGAGGTTCCGGACGTAGAGGAGTCTCCAACATGTTTGCTTTGAATGGGAAGCTGGGCACCGTTGAGGTTGAAGACCAGATTACCGTTACCAAGTAAGTTGAATGAAATCTATATTTTATAGACGCAACTGATAGCAAAATGGACCATCGACTTAAACATAACCCGAGTTTTGTGTTGCACTAAACCTTTAAGCTGCTGGAAATGAGGCGCACTGGTATAATCATTTAAAAGCGTGGAGTTTTAGTTTAGACATGTTAATAATAATTATTTCAAAATAATCATAAAACAAATGAACATGCTTTTCTTTACTAGACAAGCATTACGACCTGGTGCTATGCTTTAAAAAAAAAGATTATCTTCTTTAAATAAAAAATTATATAACATGATCTTCGGTTATGAGGATGAAGATTAAACAACATCGTAGAATGTTTTCTTGCCTTTTGGCATCTATAAATTTGCTAACCTGAGAGATATGGTTGCAACTGTTATGTGAATTTTTAGCACTTACTACTGCAATTTTAATGTGTTGCTTAAATATTTAATTGCTTCTAAGATCAACTCACCACACTGTTGACCTCATCATCACTTATCATCACCATCAGGTGGGGCTCTGAAGCGGGAGGGCATGTCAGACTTTTACTAACTAAAACCTACCGCGTCCCAGATAGGCATCGGCTTTAGCAGACTCCGTCACTTTTTGCTGACATCTATTTGATGCACGCGTGGAACACTACGCGCCGTCGACTCGGGCCTGGTCCTTATTGGACGGTGAGCTACACATTACTCGCCGTCCGCAAGCCCGCACCTACGGTGGCCAGGAATCGGCTTGCGACTTCCAATGCCCAGGGCGTCTCCTGCGGTGGCTAGGGACGTCTTTGTTACAAATGCAAGCCTATCATCACAAAAAAAACTACACTCAAATTCTCCCTCTCTTTTCCCAGGTACTTGCAAGACAATCTGTCATGGATTGACAGCAGCCGCACGTGCATCTGGGGCTGGTCGTACGGTGGGTATGCAGCCAGTAAGGCATTGGCTGAGGGCGGTGACGTCTTCAAATGTGCGGCCGCCGTCGCCCCTGTGGTGGACTGGAGGTTCTATGGTAAGGGTACTCGGAACAAGGTTTTACTAAGATTGCATGTCTTAAAATGGTAAACCTAAAAATTTTAAGTCTTTATGAGAGTAACTTTTGGGGTTCATGGTTTGGTAAACATATTGGGGAGTGACCCAACTAACGTTTTCTTTCTTTGGAGAGGTGTAAAAAATCACTTATTGTTTTCAGATACAATCTACACTGAACGTTACATGGGTCTACCGTTAGAAAACACACAAGGTTACGCAGACTCTACACTTCTCACTGAGCAAGTGGTAAGTTTCATTCAAGCTTCATTGCCTGAACTAAGGTTTTTTTTGCAGAGACAAAATATAACGACTATAGTTACTACTATGTTGATACTAAGGTGTCTTATTTCATTGTGAGATCGAATCAGGAACGAGGCTTTCCGGCAGACAACCAAAGTTTAAAAAAAGCAAAGTTCACAGAATAAGCAAGCTGAGCTGACAATGGGCCGGTCATATTAGCAGTAGAATCGATAACCGTTTAGGTAGCCGTGGCCTTATGAGTAGACAACGGATCGATAGGCTAGGTGGAGTGAATGTCTTCCCATAGTGGCTGGATGAGAGTTTGCAAAAATCTAGATAAAATGGCGTGCGATTGGTGAAATATAATATTCAGCAAAGATTGCCGCAGGTTGATGATGATTCCACTTTAATTTGTGGTCTAAGCACCGTATCAATTTACATTTTTAAATGCTGCATGCAAACTTCTATTTAAATCTAGTGTTTCTACGAGTGTAATGACTTCTTTTGTTTTCAGTCGGAATCTCTTCGTGAGAAGAGCTACTTCTTGATCCACGGCACCGCAGATGACAACGTGCACTACCAACACGCCATGTTATTGTCGCGGCTACTGCAGAGGCAAAATGTCTACTTTACGCAGATGGTGAGTTCAAGTTATCATTTTACTTAGGCTATATTATAAGAAGGTGTATGCTTTTCATTAATAACATACCGAGACATCTGTGCGCTTCGGGCATAACGTCTTCGACCATCGTTACGTGTAGTTAGAACCCTCAAATCTGATAACAGTCTTGCCAAGAGGTATCGCATTAAACAGGTTCGCTGCCACCTACAAAATTGAAAGCTAAATCTGCGGCCCAAAACATTTTATTATTTTTTTGAAGCACTGTGCTGCTCCAAATACAATGTCCCGGGCCCAGTGCCGGCGCTGCACTGCTTGTATGAACTTTACAAGGCGCGAACACGCACCGGTTCGTGGTTGGCCTCCCACTTGGGCAGCGTTCCACGCACCGGTGCGTGGGTGGCAAAGAACCTGATCAGATACTGGATTGTTTAGGTCAGATAGGCAGTCGTTTCATGTGTAAACAGGTAATCAGCTGTACTCGGTTAGACTGGAAGCTGATCCCAACATGGTCAAGCCAGATTGATTGATGCTTTGGCCTTTTCTTTATTCCATAACCCGTTTGGAGATTAGTAATATAGACGTGATCCTCAGGAAGGTGACTGCAACAGTGAACGTGCATGAAAATGAGCATGTGCACGTGTGCGTGAACGAAAAAAAAGGAAATAGAACAAAATATCTCGTTTGTCAAATAAAATATAGCATCAAAAACCGTTCTATAAAAACTAGCATTTTTTCAAGTCAACGTATACGGAACCCAGCCACATAATAAATCGTCTACCCATTTACCCCTTGCTTTATAACATTAAAAGAAACGCACAAACCAGAAGCAATTCTGAAGTTAGACCACTCAACATGGAAGAGTAATGTCGGAGGGAATATCCGATCGTTTATATAAATAATGGGCTCTAGAACATTCGCTGGCTCAGTAAAGCGCCCTTGGGACCGGCGCTTTAGCTTGATATACTGCAGGTATTGAGATGGGCCCTATAAGTGTGGCTGAAGTATTCGTTTCTTTAATTTGAAGCAATTTTGCTGTGAACGTGGAATTCGCAGGTATCTCTGAAACATTATTGCTTTTATTTAAATTATATGTTTTTAATAATTATGATTTGGACTCGCTCGAATGCAAAAATGATTTAATATCGCGTTTCGTTAGTCTTCCTTTGCTCCTTTGCTTTTTATGATTAGTAGTCTTATTCGAATATTTATTTAGAACACATTCTGCGAATAAGAAACATTTGCATCCATATCAAAATGTTTGAAATTAATGTACTACAATCTTTTTATTTTGTCATTAGTTTTTTTTGTGATCACTATTTATCTATTTCTATTTCTTTTTCGAAAGTGAAAACACTAATAACTGAATCCAGTGCCAGTCCTGTTACAAAATTAAATTATTTAAATATAGTTCTATTTCAAGCATTATTTTTATGCCTAATTATTTATAAACATCAATATTTTATTTTCAGAGTTACACAGACGAAGACCACGGCTTAGTTGGCGTAAGGCCGCATCTCTACCAGGCGCTAGAGAACTTCTTAGAAGAGCATCTGTTTTAATATCGCCTAAATATTCTGGGTTAAGCTCACCTTTGTACCTACCTACACATTCTACATTATTTGTAATTTTATGTTTACAAATAGAATATGAATATTTATAATACCGGTTGTTTTTGGCGTTACACGGTAGTGTGGACATCATGTTAGCAGCAAAGAAGCTATATTTTATCATTAAAATCTGGTTATTACAAGATTTAAATCAATTTATCTGCTTACATATAAAGTTGGAATCGCCTTCCAGTTTAACCAGAAGCATCTGTATCCCAGTAACTGAATAATGATGCAGCAACCGGCTATCAGATCTCTACACAGTTTCAGTTACAGAGTAACCTTTATAAATACAGAATAACTTTTGGCTGCTAGACTTTCAGATTTAAAATATAGAAGATTATTTTTACTAATTTATGATAACATGAAAGAAATCTAACTAATTTTATATTGTTAGATCTATATTCAGAATAAGTACTGGTACTTATCTTATAATTATAAGTACCTGGGCGACCGAGCTCTGCTCGGGTAAAAGCAACCTTTACTAAAAATGAAACCTAGCTAGACCGATTTATCGCCCCCGAAACCAACTGCATACTAAATTTCAAGAAAATCTTTGGAGCCGTTTTCGAGATTCAGATTATATATATTTATACATATATACAAGAATTGCTCATTTAAAGGTATTATATATACATAGATTAAAACTGTTCAGAACGAATCTTTAAGAAAGAAATAGGTAAATTGCAGAAAGCCTCAGCTTTTAAATAATTCACAAATCTAAACGAAACCGTTCATATAACTGTATGTCAGCCACATTTCACGTCTTCGAGTTAAAAGCCTATTCGCTTACGAGTATGTCAGACGCCATTACAGGCTGAAATAAAAAACACTTAGCCGCCATTTTCTTTTACGATACAAGGATGTGATTTTTAACGCTTTTAGCCCATCAAAGGGTGTTTTTATGTAGCCAGATAATGGGTGTTTTGTGCAGGTTTACGTGTATATTAAATGGGAACAAAGATTTATCTAACCAGAGAGTACCTAGTCAACCTAATTTCATGTATGTAACATATTCGAGTATAGAGCAGAGTGTTTTCGATAGGTATTCTTTTGTCTGTTGGAGGTAAATTAATCTCCGGAATTGGAAATCTGATTATAAAAATCCTTTTACTATTGCTGAGTGACATAGACTATTTTTTATTCCCAGGGGAACCGTAGATTTTCCAGAATAATTTCCCATTGAACAAACAGCAGGAATTTGTTCAAATTATTCCGTTTGCCTTTTGTTTGTAAGTTTTTTCCTCATATATTTAGTGCATATGCGATGCACTGGCTGGTAAGCGAATGAGTCTCCTAGAGGTAGGATATCCAAGACGAGAAGACTATAGGCTCATATCTCCTAGTCTCGTAAAACTCATGAAGAAAGTTTTCAACGAGATTGGGGAGGAGTAGGTTATCTAGGGGACCAAAAAGGCCCCAATGGGTTATTTCTTGGCCCCTCCACAAGATAAGATAAGCGCATCCCTTGAGAACGGCTGAACTGATAATACTATAATAGTCCAAATAAGGTTATTACAGAAACAAGTAAGGAACAGATTCCTCGAAAGTTGGTAAATTCTGGCATTTTTACAAAATTTACCAACTTTCGGAAGTGCCTTTAAAAAACCTTCCAGTTTCTACCGAATTTCAGAACTTTACAATCTCGGTTCAGCCAGTTTTTAATAAAAAAGCAGTCATGGGGACTGCTGAAAAGTAAAACTTAAAACGCCGCATTCTTTGACGTGAAGCCGTAAGTTTTTCCCCTACCTCCTACTACCTAAATCTCTCCACACGGATAAATAAGTTTTCACTTCTCTTTCACAAAATCTTATTTGTACATAACATGACAATAAATAGACCCACCAGCTAAATGGTGCCATATTGTTTATGCCAAGAAGTTTAAGTACATTAAGACTCGTTAAGGAAGGGATAAATCGTTTAGAACATTTCCGCTCTTGGCAACGAGCCATTCGTTTTATTCTAAAGAAGACGGCGCAAATAACTGAGCAGTGATAGTTTTCTACCTTATTTTCTTCAGATTTTTACAGTACCCAACGTTTGAGACAATAATATACACACAATATACATTACGAAGATTACGACCAACTGGTAAGTATCTTAAGGGTTTGTAAGAATACAAAATAAAGCGTCCTTATGTCCAAAAACATCCTGATAGATATGTGGGAATTTGCAAAACAAAATCAATAGGCGAACTTGCCGCAATCCGCAACTCAGCTGTGCTCATTAACCCCTTGAGTGCCCAAAACGTGGATCCACGCGAGACACACCTATTGATGTATTGGAATAATAATTTTAAAATATTGTCATAGTTCAAACATTAACAGTGTCCCTTAGATTTAAATGAACAAACAGACTCATCATTAAAAAATTGATATTAAACTAACATAATAAACTAACCATATACAAGCATATACTGACGCCAATTTGGACGTATGGTATCCAACTTTAGGGCTGTACTAAACAAAGCAATGTCTAATTAATCCAACAATTCCAAAATAAAGTGCTCAGGGATGCTGTGAATGCACCCTGGTACATAAGAAATGACGATCTTCACCGTGACCTTAAAATGGAATTCGTCACCACCATCATCCAAAAATTTGCTGAAGCCCACGAACACTGACTTCATCGACACGTGAATGTTGAGGCTATCCAGCTGCTAGACAATAAAGACTTAGTGCGTAGGATAAAAAGAACTAAACCTTTTGAATTAGTGTAGTGTACAAAGATAATGAATAATAGCGACAATGCTGTGCTTTATATATAACACATGAACATAGTGTCTTTACAAATATATCTGACTCTAAGAAAGTGCTACGGACATGTGTAAAAGTGCAAATGGACACTATTCTTAGTTTTAACATAATCTAAAACGTAACATATTAAGTGAGAGTTAAATTGCTTATTAGTCTTTTAGGCTAGATCGTAATTAATTATTAAGAATTTTGTTCTTTTTAATAAAGTATAAAACAAATAGAAGCGTGTTAACTTGTTCTATAAATTCATAGGTAAACCGTACTATTTCCTGTAATAAATTACAGCTTTCCACGTCCAAAACAAGGCATGCATAGCATTAATTATTAGCATTAATTATTCAAACTAATTACTATTCAGTTTCTGATTGGGTGGTCATGCATTACTTATTCTTAATAAATTAAAATCCGATCGAACTTTACAGTGCATTTCTATGCAGAGAACTTCGAATTGCCGTCCTTTGCATAAAGTTTTCTGTACTACTTATTAATGCGGTTTTATAAAAAAATAAACTTGTTATAAATACTTGAGTCTGACCTATTTTTAAATAACTGAAGTCCGTCGTTCTTCTAGATGTACACAAAGCAAATCAGATAGGCTTGCAGGGCACACCAACACATATGTTTCGTGTGTGTAGAATCAACTGTTTGCTTCACAATAATCCGTTGTCTACGCACACACTTGCAATTTCTTGTCACTTTAATGTTTGTGGGGAATTTGTTGGGCATATGAAGCATAAATTTAGCTAATATAACAGTCGACTCCGTGCCGCATTAGTTGAGCGTGCGGTATATAATATCTTACGCCCCGGCGACGTAAGATCAAATCCGACTGCCGAAGGCTAATGTTTTTGTATGTTTTAATAAAATATTTTACATTTGTTTTTTAAATTTATTGCTAAACTATTAACAAGTCTTCTTTATATTTGAGTAGGAATATAATAATTGTCAACCCTCTAAAAATGGCAAATTATATTTAGATTAGTAGTTTAAGTTTATCGTCATAATGCTATTGACTGTCGGGATTTCGTTACGTTTTTAGACATTATACCCTGCGTGTTTTGAGAAGTGCTTTTATTTGTGAATCATTATTAATAATTTAATTACACTTTTAAGAGCTGATATAATTGTTTTGCATGAGCAAAACGTTTCAATTTGTGAAATTGCGTGGCGTTTAATGATATCGGTGAGTAACAAAATATTATTATTATGTTTAGAAGTTTAATATGTTTAAATAATACACATGTTTTTGATTGTTGATTTTTGTAACAATATTTTATTATTGTTAACAGAGAAGAACTGTGCAATTATGGTTCATTAAGCCTCGCCTGCCGCGACTAAAGGCTAGATTTGTATACACAGATGCCAATGCGCGGCACCGTGATATAGTTGCTAGGCATATGGCTGAGCCCTTCTTCACTAATGGTTCCACGGCGACTAAACATGGCGTGACATTACAAACTGTACGGAACCACTTGCGTGCTGCTGGTGTGAAATGTCGTAGGCCAGCCAAGAAAATTATATTGACAGATATTCACAGGCAAAACCGGGTACGCTTAGCAACAGAATATTTTGATTTCGATTGGTGCAATAATATAGTTATATATAGCGAAGAAAAATGTTTTAAGTCAGACAAGGACGGTCAAATAAAAAAATCAGAGGGTAGTTAAATTTATTTTATGTAAGTGATATTATTGTTAGTGAGATTACAATTTAGAATACCTGTATCTATTATGATTATATATATGTCGCATCAAGGCTGGCCGATAGACGAAAACTATCGGGAAGTCAGGATGTATTCCCTTAGGTTAAGACATCGTGTGTGGGCAGGTCGTTGGGTACAATCGTGCAAATGAAACCACAGAAATTATTCGATACACTGGGTTTATTTTAAATAGCCACAGTTACAATACTGCTTACTAATATTACGGATCGACACTGATTCTACTACGTCTTCGCTCTAAGGCTGTCCGTACTCAACTCCTCTATTCCACTGTCCCCACCGCGCAAGTGCTTAGTAAAAGCGCGCCAATGCGTAGTTGTTCTTGCTTTGCCGCCAGATGGCGTGCTTGCGATTTGTTTTGACGTTCGTACTATTGACTAAACCCGACACGGCCATCCTGCGAGACAGACGTCCTCGTCTATTCCTCATTGTCAGGTTTTAATAGTGTATCGAATCATGTGGAAATCCTCATGGATGTCCTCAGCCCTTGGGGAAAGCTGAGGGGTCTGTCAGAGTCCTACTGACTAAAACCACATGGTGTTCTGTTGGCCAAAATTTATCTTGAGAGGCGAGCGTGGAACACAGCACGTCGCCTTCTCAGGCCTTTCTCAGGTGATAGATCCCCAAATCTATTACCCGCAGGCATCATCTTCTTGTCCTTGCTCCATACCATCTCATGGTCACCTCGTGTTGCACCACACGTCGTCTTAGTCCACTCCATCCTGGCAATCTCCCATCATACAAGGGATGTTTTTCTGAAACATACAAAATTTCCAAACAGTATTCGCTCGTCCAATCCTGACTCATACTTTAGGTGAGTGAGGAAACATTTTAAACAATCAAACAGGATCATTTAAATCACTCTGTTCACTATTGCAAGGAACGAGTTATTCTATTTCCAATTTAAAGAAATTAGCAACCTAATCATCGATTTGGTACCTAAAAGCATCCAATCTTCGTGATTACAAAGTCCAAGTACCAATGATAGTCGTTAATGTCACATTAAAGAATTAGAAATAAGATACCAGGTATCTTATTTACGATCTTTAGCCATCACATAGCTCTCCTAGCTATCTCACTGCTCTCTTAGCTATCTCCTAGCTATCTTTGCAAACACAATTGCTCTATTCGCACATCCCCATGATATCGAGTCAAATCAAATCTCTGAACTTAGCTGTTCCACAGATACATTTAGCCTGTCGTATGTTATGTCAATTCGTCATCTACTTTTTCAATTGGTACTTGAGCTTTTTGGGGATTTACTAACACGATCTACGTATAGTAATAAAAATTAGAAAACCAAAATTATTTCAATTTTCGTAATGAAAGCTTGACGATTCGAACGTCATCAACATTAACATGGTGACCTCACCTCTCACGTGACTATGTGAGTTTACTTTCTTTTACCTCATTTCTCAATAGGAATTTTCTGTAAGGTTCCTTACACAAACATGTTTTTTACACCGACTTACAGGTGCCCTACAGGCCAACAGTTGTTACAAAGACCTCCAGTTGCCACACTGGCCTACAGTTGCCATAAAGGCCTCCAGTTGCCACACAGGCCTACAGTTGCCATAAAGACCAACAGTAGCCACACAGGTCAACACACAACACTCGACTAGTCCTGACCAAACTAGTTTATTGGGTTCGTGAAAATAGGGAAATTTACTCTTTAACTAAATCATTACCTTGGGCCATGTACCACAGTCATTCCAAACAAACTTAAAAACTTATTCTGCAGCAAAAACTGCCAAGCTTACTGAAACTCTCGAGTAAAACCTCTAACGCCACGGCTCTATAGCCGACCAGCAATTATATTGCTCTGACGTAACGGTCTCAATGGACCCCGACCTTCGCCAGTATCCACTGGTACGGTCAAACATAATACGGCTGATAGACTCAATTACTCGACATCTTAAGCTTTCTCATCATCATTAAAATCCTTTTAACATCAACATCGACTAGTACATGACCCGCTGGCATCTTCCTTAACCTATCGTGTGCATACTTGTAGGTTCTAAGTGTACCTATTTAAAACATTCGATGTATAATGATCACCGTCCTGTCATAATCACCTATCGCGGTCTTAATACAGTGCCTATTTAGTTTTCGTACTGGAGTAGCCCAAACAACACTATTCATTAGAAAAAGGTCCGACGATCAACAAGTTCAACTAAACAAAGTAATTGTAACAATTATGTTACTCTTTACCATAATTCAAAGGCAATGCATACTCAACTCATGAAACCTCTTCAAAGACCCATCACCACATGTTACGCAAGAGGTGCGGTTCAGAATCTGTCTTATGAGTAGACATGTTAATCAGATTTGGTTTCACTACCACTGTCATCAACTAAGATATCTAATTCTCAAGGAACTTGTTGATCGGGTGTCCTTCTCTCAAGATTCGCACTTTTTACTCAAAGAACTTGGAACATACCGACTGTTAATACGAGGTGAATAATTAAGCCTGATAATATTTGCTTCTATTGCTCGCGTGAAGGAGCTTCACGAATAACTCGGCTCAATATCATTAAAATCAGATTTTGAAAGTAAGCAAGTGAATTCAGATCTGAAGACGGTAGTTGTAAATCGTTACGCAACAAGACCTGTTTTGAATACACGCAAATGACCAGTACCTAACTCGATACAATTGAGATGGCCCTACGACATTACTAATTCGCTTTGCCACTGAAAATCACTAGTTGTGATTGCACAGCGTTGGACATCTCAGTTTCTTCTTATGGGATATATCTCACCCTAAAGTTCTTACTGAACCAAATGTTGAAACTATTACCGCCAACAGGAAACTAACTACTGGTTTTTTACTAAGTGTGTTTAATTACCTAGTGATAGTGCTAGGTATAACCACTACCAAATTAAGTGTTCAAACATGAACACTCTTATAACTCAAAATAGCATCTCTTCACTAGAGAACATTCGACCTCACTTATCGAAATAAAATGGAAGCGACTCACCGAGTATTCCATTCCAAACTTGCGAGCTTATGACCCCACAAGCTGTTGTCAGTACAGCTGTTGTCATAACGTTCCGCTACCATTTGCGAACTGCTAGCCTGCCGTTCCTCTTAACCTCTCAGATGTTGACAAGGCAGCCTTCGATTGCAGCATCCAGACCGCTGGCCTACAGCAGAGGCTCCACTGCGACACAATATAGTATCTGAAACATGGAAAATACTACGAGAGTACTTGTTCACACAGCTATCTTAACAATACACAGCTTTGATGGAATTTAACCGATGCACCGGTGTAGTAGTAGTAACCTAAACCAATCAATCTGTCTAGCTTTTTCCCAACTACATTGGGGTTGGCTTCCAGTCTTACCGGATTCAGCTGAGCACCAGTTTTCCACATGGAGGGACTGCCTATATGACCTCCACAACCCATCAACCGGGCAACACGGCAACCCCTGGCAAGACTGGTGTCAGATCTCCGGCTTTTGACCACCCGTAATGACCGTCGAAGATCCCCAAATGACAGCCGGGACCAACGGCTCAACGCGCCCTCCTAGGTACGGAGGAAACCCGGCACGTTGAAAAACCACGCATCCACGGACCGATCTCATCAAGCGCCGCCCAACCCTCATGATCGACCAGCGCGGCTGTCACTATTCAGCCACGAGCTTCCAGTAGAAGTAATAAAGTAAAACTGCAGAATGTATTATTATGAACCACACAATACAGTGTCCCAAGTGACCAGGTAGGTATATATATATAGGCTTTAGAGAATCCAACGAATGCCATAGCATTTTATGGGTAGCATGGTAGGGCTTACCACCTTATAGATAGTTTGGCCATCCGACCACAAAATAAGAATACTATGCTTCTTCTCAAGCTTAGTTAATAATTCTTACTACATAAAATTATCACACTACAAAACTTATCAAAATGTTTCATTTGGAATTATCATAATTCACAGACTGAGGTCCTCCTTACTGCTCCGTTCCAGACTGGTTTTTCATTATTCAAGACTGAGGGTAGTCGCAGAAACGAACCACAACAGATTTCACTTCAACTGACACCGCAATATTTTTTGCAAGAATGTAACCGCCATTTTTACTAGCATCGTTTTTATGTGCGATCTCATTAGCACGACCGAATCCCAATTCTGATGTCGAATCAAGGCAGGCCGATAGATGCAAACTATCGGGAAGTCAGGATGTATTCCCTTAAGTTAAGACATCGTGTGTGGGCAGGTCGTTGGGTACAATCTTGCAAATGAAACCACAGAAATTATTCGATACACTGGGTTTATTTTAAATAGTCACAGTTGCAATCCTGCTTACTAATATTACGGATCGACACTGATTCTACTACGTCTTCGCTCTAAGGCTGTACTCGACTTTTCTATTCCACTGTCCCCACCGCGCAAGCGCTTAGTAAAAGCGCGCCAATGCGTAGTTATTCTTGCTTTGCCGCCGGATGGCGTGCTTGCGATTTGTTTTGACGTCCGTACTGTTGACTAAACCCGACATATATATCTTATAACATGTTTATTCATATCACTAATAAATAAATTTCCCATTTGATTTTGAAAAATAACTTTATTTCTTGTCTGACTTAGAATATTTGTCATGCACAAAACTTTATAATTTGTAATTATAATTTTAAAAAACCTAGTCAATAAATATTGTTGACTTCTTATAACAAATTGTTAAATTTTTACTTATTAATAATTTTTCTCGAATAATATTCTTATTATCAAGTAAATTACAAAAATAAAAGTTAACCAAAATAAAAATAAAGTTTTTGATAATTCAATAAGTTAGTGGCGGCGAGACTAAGAGAGATCCTAAGACATTTGACTTACCAGGCGAATGCTAATTATACACGTATGCCACGGGACCAGTTAATTACATAGTGAAATTTATGTTTCATAATCTTTGATTTTTGTAGTGTGAAGCAAACCATAATAAATAGGCGAAGTAATACATTCGTTGATTTTACGCGAACCAATATCTATGTTGGTGTGCCCTGCAAACCTATCTATCTGATTTGCTTTGTGTAGTTGAAATAGTCATAAGGCGCGATCAGAATTAAATCGTTTTTTAAATTCTAGATTCATGGTTAATGTCCGATCGATTTAAGGGTCTCACTCCCGATTAGTATCGTAAAACCGTTACTTTCAAAAGGCTTGAAAGATTGAAGGTTCGAAAAAAGTAAAATTTATTGTAGATTCATGTAGTTACATCAAAAAATAATCAACAACACGATGTCTTCTAATCCAAAACGACTTGGATGTTTAAAATATTTTTACATAGTAAAATTTATGATTAGAATTTTTTCTTAAGCTTATGTAAATCAAAAAATATACTGCAAACAATAATTTTGTTTGTTGATATTCTGACTTTAGCGGGCCAGTATTGCGTTACCATTGGGGAATATATACGTAACCAAAAAGCAACCTCGGCGTTTCAGTAAGCCAGTAAGCTTCGAAATCTATATTTTAGAGTTATTTAAAATCGGTGTCTTGAGATATGAATAAAAAGAACTATTATTGTAAATTTGAGAGTTGTCTAAGCATTACGCATCAAAGAATCGGTGTCTTTTCATTTAGTTTCGCCTTGTGGTGAAATATTTTCTGTGCTAAGTGCAATACATAAAAAATAATGTGAAATGCAGGGCATAAGCATAATGTAGAAAACCAACCTTAAATAATTACCTTCCTATTGGTATAGTGTAATATCTTATTTTATACAGTTAAATCGTTCACTACCCAAAGAAGTTTGATCACATTTATCCCACGGAGACCAGCCTGGATCAGATAAATATATTACTTTAAATCCCATCGGAGCTACTTGTCCAGTCCAGTAAAAATCGGCCACATTCTATTTATAGATTAACTTCTTTGTGATACGTTTATTTTGGGGATTAGGTATGGCCCGAAAAACGTAAGCTTTTTGAAATAAGTTTTGGTATGGGTTGACAGGACCGGTCAATGTGGCGACCCTTTGTCCCTAGGAGTTCTATGTCTAATAATGGGCGTCTTTTGGCTGAAATGATAAAAATAATTGGGTTATTTAATGATACAGTTATTTTTTTTAGAAGTCAATAACAGATGTCACACGGATTAATCTTTGTGGTAAGCAACACTTGCCGTGGTCGATCTTGATGATTCTTTGAAGGGTGACCGTAGTTGATGTAGCGAGACTCATCCATGCGTCGAAATGGTCGGAAAGATTTGCAAATCTTTGACAGTCGTTACGGGTAGTAACCAGCCTAAAATCTTACTCTAGTCTTAGCAAGGGCTATGGAGTTCAGGGGCCTTACTCTGACTTGTTAAAATTATCGTTGTTAAACTGCGAGAGAGAGACGGAGCTACACATGACAAATAGTGCTATCCCTTTTTTAACCAACTTCGCAAAAAGGAGGAGGTTTTCAATTCGTTTTTTTTTTAATATTTGTAACCTCAGAACTTTTTATTGGGTGAACGGATTTTGATGATTCTTTTTTTATTTACGCTGGTGCTTGTCACGTGATCCCATTTAAAGTAAGTCTAAGCTTCAGTGGGGCCCACATATAGATTAATTGTCAAAGAAGCTAAGCTCCGCAGCATATGCTGTTAGAAAAATTCGTAATTTAACTGACATAGAGACAGCCCGTTTAGTATACTTTAGCTATTTTCATAGTGTAATGTCGTACGGTATTCTGTTGTGGGGAAATGCCGCCGACATCCAGACTAATCTAAGTCTTAATAAATTCAAATCTTGTTGTCTCAAGTTGTGCCAGAAAGCGTTTTATACAACTAAAGATTACCTTGAAGACAAAAAGGCATGGGATTGAGCTGCTACAGTTAATTTTGTTTATTTATTATATTTTGCACCGTTAATTTTGTTATATGTTTTTTTTTTTTTTTTTTTGGTTTTCTTGCAATGACAAGAATATTTACTTTTTAAAGTATTATATTATTTTATTTAAATTATTGTGAATGTGAAGACTATGTGGATCATTCTTTTTTTGTTTTTTTTTTTGTTTTAATTTATCTTAGTTTTTAATCATGGTCTGGCAGTTTGAGTAGTTAATGCGGCCTACCCGAATGTCCTTTCTTTGGTATTGTTCGTCGAATCGTTGAGCTCCTTAAATTCTGAGTTGAGCTGCTCGGTTATTGACAAATGCGTGCTTCTTTTGGTTCTTTCCTCAAAAGACCATTTCAGACATCAGTATACATGGTCTTCACATGATGTAACCAATATTTTGTCTGGACTTTAAAAGAGACTGTGTCCTCTGAGTTTGTTTCGGCCTTTCTTCTCAGAGTAGTCAGATAGGAAACGCCGACCTCATCTAGTTTTAAAAAATATGTTCGACATGTAAAAGTGTTTGTACAAACCAACTTACAGAAATAAAATCATTTATCATTTACACCATTTCATAACATAAAATCACACTGGTACGCACTAAAGGGGTACGCAGGTGTAAACCGTTCACTGGTATACTCTCTTTCCACAGTTTTGTTTAAGTTTAATGTTATTGGGTTAATCTATTCTGGCTTCACTTTGGGCATTATAGGTAGCTAGCCTTTAAAACTGGTCCATTATGTACCAAAACTAAAAATGAAAAACAAAAAACTTTTTTACAAAAATTACAACCGACTTCCAAACAAAAACACTACAAAGTGAAAAATAACTTAAATTTCGGAAGTCAGTGTCAAAAAACGAAGAAACGAAAACAGGAACAACGACTTCCGAAATTGAAGTTATTTTTCACTTTGTAGTGATTTTGTTTGGAGGTCGGTTGTAATTTTTGTAAAAAAAAAATTTTACATTCTTACCATGATAGTTTCGACACGTCAGAATAAGGCCCCAGGAGGGTAATTATCCTGTCTGGGTCGCGGATAATTTTTAAAGAGTGTTACCGCGGCCCTGATCAGCAACTGAAGGAACTGGTTTGTTTGAGTCACTAAAAGTCTGTTAAGGTGCCCCTAGTCAACGGCACGAATTATTTTGTGCGCGGGGTTAAAATGCATGCTGCCTCATCCGACAACACGTGCGAAAGAGATTGATGCTGTGATGAGCAGTAAGAAGCTAGTTCTCTTACGAATTAGCACTTTTGCATATTTGTAGCGAAATGGATGATGATTTAGGACGAAAAAGAGCGCGAAATTTTATGAACTGACCTTTGGGAGTCTAGATATCATGAAAAAACTATTAAATGTATATTTCCAAAATAAAATTATTTGCATTGTTGAATTACTAATCTATCCTTGTATGGAGGCCGTTTTGCAATTTTCCTTCTTCTTGTGGTCTTTATTTCCGCCCAAACATGCGTTAAAATTAAGGTTGAAATATGGAACTTTCGACGCTCATAACTTTCAAATTTTTTATTTTTCTATTTCCATACAGGGCTAGATAATGATGAGAAAAATTGATATATTTTTTTATTTTAAACGTACATCGTCAAACAGTGGCGTAATCTCTGGACTACGTTTGTATGGAAAGATTTTTGACTAGTGTAACCTTAAGCCCAGCTTCACCCAGAGCGGGAGAAGTCACTGGAAGATTTCACAAGCCAAAAAAATATATGTTTGGTTACCATAAGCTCTTAGAGTAAGGTTATTTCCATTGTGTGTAAGGGACAGATATATAGGACTTGTATACATCTATCCCTTTTTCACAGTCGCTCCATGATAGTTTCAAAACGTCATGGTAAGGCTCCAGCCCTCCTAGCCAAGTTACAAAAGTTTCGTATCAAATCTCTTACTACAATCGTTAACGCTTTCTATTTGTATGGTCTGACCACGTGACTTAATGTTCAGATCAGTAATTCCCATACATTGATTCGTTTTCTACTTATAGCGTTATCGATTGTCAACTTGGCTGCAGGTGCAGGTATACAATTGATGCTTATAAAATACCGGTATCTGGTTACACTGGAAGCCAACCCCAAAAAAAAGCTGGGAGTAGATTAGACAGATTGGTTCCTTTTTTGTGTTTATTTTTACAAAGTATGTAATGTTATTTGTTATGCTGTAATTAAGCTACTACAAAATCCATCCGTCTACTGGCTATTTTGTTAAATATCGGAATTAATTCGTGGTCAGTGCTTATGATAATTGTTCCAGTTACTGCGCAATTCACTAAAAACCAATCTCTAGCCCCAAACGGCAATAATACGAAACCGTTAAAGTAAAGCCTACTTTGAAATCAAGGACCACGAAACAAACAATATCATTATGTAAAGTAGAACAAAACAAGAGATTCCATTTACAATATTTTCTCCAAATTATTATGGTACTAAACATTATCATATTATTATTGTACTTAAATATATATTTTTATTATTCGCCCCTTTTATTTGAGGTTTTTTCCTTACACGTGTCATAAACTCTTTGAAGTTATCGAATAAAGACGACGCTGATTCTTTTGTTTTCTTTGCATTATGTTCGGCATTTTATATGATACCCATATGCTTTTCATAATATTAGAAAAATAAGACCTGTTGTAGCGTAACGTAAGCTCCGGAGAGCTAACGTTAGCCACGTTAGTAAAAATAAAAGGGAATATAAATTAAAACTAAGAAAAAGGATAAAGATAATAAAAACTATGGTCCGGCTTCACACGACGTGGGCAGCTAACCAGGCACAAAGACGTGGTAGGCCCTGGGTAGGCAAATGAGCAAGCACCATGAGGGCAATCGGATAGGCAGGCTGTAGAGTAGGGCAGGCAATCGGATAGGCAGGATGTAGAGTAGACAGCAGGACGGATAGGCAGGCACACAGATAGATGGTCGAAGGCAGCTGAACTAATAGTCAGGCTAACGAGCAGGTAGGCAGTAGCACAGGTGCAGGCACATGCAGCAAGGAGTGCAGGCACAGGCAGCAAGGGGTGTGGAGGCCGGTCTGTGGCTTCATACGCCGATCAAACGCCCCCTTTTAGATGAAGCGGTGACCGACGAGGTTAATGACGCAGTAAAAATGCTCACATTTAAGTTTCACACTCAATAAAATATATTTATTGCACTCAAAGATTGATAACATTCACAGCCGTATAAGTTATAGTTTTAAAGAGTCTTCAGATACAATAGTTCACTTGGTAGTATTATGAATTCAACCGTCTTTCGGCGTTCAGTCCAGATCCGAAACTAAAAATTGACGCCCGTTTTTTATCGTTCTGTGTCATATATCTACATTTCAAATTCAAATTTCAATTAAGAAATAAAGACCAGAACGAATAAAAAACGGTTCACAAAGGGGTCAGTCTACGCTACCCTTATAATAGTGTACACCTAGCTTAAAGGAGGTCTAGTCCATGGTACCTATGTTACGGTCTATGGTTTTAAGAAAAATAAAATAGACAAACAGATGTCATGTCAGACGAAAATGTCACAGTAGAAAAATATTGCAAGAATTACAAATTAACAATATAATTTAAGTTGCAGATATTAAAACAATCAGATATAACTAAAAGTATGCTTTTCAGATTCAAAAGAAAAAAACTAAAAAAATAAAAATGAATTACAAAGTTGATAATATATCAAAATATATGAAGGATGGTTTGTATAGTGTTATGAATTGTAAATAGAGTTAAAAAAATGTGGATCAGTAAATCAGAATACCACACTGTTTAATAAGAACATGATTAGATTAAAACTGCGTCTTTCTTTCTAGCAGTAATTCAATACAATATACCTATTAATGCGATTATGAACCTTAATGTAAGAGTGATCCCTCTAATTATAGACCTATATCCGTGCTTCCAGCATTGAGTTAAATCTATGAAAAAATCATGCTGGACCAGATGTTGTCTCACTTCAATTCTAATGGGATCCTGCATAGTCAGCAGTTTGGTTTCACGAAAGGTAGGTCGACAACGGACGCGGGAGTAAAACTCATCAGCCACATCTTGGAATCTTGGGAGAATTCCCAGGATGCCATTGGCGTTTTCTGTGATCTCTCAAAAGCGTTCGACTGCGTCGACCACAACACACTGATCTGTAAATTACACCACTACGGAATTCGAGGACAAGCTGCTGATCTCGTGCTTTCCTATTTATCAAACAGACAGCAAAAAGTAAATGTTAATGGGGCGACGTTCTCCGGGTCTCTAGTCAAGATGGGCGTGCTCCAAGGTTCAATTCTCGGCCCTTTCCTCTTTCTTGTTTACATTAATGATCTCCCCTTTATGATGGCCAAATTATCGGATATACGAGTAATTCTATTTGCTGATGATACTTCGCTAATTTTTAAAATAGATAGGAAAGATACGGATGTCTTACATGTCAACGAAAGTCTAATTATTCTCTCAAAATGGTTCGCAGCTAACAATCTCTTACTGAATGCGAAAAAAACAAAATGTCTTAAGTTCTCTTTACCAAATGTACCGCAACGTGACCTAAACTTAAATCTTGATGGCAAAAATCTTGAACTTATAACGGAAACTGTATTCTTAGGGATTACTATCGATTCAAAATTGCAGTGGGGCGCGCACATTAGAACTCTTTCGGGAAGGTTAAGTTCAGCTGCATATGCAGTAAGGAAAATAAGGCAGTTAACGATGTAGCCACAGCTAGGTTAGTATACTATGCTTATTTCCACAGTATTATGTCTTATGGCATTCTGCTGTGGGGATCAGCAGCAGATGTTGACTCAGTTTTCATATTACAAAAGAGGGCAATCCGAGATAAATTTAAAGAGATCGATATACTGACTCTACCTTCACTTTATATTTTGGAATGTATTTTGTATGTCCGCAAAAATCGAGGGCTTTACAAAACTAGAAGCGACTTACATAATTTAAATACACGCAGTAAGCACGAACTTGTAATACCCAAATTCAGATTAACTAAAACTAGCAAGTCTTTTCTTATAAACAGTATACGCTTTTATAACAAGTTGTAACAAACATATTTCCGCGACGACTCCCGGCGACATCTGGTGTCTCAAGTGTACTTTTTCACCTAGGTGTGTCACTAGGTGGTTGAGGCACTTTGGGACTAGATGGCGCTGAGATCGGGACGGAATTATTATAAATTCTTTACGAAACCCGTTAAATATTGTGTGTATTAATATAATTCAACAAGCACACAATCTCCTACATGTCTAGCCTATTAATTTCTGGTATACATAATTACTTAAAGAAAATATAGACATGACATCTCTATGGGTCAATAAAATTCTCAATGTCTATGGCCGACGAGAGTGACATTTATTTTTCATTACGAATGGATACCGAGCAAGTAATAAAAATCAGATCTTGGTGAAAAAGAAAATAAGAGAAACCTGAATGACTCGGACGAGACAGGGAAATAGCCCTAAATTTAAAGCAATAATGTGCCAGCAAGCGCTGTGAGTATTTGTGGAATTGAACTATATTTTCATGCTTGTGAGACATGTGCTTGTATGATGCTAATACCGCATTTTCTCCCATCGACAGGGCTTCTTAGGATTAATATAATCAATAATAAAATAAACTTGGTCAACCACATGCATTAAGAAAAGCTACACAGCATTTAACAACAGGCTCCGGACACCCATGATACTTCGGCTCGTGAAATACTCAATACTATCTGCACAGGAATGATGCTGGTTGTGACATTGGTTGTGACATCATACATCTGATGCTAAGTTTAAAGGGTAGTTTATATACCATCCACAAGTAAGTGACATACCTTTAAAATTGTGATGCAGTAGTGATGCCTGTGTATTATTAAATTAGTTGACCAAATATAAAGACTTTTACTTCTGTTGACCCTCATGCGAAATCATCCCTGCAATTGTCTCATCCAGAATACCTACCCCTGAGCTGGCTGGTGAGTAAGAAAAGTTATCTTACAATTGGCGCCCAACGTGGGGCATGAAGCTTGATAGAAGTACTTAACAAACTTGCAATTTGTACGACCAGTGTGTCGCATGTAGTTTGATTGTAATACTTGATTACTTATTTTGTGTCTAGTAGTTATAACTTGAAAACTTAAGAACTTAACCAAACTATAGGTTAACTTCATGATTGCTTAATTTAAAAACTTAAAATAACAAAACATTAACTTTATATAAAATTTAAAAGTGCGGTTATAGTCACATGTTTTATTTAAAAACTATAAACCGTTTCACTGATAAATGTTTTGCTAAATTGAATATAAAACACTCTAATTTAACATAGTTATTATAACTGTTAATTAGGTTTAAATATATACATGGAACAAACAATTGTTTTGTTCAACATTTATGTTTTTGTTCATTACTTAAAACTAAACTAAAAAAAAAAAAAAAACTTTAACATTATATATAAATTTAAAAGTGGGGTTATAGTCACATGGTTTATTTAAACTATATACCTTTCCACCAGTGAATGTTTTGTTTAACTGATAATTAGTTTTGTATATTTGGAACAAAAAGTGTTTTTTGTTCAGCATGCTTTTGCAATTTTATTTGACTATCTTCATAAAGAAGAATTAGTTCAAATACTTAAATGTTATTATATTTCAACAGATCATAAAGCAAATGGAGATGTGGTCTGCAAGCAGTATCGTTCCCTGTGTAGTTGAATCATAGTGGAAGCATCAAGGAGATGGATTATCCCGCACATATGTTGTTATCTGATGAGGTACTCTGGTGTTCGGAAACCTGTTGCTGAGCTGTTCATTAAATAAAGAGTAAATTCAGGAGGTACTTTTACAATTATATGTATTGTAGCTCGCTTTAAACATTACTTAATGAGAATTTCTCTAATAATTATTTTCATACTTAATAATTTATACTAAAAATAAATATAACTTAATTGTTAAATTCTTTTGGAAGATATTAATGCCAAAAGAAAATGTGGGACATCTATAATAACTATTTAATTATGATCCCACTGGCGCCCAATCTTAAAATAAATAAAATAAACAATTTGTAGTGACTTATTAGGATGTTTTTACTGTGTCAACTAGAAGAAGCACAATTTTATAGTATATTCTAATTGTTATGTTGATTTCTTCCTATACGGAATGCAACAAGCAGTACATTGATTGAATTACTAGTGGTTCTTGTACACAACATTACCTAAATTTGTATATGTGAACAATACTTAAACTTATTAGGTCTTTTTTTCCCTGTGTTAACTAAAAGCAACACAATGTGGTATTTATTATACTCTGATCACTATGGTAGATATGTTATGTTGTTTCCTATACGGATTACAACAAACAATGCTATCGTGAATAGTGTTTCTTGTACACAGAAAGCCTATAAGTGTCCATGTTAACAATGGTCCTCAATTGATTTAAATACATTAATGTAAAAATATGAAGATTCTCTAGTTAAAATCATTGTTGTGTTAAAATATTTGCACATAATTCAATAATGGAGGTGCAAATATTTAATTAAGAAAGGGATGAATGAATGCTGGTAGGGTATAAGGATTTTTTTTCTAAGTCGGCGTTAATTTAATAACTGGGTATGTATATGGATGGATGAAAGGAAACACAATGATGCAAAAACTTAGTAGTATTCTGAATTATAAAACATTAACTAAAGTAGACATTTACCTACATCTATACAATGGATAGGTGCTCACTGTAACCCTTGCTGATTTAAAAAGGCGGGTTTGCTTTTCGTTGCGAATCTTAACTTGATTTAGGTATTATCCTATATCTATACAACGGATGGGTACTTAATGGAACATTTGCTGATTTAAAAGGCAATGTTACTTTCTGTTGCGAATCTTAACTTGATTTAGTACTTGTCTACATTTACTTATATACATTTGAACAACTTGATACTTATAACACTTGCCGATTTACAAAAGCAGTGTTTCTGTTGTTTATAAAACTTAACTTGATCAGTTATTGGTCTAAACTTAAAAATAATAAAAGGTTAAATCTCTTTTGAGTATAACCTGACTCTTAAACATTTAACATACTTAAATGTTTGATGAATCAAACATTAACTTAAATAAAATTAGTTAATTGCATAACTAGCATTTAAACTGGCTACTTGGCGATTGTGTTCTGATATATGAATGCTTTTCATTGCTGTCTGTTTTGGGACAATCACTGAGTATGTCGTATTAG
This sequence comes from Orthosia cruda, assembly GCA_964057195.1. Lineage (NCBI taxonomy): Eukaryota > Metazoa > Arthropoda > Insecta > Lepidoptera > Noctuidae > Orthosia > Orthosia cruda. The sequence continues at coordinate 25,128,743 of OZ059838.1, forward strand.
TCTTAGATGAGAACAATCAAAGTTTTTATCTGCTAGTTATTGGACTATTACTAATGTTCTAATATTTAGTACATTATGTACATAATTAAAAACTTGAAAATAAGTTTCGAACTTTATTTTTTAAACTATTAGTTTTTTTTTATAAAACTTAATGTGGTAGTTCTCATATGAATTAGATTTTCTTGGACTGCCTCAATTTCTGTTAGGGAGCAAGCTAGATTCACTATATGCATGGAAATATGTTAAATTCAAAAAAAAAAATGTAAATCAATTTTTTTAACCGGGGTAAGATGTACTGTAACAAACATATTTCCGCGACGACTCCCGGCGACATCTGGTGTCTCAAGTGTACTTTTTCACCTAGGTGTGTCACTAGGTGGTTGAGGCACTTTGGGACTAGATGGCGCTGAGATCGGGACGGAATTATTATAAATTCTTTACGAAACCCGTTAAATATTGTGTGTATTAATATAATTCAACAAGCACACAATCTCCTACATGTCTAGCCTATTAATTTCTGGTATACATAATTACTTAAAGAAAATATAGACATGACATCTCTATGGGTCAATAAAATTCTCAATGTCTATGGCCGACGAGAGTGACATTTCTTTTTCATTACGAATGGATACCGAGCAAGTAATAAAAATCAGATCTTGGTGAAAAAGAAAATAAGAGAAACCTGAATGACTCGGACGAGACAGGGAAACAGCCCTAAATTTAAAGCAATAATGTGCCAGCAAGCGCTGTGAGTATTTGTGGAATTGAACTATATTTTCATGCTTGTGAGACATGTGCTTGTATGATGCTAATACCGCATTTTCTCCCATCGACAGGGCTTCTTAGGATTAATATAATCAATAATAAAATAAACTTGGTCAACCACATGCATTAAGAAAAGCTACACAGCATTTAACAACAGGCTCCGGACACCCATGATACTTCGGCTCGTGAAATACTCAATACTATCTGCACAGGAATGATGCTGGTTGTGACATTGGTTGTGACATCATACATCTGATGCTAAGTTTAAAGGGTAGTTTATATACCATCCACAAGTAAGTGACATACCTTTAAAATTGTGATGCAGTAGTGATGCCTGTGTATTATTAAATTAGTTGACCAAATATAAAGACTTTTACTTCTGTCGACCCTCATGCGAAATCATCCCTGCAATTGTCTCATCCAGAATACCTACCCCTGAGCTGGCTGGTGAGTAAGAAAAGTTATCTTACAAAGTTGCCAAATTCAGTTATGACCGATGGAAAGTTCAAAATCACACCAAACGTGTCCTTATTAAAAAAGCATATTATAAAATCAAGGACTACGTTGAAGATAAAAATTTTGGCTTTAGCTCCTTCTGCGCATGCGGCTTCCCTGGTAACTCATAAACGGCACAAATATGTGGATGTCTCTAACTATTCTCAATCTCATTTTTTTTTGTTTCTTCTTTTAATTGGACTTTTTACAATAGTTCGCAATCATCTTTATAGCCCTTTGCAAAGAATAGTTACAGCACTGATAACAACATTTGTGCCACATGTTAAATTTAGTCTTGTTAGTTATATTTTTTTTTTACTTTGTGTAGATTCTTTTACCGATTATTTTGGGAATGTGTGAACATTGTAGGCCTTCTAGATGTTAGTTAACATTTGTTAACTTTGTTATATATTATATAAACTTTTTTTTTTTAGTTCCTTAAGACTTATTGTCGGGCCTACGTTGTCCCCCCATAGTACTAATGCTGTAACATGGAAATATTGTAAAACCAAACCATTTTTAAAAGAGTCTTGCCGGTTCTTCTCCATAGGAAACGACCAACCCGAACCGTGCATCTTTTGTCGATTATTTATAAGTGCCCATGTAGGCCTATGTAAAATAAAAATAAATTGATTTTGATTTTAATGGTCGGTCAACCAAGGTTAGCTGAAGCTCTACTGAAGAAATAGACGCTAAAATTATTTTGTAAACTTGTACAATGAAACCCTATCTTTAGAAGTAGCCATCACTTACACTTACACTTTTAAACACGCCATTACTGGGTTTTTGAATGTTGTTTTTGATCATGAAATCGGAATTTAAGATTTACTTTCTTTCCAGTACTAAAAAACCATTTTACCTGTGACTTTAGCTTTCGAAGCGTATCTAAGGTGACAACTTGACAAATTGGTCAGCAGCTGCCCCCGACCCTTTTCAACCGAACATAGGCTCACCATGCGTCAGGATTTGTCCTGGTATAGTAGACGTTTATCGGCATTAAAGTAAAGATTTTTATTATAATATCAGAATTATTTTAAGTAATTTAAAACACAGAATAAATAATAGTACAAGAAACTGAAATGAGCATTGGTAACGGCTGCGACTTATGTGTCGTAGGTCGTGGGTTTGAACCCAGGAAGACGCTTTATTTTGTGTAAATTATTTCATCACCACTGCTCACATTGTGATGTCGGCATGTCTTAGAACCAAAAAATCGAATACACACACAAACAAACAACAAATTTCCGTGCGTTCAAGCGCTTTTGCCATACCTATTATTGGAATCAAATATAACAGCTCACAATGTTAGAACCCATTAATATTAATGCTAATTTTTATCCGTGGTGCTAGGCAACTGGGCTTATCCCAGTTGTAAACGAACCTTTGTGCCTATTGGTCTTGTTTGTTCTGTCTCCTGCTTGATATGGAGGGAAGTGGAAATTTGTATTTTTCTTACTCCTCCATTTTCTTCTCTGATTAATTTCGTTGCGGGATCCAAGACAGTTAAATTCATTCTCCGGGAGTTCGTCGAGCTTCATTGCCTCGGCGCTTTTCTGGTGGTCGCCACTGTTGATTCTGGCTTTTAGGAATTGCAGTGGTTTGGGAATAGTGCGGTGGGATAGTAACAAAAAAAAAATCGAAGACATGTTAAATCCAACCAAACCGCACTGGGCCCGCATGGTGGATTAAGGTCCATTGTCTCTCTCTCAGAGAGGAGGCCTGTGTCCCAGCAGTGGAAACATTAAAAGGCTGATAATAACTGAATTCGCTGTTTAATTATTTATAAACTAATAAAACCCATTCAATCCGCCCTTATTTACCTATCCCGCATTGCATCGGGCGTTAGAATGTATACATCTACATTGCGTGCATTCTCGTCTAAAGCGTTATGACATTTTGTAGAACTTACGTTTTATGTCAGGACTTTTCAGTTTTACATCTGGTAACCCTAGTCGAACATGATTAGTGGGCCGACGGCTGGCTGAAGCTTTTACTGCCTTCTTGTGGAAACTCAACACTGTTTACTGTTCCAGATTATTCTTCGGACGTATTTTAGTTGAGTAAATACGGGGCCTTTTTTCTAAGGGTTATATAGAAGTCAATTTCTGGAGGCTTTCAGTAAATCTTATTTGCTATCTTTATTGATACAATATTGTGTTTTTTGAGCGCTTTAGTGAAAGACCAGTAAAGTGGAAAATAGAAGAGAGTCTTTGTCCTGCAGTAAGACAACATAGGTTTATAATTTAGTGAGATATCATGTCGAGGTTCTTGGTGCTATACTGTGACATCTTAAAACCATCATGATATCAGTGTTAGCGAAAGACCGAGCTATACAGGACGTATATGTCAGCATACTTTATCGCAACATAATCATGATGGCATTGTCATAATTATCAGTAATCAGAGTACGGCCTCTAACACTGAAGCATTGTGTGGAACCACCAAGTTTTATGAACTTATCTATATCTTAGTTGTATGACAGTAGCTTAATGTTAAGTTGACAGTAGCTGTTAATCTGTTAATACACATCTGGTGCACAATTATGCTGCAATCAGCAAGCGTGTAATAGGCTAGTTTTTATTTTAATCTCTCAATTCAAAGGCCAACATTTTCGAAAGTTACCGAGAATCTAGATAGATGCCAAATGATTGGAAAGGTATTTATCCAGCAGTGGACTGCTGTAGAGAAATAATGATCCAATAGTTGCCGAGAAACGTAATAAATGCTTTGTGATTGGAGGCCTATGTTCAGTAGTAGACTGGTGTAAGCTGATAATTAACCAAAGATTATCCTCAGATATCAGTGTATTCTACGTGAAAAAAAACATGAAAAGATAAAAGTGGAAGAACAAGATGAAGATAGAAGAGGTGGTAGAAGTGGAAGTTGATAGCAGAATAGATTACTGCAGGACAAGGTTACCTGCCAGGCAAAAAAAAAACAAAAACCTAGCTGCAACTACATGCAGTATATTTGCCGTTCGCTATGATTTTTGCAGTAGGATCTTTAACTATTATATTGTAACCTATACTAAAGTTAGCTAATCTTTCTTGTATTCAAATTATCTGAAATATTAAAGCTATTAATAAGGTTGACATCCACGAGTACACGTGATACACGAGATTCACGATTATCCTTTCAAACCTACGGCAATACTTAATAGCTTTCAAAAGGACCTACTTAATTTCAAAGAGACTTTCTATTCAACAAGAAATTGTGGGGCTTTATACATATTCATAGAAACTGCCTAAAAAGTATTTGAACTCACTATGATAGTTCTTCCGAAGGCCTAATAGATTTTTGTCGTAGAAGAGAGACTTTATATATACAGTAGGGTGGAAGGACATCCATCCTTCTTTGGAATAAGATAATCCGCCGAACAGTTGGGTGAAGTCTGGATCTGCCTGTTGTTTTGGGCTTTCTGTATAATTGTCAATCGTACAATCTGACGTCCCACAAGCAGGACTAGGATTTCGCGATGGATTTCTATGACGTCAGATCTATGTAGTTCTCAAGTGGTTGAATGGTTGTGCATTTTGTGCGTGTTATGTGCATTTGACGCTTCTTGGTTTGTCTCATATTCTACCAACCTTGCTTACATGATTCCTATTTGCTCAAGACATGAGTATTATTCTCGTAAAGTATATGTAGCTAGTTCCAGCAGTTCAGAAAAGAGATAACTGAAAGAAAATGGTGATCTTAAATCTTGCTATTCAAATGATTATCACTGAGCATCAAAAAACAATCCCTTCGCCCATAAAAAGTTAAATAAGCAATTCCGCGTTAATTTACGAGCGATCAAAGTCTAAAGAAAAATAAAGTTAGTTAGTTTTAAGTTTAAATTGTGCACTTTCATAGGCCATTGATAATAAAACTGTAACAAAACGCTTAAGTGAGACGATAATTCATAAAGTTGCCGAATTACAGACACCTGCTACCGTGATTCTTGAAAAAAATATGGAGACGCTTGGATATCAAGTTTTACGAAATAAGCAAATGACTTACACAAGAGTACCAAGACCAGAGATCCTAGACAAGTGACATTATATCATCAAAAGCGTGGCGATAGCGATTGGCAAAATGTCAAAAATGCATTGGAATGTTAAACGCTATCGAAATGTCACGTGACTAAATCCCTTATATTTCGGCATATCGTCCGTCGCCATCGCTCACGTCTAATGGTATTTGTCTAGAGCCTCAGCACAGACACCTCATCCCATACAATGAAGCCGTCTAATTAAGCTGATTATTTTTCTAAGAACATCGATCGCGTTCGGTTCCGTTCCACGGATATAGATGGTGTTATCAGTGACTTGCAAGTAAAAGGGTTTACTCGGTTCTTTTTTTTTTTAAATGCAGCTATTATTTGTTTTATAGTATTTTTATGCACGTTTTAACAGTTTCATTGTATCAAAATGTGTTACAAAACAAATAAGAAAAATCGAGTGGATGCGTCAGATATTTAAACCACGCCATTTATTGGAATCAATTTTAAATAATCCATTTAGATATTTATTTATTTATATATCCTTTATTGTAGGTACACAAAATAAAATAAAAAAGGGCGGCCTTATCGCATACCGCGATCTCTTCCAGGAAACCTGGAAAATAATCATTGAAATGTGAATAAAGGAGCCCAATATTCCTTAATATTTGTGCTTAGGACAGTTACTTAAACAAGAACATATATTTTTTTATGATTGTCTCTAGAAAATCTCAATGTTTCACAAAACTCAATAACAAATCAAAGATTATCACGCCATCTAGTGCAATTTATTTTAACCAATTTTTTTTTCTTCGCGTTGAGTACCGTCGCCTCCGTTGTATTATATCAACGAAAGCGTCACGATAGCGATCGATAAAATGACGAAATGTATGGGCTTTCCTAGCGTTATCGCTATATCACGTGATCAATCCCTTATAATTTAGATTTTTTTATAATAGAATATCACTTTGTCTAGAGCTTCTAGACAAAGTGATATTCTATTATAGATAAATATTGTCACAAAAGAATATATAGAATAGAATAGAATATACTTTATTGTATACCATAAAATTATACACTTTACAAGAAAAACTTATTTATACGGGTACAAAGGCGGTCTTAGGGCTGACAGCGACTACTACTACGATATCTACTAGACAACCTTGGATGAACTGAAAAAACTTAGAATAAAAAGGGGGTACTCTGAGGTGTACTGGCTATTAGATTAAAACATAAATATGTACAAGATTATATTACTATAATAAATACTATATATAAACCTATATATAAACATGCTTACATATTAAGACATGAAATTTATAGAAAGAGAGAGAAACAAAAAAGGGTTAAATAATGATGACAGAGATTAGATCTAAACAGAAAAGCGTTAGAGAGAAGGAAAATGGTTTTTAACCAGGTTTTTAAAAGAAACCAGTGACTGGGCTTGTCTAACTGACAACGGCAACTCATTCCACAATCGCACATCCTGGACTGTAAACGATTTGTCGTAAAACTTAGTGAAATGAGCAGGCATCAAAAGTTTTTTTTTTTTTATTTACTTTTTCTTTTAATGTAGTTTTGTTTTTTTTTAGCCTATATGTTCTCTATGTATTATAAAACTCGAAATATGTTCACACCTGTAAGTGAAAAATTCACTCTAGATCTAAGTTTAATTTGTTACAGTACCACAAATAATGTATTAGTGAATAAGTCGTTGGAGTGCCGTAGTGAAATAAATAAAATGTCTAGGATTGACGTTACCGAAATGATAGATTGTCCATACAATTATTCGTCTTATCGTCGCATTGGAACTCCTTGCAGCAAGTAAACTAATGGAGTAAGTCTAGGTTTTCTCACGATGTTTTCATTCACCGTTCTCAGCAATGTTCAAAATAAACTTAGAAGATGCATACGAATTGAAGATAGATTGCCAATCAAAAACATTTTGGACTTTTGTAAATCAGTATCGCTAATATATGTCTTTTTGTATATGGACCAGTATGATGTTAGCGTTTCCCCAAGCGAGTATTATAGATCTGCTTTCACAAGTTTATTCCTTCTATAATAATCACTTACATCAAGGCGAGAAACACTCTTGATGTAACTGAGATAAAGTAATACGAAGAAATAGCTTTAAAAAAGCAAAGGGCATTTTAATAGATAGACATGAACGTGGTAAGTACAATTGCGTGCTTTGTTAGTCTTTCCTTCTTTCCTTTTTTGTTGGAACGGAGCGTTTGGCAGCCTGCCTCATACGATCTATCACAACGTAGAAATAAAATGCTTGATTTTTTTTACTTTTAAATATATTATGCAGGGTTTAATTGTGTGTTTTATTTTGCTATGACTTATTTTGTAACATGGTGAAGGACACATTGTCACATGGGCAAAATCACAGTTTAGTCATATTTTACTCTTAGCTTTACTGGGTATATATCATAACCAGCTTACAATTTTCCCACTGCTGTCACAATGTTACTAAAATTTCAGCGTGGAAACAAACGCTGCACGCACTGCTGACCACGCAAGCAGCCATTTCATTTCAACATAATACAAAGTATGAAAGTATTTGATATTCTCGATTAGATGTTCAAACAACATATAAACTGATACGAACAAACAAATTAGTTTAAGAACAAATGTACAATAGCAAAAAAGTTTATTTTTTTTGTTTTTTTTTGTCTTCCAGCTAACAATAAAAACTTTACAGTACAATTATTAATGATCTGCCATTTATAGGCTTCCACAATTAGCAAATAAATATTGTTACAACTGGTAAAGGTGACGACTAAGCATTTTTACAATGACTAAGGTTTAATAAGTAATTTTAGACTTAATACAGTTTTGTTGAAGCATTTTTGTTAACTAGTTTTTTTGTGGCAATTTATTTAAATTTAAATAAAATATTGTTGTTAATAACAGTATTAAAAACCGCTTGTTCAAACAGTCATTTTAAAGACAAAATTAAAAAAAGATCCTCTATGATTTAATAAATAATTTTCAGTTACTACATTCTAGGTGATTAAAATAAATTAAGGTTCTTCAACTTCAAATTACGTAAGACTTTGTTTATTTGTAGCATAAAGCGTACGTAACTGCTTGTAGATAATGGCGAGTTGGCCACCAAAATTACATACATCGATCAGCAGGACGTTGCAGAAACCTCGATCTCATTGAATCATTCTTTGTTGAATCCAGTGACTACGAAAAACAAATTGTCCCAAAATGATGACAACAAAGCTGCGAAAGAGTAACCGTAGACTTCACCTTCAGTCCTTCAAGAAAACAACGTCAGCAATATAGTGAGTACGTGTGAATCGACGACTGCATCCAACCAAAGAAAATACTACATTTCACCACAGCTCAGTGATCAGAGCGATTTTGATGATTGGAACTGTGATCCTCATTTAATCCCTGGGTCAACGATTAATGTTCCCAGTTAACTTCAAGGTGCAGCCACGAGACAGCCAAGTAGTTTTTCTTCAAGTAGCTCTTTTACAAGTAAAGTGTAAATATAAGTGTTCATGTTTGTATAACTAAGTTTGTATTACTTCTTTTGGTAAATACACTCTTTGTCTTTATTATCTGGTTTTATTTATGACCTAACGTTAGTCTAAAATAATAGTTAAAATTGTGTAAAATTATCTGAACTCCAAAAAGTTACCTAAAACCATAGCGAAAAAGGCAAATAAAATTGTAATAAGTCAAAATATTTCACTAAAAACTACATAACTAAAAATAAATCATAATTTAAAAAAAAAATGCTACGACAATACAGTATTAACTAAAAAAAAAGGAAATAACTTAACAATTTTAGAAACAACTCTTATATACAGAATTTCATAAATTTTAAGCTTCATACCATATTTTTTTTTTTGAATCTATAACAGGAAGTAAGTAGTCAGTTTTCTGTCGATTCTGAAAAAGTTTAATTTTGAGTTGATACACTAGTAATCTATCAGTCGATTTATACATTGCTGCCATCTAATGGGAAGGTAATTTATGCCTTTGCGATAGAACTCTGGTGATCTAGATTCGACAAACTGTGTAAAAGCATTTTATACTGCCTCCTGAGAAGAAAAATTTTATCACGTAGAAAATTGTACAAATCATGAAAAAAAATGGTAGTCCGTTGGAGCAAGGTCTTGCGAATACGGAGGGTGACGAATAGTTTTTAATTGCAGTTCCTGTAGAGTTAAAACGGTTTCTCGTGCTGTATGAAGTCTCGCGTTATCTTGGAGCAATAATGGTGAAAATCGAATAAGTGTCGGGGCTGTTTCACTGTTAGTTTTGCTATCATTGTTCGGAGTTCGGCACAGTAGTTAATTAATCCAATGATGAATTATTGGAACATTGTATAGATTTACATCTGAAGTTTAAGGATGATTCAAGTAGTGAAACAGACTTTGACGGTATTGATTGATCCACAAACCTTATTGCAATATCTTTTTATTCATTACTTGATTTCAACGTTTCCGAACACAGCAATAGCGCTTGGAATATTACGTATATTGCCGGTTTCAGTTGCATCTGGTGAAAGGACCTTTTCAAAGCTAAAAATTATCAAAAACTATCTAAGGTCAACAATACTTCAACAAAGGTTAAGTAATTTAGCTATAGTTTCAATTGAACATGAAGTTTTAGACAGCTTGGATACAAGAAAATTGCAGCATTTTCAAAATGAATTACCATTCGTGAATTTTTTTTATGGTACTGATGGCCTTCATACAGCCCTCTTCAAAAGTTTGTATGCAAATTAACAAAATAGACTGTTAACAAACAGATAACCAAGGTTGCGAATAAGGAAAAAAAATCTTTTGGCGTAACTGGTTACGAAACTTAATCATCAGGATTCCAAGTTACGGTTAAGGAAAAAGTTTCCTTGATTCGCAACCGGTTGCAAACAAAGAATACAAATTGTTAATTCGCAACTGGTTGCGAATCGCAGTTGTGAAAACGGCCGGAGGGATACTGTGTGTGACTGATACAAACCGGATAAGAGCCTCCAGAAGACGTAGTCGAGGTCAGCCCAGAAAGAGGTGGCAACATGACTTAGACGCGTACCTTACATCTGCATGCACTTGGAGGAGGTCTTTATCAAACATTGGAACGGAGAAAGTTAATAAATAAACGAACTGGTATAATCCGCAAAGCTTTTACCCCATTGCCAGTATTATATATTAAACAAAGTTGAATAAATAAATAAAAATAAAAAACATAAAATCAAGCAATAAAATAACAACAAACAAAAATCTTCACTAATATTATAAAAAGGTAAAGTTTGTGAGTTTATTTTTTATTGTTTGTAGTAATCTCTGGATCTACTAAACCAATTTAGATGAAATTTGGTATGGACTGAGATCCTGGAAATGACGTTTATATTCCCTTGGGATGATAAAACATTTTACGCGGGCGGAGCCGCGGGCAGAAGCTAGTATTAAATAAACAAAAGAATAAGAATAAACCTTTTGAAATGCAATAAGCTACATTAATTACCAATTACCATTGGTAATAGATTCCCAGCGATTTAATATTGCGATACGATATAACGATATATATATACGATATAACGATTGCTTACATTTTCAAGCGAATAAGCTCACTCACGCAAACAATTACCTAAGTTAACAACACTGTTAAAAACAAAACCCAACTTCCAACAAAATTTCAGTTGCCTTGATAACAAGAAAACTGTCGCAGACGAATCTCATCACAATCCCTTTGTTTTAACATCAGACCTTCCAAAGTACTACAATACGTTGAATTTTTATTTTTGCCTACAAATGATGCTATCTATGTGCTGGACAATAAACCGATCCGGGTGTAGGTCTTTTATACACAGAGCATTGAAATGCCTCGATGGCTACTCCTTGAGGTGGAATTGTTAAATCTACATACATTTCAAATTATACTGGGTTTTACCGTTTGCTTATAGAAATTAACAGCCCACGACAATACACAGGACGGTTAGGAACACCTACTTCAGTCGATTGGCATGCCAAGAGTGCTGTTTTTGTGTGAATTCACGTAATGTGGTATTTCATGTAGGAAAAGTGAATTTAGTACAGAGGGTCAGGCAAAGAAACGTAAGGAGTTTATTAACTCCAGTAGAGCAAGCTGTAAAGACATGCCGCATTTGCCGAAATGTATCTTAAATGAGTCTGTACAAGGCGGGTAGGATCTACAGAGGTAGGTGGGTTTTTTAATGATAATTATAACTATGACTGGGACAGCTAAAACTTGTGCTCGGTGCACATTTCGTGGGCACGAAAATTATATATATTATTTTTAATAATCATTCCAGCATGGTGACTCCGTGCACTATGTCTCTACATTTTTAACTAGACCTGAATATTCATGAGAACTACTACGTTGGGATAAATTGCTTTGTGTTTCCGTGCTCACTGTTTGTTCTGTGTAGGTAATTATAATTTTTACGGTGGCTAATGATCCTTAGTAAATGATGATGCTCTGCAGACCGGGTTTTTTAAGTGGCATCCTGTGTTGATGCTGCTTTAAACCGAAAACTAATTATACTTCACCTCTGAGCGGGACCGACCTTAATTTGGCATTTTGATTAAATTAATTAATTTCATATCAATAGAACTTAATTAATATGATTAATTAATTTTATATCAATAGAACTTAATTAATATGATTAATTAATTTTATATCAATAGAACTTACATTCATTAACATGATGATTACCCTCAGGGTACTTCCCGTAAACCAATACACATGAAATTTGGCAAGACACAATGCCTTATATAACAAGTAAAGGAAAGAAATCAAAAACCGTAAAATAGTACCACGGGCACCCAACGCGAAGAAAGAAAATTTGGTTCAAATAAATTGCATTAGAAGGCATGAGCTTCGACTTGTTATTGAGTTTTGTGAAAAATTAAGATTGAAAAAATGTATTTCCTTGTTTAATTAATTGTCATTTCAAAGATTATTTGAATAAATTATTTAAAATTGAATCCAATAGATGGCGCGGTTTTAAACTGCTGAGGAATACAATTGATTTTTTATTTATTTATTATATACTTTATTGTACACCAAGATAAAAACAATAACACATACGGAAACCTTAAAATAAAAACAAATATACAACAGGCGGCCTTCTGCGGTCTCTTCCAGGCAACCCAGAATGGAGCGAGGTAGTCTGGACATGACATGGTGCTGGCACTTGGTGCAAGTTTAAATAAAATTTGAAATTTTAATTTGTATTGTAACACATTTTGGTACAATGAAACTAAAACGTACAAAAAAATACTTCAAATCAAATCGTAGTTGTATTTCAAAGAAAGTATTCACGAACCGAGTAAACCCTTTGACTTGCAAAACGCTGCTAACACTATCTTTTATCTGTGGAACGAAACCGAAAGCGATTGATATTCATAGAACCATAATTAGCTTAATCAGACGAAAAGCACTTATTACGTCGGCACGGTTTCTTTGTATGGGATGAGACATCTTTATGCTAGTATTATATTGTCTGTGCTAGTATAAAAAACAAATCAGATACGTTTGCAGGGCACACCAACAACGAGTGTATTTGCTTCACAATATAATAGGGGTTAAAGTATGAAATTGCCGTTTTATTGTAATAGGTACTTCGAATTGGGATAGAACCTTCATGGTTTGAGATTTTTGAATGAAACTTTTTTCACATTACCTGTGAAGTTCTTCTTTTAATAAATGTGCAACATTCGATTACCGACTTCAGTTGTTTTTTTTATTCTGCTTAGACAAGAAAGTTGGATTCTTCGATAATTCGAGTGATTTTTGAATACGAGTTCCGACGCGGAACTAACGCGGCAGAAACAGCTTGCAATATCAATATTGCGTTCGGAGAGGGTACATTTTTTTTTTTTTCTATCCCGCCGCACTATTCCCAAACCACTGCAACTCCAGAAAGCCAGAATCAAGAGTGGCGACCACCAGAAAAGCGCTGAGGCAATGAAGCTCGACGAAGTCCCGGAGAATGAATTTAACTATCTTGGATCCCGCAACGAAATTAATATGGAGGAGTAAGAAAAATTTCCACTTCCCTCCATGTCAAGCAGGAGACAGAACAAACAAGACCAATAGGCACAAAGGGTCATTTACAACTGAGATAAGCCCAGTTGCCAAGCACCACGGATAAAAATTTGCATTAATATTAATGGGTCCAAACACTGTGAGCTGTTATATTTGATTCCAATAATAGGTATGGCAAAAGCGCTTGAACGCACGGAAATTTGTTCTAGTTTCCACAATGTCCTGGCCAGCCGCACGCGAACGTATGGAAAGAATTGGTGGAGGTGTCGGCCATTGATGGAATTATCCCACCTACATTGCTGCTTACCATTCAGTGGTTTAAATAATCTAGAGATTTTGGCACGGTCACTCCGCGTTAAAAAGTCCACGTCCATTGTGTATTTTGCGGAATAGTACATTGCAGCACGTCCCTGCACTTCAAGGTCGACTGGAAGTACGCCAGCAAGTACCGGTAAGGCCTCAGTACTAACCGTCCTGTATGCTTTGCATAAGAATATCAAAGCCAAACGCTGAATCTGAAGTAATTTACGTCGAACCCTATCAGCCCAAACAGGCGCCCCATAGCAGATACAACCCAAGTAAGTAGCCCCATAAATAATCCTTAAAGTCAAAAAAGACAGACCCCACGTAGATTTAGATATTCTCGTTAAGGCATAGAAGTTCTTTTTTGCTTTTTCACCAACGATTTTAATATGATCTATAAATGCAAAATTCCTTTCTAACACTAGACCAAGATAGCACACGGACTGCTTCCTTTTTACCGGAACGTTATTATATTTAATAGTAGGACACGATTTAAGATTACCTTTCAAAATGAGCTGATAAGTTTTATGCGGAGCAAAGGTCAGGCGGTGACGATCGCCCCACTGAGATATTAATCGTAGGCAAGTGTCAGCCAAGTTCTCGAGTCCAGCTCGAGTACTTGATTGAATGAGCAAAAGACCGTCGTCCGCGTAACCGGTTAATGAACAGCCGCTTGGAAGCGGAATCGCGAGGAAATCATCAAAGCCTAAATTCCACAACGGTGGACCAATAACCGAACCCTGAGGACATCCCATGGTGAGAGACTTCGACATGGAATGATGACAGAGTTGGAGTTTCGCGGAACCATTTAAAAAGTAAGAGTAAACTAAATTGTATATATTTCTATAGCAGCCTCGAGTTTTCATTTTAAGTAATAGCATTGGCCACCATGCGTTATCAAAAGCTCGAGAGGGGACTGCTAACGAACGCACCGTGCGATTTTGATTTAAACGCTTTGGTGATGAAAACTTTGATTTGAAGAACGAAACCACGTGGAAGACCGCCCACACAGGTGAGTAACAATGAATTGAAAGACATGGTGGAAGCCGATGCAAGCCAAACTACTAAGGAATTAGCGGCATGGTTTAACGTTACCTTACCAACAATATTGACTTATTTGCGTGAAATAAATAAAATAAAATAAAATATGAAAAATGGGTGCTTCATGATTTGACTGATCAGCAGAAAGAAACGCCTGTTGAAACTTTTGTTGCCTTTTTTAATCGATACAGAAATGAAGGAATATTGGATCGAATGAAACGAAATGATATGTGATGAAAAGTGAATTCTTTACGATAACCGTAAGCAAAAAATGCAATGGCTGACCCCAAGTCAAACGCCGCAACAGTGGTATTAAAGCAAAGCTTACCATTAAAAGGGTAATGGTAGCTTTTTGATGGTCTCAGCATGGTGTTATTCCCCTCCGGCCGCTTTCACAACTGCGATTCGCAACCAGTTGCGAATTAAGAATTTGTATTCTTTGTTTGCAACCGGTTGCGAATCAAGGAAACTTTTTCCTTAACCGCAACTTGGAATCCTGATGATTAAGTTTCGTAACCATTTACGCCAAAAGATTTTTTTTCCTAATTCGCAACCTTGGTTATCTGTTTGTTAACAGTCTATTTTGTTGATTTGCATACAAACTTTTGAAGAGGGCTGTATGAAGGCCATCAGTACCATAAGAAAAATTCACGAATGGTAATTCATTTTGAAAATGCTGCAATTTTCTTGTATCCAAGTTGTCTAAAACTTTATGTTCAATTGAAGCTATAGCTAAATTACTTAACCTTTGTTGGAGTATTGTTGATCTTAGATATATTTTGATAATTTTTAGCTTTGAAAAGGTCCTTGCACCAGATGCAACTGAAACCGGCAATATAAGTAATATTCCAAGCGCTATTGCTGTGTTCGGAAACGTTGAAATCAAGTAATGAATAAAAAGATAATGCAATAAGGTTTGTGGATCAATCAATACCGTCAATGTCTGTTTCACTACTTGAATCATCCTTAAACTTCAGATGTAAATCTATACAATGTTCCAATAATTCATCATTGGATTAATTAACTACTGTGCCGAACTCCGAACAATGATAGCAAAACTAACAGTGAAACAGCCCCGACACTTAATTGATTTTCACCATTATTGCTCCATGATAACGCGAGACCTCATACAGCACGAGAAACCGTTTTAACTCTACAGGAACTGCAATTAAAAACTATTCGTCACCCTCCGTATTCGCAAGACCTTAAATAAGTTATTACTGAAAAAGCCAAATACGTCGGTAAATGTTTTTACCTCCTCGAATCTATCTATCCTTTAAAGAAGTTAATGTCTGATCTACAATTTTCAGATATTTCCAGCAAAGCATCAAATATTGTTTCGATATGATACCGTAATGGTTTAACTGCATCGATTCTGCTAGACCATCCCGTGGCACTTAAGCTTAAACTTTAAAATATATACGTATATTGCGAATTGTCGTATTGTTAAAAATATTCATTATCTTAGCGAAGTTCTGATTCCGAATTAAGAAATGCTTTTCTGCCATCGCAACTATGCAAGTTTGCAATGTTCTTATTCCTTGTCCGCAACCAAGTTGCGGTTAAAGAAAAAGTTTCCTTGATTTGCAACAGGTTGCAAACAAAGAATAAATAAAAATAATTCGCAACTGGTTGCGAATCGCAGTTGTGAAAACGGCCGGAGGGCACAGTATATTAAAAATGAACACAAAATAATTGTGGCACGTTTTTATTTGAAAATCAGTTTATTGTATGAGACCTAAAGCCCGTGCTTTGTCCAGCCAATCAGAACGCGCTACATAGCTGCCGCCGAGTACTCGACTGCCAGAGAATCCAGTCCTGCCGTGGAGCACCCTGAAGTTATCCATGATCATGACCGTCCCTGTAAAACAAAAAAAAAACATTTCAGCATGTTCCTTCGTCTAGAACCAGTAGGTTTAGCCAAATTGACTATCTACAATCGATAACGCTAATAGAAAACGAATCAATGTATGGAAATGACACATCTGAACGTTAAGTCACGTGGTCAGACCATACAAATAGATGGCGTTTACGATTGCTATTGCGATTGGCGATTGTAGAACGAGATTCGATATGAAACGTTTGTAACTTGGCTAGGGGGGCTAAGTTCTAAGTGCGGTAACAGTTTTCGTTATTGACCGTACCATACTCATAGTCGGACCAATTAGAAACAATACAAATTCCACCTAGCATTAAGATTGTGCAAGTAAAATGTTTTTTTGTTCATGGATTTACCTGGTTTCAGTTTAAACCTCCACTGGAGACTAGGGTTCTGGTAGTACTTTGCTAAACTTCTCAATGAACGGTAGTATGACCTGCACTCTTCACTGCTGCTGAAGGCCATCGCAGCGCGATCGTACACGTTGAATCTGAAACCATAAGGGAAGCATTTTAAGCTTTGGTCTCTTGATCCGAACGCACAACGTCCTCAGCGGTACCGGACTCATAATTAAATCGTATGACAATCGTTTTTGTTCCGGCGTATCATGCGTCAGCGAGCGGTGAGGAATGTGTCAAGCACACATACCGCATACCGCAACGTTGTGCATTTCGAATCAAATACCAAAGTTTTAGGGCCCAAAGGGCCGCTTTTTTGTGCTTTGTGCGGCACGTCTACCAGGCATATCGCCGGTAAAAGCATATCCTGCATTGTGTATAGGCCTTAAGACTTACTTATATATAATATATGGGGAAGTTGTTATAAGTCTTCCAGTAATGACTGGAAAGAACACTAAATTAAGGAAAATAACAAAATTTTAATCAGCTTTTTTTGCGTGGAGTAATGCTCATGCATACTGCACTACCACGGAGAGATAGTGCAGTTATGTAGGTCTCTAACCCACTAAAACTCCACGGTGTCCTCCTGTACCGCTTATGGCGGGAACACGGGCACGCTCTCACCGCGAACCCGCCGCGGCTGTCCGTCACCGGACCCTCCTCGGGGGCGTACACCCCATCACCGGCGCACCAGAACACACTGTAAGCCGTGACCAACCCAGGAACCAAATCAGCACATGGGTGCCAAATGACCCCGTGTATGGCACCCTTGGTCCCCCTATGGCGGGTCAAGGTCAATGGCCCCGACACCTACAATTTTGCGGCCGCAGGGGATAGGGAGAGCGGCTAACGCTATACCGACACTCCTTCTCCCCTGCGGCCCCACCGCGTCCGCCATCAGACGGTGGCGACCCCGTCTAGGCCGCGGAAGGTAGGCAGAGCGGCGCACCGCAATACCGGCACTCCTCTCCCGCTGCAGCCTCCATCCCTCAGCCACGATTTCGTATGGGACCTGGGACGCTCCATAAGACATCGCGGCCCGCCTCAGTTGCGATGTCGCCTGTTACCAAGCGGCATCGCAACCTACTAGTTGGCCGCTACATCGTCGGCTTAATCGGCAAAAGCCCCGACGAGCGGCCCCTCCTCGGATTCCTCTTCGCTTCACCGTGGGTGACCAAGCCACGGTTACTGAGCCCCCCGCCTCGACAATGCGGGAACCCATCGGGGGGGGAATTTTAATTAGCTACGATCAGGCAATTTGCTGACTAGGTGCCGTATACTGCGTAAAATTCTAGAGCGGACTCATTTGTTTGATTAAAATTTACAGAAGCTCTACTGTACCATAAATCATAACTTTATGCCTTCATAAGTTTTACCGTGTGTGTTTTGAGTGTTTGGTTTTTTTTACACTTTAATATATTAATGGACGAGTCCAAGCGTTGGTCACATTATATCACTGCCGTCAGTTTTATTTGGTATCATAGATTTAAACAGTAAAGATACGGCTGCTCGACGTTTGCTTATACGCGTTTATCATACAAGAACCACCACCACTATTTCTGAAGAAGGCTGACCGCGTGGCGAGTTTGCTGCAGTCTAGTATGACCGACCACATAAATAAAAGAATTGCGGAGCGCTACAAACCTAATTTGGACCAGCTCCTGTGTCTCACTATCCACTCTTATAACAGGCGCAGAGTAAGTGTGATGATGTCCATCTTCTATGTATTCTGCTTCCAGATTGAAAGTAGTAAGGAACTTAAAATCTTCCGGGCTCTTCTTCTTTAGTTCTTTGGCACCGTAGAAACCGTCTACAAGTATTGTTTCACCACCTGTTCCATTTGTATGTTCCAGACAGTGCAGGATTTGTAAACTGAAAGTAAACAAATGGATAGAATTGTAACTCAACTCTGTTTATAGTATTTTGTGTTGTAAAACGTATAGTTAGAAATCAATAGGTTCAGCAGCTAAATGCAGCTTTTTCGGATATTTTTGTTTAAGAATAATTTTTTCTCAATCCCGCTTTAGATATCCTGAAACTTCATTTAAAATTTTTTTTTTCAACTT
Organism: Orthosia cruda; assembly: GCA_964057195.1. Classification (NCBI taxonomy): domain Eukaryota; kingdom Metazoa; phylum Arthropoda; class Insecta; order Lepidoptera; family Noctuidae; genus Orthosia; species Orthosia cruda. The sequence continues at coordinate 25,147,715 of OZ059838.1, forward strand.
CCTTCCGTAACCCAAATTTTTTCATGTTTTTCCACTTTTCATGTACCTACATAATTTATTATTTTATTTTAAAGCTACACTCACACGTCAGATTATATCTTTCCAATAAACTGACGCCTTAAACCTATTTCAACTAAAAATAAAAATGTTACCATCTCCTTAATTTGCGCAAGAAAATCTGAAATATATTTATTTGTGGAACCTCCAAGAGAAAAAGGAAATTCTTTGTCGGAGAAAAAAGACAAATATCCTTATAAATCAAACGCTGTTTGGCAAGGCCAAAGGATTCAAGAATTTCTTTCCCGTTTGTACGATTGGGACGAGACATTCACAGCAAAGAGACCGCCATTACTCCGTCAGAGTACAGTTACAGCGGCGGAAGATGAATGCTTGAGCACCCGTAAACGAATTGCTAAACAGAATTTGAAAGCGACCAACAAATGAAAGCTTTTTCAAATAGACCCTGAAATAATAATGACTGAAGGGATCTCGTTGGAGTGGGGCGCAAATAGGCTCTTGCAAAAATAACTAGCTTCATTATTTCAATCATAATGCTTTCTTGAGGCACTTATTTATTTTGCAAATTGGAAACAAATTGTGTTGATGCTTCAATTCATTTATTTATGTTGTTGAATACACTTGACTTAAACAGTTCGGGTCGGCCTCTTAACGAAATTGATTTCTACGTAATTGTTATAATACTTTATTGTTTTGTTGTTGTTTTATATTGTAAATCTTTTTCCACGAGTGATTTATATGGGGTTTGTTTACAATCAATTTTGCAAATCCTTTTAAAATATGTGAAATGATGGTAAATTTTGTTAAAAGGGTATTTTTATTAATTGCTGCTCATAAAATGCGAGCTTCGGCTATATTCGATTTTCTATGCTTTTTGAACTTACAAAAAATATAAATTGATGTAATGGTATAATATTTATTAATAAAACATATATATACAATTGAATATTCTAAAAAAATAAAATACCTACCTATATACAAATACAAAGGGGAGACGGAAAAAAGCTCATTGCGCATCAAAAAATTCGTCCACATCGATGTCAATGGGAAACGTGCCCAGAACGCTGGCAGCATTGCCACGTTGAATGGCAATGCTGATTCTCTGGCCGAAGAAAAGGCCAGCCCTCTGGTCACGTGAAGAGTCGACGAGCTTTGTGCTAATTTCTCGAAAAACTCGATGCGCACTCGGACCCCATGGACCTAATGTTTCAACCCCAAACGGCTAAAACATATAACTTCCAATAAGGTTGTTATATTTGCGCCGTTTGAGGTTTTCTGCACCAGCAGCAGCCGCCCCAGCACAGCCTGCCGTGCTTAGAAGATGGGATGGCGCAAGGTTGTCGACACATGTTGCATCCCACACCAAAGGTCTACCCACCTTCCAAGGCATAATGGTAATCCCATCTGGTCTCTTCCCATCGTCGCGTGCCAAGCCATTGGGTTCTAAAACTGCTGGCACCCCGGCGGTGACAAGAGCACGACGTATGATGTCATTAATGCTGGCGTGCCGTGCTATCCGGACAGCGCTCCTACTGCAGGATAGGCCATGGTGACCGAGGCGGTCGACTGCTTCACCACATTGACAACGATGTGGAGCTCCGCTAGGAGCACCCAAACGCAGACATGTAGCGATCCGGAAGGTGTTGTCACTCAACATAGTACCTATGTCCTATGCCCTATGTATGTACTCCCACTCTCCCACAGCCAGCAGGTGGGCACGCTCAGCAGTATTGGTAGACGTATTTATAAGTTTATTCCGTACCAACCTGCAGAGCGGCTCATCCCACTGTCTCTGGGAAGATGGGTTCTCGGGCAACGCCGTATTCGGGCAAGCCATTTTCCAGGCGCACACTGCGTCGGTCAAGCACGGCACATCACAGTTAACCAGTGAACGGGAAAAAATTTTTTGGTTAACGTTTCAGTGCTGTGGACCGAAGACAGGAACGCCGGTAGGCTTATACTAGTAATTTTGCGGATGCCGAGCCCGCCGAAACGAATGGGTAGTGTAGCTTGCATCCAGGCTCGATCATCCAAGGCCACATTTAAGATGGATGTCAGAGTGCTTCTAATAATTTCGTCAATTTTTTCCAAGAGATGTGGCTGCTTCCATAAAGGGGAAGAGCGGAGAAAATACATAAAATTTGGTCCAAAACAGCAATACCTAATAATAGTAAAAGCCGAATGAAGGTTAATTTTGGAGAGTCTATCCGAAATATCATTAAAAAAATTAATTTTGCCATCAATGAATGAAGAAAAACTGTCTTCCAAAATTGGGGAACCTAGGAGGTGTAGTGAACTTTTATCAAAAATTTTGATCTCTGGGGCTAATGCATAGAATTTATGTAGGGTCGATTGTCTGTCGGTATTGTCACTAAGAAAATTTCACATTTGGAGTGGTTGAGGTCGATGGATTTAAACTGCTCTTTCAGGAATTTTAAATCTGCTAAAACGGTGTCTACGTCACCTCCTAGTGTTACATCATCCAAATACCATAAGTTAAATTTGGAATTTAGTTTCTGAATAATGAGTGTCATTCTGAATTTCGACAGTTAATTATTTCGACAGAGTCTCAATTTCGAAAAACAGTAGTTCGACAACTCATTGCTTCGACAGAACATATATTCGACTAGCATTGTTTTGACAGATTATACTTCGACAACACACATCTTCAAAGAACACTACTTCGACAAAACTATTCTTCGATATGCACTTTACAACTTCATATAAAGCGAAATTCAATTATTATTGTCACATTTCAGAGCAGTATTATGTCGAAGTTGTGTTCCGTCGAACTAGAGATCCGCCGAACAAGTGCATATCGAGGAATGGTTTTGTCGAAGCAGTGTTCTTCGAAGATGTGTGTTGTCGAAGTATAATCTGTCGAACCAATGCTAGTCGAATATATGTTCTGTCGAAGCAATGAGTTGTCGAACTACTGTTTTTCGAAATTGAGACTCTGTCGAGATAATTAACTGTCGAAATTCAGAATGACACTCGTATCATACTCTTCGAGAAACGTACAATTCGTGTGGGTTAGATAAGCTGAGTATATGACTAGAAAAATATTTGTTACATTTTGTGTAATTCTGGTAAACTCGAGATACCTTGAGTAATATAAAGGCTTCTATCCTCTTAAATTTTTACCGACTTCAAAAAATTGGAGGTATTCAATTCGACACGTATGTATGTAATATTTTTGGAATTGCACAATATTCACATATGCTACTCTATGTGGGTTTCTAAACTCGTGTGCCAAAATTTCATAAGACTATGTTTGTAAATATTATGTTTGTCCACGCATTTTTCTGAAACCACTTATTGAATCGTGACTGTTCTTTTTTATTGGGTTAGGTATTTCTCAACTTAGGGAATAGGACGAGTTTCATCAAAATTGGATAAGTAGTTTTCAAGATATGGAACATACAACCTAACTCCTTAGCCACAAACAGCATGAATGTGTAAGTTGAGTTATTATGGGTATTTTGTCAATACTTTAGGTACCTTACTATAGAACTTGCTCAAATTTTTGTGTTAATGTAATAAAAATAAAGAAAAAGAAATAAAAACATTTTCAAAAGTAAAATAACCATTTCCTTGCAGCCGGGTAATAAATCGACTTCGAATGCAAAACATTAAAAGTGCAAAATAGCTTTCGTTTCGGAAGTCGGTGTCGAAAAGCGATAAAAAAAGAAGTACCGCACCAGCTCCCGAAATGAAAGTTATTTTTCACATTTTAGTATTTTGCTTTTGAAATCGGTATATACCATTTTCTATTTCAATCATTTAAATAAATTAAAACACTACCTGATAACGTCAAAGACAGTGCCTAAAATTTCCTTCTCAGTAAAAAGTATCTTACTTATACCTATGTTAGATACTGTTTACTGTGTACTAGACTAGTTACTTATCAACTCGTAATTACCCAGCAGCTTCAGTGAAGTACGTATTGTCATTATGAGCAGCTAAAGGCAGGTTGGTATAAGCTGTGTCAGCATGGTCAGCCCTTGTAGTGAACTGCCACATTCCTCCGAAGATCGTATGCTGCACGCCACCGAGAGCCTTGCAGACTACCTCTGTAGCTTCTAAGGATACCCCTACCTGCAACGGAAAACGTAATCTATACAAATAATAAATATGTTACTTATCGCTGTTTGTACATGGAAGATATAAGATAAACACAATTATCGGTGGCCTTCAACGTAATAGAAGCCAAAACAAAGATAATTTTCTCTAGTTTTCCTTGTGTTTTTGCGGGCTAGAAAGGGCTTAACCGATTCCGATCCGGGTCTCTAGTCAAGATGGGCATGCCCCAAGGTTCAATTCTCGGCCCTTTCCTCTTTCTTGTTTACATTAATGATCTGACCTTTATGATGGCCAAATTATCGGATATAATTCTATTTTCTGATTATATTTCGCTAATTTTAAAATAGATAGGAAAGATACGGATGTCTTGCATGTCAACGAAAGTCTAATTATTCTCTCAAAATGGTTCGCAGCTAACAATCTCTTACTGAATGCGAAAAAAACAAAATGTCTTAAGTTCTCTTTACCAAATTTTTTTTTCTCTGTACCACAACGTGACCTAAACTTAAATCTTGACGGCAAAAATCTTGAAGTTATAACGGAAACTGTATTCTTAGGGATTACTATCGATTCAAAATTGCAGTGGGGCGCGCACATTAGAATTCTTTCGGGAAGGTTAAGTTCAGCTGCATATGCAGTAAGGAAAATAAGGCAGTTAACCGATGTAGCCACAGCTATGTTAGTATACTATGCTTATTTCCACAGTATTATGTCTTCTGGCATTCTGTTGTGGGGATCAGCAGCAGATGTTAACTCAGTTTTCATATTACAAAAGAGCGCAATCCGCGCGATCTATAAAATGGGTCCACGCGAGTCCCTCATAGATAAATTTCTTCTTCTTCTTATCCGGTACGCTCTTGACAGAGCGGTCGTGATCGCTATGAGCTCGTAGTATTATTGGAGGGGTCAGATGTGATCCGCTTCACGACGTTTCCCCATTGCTGCCTGCTAGAGGTCATCCTGCTGCACTCATTCAGCGAGCCTCCAACCGCGGACTTGATCTGGTCAGTCCATCGTGTGGGTGACCTTCCGCGTGGTCTAGTGCCTTCCACTTTTCCTTGAATGACAAGGCGTTCTATGGACTGGTTGTCACGCCGGGAAACATGTCCAAAGAATGTTAGGATGCGAGATTGTACCACAGAAAATAGACGCTGCCTGAGGCCGAGTTCCTGAAGTATCGAGACGTTTGTGCGAAACTCGGTCCACGAGACTCCAAGCATTCTTCTCCAGCACCACATTTCCAAAGCGTCCACCTTCTGTCTCTCCACTTCTCGCAGAGTCCATGTTTCAGCCGCGTATAGAAATATGGGGAATATAAGCGTCCTCACGAGCCTGGTCTTCGTGGCTTTAGTTATATTTCTATTCTTACATATCTTCCGCATCCCGTCCATTGCTGTTCTTGTGATGCCCATACGTCTTTTTATTTCATCCACGCATCCACCATTGCCCGAAATCATAGCCCCGAGATAAATATAAGATTGGACTACAGTGCAATTCGCGATTTGGGTTACTTCAGGCGAATTACTTCTAACACGGTCAATAATCATAACCTTGGTCTTGTTGCGATTAATTTTAAGTCCAAACTCATAAATTAAAAAGATAAATTTAAAGAGATCGATATACTGACTCTATCTTCACTTTATATTTTGGAATTTATTTTGTATGTCCGCAAAAATCGAGGGCTTTTCAAAACTAGAAGCGACTTCCATAATTTAAATACACGCAGTAAGCACGAACTTGTAATACCCAAATTCAGATTAACTAAAACTAGCAAGTCTTTTCTTATAAACAGTATACGCTTTTATAACAAGTTGCCAAAGTCAGTTACAGATGTGACCGATGGAAAGTTCAAAAATCAAATCAAACGAGTCCTTATTAAAAATGCATATTATAAAATCAAGGACTACGTTAAAAATTACGTATAAAATTTTTGGCTTTAGCTCCTTCTGCGCATGCGGCTTCCCTGGTAACTCATAAACGGCACAAATATGTGAATGTTTCTAACTATTCTCAAACTCAATTTTTCATTTTTTTTTTGTTTTTCTTCTTTTAATTGGACTTTTTACAATAGTTCGCAACCGTCTTTATAGCACTTTGCAAAGAATAGTTACAGCACTGATAACAACATTTGTGCCACATGTTAAATTTAGTCTTGTTATACTTATTTTTTTTTTTTACTTTTGTATAGATTCTTTTACCGATTGTTTTATGAATGTGCGAACATTGTAGGCCTTCTAGATGTTAGTTAACATTTGTTATATATTATATAAACCTTTTTTTTTTTAGTTTCTTACGACTTATTGTCGGGCCTACGTTGTCCCCCCATAGTACTAATGCTGTAACATGGAAATATTGTAAAACCAAACCATTTTTAAAAGAGTAGCCATGGAGTTTCTTGCCGGTTCTTCTCCAAAGGAAACGACCAACCCGAACCGTGCACCTTTTGTCGACGTTTTATAAGTGCCCATGTAGGCCAATGTAAAATAAAAATAAATGATTTTTGATTTTGATTTCAGTGCGGTTTTGGAGTGCTGTATTGTGGTGAGCTTCACTAAAAAAACCCTGCTGGTAATATTTCTAGAAATAGCGATAAAGTTAAGGTTTTACGGGTTGAATGCACAATGGCAACGCGTAAAACGGTTGAAGCAGTAGATAGAAGATTAAGTGATACCAAGCAAAATGAAAAACCCATGGGTGAATGAACACCAGTAATTTTATGTGGGGACTTTCGGAGCTATTCTGACCCCACGAATTGACCAAGCGGCAGCAATCAATTCTAAAATTTTGAGCTTTGTTTCGGTAGATAATCAATACATATAATAAATCAAACCAGGTTGCCTGGAAGAGCTCGCGGTTTGCGATAAGGCCGCCCATTGTATGTGTATTAGATTTAAGTTTCTTCTTTTTATTGATGCATTTTATGGTGTACAATAAAGCATATAATAAATAAATAATAAATCTGTAGAAAAGTCGTTTTTGTACATTGAGAATATTTCCAAAAAAAGTAGCCAGGGTGTGAAAGGAGAACCAACAGAAACCATTTCCAGCATTTTTGTCTGTTTGTCTGTTTATTTGTGCACAGATCACGCAAAATGTACGAAATCAATGTAGATAACTTTTATAAAATTGTGCGTAACTTGAAGTATTAATTAGTTTTTTAGTTTCAACGCAATCGGTTCAGTCTATCAAAAGTTATATGAATTTAAAGTGTTCAAAAAGTAAAATATCGCTACATATGGAATTCTCAACTCCGACTGTTGAACTATTTATAAATGGCGAATGTTTGATAGATGGCGTTTTGCGTTTCGCGTAATTTTCTGAAGTGCGGTGTTAAGATTTTCCGCGCAAGAATGATCATAGAAAAATATAATTGGTAGGTAGTTAGGGTCCCTAAAACCCGCTATCTGGGGGTTAACTCTCTATGTCAAATCAACTATATAACTTCAAGCAGAGACTTCAAGGGCTATTATTCAAGTGTGACTAGAGTAAAATAAATAATTCGGGACCTCAACGTATTTTTTTAGTCTCGTGCTTTACGAGACTAAAAAAATACGTTTTATGAGATTTTAGGTCTATAATCATACTACTTACGTCAATAATGACGTTGACGTGCGTGCAATGTGGTTCGTAATTTCGCTGCCGCTATTTTGCCCGTCTTAATGATAAACGTGGTGGCCTACCACGCACAATGCACTTAAGGTTGCAAGTTCGAGTCCCAGCTATTATGGATAGGTATCTTTCAACCGACTTTCCAAAAAGGAGGAGGTTCTATGTTCGACATCGATTTTTTTTAAGTTTCTGTTCACTGATATCTTCTTCAATTATGGACCGATAATGACAGTTATTTTTTTGTTTGAAAGAGTATGTTCCCAAATAGGTCCCATTTCAATTTGGTCAATTCAAGATCTGATGACGAACTTCGGTGATATACTAAAAACTAAAAAACTTGCCAATAGGAGCGTCCTCACTGGGAGCATTCTTTCGCGAGCATTTGTAAACGAGAAATCGTAGGCGAGCAACAAATGCTTCCCAGCGAGCCCAGCATTCACCTTCGAGCAAAACTATGAACGTTCGTGTCGAACCATTCCATTGCGAGCTTGGAGCATTCGAATACGATCTCGTTAAATGTCATTCATTCGATAATACGATTGACCAAGAAGGTCACAAACACTTAAGATCAAGGAACTGTTCCTTGCTTAGAAGTGGCCAGTAATATTCCTACATATATACTCATTTATTTCATTATCTGAGTGAGCACTCAGACATTCGCAAGCGAGCCGTTTCGGCGAAAATCGTTGCAACGTCCACACCGGCCGAAGTTCGCGCTTGCGTGCAAGCTTTGTAACGCTCGGCTCAACGTCCACACCACTTGAATATTCGACGTCGAATGCTCATTACACGTGAATGCTCTCAGTGAGGACGCTCCTTATTAGATACCAAAAAAAAAAGAAAAACAAAAAAATACTTCCTACCGACTTCCAAATAACTAACTCCGAAATTGAAGTTATTTTTCACTTTGTAGTGTTTTTATTTTTTGAATGTCAGTTGTATTATTTAGTAAAATTGATTTTATTTTTCACTTTTTATTGGTACATAATGGACATGTTCTACAGTAAGGTAACTATAATGCTAACTGACTATAAATGGTAACTATAAGCCAGAATAGATTATCCGAATAACATGTAACTTGAACATAACCGCTGGAATGTGAGTTTACCAGGGAGAACTGTACACATCTGCGTACCCGTTTTGAGCATACTAGCGTGATGGTATGTTATGAAATGGTGTAACCAATAAACGGACATGAGATTGTAGCAATCCTGAAAGATTTTCCGTCATTTATTAGATAGTTATGTTGTATATCTCCAAAGTTCATCATCAGATCTTTACCAAATTTAAATGGGACCATTTCGGAATAAACTTCTTTCAAACAAAGAAAGAAATTTTCAAGTCCGTTTATAAATGACGGAATTATGCCCGAACATATATAAAAAAAAACTAAATTTTCATCCGAATTGAGAACTTCCTCCTTTTTGGGAAGTTCGCTAATAATAAAAACACTACAAAGTGAAAAATTACTTTCTTTTTGGAAGTCGGTGTCCATAACGAAAAAAATTGGTACCTACCAAAGACACTTCCAAAAAGAAAGTAATTTTTTACTTTATGGCGTATTTATTTGCAAGTCTGTAGTATTTTTAAATTAGGTGTATTGTTTAAATTTGTATTTTGTTCTGGAGTGCTACTAGATGGTGCATAGCAAATCTGTCCTTACTTATTAGGGTACGGCCCAAAGGGTAAAAACTGGACCCTGTTACTAAGACTCCGCGGTCCGACTATCGGTAGTTCTGTCTGTCTGTCACCAGGCTGTATCTCATGAACCGTGATAGTTAGATAGTTCAATTTTTTACAGATGATGTATTGCTGTTGCCGCTATAACAAAAAATATTAAAAACAGCGTAAAATAAATATTTGAGTGGGGCTGCCATAAAACCCACGTGATTTTTCTGTTTTTTGCAATAATGGTACGGAACCCTTCGTGCGCGAGGCCGGTTTGCACATGGCCGCTTTTTGTATAAAGGCGATATTCATCTCCTTAGAGTAAATAGTATTCTGTGCAGCGAACGCTCTATCTAGGTAGGTAAAAAGGTAAGTGAGGTAGGTAGCTCTAGGTAAGTAGGGTAGGTACAGGTTGGTAGATAAGTAGGAAAGGATTGGCAGAGCAGGCAACAGTGTTTTTATACCCCAGATTCCCCATTCCAAACAATTTTTACCCGACTGCCGAAGGAGGGTAATGTGTTTATCAGTCTATGTATGTATGTATTATTATTATATACTTTATTGTACACCACAAAAATACAAACATACAGAACAATCATTTTTAAAAACAAAGTGTACAATGGGCGGTCTTATCGCACAGGGCAATCTCTTACAGAAAACCTTTTGATGGACTGAAACGATAGGAGAAGAATTTAGGGCTGTCAGTGTACAATGATCATAAATAATATTACTTACTTATACATAATAACATAAAATACATAAATACCTACTATACTAAATATCTAATATACTAATAAATATCGAATATATTACAGAGAAAGGAAAAGACTAAAAATTATAGTGAAAGGTAATGCTCCTTTACTATTTTCATAAACGTTGGCAGTGTTTCAGCACGTCTTATTTCTATAGGTAATACATTCCACAACCGAACTGCTTGAATCGTAAAAGATTTGTCGAAGAAGGAAGTGGAATGCATACGAACACTCAATTTTAAATTCTCCGATGATCTCAAGGACTTAGAATGGGTGTCACAGAGGAACTGAAAACGTTCTTTAAGATAAAAAGGGGTAAATGGATTAAAGAGCACATTATAAAGCAAAGAGAGTATGTGTGCATTCCGGCGAAGGCGAATAGGAAGCTATTTGAGCTTAGTACGAAATTCAGAAACGTGATCATATTTGCGCAAGCCAAATGTATGTTTGTTCCTATGTGGTGTTCTAGAGACCAAACGCGTTGGCGGATTTTGATGATTTTTAAGTCAATCGATTCGTCTTAACACTGCGAGTGTCATAGGCTATATAAAAATTGGATAAGAAAAAATGGCGGATTCTGGGCGCCATTTTGTAGGGGGGAATTTTTTTTTTCATCCAAGCCTATCGTGTGGGGTATAAAAATAAAGGGTTTTAAGAGGTGATTTCAAAAATATATAACACTTATTTGTTTAAATAAACCTAATTTAAAAAAAAATAACTAAAAAGTTGTAAATAAAAAAATTTAATTAAAAAAAAACAAAAAACCCGACTGCTTAAAAAGCGAACTAAAAAGATGTAAACATGAAAAAAATCATGCTGTGCAGTAGGAGGATACATAATCGCGAGCTGGATGTATCCTCCGACTATTCCGATTATTCTAATTAACAGAGCCGATACAATTACTTATCGAATCAGTAACATTTGAAATGTTCGTTTGGAGCAGTAATAATGACTCCGAATCACCGATCGAGCCCAGGCTGATGCATTTATTTGTGTAATTTATTACATAACCACCTGTACTCTCAAAAAGGTGATTGAAAACATCGTAAGGTAATGACAAAAAAAGGTAAAACCGGCATGACCTAGTCAATAATTCGAAGTTATGTGAAATCTGACATCCGAACTAAACACGCTAAGTGGGTTATGGCTCGCTCCCTCTTCCAAAAAGAGGCCTGTCTCCCAGTAGTAGGAGCATCATAGTCTGATTGATTATGCTATGAAATGTTTCTTTTGTCTTTCATTCATTCAATCATTTAATAGTCTACTATTTAAATGTTTAATATAGGTAAATCAGTTTTTTTTCTGAAAAGTACACTTGTTGTTATAACATCGGATTCAATGCAAATAAAAAATGGGACCCATCGTTAATACCTAAAAATGGGATATAAAACTGGTATCCAACGAAAATAAATCAGATATTAGTACCCCGTCTACCAACGCGACGCCATAGTCCAGAAGTGACTGGAACACGCGCTTTGCTCCTTCCAGAGACGCAAGAAATTCCTCCACGGGTACTTTAGGTATCTTATTGTCTATAGCTCCGTGCCACAGTATAGGCTTGAGATGTCGACTTTCTTTCCACGTTTTGTAGTCGAATTCTGACAGGAAATCGGCTGAGTATGTCGATTTGTGGTCGTCGCTCCCTGAAATTATGCAAAACATTTTTCTATAATATACAAAAATTTTGAAAGTACCGAACAAGCAATTATTTTGGACTGCTGAAGTTTATAAATATTTTTATTCCATTCATATTTTTATTATATCGTTATTTAGTTCAGTAGACTGGAAACAAAATTAATTGAATTCATTCATAATCCTACATAAATAAAATGGAATTTTATACTACGCCGAATTTCTATGAATTTTAATAAAAGGTCGACATTGAAAAATGTGATTCTACGAAAAAATGTTGATCCAACTAGTACGTATCTATGAGAGATTTCATCAATTTCGAAATTATTTATTTTATTTAAACTTCATGTGGTAAATAGATAAGTCCGCGACTTAATGCCACAAGGCATTCTCTCAATTATACTTACAAGTAACCTGAATTTTCATCTTATCATTTTCGAAGCTTACAATAGTCACATCAGGTATGTCTAGAATGTGATGAGCTCTCTGGTAGGTGTGTGAATGGTAGCAAGTCGAACACCTGAAACAATTTACATTCATAAGACGGGGGCAGACCGTAAAGTACCTTTACTTCAAACCCTTTCGTAAAACTACTCATTCATCCATTCAATGAATGAGTGAGTTTCTCGAAATTGAATTCAACTCTCTTTGAAACCATGTGTGCTCTCTTAATTAGTTAGTTGCCTCAAATCCTTAATGTTTGTATGACACTGTAGAAGTTCTGAAAGCAGTTAGTTTGAAAGGATTTCTGCTCGAAATATACTTGTTAGAGATCTAATCGTCATAAACGGTTTAGTAAACTATTTACTTGAATCTCGAATTCTGACGGAATTGGGGCAGTAGGTATCTTATTAATAGCTTTCCTGATAAAGCTAACAAAATTACGTGCAAAAATAAATAAATTAAGAGAGATTTAATTTGATTGACTTACACCGATAAATTATAGATATTTGATGGGTGTAGTTCAATTGCCCGACTACTGAGAAAAGTGAAGTAAAGGAGGTTCCCTTCTTTCTACGAATACACTATTACAGCGAAAAAATCTCTCAGATCAAGGACGTTATTATCAATAAATAACAAGCTGTTTGAGTTGAGTGAAGTAAATAAATTACAATAAAGCGAGCCTTTGTGTAGACAAAATAATAAGAAATATTATCTTACTAATATTATAAATGCAAATGTTTGGATGGATGTTTGTGACTCAGTCACGCCAGATGGGCTGAACGGATTCGGATGAAATTTGGCACAGAGATAGATTATTATCTGATCCATTAGGATATCACGCGGGTAAAGCCGCGGGTGGAAGCTAATTTAAAAAATAATGCAGTATGATAATAATGTTCTACAGTATAGTTTAGCTAAGCACAAAACATTAGGTTTTTGCTTTAACAATGTTTCGTAAACATTTAAAACTTAACTCCATTCAATCTCATCAACTTTATCTCATTGTTACCTGCAATGGTCTCTAAGCCAACAGTCCTCAAATCTGATTGTTTTTCCATCTCCAAAGCTTACATCGAGGGCTCTGTCCACTGCGATCACGACTTCGATGGCTGCGCAAATAAAAGTTTTTAATGAAATCCCACCAATAGAGAGCCAGAAAGATTCAGTTTGATCGGACGAATTGGATTTCGTAGCTAACACCTGGGTTGAGCTAAACGAGCTGCATGGAAATGAAAACTGGAAAATGATTGAAGACTTTCTGTCACTTGGTCACCAATTTACATAGAAAAAGACAATCACAGAATAAAGTAAATCTTGAAAATTATTAACAATATAAGTATTGAAAATATCTTGTAGAAAAACAAGAGATAATTAAATGTTACAAAAAATAATGTTTGATGTAGGCACTCAGTGCGAAATGCCAGTCAAAATCTGGCTACCCCTTTAATTAATTGTAATAGGTATAATAAGTAAGGATAAATGTAAATTGATATAAAAGCATAATATTATTATGTATGGATCGTAAGAGGTGGCGCCGTGTTACGTGTAGGTTCTGCCTTCCATTGGAAAAAGGCGTGAAATTGTGTATGTATGTTATAAAAGAGAACATAATAAGTTAATGAATGTGTAAACAAACTTAAATGAAAGAATTTAAAAGCACTACTATTAAGTAGATAATTTGTTCTAGAATAAAATTAAATATCGTTGCCGGCGTACGGCAGGTAATGGAATTGGATTCATTTTCATTGAAACAATTGAAACGGATTCTCCCGTAATGGTTTTCGTATTCAATGACAGGTGCACCAGCTAATGGATTGTAATTAAAATAAAAAAAGTTCTCACTGTTTACTTTGTTTGAAGTTTTAGTAGAAGTGGTAATATTCTAAAGTATTTAAAAGAAGAATATAATATTACTTTCATTTACTTCTAAGACACATAATTTTGGAGTTGTTTGGAGAGTTTGTGATAAACCAGTTTAGGAGTCAGAATTTTGAGTAACAATCTATATTTTTAAGCCTCCTAAATTATGTAAAATTGTGCTTTTCTTAAAATAAAATAATATCATATTATTATTATATCAGATTTAAGTTGTTTTTTTTCATAACTCTACTAATTACAATTTTCTGCAAAATACTTTCAACGTTCTTTCAAATCACGAGCGAAATCGATATTTTATCAAGCCCGAATAAGTAGCTCATCAATGTTTTTAAAGCAAGTGGATTATTTACAGACCGTCTTGACCAGAGGATTTCAAATGAGTCTCTCATATGAAGAAGATTGTTTTTTTCTTTTTAATTGTGTTCTTTAATTAATTTATTGATAAAATTACCGATACATAGTTTTGCGTCGACACTTTTCTAACCTCAATTTTTATTTTCTAAGCCAATTTCATATAGACCAAATCTCAATTACGAAATCAATAACAAAGTTTGAGCTGGTACTTACTTTGATTCACCATATTGTAAATATAAACTTTTCACAAGATCACGACTAAAATCACTAACCACACCAAAGTTTAAACGATAACTAAAACTGAATAAACTGATCTTGTTTGGTGTTATCGTTCACAGTTACTCGAATGGTCAAAGTTGAATGACTACTTTCAATGAGATAACATAACTGATCCGGTTACGAATAACAAAAGTGAGTATACACTAGAGCATTTTCGCGAGCATTACTTAGTACATATGTAATGTTACGTTCTTACGCATTTTGATTGGTACAATTCAGACAAATGCTCAGTTTCCTAAAGCATTTCCATGTAATATAACGTTCTTGCGAATGTTCGAGGTAATGCTCACGGCGAGCATTACGTCGTCGGCAACTTTTAATTTACCTGTAACATTTTTTTGTACCTTACGTTAGTTAATTATTAATCTCACTCCACATCATCTGCTCTCGTGCCTTTGCTCGATAAAATGTTACACCAAAATGGTCGTGGGTTTTTAAAATGGGGTTGTAAGATAACTCTCAGCGTCATGTTCGAAGTGTGGTTCGAATAAATTAAAAAAAACAGCTAAATGCTCTAGTCACCTTTACAGTTTTGTTTTTGTTCTAGATTTTCTTTTAAAAGTTATTTAAGGTTTCTGGGTCGTCAGTATTTATGGCCAGTATTTACTGTTGGTATAGGTATGTGGTCGTGTATATTCATTGGACCCTAATATGAATACGTGACGTCATGTTCCAATAGTCGTCTTTGGAGCTTGTGGAAATATTCTTGGCACATATAAATTGGTGTGACTTGATCTTGGTGTGAACTACTCTCATAGCAACAGTTCGTTCCGATATCTACGCAAGAAAGAGTGTTTAAAACATCACGCACACTTTGTTTTTATGAAGATCTTACTACTCGTTAGATCAAAGTTACAAGTTGCAATACAGTTTATTACATATTTACACACAATGCTATATATTAATGTTGTAATTTTTATTAAAAGTTCACTGGTTCTTTCGCGTACAGGTAAGAATCCATGGTTCCTATGGGTATAGGAACCATGGACTCTTATAGAATAAAAAATAATTACCAAAAATATATAACTTTACTATTGGCGAATATATTGCTGAACATATAAAGAAAATCTGTCAAATTGAGAACCTACTCCTTTTGAAGCAGGTTAAAAAGTTGTTTCAAAATAAGAGAGATATACCTTAAAGAAATCGGATCCCTACTCTCTGAGATTACCAACTTTATACAAATAACACTATCTACTTATGATATTTACTAGCGACCCGCCCCGGCTTCGCCCGTGACAAATTATTTTCATAATTTTTCCTCGTTTGTCTCTTTTCTATTGATGAAAACCACATGAAAGTCCGTTCAGTAATTTTTGAGTTTATCACGAACAGAAGCGGTGGGGGTCTTTCACATATATTATGTAATGATAGTGAAGTAGTTTAGGTTTAAATACAAAACCCTGTCAGACAGATTATTAATTGCATTTTGCCCATACATTTCATGCCAACCTTCAGATATTTCATATCAGAAAATAAAGGAATAAACTCTCTTGTGTGTAGCAGATACACTTGACACCCTATTGTAACTCGGATGATAAGCTCAAATGATGATAATTGTTCCCACGTACCACCCCGGGGAACATAACACGATACGTTTCATATACGGAAACGTAGGTTTAATTGATTTTGGTACTAATTTGTTTGAAGCACACCTTGCAGAAGGTGTTTACAGTCGTCGATTCGATTTGTCGTCGACGTACACCGCAAAAGTTGAATTTTAAAACATCATAGACGATGCCTCATCAACTCTTGTCATGCTCTCTGAGCAATAAACTCAACACCATGAAAGACCTTTGGGAACAAAATACTGTGAAATGATGTGGACGAATTCTGGTCTGAGCTTATAAATAAAACATAGAATTGGCATCATCAAACCCGCTAAAAAGAATGTGTGAATTTATAAATATTGTTTAAGTTTTAACGGTGCTATCATAGTCCGTAGTTGTCTTAATAAGATTCATTAGCTATTTCATACCCCTGTTTACATGATTGATAGTTTAGGTTACTGTTAGCTATTGACCATGTTGTTACCATGGCTGATAAAGCAACAACCACAATTCCAAAAACGTTATTAGTTATACATAGTTAATTTAATAAGCACTTGAAATTGCTTAAAGGGACTCTTGTGACATTGTCGGTTTTGAAAAAAATCTGGAAAATTATAATGTTGTTTTGCGGGCCGACAAAACTCTCTTTATATTTTCATTTAATTCTTCTTTACGTCGAATCTCTCTGTTTGAGAAAACGTTGTTGGATCTTTATCGTATCGTGCATCGTAAAGCAGTTTTCACACATTTGAATCAATCCACTCGCTCCAATCCTTGCCCCGTCACCCCAGGCGCTTTAAACCCAATCCTGCTGTTATTACAATTTATTAACTTAATTAGCTTCTATGCATCGTGATTTCCATTGTTATGAGTTCTGGTTTCGCGTTGTTTTTGAACTGTCAAATTGAGAGACCCTGAGTGAAATAATAATAAAGCACTTCAACATTTTAGATATAAATCTGTGCAGCATTTTTTGAGACAGTAGGTTCAATTTCTGAATTGAGTATTGGAGGTTAAGAATATGTTGAGGATTTTTCTACTTGTACGTCGCCTGAAAACTTATTAGAATTCGACACAAAAGTAAGGTTTGAACTCTGAATATTCAACTCAAAAATTGGCTTAAAGTGGCATTTTATCAGCGATAGCGATATTGAAATGCCAAAAGGTAAAGGATTAATTACGTGATATTTCGATAGCACACTAATCGAAAAAAGTAAGACAAATAGGTTCATCACCATTTCAGCCTTGAATCACAAGCTATTAAAATAACACAGTTCATGAAAGTAAAAATTACACCACATATACTTAACCTAGATTTATTTTGCCATCTACACATCAAGCCTTCTGTCTCCTGAAATACGATAGTGCCCAGCACTTCGAACCGAACGAACGAAAGAAAAAGGATTGGATAAAGGGTAGCCCCCTTTATCTAATCCTTTCTTACCGCTATCCGTTTACTAAGTCACGTTCCATCCATCCCCTTTTAGGGAACTTTTCTACCAAAGATGTGCTATGCTAAGTTGCTATGGATGCGTTTCATATTCACCAATAGTAAAATCATCCATTAAACCACATTGCATAACACTCTACGAGTGGAAATGGATTCAACTAAGCTTTGTTTTTAACCGACTTCCCAAAAAGAGGAGCTTTTTATAAGATTTTATTTAACTCGCAATGTATGAATATATGTATGTATGATCGGGTCAGATCTTGCAACTAAATTTAACAGCAGTAATTTCACCTATTAAGAAATTTTGCATACACGTTTAGTTTGGATGACCATGAATGGTTAGGTAAGTGACGTCATTCTAAATCGAATATGGTGGACGACCCAAGAGGGCGGACTAGTTATTTTTTGAGCACTGCCATGATATGGGTATCAAATAAAAGGGTTTGCTGAGAAGAATACGAATAAAGCATGCATAAAAAAATATTTTTGCTTAGGTAATTTTATTGTATATGAAAGGATGCGTTCTATGGATTGAAGCTGCTACAAATGCGCAAGTCGTGTAGCTCCCCGTGCCTTCCCTACTGTCTAAGCATCGCATAGTTCGAACTGCGCATCATACTCGTACTACTAGAGTTGACTATACAGTTTAGCATTGGAAACGGTTACATAATTTTGTTGCTTAACTTTGGCACCCTCACATACACACAACAGCACATTGTAGCAATATCTGGAGTATCCTATTTGTGGGTTCAACTTTTAGAGGCTTTATCTTAATAATTAAGCTGTTGATAACATTTTCTACTTATTTGAGATGTTGCCAATATCATTCTAAAATGAAACGAGGTCTTGTTATTAGATAGACAAACAGAATCGTTTTTATTGTATAAGTAGCTTAACAAATTATAATCTAGAGCTTCCTAAAATTACTAAAATAATTTTTTTCTTGAATTACTTTTTTCTTTTTACAGAAGCGAAACGTTTGCTCACTGCTGAGTGCCGAGGGTGGTTATGCATCTAACCGTACTTTTGAACGATTTCCGTGTAATATGTGACCTTTGGATTTTTCTCGTTCCATGACGTATCAAAACTATTATGGTTCGACTGTGAAAAAGGGACAGATGTATACAAGTCATACCTATATACCTGTCCCTTACGCACACTCGAAATAAACTTGCTCTAAGAGCTTATAGTCACTTCCCTCATGTATTGCGTCAGAGACATAAAATGTTCAAGTATTGCACTTGGTCTTGTTTAATTAGAACGATAACAATAATTATTATTATTTGTAAGCAAAAATTTGTAAAAATATGAATATTTATGATTTTGAAACTCATTTTAGGTACGGTGATAAAACTGCAACTACAAAAGACCCATCCACGATAACTCCATTAACTTAATATTGTTCCCAAAGACAACATTCTCTGTTTGTCATATACTTAATGTAACCTGGAATATAAAGCTTGAAGTATAGACACTAACTTCGATTTATCATATCTCCGAAAGCAGACTTTTTAATCCAATATTTCCCATGACAAAGCGGGACAAAAAAAGAACACGGACGAACGTCGAAAGAATATAATTTAAAAAAAAAAATTTGCAAGAAAATACTACCGACTTCCAAATTCCAAACTACAAAGTGAAAAATAACTTAATTTTTTGAAGTCGGTGTCCATAAAAATTCTACGAAAGACACCGACTTCAAAAATAAAGTTATTTTTCACTTTGTAGTTTGGAATTTGGAAGTCGGTAGTATTTTTTTGCAAAAATGTTTTTTTATTTTTCACTTTTTTGTTGTACCTACGTAATAGGCAAGTTAGCAAGGTATCTATAACGCCAGAATAGATTTCATGAAACTTGAACATAAACGGTGAAATGAGAGATCTGCGGACCCCTTAAGAGCGTACTGGCGTGATGTTATGTTATGAAATGGTATAAACAATAAACAGACATGCGATTGCAGCAATCCCGAGAAATTTGCCGTTATTTATTGAAGAGTTCTGTTGTATATCTCCGAAGTCCTTCATCAGATCTTTACCTAAATAAAATGGGACCAATTTCGAAACATACTTTTTAAAACAAAAAAAGATTTTTTTAAATCGGTCCACAATTGACGGAGATATGGGAGGAAAAAAAAAATAGAAAAAGCAAACATAATGTCGAACATAGAACCTACTCCTTTTTGGGAAGTCGATTAAAAACTGATTTTCATTTTGCTAAGCCAATCTCTTGACAGCAGTGAATTCGTACGATAACACAAGATTCAATCATTTTTATTATATCTCTACGCTTTTAGATGCTCGTAATTTCATCTGGGAGGTTGACATTCTATCATCGAAAGCGTGGCGTCCCATACAATTTTGCCAAAAAGGCAAAATTAGACTAAATTGATGTTATCTCACACTAATACACAACAATGCCGTTAACTGATCTCGCGCTTGGCGGGAGACGGCCCGGCTACGTAACAATCCTGTGCCGGGATCGGGGGTGAAACTAGTGCATATAAGAATAATTTCAATGATATTGTTCCAAGATAGGCCAACGCCATCTAGTAACGAGAGGAAGAACTAGGTAGTAACTAGTGGCGCCATCTAGTATTGAATAGCGGAACTAATGTTCTCGAAAGCTCGTGTCGAATGGAATTTTCCAGAAGGTTCGAACCGAACATTCTGGATGTTTCTAGTCGCTTCGGGAACAATGAGTTCGAAAGTCGATTGTTCTGGAAGTTTCTCGAATTATCTAGAACAGTATGGAACGATCCAGAAACTTCTTCCGTGCTATATAAAGAGCGGTCGGGTTCGTCGTGGGTCAGTTTCGATTGAGAAGCGATACAGAGCGACCAAAGCGGAAAATAGTGCGAAGTAATAGAGTTGTTTAAGAAGTGTTTTTGTAATAAACAGTGATTAATTGAAGTCTGCTGTTTAAATAATTTATCCCTGAACCCCAGCTCGTAACAAATTGGTGTCAGAAGTGGGATAAATTATGCCGGTTCTACCAAAGGAAGAAACGGAAGGGATGCGCACCAGGAGTCAGCGCCAGCAAGACGTAGACCAGAGGCGCTTTGGAGACGCTCCCTCACCGTCATCAAGTGGACATCGAGACTCCGCTGCTGCAGCGGAACCAGCTCAATCGTCGGCGTCGCCTGACCTAGCCGCCCTTATGGCATTCATGCAAGAGCAGGCTCGCTGTCAAGAGGAGCAGGCTCGCCGTCAACAGGAGCAGGCTCGCCGTCAGGAGGAGCAGCTCATGGTGATTAAGGACCTCCGCGGAGCCATTGGTAAGGAGATGAAAGAGGTAAAGGACCAGATCCAGCAACATGAGACCCGCATCGTCGAAATGGAGAAGTCTATACGTGGCCTCAAGTCTGGGGATGGGGTCGGGGCAGCTGCGGTAGTAGCACCCTCGCTTCGTGGTTTTAAAGTGCCACCATTTGATGGCTCTTCGTCATGGTCCGCCTACAAAATTCAGTTTGAGGCCGTGATGAAATCGAATGGATGGACTAAAGAACAGGCCTTGACTGCTCTAACTTTGGGCCTTCGCGACCAGACCTTGACTGTGTTAGAGGCGCTGGGAAAAGACGTCACTTTCGAGAAGCTTCTGGAAGCATTAGAAGCTAGATACGGCGACGCGCACCTAGAACATGTGTTTCGGGCCCAACTGAAAGACCGGTCGCAACGGGTTGGTGAAACTCTTCAGCAGTGGGCTCTGGAGGTGGAAAAGCTGGTTCGGAAGGCTTACCAGTCGTCACCTGTGCTGATCGACGGGAACCTCGTACAGGCGTTCACGGATGGGATCCGTGACCTGGAGGTTAGGGCTGCAGTAAGGCTAGGTCATTTCAAGGATCTCAAGGACGCTCTAGCCCACGCTTTGGAGGTGGAGGCAGTACGGCGGGACGAACGAACTCACCGAATCAGGGAGGTTGCGACTTCACCCCGATGTTATGGCTGCGGAGAGAGAGGCCACATCCGATTGAGCTGCCCGAAGCGAAGGCCACCCTACGGTAGTAAGCAGCCGCCAGTGGAAGGATCACCTGAGGTCCCTGCTGGGCAACAGCAGCAGGGAAACGAGTAGATGCCAGGACTAAGGGGCGGGTGCTGGCTGGTGATGGAAGAGCCCCAAGGATCTCAATCTCACAATCTTGTGACGGGAACAGCCTGATCATCGAGGGCGAAATTAACAGAACACTATGCAAGCTGACATTGGATACTGGGGCTTCTCGGACTGTTGTCAGTTTCCAACTAGCAAGACGGTTTCTTGGGGACTTCTTCGGGGACCATGAAGGTGTACATCTGAGAACAGCCACCGGTCAGCACATAACCGTCCGAGGTGAGAAGGAGGTGGACATGAAGTTAGGAAACAAAGTTTACCGCCACAATGTTATCGTGGCCGACATAGTGGACGACTGCATTCTGGGTTTGGACTTCATGCGAAAACATCACTGTGAGATCGACGTTTATCAAGGCGTATTAAAGTGTGGCTACTGGCAGGTCGAGTTAGACCCTCGACATAAGGAAAAGACAGCGTTCTCTACAGGCAAAGGATTGTGGCAATTCAACGTTATGCCATTTGGACTGTGTAATGCGCCTGCCACCTTTGAGAGATTGATGGAACGGGTACTTACTGGGCTGATTGGTGACGCCTGCCTAGTCTACTTGGATGACATTATAATCGTGGGACGGACGTTTGAAGATCACCTCCGCAATTTAGAACGTGTGCTGTCAAAGATACGAGGAGCCAATCTAAAGCTAAGGCCAAAGAAGTGCGCGTTGTTCAGGCGGCAAGTGAACTTTTTAGGACACGTGGTTTCCGAAGAAGGTATTCAAACGGACCCGGATAAGCTCGTTGCCGTCAAGGATTGGCCAGTTCCGGAGAACAAAACGCAAGTCAGGGCATTTCTCGGTTTGTGCTCCTACTATCGGCGGTTTGTGAAGAGCTTTGCTGACATTGCCCGACCTCTTCATAAGCTAACTGAAGACAAGATACAGTTCTGCTGGAATGAGAGCTGTGACGTCGCATTTCAGAAGCTAAAGGAACATCTGTGCAATGCACCCATCCTAGGCTATCCTGACAACGAAAATGAATTCATAGTTGACACAGATGCCAGCAACACTGGAATCGGCGGGGTATTGTCTCAACGAAAAGGAGATCATGAGGTTGTAATTGCATACTTCAGTAAAGCCTTATCCAAACCTGAGAAGAACTATTGTGTCACTCGAAGGGAGCTTCTAGCTGTAGTAAAAACATTGCAGCATTTCAATAAATATTTGTTGGGGCGGAAATTTCTCCTGCGAACGGACCACGCTGCTTTGAAATGGCTCCTGCAATTTAAGAACCCAGAAGGACAGGTAGCAAGATGGATTGAGCTACTGCAAGAGTTTGATTTCGTAATTCAACATCGTAGCGGAACGTCGCACGGTAATGCTGATGCTCTCTCGCGAAGACCGTGTCCAGACCAATGTAAACATTGTGCGAGACAAGAAGCTAAGCAGGTAGCGGTAGTGCGGGTCTTGGGGACGGATCTTAGCGAAGAGTGGAAGGAAACCTTGCAGAGTGCTCAACAAGAAGACAGAGACCTAAAACCGATCCTTGAATGGAAGAAATCAGGTGCTCCTAGGCCTCACTGGAGTGATGTCGCAGCAACCAGTTCCATCACCAAGAGTTATTGGGCACAGTGGGAAAGCTTGGTTATCCAGGATGGAGTTCTGTGCAGGAAATGGGAGAACGCTCGCGGTGACCAGTGTCATCTACAAATGGTCGTACCTAAAGTTAAGGTGCCTACAGCTCTACCACAATGGATGTTCAGGGGGTCACATGGGAGTTAAGAGGACTTTAATCAAGATCCGAGAACGATTTTACTGGATCCATTGTCGAGAGGACGTTGAGGAATGGTGCCGCAAATGCACAAGTTGTGCGGCTGTGAAAGGACCACAAACTCGTAGCAGAGGGGCACTAAAGGTTTACAATGTTGGTGCACCGTGGGAACGTATAGCATTAGATGTTGCTGGACCATTTCCAGAAAGCCAAAGCGGGAACAAGTACTTCTTGGTCGTCATGGACTACTTGACAAAATGGCCGGAAGTGTTTGCAATCCCTAATCAAGAAGCCTCTACGGTGGCTGATAAGTTAGTTCACGAAGTGTTTTGTCGGTTCGGGGTACCCTTGGAAATCCACAGTGACCAAGGCCGGAACTTCGAGTCAGAAGTGTTCAAGGAGACGTGTCGTGTGATGGGTGCTCACAAAACCAGAACTACTGCTTATCATCCGCAATCAGACGGGATGGTTGAACGATTCAACCAGTCACTAGAGAGATATCTTGCAAAGGTTGTGGAAAATAGACAGAAGGATTGGGACAAACACATTCAACCATATCTCATGGCATATCGCAGTGCTGTTCATGAAACTACAACGGTAACGCCAGCTTTTGCTAATTTCGGCAGAGAACTACGATTACCTGCAGATCTAATCACCGGTATCCCGCCTGAGTCTCCACGCAATGTAACAGATTATGCGAATGAGCTACGAAACAGGATGGATGATGTATATGAGCATATGAGACAGACTGGTCAACAGATGTCTGAGAGTATGAAGACCCGCTACGATCAGAAAGCGAACAATAAGGGCTTCGATGAAGGATCTCTTGTATGGTTACATAACCCGGCACGGAGCAAAGGAAAATCACCTAAATTACAAGCAAAATGGGATGGACCTTATCGCGTAGTTACCCAAGATCAATGACGTCACCTACCGAATTCAAAAGGGACCCCGAGGTGCATCAAAGGTCGTTCATGTGGATCGGTTGGCCCGTTATCATGGGTCTAACAATGCTCGGGACGAGCATGTCTAAGAGGGAGGCAATGTTACAAGATAGGCCAACGCCATCTAGTAACGAGAGGAAGAACTAGGTAGTAACTAGTGGCGCCATCTAGTATTGAATAGCGGAACTAATGTTCTCGAAAGCTCGTGTCGAATGGAATTTTCCAGAAGGTTCGAACCGAACATTCTGGATGTTTCTAGTCGCTTCGGGAACAATGAGTTCGAAAGTCGATTGTTCTGGAAGTTTCTCGAATTATCTAGAACAGTATGGAACGTTCCAGAAACTTCTTCCGTGCTATATAAAGAACGGTCGGGTTCGTCGTGGGTCAGTTTCGATTGAGAAGCGATACAGAGCGACCAAAGCGGAAAATAGTGCGAAGTAATAGAATTGTTTAAGAAGTGTTTTTGTAATAAACAGTGATTAATTGAAGTCTGCTGTTTAAATAATTTATCCCTGAACCCCAGCTCGTAACAATATAAATATTTCATGAATTATAAATATTTGAAAAACCCACGTATGAATTCAGCACTGAACCGAAATGTATCGAATCTAAAAGAAAATTTGACATACTTAAAATCCTATCGAACAAAATTCCCTCACCAATTATTATTTTGGAAAAACTTACCAACAAAAGAAAATGAACATTCCGGTACAAGTTCTGATTAAAGAAATAATAACAGAGACTAATGTAAGTTTATTGAAACTGAATAACATTTTAACTTAGTAATAATTTTAATTTTAAACATTGTCATAATTATTTTAAGTTATTTGGTAATGTAACTGTGTTATGATTTTGAAAACCAAGTTTTTAAGAATACACAAATACACAAATATTGATAATATTTGTGTATTCTTAAAAACTTGATTTAATAAATGTAGTAAAAACGTTGGAACTAAAATGTAAATAAGGAGTTATTTTTTTTTGTTTTTCTTAGTGAATGATTGTTTTTTAAATGATAATAGCAATTTAAAGTTTTAGGTTCAAAAGATTCAACTTAGTCTTGATAGTTTATTTCCTCAGGATTCACTAAAGAGGTCTGTATGAAAATTGAATTCACTAAAATTTTATTTAAATTATCTTATTTTAAAGTACAACTAGTAACTAATTAATATTGAAAAATAACTGATGTCATATTTGTATTTGTAAGGAACTAAAAGTTCCTAAAAAATCTAGTTTTAAGTGTAGTTTTGTCAAAGTTATAAGTTTTTTGCGTTCTGGATCACCTCCCATCACCCATACTGTAACTTTTTCTTGTTTTCCGGAGTATTCCCCTCCTTGTTGCGTAAATCTTATGTTCGTTCACTTCCCAAAGTTTCCAATCCCACTCTTTCAACACACTTTCGCCCCATTTCTATCCTTCCCTTCTTTTCCAAAGTGCTCGAGGCCCGCGTCCACAAATAATTTTATAATTTTGTGCAGAGTAATTCACTTGTTAGCCCTCTACAATCAGGGTTCAAGCCCGGGCACAGCACTGTTTATGTCCTCCTTAAAGTGACTGGTGATATTAGGACGGGACTGGAAGATACCAAAGTCACTGTACTAGTTTTGGTCGATTTCTCAAATGCCTTCAATACCGTCAGTCACGAAATCCTGATAGCCATTCTGTACTATTTGATGGTCTTCCCCGAAGCACTGGAATGGTTTACCTCTTACCTTCAGGAGCATCAGCAGGAGCATCGGTTCACGTTGGAGATTTTTCATCTCGTTTGTGTAACTTGGAAACTGGCATTCCTCAAGGCGGCAATCTTTTTCCTATTCTGTTTTCTATTTTTATTACTCTCATTACTTCCGAACTTTAGTATGCGTATCATTAGTATGCATATGACTTTCAGTTGTATTGTTAAGGGAGTGTCGAGAAGTACCTGATGTTATCGACATATTAAACGGGGACTTAATAGTATAAAAGCCTGGTCTGATGGGTTTGGCGTTTCTGTAAACCCTAATAAGTGTCAGGCAATCATTATTGGGAGTCCTCGAGGCATTGGCTAAGTGGAAAATGCAATCTTGCAACCTATTCTGTTTGACGCTACGATTGTTACGTTTAGCACTGACGTAAAGGACCTAGGATTGCGCATCGATAGCACCCTTAACTGGCGTACTCAAGTTGCTAGTGTTAGTTAGAAGGTCACTGAAACGTTGCGGGCTCTGTATCATCTAAAAAATATTTTATCCTCGAACAAGAAGGCAATGCTTGTGCAGACACAAATTAATCCTATCATCGATTATGGTGACGTGTGATATTATGACCTGAATGCAGATCTCCTCAACAAACTTAACCGTCTTTTAAATTACTGCATTCGATTTGTTTCCAATTTGCGTATATGTCGTCATATCTATGCCCATCGGTCAATTTTAAAGTTTTTAAGTTTGGCCACATGCCAGTGCAGAGAGCAAAGGGCATTATCTACCTTGTATTTATTTAGTGACTCCTCCAATTCCTAGTTATCTGGCTTCTCACTTTCAATATATTTGCGCCAACCACAATAAAACCCTTCGCTCTTCACATAACTGTCTTCTTCAAAATCAATGTTTAATTTTTTTTATTTTACTTAGACCTACATGGGCACTTATATAACGTCGACAAAAGGTGCACGGTTCGGGTTGGTCGTTTCCTATGGAGAAGAAACCGGCAAGAAACTCCATGGTTATTCTTTTAAAAAATGGTTTGGTTTTACAATATTTCCATGTTACAGCATTAGTACTATGGGGGGACAACGTAGGCCCAACAATAAGACGTAAGAAAAAAAAAAAGGTTTATATAATATACAAAGTAATACAAAGTTAACAAATGTTAACTAACATCTAGAAGGCCTACAATGTTCACACATTCACAAAATAATCGGTAAAAAAATCTATACAAAGTTAAATAAAAAAAATATATATATATAACAAGACCAAAATTATACATGTGGCACAAATGTTGTTATCAGTGCTGTAACTATTCTTTGCAAAGGGCTATAAAGATGGTTGCGAACTATTGTAAAAAGTCCAAATAAAAGAAGGAAAAAAAAAATGTGATTGAGAATAGTTAGAAACATCCACATAATTGTGCAGTTTATGAGTTACCAGAGAAGCCGCATGCGCAGAAGGAGCTAAAGCCAAATTTTTTATCTTCAACGTAGTCCTTGATTTTATAATATGCTTTTTTAATAAGGACACGTTTGATGTGATTTTTGAACTTTCCATCGGTCAGTTCCATAACTGACTTTGGCAACTTGTTGTTGCGCACGGTTGGCGCAGTGGTTGAGCTATTGACTGCTGCGTTGTGTGTCGCGGGTTCGATTCCCGCACGGAACAATTTTTGTATGACCTACAGATAGTTGTTCCGGCTCTGGGTGTTGTGTATGTGAGTTTATATGTTTGTAAACGCACCCACGATACAGGAAGAAATTCCTAGTGTGGGGCAACGTTTTTTTATTAAATAAAAAATATAAATAAAAAAGTGTATACTGTTTATAAGAAAAGACTTGCTAGTTTTAGTTAATCTGAATTTGGGTATTATAATTTCGTGCTTACTGCGTGTATCTAAATTATGGAAGTCGCTTCTAGTTTTGAAAAGCCCTCGATTTTTGCGGACATACAAAATACATTCCAAAATTTAAAGTGAAGGTAGAGTCAGTATATTGATCTCTTTAAATTTATCTCTGAGGGACTCGCGAGGACCCATTTTATAGATCGCGCGGATTGCCCTTTTTTGTAATATGAAAACTGAGTCAACATCTGCTGCTGATCCCCACAGCAGAATTTCATAAGACATAATACTGTGGAAATAAGCATAGTATACTAACCTAGCTACATCGGTTAACTACCTTATTTTCCTTACTGCATATGCAGCTGAACTTAACCTTCCCGAAAGAGTTCTAATGTGCGCGCCCCACTGCAATTTTGAATCGATAGTAATCCTTAAGAATACAATTTCCGTTATAACTTCAAGATGTTTGCCGTCAAGATTTAAGTTTAGGTCACGTTGTGGTACATTTGGTATAGAGAACTTAAGACATTTTGTTTTTTTCGCACTCAGTAAGAGATTGTTAGCTGCGAACCATTTTGAGAGAATAATTAGACTTTCGTTGACATGTAAGACATCCGTATCTATTTTAAAAATTAGCGAAGTATCATCAGCAAATAGAATTATATCCGATAATTTGGCCATCATAAAGGGGAGATCATTAATGTAAACAAGAAAGAGGAAAGGGCCGAGAATTGAACCTTGGGGCACGCCCATCTTGACTAGAGACCCGGAGGACGTCGCCCCATTATCATTTACTTTTTGCTGTCTGTTTGATAAATAGGAAAGCACGAGATCAGCAGCTTGTCCTCGAATTCCGTAGTGGTGTAATTTACAGTTCAGTGTGTTGTGGTCGACGCAGTCGAACGCTTTTGAGAGATCACAAAAAACGCCAATGGCATCCTGGGACTTCTCCCAAGATTCCAAGATGTGGCTGATGAGTTTTACTCCCGCGCCCGTTGTTGACCTTCTTTTCGTGAAACCAAACTGCTGACTATGCAGGATCCTATTAGAATTGAAGTGAGACAACATCTGGTCCAGCATGTTTTTTTTATAGATTTTACTATGCTGGAAGCACGGATATAGGTCTATAATTAGAGCGATCACTCTTCCAGCCTGATTTGAAAATTGTTACTACTTTACTGTGCTTCATTAAGTCAGGAAACGTGCCGCTGTCCAAACATTGATTGAATATGCCTGTAAGGACAGGAGCAATCGAATCAATAATATCTACAAGAACCCTAACGGATATCCCCCATAAGTCTTCAGTATTTTTTATATTGAGACTTTTGAACGCGTTTTTAATTGTATCAAGACATATTGGTTTAAATTTAAAGGTTGGTATGTCTTTAGTAGCCTGGAAAGAATATCACTTACACTAAACGAAAGCCAACCCGTAGAGCAGGCAGGATTCAGAAAATACTTCAGCACAATAGATCACATACACACAATAAAAAGTTGATACAGAAGTATAACGAATACAATAAACAAATCTACTTGGCGTTTATAGATTACTCAAAGGCATTCGACAGCCTCAGGCACCATTACATATAGGGGAGCCTTGAACAACAAGAGATCCAGAGCAATTATATAGAAATAATTAGGAATATATACAAATCTAGCAAGGCCAGTATTAAACTAGAATCAACGGGAGAATCATTTCCCATCAAAAAGGGCGTACGCCAAGGCGATCCTCTCTCCCCTACGCTATTCAACGCCTTACTCGAGAACATCTATAGACAGCTTAACTGGACCACTTAGGTCTGAACATTAATGGAGCTGGAAATATCAGATTCTGATCTAATATATAGCTACACATACACACACAGAGGCGTTAAAGCCGTGGAACAACAGGACATTTCCTATTTCGGCCGCTTCCCGGCAACTTAAGAACCAGAAGGACTGGTGGTACACCCATCAGGGTACCACCATTCGATAGCCCAATTCTCCAGCTTCCCAACCACATTTTTGGTAGGAACCTAGCTCTGGTGGTTAGGGAATTAACCGACTTAACAAAGTACGAGGTTCCATGGTTTTCTCGCATAGTCGACCACATCAGACTGAATACTGAATCGAGGGTTGGAGCTGTAGCCACCAGACATTCCACCATGGGATGGCCCATTGCGAGGGCTATCCGATGATGGTTAGTGGATGTGGATCCGCCCACCAGCTCGGGTACAAACTCGCTTTGTATGCCGAAAACAGGCACAGAAGCTATGCTTTCGCACTTTCACGTGGCTGTGCCCGTGAAGGTTACAGGTGAAGCTGTGAAACTGTCACAGTTCGATGGTCCAGGAGTAGGACTACAAGTCCCTCGCTGGTACCCTGGCACCAAAGTGCACCAATGTTATAGAAAGTAGCGAGTAAAGCTATAAATTGACAGAATTTCCCCTTATTCAGCGTTCTTCACGCAAGAGCTCCCTGAAGGTAGCAGCTATGGACCTGGACCAAGGTCCGGAGGGAAGGTCTTCTCGAGACCTATCCAGAGACAAGTCTCATCAAAATCGGTTCAGTAGAAGGGGAGTTTCTGTCGGTTTCCAGCGAATAGCCGTAGTGATTATTTTTGTTCATTAAAGTTTATGCGCGCACGCTAATTTGAGGTTGTCGTTACGGTCAAGTTCGGTAGGAGGATAGTGCACAGAGGCACCGTCCTAATTGTAGCCATTATTTCTCAACTATCAAATCCACGTCACTTTGCGTAACGAAGACCATGAAGAAGCGTCGCTTTTGGTCATGAAAATCGAAGTCTTTCATTAACCTGGACATCACGCCTTCCCCTCAACATACTTGGCAGCCTTCCAACCACTGCAGGGTCGGTATTTGCTCGAAGACAACGAACTATAGGTGCAAGGGGCGTCAACGCGTTCGAGCTGGAGCCTTAAAATCTCCGGAGTGCCTGCGGCCTCGAGCGATCATGTCCTTCCCGTACAGTAAGGCACTTCCGATTCCACAAGATTGTATTTAAGAGCAAGTTGCTGATGGATAATCCTGGCTACAAGGTTGTGTCTATGCAAATAGTCTGCGTAAGCTAGACTAGAATAACCGGAGATAATGTGACGGATGGATTCCACCGGTCGGTGACATGCCCGACAGATGTCAACCGTACCGTCTTTCACAATGTATTTCCGGTAGTTGTTTGTCATCATAACTTCGTCCATTATCGCAAAGACAAAACCTTCGGTTTCCCCGAAAAGGTCACCAAATCGCAGCCAGGCCACGGACGCTAAAAGATCTACATCGGGGCCATGTAGGACCCGGTAGAAGCGTACAGCTCCTTGCTCTGCCATACCTCCCTGCGGTCATTAGTATCTAATACTATAGGTTTGCGCCAGTTCTCGTTAGCCAAGGAGAGCGGGGTTAGGCCCTTGTCCACCGCTTCATCAGTTGCAATTTGTTGGGGGCAAAGAGCTTCAGATCATCCATGTAAAGGAGGTGTGATATGACCTGACCACCTCTCCTCAACCGATAGCCCAGACCTGAACCCTCCAGCAGAGTACTGAGAGGGTTCAGGGCTAAACAAAACCACAGAGGACTCAGACTGTCGCCCTGAAATATTCCGCGCTCGATCCTTATAAGTTCACTGTTTTCCTGAATCTGTCGACATCCTGGATAGTGAAGAACCGTCCTCCATTGCTCCATACATGACGTCAGGACGGCGCGCAGAGTTGCATCAATTTTATACAACTCCAGCACCCTCATGAGCCATGTATGTGGCACTGAGTCATAGGCCTTCTTGTAATCTATCCAACATGTCGCCAGATCCTTGCGGGTACGGCGAACCTGTTGGCTAATGGCAATGTCTATAAGGAGCAGCTCCTTAGTACCGCGGGACCCGTTCCTACATCCATTCTGAGACGCAGACATGATGGCGTTATTGTCTATATGTTGATTAATTTTAGCTCTCAGAATGGATGTAAGAACTTTATAGACCGTCGGTAAACACGTTATCGGTCTACAATTTTTAGGATCCGCAGTACTACCCGATTTATAGAGCAGGTGGGTTATTCCTGTCGTTAGGAACTGGGGCAGTGACCCTGACTCTAAGGCAGACTGGTACTGAGATGCCAAACGAGCGTGCGACCTTTGGAACCACTTAATCCAAAAGTTTTGCAGTCCGTCTGGCCCTGGAGATTTCCAGTTGGGCAACGGACGGACTGCACGAGCTACATCTTGGGGGCTGATAGTAATTGCCCCCATTTGTGGTATCAGATCGCACGCTTGCTCGACCTCCCGAGTCCAGTCACCCTCGGTGTGACTGACAGGCACCGACCAGATATCGCGCCAGAAATAACACATGGCGTCATTATCTGGTAAGCGCATATCAGTCACACCTTGGCCGGGTCACTTCCAAGCCCTATAAACCCACCTTTCGTTGCTTTGAAATGTGCGATTCTGAGTGTATCGCTCCACTCGCCGCTTGTACCGACGAATACGGCTTGCCCATGCATAGATCTTCTGCTTCAGGAAGTCAATACGCTCTGTGACGCGGGACAGATAATCTCGAGAACTGATATCAGTCCCCGAGAACGCCCGCCTCACAAAGCGCATCACTCTAGGGCGAGTGTTGCCCTCCCTGAAGCAGATAAAATTGCCGATGAGAGCTCTAGCCTCACCGATACGACGCTCAATCCTGGACTGCCAAGCTGGTACAGCTGGTCGTGTAGCTCTGTCACTTTTTAGGAATTTGACGTTAGCTACACGACATACCGCAGCAGCCGCACAGTACAGTATTGAGTGGGTATCGGCAAGGTCTTCGCTGCTATCAAAAACATTTGATAGCTGCGAATCTAGAGCACACACCAGCGCCCTATTTTTCTTATGCATGGGCAGACGAGGTAGTCGAGGTCTAAGCTCAGGCGGTGTGGAGCGATACTCGCTGAATGCACATTCCAAAGCGCTCCTTAAACGTGCATTGCATTGGGTACTCACAGATATAGCCCTGTCGTCGTCATCCTCACCATCATTATCTGGTCGCGGTGAAACACTGGGTTGCAGTTGCACCGCGGCCAGTGGCAAGGCAGTCGAGACACGGCTATTCCGTGATTCATTGCGCAATCTAACAAGTACGGCATCATCCAACATACGGTTACGTTGGATGACCCGCACCTGATCCGACAGACGTTGGGCCGAAACGTTGACAGCTGGCTCAAGCACCTGAAACAGAGAGAGCATCCGACCACGGTACGCAGTCAGGTTAATTCCCCCCTCTGTAGCCCCAAAGTATGCGCGCATGACGTTTTCGTTGATCGATTGTGTCCATCGCATGCGCTGCACTCTTCCACCGGGAGCGGGGACCCTGTCAGAGGCCGATGGGCCTCGAGGTCCCAGGCTGTCCGGCGGCCGGCGTCCTCCCCGTCGACGCGCAGGTGGTGGTGTCGTCGGCGGAGAGAAATATTCGTCGCTCGTACTCGACGCAACTGCAATGTCCGGGATCGCTTCACTCACGATTGTAGGTGTTCCCGCCGGCTGCGAGGCGGAGCTGAGCGACGAACCCGAAGATGTTGGGCGTGTGCTCGGGCCTGGCTTCTTGTGAGCATGTTTTAATCATCTTTGTTTGTCAAATGATTTTTCATGTTGTAGTTTTGTGTTATCGTCACTATTGTAAATTATTTTTATTTTCTTGATTTTTCATTTTATTGGTGTGTTTGTACATTGTTCTACTGTATTTTTCTATTGTATTATTATATTATTTTATATTGGAAAATTTGGAGATGAAAATTTTATATGTCACTCTTGACAGGTCAGGCCATAGATTATTAAATAATAATAATTAATCATAATTTATTATTATTATTATTATATGTCTTTAGTAAAGTTTTCTTTAAGAAGAGCTTCAGCTAATTTCGATGAGGAAGGAAGAGACTTCGTAACCTCTAACGGAATGTTGGTAAAGAAATTTTCTAATGTCTCAGCGACTTCTTGCTTATCAGAAATGGTTTGATTAGTTATTTTCAAAGACAACTCATTCTGATCGCGTTATTGTGTCTTTCCAGATTCTATATTAATTACTTGCCACACAGTTTTTATTTTATTGTTAGAAATACCTATCTTGTAAATTATTATTAGAAATACCAATCTTGTTAACTATTTTGCTTGAGCGCAGACTCTTTTGAATATTTTGGAATAGTTTCTAACATAAGTGTGAAAAACTTGATCGGAAGTCAAAGATTTTTCGTAATATAAATTATATAAGATATCTCGGCTTTTTCTTATGCCCACAGTGGCCCATTCACTAAATTTCGATTAGGAATTGTTGACTTTAACTGTTTTTACAGGACACGTTTTAATTTTGGCAAATTAAAATTCTTGGCAAAGTGTAGAAAAAAACGTGCCGTAATTTATATTGGGGTCTTTTGAATCAAAACTGGCGCTGCAAAGGTTGCTAAATACATTATTATTAAAAGAAGTTAATTTATTTTTAGTAAGAGGTCTTAATCGAATTGATTTAGCTTGGTTTTATTTTTTATCTGACTCGAAAGATATTAGTTGACCAGTATGGTATGACCATACTGGTCAACCAACTCCACTAATTAAAAACGATTCTTTTACTTTACAATTAGTGAATACATTATCTATGCACGAAACTGAAGTTGCTGTTATTCTTGTCGGTTCATTAAATAAATATTTTAAGTTAAATGAATTGAACAATGAAAAGAGCTTAAATTTTTCAGGTGAATTGACTAATAGATCTATATTTAAGACACCACAAACAAAAACTAATTTATTATCTCTGAAAAGTTTACATAATAATTCTTCCATTGTAATTTAAATCAATGACAAGTTTGATGCTGGTGGTCTGTAAACACACAAGATAGTATGCCCCTAGACCTCTGCACATGCTACCTCACATAATCGATCAACAGAGTGAGCAGTGATATCCTTCCTTTCCTTATATTTGAGATGACTATTACAAAGTATCAAGGTACCACCACCCACTGTGGATCTGTTGTTCGCGCTGGCAACTGTGAAATTATTTACATTAAACAACATCCTATCTGGTTTAACCAAGTTTCACAAAAACATAAGATATCCATGTGGTATTTATCTACTAACAATTCCACGTCTAAAATTTAAATTTAATGTCCCACTCACCGGATTGACTTCATTCACTGTTCTTTATTCGTTTAGTCTATTTCTCTGTGGAATGCGCTGCCCGAAGAAATCAAGATGGCACCCATTAGCATTCAAAGTGAAATTTCAAGAGCATATTCGAAAAAGGTTGGTAGTAGTTATCTTTTTAATTATATTCGGGTATTCAGTTTATTAACTTTTTGTGTATATAGTGTGTGTTTTTATAGTTTGTATGTCTATCTATGCATTTAAATAAATATTACCTATAGTGATTTATACTCAATATTGCACCTAGCTACCACTGTTTGTCTTTGCTTCACCCAAAGGACGGGTAGAAAATGCCTCAGTCATTAAGTCCGTTTCTGTACGTTTTTGTGCATGAAGTATTAAATTAATAAGTTAAAGCAATAAGATACTCAATTTTAAAAAACATTAAAGACATATTGACTAGTGATTGTTAAAACAAAGACATTTATTTTAAAAAAAAATATTTTCAATAACTTTAACTTCATTTTGTACAAAATATGGTTAACTTTTTAGATACTGCTGCGCTATAATGCCGTTAAACTAAAAGGTTTTTAGTTTAACCACGTTTAAGCTTAGCTTAGCCATAAATTTAAATGCATTTATAGGTTACCAGACTTAAAAACAGTAAAGTACCGTTAAACGCACTAAAGGCTAACATGAGTCAGTTCCATATTACATAATGTTAAGCTAAATCGACGTTATGTGCTATAACGACGTTTTAGTTAATCATAGAAGAGATTTTTTTTGCATTTTTCTATGAAATAGATACACTAAAATGCCGTTACGCTATACGCAGCGGCACGCAGCGGCATTTTAGTCGATGACCCATAAGATTTCGGCAACACCGATGTTAAACTGAAACGCTAAAAACGTATTTTCATGAAATTGAATTATATTTACGATATGAAATTCGAAAGTATTTAACTTGATCTATGTTTTGGTACCTCCAAGTCTCAAATAAGTGTTGTCATTGAAAAGTTACATCGGTTTAAATTTTTACCGCGGTTTTTGCTTGTTATTTAAAACAACGGCTTTGGTAGATAACCGCATTATAGATATATGACGGCAGACTGCAGTAACGGCATTTTAGTGTATCTATTTCATAGAAAAATGCAAAAAAAATCTCTTCTATGATTAACTAAAACGTCGTTATAGCACATAACATCGATTTAGCTTAACATTATCTAATATGGAACTGACTCATGTGGCTAACATGAGTCAGTTGCCTTTAACGGTACTTTACTGTTTTTAAGTCTGGTAACCTATAAATGCATTTAAATTTATGGGTGAAACTTGAATCATTGTTAAGCTTAAACGTGGTTAAACTAAAAACCTTTTAGTTTAACGGCATTATAGCGCAGCGCAGCAGTATCTAAAAACTCAACCATATTTTGTACAAAATGAAGTTAAAGTTATTGATTTTTTTTTTTTTTTAAATAAATGTCTTTGTTTTAACAATCACTAGTCAATAAGTGACATTTTGATAAAGCTTGGTAATCCCATACATTTCGACATTTTATCAATCGTATCGTGACGCTTTCGTTGATATAATGTAACTGAGGCTCTAGACAAGTGCCATTCGATGTGAGCGATGGCAGCGGTCGATAAGCCAAAATATAAGGGATTAATCTTGTGACATTTTGATAACATTTGACATACCCATGCATTTTTTTACATTTTGACAATCACTCTCGCAACGCTTTTGATTATAGAATGCCATTTGTCTTGGATCTCTGGTCTTGGTACACTTGTATAAGGCATTTGCTTATTTCGTAAAACTCGATATTCAAGCGTCTCCATCATTTGTTTCAAGAATTACGGTAGCAGGTGTCTGTGATTCGGCAACTATATGAATTATCGTCTCACTTAAGCGTTTTGTTACATTTTCATTAGCAATGAGCTACGAAACTGCACAATTTAAACTTAAAACCACTTTGATCGCTATGGGCGAAGGGATTGTTTTTTGATGCTCAGTGATAATCATTTGAATAGCAAGATTTAAGATCACCATTTTCTTTCAGTTATCTCTTTTCTGAACTGCTGTAACTAGCTACTTATACTTTGCGGTAATAATACTCTTGTCTTGAGCAAATAAGAATCATGTTAGCAAGGTTTGGAGAATATGGGACAATCCAAGAAGCGTCAAATATACCTAATGTAGCACAACCATTCAACCTCTTGAGAACTACATAGATCTGACGTCGTACAATCTTAGCACTGCTTCTGGGACGTCAGATTGTATGATTGACAATTATACAGAAAATCCAAAACAATGGGCAGATCCCTCCAGACAAAACCCAACCGGTCGGAGGATTCTCTTGTTCCAAAGAAGGATGGATGTCTTTCCATCCTGCTATACATTTAAAGCTCCACATGTATTTTCCTCCTCCTCATCGGAAGAATTACCATAGTGAGTTCAAATACTTTTCGGACAGTTTATCTTTAGTTGTATAAATCCCCACGATTTCTTGATGAATAGAATATATCTTTGAAATTAAGTATTTGCTTTTGAATGCTTTTAAGTATAATTAAGGAAAAACGAACTCAACAAATCTCGAGAGGACAGTGAACAAAGAATCCTTGTGCGGCTTACCTCGGCAAATCCAGGAATAAATACTGGAAATCAGCTTGTGAAACTCCGTCAATCTGTGGTGGCTGCGCAGCAAGAAGTCTCGTTCTGGGCTTCAGCAAGTCAGACTGAGACACGCCATGTGAAGTATATCCCAGGCGGATCGCGACCAAATCCTGTATGGTATCTCTAGCGCGATCTCCTCAACGAATGACCTAGTCATTATGGTAGTCCGAATTTTAATTGCAAAGACACATGTTCCATCGACCAATATTGACCATAGACCAAATTGTATCAAATGGTTTGAATTTGGTCGAGTATATATTTATAATTAAATAATGTATTTATTTTAATTGTTATTGGGATTATGGGTAGAGGTGGACACCAATGAAATACCGTTTTATAAGGGTTTCAATAATATAGTTTATTTACCCTTTACTTGTTAAATTTGGAAGGTGTGGTTCAGTAATACTTTGTGATACATGTGTTCCCTAGCACGTCTGACGCGATTGTGTGTACTGTGTGTAGTGACCTGATCACCAGATGGGATTGCGGTCTCAACTAGGTACCTGAGAAGGGTTCGGAGTCAAACCATATAATATAAGGTTAGACAGAGACAGAAATAGATTTGTTTTTGTTAAACTCCAACACGCCCCCTCAAAAACAAATCCTTTGCTCTTTAATTACGACATACCTACTCGTAATAATACCTATCTCATACCATCTTTATACAATAATAAAAACACACACCTTCCTTTTATCTCTCTGGGGAAAACAATATCATCATGGTCCAACATTCGTTGCACAGGATAAGGGAAAACCCAGTTAAAACCTTATCAGACCAATTAATTATATCATCTATTATAATTAATGAAATATAAAAGTTATTCATCTACTTATTATAACCAAGCTCTTATAATTAAAACATCCTTAATTATAATCAAGCTTTTATAATTAACTTATCAGTAGCATTACAATCATGCTATTATAATTAACATAAGTAATCATCCTTGTAATTATAACAAAGCCTTTTTCAGCTTCACATTTAGCCATGTAGTTACCTTATTTTGCTTGTATTTACTATGTTGTTATCATAGTTTACTGCCCATTTGTGGTATAAAAATCACATTGTGCAATTATCAAATACTTTAAAGTTAAACAATTAACTCGTAGTACTTTTTCTATCTATTATATTACATCCCATTCACAATTAACAAAGCCACTTCCAATAATTTTGTTTGAAAACCAACTTGAGATTTATGGTTCTTAAAATTTCTTAAGACCCTTTTAAGTCTGACCATAATAAACTATTGTTTTTGCTTGCATACTGAATTTCTTACAAAAAAAAAAAAAAAAAACTTGGGTCAGGTCGGGTGCACAGCATGTCATCAAGCACACAACAAAATTTCTACAAAGGCACTAGTAAGTTCTTACGAATTTTATACTTCCTAATTTAGTTTACTTTCAACTTGGGTACAAATTAATATTGACTGATTTAAGATCTGCTTACATATTCTAAACAAAAGTTACTTTGTTTACCAGAAAATCTTTTCTTCCATTTCAGTCTTCCATATTAACAGTATGTTTTACAACTATTCATATAACATATTTAAATTAGCGATCTTTACAAGATCGTTCACATGTATAGCTTAAATACAATTTGAAATATGATTTAACATACTTAACATTGCACCTATATTCCCCAAAGGGTTAAATAGAGACTTAGTACACTATATTATAGTACAACCACATTTTCTTCAGTTACATAAATGCTCATCAAAACATGATTTAACATAACATCACGCCCGTGTTCCCCGAAGGGTTAGGCAGAGGCATAGTACACCCACATTTCACCAGTTATGTTTAGATCCCATGTTATAGGGAGACTACTTTTAATCCTTTCACTCCTTCTTACCTGGCAAGAATTATCGATATTTTCTTTTTATCAGTACAAGTTTTATTAGAACTTTGTTTATTAACATCGTTTGGCTTTAGTATCTATGTTATTAGAGTCTTTTATCGAGCGAATTATACTACTTTTAATCCATTCATTAGATTTCAAACTATCTAATTCCACTGATTTTAAACCTTCCAATATTTAATCATTGGAATTAGTTCCATCAGTTTTGGTACACACCAGATTTTGGTCTTTATCTGTTTTGATATTGTGTAGTATTTAAATATCTGATATTATTTCCACTGATTTGAACCACCCAATTTTATACTTTTGGATTTAGTTACACCAGTTTTGAAAACACCAGCTTTTAGGATTGTCATAACTGTGAGAATTAATTGACACTGATTTTTGACGTCGTCGCGTCAATCAGTTTTGATATGGAAATGTTCGATTTCATTTCCTTCAAATTGTAACGCAGCCCTCGACTGCTTATAACTCACTTCATTATGACATTCCCAACTGTTTCAGATTTTCACTCTTTATGTTTCATACTTTATAGCCATGTGGTAGGTTCATACCTTACTTACCAGAATATCATTTTAGGAATTTTCATTAAATTTGGTTTTAGTGGTTTTATTATGTACATACACGGTAGAACCGAAAACCTTTAATAGCTGGTTTTTTTTTTTTAATTATCTTTCCACTATTCAAATGGTGTTCAAATTTGTTTCAAATATTCGGAACTAACAGCTTGCAGACTGCTTTAATCCACATAATGACTTAAACAAATATAATTGAATGTGACTTCTTTTTCATTTGCAAATAATATATTTTCAACTAGGATATGCTGTGGAAATATTCATATATGTAACTTAGATTTCCTTGTGCAATATCCCATTCAAAATGATTTAACATCTCTATGATGCACTAGCTAATTAAACTATCTCGCTAAAGATATTAATCTTAAACTTGTGTTTCTTGCAACTAATGCAAAAGTTTCTGACTAGAACCACTAGCCATTTATTCACAGGTTTTCGCTCACCATTTTTAACCGTATACTTACAGTTTTATTGATAAAATATATTTAATGTGCATATGATTTAGTGTTTTAATTAACAATAAATAAATTATATTCCTCATTGATATTTTAGCCGTAGGTCTATGTTTATTATCATTCATATATAGATTAAATTTCTGAATACGATTGAGGTATTTGAAATAGCAAAGACCCAGCACACAACTGCATCCTAAGACTTACTAATTTTCTGTTTCATTATCATTATCATGTGGTAAAGTTAACACATTTCCATTTTGATATGAAAACTGGATCAAACGCTCCATGATTTCTATGACAGATTTATTAGCATATGATACTAGGAATTCATTCGTATTTATAGGAATATACAACATGACTTAATCTTTTCCGATTCACACCACTTCAATAGAGTGTAACAACTCAAAATTATCAACATAGTTATTGCTACGTTTTAGCCATGATCCATTCGGGCTCAGGTTTCACTGGCCTATTGGATAAGATGTTAATCTCATCCAATACTACTTCTCTGAATCTCACAAACCAATTATCTAACATAATTATCTACACTTTATACCAACTAGTGTGTATCAAGTATAAATAGGGACTTTCACGTTGCGGACACGAAGTAGCGTCCTGCGTCAGGCGACTATACGCCAGATGTTTTATATCTGGGCACGACCCGCGCCCCTAGCGTCGGTCCGCTCGCCTCTTGTTACTCTAGCAGGTAAAGACGAACCCTTATTTATACACAATGCTTTATTTCCCTTTGACAATACATTGTCAAATTTAGTTTTCTACTATTAACAAAGTAAAACAAAACATTTAAATACTTTAGTTGTGGTTTCTTATTTCGTCATAACTTAGAATGTGGGTTTTACAAACTCAGTAGGTACTTCCCAGGACAATTTCATCCCTGAATGATTTGAAACATTTAGGCCTTAATAGGTAGTACAATTTATTACATGCCGATGATGTTAAGCCGTTGGTCCCGGCTGTCATTTGAAGATCTTTGACAGTCGTTACTGATAGTCA
This sequence comes from Orthosia cruda, assembly GCA_964057195.1. NCBI lineage: Eukaryota > Metazoa > Arthropoda > Insecta > Lepidoptera > Noctuidae > Orthosia > Orthosia cruda. Next base: position 25,189,384 of record OZ059838.1, read on the forward strand.
GAAGCCTGAGATCTTAAACCAGTCTAGCCAAGAGGTATCGTGTCACCCAGTTACTGGGTTGTGGAGTCAGTTAGGCAGTCGCTCCACGTAAAACACTGGTACTCAGCTTAATCCCGTTGGACTGGAGGCCGACCCGACTATAGTTCGGAAAAGGCTAGACAGATGATTGTGATGAATTTATTACATGTACTTCTCTGTTCTATAATTCATTGTTCTTATTGATCCATTCGGCAATATTATTTAATGCCGTTATGCAAACCACTCTTTAATGGTAAGTACCCTTTTCGAAATCAGGACTCTTATTTAATTGGATACAATTTTCTCTCCATTATTAAAACTGAAGTTAGTTAACAATTCTCAGACCAAAATTAGCTTTACAAAACACAACTCGGCTTTTGTTTTCAATATACGAAGAAGTGTTTCGACCGTACACATCTGTGTGCACTATTCACTTATTTATCTACCTTTTTTTTTTTTTACTAAACTTTTGTTTTGCAAATTGTTTTCAAAAAAATACAAGCTTCACACAATTTTATTTTATTTTTGTAAAGCACTACTATTGGTAATTGCATCACTATTAGAAAAATAGTTTCTTTCATTTTATTTCAAAATTTGCCTTTATGGCCTTACATTTCGTTTCACAATAAATCATAATTATTATTTACGAATGTATATTCAAACATTTGCCAATTAAAGCGTTTATGAGTTGCAGACAATTAACGCCAATTAGTTACATTCTAGATTATCATCAAAGACTTACCCTTTATAGGCTTACCAACCATCTTTGAACACAATTACACCGCCATCTTTATTAAAACGACAGCCATTCCAGCTTAGCGTTTTCTGGAACTGAGCACACCTGGAGCGTCCATCTTACAGGTAACCGGAAGATCTTCTTGCTTCGTCTCTTGTTGATCACGCGCCATTTTTCCAGTCTGTTGTACCACTGCCCGTCACGAAGGTAAACCAGAAGTCTATTAGGGTTTTGAAGTAACCCTATGCACCGTTGTATTGTTTTATTCTTCTTGTTTCACTTAGATGCACAATACGTTTTTATTATGTAGTGTCCGTATATTATTATTTTCACTTTGGCTTAGCGCTCTGGGCCCATAACCTATTGGGATTATGGGTAGAGGTGGACACCAATGAAATACCGTTTTATAAGGGTTTCAATAATATAGTTTATTTACCCTTTACTTGTTAAATTTGGAAGGTGTGGTTCAGTAATACTTTGTGATACATGTGTTCCCTAGCACGTCTGACGCGATTGTGTGTACTGTGTGTAGTGACCTGATCACCAGATGGGATTGCGGTCTCAACTAGGTACCTGAGAAGGGTTCGGAGTCAAACCATATAATATAAGGTTAGACAGAGACAGAAATAGATTTGTTTTTGTTAAACTCCAACAATTGTCTTATTATTTTTAATTGTTCATAATTAACATAATTAAACAAGCAGAAAACCACTGTTAACATTTTGGTACCATCTCTTTGCTTTTATTGAAGTTATAGGTGGTCAATAATGACATACTGAGAGATTAAGCACAGAGATGTCACCACTAGACTACAAAATGATTTTGCAACGTCACAACAGGTAACCATACCCTGCAGTAATCTACTCGATTTCTGCTAGTATTTCATTCGGCCGTGCGCGCTCGAGTTGTGTGCACGATCTCCGTGTCTCCCAGTGTCTTCGCACGTTACCGTAGTTTGGGTCACTGAAGTGCGTTCTTTAGTGATGGGTCGGACATTTATCTACATCACAAAAGGTCGACTTATACAACGCGCTTGCTATGGCGCGATTTATAACTCGCTCGAATTCAGTGGGCAAACGCCCTCTGGAAGATCCAGAGAATTTTAGTGAATGGAAAATCCCAAAGTTTGGTCGCCCTTTAGCTGTCCAGAATAAACCTGAACCCATCAAAACATCAAATCAGTTCAGTGTTCTTCGTAACAATTAACCCGTGGAAACGGATATCATCGCTGCTCGTCTCAAGGATGCTTCTACTCCAAGGAAGAAATCAGGTCATATTCCACCAATCATCATACAAATGAAACCTGAATGGACTCATGGAGACATCAAAAACCTCGTTCTGAAACACGTCAAGAACTTCGATCTACAATACAGAGGTAACAACAAAATTGTAGTTAGTTGTTACAGTCCAGAAAGCCACCAAGCCTTAAAAGATGGTTTCCGAGCTGCTGACCTTGCATTCCATACGTTTCCCCGGAAGGATGAAAAAAGGTACAAAGCGGTGATCTTTGGGCTACCTGCTTACGCCGAAGACTGTCTAGCTGATGAACTCGAAACCCTTGGTTATAAAGACGCGGTGGTCCGCAAAATAAAACTACCTGACAACAATAAAGGCAGCGGAGTATGCCCTGCTTTTCTGGTACAGCTTCCAGCTGGTAGCGTTTTTACAAAATTCCTGAAAATGAAATACGTTAGCAATTGTGTAGTGCAGATACGCAAGTATCAGGCAAGGAACCCGTTTGGAACACAATGTTTTAGATGACAAGGCTTCGGTCATTCGTCAAGGAACTGCAACTTAACCCCGCGTTGCGTAAAATGCACACAATCGCACCCTACTGCTGAATGCCCTAAGAAAGACAAGTCGAGTCCGGCACAGTGTTGCAACTGCAATGGTAACCACCCAGCTAATTTTCGACAATGCATCGAGAGACAAAAGTATCTGAAGCTTGTTCAGAGTCGGCAAGAGCAAATAAAAGAGACTCAAGACGCAAGAGTTAATCTAAAAAGCAGTCACGTTGATGGGCGGAGCTGGAACGCTGTTGCTGCAAACATGATGGGATCAAACAACACTGGATTACAGCTTCAAACTGGTGCTCAAGATCAAGCCACAGCTGACATGCTAGCGATACTCATGACAATCAAATCCATCAAAAACCAATTTGTAACATATAACAGCATGACGGATAAGGTAATATTAATATTGACTCACCTTGGTCAGTATGTTTGATGTTAAAAAGTTGCGTATCTTATACTGGAATGCCGACGGCATTCGCACAAAACTTAAAGAATTGTTAGATTTGTTAAGCGATTTAACCATTGATATTGTAGCGTTGTGCGAAACAAGGCTTTCCTCTAGTCATAAACCAGAAACACCTGGTTACAACTGCTATCGGCTTGATAAAAAGTCCGATGGCCGTGGGCAGGGGGTGGCACTGCTGGTTTATAGTGATCTGGTGCATACTCTTCTTCCTACTCTTAACACTTATCATTTAGAAAGTATATGCGTTCAGTTAATCACTCCAGAAAACAATTTGGCTATCTACTCTGCTTACCAGTCACCATATCTCCCTCTGCTAGATAGTGATCTAAATTTATTGATAAGTGCCAATCACAAGTCCCTGATAATGGGCGACTTTAACGCCAAACATCCTTACTGGTATTGCATTACCTCTAATCCACGCGGTATAATCCTTTTCCTTTTCGATGATTATGAGATACTAGTGCCTTCTTCTCCCACCCTAGTTCACTACAAAAGCTCGCATGAACCTTCTACTCCTGACGTTGTAATAGCTAATAATACTCACGAGGTAAGTGAACCTCAAGTTCTGACAAAACTTTCGTCAAATCATCTGCCAGTGTACTTCACCGTGGGTGGAAAGTATAGCACGCAATTCCAACCATCATTAAACTTTGCGAAAGCTGAATGGAAGTACTTCCGATCACACCTAGATCAAAATATCACACTATCTAGTGCAACATTTGATTCCATAGCTAGTATTGACACCGCTTTAATCACTTTACTAATAGTGTGCTAAACGCACGTAAGGAGAGTATTCCTATCGTCAATATAAACAGAGGTCGCTTAAAACTATCAAGGCGTTTTAAGAGTCAAATTAAAATACAAAATGTCGCCCGCAGAATAGCACTAAAAGAGCAAAATCCCTGCCTCAGGGGCTAAATGTTCGCTAAAGTTAACCAACTAAAACATTCCATTAAAGACAGTCTCAAAACCTTCAATGACAGTATTTGGAATGATAAGCTCTCAAAAGTTGATAATCCTAGCAATGATGTATGGCGTCTGGCTCGGTCAATTAACACACTATTCCTCCCCTAAAAACAATAAACGGTGAAATGATGGTCTCAGTTTCGGAGCAGTATGAAGTTCTTGCTGATAATATGCTGCATTTGCTGGTAATATGAGTCTCACTCGTCAATGGTCCAGTGATCTTGAAACGGAGACTGCTGTCAAGAAATCTATGGCGGCATTAAATGCCAAGGACACAAGTAATCTGTCCCCTCTGATTAGACCTAGGGAAGTACAAAAAGTGATTCTTAAATTAAAACCCCGCAAAGCTCCTGGTCTAGACGGTCTCAGCAACCGACTTCTCAAAAATCTATCTCAAAAGGCTCTGGTCTACCTCACTAAAATATTAAATGATTTTTTGAGATTGTGCTACTTACCCACATCCTGGAAAACGACAAAAATAATCGCACTTAAAAAACCGGGTAAAGATGCCAGCATCCCAACAAATTATCGTCCCATAAGCCTACTCCCAAGCCTGGGCAAATTATTGGAACCCCTTATTCTTACCCGACTGCTAAAAGTTACTGAACACATATTGATACCGGAGCAATTTGGTTTTCGTAAGAAACACTCCACCATTCAGCAGTTGGCCAGGGTAGCGGAGCATATCGCACTCAACCTGAATCAAGGCAAATCCACAGGTATGGTGATGTTGGACGTTGAAAATACCTTTGACACTGTCTGGCATGAGGGCCTGCTTCACGAGCTTTTGGTGCAAATTTGGGACACAAGAACACATCTTGCGATATATGCTGACGACACTGCCCCGTTTACTTCGTCAGAGCATATCGACTTAGTGATTGGGCGGCTTCAGCTTGCACTAAATCTTCTCGATTCATTTTAACTAGATGGAAGCTGAAATTAAACTCAAGTAAAACAGAAGCCATTCTTTTCACTCGTAAACGATCACTACCGTCTAGGCGCATTAACTTTAGATATCATTCGATACCCTGGAGCCCCTCAGTTAAATATCTAGGTACAGTCCTAGATAGCAGAATTAACTGGAGTCTAAACATGGATGCGATAAGCGAAAAGAGTTTGAAGACTATTAGAAAAGCTAAACTAAGCGCTGTCACTAAACTACGCTTATATAGCACTCTCGTCCGGCCATGTCTAACATATGCTGCGCCAGCCTGGAGTAGCATGTCAGACAACAATTACAACAAGTTGCAAGTGGTTCAAAATAAGGCAATCAAAATTGCATACAACACCGCCTTTCGAACAAACTTAAAACAAGTTTTTATATTCATTTTTGGGGGCTGAGTCACCCGCGTCCGTAGGAGAGTTACCCGTATTGTTGTTACCCTACACGTGGTCCCCGGGTGGTGCTAATCAGGTGACACTAACTGGTGGTAGGCTTCGGCCGAAGGCTTGTGACCACCCACCGGGCAAAGACTTACCGCCAAGCGGCTTAGCCGTGTTCCGGTATGATGCTCGGTGTAGCCACTAGAGGAGTTGGGTCGAGATAATTGTTCCACTGCATGCTGACCAGTCTGACTCGCGCTGTTTTGGGCGTATCGGGAGACTAGTTGCGGAGGGTAACGGGATCCGAGGCACGGTGCGCCGCTGGCCGACCGCAGGTAGTTGGGGGCCCAAGTAGTGTGCCAGCCACACACGAAAGGCTGCCCCGCCAACTGTCGAAAAATCCCGGAATGCACCATCGTGCTGGTTGGCGACCAGATGGGAGGGCCCGATGGACATCTCCGGGGGGGCTCAGGCGTCCCCGCACTCTCCGGACTAGTGCCCCAATAATGGCGTCCTTTCAGTGCGTGTCTGTAGGTTAGTAGCGTGGAACCTCATCTCACTTCCTTCTCCTCTCCTTTCACTCTAACAAAAATGGCAAGAAGTAGAAAGAAAACTGGAGTTAAACAGCGGCTGCACCCCCTCCCCCACAAAGTGCACAGACCTCACTAATATTAGAGGCCTGCACTCCAATCTCACGTCAGTCCACCATCACCTGGAGACTGAAAAGCCAGCACTGTTTTTCCTTACGGAGACGCAGATAGGAAGTCCGTCAGACGTGTCGTACTTATCCTACCCAGGGTTTACCCTGGAGCACAATTTCAAACCACGCGCGGGTGTATGCATGTATGCCCGAGACGACACTTGCTATCGGCGTCTCCGTAACCTTGAAGACTCCAGGTTCTCAGTGCTGTGGGCTCTGGTGGACACAGGTCTGGATAAGATTATCTATGCCTGTGTCTACCGCTCGCACAGCGGCGATCAGGAGACAACCAGGCTCACAGAGTACCTCAGTGAGGCGGCTGATACGGCACAGCAGCGGTACCCTTCCGCCCAACTAGTGCTACTGGGGGACTTTAATGCCCACCACCAGGAGTGGCTCTTCCCATACCAGTGCACTGATCATGCTGGACGAGAGACGCGCAAGCTTGCGCTAGCGCTAAATCTCACCCAGCTGGTCCAGGGGGCAACAAGGGTGCCAGATGTTGATTCGCACACAGCCAATTGCTTGGACCTTCTGCTGACAACAGATCCAGACCGTTACTCAGTGTCGATATCTTCACCTTTGGGTAGTTCCGACCACTGTCTGGTGAAGTCTGTGTCCGTCTACTCCCCGCCCGATCCCAGCCCAAAAGGCACCCGGCGGGTATGGCGGTACAAGTCAGCAGATTGGGATGGGATGCGATCTTTCTTCGCATGCTATCCTTGGCAGCCCACTTGCTTCTCTTCGGACGATCCATCGTCGTGCGCTGATGCTGTGACAGATGTGTTGCGTCGGAGGATGGAGTACTATATTCCATTCTCAGACGTAGCAATGTCTATCGTCGACCGGCCATGGTTTGGAGCCGAGTGTAACCACGCCAACGTGGTTAAACACAAGGCCTACCAAGCATGGGTCGACGCTCGAACGCGCAAGGCAAATGACGTGAGTCAGAAGAAGAGAGCCTTCAACACAGCTGCCAAGTCCTGCAAAAAGGTGATGCGAAGAGCACGGTTTGACCATATTAGCAGAATCGGGCGCAAACTTGCTTCATACCCAGCGGGTAGCAAAGCGTTTTGGTCCCTGGCTAAGTCGGTCGAATCAAACTTTTGTCGCCCCTCACTACCACCACTGCTGAAACCTGACGGGTCACTGGCCCACTCCGCTGAGGAGAAGGCAAACTTGTTTGCCTCCCTTTTTGCGGAATCTTCGCATCTGAATTCTGATGGCGCGCAGCCTCCTCCATCTCCTGATGGATGTGTGACGAGTATGTCGGACATTCGCATCCATCAAAAGGACGTCCGTAGGGTGCTGCGTAGCCTTGATGTGAACAAAGCGAGTGGCCCCGACGGGATACCAGCAATTGTCCTTAAAACCTGTGCACCTGAATTGTCTCCGATCTTGACACGCCTATATCGCCTTTCGATAGAGACTGGAAAAGTGCCGAAGGCTTGGAAGCAAGCCAATGTTCAACCCGTGCCCAAGAAGGGCAGTCGAGCTGACCCGGTCAACTACAGACCCATATCTATAACGTCCATCCTCTGTAAGAGTATGGAGCGTGTGCTCAACGGTAAGCTCCTGGCATACCTAGAAGCGAACTACATCCTCAGTGACCGCCAATACGGCTTCCGCCGAAATCGGTCCACTGGGGATCTTCTAGCGTATGCCATTCACATCTGGAGTGAGGCCATCGAGAGCCACGGGGAAGCGCTAGCCGTCTCCCTCGACATCTCGAAGGCTTTCGACATGGTCTGGCACGAAAGCCTCATTGGTAACCTTCCTTCCTTCGGTCTGCCTAGTGGTCTGTGTGATTGGATTGCGGACTTCCTGAGGGATCGATCCATCCGAGTGGTTATCGACGGCTGCTCGTCCGGTCAGTTAGATATCAACACCGGAGTCCCTCAGGGGTCAGTGCTCTCGGCAACATTATTCTTGCTGCACATTAATGATCTGCTAAAACCGGAACCTTTGGGTACGCAGACGACACCACTGTTGCTGAGAGATACGTGTCCGGCGCACGGGCTACTGGGCCTCAGATTCGGTCTCTCCGGGAGGCCATGGTTGAACGCTTGAACCTGTCCTTGAAGGCGGTCTCCGAATGGGGTGATGCCAATCTGGTCAGTTTCAATGCTGCTTAGACCCAGGCGTGTCTTTTTTCCGCTAAAAAGAGCCAATTCCATCCGGCTCCTTCTTTCCGTGGTGTAACCGTGCCGTTAACGGACCACCTCGAACTTCTTGGTGTTACGGTGACATCTACCCTCAACTTCGGTCCATACATTGAGGCAAAAGCTCAGTTAGCTGCAAAAAAGTTGGGGATTCTTGCAAAGGTGAGACGGTACTTCACGCCTGAACAGCTGCTCAACTTGTATAAAGCACAAGTTCGGTCATGCATGGAGTACTGCTCTCACCTCTGGGATGGATCTGCCAAATACCAGCTTGATGCACTTGAGTCGATTGACAGACGGGCCAAAAGGCTCATTGGCAACGTTGCACTGGTCACATCAAAGCTCCAGAGCCTCGAACATCGACGCCGAGTCGCCAGTCTGTCGGTCTTTTATCGGTTACATTTCGGGGAGTGTGCGACGGAACTGCACAATTTGATTCCGCCTAGCCCTTTCCATCATCGGACTACAAGGCGTACGGCCATGCGCCATCGGTACATGGTAGACATCCCTCCCATACGCACAAAGCGTTTTGCTAATACTTTCATTGTGCGCACAGCTAAGGAGTGGAATTCCCTTCCGGAGTCTTTGTTCCCTGACAGCTACAACCTAGGGGTCTTTAAGTCAAGAGTGAATAGGTTTCTTCTAGGCAAGCGTGCTTCACCGTAGACCACATCATCGCTTAACATCAGGCGAGATGGTGGTCAAACGCTAGCCTATAGTTTAAAAAAAAAAAAAAAAAAGTTCACGAGAAAATTAAATTTCCATTACTTAAAAACTTTATTTTAAAATCATCGCGTAAATTTTATTTAGATAAAAATCCCAGCCATTTAACCCCTTAGTTACATCAATAGGCAAAAGTAGATCAAATAATTTACCATATATAAGAACATACAATCGATATCGCTTACCACATCACTACTTTTTGAATGGATAACCACATCTACCCACCACCGGACCGGCCGTGCTGCCCCCACAGACTGCAATAGTGTAATTTTGGGTAAAAATACCCTCAGTTTGTTGTTATTATTATTTCTTTGTTCTCTTCTCTGTTTTTTATAATTATATTAAATTGATTTTCTGGTGTTTAACCTGCAATTTAAATAAAATAACTCTCTGTGTTGATAAAGTGCAATACCTTATAAGGTAAACATTAGCTTTTTGCATTTATAGTCATCGCTAAGACTTTCGTGTTTAGAAAATAGTGCTGTGTTTTTTGCGACCGTATCAAGTAAAATTGTTAATAGTACACGGTAATTTCAGTGATATTTTTGTAAAGGTGAGTAAGCCTAATAACAAGTTACATTTAAGGTTGTAAATAATTAGAATAAGATCTTTTTGTTTGCTTGTGTAACATTATGTGAATAAAGACTTTTAAAAAATTAAAAAATAAATCAATCTATTCTGCTATCAACTTAGATCAAAAACAATGCACCTACAGTTTTTGAAGAAGGATCTCGTACTGTTTATCTTCTCATGTTTTCCACGTAGAATACACTAATCTCCAAAGATAATCTTTGGATCATAATCATCATTATCAGCATACACCAGTCTACTGCTGAACATAGGCTTCCAACCATACCATTTATTACGTTTCTCAGCAACTTTTGGATCATCATTATTTCCCTACAACAGTCCGCTACTGGATAAATACCTTTCCAATCATTTGCCATCTATCAAGATTCTCGGCAACTGTCATACAGCATGCTACTTGAGAAAATTTTGCCCTTTGAATTAAAATACAAACACTGTACATGAGGTATACTATGTAAGAAGGTGCCTATTACACACTTGCTGAGTGCAGCATCACCAACAGGGAGAGATGGCGGGAGATCGTGCGGAGAGCTGTGTCTGCATCTACCGACGTGGACGCTTCGATGTGACCACGACCGCTCTGCCAAGAGCGAAACGACAGAGAAGAAGAGTGCAGCATAATTGTGCACCAGATGTGTATTAACAGATTAACAGCTTATATCACGTTAGCTTGACATTAAGCTAACTGTCATGCAACTAAGATACAGATAAGTTCACACAATGATTCAGTGTTAGCGGCAGTACTTTGATTACTGATATGACAATGCCATCATGATTCTGTTGCGATAAAGTATGGAGACATATACGTCTACTGTATAGCTCGGTCTCTCCCTAATATTGATATCCAGATGATTTTAAGAAGAACCTCGATATGATATATGTCTTACTGCAGGACAAAGGCTCTCTTCTATTTTCCACTTTACCGTTCTTTCACTAAAGCGCACAACAAACACAATATTGTATCAATAAAGACAGCAAATAAGATTTACTGAAAGCCTCCATAGATCGACCTCTATGTAACCCTTAGAAAAAAGTCCCAGTATTTACTCAACTAAAAATATGCCCGTAGAATAATTTGGAACAGTAAACAATGTTGAGTTTCCACAAAAAGGCAGTAAAAGCTTCAGCCTTCGGTCCACTAATCATGTTCGGTTAGGGTTACCAGAAGTGAAACTGAGAATGTCCTGACAAAAAGCCAGATTTCAAAAAAAGAAAATATAAACCTTTAGCTGAGAATGCGCGATGTAAATGTACACATTCTAACTCCCGATGTGATGCGGGATAGGTAAATAAAGGCGGCTATTTGCGTTGATTGGGTTGTATTAGTTTACTTTATTGTTCATAAAAATAATAAAACTGAGAATTCAGATTTGTTGCTGAGAGATGGCTCTCCGAGTGGCCATGGTTGAGCGCTTAAAAATGTTCTTGAAGGCAGTCTCCGAATGGGGCGATGCCAATCTGGTCAGGTTCAAAGCTGCTAAGACTTAGGCGTGTCTTTTGTCTTTTTTTCTTGTGACCGTGCCGATAACGGACCGACTTGAGATTCTTGGCATTCCCAGAGTGGAATTCCCTGCCGGAGTCTGTATTTCGTGATAGTTGCAACCTGGAAGTCTTGAAGTCAAGAGTGAATAGGATTCTTCTAGGCAAGCGTGCTTCATCGTTGACCACATGGTCGCTTACCATCAGGTGACATAGTGGGCAAGCGTAAAATTATTATTAATTAAAAAAAAAAGTTTTACTTTAATTAAAATAATTCAGATATTTAAATAAAACTGGATTTCCGATAAGAGTATAAAAAACTTATCATATCAGAACAAATCCTGACGTCTGGTAACCCTATGTTCGGCTGAAAAGGGACGGGGACAGCTGCCGACCAATTTTTCAAGTTTTCGCCTTATCTTAGATACGTTTCAAAGCATGAAATCAAAGGTAAAATGGTTTTTTAGTCCTGGAAAAAAAGTAAGTCTTAAGTGCCGATTTTATGAAGAAAAAGAACATTCAAAAGCCCAGTAATGGCGTTTGAAAATGTAAGATGCTACGCTGCTTTTATAGATAGGGTTTAATTATCTTAAAGACCTACAAATTTACAAAATAATTTTAGCGTCTATTTCTTCAGTAGAGCTTCAGCTAACCCTGGTTGACCGACCGTTAAGGGTCATAATCGCAATACAATATACCTACTAGGTATATTGTATTGAATCCCTGCTGAAAGACGCAGTTTTAATCTAATCATGTTCTTACTAAAACAGGTCTTAATTGTCTAATGTTATGTGAGGCATATGGGTATCATATAAAATGCCGAACATAATGCAAAGAAACAAAAAGAATCAGCGTCGTCTTTATTTGGTAACTTCAAAGAGTTTATGACACGTGCAAGAAAAAACCTCAAATAAAAGGGGTGTATAATAAAAATATATATTTAAATACAATAATAATATGCTAATGTTTGGTACCTTGATAATTTGTAGGAAATATTGTAAACGAAATCTCTTGTTTTGTTCTACTTTACATAATGATATTGTTTGTTTCGTGGTCCTTGATTTCAAAGAAAGCTTTACTTTAACGGTATCGTAATGTTCCCGTTTGGGGCCAGAGACTGGTTTTTTATTGAATTGCGCAGTAACTTTTTTTTTTTTTTTTTTTGTTCTTTGCTTATCTTGCAATCAGTTTAAAACTATGAGCAGATGAGTTGAAGGAGGATTTAGCGGGTAAGAGCTATTCCCCATCAGGAGCAACTCTCTTATTAGTAATACAACTGTCTACATATCATCTAGTTGTAGGATGTTGCGTCTTTTGAGTCTGCTGACACAATCTGGTATTGTGAGTTGAGCGGCCAATTGGTTAGGGTGTCTCTCCAGCCTGGATTTGTATTTTTGAGAAAACAACCTTATTTCTTCCTTGACTGTGTTCATTTGCAGGTGTTCGTGTACTTCAGCATTCTTAATAAACCATGGAGCACTTGAAATCTGTTTTAATATGTTGTTTTGAGTTCTCTGAATTATGCTGATATTTGAGTCACACGCGGTGCCCCACAGTTGAATGCCATAAGTCCATATAGGTTTTAGTATGGTCTTATAAATCAAGACCTTATTGTCTACGGACAGTTTGGAGTTTCTACCCAGTAGCCAGTACATGCCTTTGTATCTAATGTCGAGCTCTTTTCGTTTTGATTCAATGTGCTTTTTCCATGTTAGTCGCTGATCCAGGTGCATACCTAGGTACTTGACGCAGTCGCTTTGCGGGAGTTGATTAGAACCAAGTTTCACGGGTGGACATTGCTGGCGTCTAAGCGTAAAGGCGACCTGAACCGATTTCAAGGTGTTAGCACGAATCCTCCACTTGGCAAGCCAGAGTTGAATTTCATCCAGACTATCTTGAAGTATTTGCGACGCTTTGTTGGGGCAACTGCTACAAGCCAGGACTGCGGTGTCATCTGCATAAGTGGCAATTGTCACTCCAGGGGTTTGCGGTAGGTCTGCTGTGAAGATAGTGTACAGTACTGGACCAAGAACTGACCCCTGGGGTACTCCCGCTAGTATGTTATGGAAACCAGAGGTACTATTATCTTCCTTTACCTGGAATATTCTATCGGATAGGTACGATTCCAGAATGTTGTAAAAGGAGTGTGGCAAGTGTGATTTTATCTTGCATAGTAGTCCCTTATGCCATACTCTGTCGAAGGCCTGTTGTACGTCGAGGAAGGCTGAGGAACAGTATTTTTTAGTCTCCAAAGCATTTCTGATGATGCGGCACACTCTGTGAATTTGTTCTGTAGTGGCATGTTCTGGTCTGAAGCCAAACTGATGATCAGGGATGATTGACATTGAATTTAGGAGCCGGCGTAACAGAATTTTCTCAAAAAGCTTGGAAAGTACAGGCAGCAAACTAATGGGCCTGTAGGACGTCATTTCATGGGGAGGTTTTCCCGGCTTGTGAATCATAATGATTTGTGATACTTTCCACAGCATAGGAAAATAACCCACTCTTAGCATACTATTGAAGATAGTTGTTAGGAAAACGATCGCTTTGTTAGGCAGTTCCACGAGGACCTTTCTGTCTATGAGATCGAACCCTGGTGCTTTTTTCTCATCCAACGCTCGGATTACTCGCTTTATCTCCTGAGGCGATACAGGTTTAATTGGCAATTCCAGCTGGAAATCATGCTTCAGTGTATCGTCTATATCGCCATCATCTATACCAGGTCGTTTGGGACAAAAACGTTCGCGAGGTGTTCAGCGAAGGCATTTGCTTTTTCTTGGTTTGTTCTAGCCCAAAGTCTTCCTTCTAGTCGAATAGGTGGTTTTGGGTGTTTTGGCTGATTTTTTCTTCTGCATACCTTCCAAAGTGAGTAAGCAGTGGCGCTGGTTGCAGACAGGGATTGCAAGTGTGCTTCTAAAGTAGTATTCTCTGCATCTTTGATAGCTTGTTTGAGGTCCACTATAGCCTTGTTGAAGGCCCGTTTATCGTCTGGATGGCGGCTAATGTGCCACACACGACGCAATCTTCGCTTTTCAAGGATCATTTGGCGAATTTCCAGCGGCACTGTATTATGTCTTGGTCTACATTTATTAGCTTCATGTGTGCACTTCCAACATGTCTCCTGAATTATTTTGGTTAAATCCATAACTGCATTGTCTATATCCCCACTATTTTTCAGAGCTATTTTGAGCTTGAGTGTCGTATTAACAATATTGCGGAACTCGGTCCAGTCTGTTCTGCTATTGTACAGTCTGGGACTTTTTTGGCGATTTAGAACAGTCGCACCAATTGTTACAATGACAGGTATGTGATTTGACGAGCCATCCAAACATGATTCTATGCTAAAGAAGAGGCTGCTGAGTCCCTTCATAATGAAGAAATCCAGAACGTGAGGCAGTTTGTTGGGGTCCGTAGGCCAGTGGGTTGGCTCGGATGTGGCGATTGTAGTCAAATGATTAACATCAATACACTTTTTGAGCTCTCTCCCTCTGGTCGTGTTTAGTCGCGAGCCCCAGTGGACGTGCTTTGAGTTCCAGTCTCCTCCTGATACAAAGCGAGGCCCAAGACTCCTCATATAAGTAGTAAATTGCTCTTCTTTAAGTTTGTGTTTTGGGGGACAATACACAGAAGACACGGTGATATCTCCATTATTATCATGGATGGCTATTGAAGTTGCCTGTATATGCTCCGTGCTGAATTGGGGCAATTCGTGATGTTTGATGGAATCTGAACGGTAAGGTTCGTGCTGCTAGCTATTTCGGGTGCTAAATGATAAGTCTGAGCTAAGATTCAGAGTACGTTTATTCCGAAACTTCACGCTAATTAATGCTAATGATGGTAATGAGTGCTACAAGTATGCCGGTCGATCGCGCACTGGCTCGCGTAGCTCACGCTTTCCGCTGGTGCGGCCGCGCGACCTACTTGAGTCAAAACTGCTGATGATGATGTGTTCGATGAGTATCGAACATGCTCCCGAGTGGAGGAAATGGGAAAGATGAGATGAGATGATTACACAATTAAGAGGGTTAGTAACACATAGGTGAACCAGTATTTGTTTATGCTAAATGAAGGTTAATACAATGCTGAATGTTCTTATCCTAAGTGATAGCTAATCTCTATCTAGATCTACCGTAAAGACCGATTGTCTTTTACTGATAGGTGACGTTGATTTGTCTCTTTTGTACCGTAAACTGGACCACCGTTTGGTCCCACAAACACTGGGCCCTTGCTCGGGCACGGGTGATTTACGCGCACTAGCACTAACACTCACACTGCTGGTAGGCGCCGCCCGCGGCGCGGCAGGTTCGCTTGGAGCCTGCGGGTCACGCGCGGGCGCGGGTGAGGCTTGCTTGCCTCGCCACCACAGGAACACCAGGAACGCTACGACGGCGACGACTGCTGCTAGCAATACGTATGATATGGCATAGTGATGTATATCATGCGTAGTTAATGTTCCTTCTTCTAAAGCTGCTTTCTTCATAGCGGCTATCTGATTGCCGAGACTTGTTAGTGTGTTGTTGATCTTTGCATCTTCTGTTGTTGTTTCGAGAAGCGGTAGCGTAATATTGACCAAATGATAGTGCTGTATTGGAGCTATGTTCGCTAATAATAGGTCAGGTTTTAAAGTCAGCTTGTTTTCCTGCTGATATGAATAAAGTGTTATGTCACGGCCCTTAGCTATGCATTCTTTATCGAGTTGAATGAGCCCGGCCTTGCTGACACGGCGCGTTCGGGTTTCATTGTCACATATGATTGTAAATGAATAGGTATCGCATGCGAAATACAAATAAGACGATAGGTCGTGTAATTGTAACCACATATTCTTGCAGGTTTCTTTCTTAGACTGGCAGATACCTATTTGTTCGGTTTGACAGAACTTTTCTTCTAGACCCAGTCGCTTGACTGGACCTCGTAGCTGACAGATATAACTTTCCTCCTGATAGGTGCAGGTTTGAAGATCGTCGTTCTTGACTTCGATATAGGAGTCCCTCATCAGATTAGTTGCTATGTAATCTGTGAGGGGAATAATGCTGATCATGTCCTTTCCCACCTGGAGAGGAACAGGTATTAAGCGGTACAGTTGGAAACTGTCTCTGCTAATGAGTGGCACGGAGATCTCAAACATGAAGTACTCTTTACTCATTCTCGCCTTGATCTTTAGGTGTTTGTAGATTTCATATAAATCGGCCTGGATGTTGTTGATAGGCAAAGTAAGTTCTTTTGATATTTGACCGGAAATGATTTGAAGTTCGTTGCTGAGCTGCTCTGGAGTAAGTAGATGCATGTTAATTTTACTATGATAAATATCCGCTAAGGTATCGATTAATGTATCTTGGACACGCTTTAAGTTGTGTATCATGTTTGTCGTAGCCATGGCTGCGAGAGTGAATTCTTGTAACATTGATGTACTTTTACCTTGCAATTGTATCTGCTTAGTCGCTTGATCTAAGAGGTTTAGATGTCTATTTATGAGCTTATACTGAGTATCAATAGTCTTCTCAGTTCGTTTCAGAATATTATACTCAGCTTCTACCACTGATGTTTGGTTTTTCCAAAGCTGTAATAGGTGCTTTTCGTTGCTATTTATAATTTCAATATCACGTTGGTATTTATCAGCGAAACTTTGGTCGAGTACTCCAAATAATGTATTGGCTATGGAGCCGACCGCGTTGACAAGGCCGCGTCGGGTTCTTGACCGAGTGCCGAAATGCTGATTTAGCAGCAGCTGATTGTGATATTGGAGCTCGTTGTAATCGTGCTGCACTTGTAATAAAATCATGTTACAATGGCTAGGCTCCTTGATTTGTTCACATGTCTGCTCTAGATATTTAATGAAGGTGTCCCCGGCTTTATCACCTTGCCAATAAGGTTGCATGTTGTAGTAGGACACAATTTTCCATTGATCCCGTATTAGATTTAATTTACCTATTGGGTCGTAGTATAAGGATTGATTACCGCTAAATTGGGTAATGTGGTTCGATGCTTCGCTGCTGCTCCAAATGCTGATAAAAAATAATAGTGATAAAACGATGTTGACGAAATTACGATGCTTTCTCGTACTTGCTTTTGTTTCATCCTTTGTGATCTTGGGTTTGGCTTTTTTACTCTGCTCTTCAGCTTCCTTTTCTGCGTCCTCTTGCTCGATTGGTAAGACGGACAATTTGATAATAGGTCGCTTTATTAAACCGTTCTTCGTCTTTAATGTCACAACCCTTACAAACCCGTCCTTCCCTTGGTGTACCTCGACAACTCTCCCCACTGGCCATTTTCCAGAAGGAAAATTATCATCGTGGATGGTCACCATATTTCCGATCTTAATGTTGCTTTTTGGCTTTAGCCACTTGCTACGAACAGATAATTGGCTAAGATATTCAGTTTTCCACCTCCTCCAAAGGTCTTGGAAAATCTTGTTTATTAAGTGCCATCTAGTCCTAGCGTCACTGGCTGTTTCAATAACGGTTAGACCTGCTCTACCGGTTAGGAAGTGCGCGGGTGTTAAGAAATCTAAATCGTCTATGTCTTCAGATATCGGACATAGTGGTCTAGAGTTGAGACCCGCTTCTATTTGCGCTAAAATGGTGCTATATTCTTCATACGTCAATGCTTGGTCCGCTACAACTCGTTTGAGGTGTTGCTGTAGACTTCGTATTGATCGTTCCCATAATCCTCCCGCACTAGGCCAGGAAGGGCAATTCCAGTGCCATTCTATATCCATTTCCGTTATCTCACTATAAAATGAGTCACCGAAAACTTGTTTTAGCTGCTCGTACTCCTCCTGCATTACTTTGTTAGCTCCCACAAAGTTAGTGCCGTTGTCCGAGTACATATGTTTCGGGGCTCCTCGTCGCGCTGACATTCTCCTCAATGCTGCGATAAAGGAAGTGCTGGTCAAGTCCGACACCAATTCTATGTGCACGGCTTTCGTAACCATGCAGACGAACAAAGCCACGTATCCTTTCGTTGTTTTTATTCCACGCCCTTTATTTGCCTTCACAGATATGAAGCCCGTGTAGTCTACACCTGTGTGATAAAACGCTGGAGCTGGGTTGGTGCGGAAATCAGGTAGATCTCCCATAATCTGCTGTAGCTTCCTGGGTGCCTGTTTCCTACAAGTAACACATCTATGAAGTTGCGTTTTGATGGCTCGATTTCCTTTAATTATCCAATACTTTTGTCTAAGAAAGGACATAGTAAGTCGAGCTCCTCCGTGAAATGTGAGCTCATGGGCTTGCGCGATGAGAAGCTCAGTCAGTCGACTGTTGTATGGAATGATGATTGGATGCTTCATTTCTATGCTTATGTTGGCCTGCCTGAGTCTTCCCTTTGCTCTAAGGATCCCGTCCTGATCTAAGTATGGATTAAGGTTGAGTAGCTTGCTATCAGATTTTACTTCCTGGTTTTGCAATAAGCGTTCAATGTCTGTTTTAAATTCAGCGCGCTGTACGTTTTTTATTATTATAAGTTTTGCTGATCTAAGCTCGTGTAAAGTGAGATGCTTTGTTTTCTGTTTACTAACGACAGGTGTCAATGCCCGCCGTACCCAGGCTAAGATGCGTGTTGTTTTTGTAAACGAGCTGTAGCGATGTAATAGATCGTCGACTATGCTGCTATCCATGATAGGATTTTGAACAATGTTTACCTGCCTTTTTATCTCTTCGTTAGTAGTATACTTCGTTTGACCCGTAGGTTTGAAGTGCGATGACGATAAGAAGGTCGGTCCTTGCCACCACAATTCGTGTTCTAGCAATTGTGAGGTCGTCAGGCCTCTACTAGCTGCATCCGCTGGGTTTTCTTTGGTGTTTACATAATGCCAAGTGTTTGGTGGCATAATGCTAGCAATTTTCTTCACCCTGTTCGCTACGAAAGGCTTCCAGCGCTCCGGGGATCCTTGAATCCAGCTAAGGGAAACCTTAGAATCGCTCCAGCCGTATATCTTCACGGCCAAGCTGTTGATGCTTTTGACGATTTTTGACATGAGTTTCGTAAGTAGTTCGGCCGCACATAATTCTAACCTAGGTAGCGATACAGCCTTGCTAGAGGGCACTAACCGCGTTTTTGCTGCTACTAGCACTACTGATGTAGAGTTATTGGATACGATTCGTGCGTATACTACACAGGCGAAGGCTTGAATTGATGCGTCACAAAACCCATGTAATTCTATGATGTCATGCTCTTTGCTTTGTAACCACCGAGGAATGTGGAACTGATTTAATAGATTTAAATCTCCCTCCAATTTGATCCATTCTTCTTTGGTTTTAATAGAAACTTCGTCGCTCCACTGGACCTCAGAATCTTGCCATACTTGCTGGAATAAAATTTTCATCTTTGTGGTTAGGGGCGCTAACCATCCCAAAGGGTCGAAAATCTTAGAGATTTCGGATAGAAGCATTCTTTTGGTCAGTTTTGCTGTTTGTGTGCTGTTTGAATCATATTTGAAGATGAATTCGTCCTCGGTTGAGTTCCATTGTAGCCCCAAAGTTTTTGATGAGCTTTCAGTTTTAAATGTAAAGACTGCTGGCTGTTTGTCGGCAGTTTGCTCAACTGTTTCAAGCAATCTTTTATCGTTTGAGGACCACTTTCTTAGTGAAAATCCGCCGCTTTTTAGGCATGCGTTTACTTCCGTAATCCTCCGCTTTCCTTCTTTGATGCTATGCGCTCCCGATACCCAATCATCCATATAGAGCTCTTCCTGGATGCATTTAGCTGCTCTGGGATATTTTTGCTGCTCATCTGACGCTAATTTTCGCAGAGTCATCATTGTCAGGAATGGCGCTGCTTTAGTTCCATACGTTATGGTTGTTAATTTATAATTTCTTATAGGCTGATCCGGACTTTGTCGCCATACGATTTGTTGTAGGCTTTGGTCCTGCTCATCGACTAAAATCATACGGAAGCATTTCTCAATATCAGCTGTGAATGCGAAACGATATTGCCTCCACTTCAGGATAAGCTCTAACAGGTCTAACTGGAGGTTTGGGCCCCTGTACATTAGATCGTTTAGGCTGTGGCCTAAGGTAGTTTTAGACGACGCGTTGAATACTACGCGCAACTTTGTTGTGCTAGATTCTGCTCTCAGTACCGCATGATGAGGAAGGAAACATTCTATTTCCGTCTTCTGTTTGCTGTTAGAAGTCGCTAACTTCATGTGTTGCAGCTGCTCATATTCGCGGATAAATTGCTTGTATTGCTTCGCTAGGTCTTCATTCTTGCTAAACTTACGTTCCACATTTTTAAATTGTGCTATCGCTATCTCTTTCGAAGATCCTAGCTTCTCTTCTAATTCTGGTTTCATGGGCAACCTAACTACATAACGACCGTTTTCTAGACGTTTCGTCGTAGTTTCATAAAAATCTAGGCATTCCTGATCTTCTACGGACATAGAATTCTGTTCTTGAATGTCTTCAATTGTCCAGAATTGTTGAATGTCTTCAACGTTATGCAAGATCACGTTGCATTGGAATGAGGTGCTTGTATTGCCACCGCACAGCAACCATCCTAAATGAGTTTGCTGTGCTAGCGGTTCCGAGGACGTTTGTCCGCGAATTAATCCTTCTAAAAGGATGTTGGCGTAGATTTCTGCTCCTAGGAGAAGATCTACCGGACGACTGATGTTATAATCTGGATCTGCTAAACAAAGATGTGCTGTATGTTGCCAATATGGCTTAGCGAACGTTTCGTTTGGCAGATTTTTTATTAAGTTGTTCACTATGACAACATCAGTAGAAAACTTAAAATCGGTGTAAGTCGATTGACAAGCGATCGTTAGTTTTCCTTTGCAGTTGTTTTCACGTTCACCTACTCCGAAGATAACCCCTTTACAAGATTTTCGCTTTAATCCTAGCTGCTGTGCTGCTTTCTCGCTGATCACGGAAATTTGTGAGCCCTGATCGATCAGTGCTCGCATGACGTGCTGGGTCCTGTCGGCTGCTGTGACTTTCACCAGCGCTGTGGCTAGCAAAATCTCCGATGTTACTTGCTGAGAAGCGTAGATGCTTTTGTTGTTTTCGCATTTTTGTTTCGCAATCTCGGTCAAGTTGTTAGACTTTGATTGTGTTGCGAAATAGTCATGCAAAGTCGTATGATGTTCGTCATTGCACTTATGACATCTTTTTGTCGAGTAGCATTTTGCGCCATTATGATCGTAAACACAATTTACGCAATAATTTAATTGGCTAATTATTTTTATTTTCTGCTCATTTGGTAATTCTGTAAATTTTTTGCAGCTTATTAAATTATGTTTTGCCGAACAATGAGGGCATTTATTTACTGACTCAGACACATGCATTGATTTCGCCATTTCCATTTTCTTGCTATTTTTAGATTCATTGCCCAATTTAAAATTATTTTTGCGATTAAAATTGGATGAACCATTGGATGATTGAGATGAAACTGCCTTGGTTGTCCCATCTTGACGTCGCCGAGATGACTCTAGGGCAGTGAACTTGTTCTCTAAGTAGTCCAAAAAGTCCCGAAGTACCGGAAGCTCTCGCGAATTCTTCAACGACTCTATATACTCCGAATAAGACTCACTATCCAATTTTTGTGCTAGTATATATACAAGAAGAGGATCCCATGTCGTAATATCTACGCCTAGATTTTTTATGGCGTGGAGGCTCTCTAAGGTGACATCATGAAGTCGTTTGATGGCTGTGTACGACTGCTGCGGTATATTGGCAAGATTGTAAAAGGAATTTACGTGGGACATAAATATCTGCTTTTTGTTGTTAAACCTGTGAGTTAAAATTTCCCAACAGGTGTTATAGTTGTCCGCGCTAATCGGGAGATGCTGGATCAAGCGCTCCGCTTCTCCTTTTACCTTGCTCTTCAGGAATTGCATCTTTTGTGCCTTTGATAGAGAAGGATTGTTGTGGATTGCTTCATCGAAAAGATCTTTGAAGGATACCCACTGCTGATAGTTACCTGAGAACACAGGAATTTCCATCTTCGGTGTGGACTTGTCACGGTACGATGTTGCCCACATCTTAGAGCTGATAGCCTTTCTCAAGCCGTTATACGTACGTTCATGTTTAATGTAGCTTAATTCGTACGCCTCGTCGTCTTCTAACTCCATCATTAGTTCCCAATGGCTGTTGTCCACGGCTGTCCATCGAGTTTGTAATAATCGCAAGGCGTCTTCAAACTCCCATTTATCGGACATGGTTTCGACATCTATGCTTTCTACGGTTCTTGCGAATGCTTTGAAATTGATATGTTGCTTGCGCATCATATCATCTAGTTTGCTATAAATACCTTTAGACACCTCGGCACGAGCGCGCGCCGGGCTGGCGGATGCTGAGGATGGCTCGTGGTCCTGGTGCTGTAAGTGTTTGCCCCCGGCAGGACCTGCTGTTGCTGCTACTTGCTGATTAGAAGGGTTGTCTTCTAGATCAGAGAATCCTGGCGGCTTTGCTTGGTGACATAACGCGTCATAATATTCGGATATGGCGTCTTTTGCTGCTTTATAAGACTCCATTGTCCGCTCGAACTCCGAATTTACGAAGTACTTATGACCTCTCTTTTCAAGCGGCACAAGTTTTTCGTTGTTTAGCTGATACTCTCTCCAATACGACTCTAAAAGATCTAGTCTCTTTTTACAGTAGTCGATGGTCTTACGCTGTTTGCTATCCTTATTGAAATTAATAAGGACCTTGGCAATGCTCTCTGCTAATTCAGTTTGTTGGAAGTATAAAGTCTCCATTGTGCTGCTGTTAGACTTAAGCGAGACAGAATATACGGAACGCTCTTACTTGAAAGCCGCCTTGTCCTACGGCTATTGCTGCTATGCTGCTGGCTCGCTGTTGTCGCTGCGCGGGTAGCTCCCACGGTGGTTGTGAATCCCTATGAACTCACGCCTAATCTAGTTCGCGGCAACCCACAGGTTGCTGGTACGGTACAAGCACTTCGCGTTACGACTTGTCGCGGTCGCGGAGTCCTTGACGGTTTCGAAGGACCAATATGAACGGTAAGGTTCGTGCTGCTAGCTATTTCGGGTGCTAAATGATAAGTCTGAGCTAAGATTCAGAGTACGTTTATTCCGAAACTTCACGCTAATTAATGCTAATGATGGTAATGAGTGCTACAAGTATGCCGGTCGATCGCGCACTGGCTCGCGTAGCTCACGCTTTCCGCTGGTGCGGCCGCGCGACCTACTTGAGTCAAAACTGCTGATGATGATGTGTTCGATGAGTATCGAATCTTATTATAACAGCCGTTCCACCATGCGCAGTGCCATCAGGGTGATTTGTGGAGTATATGTTGTAGTTTTTTATTATGATTTGACTGGTGGATGTAAAGTGTGTTTCGGATATAAGTAGGACATCGAGTCTATGGAGGTTTATCAGGGTTTCGACTTCACTTTTGTTGGGAGATAGTCCGTTTATGTTCCAGGTGGCTATTTTGATTGTATTGATCATTTTGTGATTTTATTGACGAGCGTAGTTATGAGTCCTAAAAGGGTGCTCATCTGTTGTAAGATAATGTCAATCTTTTCACTTTGTTTTAGGAACATCTCTTCCAGCTTGCTGGTGGTGTGTTGTGTGGTTTGTTCATATGATGTTTGAGTTGAAGTTCTTTCATGCGGTATTGCTTTTACTGCATCTGCGTATTGTTTGCGTTTGTTCGTAGCTTCCTTGTATTTGTCCTGTGAGTAAGATTCTTCATTTCTGTTGGTGATCTGAGTGTTTTGTGGGGGTCTGCTTTTAGTGTAGTTTGGTTTTTGCGTCTTTCTGGCCAGGATTTCTTTATAGACCTCACATCCCTTGTAGTTTGCTGGGTGCGGACCTAGGCATAAGGCACAAGTGGCTGGGGAAGTGCGATCAGTCTTTGGGCATTCCTTGGTGTTGTGCGATTCTGCGCATTTTAGACAACGGTAAGGTCTCATGCAGTAGTTTTTTGAGTGACCATACTGCTGACACCTTTGACACTGTACCGGGGCTGTTCTTTTCTTAGGGTCCTCTATAACAACTGCCTGATGATAAATCACTTTCACCTGTTTTGCTGCTTTGTTATTTGGTCCCGATTGCAGATTAATGAAGAAGGTGGATGTGGGTATTTTCTCGGGACCATATCTGGAGTTTATGATTTCACCCAGTACTATGTTCCCGGTATTTTCGAATGCCTCCTTGATAGCTTGATGTGGGGTTGTGTGGTGTAGGTTTTTGATAACAAGTCTGAGGTTTCTACCATCTTTTCGATTAAAGGTATGACCTATCAGGTTGTGTTCTCTGATCACTGTCATTAATTGCCTATAGATATTTATGTCTTCGCTTGTAATTCTTAGCTGATTTTTATTGATTATTTTATAGGCGAACTTAGTATTCTCAGCTACTGTTTCTAGAAGCTCTGTGAGTTTGTTGACATCGTCGACCCCATAAAGCATTATAGGTGGTGGTTTACTGACTTTTCTTTCCTTGGTCTGTGTGCTTTCATCGGGACTTTTTTCCACCGGTAATCCGGAATATCGGTTAGAGACCTCTACACCCTCGGGTGACGGTGGACTGTTGAGTTTCCTTTTCTTGGTGTTTCTGGTAGTTGGGACTCGTTGCCAAACGGGGGGACAATTGCTGTGTTCCTTTTGGTATTCCGGTAAGTTTGAACTTTCCCTTCCTTGGCTAGTGCTGACTAGAGGCTGCTCGGGTCTTTGATTAATGTTTCCCAATGATGTGCTCCTAGGTCGCGAGATAAACAGGCTTGGGTGAAAAGCTTGTTGTACAAATTTTTTGCTGCTATTGCTGCCAGACGCATTTACTATCACAGGGGCCTGGTCGCCTCCCCCTGTGAATTCTTCGCAACTCATCGTATTAATTATTTTCCACTATGGCAACACTTTTCCAAATGTCAAATGACATTTCGACATCTGACATTGATGATTTTATGAAATGTAGGTGGATGAAGAAAAGTTTTGATCCCAGGTGTAACTCTTAAATTTTGATTTCTGTTTTAGTTAGGAATTACTGATTGCTTTGAGCTACCAATAATTGTACACAGTTATTACTTTAAAAGGTTCACTTTGGTAATGTTTTAAACACAATATCGCGGTTTTATGCACAATATTACTATAACTTTTGGACAGTATGGTCCGTATGACTATGCGTGTTGACAGTTGCCAAGAAAAACTTCTGCGCAGTAACTGGAACAATTATCATAAGCATATTGACTACGAACGAATTCCGATATTTAACAAAATAGCCAGTAGACGGTTGGATTTTGTAGTAGCTAAACTACAACATAACAAATTGCATTACATACTTTGTAAAAATAAACAAAATAAGCAACTAATCTGTCTAATCTATTCCTAGCTTTATTTGGGCTGGCTTCCAGTGTAACCGAATTCAGCTGGATACCAGTATTTTATAAGGATCAATTGCATACCTGCATCTGTAGCCAAGTTGACAATCTACAATCAATAACGTTAGTAGAAAATGAATCAATGTATGGAAATGACTCATCTGAACGTTAAGTCACGTGGTCAGACCGTACAAATAGAAAGCGTTATCGATTGTAGAAAGAGATTCGACACGAAACTTTTGTAACTTGGCTAGGGGGCCTGGAGCCTTACAATGACGTTTTGAAACTATCATGGAGTGACTGCGAAAAAGGGATAGATGTATACAAGTCCTATTATTGTCCCTTACTCACAATGGAAATAACCTTGCTCTAATACCTTGTGGTAACCACACACTTTTTTTGTGGCCTTTGATATCTTCTAGTGACTTCTGTCGTTCTTGGTGTAGCGGGAGGGCGTGTCAGACTTTTACTGACTAAAACCCACCCGTGTTCCTTCAGTTGCTTGTACCAGGACCGCGGTTACTCTCTTATAAATTTAGCCGCGACCCAGACAGGATAGTAACCCTCAAGTCCCCAAGACTAAAGTTAGATTTTAGGCTGGTGACTACCCGTAACGACTGTGAAAGATTTATACATTTTTGCGAGCTTTCCAACACATGGATGAGTCTCAGTATGTCAAGTATGGTCACCATTCAAAGGATCGACCACGTGAAGTGTGTAGGTACTCTCAATCTTCTCAAATAAATAACTGTATCACTAAATAAAACAATTATTATCATCATTGCAGCCTAAAGACGCCCATTATTAGAAATAAACCTTATTGGGATAAAGGGTCGCCACATTGACCGGTCCTGTCAACCCATACCAAAACTTATGTAAAAAAGAAAAAGCTCAAGTTTTTCTGTCATATCAGCCGAAAGACTTCCACTGCTGGACATAGGCTTCCCCCAAACGTCGCCACGTTGACCGGTCCCGTGCATCTCGCAACCAGCGGATCCCTGCAACCTTCACCAGGTCATCGGCCCACCAAGGAGGCCTTCCAACGCAAAGTCTTCCGGTTCGCGGTCGCCACTCCAGAACCTTTCTGCCCCATCGGCCATCCGTTCTGCGAGCAATGTGCCCTGCCCACTTAAGTTTGGCAATTCTTCGGGCTATTTCGGTAACCCTGGTTCTCTTGCGGATCTCTACATTTCTGATTCGATCACGCAAGGAAACTCCTAGCATAGCCCTCTCCATTGCCCTTTTGAGTGACTGTAAGCTTTCTGATGAGGCCCATTGTAAGCGACCACGTCTCAGAGCCATATGTCATCACTAGCAACACACACTGGTCATAGACTTTTGTCTTGAGACACTGTGGTAAGTTGGACGAGAAGATACCGCGCAACTTCCCAAACGCTGCCCAGCCGAGTCGGATTCGACGGTTGACCTCTTTCTCGAATTTGGCCCTACCCAACTTGATCGTTTGTCCCAGGTAGACATAGTAGCCCACAGCTTCTAGTGAAGAGTCTCCGACCCTGATAGGAGTGGGCGTAACATGGGCATTCACTATTGCTTTCGCTATTTTCGCTTGTCGCATACAGACGTGCCCACAAGCAATATTTAGTTGAAATAAATTATTAATAATAATGACCTCCTTAAGTGTATTGGTAACTTTGCACTTTTAATTTAGCTTAGTATGTGTACATTTACAAACTATGAACAAGTAAAAGTGATTTAGTGTACGCATAAAATGGAAAACAGACCCTCGAATTCAGGGGGGCCAGTGCTCTCCTTTGCTTCGCCTGTAGAGGCGCCACCTGAAATCATCACCACGCCCGAGATTCAAAAATGCATGTCTTCTATTGAGCTGCATCTGAATGAAGTCTGCTCTATTGCCACGGATGGAAAACTCAATTCGGAGCAGAAAATGAAAATAGCAAACCTTTGTCGTAAAATAGGATCCGGTACCTCACAAATGGCAGTAATATACCAATCGCTAAAGGCTAGATCTCTTCTAATGCACAATGCGGTTGAATCGCTTACTGAAAACCGAGACCTGTCAGACCACATCATGGACCTCAAGAAGACGATACAGGACTCAGGTACTGCGGGAAATGTTTCTTTTGCCGAAATGTAAAAAAAGGGAGCAAATAACTTTGTACGCCCCAATAATTTAAGCTCGGTTGCAATTTATCCCCAAGATAAATTGAAATCCAGTGACGAAACAAAAGACCTCGTTAAAAAGATCATACGCCCGCCCGGAGCAAATGAAACTGCATGTTCGTGGTGTCCGGAAAACCAAAAACGGAGGCGTAATTATCAGCACCGAGACCAAACATGACGCTGATAAAGTAAAGCAAACAGTCCAGCTCTCTACTTCAGGACTTACCGCCGACGAACCCAGCAAGCGCCAACCCCGGATCGTGATCTTAGGAGTGCCGACATCCATGGCTGAAAATGAGGTCTTCAGATGCATTTTTGAACAAAATGTAGCCGACAAGTTTGAAGACATGCCCTTCGAATCCTTCCTGACCTTGATAAAATTAAGCCACAAATCTGGAAAGAGAGATGCGTCGACCTGCAACTACGTCATTGAAGTAGCAGCTGATATACGTAAAGCCCTAATCGCTTAATCAAGACTTTTTATTAATTGGACGTCCTGTCCTGTCAGGGATTTTACAATGGTAACTCGGTGCTACAAGTGCAACAGTATGGTCATGCAGCAAAAACGTGCAGAGAAGTCAACTCGACGTGTGGGCATTGTGGTGAAATAGGGCACTCGATGACAGAATGCGCGTAGAAAGCTGATGTACCAAAATGTGCAACTTGCTCACGCTTTAAAAAGCCCAGCAATCATAAAACAGGAGATCCTGAGTGCCCTGCAAGGAAGATAGCGGAATTCAGATACATCAACTCTGTCGATTACGAGGGCACCTAGAGCGTCACACTCATGTGATGCCGACTCAACAAAAACAAGCCACTGCACTGACCTACTTCGCCTGGATTTGTTGCTGACTCAGGAAATTTGTCGGTTTTAAAACATTTTGCAATAGTGGTTAACCCAGCTCAAATATCTGCTGACACTCAAAGTTCGTTGTCCGTGTGTGTAAATAATTATGTGCAATCAATTTAACGTTATCTAAGCTAAGTTAGGAATCATATGTTAATTATTATTAATAGAATTTAATTTTAATCTGTTTTAGTAATTAAGATTATCAATAAATAAATATATCTGTCACTATTCTAATGTTAAGGAAATATTTTAAAAATTCCTTGTCCTTCCAATTACATTGTTTGAGCCCCCGCCGCCTGTGTTACAGGATTACCTAGTACAGGCACCTAACATTGTTGTACCCACTTTATATGTATATAAGACCAATTAGTATATTTAACCAATTTCAAGTTTGAATAAAGATTATTATTATTATTCCATTTATTCATGTTATATACATATTTTTACATTTTTAAATATTATTCTATACAAAAAAATAAAAAAAATACAAAATTAGTAGCCCACCGGTATCGGGAACAAGGTCCAAGCGGTTGGCGGATACGATCGTGCCATCATCGGTCTTCAGTTTCGCGAGCTTTCTCTGTCCTGTTATTATTATTATTCAGCATCACCTTGGTTTTGTCCATGTTTATCCTCAAATCCACTCTTTCAGAAGCCCTACTGAGGTCATCTGATCTGATCTGAGGTCCTCCATAGTCTCAGCCATAACCACTATATCATCGGCAAACCGAAGGTGAGTGATGTACTCGCTATTGACGTTGATGCCTAGCACGCCCCAGTCCAGAACCTTGAAGATGTCCTCCAGTGCAGCGGTAAACAGCTTCGGAGATATGACGTCTCCCTGTCTCACACCGCACTGCAAATGTACGGGTTCTGAGGTCTGATCCTGAAGTCGAACTGATATGGTGGCGTTTTTGTATAAACACTTCAACACCTCGATGTACCGGTAGTCGATTTGGCACCGTTGGAGAGACTGCAGCACAGCCGCAGTCTCGATCGAATCGAAGGCTTTCTCGTAGTCCACAAACGCTAAACAGAGAGGCAGGTTGTACTCTTCGGTCTTCTGTATAACCTGCCGCAGCGTATGTATGTGGTCTACGGTGCTGAAGCCTTTACGGAATCCGGCTTGTTCGGGAGGCTGGAAATCGTCAAACCTGCGCGCGATACGATTCGTGATGACTCTTGAAAACAGCTTGTAGACATGGCTAAGAAGTGAGATTGGCCTATAGTTCTTCAGTGAGGCATTGTCACCCTTCTTGATGAAGAGTACCACCACTCCCCTGCACTATGCCTGTGGTGTCCTCTCCTTGAGTATGACGAAATCAAACAGCTTCTGAAGGGCCACTGTACGTACATGTACTAGTTTCCCACCCGCCTTCAGGAGTTCGGCCGTAATTCTGTCATCACCCGGTGTCTTGTTGTTCTTAAGCTGTTTCAGAGCCATCCTAATCTCATACAGGCTGACGTTCGGAATGTCTTCGGTACAGTGTCGGGTCAATCTAGCCCTAGGGTCATTCACTAGATTCACGACGGGTTTACTGGTTGACGTGTACAACTGCTCATATAATCTCTCGATCTCCCTCAGAAGGTCCGGTTTGGCGGATACGATCGTGCCATCATCGGTCTTTAGTTTCGTGAGCTGGCTCTGCCCAATAGACAGATCTCTTGCAAAGACTTTGGAGCCCTTATTCCGCTCAATCGCGTCTTTAATACTTTCGGTATTAAAGCGGCGGAGATCGCTTTTCAAGGACTTTGAGATCCGTCTATTGAGCTGCCGGTATTTCAGCGCATCGTCTGAAGACTGCAGGATCATCTCACGCCTCTCCTTCATGAGCTTGAGAGTAGGATCAGAGAGCTTTTTGTTTCTATCTGTACGGGGGGTCTTAAAAAACTTAGACCCGACCGTATGGACAGCTTCCACGAACCCATCGCTTTATTCGTCCACGGAGCACTCGAAACGGTTCTGGAGTTCGAGTTGAAAGATCTCGGGGTTTTGGACCTGGATCTGTGCTGGACGGAGCGTGGACTTCATCAATCGAGACCTTTCAAGCTTTACATTAATGTTCAATGTGCCTCTTACCATGCGGTGATCGCTCCCGGTTTTTACCGAGTTGATCACAGAGACATCATTGAACATTTGCTTCTTGGTTGACATGATGAAGTCGATCTAGTTTTAAGTTGCACTATCGGGGCTTTCCCAGGTCCACTTCCTGTGCTCACGCTTTCTGAAGAAGGAGTTCCCCATGTAGAGGCCCTCTTTCTCCATAAAACAGCCGGGGTCACCTACAGGCCAGTAAGTGACCCCGGTGGTTCCGACGTCCAACTCCAAATTGCCCTACTTGCAGCTCATCCTCGTCTCGTTTGCCCAGTCTCGCGTTGAAGTCCCCCATGACAACGGTGAAGTAATTTTTGGAACCATGCATCGTTCTAGAGATATCCTCATACAAGGTCTCTACCTCGTCGTCAGGGTGTGCCGAGGTCGGGGAGTAGACCTATAAGACCTTCAGCGAATATCTTGAGGATATTCTGAGTATAAGGTACGCCACCCTGGTCGACACACTCTCGATCTTCTTGTTGTTCACAAGGGACTTGTGGACGATAAAGCCAACGCCACCCTGGGACAGGCGGTCACCCTCTCGGAAATAGAGCAGGTTACCGGATTTGAGGATTATCGAGTCCTCCCCCTCTCTTCGGAATTCAGATAACCCTATAATGCTCCATAGTAACCTGCTCAACTCTTCCTCATTTTCGGCTATCTTCTTGTCGGTCCGGAGTGTTCGCGTGTTATAAGTTCCCAGGTCCAGTCGCCACGACGGTGTTTATTGGGGTAGCCAAGGGGGAGTGGACCCACTCCGGGGATTCTTTGTACCCCTTGCCACGCCATTGCCTCCACCGCTACCGTAGCCGAGGGTACTCGGGGCCTTTTATTCTGTGTGCTATTCATTTTGGTTTGGGGGGGTTTGCCATAATCGCCACGCTTGGCAGGCGGGTTGGCAATCGCAGTTTGATGGTAAAGTGCACAGAGAACGCTGCTGCCTATTCTCTGGTGTGTTCCTTAGTCGCCTCTTACGACACCCACGGGAATATATGGGATGGTGAAATTCTTTACGTCCGTCACCATACGGTACAATAAAAATACGGTACGGTAAAATAAACTTAACACAAAGAAATTAAATATAAATAGAATGTTGCCGATTTTTACTGGACTGGACACGTAGCTCCGGTGGGATTCAAAGTAATATATTTATCTGATCTAGGCTGGTCTCCGTGGGATAAATGTTGATCAAACTTCATTGGGTAGTGAACGATTTCACTGATAATATGGGATACTACACTGTACCAATAGGGAAGTTCTTATTTACGGTTGGTTTTCTATATGATGTTTATGCCCATTTTAATGTATTGCCCTAATCACAAAATTAAATTATTCATTAACTTTTTTTTAGCCTAGCAGTTTTCGTATTTTTTTCAGCAAACCATTTCATTTGATAACAATTTCATGGCATTGCACAAAAACTACTAGTCCTCCATCTTGGGCCGTCCGTCATATTGGATTTAGAATGACGTCAGTTAGTTAACCATGCATTGTCATCCAAACTAAACATGTATGCAAAATTTCGTTTTAATCGGTGAAGGGTAACTTTTAACTTTAACTTAACTTTAAAATTCAGTTGCAAGATTTGACCCGAATACACTTACATACATGCATTGCAAGTTATATAAAAGCTTGTAAAATATTTTACCACAAGGCGAAACTAAATGTTATGACACCGATTCTTTGATACGTAATGCTTAGACAAATCTATCAGGTTACCGAGCAACAAATTTACAATAATAATTCTTTTTTTTTTCATTCTCAAGACACCGATTTTGAATAGGTCTAAATATAGATTTCGAAGCTTACTGGCTTACTGAAACACCGACGTTGCTTTTGCTTAGAGCTTATATTTTCTCCAATGGTAACGCGGTACTGGCCCGCTTGAGCCAGAGTATCAACGTTGGACTTTCTTTTGGACAGTTTTGATTTTGAAGAAGAAATTCTAACTATCAATTTGAGGAGGAGTAGACAAAAGTAGCGAAAAAATATCCTGTTGTTGATTATTTTTTTAAAGCAAAAGCATTAGTTATACAAAAAAATATGTTAACAAAATGATTTATGTACTTGAATAAATATTTTTTTTATCAAACCTTAAACCAGCTATTAATGAAGAGTAGCCTTTAGAGAGTAAACGTTTTACGACACTAATCAGAAGTAAGTGCCTTAAATCGATCGGACATTAATCATAAATCTAGATTTAAAACTGTCAGGTTTGAGCCTGATCGCGACTTATGACTAGTTCCATCTTGAACTATGTAACTAGACGACGACGAACTTTTATTCAGTTATATTTTATAATAAATAGGTCAGATTCCAGTATTGACAATAACCACTGGTGTGTGTGACGTGTCTACAACCGCATTAATAAGTCGTACAGAAAACTTTATGCAAAGGACGGAAATTCGAAGTGACTCTGCTTAGAGGTGCAGTGTAAACTTCGAACGTATTTTAATTTATTATGAATAAATAATGCATGAGTAGCCTATCAGGAACTGAATAGTAATTAGTTTGAATAATTAATGCTGTGCATGTCTTGTTTTGGACGTGGAAAGCTGTAATTTATTACAGGAAATTAGTACGGTTTTCCTATGAATTTATTGAATAAGTCAACACGCTTCTATTTTTTATTGATGAACCTGTTTGCTCATTCAAATATATGAGACACTGTTAATGTTTGAAATTTTACAAAAATGTTAAAATTATTGTTCCATTACATCAATAAGTGAGTCTCGCGTGGATCCACTATTCGGGCACTCAAGGGGTTGATGAGAAAGCTGAGTTGCGGATTGCGGCAAGTTTGCCTATTGATTTTGTTTTAAACATTTCCACATGTCTACCAGGATGTTTTGGACATTAGGACGCTTTATTTAGAACTAGCTTCTTCCAGCGGCTTCGCTCGCGTGAATGTCGAAAATTATATCAAGGGAACATATTACTGGGATGAAAAGTATCCTATGTGCTATTCCAGACTATAATCTATATCTGTGCAAAACTTCATCCAGATCCATCCAGCCGTTTGAGCGTGAAGATGTAACAAATATACAATCATACAAACACACACACACACACAAACACACTCACAAACTTTCGCCTTTATAATATTAGTGAGTTAAGTGTGATTTTACAATCCCTTAAGATACAAACACAGACATAATTATACATCCAATTTGACATCTGTAATATTATTATTAGATTTTTTGATGCTATGTAATGCCTTGAAATGTTACTTGGCCCTCTTCCTCTCTCCTAATTTTTGCTGTGCCCGACGGGGTCCATATTGATCTTTTACCATGTCTATACCATCTATGTAATACATACGGAATGCAATAAAGTATTGAATATTGAGTATACTAACTAGTTAGATACTCGTAGAATCTTCGTATTGTATTATTCTCTCAAACGTTGGGTACGGTTAAAAGCTGAACAATATAATGTAGGAAACTATCAGTGCTCAATTATTTACGCCGTCTTCTTTAAAATAAAACGAATGGCTCGTTGTCAAGAGTGGAAATGTTCTAAACGATTTATTCCTTCCTTAACGAGTCTTAATGTACTTAAACTACTTGGCATAAACAGCATGGCACCATTTAGCTGATAGATCTATTTGTCATGTTATTTAAAATTATGATTTTGAAGTCAAAACTTATTTAGCCGTGTGGAGCGATTACCGGTTGGAAAAAAAAATATGGCTTCGCGTCGAAGAATGAGACGTTTTAAGTTTTCACTTGTCGGCAGTTCTCATGACTGCTTTTATTATTTAAAACTGGCTGAACGGAGATTGTAAAGGTGTGAAATTCGGTAGAAACTGGAAGTTTTTTGAAAGGCACTTCCAGTTTGCCAGATTCTACCAACTTTCCAGGAATCTGTTCCCTATTTGTTTCTGTAATAACCTTATTTGGACTATTATATTATTATCAGTTCAGCCGTTTTCAAGGTATGCGCTTATCTGCTCTTGCGGAGGGGCCGAGAAATAACTGGGGCACTTCGACCCATTGGAGTCTTTTGTAGTCCCCTAGATAACCTACTCCTCACCGATCACGTTGAAAACTTTCTTCATGAGTTTTACAACGAGACTAGGAGATATAAGCCTTATGTTTTTAGATATCCTACTCACAGATTTCACATATTTGAAGACCATAGATAGATAAGTCGATGTAAAAGATACCTCGATTTCTTTCCAGAAAATATTCACCTTGTTAAAGAATACATTCAGAAGAGTTACCAGATGAATCTTCAAGAAAACGTAAATAAATTTCAGACAGCCTCAGCTTTTAATTAATTCATAAATTTAAAAGAAAATAGTTCATATAACTGTTTGTCAGCCACATTTCACATGTTCATGAGTTAAAAACCTATTCGTTTACGAGAATGTCAGACGCTATTACAGACTGAAGTATTAAATATTATTATTATTTTCTTATACGATACAAGGATGTGATTTTTAACGCTTTTATCCCATCAAGGGTGTTTTTATGTAGCCAGATAATGGGTGTTTTTTGCAGGTTTACGGGTATACTAAATGGGAATGAAAAATATGTCTAACCAGAGAGTACCTAGTCATCCTACTTTCATGTAACATAGTCGAGTTTTGGTCAAAACCATAGAGTAGAGTGTTTTCTATAGGTATTTTTTTTGTCTGTAGGACTGTGATTAATCTACGGAATTAGAAATCCGATTAAGTTAAAGTTTTCAATGAGATTGGGGAAGAGTAGGTTATCTAGGGGATCACAAAGGACCCCAATTGCAATGGGTCGAAGTGTCCGAGTTATTTCTCGGCCCATCCACAAGATAAGATAAGATAAGCGTATCCCTTGAGAATGGCTGAACTGATAATAATACAATAGTCCAAATAGGGTTATTAAAGAAACAGGGAACAGATTTCTGGAAAGACATAGCACAAAACACAAACACACAATTAAATTTTCAATTACAGCACACAGAGCAGCAACAACAGCACAGCACCAATTACAAA
Organism: Orthosia cruda; assembly: GCA_964057195.1. Lineage (NCBI taxonomy): Eukaryota > Metazoa > Arthropoda > Insecta > Lepidoptera > Noctuidae > Orthosia > Orthosia cruda. Next base: position 25,224,686 of record OZ059838.1, read on the forward strand.
AACACACATACAGACAGCAGCAAACAACACACAGCAGCATTAATTATTCAAACTAATTACTATTCAGATTCTGATTGGCTGCTCATGCATTATTTATTTATAATAAATACAAATCCGTTCGAATTTTACACTGCATTTCTATGCAGAGAACTTCGATTTTCCATCCTTTGCATATAGTTTTCTGAAAAATATACTGATTTGCAATACTAGAGTCTGACCTATTTTTAAGTAACTAAATAAAAGTCCGTCGTCATCTAGATACATAGTTGAACTAGTCGTAATTTGCGATCAGAATCTAATCTGACAGTTTTAATTCTAGATTCATGATTCTTATCCCATCGATTTAAGGGCCTTACTCCCGATTAGTGATGTAAAACGGTTACTTCCTAAAGGCTCATCAACGGCTAGGTTTGTAGGTTTGAAAAAAAAGGAATATTTATGATAGATTCATGTAGGTACATCATATTGTAAACATATTTTTTTTGTGTAACTAATACTTTTGCTTTACAAAAATAATCAACGACACTTATTTTTTCGCTATTTTTGTCTACTCCTCCTCAAATTGATGGTTATAATTTCTTCTTAACCTACATAGCTTATGTAAATCAAAACTGTCCAAAAGGAAGTCCAAAGTTGATACTCTGGCTCAAGCGGGCCAGTACCGCGTTACCATTGGGGAAAATATAAGCTCTAAGCAAAAGCAACGTCGGTGTTTCAGTAAGCCAGTAAGCTTCGAAATCTATATTTAGACTTATTCAAAATCGGTGTCTAACAAAACTGTCCAAAAAGAAGTCCAACGTTGCTAAACGTATTCTGGGTCTAGCGGGCCAGTACCGCGTTACAATGCTAACGCGGTACTGGCCCGCTATAGAGAATATATATATACGCTCTAAAAAAAGCAACGTCGACGTTTCAGTAAGCCAGTAAGCTCAGAAATCCACATTTTTAACTTAAGTCAATGCCTAGATAAATGGAAAAAAAGAGTCATTATTGTTAATTTGTTGCTCGATAACCTGATAGAGTTGTCTAAGTATTACGCTTCAAAGAAACAGACATAACATTTAGTTTCGCTTTGTGGTGAAATATTGTTTGTGCTAAGTGCAATATATTAAAAATAATGTGAAATGCAGGGCATACACATAATGTAGAAAACCAACCCTAAATAACTGTAGTATCTTATTTTATACAGTGAAATCGTTCGCTACCCAAAGAAGTTTGATCAACATTTATCCCACGGAGACCAGCCTGGATCAGATAAATATTTTACTTTGAATCCCATCAGAGCTACTTGCCCAGTCCAGTAAAAATCAGCCACATTCTATTTATAGATTAACTTCTTTGTGATAAGTTTATTTTGGGGATTAGATATGGTCCGAAAAACGTAAGCTTTATCTTTTTGAAATAAGTTTTGGTATGGATTGACAGGATCGGTCAATGCGGCGACCCTTTGTCCCAAGGAGGTCTGTGTCTAAAAAAGGGCGTCTTTTGGCTGAAATTATGATAATAATTGGGTTATTTAGTGATACAGTTATTTTTTTGAGAAGATTGAGAGTAAACAATAGATGCCACATGTGTCGATCTTTGTGGTAAGCAACACTTGCCGTGATCGATCCTGTGAAGGGTGTCTATACTTGACATACCAAGACTCATCCATGCGTCAGAAAGCTCGAAGAGATTTGAAAATCTGTGACAGTGTGTCGTTAAAATCTGACTCTAGTCTTGGCCAGGGATATGGAGTACCCCTACCTTACTCTGACGTGTTAAAATTACAATTGTTAATTTGCGAGAGAGAGACGGAGCTACACAGAGCGAATAGTGCTATCTTTTTTTTTACAGTCAGAATAAGGCCCCAGTCGGTCACCATGGGGCCTTCCAAAGGGGTAACTATCCTGTCTGTGTCGCGGATAAATTTGAAAGAGAGTTACCACGGCCCTGGCACAAGCGACTGAAGAAACAGGGGTGGGTGTGAGTCAGTGAAAGTTTGACACGCCCTCCCGCATCATCCGGAGCAGGAGAAGTCACTGGAAGGATTCACAAGCCAAAAAAAATAAAAGTTTGGTTACCATAAGCTCTTGGAGTAAGGTTATTTCCATTTTGCGTAAGGTACAGATATACAGGACTTGTATACATCTATCCCTTTTTCACAGTCGCTCCATGATATGGGCCTCGTACTAGACAGCAGGTGGCGCTTCGGCCCGCACTTCAGCGGGCTGTCGACGCGCCTGCTGAAAGCCGCGGACGCCCACTCATGGCATCTGCTCCCGAATCTGGGAGGGCCCAAGGAGCGATGCCGGTGCCTCCATGCCGGCATCCTAAAGAGCATAGCCCTATACGGGGCACCCATATGGGCAGACTCCCTCTAGACTAGCGGCTAGTCTAGAGAGACTAGCATAGTCTAGAGAGAGCTGACTAGCGGGCGACAGGCGCGAGGGCGCCTTCGCTCGCATTGCACTATAGAACCGTGGTCCATCAGGTGAGAATGAATTCCTAACTACCTTTTTAACCCTTCCGACGGAATAAGACGGGTTATATATGTTTGATGTGTGTACCTGTGTGTTTGTGTATCTGTCTGTGGCATTACAGCTCCTAAATGGATGAACCAATTTTTATTTAGTTTTCTTTTTTGTTTGTAATGTAATTTTTTCGAGAGTGCTCTTAGGTATGTTTGATTAAAATCGGTTTGGGCGTTTATAAGATATTGGCGTTTTACTGTTTTAATCGGGCTGCTCCCGCAAGATATTGCGTCATAATTACGTATTCAATAGATTGTCGACTGCTTCGAGTCACGCTACTGCTAGATAAATTATGTAGTATGCAATAAAAATATGAAGGGGGTTTTTAAAAATAATTGCTTGTGTATTGTTTTGTCATAATACGTTGCATTGTGTAAATACTAGACTTTTTCGTTAAGTTTAAAACACACCCGGCTAAAACTCTCTTTACTTTAAAGACTTGTGTACTGTATATATTTTCTCTGAAAAGCGAAAAACCCTATTGCATAATTTATTACGCTTGTAGCTCTTCCAAAGTCACGAAAACACAATTTCAGCGATTTACAAAGATAAAACTAGATAATTTGCCACAGTAATTATCTGGAAATTCCAGCAGTAAATTGTTGTTTTCCCTAATTATTCTAATAAGCGTTTTGTTTAGTACTGTGTTCATTTAATTAACTTTAACACCCGTGTTAATTGCTTTTAATTTGTACTGGTTTTATTGGCAATTAATTTTTGAAACAGGTTATAGTGACATAATGGGGCTTTACGGAGTTTCACGTTTTCTTATATAAGTAAACATTTGCTTTTCGGAATCGAAGATACTGGAGTGCTATTAAAATTTAGAAGCTTCAACAGTTGTTTTAACAACCTTATCAGGATTGTGATATGATATGAGCCGTTTAGGACTGAAGTACCAGATCCATCTGGGTTATCATCAATATTTTTGGATAAATATAAGATTTTATTGTTCACAGTGTTTGCAAAATACATGCAGATACTTCTACCCTATGTGTACATTTTCTATCTGCTTACTTGTATGTTTTTGGATTGATTTATTATTAAAACTGTATTGTCCTCTCCATGTACTTCACTCCACTTTGACATCTCAATAAAAAAGTTTTAGCTAAAACTACGAAATATAACTTGTATTTAAAAGACATCAAAAATTTAATCACGACTATATGGAAGAAAACCCGATAATACTCCAACATAAATCAATAATCCGTCTAATACTTTGTAACATGGCGGTTTCCATTTGATTTAACGTTCGGCCTTTGCCACTATTACATCCCTCTTCGACTGGTCAAATATTTGACACTCCTGCTCTTAATGTTGGTGTAGATAAGTTTTTATAGCCAACTTTTGATAGAAGAAAGGAAGGAAACACGTTCTATCGTTGTTTATCTGTTTATCTGTTTATCTGTTTATCTGTTTATCTGTTTATCTGTTTATCTGTTTATCTGTTTATCTGTTTATCTGTTTATCTGTTTATCTGTTTATCTGTTTATCTGTTTATCTGTTTATCTGTTTATCTGTTTATCTGTTTATCTGTTTATCTGTTTATCTGTTTATCTGTTTATCTGTTTATCTGTTTATCTGTTTATCTGTTTATCTGTTTATCTGTTTATCTGTTTATCTGTTTATCTGTTTATCTGTTTATCTGTTTATCTGTTTATCTGTTTATCTGTTTATCTGTTTATCTGTTTATCTGTTTATCTGTTTATCTGTTTATCTGTTTATCTGTTTATCTGTTTATCTGTTTATCTGTTTATCTGTTTATCTGTTTATCTGTTTATCTGTTTATCTGTTTATCTGTTTATCTGTTTATCTGTTTATCTGTTTATCTGTTTATCTGTTTATCTGTTTATCTGTTTATCTGTTTATCTGTTTATCTGTTTATCTGTTTATCTGTTTATCTGTTTATCTGTTTATCTGTTTATCTGTTTATCTGTTTATCTGTTTATCTGTTTATCTGTTTATCTGTTTATCTGTTTATCTGTTTATCTGTTTATCTGTTTATCTGTTTATCTGTTTATCTGTTTATCTGTTTATCTGTTTATCTGTTTATCTGTTTATCTGTTTATCTGTTTATCTGTTTATCTGTTTATCTGTTTATCTGTTTATCTGTTTATCTGTTTATCTGTTTATCTGTTTATCTGTTTATCTGTTTATCTGTTTATCTGTTTATCTGTTTATCTGTTTATCTGTTTATCTGTTTATCTGTTTATCTGTTTATCTGTTTATCTGTTTATCTGTTTATCTGTTTATCTGTTTATCTGTTTATCTGTTTATCTGTTTATCTGTTTATCTGTTTATCTGTTTATCTGTTTATCTGTTTATCTGTTTATCTGTTTATCTGTTTATCTGTTTATCTGTTTATCTGTTTATCTGTTTATCTGTTTATCTGTTTATCTGTTTATCTGTTTATCTGTTTATCTGTTTATCTGTTTATCTGTTTATCTGTTTATCTGTTTATCTGTTTATCTGTTTATCTGTTTATCTGTTTATCTGTTTATCTGTTTATCTGTTTATCTGTTTATCTGTTTATCTGTTTATCTGTTTATCTGTTTATCTGTTTATCTGTTTATCTGTTTATCTGTTTATCTGTTTATCTGTTTATCTGTTTATCTGTTTATCTGTTTATCTGTTTATCTGTTTATCTGTTTATCTGTTTATCTGTTTATCTGTTTATCTGTTTATCTGTTTATCTGTTTATCTGTTTATCTGTTTATCTGTTTATCTGTTTATCTGTTTATCTGTTTATCTGTTTATCTGTTTATCTGTTTATCTGTTTATCTGTTTATCTGTTTATCTGTTTATCTGTTTATCTGTTTATCTGTTTATCTGTTTATCTGTTTATCTGTTTATCTGTTTTCATTTCGGTTTGGTGTTCTGGAGTACTATTATATGGCGCGCATCAAATCTATTGTTACTTTTTTGTATGAAGTCAATATTCTTTTTCCTGGAGTAAATTGAATTCTGTGCAACCAACGCTCGATCTAGGTAAGTAGAAAGGTAAGTAGGTAGGTACAGGTAGGTAGGTAGCTAGAGTAGTATAGGCAGTTAACGAGAGCGAAGCCGCGGGCACAGCTAGTTAAAAATAAAATAAAATAAGCCTTTATTGCTGGTTACTTAAACTATTTACATTATTTCTTATTTTAAAATGAGATTATAACCTATTTACACTCAGTATTATTTATATATTTTTCTCGGCACCTGGTTATTTTTTCCTCGTCCCAGCTGGTCTTTCGACAACGGCCTCCTCCTTGGCTCTCCACTTGACTCTGTACCTCGCTTCCCGTATCCATTCTGGACCTGTTACTTTCTTGAGATCGTATTCCCATCATTTTAAAAGTTATTATGCACACAATAAAAATGAATTGGTATCCATTAATTTAGTGAAAAGTTGAATATTTTTACCTGTAGATATACGAAATACCTTGTTTTACCGTACTAAACAGTTCTAGTTTGCACAGCCGTTACGTCTAATAATGTGTAGGTAGAATACTGACGTCAATTGACCTGAGGTACGTAGGTGTGCGCGCCCATGTTTACTTATCTAAGAAATGGTTACTCTTGTTTAATATTTAGATCTATATATATAAAAGCGTAGTTTATAAAACAAAGTCTTGCGGATTTTTCTTTCCTGCATTTAATGCGCAACTAAGTTAGGAAGTTAGACATGATTTAATTTACATAATAATGCTACAGAAATTGCTCTCTTTTCGCTATCGTGGCCAAATAGTAGCTGTGCATTAATCTGGTTTAAAAAGTAGCCTATGACAAACAACGATAGTGTGTAGTAGTCTCAGTGTATCATGGTGTCTCTGAAGTTGGCTGCAAGACCCTGCGCAGTTGCTATTTTTGTGTCAATGTTGAAGTAGCAGATAACATTGTATAACTGCCTCTTTCATTTGATACGTTTGTCTCATCGTCCTATCTCGCTTCTGCTATGCAGTATACTCGATGATAAACTGTTTCTTGCGCAATGGTTCGAAGAGCCAACTTCAGATATACTAAAATCCGCTGTGACTACTGTAGTTTGCTATTCACCATCATTTCAGCCGAAACTGCTGGACATAGGCCTCCCTTAAGCGTCATCACATTCAGTCCGTTTCGGTCCTATTAGTGAAATAATGTTCTTGATTGGATCATCACTCCTAGAGATATAACATAATATCACGCCTGTTTTCTCCGAAGGGTTAAGCAGAGGTGCATATAAAGTAACACCCACATTTTCGTCAGATATGTTTTCAGACCCATAATATAATAAGAAGCGTATTGTGTATATTTGTATTCGAATTTTGTAATAATTTAGATCTAAAATAAAGTATTTATTCTGTTTACCTCATCATCATTATATCAGCCGAAATACGTCAACTGCTGGACATAGGCCTCTCCCAAGTGTCGCTACATTGACCGTTCCCGTGCATTCCGCATCCAGTGGGTCCCCGCAATCTTTACCAGGTCATCGGGCAACCTGGTGGGAGGCCTTCCAATGCAACATCTTCTGGTTCGCGGGTGCCATTTCAGATTTTTTCTGCCCCATCGGCCATACAGTTTTACGAGCATTGTGCCCACTGCCACTTAAGTTTGGCAATTCTGCAGGCTATGTCGGTAACCCAGGTTCTCTTGCGATTCTCTTCATTTCTGATTCGATCACGCAAGGAAACTCCGAGCATAGCCCTCTCTATTGCCCTTTGGGTGACTGTTAGCTTTCTAACCACGTCTCAGAGCCATAGGTTATCACTGGCAACACACACTCGTCATAGAGTTTCGTCTTGAGACACTGTGGTAAGTTGGACGAGAAGATACCGCGCAACTGCCCGAACGCTGCCCAGCCGAGTCGGATTCAACGGTTCACTTCTTTCTCGAGGTTGGCCCTACCCAACTGGATTGCTTGTCCCATGTAGACATAGTCCACACCATCACACCATAGACCACAAATTCAAAGTCAATGTTTTTATTTCAACTGGGCCATTAAGCGGCACTTTTAAACTTTAACCAATTTTTCAAGTAATAAAAATAGGATTCTCCTGTGCATTCGGAAACGTAGCTTGTTATGGAGAAGAACGCACAAGAAACTCCATACTATATTTTTTTTTTACAATATTTACATAAGTACAAACATTAGTAGATTCATATTTATACTTGAGAACGTTGCACCCAGAACTACTATACTTACTACATATAGGTATAAAGTATTACAAGCACTAAATGGTAAATTCCTTCACTTGATAAAAAAATATGGTTCTCACATACTTACAAATATTGCAAACATAGGTAAATTATCTAATTAAACAACAATGGAACAGTGTGCGAATCAATTTTTTTAAACAAAAAGAGAAGAAAAAATAAAGCGTTACTATAATTATGAATATAATACAAATTAACCAATTTGATTTTGTCTACACTAAAGATTGCCCTATGGAGCAGGAACAGCATGTTTCCAAGCATTTTTATATTGAATATAATCATCTATTATTTAATATGTTTGCTTACATAGTGTGCTTTTAACTATTGTTTTAAATTTTCTTTGATTTAGTTTTAATATCTCACAAGGTATTTTGTTATAGAATTTAACACAGTAGATACCCCATGAAAGATGTGTGTACTTTAGCTAATCTATTAGATGGTTGATTTAACTTATCTTTATTTCTAGTATTACAATTGTGTTTATCACTAACTTTACTAAAGAGATTTATATTTTTCCTTACATTCATAATATTTTCATAAATGAATTGGCAAGAAACTGTCATAATATTAATATTTTTAAATAGCTCCCTAAGAGATCACAACTTCGAGTGTAGAGTCTCCGATCTTGATACGAGTGGGTGCAACATGGGCATTCAATATGACCTTGGTTTTGTCCATGTTCATCTTAAGACCCACTCTTTCGAAAGCTCTACTGAGGTCAGCGAGCATTGTACTGAGGTCCTCCATGGTCTCAGCCATGACCACTATATCGTCAGCAAATTGAAAGTTAGTGATAGCGCCATTGACGTTGATGCCTAGCCCTCTCTATTCCAAAACCTTGAAGACATCCTACAGTGCAGCAGTGAACAGTTTCGGAGATATGATGCCTCCCTGTCCCACACCTCGCTGCAGAAGGATAGGTTCCGTGGTCTGATGCTGAAATCGAACTGACACTGTGGCGTGTTCGTAGAAACACTTCAACACTTCTATGTACCAGTACTCGATTTGGCACCGTTGGAGGGACAGCACTACAGCCCAAGTGTCGATCGAATCGAAGGCTTTCTCTTAGTCCACAAACGCTAAGCACAGAGGCTGGTTATACTCTTTAGTCTTATGTATAACCTGCCGCAGGAAATTTATGTGGTCTACGGTGCTGAAGCCTTTACGGGATCCGGCTTGTTCGGGAGGATGGTAATCATTAAAACTGCGCGCGAGACGATTCGTGATGACTCTTGAAAACAGCTTGTAGACATGGCTAAGAAGTGAGATGGGCCTATAGTTCTTCAGTAGGGCATTTTTACCCTTCTTGCAGAAGAGTACCACCATACCCCTGCACCATGCCTGTGGCGTTTTCCTCTCGAGTATGACGGAATCAAACAGCTTCTGAAGGCCCTAAAGTACTGGTTTACCTATCTAATCAATTTTACCTCGTTATAATATTAGTTAAGCTTGGCGGCCATGTATGTATCCAAATAATGTAATGTAATAGCGTATTATGTTCTTCATCAGATCTTGAAGAAATTTAAATGGGACCACGTGACAAGCACCAGCTTTTGAAATGAAAAAAGAATCATCAAAATCGGTCCACCCAGTAAAAAGTTCTGAGGTAACAAACATAAAAAAAATAAAGCCGAATTGAAAACCACCTCCTTTTTTCGAAGTCGGTTAAAACTGAGGCACATTTCGTGGAAAATATTAAAGACACATTTTTTTGTGATCATAATAGACCGCTCTGTTTATATATATATAAAGAAATAGCCTGTTTCTGCGCCGGCACCTCTTTTTAAAAAACAATGATTAATAAATCAGTCTGAGTAAAAAAATATACTCTTTTTGGCTCATTCGCTATGATAGACCTCATCTATAGCTTTCCGTCAAGTGAGGTCAGATACATTCAATCGTGTCAATGACATCTGGCACGAATAGTGATCATAATCAAGGCTGCGGCTTTCAATGCAAATTTCCCTAATTGCTCTAAATGTATCTACGCAAAGTATACATTAACCGAGACATCTCACTGTTTGGCAAGTGATGTTCAAACACGCTGAATTACGCCTAAGACGAAAACTTTCAATGCATTTCCTTGAACTGTTGGTTCTGTAAATGTACTACTCTGGTTGTCAAATGAGGTCTGTTGCCACGGTCCTCGAGACGTACATAGATTACCATAAGTTAATGGGATGAGAGTAATTAAAATACCTACATTCAATCGTATAAGTAAGTAGGTAGTGTTAGGAGTACCAACCAACGAGTATAAAAGTTTTAAATAATATGCATATGCGTTACATTTATTGCTGAAAGAAGATTCAATTATTATCAATCACTGTTAAAATGTCAAATATAAAAAGTTCATTATACAGTTACAGATTAAGCAGCGTTTTCATCATCATCATATCAGCCGAAAGACATCCACTGCTGGACACAGGCCTCCCCCAAGCGTCGCCACTTTGACCGGTCCCTTGTGTCTCGCAACCAGTGGATCCCTTTTTTGTTTTTTTTTATTTTTTTTCCCTGCGAAGAAAATGCCTAACGCATACCGCGCCGTCCGGAGAGACGACGTGGTTATGTGGGTCTTGCACCCACTAAAAACTCTCCGCCTGTGTACCTACCTTCGCCTTGATGGGTGGGCCGCGAGAACTGCTACGCATGACATTCGCGACCCATCCAGCGTGGCCCACTTCTGGGCTCCTTCTTTTTTGCCCGCCTCCGGGCTCCCTTCTCCTTCAGCGATGTCCGGGTGCACCGGGATATCACCACAACTCCAGGGGCCGTGCAGCATGAACGACAGAGTCCCCGATCTATCATTCGCTGACCCCTGTTATGGCGGCATTAGGTCGGCGTTTCGCCGGCTGCGCCGTCCGGCCCTTCTGCGACTAATCGGGTCAGCGAGAGAGTCTGCCTCCCTGGCCCACTCCGCCGCTTCTTTCTGCGAGATAACATCCTCGCAGAAAGACGCAACCACCTCCCATGCCCTTTCACTGCCGACCATTGCCCTAACAATGGCCGGCAGTGACAGGACTTGCCCAATTTCTGCCGTCATAACACGACGCTGCGCCTCCCAGGCAGGGCACTGCTCGAGAGTATGCAGGGCCGTGTCCTGGTTGCAACCGCACTGGTGACACATTGGGGTCGCCTCCCGTCTTGCCACTGTGTGCAGATATTTGCCAAAGCAGCCATGCCCCGATAATACCTGCACTAAACGGAACGACAACGTCCCGTGTCGCCTCCGTATCCACTCCTCCAGGATTGGCTGGATAGCCCCAACAGTCCAGTGACCTGCGCTGGGAGTCTCCAGCCTCTCCGCCCATTGCCTCATGATGGCAGTCTGCGCCTCTCTGCGCCACCTTATCACCACTTCGGGCGGCGGACCGCTGCCATTCTCCACCCGAATTTCCAATGTATGAAAATTGGGGACTAAACAACACTTTAATTATAGAAGGTATCAATTTTATGTTATTTATTAGGAAAAACAAACGGTTACACATTGCAGTATAAACAAAACAGTGTGACAAATGTACAACCAACACGTTTTCCACAGAATATTTATGAATCTTACAAAACTAATACGACGTGCGCTAAAAATTCATATCATAAGTAAATCAAAAAGTACATTATTTTCAAGTAAAGTAAAAACGGCATGCATAAAAAGAAACAAAAGTAACAAGTTATATAAAAATACAAAACAAAACAATTATTATTATGTCAATATTATTATTAAATTATTAGGTATACAAAAAATTACAAAAATTTAGAATTACAAAATTAAATAAAAACTCAATATGTCAGAAAAATGTCAAACAATAAAAATAAAAAATAAAAACATTAATTAAATTATTATTATTAATTCCCTATCAATATTATTATTATGAATGATTAAAAAAGCAACAAACGGAAAACCTACAATTACAACTGTCAAATGTCAACAGAATTAATTGTCTCACAAGCAAGGCGTCTAAATTGTCCTGCGGAAACAGCGAAGATATCAATATTGACAAAAAAAATATTATATAATTTACATGGAATATTCTGTGCGTTGATCACGTATTGGTTCAATTAGTAATATGTACCTAGCAGGATTATGGTTATTTTAAAGCAAATAACCTGTGGGACGTATCCTTCGGAGTTTGTAAACGCTTAACGTGCCTTTGATGAGAGACATTGTTTTTGGTTTACGGATGGAGTAGATGGTACCTGGTATCTATAAATAACTACCCTCAAATTTGAGTAAAAGCTCGCTGTAATTCTAATGAACGAACCACATTCGTTCTATAACGCTTTTAATCCATATAATCATTTTAAATTTTCTTATTTCAAAATATAGCCACTTAGCGCCAGTGAAGTTTTTACGGTGCGTCAATCGAAAATGGCTACTTAAAGGAGAGAAAAATACCTGTAAAAATCTTAGCCAATATTAGAACATCCATTTTTGGAATAAGTATTGGTTAACTTTTGGCTTTATGATTGGTTAAAACAAAGCACGCGATCTTTTTAAATCAAATAGCAAACTCCTTTTAACCGCCAACTAACACCAATCTTCAAACTATCAAGAACAACTTACGCACTGTTAGAACTTCACTAATGATAAGACCTGGGAGTCTTTAAGTCAAGATTGAATAGGTTACTTCTAGGCAAGCGTGCTTCACCGTCGCCCACATGATCGCTTACCATCAGTTGAGATAGTGATTAAACGCGTAAAATAAAAACCTTTTGACATCACATTTACAAATGAAAATGACTTTATTAGTTTTTCTATATAACCCAAACTGATTAATTTTAGTCCTCAGTTTTAGTAAAGCCTAATTTAAACATTAATTTACCGTAGAATGACTTTTATATTGCAAAGACTAGCTCGTGATATATAGTAAATTAGGTGATCATTCAATATAATTAATGGATTATACCGCGGATGGATCGTGGTTAAACGTAACTTAGTTGAAGGGCTGTGTTCCACTTCAACCTTATTAATTAACATCGATGGTTTAGCTTGCTTAAAATGTAAATTTTTCAGATAAAAAGTGTTTTTCTTTTTTCTGAAATTACTGATTTAAAACTGTCTTAAAGACTGTTTTGGCTAACAGAAAAAAAATAAACAATATAGGCTTTTTTATGGAACGAAGCTTCCTTCCGCAACTTATTACAATGAGTACCCATGCTTTTATTTTTTCATGTTAGTCATCCAAACTTTCGTAGTAAAGTTCACTGTCATGTTTTAAACTATTCCTTCCATTTCCAACATAAAATAACTAGATCTAAACAATCTCGGCTGCTGCTTTTATTTTACATTTCAACGTATTTCGTTGAAACTAAGCGCAATTTTCTCAAAAAATAACACCACTTTTTTCGCGTTTCCGAACTAGTTGATCGTAAATAGCGAGCCCTAAATTGCGCTCTTGTGTTTCCCGCGCAAATTCAATTCCGCTCAATGACGTAACAAACAAAACCGTCGAGTCACAATAGAAACCGGCTATTAATTTGTTACTGTCCTTCGTTTGGGGACATGGTCTGTTCAGAGTTAAGACCTTTGCTGGTTAGAGAGCTAAAGGGAGCTTTATATCGTGAAAGGTGGAATCAGTGATACCTAAGACCTGAGGTGATATTTCAAACTGCAAAACGTTTTTAGGCTGAAAACTATATACCTACAGAGAAGTGTTTTAGATCTTGATATTGTGTCAGATTTAGAATTTGGACTTATTGAACCAGAAAGGATTATCTATGTACTTGGTGGACTGATGACCTGGTTAAGTTTGCTTACATCTGCTGGATACGATACGCACAGGATCGGTTAATGTGGCGATACTTGGGTGAGAACTATGTTCAGCCGTCTTTCGGCTGAAATGATGATGATGATTGATGATTATTTGGCTCGTGCCTAAAATCGAAAATATTGCTACCATTTTGTTATTACAATGGTCACTTTCAATTTCACAATGGTTAACCAACAGCGCTGACATTGTAATTCAACCGTTATAAGATCCTTGAACACTATAATACACCATAAACAAAATCCACAGAGTAAATAAATAGTTGACGATAAGCCAAAGACAATATCCACCAAGCCGTTAGGTATCCACCAAGGACCACTAAGTCGTGGATTTAACCCGGAAGGAGCCAACAATAGATGTCCCTACTAGCAACCGAAGTTACTAGTAGCGACACCTGTAAGCGGCGTGCGGAGTCGCGGCGACCACAATGACGTCACGCAGAGCGCGACCAGGCAGGAGAGTGGAGCGCGGCGGGGCTCGCGGTGGGGGCAGCGAAAGCGGCGAGCGGCAGCGTGACGACCGCTCGGCAGCGATGGCAGGCGAAGAGTTGAGGGGCCGGCGATTAATGATCGCTGGGTTTTAGGCATGGCCTGTGTCCCGTGGTTTCAGTGTGTGCCCGTTACAATGGGCACAATTCTATTTGGTTCGCCTATCTTGGCTTATGAATTATATATGATAATGGCAGACGTGAATACACTACCTGCCATGGGAATGGATTCATGTGTTCAGCGGGAGCGCCGCGACGCTGTCTCACAGCGCCGGTTTTTCGCGGCACCTATGCGATATATTCCTGCTCAGTGAGACTGGAGTCGAACCCCCAGAGGCTGGGCAAGAAATAGTCAGCGTCTAGGTGCCGACTTTGTTGGCGCGCCCAACTGAGGATGTATGGTCCCCGCCTGACACGCTTCCAGAGCTAGCCGGTTACGTCCCAGGCTAAGGGACAGTTTATGTATGTTTGAACGGTATTGTATTGTGTAACACCGTTCATGTATGTAATGAAGCGTGCACCGCGCGCGGATTATACTTGTTACGCGAGTTTAATCGAATGTGGAGTCATGTTTGTGTGACTTAAAGTGTACATGGTGCCTATATTAACTTAGAACACGATATACACCGCATGTATGTAAATAGTGGAGTATTATTGTATGAACGAGGCCCGTATAGTGGTGTGCGGCTCGCTCAAGCGTCAATCCGGTAGTGAGGCTGCGGAGGGAGGGGTTGGGGGGGTATGGGCGGGGCCTATGTGTCACACAGGTCGCGCGGACGGCGGCGGGCGACCGGCGGTCGCGCGTGCCACGGCGCTATCTGTTTGATGTGCGGGTGAGCAGATGCGTCGGCGCGCGTGAACATATTGGTTGAGAGGCGGGCGCAGAAGTTATCCAGGCTCTCAATCCCCAGATCCCGTGCGATGACGTCGTTCCTCACGTAGCGAGGGGCTTCCGTTATCCAGCGCAACGTTAGATTTGAGGGGCCAGATGGCGTCGCTTGTTTATATAGTTTTGTGCGTAAGAATTTATTGAGGCCATAATTTGGTAATATTAAAATCGTGTTTTAGGGGCTTTTCTATAGCTTATAGTATGCATATTGCGTTTATCTATTAGTATTATAAATGAAATACCTTAGATATAATATGAATGTAATGTTTTAAGGAAATAAAATATTTTGTTTACTTCATTTGGACCCCCCCAAAATGGCAGGGTCGCACGTAGCGGTATGTGTGTTCTACTCACATGCCAATCGTATTATTTTTCTTACACACATTATTTTGTTAGGAAACACCGTCTAGGTGTTCTAGATAGTATACCTTGATGCTATGACTGAAAAACTATACATAACAACAGTACATAGCTAGGTTTAATACAGTTTCACTCTGAGAAGGTAAATACATACATTTTGCCTCAAGTAAGTGTATAGAAAATTCGTTATAAGCGATCTAGCGCTTCTAGGTAACCTGGAATTCTGTCTGGGCCCTATAAATAGATAGCACCTTTGTAATTCTAGTACATAGAAATCACTTGCTTGAGATAATTTGTCTGTATGTGCCAGCATGGACGTTTCTATGCATCTGTCAGAGGGCTCACTACCTTCAGACACACTTGGTGCCTGAAGGGCTATCGTTATGCTTTCTGAAGGAATACCTTCGTGGGCCCGCAGGCAGGCGCCTGGACTCAGTCATAATACAAAGCTAATATATAGCTACACATACACACACAGAAGCGTTAAAGCCATGGAACAGCGCAATATTTTCCTATTTCGGCCGCTTCCCGGCACCTTAAGTACCAGAAGGGCTGGCGGTACACCTATCAGGGTACCACCATTCGATAGTTCAATTCTTCAGCTTCCCAAACACACTTTTGGAAGGAGCCTAGCTCTGGTGGTTGGGGAGCTAACCGACTTGACATGGCGCGAGGTTCCATAGTTTTTTCGTATCGTCAACCACATCAGAGTGAATACTACTTCGAGGGTTGGAGCTGTATCCACCAGACTTCCACCATGAGATAGTTCATCGCAAGGGCTATCCGATAGTGGTTGGTGGGTGTGGATCCACCCACCATTTTGAGTACAAACTCGTTTTATGTGCTAAAACTAGGCACATAATCTAGTTTTTCACACTTTCACGCGGCTGTGCGCCGGAAAGTTGTAGATGTAGCTATGACACTACTACATTTCGATAGCCCAGAAGCTTCAAGTCTCTTGCTAGTACCCTAGTACTAAGATGTATAGTTGTAGTAGAAAGTAGCTTGTAAACCCACAAATTGACAGAATTTCCCTTTCTTCAGCGTTCTTCACGCAAGAACTCCCTGGAGGAAGTAGCTAGGGACCTGGACCAGAGTCCAAAAGAAAGGTCGTCTCGAGACCTATCCAGAAGTTTAAGTTTCATCGAAATCGGTTCAGTGAAAGGGGAGTTTCTGTCGGTTTATAGTTAAGATAGATAGTAATTTTTTTTGTAATTAAAAATTCTGCGCGCATGCTAATTCGAGGCCCTCGTTACGGTCAAGTTAACTAAAAGGATAGTGCGCAGGCGCACCGTCCAATTTGTAGCCATTATTTCAACTTAGTAGAATCCACGCAACTTTGTGTAACGAAGACTATGAAGAAACGTCGCTACTGGTCATGAAAACTTAAGTCTTTTATTTCTCTGGACATCACGCCTTCCCCTCAACACACTTGGCAGCCTTCAAGCCACTCCAAGGTCTGATATTGCCCGATGACAACTGAATCGTAGGTGCAGGGACGTCAACGCGTTCGAGCAGGAGCCTTACAACCTCCAGAATACCTATCTACCTCGAACGATCACTTCCGTCCCGTACATTTGCTGGTCCTGTCGAGCCGAATTTTTGAGCAACCAACCTATGCATGTGAGCTGTGAAGATATAGGCCAACGAAGAGCCTTGTTCCAGTGAAAACAGAAGCCTGAAAACCGGTTCCAGTGAAGATGCAGGCCAGTATGATAAGCCTAGTTCCTGAGAACAAAGAAGCCTGATGTCCGGTTCCGGTGAAGATACAGGCCAATATGAAAAGCCTAGTTCCAGCGAACAAAGAAAACTGATGTCCCGTTCCTGAGAACAAAGAAGCCCGAGGTCCCGTAACCTTGTCAACTGGGGTTACATTCCTATTTCTTTTTTGATAATGTCATACGTAACGTTCCAGTGTACCATAAGTGCACCTTTTGTCGACGTTTTATAAGTGCCCATGTAGGCCTATGTGAAATAAAAAAATTGATTTTGATTTTGTTCCTGTGAAGCTAGTGCCTGAGAACAAAGAAACCTGACGCTCACGCCTGTGAAAATTCCTGGGAACATAGAAGCCTGATGCCCATTGCTGAGAACGTACCCTCAATATAAATCTGGTAAGATTACACTGACATACACACAAATGTGCCGAGTGGGGTACGAAACGTTGCGTTGGTGAGAAAAGTTCCGGTGAATAAAGAAACCTGACGTCCATCTCGTAAACCTTACAAGTGTCAAGGTTAAGATCATATTTTTTTAATAGTCAAAAACATAGTGTACCCCCTGGGAAAAAAGAAACCCAGTTACTGGGAACCAACCGCATTACTGGGTGATTAGCGTCGTCAAAAGGAGCACCTACAATTGATTTCATTCGTGGAAACTTCCAGAGCGACTACCGTCGTGAAGAGTGCACGTGTGAATTGGGCCCCACGCGTGGACTAGCTCTGGAGGACAACCATTTTGCTGGGACGCAACCGCCGTTCCTGAGCCGTTCCTGTGGTGCTACCTGCTTCCTGAGAAGCATACCTTTCCTGTGTGATTACCGTCGCGAAAAGACGGGTTTTTGAGTTGTTTCTGTTGTGTAACCTGCTTACTGAGAAACTACAGTAACCGGAGATTACACAGAAACTGTATCCTGAAGGAATATGTACAGCCTGAAGAGTTATTGCTAGAAAACTCATAATCGGAGTTTTCATATACCGCGTGTTGGGAGCTCGGTTAGGAGATAAAACGAATATTCGTCGTTCATAGAATTCCTGAAGGATTACAGCTGAAGGATTATCGCTAAAGCGCTATCCTAGAAGAGGCTTACACACAGAAGCATTTTGTATAGTCGTGTGGGCGACTTGTTCTATAAAAAATAGAACGAAAAAATAGTTCCTGAAATTTCCTGAAGCGTTATAGCTGAAGAATTATTTTCGACTTAGAATTTGTTTAAAACAAATAGTCGTTTGCGAGATAGAAGCTCTCGATTGAAGCCTGGAGCTTTCAAGCTGGACAACTGGAGTCTGGAGTGACTACTAACGTCAAAAGTTAGACCGACAGTTCTGCGATTGGTATCAGCTCAGCTGGTCATCCTTGTAGGCTGCTGGACAGGTTAACACTTAGACAACACTGAGTATGGTGAAAACTTACTCACCTGCTTACCCCTTTGTGTTGAAAGTCTTAAAGTGAACCTGTTTTTTCGTATCAACATTGGAGTTTGAAGCTGACTTGGAACTTATAGTTTTGAAGACTGACTAGGGGCTTATAGTCTGAAGGATAACCTGGAGTTAAGAGGGTCGGATTTAACCCGGAGTTAAAAGTTAACCCGGAGTTTGGAGTTACTTTACAAAGTTTGAAAAAGGAAGCGAACCCTCTTCAAGCCGACGACTGAAATCGGACTTAACCCGGAGTTACGACTTAGCAGTTTTCAAGAAACATTGAAGTTTGGACTTAGCCGTTCGAGTTGACGTCTCAAAGTGAAGACTGGACTTGGACTTGGCGTATTCAAGCTGAAGTTTTGGACCAATCAGGATGCCGATAACCAGATCGCAGGACAAGAAGCCTGAGGCGTGGACAGTCGTTATGGAGCGTCCGGGTGCAGGCATACACCATCAGTTGCCCCCACGGTCGCCGACTACAACCGATGGGACAGATCAGTCCGTACCAAACAAGAGCCCACCTGTGTCACAGATAGGTGACAACACGCCCACACGTGAAGAAATAGAGCCACAGGAACCAAGCACATGCAGGAAGGCATCGAAACCAGAAGGATCTTCAGATGGAACACTGAAGCCTTCTGATAGAACACAAAGGATCCAAGATAAGATCTTTGTTCAAGGAGAAGTACTCGTAATGGCTACCCGGGGTGACGCCCGTATCGAACATAGCAGACCACCGTCAACTAGCAAGACGACCCGATCACAGAGAAAAATCTCAAAAGCTCGTGAAGACTTACTGAAGATTAAGTTGGAACTTGCTAAGTTAGCACTTCAAAAGGCAGAAGAAGAAGCTTCTGATGCTGAATATATGGATGACAGAGATTCGAATGACGAGTACGTGCGTTCCTGGCTCGAAGAGGCGCCAGAGCCCACACCGTTGAGGGAGGATGACGTCGCCAAAGGGGACAGCGTAAATGGGAATCAAGATAGGCCCCCAGCTGCGGACGTCGACGCTATAGTGGACTCCCGGACACATATAGACCATCCACAAGTGAAGACTAACATCGAAACGTCAAGGACAGAGCCGTCCAAGACGGAGCCGCCAAGGCAAATCGAAGCGAAAGAGTCATTTTCAAATGGAGCTGACATCCGCTATAGCGTCGCTAGCCGACAGAAAAATCAAACCATGGACGCCTAACCGAACGGCGTCACAGGTTATCATGACTCTGCCGAACTTCGGTGGAGCTCATACAGAATGGCTATCTTTTCGAGCCATTTACGAGGCAACTCATGCCTACTTCAGCGACGTAGAAAACATGGCAAGACTCAGAAGGAGCTTGCGTGGTCGCGCACTAGAGACAGTGAGCTCAGGACTCATCGGGAACGCAAAACCGGATGAAATCATGAGAGGATTGGAGCTACAATATGGACGTCCTGATTCAATCGCTCAGTCCGAAACGGACCGACTTAGAGGGCTGCCACGCTGCAGCGAATCGCCCAAGGACATCTGTACCTTTGCAAGTCGGGTCAGAAGCGGAGTTGTTACTCTACGCGTCCTCAAGAAGGGGCACTATTTGCTCAATGCTGAGCTGATGCGCCAGCTAACTGAAAAGCTGCCCAATTCTCTACGTGTACAATGGTATAGAACGTACACAGAAAAGTACCAGTCGCTGCCAGACCTGTCACTCTTCAGTGACTTCATCACAGAACAAGCTCACTTCTGCAGTGCATTCGCCCCGCTCGAGAACATCAAGGAGACAGACTCTCTGGTGGGAAAACGCATCATACAACGGACGCACATAGCTACCGACAAGCCGGTAAACAACTGTCAAATTTGCAACAAAGAAGGTCACTACGCGTCTGACTGCTCAAGGTACAGAGACGCAGCAAGTGACAAGAAATGGGAGCTAGCCAAGAAATACAACTTGTGCTATCGCTGCCTTAGATATCGTCGTAATGGTCACGCTTGCAGTAGGTGTGACAGACAGGACAAGGAAGCCTGCTGTTCCAGAAGCGAAGAAGGAGTCTCAGAAGACGGTGGCCAGTTCGCGAACTACTTCGAGTCACGCTTTCCTGAAGATGATACCGGTCCGGGTAATAGGACCGGCGGGAGAGGCAGACACTTACGCACTCCTTGACGACGGATCCACCGTTTCGCTGATCGACGAAGCCATCGCTCAGCGAGTGGGAGCAGTGGGCCCAATTGATCCCCTGAAGATCGGTGCCATTGGAGACACCATGTTCGACACTCCCTCATCGAGACGAATCACAGTCGCTCTCACAAGCCAACTGAAAAATCGGGTGCCCTTCAAAGCGCGCACCATTCCGAAGCTCAACCTGTCACCACATTCAGTCAGTCAAGAAGACGTAGCACGCTGTAGGCACCTTCAAGACTTGACGTCGCAGCTTATATACCCTGCTGGAGTGCCAAAGATACTCGTCGGCCAAGACAACTGGCATCTGTTGCTGGCCACCGAGGTCCGAAGAGGACCGAGAAACCAACCCATCGCGTCGAGGACCATGATGGGCTGGACATTGCACGGCGCGCACACCAGAACATTGGGCCAGCAGGTGCATTATGTCAACGGGTGTCAGTCCGCTGACGCAAGGCAAGATGCGGAACTGAACGAGCAGCTCCGTGAATTCTTCGCCATCGAATCGTTGGCTATCAACCCAAAACAGCCAGCTTCTTACCCCCAGAAGAGGGCTGAAGACATCCTGAACCGTCACACAAGACAGTTAGGAAACGGGCACATAGAAACCGCTATGTTATGACGAGACGAGGCCATAGAAATGCCCGATAGTTACGAGACAGCACTCAAAAGGCTAGTCTCCATCGAGAAGAAGCTGGATAAACCCCGCTCTTCGTGTGAAATATACACAACAGATGGACTTCCTAATCGAAAAGGGATATGCTGAGAGGGTTCCCAAGTCAAGCATGCCAGAAAAAACCTGGTACCTGCCTCATTTCGATGTCTTCAATCCCATGAAGCCAGAGAAACTTCGTATAGTACATGATGCCGCTGCAAAATCGAGAGGAAAGTCACTCAACGACTTCCTGCTAACATGATGAGATTTCGTAGACACTGCGTGGCCATCTCCGGAGACATAGCCGAGATGTTCTCTTATCAGGGGGAATAAGCGGGGGTATGGCAGAGTCTTCAGTGGAGCGTAACTTCCTCTGAAGGTGCCAGAAGCCGTGGTGGGTGGGCTCTAGCTCGCTCAGCATCTTATTCCATGTCACAGAACGGTGTTCAGAAATACGTTCCTTTACAGCACGCTGCAAGTTACGCATGTGAACTCTGTTTGCGACACAGCGAAAGTTACTGTAGTCACGGATAGCTGCGTTCTTCTCGGTTATCAGCTTCCGTACATCATCCGGGAGTTTCCCATGCTTGATGTCCAGCATTGGAACCTCCCTTGAACATTCGTTCAGGACGGATTGTACGTGAGTTGTAATCGATCGCCAATGTGGTGTCAGCGACTGAGTTTATAAGATCGGGGATTGCGTCTAACTGGGGTGACTTGGTGGATTTCAGTTTTTCACTTACTTTCCTCCAGTCGGTGACTATTTTAGTGGGGGGGCGGCTGTCCTGGATCTGGGAAGCCTGACCGACTACCTAGGTGCAAGATCACAGGGCGGTGATCGGAAGTTAATTCGTTTAGCGTTTCCATAGAGCGAAACTGAAGGTTAACGTTCTTAAGGAGCGCTACGTCAAGGACATCCGGTTTGTACGTAATAGTATCGTGAGTGTAGTTCATGGGGCCGACTAGATCATAGTGGAGGGTTGAGCTTAGGTCCAGTAACAGCTTTCCTCTAGGGTTAGCAACGGTACTGTTCCAGGATGGATGTTTAGCATTGAGGTCACCCGCTAGGATAACAGAGTCACTCAAGCTGAAAAGGGTGGAAATGGCTGGGAGTAAGTCTGGGGCGCTACACTTTGGTGGTTCAGCTTACCCCATGGAGAATCCCTCTGAGGGGCTAGACGTGGGGGGGCTTGGGATGTGGGAGCAACGCGTGCTTGGCGCGCATCGTTGCGTTTGGCCACTTTGGGCGCTAACTTGGGGGCTTTGGGGCAGCCACGGTAACTGGCGGGGTGCCCTACCTGGCCACAGAGCACACAGCTGGGAGGCTCCGTGCACTCTGAGCGGTCTTTGGGTCGGGGACAGTCTTTTGTGCCATGGTCCCCCAAGCATTTAACACACCTGGGGGTGGCAAAACAGTTGGCCTGGGAGTGACCATATAGTTGGCAGTTATGGCACTGACCAAATATAGTGGGGCGGTACGGTCTCTCGATTGAGATACCGGTGAGAGAGCAAATGGATTTTATCCCGAAGATGGGATTGTGAGATTCGGTAGGGCTGCACTCAGCCACTACCATGTCATATTGCTGCCCACCTCTCGCTTTGTGCAAGCGGTGCACAGCAATGACGGGAACTTTTTGGGCCAGGAGGTCCAAGCGGACGTCTTCCGTCGAGATCTCTTTCGGGATCCTTCGGATGACTACCCGGGTGGACTTCTCCTCGGGGAGGGAGTAAGTGTGGAAGGAATACTTCCGCACTTTGAGCAATCGGGTTAAATCCCGGAAATCTTTGTATGTGGGGACTAAGATTTTAATGCCCTGCTGGCAGGCACGGGCACTATTGAAATTAATTTTGTTATCGGTACAGAGATTGGACACATCGGTCCACTTCGCCTTATCCTGAAGGAATATCGGCGGCGGGGGCTTGGTCTTATTGACCGTAGTTACAGTGGGGCTGGAGGGGCGACTAGTCCGCTGGGAAGCGGTAGTGGGGGCGGGCTGGGTGCCTGTCGGCTCGGGAGAGGGGCAAGGGGAGGCGACGGGTGACGAAAATAGAGTTGCGACAAATGTCTTTTTGGCCTTGGAGGCCTGGGCTGAGGCTTTATTCTTTTTCCTCTTACCTCCTACGACTTGGAATTCGTCGTCCTCCGAGGAGGTGGAGGGAGGAGAGGGGTCCCGTGAATCATCATCATGATGTCCCTCGGGGAACGGGGTTTGCTCTATAGGGGAGTCTGGGCGAGAATTAGGCTCAGTAGCCTGAGAGGGGGAGGGTGCTCTAGGTGCATGGCTAGGCTGGGGTTTTTTTTTTTTTTTTTTTTTTAAAAACGTTGCCCCACACTAGGAATTTCTTCCTGTATCGTGGGTGCGTTTACAAACATATAAACTCACATACACAACACCCAGAGCCGGAACAACTATCTGTAGGTCATACAAATATTTGTTTCCTGCGGGAATCGAACCCGCGACACGAAGCGCAGCAGTCAATCGCTCAACCACTGCGCAAACCGTGCACCCATAGGATTGGGGCGAGTCCATGTCAGGGAACGGCTTGTGAGCCATGGGGCCAGGGCACTGAATTGGGCCCGAATTGGATTTGGGGGGCGGTGGCAGCTTTGAAAGCTGCACCATATTTTTTTTTTAGTTTGGGGTCGGTAAGGGGAATCTCCTGGAGGAGATCGACTACTGCCGCGAACGACATCGTCGGAGAATATTTTTTTTATATAATAATATTTCCGGTAAGGCCGATAAGGGGAATCTTCCCCGGGTGGATGGGCCCGGGGATGTGTGCAATCCTACCCTCCCAGTCGGGTGAGACTGGGAGGTGTGTACCTCGGTGAGCCCTAAGCTTGTACACCTGTCACCAATCTTATTGGGTGACAGGGGCCCTATGATACCGGTAAACCCACCGAAGGTGGGCCACCCACCTCTTGTGTACCAGAAGTCTGGCACGTCGGGATGGAAACACCCGACCGTGCCAGGTGAATGCTGTGGGGCAGAGACAGGGGTTGACTAGGCTATCTACCAAGGCCAACTACCCTGCTCCCGACTACTTCTAACTGCCGTGTCCTGAAGGGACTTGGCGAGTGGGCGGGTCACTACTCCACTTGACTTCGTTAACAACGTTAGGTATCCACCAAGGACCACTAAGTCGTGGATTTAACCCGGAAGGGGCCAAAAATAGATGTCCCTACTTGCAACCGAAGTTAATAGTAGCGACACCTGTGGGGGGCGCGCGGAGACGCGGCGACCGCAGTGACGTCACGCAGAGCGCGACGAGGCAGGAGAGTGGTGAGAGAGGTGAGAGGTGAGGGCAGCGGGAGCGGTGAGCAGCAGCGTGACGACCGCTTGGCAGCAATGGCAGGCGAAGAGTGATGAATTGAGGGGCCAGATGGCGTCGCCTGTTTATATAGTTTAGTGCGTAAGAATTTATTGATGCCAAAATTTTGTAATATTAAAATCGTGTTTTAGGGGCTTTTCTGTAGCTTATAGTATGCATGTTGCGTTTATCTATTAGTATTATAAATGAAATACCTTAGATATAATATGAATGTAATGTTTTAAGGAAATAAAATATTTTGTTTACTTCATTTGGACCCCCCCAAAATGGCAGGGTTGCAGGTAGCGGTATGTGTGTTCTACTCACATGCCAATCGTATTATTTTCCTTACTCACATTATTTTGTTAGGAAACACCGTCTAGGTGTTTTAGATAGTATACCTTGATGCTATGACTGAAAAACTGTACATAACAACAGTACATAGCCAGGTTTATTACAGTTTCACTCTGAGAAGGTAAATACATACATTTTTCTTAAAGTAAGTGTATAGAAAATTCGTTATAAGCGATCTAGCGCTTCTAGGTAACCTGGAATTCTGTCTGAGCCCTATAAATAGATAGTACCTATGTAATTCTAGTACATAGACATCACTTGCTTGAGATAATGTGTGTGTATGTGCCAGCATGGACGTTTCTATGCATCTGTCAGAGGGCTCACTACCTTCAGACACACTTGGTGCCTGAAGGGCTATCGATATGCTTTCTGAAGCAATACCTTCGTGGGCCCTCAGGCAGGCGCCTGGACTCAGTCATAATACAAAGCTAATATATAGCTACACATACACACACAGAAGCGTTAAAGCCATGGAACAGCGCAATATTTTCCTATTTCGGCCGCTTCCCGGCACCTTAAGTACCAGAAGGGCTGGCGGTACACCCATCAAGGTACCACCATTCGATAGCCCAATTTTCCAGCTTCCCAACCACTCTTTTAGAAGGAGCCTAGTTTTGCTGGTTGGGGAGCTAACCGACTTGACATGGCGCGAGGTTCAATAGTTTTTTCGTATCGTCAACCACATCAGAGTGAATACTACTTCGAGGTTGGAGCTGTATCCACCAGACTTCCATCATGGGATAGCCCATTGTGAGGGCTATCCGATGGTGGTTGGTGGGTGTGGATCCACTCACCAGTTCGAGTACAAACTCGTTTTATGTGCTAAAACTAAGCACACAATCTAGTTTTTCACACTTTCACGCGGTAGAGCGCCTGAAAGTTACAGATGTAGCTATGACACTACTACATTTCGATAGCCCAGTAGGAGGGCTTCATGTTCCTCGCTGGTACCCTAGTACTAAGATGTATAGTTGTAGTAGAAAGTAGCTTGTAAACCCACAAATTGACATATTTTCCAGACAGAAGTTCAAGTTTCATCGAAATCGGTTCAGTGGAAGAGGAGTTTCTGTCGGTTTATAGTTAAGATAGATAGTAAAAACAAATTGTTATTATAAATTCTGCGCGCACGCTTATTCAAGGTCCACGTTACGGTCAAGTTAACTAGAAGGATAATGCGCAGGCGCACCGTCCAATTTGTAGCCATTATTTCAACTTAGTAGAATCCACGCAACTTTGTGTAACGAAGACCATGAAGAAACGTCGCTTCTGGTCATGAAAACTTAAGTCTTTTATTTCTCTGGACATCACGTCTTCCCCTCAACACACTTGGCAGCCTTCAAGCCACTCCAAGGTCTGATATTGCCCGATGACAACTGAATCGTAGGTGCAGGGACGCCAACGCGTTCGAGCAGGAGCCTTACAACCTCCAGAATCAAATAAAAAAAAATCAAAATCAAAATTTCTTTATTCAATTAGGCCATTAAGCGGCACTTTCGAAAGTCAAAAAAAAAAAAAATGTATAAAATTGATTCTACCGTCCATTCGGAAATGTAGCTTGTTATGGAGAAGAACGGACAAGAAACTCCACACTTACTCTTTTAAAAACAAAAATGTATTTTACAAGTACTTGGTTACAATAATCTTGTAGGAAAAATACATATATGTGAGAACGATGTAAAAAAAACGCACTTAAAAGCGTCTAGAGTAAAACAAACAATTAAAAATACAATAAATAGGTAATTAAAAACACGCGGAGGCAGCTAAGATATGACCAATCCCAACTGACGGCGCCCGTTCACGAACATGACACATGGATCGGCACCACTCAGCTCAACCATCATGAAGGGAACTGAATGATCCAACAAACGTGCCACCATCAGAGAGACATTAGAGAGAGCATGACACACTCAACTGCCAGGGCACACTGAAGTCAACAAACGACACATAGGTACAGTAAATGGTAGATTTACAGTTGGGTACATAGTACTTACATATGTGCTGTGCAGTTATATAATCCAAAAAATAAATTGAGTTTATACAACACAAATATACATTACTAGCACTCCGCCCGCGACTTCGTTCGCATGATTTTGTATTTCATTCAACTAAATTATGTGCAGTTAGTGAAGGCGATCAAAATAAGCTACTTTTAAATCAATAATAAATGGGCTATCGTAGATATCTACGGTTTAAGTTAGGATTTAGAGAACAAAGAACCTCCTCCTTTTTGGAAAGCCGGTTAAAAATCTTATTCCTTGGGCAATAATAAATTGCCATCATTAGTTTTTCAGAATGACCCCCAGAAGATGTTTTAGGTGTGTCAACGGTTTTTTGAAGAATCTTACGGCACTAAGATGACCTCTTCCTCGATTTGGAACTACCGAGCTGGACCGTTTGAACAGTGCTGTTTGACGGAGATATCGGTGAACATACACAAAAAATAATTAAGTACCTTACTAAAGGCAAATTGCCTATTAGGTCCACCTAAAAAAAGTGAAAAATAAAAAATCTATATTTCAAAAAAATACTACCGACATCCAACTAAAAACACTACAAAGTGAAAAATAACTTTCTTTTTCGAAGTCAGTGTCCATAACGAAAAAAATTGGTACCTACCAAAGACACCAACTTCGAAAAATAGATTTATTTTTTACTTTGTAGTGTTTTTAGTTGGAGGTCAGTAATATATTTTTGTAAAAAAGTTTTTATACAATTAAATGTCTCTTTAAAGGTTGAATTTCCAAAACTCCTTCCTTAGTGCTCACTTTAGGGGTAGTTTCGAAAAACTATTAATGATATCCTTTATTATTTACTTACGTTAGTATTTGTCTCAAGTTTATTAATCCATGAATTGATTTTCCGTATAAACTTTAACATCCCTTAAATCGTATTTTAGGAGTAGTTTTGAAAAACTTGTAATGACAACCTTTACTTTAAAATCAATAAAAAAGTATAAAATATTTGCTGTTAGTATTAATGCCAAGTTTAAAATAAATAAGTCCAACAAATTGCCATCTTTAACCTCTATTAGGGGTTGAATTTCCGGAAATCAATAAATTCATTTTTTTTTTTAATCAAGAGCGTAAACCAACTATTTCAGATATTTTAACTTCCAAACCGAAGAAATTTCATTACTTTTCACTACTTTCTTCTCCTTAGGGGTAGAATTTCTAAAACCTTATAATTACATGAATTCTTTTTATCAACTCCAACTCTAACTTACAAACTATAGAAATTACATACAAACTTTCAACCCCCTTTTTAGCCCCGTTAGGGGTGGAATTTCCGGAAATAATTACACTCATTGTTTTTTAATAAATCAGGAGCGAAAACCTACAATTTTAGTTGTTTAAACCGATGAAATTTCAT
Source organism: Orthosia cruda (assembly GCA_964057195.1). Lineage (NCBI taxonomy): Eukaryota > Metazoa > Arthropoda > Insecta > Lepidoptera > Noctuidae > Orthosia > Orthosia cruda. The sequence goes on from OZ059838.1 coordinate 25,252,861, forward strand.
ATAACGTTACAATCCCTATTTTATCCCCATAGAGGTAGAATTTCCAAAAAATCATTAATGCATGGTTTTGTTTTATCTACCTAGAGATTAAATCTAAAATTTCACGTGTCCAACTTTCAAACTGTTGAAATTGCATACAAACTTTCAACCTCCTTTTTACCCCCTTAGGGGACAAATTACCAAAAACATTTTTTTTTTTTTATGAACCAAATGCGTAAATCTAAAATTTCACGTGCCTAACTTACAAACTGCAGAAATTACATATAAACTTTCAACCCTCTTTTTACCCCCTTAGGGGTCGAATTTCCATAAACTAATAAATACATTAATTCTTTTTACAAACCAAAAGCGTAATTCTAAAATTTCACGTGCCCAACTTACAAACTGTAAAAAAATCATACAAACTTTCTACCCCCTTTTTACCCCCTCACTGGTCGAATTTCCAAAACCCAATATATGAATTAATTCTTTTTATCAACCAAGAGCGTAATTCTAAAATTTCACGTGTCCTACTTACAAACTGAAGAAATTACATTCAAACTTTCAACCCTCTTTTTACCCCTTTAGGGGTCGAATTTCCATAAACCAACAAATACATTAATTCTTTTTACGAACAATAAGCGTAAATCTAAAATTTCACGTGCCCAACTTACATACTGTAAAAAAATCATACAAACTTTCAACCCCCTTTTTACCCCCTCACTGGTAGAATTTCCAAAAACCATTATATGAATTAATTCTTTTTATCAACCAAGAGCGTAATTCTAAAATTTCAAGTGTTCATCTTACAAACTGTAGAAATTACATACATACTTTCAACCCCCTTTTTACCCCCTTAGGGTTGGAATTTAGAAAAACCAATAAAGACATTAATTATTTTTATCTACCAAGAGCGTAATGTAAAATTTCATGTGTCCAATTTGCAAACTGTAAAAACTTCATACAAATTTTCAACCCCCTTTTTACCCACTTAAGGGTCGAATATCCAAAAACTAATAAATACATTAATTCTTTTTACAAACCAAAAGCGTAATACTAAAATTTCACGTGCCCAACTTACAAACTGTAAAAAAATCATACAAACTTTCTACCCGTTTTTTACCCCCTCACTGGTCGAATTTCCAAAACCCAATATATGAATTAATTCTTTTTATCAACCAAGAGCGTAATTCTAAAATTTCACGTGTCCTACTTACAAACTGAAGAAATTACATTCAAACTTTCAACCCTCTTTTTACCCCTTTAGGGGTCGAATTTCCATAAACCAACAAATACATTAATTCTTTTTACGAACAATAAGCGTAAATCTAAAATTTCACGTGCCCAACTTACAAACTGTAAAAAAATAATACAAACTTTCAACCCCCTTTTTACCCCCTCACTGGTAGAATTTCCAAAAACCATTATATGAATTAATTCTTTTTATCAACCAAGAGCGTAATTCTAAAATTTCAAGTGTTCATCTTACAAACTGTAGAAATTACATACATACTTTCAACCCCCTTTTTACCCCCTTAGGGTTGGAATTTAGAAAAACCAATAAAGACATTAATTATTTTTATCTACCAAGAGCGTAATGTAAAATTTCATGTGTCCAATTTGCAAACTGTAAAAACTTCATACAAATTTTCAACCCCCTTTTTACCCACTTAAGGGTCGAATATCCAAAAACTAATAAATACATTAATTCTTTTTATCAACCAAGAGCGTAAATCTAAAATTTCACGTGTCCTACTTACAAACTGTAGAAATTACATACAAACTTTCAACCCCCTTTTTACCCCCTTTGGGGTGGAATTTCCAAAAATCCTTTCTTAGTGCTCACTTACGCGATATGAGGAATCTTTCTGCCAAATTTCATTCTTCTAGGCCTAGCGGTTTAGGCTGTGCGTTGATCGATCAGTCAATCAGTCAGTCAGTCAGTCAGTCAGTCAGTTTCTTCTTTTATATATATAGATAATTATTCATACAGTCTTCAGCAGGTCCAACAATACTTCAGAACTTTTCTGCTTATCACTTGTTTTTGTGCCCTAGTGGCTGTGGAGCTGGAATAGCGTTGGGCCAAGCATTTTTATCAGCGATGTATTCCCCCAACCTATAATATGCCTGCCTGCATAGTGTGCGTTTTATACAAGTTTTAAATTTCGCCTCATTCAATTCTAGAATGTGTGGCGGTATTTTATTGTAACATTTTATACAGTACCCCATAAAAGATGACGCTACTTTAGCCAGCCTGAAACCTGGTTGAATTAATTGGTCCCTATTTCTAGTAAGATAGCTATGTTTTTTGCTGTTTTTACTAAAAAGATGTAATTTTTTTCTAACGTACATGATATTTTCGAAAATATATTGACAAGGTAACGTTATGATGTTAATGTCCTTAAACAGTTCCCTTAGAGAATCGCGCCGGCGAAGATTGTATATCGCTCTGATGGCTCGTTTTTGCAGAAAAAAAATTGACTGAATGCCCTGCCCCATAGTAATATGCCGTAAGACATTATACTATGAAAGTAACTAAAATAGACCAGCTTCGCGGTATCTACATCAGTAAATTGACGAATTTTTCTAACAGCATAAGCCGCCGAACTTAACCGCCCCGCAAGTGATATTAAATGAGGACCCCATTGTAACCTTGAGTCTAGCGTGATACCCATGAAAACCGTTTTGTCGACAAATTCTAGCTTCTCGTTGTTTAATATAATGTCACAATCATAACTTTTGACATTCGGCAAGGCAAATTTTACACACTTAGTTTTTTTAGCATTCAAAACTAAATTATTAGCAGTGAACCAATTTAGAACTTGCCGCATTGCATTATTTACGTCGGCTACGTTACTCGTACGTCTATTTATGTTAAAAATCAAAGAAGTGTCATCAGCAAATAACACCATGTTTAGTTTGTTTTTCAATAGATGGGGTAAATCGTTAATGTATACTAAAAATAAGAAAGGACCTAAAATTGAGCCCTGGGGTACCCCCATTTTCACGTTCAACCCCGACGAATTGACACCGTTTATTTGAACTAATTGCTGTCTATCATTCAAATAGGATTTTACTAAACTTAATGCTGATTGGCTTAGCCCGTAATGCTCAAGTTTCAAAAGCAATGTTTCATGATCAACGCAATCAAACGCCTTCGACAGGTCGCAGAAGATACCTATGGCATCTTGTCCCTCCTCCCACGCATCAAAGATGTGTTTTATTAAGGTGACACCAGCGTCGGTTGTACAACGTCCTTTGGTGAAACCATATTGTTTCTCGTGTAGGATGTTTTTCGTATTAAAATAAATGAGCATTTGATTTAGCATTATCTTTTCAACTACCTTGCTGAAAACCGGCAACACGGATACTGGTCTATAATTATTTGTGTCTTTACTGTCCCCGGATTTAAAAAGTGGTATAACCTTACTATATTTCATTAGATCCGGAAAGGCTCCTTGATCTATACACAAATTAAAAATTAAAGCTAAGTACGGCGCTATAGTCTGAATAATGGAGGTACAAACTTTGATGGACATTCCCCTTAGATCTCCTGTCAGTTTTATCTTTATTTGCTTAAAAGCTTTTATCACTGTTATTGGGTTTATATGTGAAAAGTTAAATTCAGTCGGGCAGGCTGAAACGTTAGCGTGTTTATAAACCATAATTTAAGGTTTCAGTAATTTTAATTGGAATGCTGGTAAAGAAATTTACAAATTCTTGAGCAACTTCTTTGTTATCTCTAATAAGTCCATGTGTAGACTCAAGCGTGTAATCAGTATTATTTATTTTGTTCCGGTTTGTTTCATTGTTAATAATTTTCCAAACCATCCTAATTTTATTTTCTGCGAATTTAACCTTATTGCTAATGTATAAAGCCTTAGCTAGTTTACATGAATTTTAAAAATTCTTGAGTGAGTAGCAACATACTTATTAAAAGTTTCAGTGTTAATATAAGGCTTAAGGCCATACAGCTCGTTAAGTCTTTCCCTACTTTTCCTGATTCCTTTAGTCGCCCAGTCACTGAATAAAAACTTAGGGCATATAGTTTTAGTTTTCTTCTTAAAAGTGTTTTGAATTCTGTTTGAACAACTGAGAAAACTTTTTTGTATAAAATATTACCATCGTTCACTGTGAGGTCCTGCTAACTTAACTTACCAATTTAAGCGCTGTTAAATTTATTGAATTTACCGGATGTTGTTGGTCTGGCTTGAATCTGCACTTGTTGTATTGGTATGCTGGACTCAAATGTTACCAGTAGCCCACTATGATCTGAAGGCAGACAATTCATAATGGCTTTGTTTAAGTAGTCGCAGCAACAAAAAACATTATCAATACATGTAGCAGTAGTCACAGTTGTTCGGGTTGGTTCCTCAAACACATGCGACAAATTAAATGGTTTGAAGAGATTTAATAGTCTACTGCTATCTGAATTATTTTCTAAAATATTTATATTAAAGTCACCACAGATTATGACTAGTTTATTACCAGTTGTAAGTTTTGCCAAAACATCTTCCATCACTGACTCAAATATACAGTAGTTTATATAATTGGGGGGTCTGTAAACGCACACTATAATATGCTTATCCAGCTCAATACAGGAGAGTTCAACACTATGTTCAACTGATAGATCTACAATATCTTTACGAGGTTTTGATTTAATACCATTTTTGATTAAAATAATTGAACCTCCACGTAACATAACATTTCTGTTAAAACAGCTGCCCACAGTATAATTTTCATAATTAATAAGCATTGAATAATCTTTCAGCCAATGCTCAGTAAAACCAATAATTTCAAACATTGTCTTTTCTAAAAACAGTTCTATTTCCAATTGCTTTGCAGAAAAACCTTGAATGTTTTGATGGAATAATTTTAAAGAATTCTGCTTAGCCCCTTTTTTAAATTAACTTTGTGAGAGCAAGAAGGTACCTTCTTGTTGGATATACTCCTTAATATTTGGTTATTGGTACCCTCCCTTGTCCTACAAACTAGTTTAAACTATAAATATTAATAGCAGAATTGCTAACGTTATTAATGTTATTGGATACCTGTAAATTAGTATTACTACTAATATCAACTACAGTACATGACTTCGACATACTATTTATGTCTGAGTTTAAAGTAAAAGATAATAGCCTCGCTATTTGACGTCTTACCCTAATAGGCAGATACACTGTATTGCCTGTCGATTTTAATTTATCAACAAAAATTTTGATGTCAAAAAAAACTAATTTGTCACTGTAATGGCTGACAAGGAAATGAATATGTTTATTCAGCATGTGAATATTATTATTTTGTCTACTAGACATTTTTTCCAAATATGGAAAAGCACACAATATTATTTTATTACAATTTAATTTTAGTAACTTTGTTACACACTCAGTGATGTCGTCTTTTTTTACATCCAAACTGTTACCTTTAAAGAAAGTTACATTGGTGCCTGATTTATATACATTGTTTGTTACAGAATCCATAATATGCTTGTAAGATGACCCAGGCATACAATAATTAAAAGTCGAATAACTCTTATTGCTATTTAATAATTTACCTAAACCTCTTCCAACACCATCTGCAAACATAACCGAATGAGACCCATGTTTACTATTACTAGATGCAAAGGTAGCAGTCTCAGGCTGGTCTACTTGAGACACTTCCTGTGAAATATCAGGTATGTCTTGGTCTTGTACAAAGATACCGTCCTGAGACACCCTCTCAACCTGGGCCGGGGTCTCCGTTACCTCAGGCTGGACAGCCTTCAGGTTTGAGACTATCTGACAATTGCATTGACACATGACCAACTCATTTGCAGCCAAAATGTGTTCCTTGATTTGTAACTGGGATCTAACATATTTATTGTAAAGGGAGCCCAGTTTGTCTTCAAGTACCTTAATATCATTTTGTAAGCTCTGTGTGTCAATTTCATAAATTTTTATACTGTCCTCTAATTTAGTCTGGTAATTGTTTAATTTATTAAGCAGGTCAACTCGTTATTTTCTGAGTGGAATATTTTTAAAGAAAAGTTTGTGTTGTTTCCTGTACTGGGTATAATTTTTAATTATTTTATTAAATTTTGCATACTTTTTAAATTTTTTATGACTAACTTTATACCTATTTGTCTCATTTAATAAGGAATCTTCAGTCAGGTCAATAGTAGTCATGGAATGAGGTTTACAATTTGATTTTATTAACTCACTATATAAATGGCACGTTTCCTGTACTCAGGGTACATGACTTTTCTTTTTGCAAATTCAGAATTTGAAAAATAGCATGAGCCAATTCATCTTCTAGGTCCCTAACTTTACCTAAAGCTTGCTCATATAGATCACTGCAATTATGGAAACCGTCCGTGACTACCCGCAGTTGGTCGCGTTCATCAACAACATTTTGATATTGCTGACTCACCACTAGCTCCCGCTTAAGGCTTGTGTTTTTACAAATGATATTCTGTACTTCTACCTCACATTCATCTCTCTCCTGCAACATTGCCTGACATTGATTTTGCGATTCTTTTAGTTCTTGGAGAGTTGTTCTTAGTTTGAATTCTAAGTCCTCAGAAGTAGCCTTACGGGTCATTACAGGCATGGTTTCAGGAAAGTTTACTGAAAATAGAAATTAAAGAAACGGTGAGAACCAAAAGAACAGAAAAAAAAGTAGAAAAGTTGAAAATGCAGGACAGAAAATAAAAAAAAACAAAAGAAATATGTTTTAGTATATTATTTATTATTAATAATAAAAAATTATGTAGCAAAACGAGGTGGGCTGCTGAATTGGCTTGAAAAGCTAACTGTTTATTATTGTGTTTTTTACTTTTGATTGCCTTACAGCTTTAATTTTTATTTAATGTGGGTATGGTGCCCAAAATATGAATGTACGATTTATTGCAGTTTTATAGTTTAAATATGCAAAAACACGTAAAAGTTTGTTATTGAAAGATAAGAATCAATTAATAGAACTAAATAACTGAACTTGAATGTTGGTTTTGTTTCGTTTTCTACGCTGTCAACGAAACGATTTACATGCACTACAGTGCTAAATCAGCAAAAATTTTACGTTAAATCTAAAGGAGAGCGTGTTAGAAAGTTATAGTGAAAATTGTGTGCTATAATTATAAAACTTAAGTGAACAATACTCCCCATATAATTATATAGTTCGGTCGTCAGCTGTTTGATAGGTTACCGGTCGACAGCCGGGCAAAACTCTTATTTAACTAGTTACTTCGGCAGGAAAACAATAATCCTAAGTATTTATGCCGTTTTGTTGTATTTTTACTTAAAATTACACCCTAATTTCACATAAATACTAATTAAATCAAATTTTTAAATACGGAGCACAAATTTGACATGTCACTTGGCCAGTGTTGCCAGCAAAAAAAAAACGAATAAAATAAAATAAAAAATACGAATACCTATCTACCTCGAGCGATCACGTCCGTCCCGTACACATAGGAACCGACAACATTTTATTATTATAACAAGCACTATATTGACCCATTTCCTACACTACAGTGTAACAATGTTTACGTACTGGGAGGGTGCCGTTTATTTTTGTACTGCACTGTATCTATTTTGCAAAAGCTGGGTGTGGGTGTACTATCTTGACTTGTGTTTATTAAGTGATTGGGTAGTAGAAAAGAAAATATAAATAAGGTTTTTACATTTTAAGGTATTTATGCGGGACCTGTTATACTACACTACTGGGTACTACATTTGGTAACCAAGCGTTGCGTTAACAATAATAATAAATTGTTTATTAGCTTCAAAATGTACAAATATCATGAAACCCTGACAATGGATGCAATTCACAATTAAACCATTAATAAAGTCAAACCCGATTATTTCATCGCTTTTGCCGTAATAGATTTTAAAGACTTTACAAATTCATTTTGCTATAAGTTTATGGTTTCAAAAAGAAATCAACAAAGATATTTAATCCAATGCTAGTTTCTGGGAAATATGTGGGCAAATATAATATGTATACATACACTTATAAAATCTGGTACACCTATATTAAGGCCCACATAAAGTAGCATGTACGAATATTTGTTTCAGTTTTATGATCTAACTACGGAATTCAAACCATCTAAACCAACAAACAATAATACAATTATGCCAATACGCCAACCGTCATAGCTTAAGTCAGCTACGGTTCCTTGCATTCTTGCATCCTTGGCTGCCCACTTACCTGAGGACACTCGGGTTTGAAGCTTCGTTAGTTACAGCTCGTTTACTCGTTACGGGTACTTCTAGATTGGGTATTAGGAATATGCCCGGCCTCCCTTGTAGTAAAATAATCAGTGGCAAAATGCCGAGGAAACCTAAAAATTCAGCCCCATTACCAGCATCAGCCAGGTACAGCTGATATAGCTTACAAAGATAGACAGATTAGCAAACTCAGCCTGTCAATATAGACAGGCTGAGTCCCAGCAGTGTAGACATTATGATATGCTGAATTTTCAAGATGGTGCCGACGGATATTCGCCAACTTTTCTTCAAGGGTGTAATTTTCATGGTTTTCGGGGTCGCTAATAACGGTTATGACGTCATAACCAAAATTCGATATGGCGCCTTGGTAAGTGTTGCTTCACAACAATCCCGTCCGTCGCGAATTCGGGTTTTGTTCACATCTGTTGGCGCTCAGAACGCGTTTTTCTGGTCTGCCTGAATGTGTTGTGGTCGAACATTGTGAAGGCCACAACAAGAATTCACGTTAATGTGAAGGTACAATAATCACATAATTCAGCTTTGTTTTTGCTTGAGCTTTGCTAACACACATAATAGATATCCGCACGTTTCCTCTCTTCCCAGGCTATTTCTAGCTAACGCTGCTGACGCTCGGAATAATTTTCACACGTGTAGAAACCCCTTAAGGTTACATTCTAAAAGCGATTCAGTAAGCCACTACCATAGATGGAACTAGATTAATACTCGATCAAGTGGTAAGAAAGAGTGTTATCGGATTGTGGAATGTTTAGCACTAATCAATGTGTTGCTACCTATGGGGATAAGAAACAATGGTTGTCGTTAAATAGTTAATAGGGTAGGTCTTAAATCAATTGATAATGCACCAAATCTAGTTTATTAGTGAATATAAATATTACTGTTATTATAAGTGTGTTCACACACATACATCCAAATCCAGGGAACACACTGCGACGTCGTCAACAAGCGAAAACGCGGCGGAGGACAGGAAGCGCGGCAGCGTCGCGGCATTGCATCGTCCGACACGACCGCGCTCAGACATACCTTTTGATTTGAATACGTAGGTTGCTATAATTGTGAACCACTACCTAATAAATCTTTATACGATACAGTCCGCTTGCTTTACTTAAAACTGAGCCCATTCAAAGTGAAATGTGAGCGTACTCCTAGTCAGTAATGCCACCATGAATTTCATTAGTTTGCTACCAATAGAGACTTGTCGATCAAAATCAGGGCGAATTGACATGAAATTAGAAGCATGTCATGCATTTTCCTATTCCAAATTTCTACGTGCATAGATACGTTTTACGGATATCAATAGCAACAGAACCTCATCATCATCATCATCAGCCTTTTAATGTTCCCACAGCTGGGACACAGGCCTCCTCTCTTTGAGAGGACATGGGCTTTAATCCACATCGCAGGCCCAGTGCGGGTTGATGGATTTCACATCAGGTTTTCATTCACCGCTTATAGAACAGTAGTGATGAAATTAGTTACACAAAGTAAAGCGCCTGCCTGGCTTCGAACCCACGACCTACGACACGTAAGTCGAGACCGTTACCACAGGGCCATCACTCCTTCCTAGAATCTCATATAGTTTTCAAATAAAACATGTATGAAAAACTTCTGCCAGAAGTATTTCTTAACAGTGCTTTATTGCATATAGCTACTACGCTGCATGCAAGACGCACGGGATCGGTCAAGGTGGCGACGCCTGGGGGAGGCCTATGTCCAGCAGTTGTAATGTCTCCAAATCCAACATTCCTGTAAGAAACAACAGCATAAACTACAATGTTCCATAAATCCATTTGATCTAGAAACTCCACAAATACATCATCTCCTGTCATATTTCCACAGCGCTATGCTCGCAATATTTTTACATAAGTAAATAAACTGGAAGTGAGTTAGCTTCCGCATTACATTCCGTTCACTCAGTGAAAGAGCGACGTTCACTAACTGAAATGGCTGAGTATGAAATATTACTTCAATTTATGCGTGGCCCGCCCTTTAGGGTTGTGTACATATTCAGAAGCACGTAAGTCCTTATGTATGTCATTATTATTTTCGCAATGATTTTAGATGGAAATTGTGTTTTGGGACTATTCAAAGGTAAGGTAAGGAGTTGTTGGAATCATATTTTCTATAGTTTTGAGGTTAAGGTATTTCACCAGTGTTTACTTTGGTAGCTATGGTGTATATCTGAATATAACAATCTGGAAAATATCGTGGAACTAATTTTCAAACAATTATAATTGCTCTAAAAGATAAGTCTAGTTACATTATTATCTAGAAATTTTCTTGGTTGCGTATTTGATAAAGATTTGGTTAATGAATTGAAATAAAAACAACCTACGACGATTCTCTGTAACCAAACATAATGTTGCTGAATTAATTTCAAAGAACCACAGACTATGCCTAAAAACAACAGCAAAACCAAATTATTGCAGTCACAATGCTGAATGAAACAAGAAAAAAATCAAAATTTAAAAGACCCCCGGACTCATTTATCTTGCGAAAACATCACGATTCAAACAGTAAAACGCCCATAACTTTTGAACGGCTGAACCGATTTTATTCAAACATAGCTAAGAACACTCTCGAAACAATCTTGAGGCGCTATGATGCCACAGACAGACACACAGATACACAGCAACACACGTCAAACTTATAACATCCCTCTTATTCGTCGTATTCCGTCGGGAGTTAAAAAAAGACCTACTTCACTAGAATTTAAACTTGAAATGTGATCGAATTATTTCAAGCAGGGTATACACATTAGCGCGCCGTAAATTAACTTAATTACTTCTGTGTAATTACCGTTGTCTGATGTATTCAGTAGCAAATTTTACTCTACAGTGAAGCCGCGGCTTTATTATTTCAGTTGTTTTGCCGAAATTCATTTAATTTGAAAGCATTTTGTGTGAAGTTCTGTTTGATTGGATGCTGGTTGATGTGGTTTCTTGTAAATGTTTTCGTGTATTTGGGTCACAGTTTTAGCGATCTATTGTTAACCGGAGTTTTAATGTTTGTTGTATCAACGACGCTCTCGTTGTTCGTAGATAATTATGTACGCGGTACAATGGTATTATTAATTTTAGTTTCAGTGAATATACGAACGTATATAAATCAAAATAGTTTACAACTCTTTTACAATGTTCTTAATAGTATTTATTAAAAAAATATATATGCAAACCCAAAAGTTACTAGAAACACCATTAATGTTATTGTCTAGTATGGGATCTTTTCTCTGCAACAAATCGATCTATGAGCACTTTGCATTTTGAGTACAATTTAAAAAGCTACCGCAATCCTGACAATACAATCGACCATCTCATTAAAAACCCCGACGTCTCTCTAAGAAGTTGTCATTTTATTCCGTCGGTGAAACTTTGAACTTGGATGCCATAAAAATCGAGACTATTTTTTCCTGTAATTTTATCTCGCCGGGCCACAACATAGACGGGAACAGAAAGTTGGCTCTATACAAAAGCCGAAAACGCACGTACACATAGACACGTTTCACGTACCTACCGCGAGTGCAAACATATTCGCAACTTGAATTTTTGAGATAGTTTGAAATCTCTGTTTGCTCGCGTCTATTATACATACACATAGCATGGCGCGTATATTTACATGGCAGGGGGAGGAAATATCAAACAACCCGATTCTTATTGGAAATATTCCATATCCAAAAGTGTCTGCTATTACCAAACAATAATCACCATGAGTTAGTTTTGATTTTGTTACAGATATACGGAATTCTAACTAATCATCATCGTCATCATTTCACCCGAAAGACGTCCACTGCTGGACATAGGCCTCCCCCAAGGTCCGCTCATTGATCGGTACTGCCCGTATTCGTAATCCTAACTAACATTAAATAAAAAAAACACAAAAATAAACCGTCTTCAAAAGCAAAATACTAAAAAGTGCAAAGTAACTTTAGTTTCGGAAGCCGGTGTCTTTCGTAGGTACTCTTGTGGTGATCGTTTTTTGACAACGACTTCGAAAACGAATTATTTTGCAATTAGTATTTTACTTTTGAAGGCGGTACCTTAAGGATTGACTAAATACCCCAATTTACACATTCGTGCTATTTGTCGCTAAGAATTTCAGTTGTATGTCCTTATCTGGAAAACTGTTGAACCGATTTCGATGCTACTATTCCCAAAGTTGAAAGGAACCTAAACAAATAACAAAAGAATGGTCACAATTCGAAATGCATACAGACATACATAAACCTTTGAAATTTGGCACACATAATATTTAGAAACCAATTAGAGTAACTTATTTTACAATGCATGTCCTCCAAAATAGCGTTTTCCAAGCAGCCCAACCGTGCGGGAAGTGTCACTTTTTTTTACTAGTGATTTTTACTTTTCTGTATTTTTTTAATTTTTAATTCCGTCGTCAGCCAGACGCATAGAGTATTTATTATTCGAGAAAAGTTTTACAAATTAGTTAAGTTCAGATAAAAGGTAAAATATAACCAATGCTTCATTATAGGCGATTTTAATTACTCTGGATTTAGATTTGATCATCATTCATCATTTCAGCCGAAAGACGTCCACTGCTGGACATAGGCCTTCCCCCAGGCGTCGCCACATTGACCGATCCCGTGCGTCTTGCATCCAGCGCCTTCCCGCAACCTTAACCAGGTCATCAGTCCACCTAGTGGGAGGCCTTCCAACGTATCGTCTTCCGGTTCGCGGTCGCCATTCCAGAACTTTTCTGCCCCATCGGCCATCCGTTCTGCGAGCAATGTGCCCTGCCCACTGCCACTTAAGTTTGGCAATTCTTCGGGCTATGTCGGTAACTTTGGTTCTCCTGCGGATATCATCATTTCTGACGTGATCACGCAAGGAAATTCCAAGCATAGCCCTCTCCATTGCCCTTTGGGTGACTTTGAGCTTTCTGATAAGGCCCCTTGTGAGCGACCACGTCTCGGTCCCATAGGTGATCACTGGCAACACACACTGGTCATAGACTTTTGTCTTGTGACACTGCGGTAAATTGGACGAGAAGATACCACGCAACTTCCCGAACGCCGCCCAGCCGAGTCGGATTCGACGGTTGACCTCTTTCTCGAAATTGGACCTACCCAACTGGACCGTTTGTCCCAGGTAGACATAATCGTCTACAACTTCGAGAGTAGTGTCTCCGACCTTGATAGGAGTGGGTGTTACATGGGCATTCACTATGATCTTGGTTTTGTCCATGTTCATTTTAAGACCCACTTTTTCGGAAGCTCTACTGAGGTCATCGAGCATTTTACTGAGGCTCTCCATGGTCTCAGCCATGACCACTATGTCGTCGGCAAACCGAAGGTGAGTAATGTACTCGCCATTAAAGTTGATGCCCAGCCCCCTCCAGTCCAGAACCTTGAAGACATCCTCCAGCGATTTCAAGCGAAGTCTTGTCAAGCTCTCCAGCGAAGACATCCTCTAGATTTGAACAATAAATTAATTTTAAATATTAAATAAATGTGTTTGGAAGAACGCATTTTATGCTCGTGCCTTTTTGCGTTACGACGGGACAGTTATGTGCACATGCGCAGTAGATATGCCTGAGGAACTATTAGTTAATCTGTGGATATTCTGAGCGCGCTTGAATAAGCCCGCCATTTTATTAATTTCTTGCTTGGTTCAGATATATTTTTTATGTCCTCGCACAATGCATAGGAAATGTTGTATGATACACGTGCGTAAGACGACTTGTGTCGATTTATAATAAAAAATGCCACTCATCGGCAATCACCTACCTTCAGCACTTGTAGCATAAATAACTATTGTAAATATTGAAAAATTGCAACAATATTACATACCGTATCAAATCAAATCGAAAGAAAAGAAGTTATTCACCTCCTTTTTTTTGAAGTCGGTAAAAATGTGAATGGGATTTTGGGGGTTGCTGCGTTTTCAAGCCCTAAATGAAATGAAATTTCTCACACGCGTTGTCGGGGCTTCAGAAAAGGACATAAAGTGCCTATTATTCATAAAAAAGAACTGTTCCCGCTGGAAAACACTAACGTGAGTAAAGCCGCGAGCAATAAGCGCAATAGCGCGTAAATCTATAGTTTGCAAAATTTATTTGGCGACTCTTTTACAAAATATCAGCTTTCACCACGGGCGCGCCTGTTTTCTCTCTTTTTACGGAGCCAACCTTCTGTACGTATTTGTACAGTACTTGAGCTGCGCCAAGAGCAACAATAAAACAGTCGTTAGACCAGGAATAAAGTCACGGCGAGCGATGCAGTATGGTAAAGTTAGAGGTATAATGTACCGCTAGTTTAGCTGCTCACATCTTATAAATGTATTTCAGATGATGTTGTTACTATAAGTGCATGGCGGTGTAATTTACTGATACGATTTAGTACAACTTAGTTGGTCTTGAATTATTCTATTTTTTTTGGTAATTTTTCAAATATAATCTAGTTGCAGCTTTAATATATGAGGGCCAAGGCAAAGTGAGCGATAACGATTGGCGAAACATCTATACTTTATTTTAGATGAGGAGAGTGTAACTTTTGTATTAAAAAAAAAAGAAACTAATATAATAAACATTTTTGAGTTTCTATTTTTGTCATACTTTGGAACATTTTCGCATTTTTCTTTCCGCAGCCCACACAGTTAATTCCATACAAAATTTATTTTGTAATAATGATCCAGGCGCAAGTTTTCTTGAATATCTACTAAACTATTATAATTTACTCACTAAACACGTGCATGTAAATTAGTTTAGTACACTTACAATTACATAAAATTAAAAACACAAAGGTTAGCATTACAAAGCCAGAGAAATACCGCAATAAACTTTAAAGTTACCTCGAAATAAGGTTTGTGTTGATTGGATCATTTTTGCTTAAATCGGTCCAATTTATCTCGCGCTTTGTCTTTACTGCTTTCGATTCGACAATATAATCACACGTTTTCGTTACACTTTTTATAGATTTTGGTATTAGTTTACGTCAAAATAGGTGTTCTTCGAGGTAGTCTTAAAGTACTCGTATATCGTACTGAAGGCTGTATAAAATTTTAACACCAATTTTCATGGGTCCTTAAATATCAAACAATATTAAAAGACCATAAGCCATAAATAAAGTGTTATGTTAAGTTTTTAAGGGCGAAAATATTATACAGCGCTCATAAATGTGCTCCCAAGATATATTTTAACTTATGTACTTAAACCGACTTATCTTGCACCGTAAAATAAACTATTTGATGGTTGACGTTTGAAACCATCTTGTTTTATGAAATGTGAAATTTTATACCGCTTCGTAAGGTACCCTTTTCATCCTGTGACTTCTCCCGCTCTGGGTGAAGCGGGAAGGCGTGTCAGACTTTTACTGACTAAAACCCATCCGTGTTCCTTTAGTTGCTTGAGCCAGGGCCGCGGTAACTCTTTTTCAAATTTATCCGCGACCTAGACAGGCATCGGCCCTAATGGGCCCCGTCAATTTTGCTGACATCTCTTTGAGGCGCGCGTGGAACACTACGCGCCGTCGACTCGGGCCTGGTCTTTATCGGACGGCGAGCTATCTGCCTCCTCCTTTGCGAGCATTACTGCTTCGCAGAAGGAGGTGACAGTTTCCCATGCCCTCTCACTCCGTACCATGGCCTGGACCAGGGCCGGACGCGAGAGGTCGCCACCGCCGATTGCCTCCACGAGGACACGGCGTTACTCCGTCCAAGCGGGGCAGACCTCCACCGTGTGTTCTACCGTGTCCTCCGGGCGATCCTCACAATGGTGAAACCCGGGCGTTTTCTCTCGCCTTATCCTGAACAAGAACCTCCCGAAACAGCCGTGTCCGGTGAGCACCTGCGTCAGGCGGAAGGTGAGGGCGCTGTGACGCCTCTCAAGCCACTCCTCAAAGAGGGGCCTTACCGCCGCAATTGTGGCGTGCCCACCGCTGGGTTGCGACAATCGCCCACTCCATGTCGCTCTGAGATCCTGCCGGAGCTCGGTCCGCCAAGCCACGATTTATCGCGGCAACGGAGTTTCGCCCCGGCATTTCGCCTCCTCGCGCTACTCCCTTAGTTGCGCGAGGACTTTTGCTTCCAGATCCCATGGCGGCAATCTGGCAAGGAAGCTCGCTGCCTCACCGGAGACCGTGCGATATCACCGGACCAGCGGGATGGCCATGACCCTTTGGGACGCGTTCAACCGGCGGGCTGGTCGCCGCCTCAGGGAACGCGCCCATACTGGTGCCCTGTAAAAGGCCATGGACCGCACAAACCCACCGCACATTTTTTTTACAGTGAGCGCTACTAAATGCGTAGATGGAGACATTTTATAAACCCATAGTTCGTTTTATTAACCGACTTCAAAAAAAGGAGGAGGTTCGCAATTCGTCGGTTTCTTTTTTATTTATTTATTTCCCCCGATTACTCAAAGAAGCCTGAAATCAGTATTTGGAAAATTCTCCTTTTGTTTCAAAGGGTTTACTGCCCAGGTGTTCCAGGTCTTTTATTCATCAGGTCAGGATCTGATGATGGGATTCTTTTTTTTATCTAATATAGGCTCGCGCTTGACCACTATCTCACCTGATAGTAAGCGATGACGTGGTCGACGGTGGAGCACGCTTGCCTAGAAGTAACCTATTCACTCTTGACTTAAATACCCCTAGATAGTAGCTATCGGGAAACACAGACTCCGGCAGGGAATTCCACTCCTAAGCTGTACGCATAATAAACGTGGAACCCAATGATTCCAGTTTAATATTAGCTGTACTGTTATTGTATATGGTTTTCAGAAGTTCTATATAGGTTTCCTCTATACCTTGCTCTCGCAGGGCTGAAAATATTGCGCTGTGTTTGATGCTGTCAAAAGCTTTTGCGTAGACTACGAAAGCCAGGTACAGAGGTTTCTGAAATTCTGAGTGCTTTTCTATTAGCTGATTAAGAGTTTGCAGGTGGTCTGTGGTGGAGAAGCATGGGCAAAATCCGGCCTGTTCTGGCGGTTGGTGCGAGTCGAGTATGGCGTCGATGCGATTGTGGATAACCTTTATGAATGCCTTATAGATATGTTAAACCAAACTTATGGGCCTGTAGTTGTTTATATCGCTTTTTGCACCTTTTTTATGAAGAAGAACAATATTTGAGTGGCACATCTGAGTTGGTATTTTGCCTGTCTGTAAGATTGTGTTAAAGAAGTTGGTGAGGTGAGGAAGCAGAGTAGCAGATCCTTGTTTCAAGGCTTCGGTTGTTATACCATCCTCTCCTGGACTCTTTTCATAGTGCATCGTCTTCAATACTCTGTTTACTTCATATCCCGTAATCGGTGGAATGCTTGCTGGACAATTGTATGTGCCATTATTTTCTGACTCAGGTCATAATCATCCGTATAGAGTGCGCTGTAAAATTCAGTGCAGATATCAATAATTTTTTGACTGTAGTGGTGTTTGACTCCATTTTTATCTAGAAGGCTGTTAATCCAAGGTTTATGCCGAAGGGTTCCCTGCTTAGCTATTCTTAGCGAACGATGCTTCTGAAGAGCAACTTTGACTAGGTGTATATTAATGTTCCAAATATTCCTTCTGATAGCTCTCTTAACCTGTTTATCTATCCGCCCATGCTGCGCTGTTCCTATTTCGTGGTTAGTTCTTTCTTCAATTAATATTTTTGTTTCTCCTTGTTTCCAAGCTATTGATGTACTCGTATTTTTGTTTCTCCTTGTTTCCAAGCTATTGATGCTTTTTCGTATACCAGAAATTATCCTATTATATTCCTCTTCTGCATCAGGAACATCTATGTCGAGGTTTTTGAAGTTATTCGACAGCTCTAGATTAAAGGCCTTGTAGTTATTCAGTAGGATTTCCTTGCCAAGTTTTTTAATAGATGGCTTAAACGATATTGCGCGGTGAATTTTAAAATCGAACTTGAGTTTCGCGCGTACTGGGTATGGTCGGAACTATATTTTATTCTGTTAATGACACTGACATCCTTTACCATGTGCCTGTCGGAAGTACATATAGAGTCTATTTCATTTTTAACACTAATGTTAGGCGATGTCCAAGTCCAACGTCGCTGAGGTTTTTTATAAAATAGACTGTTAGCAATTGAAATATTTTGTCCGAAGGCGAATTGCAATAGCCGAGTGCCACGTAAGTTGCGTATTCCTGTCCCGTGTGGACCCAGAACCACTTCGTCATCCAGCTCTTGCCTTGTTCCAACTTTGGCATTGAAATCACCCATGACAATTTGCCAAGTGCCGCGGTTTTCATCACAGGCTTTATTGAGGAGATCGTAGAAGTCTTCGACTTCCTCATCTAGATGAGTTGATGTGGGTGCGTAAGCCTGGATAATTGTGAGTGTCTGCTTGAGTGTGATGCGGAATTTGAGTACTGCGATTCGCTCTGAGTAGCCTTTGAACTCGATGATATTGTTCTTCCACCTTTTTGCCACCAAGAACCCCACACCATGAAGTCCCTTAGTTTCTCCAAAGTGGAAGAAGACCGCATTTCCACGTTCCTCTGTGTGTTCTCCTTGTCTCCTAACCTCCGACAATCCTATGATGTCCCAGTTTATGTCTTTGAGAGCATTTTCCAATTCTATTAGGCGCTCATCTTTCATGAGCGTGCGGACATTGTATGTTATCACATGAAGCATATCGGAATTCCTTAAGACTCTAGCTGGGGTCGCTTGACGGTTGATAGATCCCGCCCGGAGATTCACCTCGCCCCGGATGCCAGTGCTGAGCTGGCGCCCGTCACCACCAGCTGAGCAGCTGGGGTCGCCGGGCACTTGGGGACATATTATTGTTGTGCTTGCCATGATTGTGGGGGGTTTGGACCATGAAACCACCGCGCTGGTCCAGTGCGTGTTGGTGGTTGATCGCCAGAGCCTCGTTGGTCGAATGCAGGGTGTACCACGGGCATGTGAGGTTGGCTTTAGTTCCAAGGATGGTATTGGGAACTCCTTACACCCCCCAAACTATCAATTAGAAAGCAATATTTTGTAACTATTTCAATTAAATTCGAGTAAATAGTTTTTCAATAACGGCAACATTAAATTGGTTTCTGACAAAAGAAAAAGAGAGTCTAATAGAAGTAGAGAGTAGAAACTAAATAAGAGCTACTAGTAACTCTTATTTAGTTTCTACTCATTTATGTCACACTTCATTTTATCGATGGAATTTAATTTATTGTTGAATTCATATTTAACACAATAAAAGTGTTAGTGTATGAATACTGTTATATTTAAATATATTACGTTTATATTCATAAAACATTAACAATCAAATCAATTAGAAAAAATCATGGAGTGGAGTCATTAGGAGTCATGTCACATCGATTCGATGAATCACTTATGATTAAACCTTACCTATAACACTACGCTCCGCGATTGCAACATTAAAAAAATAAGGTCATTGGCATAGTGATGAAGCATATTTTAGCAATATTTATTATATTTTTCGGTGGGTTACCCTATCGATAAGTGTAATAATAAACTCTAAAACTAAAATTTCGCCCGATATACCTACACTAACAATTTGCACTTTAAAATATATTTTGGTTGATTGAAGAATATAATTTAGAACACGTAGGTGCTACCTGATTGTTTACGTTTACAAAAATGATAAATAATTTCTATTTTAGTGCCTTATTATCGTCTACAAATTTGTTACATTTTGGTATTTATAATTTCGTAGCTATAAATTAATTAATTATATTTAATTTTCGGAGTAGTATAAAAAGCCTTCATGGAAACCAGTTACGAAACCCCGGTTTCCTTGATGGCCGAAGCGGTCAACTTATTATTGAATAATTTATTAATTGTAAGCTGATTTAGTCATAAAAAAATTAAAACCCACCATTTTTCCCTTTTTTCGTTGTTCTAAAACTTTAATGTTGGGTAAATTAAAAAAAAACCACACTACGCATTTTGCACGCATATTTCAATCTTGTAATTTTGCATATAACTGGTCCTTAGTTATAACTAAGCCTCTGGATATCCAGTCAATCCCAGTCCACTGGAAGTAATACAAGAAAACAACCAAACTTTGTTATAAGTCTAATCCCTGAACAAATACACACGGTATCTTATTATATTTAATTTATCCCTCTTGTTACGGGCACTGAAACCTATATTTATGTTTATAACAGCTTATGAAGAACCAATGGGTAACTTGAGATCTCTTGAAAGTGTCCAGTCTCCGAGTAAGTGGCTTTTTACCTGACTGCCGAAGGAGGGTAATGTGTTTATCAGTCTATATATGTATGTATGTAAGTATGTATGTAAGTGTGTATGTAAGTATGTATGTAAGTATGTATGTAAGTATGTATGTAAGTATGTATGTAAGTATATATGTAAGTATGTATGTAAGCATGTATGTAAGTATGTATGTATGTATATATGTTTGTTCCTATGTGGCGTTCCAGAGACCAAACGCGTTGGCCGTTTTTGATGATTTGTTCGTCAATCGATGCGTCTTAACCCTGCGAGTGTCATTGGCTACATTAAAATTGAAAAATGGAGCCTTTTGGGCGCCATATTGTGTGTGCCCAATTTGTTTTTCCATCCAATCCCATCGTGTGGAGTATCAAATTAAAGGGTTTTAAGAGGCGATTTCAAAAATATATAACACATATATGTTTTAATGTACCTTATTCGAATAAAATGTTAACCAGAAAGAGTTAAATAAAAAAAAAAACAAAAAACATCAAAACACCCGACTGCTTAAAAAGCGAACTATAAAGACGTAAACAAGAAAAAAAACATGGTATGCAGTCGGAGGATACATCTGGTTTTGCTCGCGAATATGTGTCCTCCGACTGCACAGCATGATTTTTTTCTTGTTTACGTCTTTTTAGTTCGCTTTTTTAGCAGTCGGGTATTTTTCTCTTTAGAGGCTTGCGAGCAAAATGTCTGAGAGCTAAGTAATTGTTGGATTGGATATTGATGACCAAGGAGCGTCTCTTGTTTGTAACTAAAGGGTTTGAAGGTAAGAAGGCAATATTGTAGTTATTGGTATTAAATAGTTTCTTTGTTTAGGTAATATTAGAAGACTTTTAAATAATAATATAGTAAAACTTATTAACTGAATTAACTATAAAATTTAAGAAGTTACAATTCCTAATGGTATTTTGTCAGAAACCAATTTAATGTTGCCGTTATTGGTAAACTATTTACTCGAATTTTCTTATTATGGTTACAAAATATCGTGAGGATGTCCTAGAACCAAAAAATCAAAGACATGTGACATCTACCAATCCGAACTGGGCCCGCGTGGTGGATAATAGCCCACGCCCTCTATGAGAGGAGACCTGTGTCCCAGCAGTAGGAACATTAAAAGGCTGTTGATGATGACCAAACTGTTTCTTTTAAATTTATTATTATCCCAAAATTACTGAATCGGCTTCTAGTCTAGATGCAGCTGGAATCGTATTTACATGGAGCAATTGCCTATCTGATCTCCACAATATAGTTACTAGGGTAATACAATACTCCTTGATAAGATCGGTTCTTTTAAAAGTATAGAATAAGGACAAACCTTCTGAACAACTGTAAATTTGATCTCGTCAAGGTGGCTTCAATAACCAATTTTTAAGTAATTCTTTAATTTTAACTGCAGCTTTTTGCTCTTGGAACCTATTTTTTATTCAAGTTCTACATACGTTAGAGGTTATAGGCTAGGTCACATAAATATATCTAGATATAAGTTATCTGTAACATGAAATTGTAAACTATTGTGTCGTATTTGATTCTGGCCTAGAAACAGATGAACATCTTTCCAGAATACGGTTATAAATGAAGCAGACTAAGATTATGTGGTATCGTTGCAGTCCACATAGGTGTCAGCTGGGTAAAGTTGTCACGTGTCTAAGTGTTCGCAAAACGTCGCAAGTTGAAGGCCATTGCGGTTCAAATTGTGGAAGTACCACAGATGTTTCTGGGTAGCCTTGAACAATTTTGTGAGCTGTTCCGAATTATCTCAGGCGTTTTCTTTATTAGAACAAAAGAGTGTGTAATGTTATAATTATTTTTGTTACTATATAAAAACTCTAAATAATACAATAATGACTTTTTATTAATTTACAAGTTAAGGTTTAAAAGTATTAGGTAGGTGTGGCAACACTGGCCAAAAATAATGTCAAATATGTGCTCCGTATTTTAAAATTGAATTAAATTAGTATTTATGTGAAATTAGGGTGTAATTATAAGTAAAAATACAACAAATTGGCATAAATACTCAGGATTATTGTTTTCCTGGCGAAGTAACAAGTTAAATGAGAGTTTTGCCCGGCTGTCGACCGGTAACCTATCGAACAGACGACCGAACTACGGAATTATATGGGGAGTATCTCACTTAGGTTTTATAATTATAGGACACTATTTTCACTTTAACTTTCTAACACGCTCTCCTTTAGATTTAACGTAAAAAAATTGCCGATTTAGCACTCTGTAGTGCATATAAATCGTTTCGTTGGCAGCGTAGAAAACGAAACAAAACCAACATTCAAGCAGTTGGCGCGTCCATCACAAAATTCGCGGGCGGCGAAAACGGCGTCGGAGTCAGATGTGACAAGCAGGACACCGCCTCTGCCGTTGGCGCCTGAGACTCACACTCCGAAAGATAGCCCCAGGGTCTCAGAGATCATCATCAACTGGGAGCAGTGTGGCATTTCCCCCCCCGCCAGATCATCTCGGATGAGGAAAGCTCGGTGGCCTCCACAGTGAGCCGGGCCGACCGTCTACAGAGTGGACGGCCAAGCCTCCTCTATAAGACACCGGGAAAGGGCACAGGAGTGGAGATGGACTTGGCCACGAGAGAGGCAAACGAACTTCTCCAGAAGGGAAAGGACGCCTTGGAAGCCGCCGGAAAAATGAAACGCAAGTTTAAGGTCACAGCCCATGAATGCCTGTAGGGCCTCTACGAGGTGTCACTTTCATTGGCGGACTCCCGAGCACGCCACAAGTACAATCTCGAGAAGGAGCGCTCTCGACACGCTCAAGAGCTTGTGCGTGTCGAGAGAACTCACAATCGGGCACTTGCGGCTGTGAATAAGGAGCTCACCCTAATGCGGGCCGACGTCTCGGAAACGAAAAAAGAGGCGAAAGGGATCCGGGAATGGCTCGGTCACGAGATTCTTGACGCCTTAAACGGCATAAAGGAGTTGAAAGGTGAGGTCGCAATGGCGAGCCTGAAAAACATAAAGGAGCACGAGAGGACAAGGCAAGAAAGTGCGAGGACACCAGGGGATCCCAAGTGGGACGCTATGGGGGCCGGCCTATCACGCCTCGACACAAATATCACCAGCATCTCCAACCAGCTGGACGTCCTCCGAAAAAACTCTGGAAAGGCTCAAAGAGGACCTCAACCGGCCAAGTGACACAGAGACGGACCCGAGTAACTGCGAGACAGGCTTACCCACGACCGCGGCTTTTGAGGAGGAGATGGCGAATTTAACCACAAAGCTGCAGATCATCGCCAACAGGCCTGTAGCCTCACCCCCATCACCACTTACACCCATAAACATAACCGAGCACCTCAAACCTATATCGGATATGCTGGAGCTCGTCTCGGCGGATCTCTGCGTACTGCGCGACAAAGAGCCGCAAATCTAGGCACCCCCAGCGATGAATCTGGAATCGGAGCTCGCAGTCGGGGAGGTAAAGAAGACGCTCCAAACTATACAGAAAAGGGTGGCGGACCTGGGAAAGCGGATAAACCGCAATCACAACAACAGGGCCCCAAAACCTTTGCCCAGGTAGCCAGTACACCAAAGCCCCCCAAACCACCCACACAACCCAACCACACCCTAATCGTCTCGTCGACGAACCCCCGGCACACTGGGGATAACGTGATCGAGAGGATCAGGACCGCCCTGGACCTTAAGTCAACCGGAGACCGGGTTGACAAAGCGGGTGGAGAAAGCGCGCAACCAGAAAGGGGTCTTAAGGTGTGCCAGTAAGTTGGACTTGAAGAAGATTAAAGAACAAGTCCAGTCGAACTCAAAGCTCAAGGTCCAGGAGCCGAAACCGCAAAATTCCTTAGTCTGCATCAAGGGTGTGCTGTCCAGCTACAGCGACGGGGAGATCGTAGATCTCCTTAAAGCGCAGAACCAACACCTTCTGCAAAACGTCGCTGTGGAGGGGCGGACCATCAAGATGCGCTACAGGAAGCGCGCGAGAAACCCCCACGAGTGCCACCCCGTTCTGGAGCTCTCCCCGGAGCTCTGGAAACCCTACAATTCTGTCCAAAAAGTCCATGTGGGCATCAAGCGATGCTCGATTGAGGACCAGTCCCCACTAGATCAGTGCACAAAGTGCCTTGCATACGGACACAATAAGTCCATATGCAGGGCTGCAAAGAAGTCTGCGGCTACTGCAGTGGACCGCACAATATCAGGGACTGCCTCACTCGAGCGAACGGCAAACAGTCTACATGCGCAAACTGCAAGGTAGCACACGGGACGGGCAGCGACCTGGCACACACAGCGTTCAGCGAAGACTGCCAGGAACGCCAAAAGTGGGACGGCATAGCCATATCGCGCGTATCCTATTGCTAAGGGCAACGAAAGCACACCAACAAACCAACCAGTCACCCCCGAAATCACCTCAAGACCGACAGCAAGATTGCGGTTCATCCAAGCAAATCTTCACTGCTCCAAGCTGGCCACAGAAGAACTCCACATGGCGGCCCAGGCAAGGGGAATTTCAGTAGCACTTGTTCAAGAGCCCTACGTAGGAAGAACAGGTGTGATGAAACAAAACCATGGCACACAAGTCATCCAGTGCAGCCTCAACCGCCAAAAGCCAGTTAAGGCAGCGATTGTTGTTTTCGGTAACAACCTGGAGGTTATCCAAGACCCCCTAGGGCCGAAGGGCTGTGAAGTCAGAGAAAACCAGGACAACGTCATCTACGAAGGCTTGGCAGTATACCCCCATACTAGCCATTTTGTGTAGGAGTGGATCTAGGATAAGGTTCCAAAACGTCGGTACGGCAATTGAACCTTGGACGCATCCTTTCGTGGTTCCCTTCTCGGTAGTCGCTCTGGCGTAGTTGACCCTGATGTTTCGGTCTTCCAGGTATGAGGCGACGAGAGTGTAGATATTTGCTGGACAACTCTTGGCTACCATCTGCTTCTTGAGTGCGGGCCACCACGCGTTGCCAAAGGCATAGCAAAAGCACGATCTTTTTGGCTTTGATTTCGGCTCGTAAGTGGCCCACTAGAGCATAGAGGGCGTCCTCAGTTCCGCGCTGTGGTATGAAGCCGTATTGGTTTGTGTGTAGTGTTGGGAGGAAGTGCCACTGTAGTCGACCCACTAGAAGTTTCTCGACGTTTTTTCATAGGACCGAGAGCAGACCTATAGGCCTGTACGACTTAGGGCTGGTGTAGTCGTCCTTTCCTGGCTTGCGGAGAATGCACACGTGGACTAAGAACACCTCCCTATCGCAGTTAATTGCCGCTATGCAGATATCTGCTGTTAATCCGTCGGGACCGGGGGCTTTTTTCGGATTTTGGTTCTGGAGATCATCTTCCCTTCCTTTAATCATCTTGCAATAGGTCTACCTCTTATTCGTTTGCCTAGTGGGCCGTTTCAGAATGTTACTTTTTTGGTCCATCTATGATCTGTTAGCCGCGCAACATGTCCTGCCCACTTCCATTTCAATTTTTGTGCGTAACTCAGAGCGTTTGTTGCTTTAGTTATTTTTCTTATTTTAGTGTGTCGTATTTTATCCAGCTTCCTTAATGATAAATGATTTTATTTCTGTAAGTTGGTTTGTACAAACACTTTTACATGTCGAAAATATTTTTTTAAACTATAATAATAATAATAAGCCCATGGCTTAATAGCCACGAGCCTCGACCAACACCTTAGAAGGCTCTCGTTAGGCGGCTGGGTCAAGGGTCTGATCCAGAAAGCAGTACTGCTGGACACTGCTCGTATTGTTAGGAGGTTCTTCTCTCTGGAGCCCTGACCGCCAGTAGCTTGGACCCTGTTCCCGATACCGGTGGGCCTCTATTTTTTATATTTTTAAATGTTTTTCTTTTTTGCGTGTGTTTTGTAAAAATATTTAAAAATTTAATAAATAAGAAAAAGTTGAATAAAAGACATAATAATAATAAGATCTGTGGCCTCACTGTCAAAAGTGACACAAAAATTTACTTCGCTCTTCAAATTTTTTGAATATATTTATGAATCCGAACAATATCACCGTTAAAACTACATAAAACTAAATTTAAATAATGCCTACATATATATTTAATAAAACAACCAGAAGAAAACAAAAACTTTAATTAAAATGAACAACCTACAATAATCCAGAATGACAAGCTGAGAAGAAAATGTTGACACGAAGCCAGGCCCGAGCCAAAAACACACGCCCAACATCTTCGGGTTTGTCGCTCAGCTCCGCCTCGCAGCCGCCGGGATCCCCTACAACCGTAAGTTAAGCTCCTGGACGCTGCAGTTGCGTCGAGCTCGAGCGTCGAATATTTCTCTCCGCCGTCGACACCACTACCTACGTCGACGGGGAGGACGCCGGCCACCGGACAGCCTAGGACCTCGAGGCCCATCGGCCTCTGACAGGGTCCCCGCTCCCGGTGGAAGTGTGCAGCGCATGCGATGGACGCAATCGATTAACGAAAACGTCATGCGCGCATACTTTGGGGCTACAGAGGGGGGAAGTAACCTGACTGCGTACCGTGGTCGGATGGTCTCTCTGTTTCAGGTGCTTGAGCCAGCTGTCAACGTGTCGGCCCAACGTCTATCGGATCAGGTGCGGGTCATCCAACGTAACCGTATGCTGGATGACGCCGTACTTGATAGACTGCGTGAGGAATCACAGAGTAGCCGTGTCTCACCTGCCTTGACACCGGCCGCGGTGCAACTGCAACCCAGTGTTTCACCGCGACCCGACCATGTTGGCGAGGATAACGACGACGGGGCTATATCTGTGAGTACCCAATGCAATGCACGTTTGAAGAGCGCTTTGGAATGTGCATTCAGCGAGTATCGCTCCACACCGCCTGAGCTTAGACCTCGATTACCTCGTTTGCCCATGCATAAGAAAAGTAGGGCGCTGGTGTGTGCTCTAGATTCGCAGCTATCAAATGTTTTTGATAGCAGCAAATACCTTGCCGACACCCATTTGATCTTGTACTGTGCGGCTGAAGCAGCATGTCGTGTAGCTAACGTCAAGTTTCCCAAAACGGACAGAGCCACACGACCAGCTATACCAGCTTGGCAGTGCAGGATTGAGCGTCGTATCGGTGAGGCTAGAGCACTCATCGGCAAGCTTATCTGCTTCAGGGAGGGCAACACTCGCCCTAGAGTGATGCGCTTTGTGAGGCGGGCGTTCTCAGGGACTGATATCAGTTCTCGAGATTATATGTCCCGCGTCACAGAGCGTATCGACTTCCTGAAGCAGAAGATCTATGCATGGGCAAACCGTATTCGTCGGTACAAGCGGCGAGTGGAGCGTTTATAGGGCTCGGGAGCAACCCAACCAAGGTGTGACTGATACGCGCCTACCTGATAATGACGCCATGTGTTCGTTCTGGCGCGATATCTGGTCGGTGCCTATCAGTCACACCGAGGATGACTGGACTCGAGAGGTAGAACGAGCGTGCGATCCGATACGACAAATGTGGGCAATTACTATCAGCCCCCAAGATGTGGCTCGTGCAGTCCGTCCGTTGCCTAACTGGAAATCTCCGGGGCCGGACGGACTGCACAACTTTTGGATTAAATGGTTCCAAAGGTCGCACGCTCGTTTGGCAACTCAGTTACAGTCTGCCTTAGAGTCACGATCGCTACCCCAGTTCCTAACGACAGGAATAACCCACCTGCGCCACAAATCAGGTAGTACTGCGGATCCTAAAAATTATAGACCGATAACGTGCTTACCGACGGTCTATAAAGTCCTTACATCCATTCTGAGAGCGAAAATTAATCAACATATTGACAATAACGCCATCATGTCTGCTTCTCAGAATGGATGTAGGAACGGGTCCCGCGGTACTAAGGAGTTGCTCCTCATAGACATTGCCATTAGCCAACAGGTTCGCCGTTCCCGCAAGGATCTGGCGACATGTTGGATAGATTACAAGAAGGCCTATGACTCAGTGCCACATACATGGCTTATGAGGGTGCTGGAGTTGTATAAAATTGATGCAACTCTGCGCGCCTTCCTGACTTCATGTATGGGGCAGTGGAGGACGGTCCTTCACTATCCAGGATGTCGACAGATTCAGGAAAACAGCGAACCTATAAGGATCGAGCGCGGAATATTTCAGGGCGACAGTCTGAGTCCTCTGTGGTTTTGTTTAGCCCTGAACCCTCTCAGTACACTGCTGGAGGATTCAGGTCTGGGCTATCGGTTGAAGAGAGGTGGTCAGGTCATATCACACCTCCTTTACATGGATGATCTGAAGCTCTTTGACCCTAACAACTTCCAACTGATGAAGCTACTGAAGGTAACAGAAACCTTCAATGACGCCATCCGTATGGAATTTGGTGTGGACAAATGTGCAGTCATGCATGTAAAGCGAGGGGAGATTATGGAATCCGTGGGAATACAACTCTCGGATTCCATACACCTTCGATCCCTTTCCTCAACCGAAACTTACAAGTATTTGGGTATGTCGGAAGCACTAGGTATCAATGCTACTGACGTGAAACAGTCGTTGAAGGAGCGCTTCTTCGGCCGCCTGAAAAAAGTACTAAATAGTCTTTTATCGGGCGGTAACAAGGTGCTCGCCTTCAACGGCTGGGTCATGCCGGTATTTATGTATTCTTTCGGCATATTCAAATGGACTCAGACTGAACTTGACGCCCTGGATAGGAGGGTCCGCACGCTGCTTACCGCAAATCGTATGCATCACCCACGTTCATCGGTTATGAGACTGTATATCCCTCGGAAGTGCGGGGGTCGTGGCTTTTTAAATGCTAAGACCCTACACAACCGCGAGGTATGCAGTCTTAGGGAATAATTCCAGGCCGCTGACGTGGGTATGCATTGAGATGTGGTAGCGGTGGACAAGGGCCTTACCCCGCTCTCCTTGGCTAACGAGAACTGGCGCAAACCTATAGTATTAGATACTAATGACCGCAGGGAGGTATGGCAGAGCAAGGAGCTTCACGGACGCTTCTACCAGGTCCTAAATGGGCCCGAGGTAGATCTTTTAGCGTCCGTGGCCTGGCTGCGATTTGGTGACCTGTTCGGGGAAACCGAAGGTTTTGTCTTTGCGATTATGGACGAAGTTATGATGACGAACAACTACCGGAAATACATTGTGATGGACGGCACGGTTGACATCTGTCGGGCATGTCACCGACCGGGGAAATCCTTCCGTCACATTATCTCCGGTTGTTCTAGTCTGGCTAACAGAGACTATTTGCATAGACACAACCTTGTAGCCAGGATTATCCATCAGCAACTTGCTCTTAAATACAATATTGTGGAGTCGGAAGTGCCTTACTATAAGTATGTGCCCGACCTTCACGAAAATGGCAATGTCACGTTGTATTGGGATCGGTCTATCATCATTGACAGGACTATTGTTGCCAATAAGCCTGACATAGTGGTGATAGACCGACTAGAGCGTCGGGCAATGATTGTTGATATAGCGGTCCCACATGATGAGAACCTCGTGAAGGCTGAGAGAGATAAGAAAAGCAAGTATCTTGATCTGGCTCGCGAGGTTGTCGACATGTGGTACGTGAATACAGCTATCATTGTGCCGATTGTCGTTACGGCCAAGAGCCTCGACGAACATCTGAGGAGGCTCTCGTTGGGCAGCTGGATCAAGGGCTTGATCCAGAAAGAGGTACTCCTGGACACGGCGCGTATCGTTAGGAGGTTCCTCTCTCAGGAGCCCTGACCACCGGTAGCTTGGACCCTGTTCCCGATACCGGTGGGCTACTATTTTTGTATTTTAAATGATTTTTTATAGAATAATATTTAGAAATGTAAAAATATGTATGTTGTAATGTAATATATATAAAGTGAATAAAAGAAATAATAATAAAATAATAAAATCGTTTATTTCTCACCACAAATCAAAGATTTTTTTTTTAAATTGTAATTTAGAAATTTGGTTGTGGATCGCTGCTGCCTGTGGTAGGTAAATAAAACCTGTGTTACAGATCCCAGGCCTCCTCCTCACATCGCTTTTTATAAACAACTAGAGGACGCCTCGCGGTTTCACCCGCGTAGTTCCCGTTCCCGTGGGAATACAGGGATAAAAAGTAGCCTATGTCACCCGGGGATAGAGTAGCTTCCCAACGGTGAAAGAATTTTTGAAATCGATCCAGTAGTTTTGGAGCCTATTCGGTACAAACAAACAAAAAAATATTTCCTCTTTATAATATTGGTATAGATTACAATTGCAGTTAAAAGTAGCGTAGACGAGTATACAATTACATTAGAGATTAGAAAACGGTTGGTGAGTAAGCTAAGGTTACAACATTTAAAAACATAAATTAGGAAAATCAGAAGTACCTGTGCATGAGTGCTCGTGTGTGAGGAGTGTGGATCTGTGGTGTTGGGGGGGTATGTGTATGGGTTTTGTGTGTGTGGTGTGCATGTGTGTGTGGGGTGTATGTGGTTGACTGTGCTAGTGTGGGCAATTACAAAGCGTAAAATTTATATATTAACGATTTAATCATTCAAAAGAAAGGAGAGAGAACTGGAGGACCTCCAAGAGACCTTCTGTTTCTGAGTAGGACTGTGAAAGAAGCCAATTATGTTGCATAGTTTTGTATAAACGACGATTTAAGTTATGTATGGATAACTGTTTATGGAGTTTGTTATATAAGTATGGCCCAAGGAAGACAAAGAATCTGCGGCTAAAGGATGTTTTTACAAGTACACGTGATTGAGCAGTAACTCAAGATGGACTGGCACAATGCTAGATACACCATTTTCATGATATGTGCGTCAGCTGATTGACGCAATTGTTTAAAAATGTAGATGAGCTTTCTCACCCTCTTTGATAACTGTTCAATATGTTCTTTAAATGTTAGGTTACCGTCTATCAGTATCACTAGGTATTTAACTGATGTGACATGTTCAAGCACAAAATCACCTGACACATTATCACATGCACAGTCATTAGTAAGATATAAAGGTTTCGCCGATATCTGCCAGATAGAGAAGAGGGGTCTAAAGAATTTGATGGATTTCGAATAGAAAATTTCATAAGTTTTAGTTGTATTTAAGGTAAGTAAATTGTTATTTAGCCATTCTCTAACAGTATCAAACCCAACTTGAGCAAGGCGATAGGTATAGAAAGGAGTTGGATGAAAAAATGAGTGCTGTATCGTCAGCATATGAAAATATGTTACCGCCTTGGAGAGTAAGGTTGCAGAGGTCATTTATGAAGGCCAGAAACAAGGTAGGCCCAAGGATACTCCCTTGAGGCACTCCGTAATCTATTGGTAAATCAGAGCTAGTATAAGACCCAATTTTAACACTTTGGGTTCTTTTTGTTAAATAACTCTGAAATAGGGACAGCTGCACCCCTCTTACTCCCAGAGACTCGAGCTTATGAATGAGCATGGAAATGGAAACCGTGTCGAAGGCTTTCGCGAGGTCTAGAAACAGCGCAACGCACTTTTGCTTTTTATCAAGTTTTTTGACTACTAGATCAGTTAGTTTATGTACAGCATCATCTGTTGACAATTTTTTTCTAAAGCCAAATTGATTAGGTGATAGCAAGCTGTGCGTCTCTAGATAAGTAACAAACCTAGAGTTAATAATTTTCTAAAGTATCTTGGACAACGCGGGTAGAACAGAGATAGGCCGGTAGTCCTCGACACGGCCTCGATCGCCAGACTTAAAAATCGGGTGCAATAGTGCCTTTTTGAAAAGGTCAGGGAAGATACCTGTATTTAGAGCTAAGTTACAGATATATGTGAGAGGAGGGACAATAACTTGTTTGTGCCTCTTAAGAAATTCAGAAGAAATGCCGTTCCAACCAACCGCTGATCCGTTTTTGAGAGAAGTTATAAGATATTCCACCTCTGACTCATCGGTATTTAATAGCACAAAGGATTTTGATTGAGAGCAGGAGCTTGACGAAGGAGAAGGGGGTCCAGGGCTCTTGATATTTTTTTCAGCCAAATCACTCACTTTCACGAAATACGAATTAACCTCATTTAAGGAAGATTGCTTATCACTGGAGGAGTCTAGAAGTTCGTATGCGGACGACTGAGACCTTGTTAAGTTTGTGACATTCTGGATAACGTTCCATACTTGTCTTGAGTTCCTACCAGCTTTTTTAAATTCTAATTTTTCAAAATCTGTTTTTGCCTTTCGCAACAGGTTAGTACAATAGTTCTTGTACCTTCAATAGGAGACATTGAGAATTTCATCTGTGGGGTTGATCTTATGTTTTCTATATAAATTGTCTATATGACGCATACACTTTAACAGTCCTGGAGTTATCCAGGGTTTGATAGGTCTGCGTCGGCGAGACAGAGTTATTGTTGAGGTATTTTTAGCTACTGCAGAAATGATTGGTTCGATTAAGTATTTAGTCGCCAAGTTAGGATCCGTAGCGGAGTATACAAGCTCAAAATTTATGTTCTCCATATTAATTGCAAGCTCATCCTCATTGACCTTGACAAAAGAAAGCTGTTTCTTTTTGTCAGTTTTCCTCTTACAGAGGGCGAGCATAACTGCATAGTGATCGGTGATGGTGGACTCTAATATGAGAATTTTTAACGGAACTGAAGTTTTCAGGTTAGCGTGATCCAGGCAAGTGTAGCCATGGGTAGGGTATGTATAACCCGTGAAGGGTCCGTGGTGTGCTAGAAGATCCAGATAGTCTAAAGAATGTTTAGATTGCCAGCCGTGAGCAATATCTATATTAATGTCTCCCATGAGGACAATGTTCCTGTAGGATTTGAGTTCGTTAAGGATACTGTCCAGCGATTCTATAAATATTGAAGGATCAGAAAAGGCATATGGTCTACAAATAGCAACAATTGCTACGTAGGTACCTATTGTAATAATTAGACAATTAGCTTCAGAAATAACTGGCTCTCTAACTTTTATATTAGATAAACTTGTTTTAGCATATACGATCACACCATCATTTTGGTTGTAATTATTTAAAGTTTTATAAGAGTTGTAGCCATCAATAGTGGGAATGATGGGATTACACGAAAGCCAGCATTCGAATAATATCATTACATCACTAGGTATGTTAATTCGTTCCAGTAAAGTTAAAAACCCAGAGAAATTAGCATTAATACTGCGAATGTTTTGTTGTAACACGGTAAGATTAGTGTTTGGTACGGGTAATAAAGTGGGGCAGGCGTCAGGGTCACAGGTTTGCGCGTCACAGAAGGAGATGCCATCCAAGTAAGTAAGGAAATCATTTATGGCTGCGAATTATATATGTTATATTTCTCGGGGCATAAACCATGGTTATAAGGCGGGAGTGACCTGATCCACACCCGAAAAAACATTTCAACAGTTAATGTTTTAACAAAATACTTATTAATAGTATACATATTTGGTAATAATATACGGGATAATTCAATGTTATTTTTATAGTACGCTAACAACGGTATTGTAATGTAGTTTGTGTAGTTGTAAGTAAAGTTTGATTTTAATAATATCTGATAGTGTAATGCAAAATGTAATTGTGGTATGGAATTGAATATGGAGGGTGTCCGTGTGTTTACATGCGATATTATGATCTTCTGAGGGTAAGCATAAAAAAAAATGAACGGATAAGATAAAGCATGAGACACACTCAGCTAAGCGTGCATTTGTGACACAGTTTACAAAATTAAAATTGGGGATGTACAGTAGTGAAATAGTATTTAGTCATATTTTATTGAGAGCCAATAAGTCCGCCTCATTTCTAATCTCCACGCGCTTACCTCCATCATCTTTACGCATGTAAATTCGGACTCTATTAGCCCAGCAATATTTAAACTTTAGGTTCTTGGCTGAGTCACGGGCCATGGCAAACAGTTTTCGGTCCTTGTTTGTTAGGCTCTCAGTTATATAGATAGGTATAGAAGGTCCCGGTAAACCAATAGTAGACGTGGAGAGCTTATTGTCCACATGGTTTCTATTATACAACTTCACATTGTTCAAGATCTTGTTTTTAGTCAGCACTGAAGTAAACTCCGTTATAACTGTGGATCCACCTGTTTTGCTTGCGATTCTATAAATGTCTTTTATGTCTGCAGGTTCAATATGAGTTTCGAATGCATTATAAGTTTTTTAACGAGTCCACACAGATCTTGTTGTATCTCCTGCTCAATCTGAGCCGGTAAGTTACGGAACTCGATGACTGTGAACTTAAGCCTTTTTTGTAGATCATCAATTTTATTTTCCAAAGTTGTTATGTAGTTACGGTTTTCTTTTCGTTCTTGTTCCATGCCGTGAATCTTTTCTTTCAAAAAACTAGATGGGTTCGGCATTTCCTATCTGACTACTTTGAGAAGAAAGGCCGAAACAAACTCAGAGGTCACAGTCTCTTTTAAAGTCCAGACAAAATATTGGTTAGATCATGTGAAGACCATGTAGACTGATGTCTGAAATGGTCTTTTGAGGAAAGAACCAGCCAGATTGAGTGGACCTGTCCAGTCAGTGCTCGCATTTGTCAATAACTGTGCAGCTCAACTCAGAATTTAAGGAGCTTAACGATTCGACGAACAATACCAAAGAAAGGACATTTGGGTAGGCCGCATAAACTACTCAAACTGCCAGACCATGATTAAAAACTAAGATAAATCTAAAATAAAAAAAATAATAAATAATGGAATGATCCACATAGTCTTCACATTCACAATAATTAAAATAAAATAATATAATACTTTAAAAAGTAAATATTCTTGTCATTGCAAGAAAAACAAAAAAATAAAAACACAAAATTCACGGTGCAAAATATAATAAAAACAAAATTAATTGGAGCAGCTCAATCCCAAGCCTTTTTGTCTTCAAGGTAATCTTTAGTTGTATAAAACGCTTTCTGGCACAACTTGTGTTTAATGAAAGATTTGAATTTATTAAGACTTAGATTTTGTACGTGGCTTGGAAGCTTATTATAAAAGCGTACACATTGACATCTAAACGAGCCACCTATTTTCTTGAGCCTTGTTGTAGGTACTACAAATTTATGTTTATTCCTAGTATTAATGTTATGTATATCACTGTATTTGTAGGCAACTCATTCTGCATTATCTGTGCCTTTTTAGTCTATGTCTATTATTGTGTTAGCTGTAGTTTATTGTTATCTGTGGCATGCGAGCTGGCAGCCTCGCATGCGCCGTATGTTGCTGTCCTTGTCGCCCTTGTGCGGGCGTGCCCTATTGTCCTTGTTGTTCTGTAGCCAACGTTGCCGCTCTTGGCAACGCCACGAACAGTGCGGGCGCAGAGCTCAAGGCAGTCGCCAAATATTCTACCTGCGTGTAGGACGCGCGCGGCCCCGTTTGCCCCATTGTCGTTAAGGGAGGCTCTTTCACTTCTGCTCTTCTCCGCGTACTATGTAAGTAGCTGTATTTGTTTTGTGTGTCCGTAGTATAGTAGTATTATTATGTGTGTAAAATAAATAATATAAGTTTGCCAGTAATTTGGTATACTAAACGGGCTGTCTCTATGTCAGTTAAATTACGTATTTTTCTAACAGCATATGCTGCGGAGCTTAGCTTTTTTGACAATTTATCTATATGTGGGCCCCACTGCAGCTTAGCATCCAAAATTAAGCCTAAGGATACTGTGCTATTTTCAGGATTCAATTCTTCGCCCTTTATCAACATATCGGTTTTCACCTGCCTAACGTGAGGTAGGGTAAACTTAATGCATTTGGTTTTTTTTTCATTAAGAAGTAAATTATTAATATTGAACCAGTGAACTACTTTTGAGATCGTCAGTAACCAGCTGCTGACGTTTAAGTTTAAACAAAAGTGAAGTATCATCCGCAAACAACACTATATCATGGTTATCCTTTATGAGGAAAGTCAAGTCATTAATATAAATAAGAAACAAGAAAGGACCAAAAATCGAGTCCTGTGGGACTCCCATTGTTACCATAGATCCAGGAGATCTTTTTCCATTAACGCCAACGGTCTGAATCCTATTACTTAAATATGAAGTAAGAAGATCCAGAGCGCTGTTCCGGATCCCGTAGTGGCGGAGTTTCCTGATTAGCGTTTCATGAAAAACACAATCAAATGCTTTGGACAAATCACAAAAGATTCCCAAGACATCGCACTTATCTTCCCATGCATTATAAAGATGTCCTAAAAGCTCAACACGCGTTCGGCATCAGTAGTTGAACGACCCCTAGTAAAACCGAACTGTTTGCTATGTAATAATTTATGTTTATTAAAAAATCTTTGCAATTGCTCTAAAATTAATTTCTCAAATATTTTGCTAAACGTAGGTAGTATTGAAATAGGTCTATAATTTGTAGGGTCTGATGTACTACCTGATTTAAACAAAGGCATTACCTATTTTATTATTTTTCATAAGGTCAGTAAACTCCCCAAAGTCGATACAATTATTAAAGATAATAGCTAAACTAGGTGCGACAACGTCAATAATAGACTTAGCAACTTCTACAGACTGATGACTCCTCAGAACTGCAGTCTTTTTAATATTTAAAGTATGAAAGGTGTTAATTATGTCTTTACAAGTAATATGTTCAAAAAGAAATTCCGAATCGCAAATATTTACATTTTCTTTTAGCAAAGACTCAGCAACAGAAGGTGATGAGTTTAAGGAGTCGTTGAAATGGGAATATCTGAAAATAAATTTTCAAAGGCCACTGCGACTTGTGAGTCTGATTTTATGATGTTGCCATTAATAGACAGGCCGTAGTCAATATTTCGGTTACCAGACCTTCCCGTTTCACTATTAATAATATTCCAAGTCGTTTTAATAACATTACTACTGTTTTTAATCTTTGAGCTCAAATAACGCGACTTGGCCAAACAACAAACTTTTTCAAATAATTTTGAATAATTTCTAACATATAAATTAAATTCAGCAGTGTTTACATAAGTCCTTTCACTGTACAGCTCATAAAGCCGTGTTCTACTTTTATGAATACCAATGGTAGACCAATCACTGAATGATGCGTTACTATTAATGGAGATAGTCTTGGGAATAAAGGTCGAATTAAATTGTTTACAGTATATACTAAAAAAAACATCATATAGATGATTAGGATCAGCATTAATTGACAAAATTGGTAATTTATTAATAAGTTTAACCTTAAAAGCTGCCAAGCGACTTGCAGTTTTGGGGTTAACAGTGATATCCTTTTTAGCCACTTTGTTGTTTTGGTTTGGTATAGTAATCCTCTGCCCGCAATGATCAGAATCTAGTAAATTTATAATTTCTTTGTGGAATGGTTTAACATTAGTATAAATATTATCTAAGCATGTAGCACTAGAAGGGGTTATTCTTGTGGGCTACAAAAATAGATTTACAAGATGGACTGAAACAGACTTATTATTTTACTACAAGAACCTGAGTTTTCTAATAAATTAACATTAAAATCACCACAAGTGATAATGGATTTATTCGAGTTACAAATCTTGTGTAACACTTCATCCATTACCTTTTCAAAGCAGTCATACAATCCTGAAGGGGGTCTGTATACGCTTA
This sequence comes from Orthosia cruda, assembly GCA_964057195.1. Taxonomy (NCBI): domain Eukaryota; kingdom Metazoa; phylum Arthropoda; class Insecta; order Lepidoptera; family Noctuidae; genus Orthosia; species Orthosia cruda. The sequence continues at coordinate 25,290,633 of OZ059838.1, forward strand.
ATACAACAAACTGCTCCAATTCTATACAAGCTATTTCAACTGTCCACTCAACAGATAGGCTCACAATATCCTTACGGTCTTTAAATTTAAGCTGGTTACTTACTAAAATCAATGAGCCACCATGTATAGCATTAACACTGCTGAATGAACTACCAACCTGGTGATGATTAAAATTGAACAATAACTGGTGGCTTTTAAGCCAATGTTCTGTTATACAAAGAATATCAACACTGTTAAAGTTCATAAATAATTCTACTTCTAAATCTTTGTTCATAAATCCTTGAATATTTTGATGCACCAGGTTAATACTATTTACCGAATTTAAACTTTTATTTGATTTTACTTTGCAATTTTTATCCTGTATACTTTTGCAAGAGGTTGTCCCTATTGTCCTAATTTCTAATTTAAATTACTATCAATATCAATTTCTGATACCAAATTCTTGGCTGAATTAAATAAAATTCCTTGGCATTGCTCAATAGAAGCAAGTTATTTAGCCAAATTCTTGGCTGTAATAGAAAAATAATATGATAGCGACACAGCTATCAGTCTTTTATAATACTTTGAAAGAAAGTACCTATCGATGAAAAATTTTCCTTTTGTCAAATAAAAGTGATTACCAACATAATTGTTAGTGTCAATTTAATGGAATAAATTACTACTATATGTTAAATTATGTAATGTCCTATTCAATTCATACGTAAGTTTTTTTTCTTCCTATGGCAAACTTTGGCTGTATGGTAATGTGAACATCACAATTTTTTTTTAAATAAGGTTGCACAAAGATCTATAATGTTGGAGTAATTCACCTTTGTTCACATTACCCCTATTACCAATAAATATTAATAATGTAGTATCCTGGTTAAAATTGCATTTTATAACTTTTTTCATTATGTGAAATGAAGAACAATCAGGCATAGAGTAGTTCATTATTGAGTGTCCTGGATATCTATTTGTCAACAAGTGGCCTAGATCCTTTCCAATTTTATCACAAAATAATACTATATTAATTTCTAATGGCGAACTTGCACTAGACTGCGGTATGGTGGCATCACATATTGTCAATGAATGGTCCGGCGTGGGTTCAACAGATGGTGGTTGACAATGATCACATTGGTTAGTTTGTGAGCTTACCAGCTCATTCATTGCCAATACATATTCCCTCATTTGGTTTTCAGAGGCTGTATATTTGATGGTCATAGAAGTAAGTTTCTCCTGTAGATGGTCAAGTTCATACCGCAAGTCTTCTGTGTCAGTTTGGTATTTCCTAGTACATTTTTCTAAGTTAAATGAATACATATCTAATTGTTTAAGTAGATGCAACCTTTCTCTATTAAGTTTTACATTTTTGATGAAAAACCTTTGTTTTTTGATCACTTTCTTAGTTTTAACTATGTATTTGTTAATTTTAATGTTTTTTTTTTATTTATTTTTTACTAGTAACTACCCTCAATGATTTAATTGATTTTTAATCATCATGACCTGTTAAATCTATTGTGTAAGAGGGATTTATTGCAGTAACCATTGATGGGGCAACAGGCACCAATTCATTGAATAGACTTTGATTCAACGAGGCAGTGATGTTATGATTTGTAGTTTCAAGATATTCAATCTGACTTTGAGCCTCATGTAGCTGCTGTTGTAGTAAATATTTGTGACTAAGAGCTTGTTCATACTCATTGCTACACTGGCTGAACCCGTCCACAACAAGTTGGAGCCTGTCCCGGGCTGCTATAATAACAAAACAATGTCTCTCTGATGGTGGCGCGTGTGTTGGATCATTCGGTTCCCTTCATGATGGTTGAGCTGGGTGGTGCCGATTCATGCGTGAAATGCAATGCATGTTCGTGAACGGGCGCCGTCAGTTGGGATTGGACTTAACTGCTTCGGATGCTAATATTTTTCTAGTACCTATTATATAACTGCACGGTACATGTGTGAGTACTTTTAATACTTTTTACCTATACGTAGTATAGTCTGTAGTGATTCTGGGTGCATTGTCCTTACACATATGAATTTATTAATATATGTACTTATCTAACTATTTAAATATGGAGTTTCTTGTGCGTTCTTCTCCATAACAAGCTACTTTCCGAATGCACGGTAGAATCAATTTTTATTCCTTTAAAATTTTAATGTATTAACGTTCAAAAGTGCCGCTTGGTGGCCTAGTTGAAATAAAATATCTTTGTCTTTGTCTCCTCTCTGATTTCACAGACGCTTCTCTTGATTTGGAGTGCCAGGTGGTGTGTGACAGACTGTCTCCTCAGCAGGTCAAGTGACGATCTCGAGTCACTTAAGATGCTTACAGAGGCCGCCTTGGATCCTCTTGCCATCCTGACAGCTCTGAAGAGAGCGTACATTTCCGATTGGAAGACAGTGTTGTGAGGCTCCAAGCCGAAGGTGCAAAACTTTGACTCTGTCCCGTTTTAACTATAACTATTTATATAATAACAAAAAAAAACTTCTTTCTTTGTGAAGAAAGCCAATCTAATCTAATTGTTTGTACATATTGTACCTACATGTATCCGGCGCGAAGACGCAGGAAAACTTTGTTAATGAAAAGTAAATAATAGTTATGCACAAAAGTATACCCAATTTGAAAATAATACTGTTGAATGCTATTGTATAAGTAGTTCGAGTAATAGTCGTAGTATCTATTTTAATAGTTAAGGGTTCTTACAAGTCAGAACAGTTTAGTATTGCATCAATGATAATCAACTATTCTCCCAAATAATTTACTAAAATAATTGATTTCAATCATTCTTTTGCTAACCCTACCGATCCCAAAATGATCCATTTAATATATATATATATAATTATAATGTAATATACATTTAAAATAATATATATATAACCATCTGCCTTATTTTTTCAATATTATATAGCATTGACTTGAAGAATAAATATAGAGGTTTAGCATTTTATTCTACCCAATACCTGACAAACCGCTACTTTTATTTATCACATAGTATTATCTGATGAATAAAAAATAACCACGTAACAGTGTAAAGAGAACTCTTAACAATAGAATTACTGCTTAACCTTAAACCGGGTAGTCTATCTGTCCTGTCGAACAAAAAGTGTCATTACATAGCATTCAGACACGTAGACTGGCGACCTACTTTATCACAAAATCGAAAGACGTTCAATTCTGAAGTTACGTATCCCTAAGCATCTCCAAATCTCCAAAGTGAACAGTCCTGCGTTTCCCAGCACCATCAGCAAGTCATCTAGCCACCTTGTGGGGGTTTGTGTGGGTCCATCTAATGGAATTCTTCTGCTCGCACTCGCTACTCTAAAACTGGCTTCAGAAAGAATCCATAAATATTATACATTTAAGGCTGCACAATTAATACAACGTGCTACAACAATATAAATTGTCTCCTTCTTAAATGTCTTGTAAAAATCCTACCATTCCAAGCAATATTTTTTTTGAGATAAGAAAGTGTTGTAATTTGGTATTGTTGGGGTTTGGAACGAAATCATAGCGTGATCACGAAAAAAATTTTTGTCAAGAATTGTCACCGCGCTCGATAGATGGCGTTGGCGTCGAATTAGATCGCGCTATGGTTTCGTTACCGCGAAAAGTGTAAGAGATCAGAATTTTATTTTTTTTGTTGTGAACCTATTGTGAACCTATTGTGTTCTTGGGATATAATATACGCTATTATACCGATATAGTGCTATATTATTTATTCCTCGCCGTAATTGGACCCTTCTTAGTGAAGTATAAAATACATGGTCCTTCGAACTGGATTGGTCGGGAGTGTGTGTGGTGGTTTCCAGAGGTGGTAGTGTATCACCACCCTTCGCGTCGTTACTGGGCAGTGGATCGCTGTCCAGATCAGCCCCTTCAACGGGCACCAGGTGAGGTGTCCAGGAGTTGGAGGAGGAACCGATTGGAGCCGGGAGCAGCCAGGTGGAGCGTGGACGCAGCCAACCTGGTACCCAGCAGTCGGAGGATCGTCGCGAGGGAGGATTTCGTCGAATAGAGGGCGCCACTCACAGCAGTAAATTTCGTTTAGGATAAAGGCAGTAAGTCCAATAAATGACAAATCTTCCTTAACATAACAACAGTAAGTATAGTTACCCCGGATTAGTAAGTAAAGCTCTATCATTTAGGTTTTACTTTTACTTAAATTATGTGCAGTAACTGTGTATACTGTCGATATAATAAGTAAAGCATGTTTTTTATTTTGCCTTAATGACTTAGGAGATCAGCAGTAACTAAATATACTGTGGATATAATAAGTAGAGTTTGTTTTTAATTAGGTCTTAATTGATTAGAATATCGGCAGTAACTAAACATACTGTGGATATATTATGTAATGTATGTTTTTTTATTCTTCTTTGAATACTTAGAATATCTGCAGTAACTCATCATTCTGTGGTTATATTAAGCAAGGTCTACTTCACATTCGGTCTTGATCACTTACACTGTAAGCAGTAATAATCATAATTATATTAAACTGTGACTAAAATAAGAAAAATATATTATTGAATTTGAGAGTTCAATTTACTTTAAGTATCAGCTTTTTAATTCGACATACCATTGCCGCTGATATAATGCAAGAATGATTTTAATTTAAGAGCTATTTTGCCTACTATTTTGATACTCAAATGGTGTGCTAGGGGGAGAGGCGCGGGCGCGGTGTTACTCAGTGAAATTATATCAGTGTCGTCCGCGATCGCGCGCAAGGAGGTTGTGCAGTCCCGTGGTCGCAACACGCTCCGTGTTGTTTGGCGCCATAACCCACGTAAGTAGATAATAACAAAAGTGTGATTTAAGTAAACGCGTGAGCCTATATTGTAATCTATGATTTAACATAGACGTAGTTAATAAGGTAGTTGGTATAAATAAGCAGTGACGATATTGAAGTGTCCCATGACAACTTTTTTTGCAAGCTTTAATTTAACTTCCCATCTACTTATATTTTTAGTTCAAAGCTTAAAGCTTCCTTAAAGTAGCATAGATTCTAACATTGCTTTCTATGGGGGGCCATTGAAAGCAATGTTTCTATGGCCTTGATTTAATCAATCAAATACTACGTAACAGTCCATGCGCTTTAATTTAATTTCTTTTTTCAGATTATGGCTACTAGAAAAGATAAAATCATCCGCAAAACAGCAAAAAATACGACAGACATCGACCAAATTTTTACCCGTTGGTATGACTATAATGATCATAAGGAAATTTTTGATTTTAAGCATGAATACCAAAATAATTATAAAATTGCTGCACAAGTGTACAACTTACAAGATATGGAAATCGGGTTTGACAAAATACAACATAAAAACAACAGTGATCCTATGTATCGGATGTCATTAACGCAAACAAATAAATCTGCAGGACGCCGACAGCTGGTGAACGTTCCAATCGATAATGCTTTGAATAGCTGCAATTCTTTAAATATCGATGATTTATACTGTAATGAAGAAACAGCAAAAAATACGACAGACATCGACCAAATTTTTACCCGTTGGTATGACTATAATGATCATAAGGAAATTTTTGATTTTAAGCATGAATACCAAAATAATTATAAAATTGCTGCACAAGTGTACAACTTACAAGATATGGAAATCGGGTTTGACAAAATACAACATAAAAACAACAGTGATCCTATGTATCGGATGTCATTAACGCAAACAAATAAATCTGCAGGACGCCGACAGCTGGTGAACGTTCCAATCGATAATGCTTTGAATAGCTGCAATTCTTTAAATATCGATGATTTATACTGTAATGAAGAGTTAAATTTATCTATTGAACAGGAAATTAGTTTGTCTGACTTACCGCAAGACCCATTTGCCGAGTCTGATGATGAAAGGGACAAAGACTATGTACAGGAAGATGATTTGAACAGCACGCTATCTGACGATACAGTAGTAATAGGCGATAACACACAAGATAATATGAATGTGACTGTCACACTTCTTCCAAAACCAAATCCTCATCAGCATTGTGAGTTTGAACAATGTAAATTGAAAGTATTTATTACCTGTGACAAATGTTTGTGTCTCCTGTGCTCAGAACACTTTCTCTATCAAATAAACTTCTCTTCATGTGAAAAACATTATCCTTATTCAACTGAAATTACGACATTTTGTGATTTTCCAGGAAATATAGAGGACAAAGAAAATAGTATAAATTACATAAACTTACTTAATACAGAATCACTACCCACTAGCCACCAGCACGACGATAACAATGTTACATCAGAAACACAAACAAACTACCCAGTTCAGAAAAATACACCTGACAAGGAAAATATGAACAAATACATATCTAGATGTGAGTATGTCCAGTGTAACGAAGAAGTGTTTAGTGCCTGCTCAAAATGCTTATGTTTTCTTTGTTATGCACATTTCATAGCAGAAGATACTTACAATGACTGTCAGAACTATTCTTCTTCTTTAATGCTTACAAACAAAAGCAAAAGTAATAAAGTACATCGCGATATAAATAAGATACAGAAGAAACGTAACACTTCAAAAATACGAGACGAAATAAATCAGGTAGACAAAGGATTGACAAAAAAAGGGCAGCTAAGAAAAAGAAGGCGAATCGAAGAACCATTAGAAGAAAGGAGAGAGAAAAAGTCGAAAGAGGAAACTGAAAAACTGCAACTAAAAGATCCGTGTACAACAACATGCAGAAAAAAATGCACAGAAAAAATATGCGAAACTCGCAGAAAACAGATTAATGATGAATACGTTTCTTTAAGTTGGGAAAAGAAAGGTTATTATATAAAATCGCTGGTAGATACCAAAGAAGTTGCATGCAGAAAAACTAATACTACTACCGAACAACCTAAGCGTAATGTATCGTATTTTTATTACTTTTATGAAGAAAAAACTAAAGTCGAGGTGTGTAAAACATTCTTTTTAACAACATTAGGATATAATCCTAAAAATGACAAGAGGCTGATGTTAGCATTACAAAGACCTATAGATAAACAAAGTTACCAGAAAGGAAAGTATGAGAGAAAGAGTAAATACGACAAAGACCTTATAAAAACACATATTATTAATACATACAATCCTCTTAACTCACATTACAGACGTGAACATGCCCCCCTTCGATTGTATTTACCAAGCGACATAACCATTACTTTAATGCATCAAAACTTTTGTAATGCTTTTCCAGAACAAGTAGTTTCCTTCGAGGTATTTAGGAAAGTCGTTCGGGAAGAAATGAATATTTCTTTTGCACATTTAGGAAATGAGGAATGCGAAGTATGTGCCCAATTCGAATTCCATAAAAATCATGAATTACAAAACATGGATTGTGAGCTCTGCACCAGTTTTGCAATCCATAAATCCAGATATACACAGTCCCGTAAGGCGTACAAAAATGATGTTAAGGAAGCTGAAAAGGCAACAGGTTCCATCTACTACTCCGTAGATTTACAAAAAGTAATAATGATACCGCGAATGGAGCAATTTAAGTGCGCAATATTTTGTCCACGAGTCATTGCCTTCAACGAAAGCTTTGTACCTTTAGGAAGATCTAAAAAAGATAATGTGCCTTTTGCAGCCGTCTGGAACGAGAGTATAACTGGAAGAAAACAGGAAGATATTATCTCGACACTAAATGCATTTCTTTTACATAAACGTGATGCTGATAATATCGTATTATGGATGGATAATTGTTCTGCACAAAATAAAAACTGGGCTATTTTGAGTTATCTGGTGTATATTATTAACAGCAATGAAATAAATGCGAAAACAATCACCTTGAAGTATTTTGAACCTGGTCATACTTTTATGTCCGCAGACAGCTTTCACCATCAGGTGGAACAGGCTTTACAAAGAAAAAATAAGGTCTATGATTTTAACGACTTCGTTGATGCAGTGCAGCAAGCGAACTCAAGAAAAACCATTGTAAAAATAATGGAAGTCGATAATTTTTACAATTATATCGACCTATCTTCGCAACATAAAATGAGGAAAGTACAACCTAGAGTGTACCTTAAAGATATTATGGTTTTAGTCGCAAATCGAGGCGAGTTCACACTGCAATACAAAACTAACCATGCTGACGAACAAGTACAAAGTTTAAACTTTTTACAGTTGAAGTATCTGAAATCAAGAACATTTCCTGAATTCAGTTCAAAATTGACACCCAGAGGGATTCCAGAATATACGAAGACTGAGATTTTAAAGAAACTGTTAGAATTAATGCCAGATAACAGAAAGGGGTTTTGGTTAAATTTACCGGTTTCAGATAAAGTCAGTGATATAGATTAAGTTTTGCTAGATAGTTTTATGTGTTTTGTTATATCATGACACCCCAAAAAAAGGTTCTGTTATTTTATTTCTTACATTATGTTTGATTTTTTTTATTCTAGTATTTTAACTTAGTTTGATCTCAAATTGTAAACGTAGAAAGGCTGATTTTTTTGTTTGTTACTTTGAAATATGGCTAACTTGCCAATGTTTATATATTTTTTAAAGTTTTTTGTATTATAATAATATACGAGAGTAGAATGGAGCTCAAAAAAAAATATAATTATTTTATAAGACTTTCAAAGTAAGAAAGACTGATTTAAATTTGTATAATAGTTTATTTTCTTAAAATTTTATTGTTCTCAGATAGTGAAACTAGTGAAACCTCGTTATTTAATATAATAATAATACGTAAGTAAAGAAATATTAATAAACATAAACGTTTTTAATCTAACACTTTGTTTTTATTTCTAAGCTATAATCTAAACCTATTATGAGTTACTTATAATAACAGCAGTAACTTACTACTTACTGCTATTATTCTAAGCAATTGATATTTCACTTGCTTCAACTAACACTAGATATAAAAGGATTTTCGTCATTTAAAACTATTCTAATATATATACAATTTTATTGAGTGAAGAATATAAAAGCGCTTTATTTGGGCTACACGTTTCAACCATCACAATTAATATAACTTAAAAAAAGAAGTCCGGAAAAACAAAATTGTAACAAAAACTTTGCGCGCCAATTTACTCAAAACTACTTACTGCTCTTATCGCTAGTGCGGCAGCACTTGTATGGTGCAGTGCTGCGCGCTGCGAAGAAGGCGCTTGCGGCTCGTGGTGCAGTACAGCACGCGTGCCGGCTGTGGCTCGGGTGCAGTACAACAATAAAGTGTCAGTGAGTGAAAATAAAAAATCGTGAGTACATTTGAATTATAACTTAGATCAGGAAGTTTAGTGTTTACATCAATCAAGAATCTCAAAAAGTGCGCGTAATTTGGACTTTAAATTTAACATTAACTTTAATGGTTTTTATTAGCTTAGGACTTGTAATTGTTTTATGTGAAAAGCGGTTCTGACGGGGAATCCATGCCCGATTTTAGAACCAAATAAAAGTTGTTCCAAACACTTGTAAAATTTTGGGATTTGTTGGATAACTTTAAACATAAAACAAATCTATTTTTTGTGACTTGTGTTTTGATTGTGTTGATAAAAGTTGTGCCATAATTGTTGCAAAATGGAGTCGTTCTGTAGTATACAGGAAGATGTTAGTTCTAAAATGATTAAGGCTAGATCAAATTTTAAGAAAGCTCCTAAAGACCGTTTTACTACTTCATATTTAGAGACACGACTTGAAAATTTGGAACAATTATGGAACGCATTTACTTCTAATCATAAGGAAATATTAAGCACGATAAAAAAGCCTGAATTGGCTAATTCGAGCTATGTTAAAAATAATCTTTATGATGAAGTTGAAGAATTTTATGTGGATTTTAAAAGTGATTTAAAAGAAATGTTATCCGAAAGAAAGTTTACTGATTCGCGTACAGATTCTAATATTTGTTCTAAAACAGAAGGGAACCTCAGTAGAGTAAGGTTGCCTGAAATAAAAATTCCCTCTTTTTCGGGAAAGTATTCGGAGTGGCAAACATTCAAAGATTTATTTGTGGGTTTGGTGCATGAAAACAAATCTTTGGATGATGCACAACGCTTATTTTATTTAAAGGGTCATTTAACAGGGGAAGCTGAACAGTTGTTACGAAATATCAATGTTACATCAGATAACTATAAAATTGCTTGGTCTAAGTTAGAAAAAATGTACAACAATAAAAGGTTTCTGGCAAATAGTATAATGAAAAGATTGTTAAGTCAAAAGACATTATCGTTTGAATCGGCATTGGAAATAAAGCGACTTATTACGACTACTGTTGAATGCTTAGAGTCAATTAGTAATTTAGGGGTAGATGTGTCTTCCTGGGATCTGATTGTGATACACATAATTAGTGGAAAGTTAGATAAAGAGACCAGGAAAGCGTGGGAACTTAATGCGGCTTCAGACGCAAGCGATGAATTACCTACCTTTAAACAGTTTTCGGAATATTTAAATAATCGGTTTAGAGGTCTAGAAAATTTAGATAAGGTCGATAACAAAGACAGACATTCAAACCAAAAAGGGACTCAGTCGTTTCATGTAGTAAAAAAGTCGGTTGCATGTGCGTTTTGCTCGTCAGCCGATCATAAAATTACGTCCTGTTCTAAGTTTGGAAAGGAGTCTAATGACGCTCGGCGTAGTTTTGCTCAGGAACATAATTTGTGCTTTGTTTGCTTATACAATAATCACTCTGCTAAACATTGTAAAAACACTCTCAAGTGCCAGGTGTGTAAACGCCGCCACCATTCTTTGTTACACCCAACAGGTGTTTCTGGGTCTGATATGGGCGAAGGTAGTAATAGGGCTCACGAGGAAACCTCATCGTTGATGAAGGAGGATAATAAAACTAGTAACGTTGAAAGGGCCGCGCAAGCGGAGGGGTCGAGCAAGCCACTGGTTTCCTGTTTATCCACAGGAGGCGGTCGGAAAACCGTCTTATTAACTACTGCTTTGATCGAGGCGAAATCTAAAGACGGCTCGTATCGAATAGTTAGGGCTTTGCTGGACCAAGGATCACAGAGTTCTTTCGTTACAGAATCCGTGGTACAATATTTGGGTTTAAATAAAACTCCATCGCGACAAACAGTGATTGGGGTAGGTGGGGAGAAAAGTGCGACTGCCAAGTCCACTGTAACCCTTAAAATGAGATCTAGAATAGATCCCACGGTCAAGATAACAGTCGATACTTTCGTCTTGAAGTCGGTCACTGCCCTTCTCCCAGCTACGAAAGTAACTAGGGTAGAATGGGTTGACTTGGCCGATGATGATTTGGCTGATCCAAAATACGATAGGCCTAATAAAATTGATGTTTTGTTAGGTGCTGAAATTTACAGCCAAGTCATCCAAGAAGGAATCAAACGAAACGTAAGCGGAACTTACTTGGCACAAAATACCACGTTAGGGTGGATATTGTCGGGTACCTTTGAGTTGGATCACTCAAATTATCCAGCACATATTACCGTCATGCATTTAAGTCTTGATCCCGATGAGCTGCTTCGAAAATTTTGGGAGTTAGAGGCAGAACCATCGAGAAAGAAAACGCTAACGGAGGATGAAAATAACTGCGAAAAATTATACGCAGATACAACAGAACGCGACAAAGGTGGCCGGTATATAGTAAGGCTACCATTGCGCGACGGGGACCCGGTCGACAAGGTTGGTGAATCGAAAGTTATTGCTGAAAAAAGATTAAAGTCGTTAGAAAGTAAATTCAAGAAAAACAGTAAATTCAAGGAAGATTATTCGAAGGTTATCCAGGAATACTTGCAGCTAAATCACATGAAAAAGGTTTTAGAAAATGACAAGAATAATCCGAAAGCTATTTATTTACCACACCATGCTGTTGTCCGGGAGGATAAAGTAACGTCTAAGGTTCGCGTCGTATTTGATGCCTCCTGTAAGGGATCAAAGGGAGCTTCACTTAATGACTGTATGTTAGTTGGTCCTACATTGCAGGCGGAACTTCGGCATACGATTATGCGATGGAGAACGCACCGAATATGTCTTGTAGCTGACATAATAAAAATGTATCGGCAGGTGTTAGTTCACAAAGAAGACTCAGTACTACAAAGGATCCTCTGGAGAGAAAGTCCTGAAAAGGAAACAGAAGTGTATCAATTAGAAACGGTAACATTCGGCACGGCGTCGGCACCATATCTGGCAGTACGGTCACTTCAACAGGTGGCGTACGATGAGTGCTCAGATCAGCCCGAAATAGCCAAGATTATTCTAAACGATTTCTACATGGACGACGTGATGACAGGATCTGAAAATATAAAAAGCTGTTTTAATATTTACACGGAATTAAGCAAAGTGTTAGACAAGAGAGGTTTTCCATTACAAAAATGGAGGAGTAATAGTCAGCAATTACTGAATAAAATAAGGGATGGGAAAGAAACTACAGAGGAAGAATTAAGGATAAAAATAGATGATGTAACGAAGATTTTAGGACTTACCTGGAACTCGAACAAAGACTTCTTTCAGTATTCTGTAGAACTCCAACCGTTGACTGCACCTGTAACGAAAAGAAAAATTATCTCCGAGATATCACGTCTATTTGACCCTTTGGGTTGGTTGGCACCAAGCATTGTTTTAGCCAAAATATTTATTCAGAAATTATGGTTAGCGGGATTAGAGTGGGACCAAGAAATTCCAAAAAACTTAGTACAAGAATGGATTACTTACCATCATAGTTTGGCCAATTTGGTGAATATTAAAATCCCACGATGGTTGCAACAGGAAAGTACCAATTTGAAGGCTGAATTGCACGGGTTTTCCGACGCTTCGAAATTAGCGTATTCGGCAGTCATATACCTGAGAGTAGTGGATCACAAAGGGGATATTCACATTTCATTAGTCACGTCGAAAACGAAAGTAGCGCCCGTTAGACAAGTGTCTATTCCACGATTAGAACTTTGTGGTGCTACTCTCCTTGCTAAATTAATGGTGGAAGTAGGAGAAGTATTGAACATACCACGTGACCATTGGCATGCATGGACCGATAGTGAGGTGGTGCTAGCTTGGCTCAACGGACACCCAAGTCGCTGGAAAACGTTCGTCGCAAATCGAGTTTCTGAGATTTTAAGTCTGTTAGATACGAAATATTGGTCTCACGTATCAACGAAACATAACCCCGCAGATTGTGCATCTCGCGGAGTTTCCCCAGCTGATCTTGAATCTACGGCTTTATGGTGGAATGGGCCGGATTATCTAAGACAGCTGGTGGTGGAGTATAAAAGACCCAAACACCTTATCACACACTTAGAAGAAGTGAAAGTTCACACGACTTCTTTGGAACGTGAAGGTTTGTTTGAGTTTTCGTCATTATCCCGATTAGTCCGAGTTGTTGCTTATTGTCGGCGATTTTTAAATCTAAGGAGATCAGTAACAATCAGACATAATACACGACATTTATCCAAATTAGAACTTGAAGTTGCTCTAGAAACATGTATCAAAAAATGTCAACAAGAATTTACCGAGGAAATGGAGGATTTAAAGAGTGGTAAAGTAGGAAAAAAGTCCGGTAATTTAAGGTCTTTAAATGCTTTCGTGGATTCAAAAGGAATCATAAGAGTTGGAGGGCGACTTGAGATGTCTCAATTAAGTTATAATAGAGTTCATCCTATATTGTTACCAAAGCAGTCTTTTCTGACAGTTCTATTAGTGGCAGATGCTCACGAAAAGACGATGCATGGTGGTCCGCAACTTATGGTGACATACTTGCGTTCCAAATATTGGATTATTGGTGTCAAGCAATTGGTTAAAAAACATGTTAAAGGATGTATTAAATGCATTCGATATTCGTCTAAAGTTAGAACGCAGTTAATGGGACAACTGCCTTCGGCACGTGTTACACCTAGTAAACCATTTCTATATAGTGGAGTAGATTACGCTGGCCCTATTAACATTCGGGTATCGAAAGGTCGAGGTAATAGGTCCTATAAGGGCTATATAGCATTGTTTATATGCATGGTCACTAGAGCAGTATACTTAGAGGCGGTCAGTGAATTAAGTACTAGAGGTTTCCTGACAGCTTTCAAAAGATTCGTGGCAAGACGTGGTCGATGCAGTGACTTACATAACGACAATGGGACAAACTTTGTGGGAGCGTCACGCGAGTTACTCTACTTATTTAACGATGAGAAGTCCAACCTCAATCCGGAACTAGCAGAGTACCTCGCTAATAATGGCACAGATTGGCACTTTATCCCGCACCACGCACCTAATTTTGGTGGCCTATGGGAGGCAGGAATAAAATCGACCAAGTACCACCTTAAAAGGGTTATTGGGAATTCTACACTGACGTACGAAGAGATGGCAACAGTGCTGGCTCAAATTGAGGCTTGCCTCAACTCCAGGCCTTTATCGTATGTCGAGGATCAAGATAAGTGTGTCATTTTAACGCCAGGGCATTTCTTGATCGGAGAACCACCCGTTTTAGCACCAGATTCGAATTACGAAAGGTCCAATGTGAGTACCTTAAAACGCTGGCAGCTTCATCAGAGGATGATGCAGGATTTTTGGCGTCGTTGGTCGCAGGATTATTTAAACCAATTCCTGCAACGCCATAAATGGGCCAATAAAAATCCAGAACCATCAGTTGGGGAGGTCGTGTTAGTAAAGGAAGACGGTTTGCCTCCAGGCAAGTGTTTATTGGGTAAGGTTGAACAGACGCATCCGGGTCCTGACGGAATTACTCGGGTCGTAACCATACGCACACAGGCTTCAGTCTTTAAGAGACCTACCTCTAAATTGTGTGTGTTACCTATTTGCCAGTAATCAGTTAAGTTAAGGTCAAGTTTAAATTTTGTTGTACTTAAGATTTGTTTTATTTATTATTTTTCTTTGTTTATTATAATGTAAAACCAAGGGTATGATATTTGTTCTGATAAACCCTATATTGTGTTAAAACCTACTACCAAGGACGCAAACTTTTATTTAAAGGTTTCCGGTCATGGTCAGGCTTGATATAAGCCGGACGTTTGTCACGGTGGGCGGTAATTAAGGACATGTTGTCAATATGTCCTTGGTGGGCGGTATGTTGGGGTTTGGAACGAAATCATAGCGTGATCTAATATTAATTTTTGTCAAGAGTTGTCACCGCGCTCGATAGATGGCGTTGGCGTCGAATTAGATCGCGCTATGGTTTCGTTACCGCGAAAAGTGTAAGAGATCAGAATTTTATTTTTTTTGTTGTGAACCTATTGTGAACCTATTGTGTTCTTGGGATATAATATACGCTATTATACCGATATAGTGCTATATTATTTATTCCTCGCCGTAATTGGACCCTTCTTAGTGAAGTATAAAATACAGGTATTAAAATTCCAACAGGCTACTTCATTATCCTATTTTATCTCTTGGAATTAATGCCAGCTATTTTAGGCTTTCTTTTAATTATTTGGGAGAATCAGAGCCGTTGTCGCAGTGATTTAGTGTGTCCCCGCAGTAGGTATCCCGAATCTAAGCTGATCATTCATCGTAGATTTTTTTAAATAGCTTTGTGATAATTTTAGATGATAAGAGATGTATAAGAGGCAGGAATCTGTGTTTAGTAGATCGGTAAATGTATTTTTGGTGTTTTTAAACTTGCTGTCGAACTATGCTAAGTCCAGTGAGTAGCTGTTTCTAAATAACGGATTTAATTACTAACCCGCATTAGGCTCACGTCTATGTGAAATACGTCTTACTCTTTCTCGCAGAAATAAGCCCTATGTCCCAGCAGTAAAAGTAGTATACGCCAATTATGATGAAAATATATTGTCATAAGAACGGCAACGTTTTATTTTAAATAAGATTGCCCCACTCTAGGAATTTCTAGCCATGCCGGTCACACCATTCGTGTATATCATAATAAAATCACAAAGCAAACTACTAAACTTTATTCCTCCGTGGAAAATAAATACGAGTATCTTCCATACAACAAGTGACACGTGACGTACAAACTGGTCGCAATATTTCTCAAACTACCCGAGTATAAAAACAACTTTTTAATATTAAACGTTACTTGCAATCCGTCTATTTCGGTCAGCTGCTCATTGCATAATGGTTCGCACCAAATGATTATACTTACCTATACATATATCGTTTATAACACCCTAACATGTATCTATTTACCTGTATATTTAACACCGTGAACTGATTCACATCCGTACACTTCAACGTAAGATTCAGTTGAAAACCAGCGTCAGGCAACTCCGAGTTGTCTGGCATTTTGCTGAACTGGATCTTTTTGGCACAACCGCGGGGCACACTATGTATGTAATTGTTTTAAAATTAATTTCCCTTTTATTTGTACCTACATTGTGTGTATATGTGAGTGCCAAATAAACTAGCTTTCTTTCATTCTTTTCTTTGCATAACTCGTCATTTCAGTTTCCCAGCAAAGTTTCCATTCCAGCTTATTCCCTGACTAGCTTCGAAAGGTTATATTTCATCCCGGAAAGGCGAGAAGTTAGTTCCACACGAGTGGAACAGCGGCTAACCTAGCTAGCCATTAGGTTTTATTTCCACCCACAGTACCCGTGCAATCGTCCAATATTGGGCATTTAATCATCGCATCGGCGTTTCGTGCCAACCGGTAATATAGTTAAAAAATTTAAGTGACTTTTATTTGACCTTTACGTTAATGCCAAGGATCTTACCAAGGATTTTAAAGGTGAGAGGAGAAGATGATTTTTCTTTTCCCTGCATGGACTGTTACCTTTACCCGACTCCGTAGACTTGGAACTAATAGGAGGGTTATGATTTTACCCGTATGTATGTTAACTGTACCTTCATACTTGTAAACTATACTAGTCAACTGTTAAACTATTTATCATAATTGTTATTTATAACATAAAACCATTGATCGTGGTTGGATGTCGAGTGAGACATAGCATGACAGTAACAAGTTTGACTCATAAATAATAAAACTCAAGTTTTTGCTTATGCTGTGTTTCATCCGAATACATGTATATTTATTCTCACACGTTTCATAACAATTCGAGTTATAATAGTAGCAGTGTCAGGGTACAGAAAGATAGACACCGTTTCTTTTGTTCGCAGACAAGAAGTTATATGGTTATGCCTTCAGCCTTTTAATTGATGTCGTCTCACCGAGGCCGAGAGCTAAAAGCCGAGTGCCGCCCGGAATGTCGACTTTGCGCAGCGGATATTAAAGAATATATTTATCGTACTGCAGTAGAGCGTTAAGTTTATCTTTCAAAACACTCAAAATTGAGTAGAGTCCTCTCTACTCAATTTTGAGTGTTATTGATATAATTCATTTATTTTGATGGATACTTGCTTAATTAATAACAAAACATTTTCAACGCTGGGCTTCTAGAAAGGTTTGTTTCAAGATGCAACACAATTTGCATATTTCGTTAAAAGAAAAAGCCTACGGAAAAATGCAGGTCTATTTTACAAACTTACATTAAGTGTAAAAAAAACATACTTTGGGGAGGAACCTATTAACCCTATTTTTCGTCAAGTTTTCTAGCTTTTCATCAGATTCCTAAGCAGCATTAGTACTCCCGTTGTTCACTCGAAAGATGTGATGAAAATGGCTTATGAAGTAATTAGTAATCAAATTACTAAATAGCCCATATAATTGAATTAATTCGAAATTAAGAAAAGCGGAAAGCAAATACCCAAGCTTTGGCTACAAGCCAGTATAATCCTCACAAATAAAAGAAGATTTATCTGCAAATGTACTACGATTTAATTGTTTGCATCATTAAAATAAATTAGACTTTTGTATAATATAAATTAGTTTAAGATAAGAAATAAAACCACTATTAAAATAATTATTTTACGATAAGTGTTACTATTAATAACAATCATTAAATGAACGTCTTTTAAAATAATAATTGTCCTCCTTAATAGAATTTCAGGTAGGTAAGTAATTATTTATTTTAGAGATCTTAGCTACTAATAAAAGCTAATGCTATAATGAATGCTTAGAAACTATTAATGATTGTTCTTAGAAGTCTCCGTAATTATTTCACGGTATTTTTCTAATTAGAAATCTTTAAGCAATTAGTCTTAAGCTTAGATAAGTACTTTTATTTTAGCTCAAAGTTTTATTGTAATTACATTTATTTATCTAAGATTTATTCTTTTGTGCCCAATTAGCTGATTGAAAACGATGCAATTAAAATTGTATTAAAGTAATCAGACAATTCCTTTCATTTGACAAAATTTCTTAAAAATACACATATAACTTAATATTTCATTCTTTAAAAAAAAATCATCAACATAATAATATACAATAAATCCTATCCCCTTATAAATAAACTTGAATTTAAGTTACGCCAAGCATAAATCTTGAAAAATGTAGGATGCATGGAAATTTATGATCCTAGTTGTTAGCGACGATCATATGATTAAGTGTAGATACTGTTACAAGATAGACCAACGCCATCTAGTTACGAGAGGAAGAACTAGGTAGTAACTAGTAGCGCCATCTAGTACCGAATAGCGGAACCAATGTTCTCGAAAGCTCGTGTCGAATGGAATTTTCCAGAAGGTTCGAACCGAACATTCTAGAAGTTTCTAGTCGCTTCGGGAACAACAAGTTCGAAAGTCGATTGTTCTGGAAGTTTCTCAAATTATCTAGAACAGTATGGAACGTTCTAGAAACTTCTTCCGTGCTATATAAAGAGCGGTCGGGTTCGTAGTGGGTCAGTTTCGATTGAGAAGCGATACAGAGCGATCAAAGCGGAAAATAGTGCGAGGTAATAGAATTGTCTAAGAAGTGTTTTTGTAATAAACAGTGATTAATTGATGTCTGCTGTTTAAATAATTTATCCCTGAACCCAAGCTCGTAACAAATTGTTGTCAGAAATGCGGGATAAATTATGCCGGTTCTACCGAAGGAAGGAAGGACGGAAGACATGCGCACCAGGATTCAGCGCCAGCAAGACGTAGACCAGAGGCGCTTTGGAGACGCTCCCTGTCCGTCATCAAGTGGACAACGAGACTCCGCGGCGGCAGCGGCATCAGCTCATTCTCCGGTGACCCCTGACCTCGCTGCTCTGATGGCTTTTATGCAGGAGCAGGCTCGCCGTCAGGAAGAACAGGCCCGCCGTCAGGAGGAGCAAGCTCGCCTCATGGAGGAGCAGATGCAGCGCGACAAGGAGGAGCAGGCCCGTCGTCAAGAGGAGCAGACTCGCCGTCATGAAGAGCAAGCTCGCCTCATGGAGGAGCAGATGCAGCGCGACAAGGAGGAGTAGGCCCGTCGTCAAGAGGAGCAGGCTCGCCGTCATGAAGAGCAAGCTCGCCGCATGTAGGAGCAGATGCAGCGCAACAAGGAGGAGCAGGCCCGTCGTCAAGAGGAGCAGGCTCGCCGTCAGGAGGAGCAGGCGCGCCGCTTAGAGGAGCAGCTACAGCGTGACAAGGAAGAGCAAGCTCGCCGTCAGGAGGAGCAGCTCTTGGTGATTAAGGACCTCCGCGGAGCCATTGGTAAGGAGATGAAAGAGGTAAAGGATCAGATCCAGCAACATGAGACCCGCATCGTCGAAATGGAGAAGTCAATACGTGGCCTCAAGTCTGGGGATGGGATCGGGGCAGCTGCAGCAGCTGCGGTAGTGGCACCTTCGCCTCGTGGTTTTAAAGTGCCACCATTTGATGTCTCTTCGTCATGGTCCGCCTACAAAATTCAGTTTGAGGCCGTGATGAAATCGAATGGATGAACTAAAGAACAGGCCTTGACTGCTCTAACCTTGGGCCTTCGCGACCAGGCCTTGACTGTGTTAGAGGCGCTGGGAAAAGACGTCACTTTCGAGAAGCTTCTGGAAGCATTAGAAGCTAGATACGGCAACGCGCACCTGGAACATGTGTTGCGGGCCCAACTGAAAGACCGGTCGCAACGGGTTGGTGAAACTCTTCAACAGTGGGCTCTGGAGGTGGAAAAGCTAGTTTGGAAGGCTTACCAGTCTTCACCTGTGCTGATCGACGGGAACCTCGTACAGGCGTTCACGGATGGGATCCGCGAACTGGAGATTAGGGCTGCAGTAAGGCTAGGTCATTTCAAGGACCTCAAGGATGCTGTAGCCCATGCTTTGGAGGTGGAGGCAGTACGGCGGGACGAACGAACTCACCGAATCAGGGAGGTTGCAACTTCACCCCGATGATATGGCTGCGGAGAGAGAGGCCATATCCGATTGAGCTGCCCGAAGCGAAGGCCTCCCCACGGTGGTAAGCAGTCGCCATTGGTAGGATCATCTGACGTCGAGTAGAAGACAGGACTAAGGGGCGGGTGCTGGTTATGGAAGAGCCCCAATGATCTCGATCTCACAATCCTGTGACGGAAACAGCCCGATCATCGAGGGCGAAATTAACAGAACACAATGCAAGCTGACACTGGATACTGGGGCTTCTCGGACAGTTGTCAGTTTTCAACTAGCTCGACGGTTTCTTGGGGACTTCTTCGGGAGCCATGAAGGTGTACATCTGAGAACAGCCACCGGTCAGCACATAACCGTTCGAGGTGAGAATGAGGTGGACATGAAGTTAGGAAACAAAGTTTACCGCCACAATGTTATCGTGGCCGACATAGTGGACGACTGCATTCTGGGTTTGGACTTCATGCGAAAACATCACTGTGAGATCGACGTTTATCAAGGTGTTCTAAAGTGTGGCTCAGAGGAAGTCTTCATGGAAAGTGCAGCATCGGGAAAAGTGTACTGTTTAGAAAAGGTTATTCTTCGTCCAAGGTCAGAAACAATCATACCAGTTTGTCTACCAAGGAATTCTGGTCAGAAAACCGATGTGTACTTCTAGAAGACTAGAAGGTTTAGATAACGATGCTTCATGGAAAGACAAGTGACCAGGACCTGGTGCTCAAGAAAGGCACATTATTAGGCACTTGTGACGGAGTGGTTTGGATGCGTAGATGCCACAAACACCCAACCAACTCCAAAGTTAGTGCAAGATTCGATGTGTCATCGCTTTTGAAGAACAGCCAGAATAACTTGTCGGAAGATGAAAAGAACAAGGCTAAGAAGATGTTAAACAAGTTCGCCGACATTTTCTCGGCAAATGATGCCGACATAGGGAAGACTGCGTTAGTTCAACACAGAATAAATTCAGGAAATGAGGTACCAAGCCCCCAGCGACCAAGACGTGATCCAGTGGCACGGGAACGGGAAGTGGACGACATGATCAAGGGTATGGTGAAAGACGGCGTGATTGAACCTTCATCCAGTCCATGGTGTTCACCGGTAGTATTGGTGAAAAAGAAGGACGGCAGCATGCGCTTCTGTGTAGACTATCGCCGACTAAACGACATCACGAAGAAGGACAGTTATCCGTTGCCAAGAATCGTTGACACGCTGGATACGCTATCGGGAATGAAGTTGTTTTCCACCTTAGACTTAAAGAGTGGCTACTGATAGGTCGAGTTAGACCCTCGAGATAAGGAAAAGACAGCATTCTCTACAGGCAAAGGATTGTGGCAATTCAACGTTATGCCATTTGGACTGTGTAATGCGCCTGACACCTTTGAGAGATTGATGGAGCGGGTACTTACTGGGCTAATTGGTGACGCCTGCCTTGTCTACTTGGATGACATTATAATCGTGGGACGGACGTTTGAAGATCACCTCCGCAATTTGGAACGTGTGCTGTCAAAGATACGAGGAGCCAATCTAAAGCTAAGTCCAAAGAAGTGCGCGTTGTTCAGGCGGCAAGTGAACTTTTCAGGACACGTGGTTTCCGAAGAAGGTATTCAAAAGGACCCGGATAAGCTCTTTGCCGTCAAGGATTGGCCAGTTCCGGCGAACAAAACGCAAGTCAGGGCATTTATCGGTTTGTGCTCCTACTATCGGCGGTTTGTGAAGAGCTTTGCTGACAGTGCCCGACCTCTTCATAAGCTAACTGAAGACAAGATACAGTTCTGCTGGAATGAGAGCTGTGACGTCGCATTTCAGAAGCTAAAGGAACATCTGTGCAATGCACCCATCCTAGGCTATCCTGACAACGAAAATGAATTCATAGTTGACACAGATGCCAGCAACACTGGAATCAGCGGGGTATTGTCTCAACGAAAAGGAGATCATGAGGTTGTAATTGCGTACTTCAGTAAAGCCTTATCCAAACCTGAGAGGAACTACTGTGTCACTCGAAGGGAGCTTCTAGCTGTAGTAAAAACATTGCAGCATTTGACTGAGTTTCATAAATATTTGTTGGGGCGGCAATTTCTCCTGCGAACGGACCACGCTGCTTTGAAATGGCTACTGCAATTTAAGAACCCACAAGGACAGGTAACAAGATGGATTGAGCTACTGCAAGAGTTTGATTTCGTAATTCAACATCGTAGCGGAACGTCGCACTGTAATGCTGATGCTCTCTCGCGAAGACCGTGTCCAGACCAATGTGAACATTGTGCGAGACAAAAAGCTAAGCAGTTAGCGCTAGTGCGGGTTTTGGGGACGGATCTTAGCGAAGAGTGGAAGGAAACCTTGCAGAGTGCTCAACAGGAAGACAAAGACATACAACCAATCCTTGAATGGAAGAAATCAGGAGCTCCTAGACCTCACTGGAGTGATGTTGCAGCAACCAGTTCCATCACCAAGAGTTATTGGGCACAGTGGGAAAGCTTGGTTATCCAGGATGGAGTTCTGTACCGGAAATGGGAGAATGCTCGTGGTGACCAGTGTCATCAACAAATGGGCGTACCTAAAGTTAAGGCGCCGGAGATCCTACAGCTCTACCACAATTGATGTTCGGGGGGTCACAAGGGAGTTAAGAGGACTTTAATCAAGATCCGAGAACGATTTTACTGGATCCATTGTCGAGAGGACGTTGAGGAATGGTGCCGCAAATGCACAAGTTGTGCGGCTGTGAAAGGACCACAAACTCGTAGCAGAGGGGCACTAAAGGTTTACATGTTGGTGCACCGTGGGAACGTATAGCATTGGATGTTGCTGGACCATTTCCAGAAAGCCAAAATGGAAAATAGTACTTCTTGGTCGTCATGGACTACTTCACAAAATGGCCGGAAGTGTTTGCAATCCCCAATCAAGAAGCCGTTACGGTGGCTGATAAGTTAGTTCACGAAGTGGTTTCGAAGTGTCGGTTCGGGGTACCCTTGGAAATCCACAGTGACCAAGGCCGGAACTTCGAGTCAGAAGTGATCAAGGAGAAGTGTCGTGTGATGGGTGCTCACAAAACCAGAACTACTGCTTATCATCGGCAATCAGACGGGATGGTTGAACGATTCAACCAGTCACTAGAGAGATATCTTGCAAAGGTTGTGGAAAACAGACAGAAGGATTGGGACAAACATATTCAACCATATCTCATGGCATATCGCAGTGCTGTTCATGAAACTACAACGGTAACACCAGCTTTTGCTAATTTCGGCAGAGAACTACGATTACCTGCAGATTTAATCACCGGTATCCCGCCTGAGTCTCTACGCAATGTCACAGATTATGCGAATGAGCTACGAAAAGGGATGAATGATGTATATGAGCACATGAGACAGACAGGTCAACAGATGTCTGAGAGGATGAAGACCCGCTACGATCGGAAAGCGAACAATAAGGGCTTCAATGAAGGATCTCTTGTATGGTTACATAACCCGGCACGGAGCAAAGGAAAATCGCCTAAATTACAAGCCAAATGGGATGGACCTCATCGCGTAGTTACCAAAATCAATGACGTCACCTACCGAATTCAAAAGGGACTCCGAGGTGCATCAAAGGTCGTTCATGTGGATCGGCTGGCCCGTTATCATGGGTCTAACAATGCTCGGGACGAGCATGTCTAAGAGGGAGGCAATGATACAAGATAGGCCAACGCCATCTAGTAACGAGAGGAAGAACTAGGTAGTAACTAGTGGCGCCATCTAGTATCGAATAGCAGAACTAATGTTCTCGAAAGCTCGTGTCGATTGGAATTTTCCAGAAGGTTCAAACCGAACATTCTGGATGTTTCTAGTCGCTTCGGGAACAACAAGTTCGAAAGTCGATTGTTCTGGAAGGTTCTCGAATTATCTAGAACAGTATAGAACGTTCTAGAAACTTCTTCCGTGCTATATAAAGAGCGGTCGGGTTCGTCTTGGGTCAGTTTCGATTGAGAAGCGATACAGAGCGATCAAAGCGGAAAATAGTGCGAGGTAATAGAATTGTCTAAGAAGTGTTTTTGTAATAAACAGTGATTAATTGAAGTCTGCTGTTTAAATAATTTATCACTGAACCCTAGCTCGTAACAATACATTAGTTGTAAAAAAAATTAGAGTTATTGTAGGCGTAGCACCGACCAATCGCGTTGCCGAACCGAGCGTCCTAAAAATACGCGGTTTTTGACTTCTAGTTACTTAAGACGCCACCAGATTTTTCAGTATTTTCCGCGTTTTTAGTGTTTATATTTAGGTTTTTAGTGTTAAATGTATTGTAGTTAGATAGAATAAATGTTTCAACATGTAGTAGTCATAAGTTCAACATTGTAAGGGATGTTTTACCGAAGAAAAGAGAAAAGAGCCAAAGAAAGTTCCCCATATCACGCTGCAAGAGTTTTGCGCTAATAAGTAAGAACGCACCGATTAGCCAACGCTCGCATGGTCAGATTCCCGCGCGGATTGGAGTGTTGTGGTTGGTTAAGTCAGTGGAGACCACGCTTCCCGGCGTGAGCGTGGGGATGCGTCTGTTTTTATAGAGGCTACACACCTGCCGTCAGACATTCCGAATCAGCAGCGTCACCAGTTTACATTCTAAGAAAATAAACAACGAGAAATATTCGATCCAACGAGACTTTCTTTTGTGCCTATAACGCCGCTCAAGTACTCCCGCCAGCAAATCCTATCACGTCAAAAAGTCAACAGTAACATCCAGACAAACAGTCACCAACACTAGTTGTGATAGGTATTAAATCTAGTATATCAGTCTGTTTGTCTAAAATACTACCTATAATATTCATAGTTGATAAAGATAAATGGCGAGCAGTTAAGATTTTCGTATGAAAAATAACATCTTTTGTCAAACATTTTTTCATATCCGAAGAGATACATAGCGACTGAACAGGTTATCACCCCATTTCGCACAAACGCGTGTTTAATTTATATTTCAAAAATGCGATCTCTATACTGACAGCGCGAACAGATTACCGAGAGAAGTTTCGATGTTTGTAAACTTTTCAACTTGAAATATATACTCCACCGACACAAATAAAGTAGATTCATCATCATCATATCAGCCGAAAGACGTCCACTGCTGGACATAGGCCTCCCCCAAGCGTCGCCACTTTGACCGGTCCCGTGCGTCTCGCAACCAGCGGATCCCTGCAACCTTCACTAGATCATCGGTCCACCTGGTGGGATACCTTCCAACGCAACGTCTTCCGGTTCGCGGTCGCCACTCCAGAACCTTTCTGCCCCATCGGCCATCCGTTCTGCGAGCAATGTGCCCTGCCCACTGCCACCTAAATTTGGCAATTCTTCGGGCTATGTCGGTAACCCTGGTTCTCTTGCGGATCTCTATATTTATGATTCGATCACGCTAGGAAACTCCTTTGAGTGACTGTAAGATTTCTGATGAGGTCCACTGTGAGCGACCACGTCTCAGAGCCATATGTCATCACTGGCAACACACACTGGTCATAGACTTTCGTCTTGAGACACTGAGGTAAGTTGGATGAGAAGATACCGCGCAACTTCCCAAACGCTGCCCAGCCGAGTCGGATTCGACGGTTGACCTCTTTCTCGAAGTTGGCCCTACCCAACTGGATCGTTTGTCCCAGGTAGACATAGTCACCCACAACTTCGAGTGTAGAGTCTCCGACCTTGATAGGAGTGTGTGTAACATGGGCATTCAGCATCACCTTGGTTTTGTCTATGTTCATCCTTAGACCCACTCTTTCGGAAGCTCTAGTGAGATCATCGAGCATTATACTGAGGTCCTCCATGGTCTCAGCCATAACCACTATATCATCGGCAAACCGAAGGTGACTGATGTACTCGCCATTGACGTTGATGCCTAGCCCGCTCCAGTCCAGAACCTTAAAGACGTCCTCCAATGCAGCGGTAAACAGCTTCGGAGATATGACGTCTCCCTGTCTCACACCTCGCTGCAAATGTACGGGTTCCGAGGTCTGATCCTGAAGTCGAACTGACATGGTGGCGTTTTTGTATAAGCACTTCAACACCTCGATGTACCGGTAGTTAAATTGGCACCGTTGGAGAGACTGCATTACAGCCCAAGTCTCGATCGAATCGCAGGCTTTTTCGTAGTCCACAAACATTAAACAGAGAGGCAGGTTGTACTCTTCGGTCTTCTGTATAACCACGACAGCGATAGTAACGTGAGATTTGTAACCAGAATTGAATTTATTATTTCATGCGTCCATTCTCAATGAGTGGGTATTACACAATTATCATGCACTAATAAGATACTCATACCTAAATATATTCTAATCTTTACAATATTTTGATTGAAATTTTGGGTTTTATCTGTTTTGATAATGTTTGCGTCACAATTTATTAAAGCTTTGTGTCAGTCTTCATAATCCCTGACAAGGTACCAACGTCTATACCTATCTGAGGGCCTGAGAATAGGGTATAGATTGAGGCCACTCTTCTTTTTTTTTATGAATCTAGGTTCCTAATATCACAAACATAATGCCTTAGAGCGCACATTTAAAAATGTAGACACTGGCTCTAGATATAAAGATAAGCATATTCAAAGAAATTTACTTCGATTTAATTGCTTTGCCCATTAAAAATAAATTAGACTTAAATAACTTAAATTAGTTTTAGATAAGAAATAAAATCACTGCTGTACTAATTATTTTACGATAACTGCTTCTACTAATAACAATCATTAAATAAATGTATTTTAGAATAATATTCTTGATAGAAAACATCTTTCGAATTTATATTCGTTTGTGCATTAAGGCGGCGGAACACTTCTCCTTTTTCAAATTCTGGTTTATCAATAAAAGATTGGTATTGATCGGGTTACTGGTCGATATATAGGACCCTGGTTTAAAGGACTGAATAAAGAATTTTAGTTTTTAGATCCAAGTTTATATTTTGAAGCTTATAATGTTCTATTCCCGTTGTTTTGTTGTGGTCTATTATTATTTAGCCACGATCATATTAAGGCAAACGAAAACTCAATTAGACTATTAAGGTTTTTATTCTTTGAGAGAGTGGTGAATTTACAAAATCATTATCTTAATGGTTATTCGTGTTCAAAATGAACTATAACGTGTCAGGAGAGATATACGATACAAGAAGAAGAAAACGTATTACGCCAACCTGAACTAAGGGTACGTTCATACAAAAAAACCGTTTTTCCAGGATCGTTTTAAGCGGATCCGTCGCTACTGTAGGTGATGTTCACACCGGATTCAAAGTACCGTTTTAATGAATCCATCGCTACTGGAGATTCACACCGACCAACAAGGATGGACGTCCGGTAAAATGGGTAAATATTTTAATACTGTTGTATGTTAACTCACACACACAACTACCTACACCATTGCCGAATAAAAACGTATACTATAAAGCGGACCTGTAAAACGGACCTCTGTTTGCACTAGCACTAAAAAGAGCAGAAAGCTAGAGACGATTAACGAGGGAGAGAGACGACGACGACGGCGATGGTAACGTGAGATTTGTAACCAGAATTTAATTTATTATTACGTGAGTCCATTCTCATTGAGTGGGTATTACACAATTATCATGCCCTAATGGAATACTCGTATCTAAAAAAATGTTCTAATCTTTACAATATTTTGATTTAAATGCTGGGTTTTATCTGTTTTGTTTATGTCTGCGTCCCAATTTATGAAAGCTCTGTGTCAGTCCTCTTAATCCTCGGCAAGGTACCTCCTTCTATACTTAAATAAGAGCCTGTAAATTATACCATACAAATTATAATTATGTATATTCTGTAAATAACAATGTTCTATGAAAATGAAGCTCTGGAGTTGAAAGCGACTTTAATTTAATAACCCACATTGTTTACATCTAGTGTTAGAATTTTTCGTCGGTCTTTTCATAATTTTTGAAATAAAAAACTACATTTTTTACGGTTATCAGTTCACAACCGTTATTCCTATTTAGCTTAATAAGACTTTACTTTATTACAGAAAAAAAGGCGGCGCGGTGAGTGTAGATGCGGCATTGACCTCTATCATGAACTTAAGCAAAATCAGCTAGATAGCGCTTTTGAATTTTATTTTCATTGCTGTTTTTTCGTGAAAAAGGGACTTTTTTGTCGAGTCGTCGGTGCCAGACGCTCCATATTTAAATGTGTAGGTATGCAAGAAGAAATATGCCGTGTTTTTCCAATTGTGCTGTTGTTGGCTTCCGGTCTATCTAGATGCAGCTGAATTTACCAGTATTTTACATGGATCGGCTGCCTATCGAACTAACCCAGTAACTGGGTAAGTCGATAACCCTCTACTAGTCCGGTGTTAGATATTCTGCTTCTAACTACTTGTACCTAACGCCGGTTAATTATCTTTCAAGGCACGGAGTGGTCTTGGTTTGTTATGGATGGTCTCCCATCAAGAGAACAACCTCGAAAAACGTTTCTTAATCTTGAAATCTTTGCCGAGGTTTTTTAGCCCGTGTAATTATTATTTAACCACGATAACCTAAGTATATGCAATATTTTATAATTAGATTAAGACGGGCTGGTGTCCGCAACTCCACGTCTAAAATATATTGTTATATTAAGCATACCAGAGTAAATTGATATCTAGTTTAGGTTTATGCTCAAACAATTGATAGTTTAACCATCAATTTCAATCAATTTAATGTAATGTTGAGATATATTAATTTTCATTGTAGCTGATAGGATTACAAAAGATCACTCTAACAAGCTCTTTGTGAGTAGTTATCTCTTGCCATTAACTTTTCATGCCTTTTATTTGAATAACGATATTGTAGAAGCTAAAATTTAATAGTTATTTTCATTGCCCGTCATGTTATTCTTCTATAATAATGAATAAAATCTATCTTTCTGCATGCTCTTCAACATCATGAACGATCCTTGTACTCCTGATTATTTAAAACAATATTTTAAAGTGTTTGGCAGTTCTCACGATCTTAACCTTCGAGCTTCAAAAAACTTACTTCTCCATATTCCTTCTCACCGCACTGGGTTTCTATCTAATTCTTACACTGTCTCTACTATAAAACTCTGGAACGTGCTTCCCTTTGACATAAAAAAAGCTGAGAGTAAATTTTCATTTAAGCGTAGAATCCGGAAATATTACTTGTCCTCTCTCACATAGCTCGGTCTTCGTCATAGTTATTATATTTAAATTTCTGTTTCATTTTGAATAAATAATGATATGGTATTTATTATAATATTTATTAGTCTATTGTTTTAGTAATTATTTATGTATTTTATTAGTTAGATTGTTTATTAATATCTGATTTTAATTATTGTTCATTTTATTTTATTTTTGTACTCCTACCACTGCTGTGTCCTTTTTAACCCAAAGGTTGACTGGTAGAGAATGCCTTGCTGCATTAAGTCCGCCTATGTATCACCATTGTACATGAAGTTTAAATAAATAAATAAATAAAAGGACAAAGTAAAAATGTATGGGACATGGTCCAAATCTTGCTCCTGAGAGAGAAACCTCCTGATTTTACGCGCCGTGTCCAGGAGTAGAGCTTTCTGGATAAAGCCGTTGATCCAGCTGCCCAACGAGAGCCTCGTCAGATGTTCGTCGAGGCTCTTGGCTATTATGCCATTGGCTGTCACGACTATCGGCACAATGACTGCTGTATTCACATACCATATGTCGACAACCTCGCGTGCTAGATCAAGATACTTACTTTTCTTATCTCTCTCAGCCTTCACGAGGTTCTCGTCATGGGGGACAGCTATATCAACAATCATTGCGCGACGCTCTAGTCGGTCTATCACCACTATGTCAGGCTTATTGGCAATAATAGTCCTATCAGTGATGATAGACCGATCCCAATACAATGTGACATTGCCATTTTCGAGAATTGGGTCGGGCACATACCTATGTACGTTACTTCCGATTCCACAAGATTGTTTTTAATCCCTAAATTCCCAAGAAGTTCCTCCAGTTTTTATACATGGTCCATACGAGCCGCATTAGTATCTTCATACTAGCAAAGTGAAATAAGCTGGAATTGGATATTCTGGAAATTGTATATTGAATGAGTACCGGAGTGACGAGGTAACGAACACGTGTTTGGAAGAAAAGTGTATCGGACTTTAAGTAAAATAAAATAGGAAACTTTAAGCATTATAATATTAATTATATTCACCCAACACTCATTAATATTAAATCAGGTAAAATAAAATATAGGAATTAAGTATTTATAATAAGGTTAGTAAAATATTTTTTGTATTACATTTAAAAAGTTATTAATTTAATTGTTTTTATTATTTTGTGTATACATATTTACAAGGAATTATTTACAGAGCATTAGGTTAAATCACAGTTGTATAATATAGTTAACGTGTGCTTAAAATACAGTACAGTAGTGTTATTGTTCACCTACATTAGTTAGTTATTTATTTTTCAATATACAGCTATTATTTTCTAATTTAAACCTTTAAAATTAATTGTTGCTTTGTAAACCCTTTAACAAGCAGATAATTATTTTTTTTGTTATTATAACATATTTGTCACGTTATTTCTTAGAAATATTAAACCTTACATACTTTCCTACAGTAGCTATTATTAATATTTGCAGTGATACTAATAACAGTTAAACTTGTACAATTATTAACTTGGGCTAGTTTTAGCTGGCAGTCTCATTAGTCACTAAAATAGGTATTTGTTGTTACAGTTTCGTTTATATTATAATTGTATAATTACAGGTCTACGACACCCTACATTCGAATGACTGAGATTAAAGAACTTAAAAAGAAGCGAAGCAGTTATAAAGGAAGGTTAACAGTATTTGGAACCTATTTGAGTAATCTAAAAGATGCCGAGATAACCCCCTTTCAGGTAATGGAGTTGCAATTGCGAGTCGCCAAATTGGATGATCTTTTTGATGAATTTAATGAGGTTCAATTAAAATTAGAATGCTTGTGTGATAATGTTGATACTGAGACACTCGAAAGAACTACAATTAAATCTCAATATTATGGGTTGGTTGCCCAAGCTAAAATTATGTTAAGTAACTTTTCAAAATCTGACCAAGATGAAATAAAATCGAATTGCAGTACTTCTAATGTTAAGCGTCAGTTCGTGTTGGAGTTTAACAAAAACAAATCTAAAATACTCTATGCCTTTCTCTGTCTAACCTTATATTATATGGTTTGACTACGAACCCTTCTCAGGTACCTAGTTGAGACCGCAATCCCATCTGGTGATCAGGTCACTATACTCAGTACACACAATCGCGTCAGACGTGCTAGGGAAGACATGTATCATAAAGTATTACTGAACCACACCTTCCAAATTTAACAAGTAAAGGGTAAATAAACTATATTATTGAAACCCTTATAAAACGGTATTTCATTGGTGTCCACCTCTACCCATTAATCCCAATAGGTTATGGGCCCAGAGCGCTAAGCCAAAGTGAAAATAATAATATACGGACACTACATAATAAAAACGTGTTGTGCATCTAAGTGAAACAAGAAGGAACAACAAAACAATACAACGGTGCATAGGGTTACTTCAAAACCCTAATAGACTTCTGGTTTTACCTTCGTGACGAGCAGTGCTACAACAGACTGGAACAATGGCGCGTGAAGAACAAGAGACGAAGCAAGAAGATCTTCCGGTTACCTGTAAGATGGACGCTCCAGGTGTGCTCAGTTCCAGAAAACGCTAAGCTGGAATGGCTGTCGTTTTAATAAAGATGGCGGTGTCATTGTGTTCAAAGATGGTTGGTAAGCCTATAAAGGGTAAGTCTTTGATGATAATCTAGAATGTAACTAATTGGCGTTAATTGTCTGCATCTTATAAACGCTTTAATTGGCAAATGTTTGAATATACATTCGTACATAATAATTATGATTTATTGTGAAACGAAATGTAAGGCCATAAAGGCAAATTTTGAAATAAAATAAATGAAACTATTTTCCTATAGTGATGCAATTACCAATAGTGGTGCTTTACAATAAAATAAAAATTGTGTGAAGCTTGTATTTATAGAAAACAATTTTGTTTGGTACCTAAAACAAAAGTTTAGTAAAAAAAAGTTAGATAATTATGTGAATAGTGCACACAGATGTCTACGGTCGAAACACTTCTTCGTATATTTAAAACAAAAGCCGAGTTGTGTTTTGTAAAGCTAATTTTGGTCTGACAATTGTTAACTAACTTCAGTTATAATAATGGAGAGAAAATTGTATCCAATTAAATAAGAGTCCTGATCTCGAAAAGGGTACCTACCATTAAACAGTGGTTTGCATAACGGCATTAAATAATATTGCCGAATGGATCAATAAGAACAATGAATTATAGAACAGAGTAGTACATATAATAAATTCATCACAATCATCTGTCTAGCCTTTTCCGAACTATATACGGGTTGGCCTCCAGTCCAACGGGATTAAGCTGAGTACCAGTGTTATACATGGAGCGACTGCCTAACTGACCTCCACAACCCAGTAACTGGGTAACGCGATACCTCTTGGCTGGACTGGTGTCAGATCTCAGTCTTCTGACTGCCGGTAACGACTGTCAAAGATCTTCAAATGACAGCCGGGACCAACGGCTTAACATCATCGGCATGTAATAAATTGTACTATCTATTAGAGTCTAAATGTTTCAAATCATTCAGGTATGAAATTGTCCTGGGAAGTACCTACTGAGGTTGTAAAACACAATTGAGGTTGTAAAACCCACATTCTAAGTTATGACGAAATAAGAAGCCACAACTAAAGTATTTAAATGTTTTGGTTTTACTTTGTTAATAGTAGAAAACTAAATATGACAATGTACTGTTAAAGGGAAATAAAGCATTGGCTATAAATAAGGGTTCGTCTTTACCTGCTTGAGTAACAAGAGGCGAGCGGACCGACGCTAGGGGCGCGGGTCGTGCCCAGATATAAAACATCTGGCGAATAGTCGCCTAACGCAGGACGCTATTTCGTGTCCGCAACGTGAAAGTCCCTATTTATACTTGTTACACACTAGTTGGTATAAAGTGTAGACAATTATGTAAGAAGTTAGACAATTGGTTTGTGAGATTCAGAGATGTAGTATTGGATGAAATTAACATCTTATCAATAGGCCAGTGAAACCTGAGCCCGAATGGATCATGAATAAAACGTAGCAATAACTATGTTGATAATTTTGACATTATTACACTCTATTGAAGTGGTGTGAATCTGACCAGATTATATCAGGGTTATTATTTTATTGTATATTCCTATAAATACGAATGAATTCCTAGTATCATATGCTAATAAATCTGTCATAGAAATCATGGAGCGTTTGATCCAGTTTTCATATCAAAATGGAAATGTGTTAACTTTACCATATGATAATGATAAAGAAACAGAAAATTAGTAAGTCTTAGGATGCAGTTGTGTGCTGAATCTTTGCTATTTCAAATACCTCAATCGTATTCAGAAATTGAATACATATATGAATGATAATAAACATAGACCTACGGCTAAAATGTCAATGAGGAATATAATTTATTTGTTGTTAATGATACCTGAAGTGAAACACTAAATCATATGCACATTAAATATATTTTATCAATAAAACTGTAAGTATACGGTTAAAAATGATGATCTTCGAAAACCTGTGAGTAAATGGCTAGTGGTTCTAGTCAGAAACTTTTGCATTAGTTGCAAGAAACACATGTTAAGGATTAATATCTTTAGCGAGTTAGTTTAATTTGCTATTGCATCATAGAGATGGGAAATCATTTTTGAATGGGATATTGTCCAAGGAAATCTAAGTACATATATGAATATTTCCACAGCATATCCTAGTTGAAAATATATTATTTGCAAATGAAAAAGAAGTCACATTCAATTATATTTGTTTAAGTCATTATGTGGATTAAAGCAGACTGCAAGCTGTTAGTTCCAAATATTTGAAACAAACTCGGACACCATTTGAATTGTGAAAAGATAATTTAAAAAAAAAAAACCTGTTATTAAATATTTAAAGGTTTTCGGTTCTACCGTGTATGTACATAATAAAACCACTAAAACCAAATTTAATGAAAAGTCCTAAAACGATATTCTGGTAAGTAAGGTATGAACCTACCATATGGCTATAAAGTATGAAACATAAAGAGTGAAAATATGAAACAGTTGGGAATGTCATAATGAAGTGAGTTATAAGCAGTCGAGGGCTGCGTTACAATTTGAAGGAAATGAAACCGAACATTTTCATATCAAAACTGATTGACGTGACACCGTCAAAAATCAGTGACAATTAATTCTCACAGTTATGACAATCCTAAAAGCTGGTGTTTTCAAAACTGGTGTAACTAAATCCAAAAGTGTAAAATTGGGTGGTTCAAATCAGTGGAATTAATATCAGATATTTAAATACTACACGATATCAAAACAGATAAAGACCAAAATCTGGTGTGTACCAAAACTGATGGAACTAATTCCAATGATTAAATATTGGAAGGTTTAAAATCAGTGGAATTAGATAGTTTGAAATCTAATGAATGGATTAAAAGTAGTATAATTCGCTCGATAAAAAAAAAACTAATAACATAGATACTAAAGCCAAACGATGTTAATAAACAAAGTTCTAAAAAAACTTGTACTGATAAAAAGAAAATATCGATAATTCTTGCCAGGTAAGAAGGAGTGAAAGGATTAAAAGTAGTCTCCCTATAACATGGGATCTAAACATAACTGGTGAAATGTGGGTGTACTATAATAGTGTACTATGCCTGTGCCTAACCCTTCGCGGAACACAGGCGTGATGTTATGTTATGTCATGTTTTGATGAGTATTTATGTAACTGACGAAATGTGGTTGTACTATAATATAGTGTACTAAGCCTCTATTTAACCTTTTGGGGAATATAGGTGCAATGTTAAGTATGTTAAATCATATTTCAAATTGTATTTAAGCTATACATGTGAACGATCTTGTAAAGATCGCTAATTTAAATATGTTATATGAATAGTTGTAAAACATACTGTTAATATGGAAGACTGAAATGGAAGAAAAGGTTTTCTGGTAAACAAAGTAACTTTTGTTTAGAATATGTAAGCAGATCTTAAATCAGTCAATATTAATTTGTACCCAAGTTGAAAGTAAACTAAATTACGAAGTATTAAATTCGTAAGAACTTACTAGTGCCTTTGTAGAAATTTTGTTGTGTGCTTGATGACATGCTGTGCACCCAACCTGACCCAAGTTTTTGTTTTGTATACTTTCTAAGTCAGTATGCAAGCAAAAACAATAGTTTATGACGGTCAGACTTAAAAGGGTCTTAAGAAATTTAAAGAACCATAAATCTCAAGTTGGTTTTCAAACGAAATTATTGGAAGTGGCTTTGTTCATTGTGAATGGGCTGTAACATAATAGATAGAAAAAGTACTACGAGTTAATTGTTTAACTTTAAAGTATTTGATAATTGCACAATGTGATTTTATACCACAAATGGGCAGTAAACTATGATAACAACATAGTAAATACAAGCAAAATAAGATAACTACATGGCTAAATGTGAAGCTGAAAAAGGCTTTGTTATAATTACAAGGATGATTACTTATGTTAATTATAATAGCATGATTGTAATGCTATTGATAAGTTAATTATAAAAGCTTGATTATAATTAAGGATGTTTTAATTATAAGAGCTTGGTTATTATAAGTAGATGAATAACTTTTATATTTCATTAATTATAATAGATGATATAATTAATTGGTCTGATAAGGTTTTAACTGGGTTTTCCCTTATCCTGTGCAATGAATGTTGGACCATGATGATATTGTTTTCCCCAGAGAGATAAAAAGGAAGGTGTGTGTTTTTATTATTGTATAAAGATGGTATGAGATAGGTATTATTACGAGTATGTCGTAAATAAAGAGAAAAGGATTTATTTTTGAGGGGGCGTGTTGGAGTTTAACAAAAACAAATCTAAAATACTCTATGCCTTTCTCTGTCTAACCTTATATTATATGGTTTGACTACGAACCCTTCTCAGGTACCTAGTTGAGACCGCAATCCCATCTGGTGATCAGGTCACTATACTCAGTACACACAATCGCGTCAGACGTGCTAGGGAAGACATGTATCATAAAGTATTACTGAACCACACCTTCCAAATTTAACAAGTAAAGGGTAAATAAACTATATTATTGAAACCCTTATAAAACGGTATTTCATTGGTGTCCACCTCTACCCATTAATCCCAATAGTTCGTCAAGTTGCCTACAATCCAATTACCCAAATTCACAGGATCATATGATAACTGGCTCGAATTTCGCGATAACTTCGCCAGTCTCATTCATGGCAATGACGACATAGACGACATTAATAAATTTCGTTGACCTATCGGAATCTGCTGCTGTTGTGATCCAGTCAATTGAGTTTTCTGATCAAAACTACTATATGGCATGGGAGTTTCTTTGTGAGCGATTCGATAATATAAGATAAAAATAGCGAGCGAATCTTATACATATAATTCGACAAAAACTTGACACTACAACATTCCGAGAATGGGAGGAATATAAAGGACGTATCGATAAATCTAAACGAATCAAACACTTTTGATCAGTTCATTGTTTTTTTACGTAATCGTGCTGATTTAATAGAAACACTGGCAAAGTCACGTCATTCTACAACTAACATAAAACAGAATACTAAAATAAAAGCCTTTGTTACAACACAGAACACTAGTAGATTTTCATCAAATAGTAGTCCAAAATGTAAAAGCGATCACAACCTTAATTCATGTCCACAGTTTCTATCATTAAGCATCAACGATAGAATGTATTTACTACCTAGCTATAAGGTATGCTATAACTGTTTGCGTCTCGGTCACTATCCCAATAATTGCAAGAAACCAGGGTGTAAAATATGTAAACGAAAGCACCATACGCTTATTCATAACACAGACTTCAAATTCAAAACCTGTTTCAAGCAAATCAACTCACGGCACGACTGATAAGGCTAAGGTTGAGTCATCCTGCACTGTTGACACAAACAATAGTCACGTTTCGCTCTCAGCTAATATCTCTGCGCAATCGCATACGAGCAGCGCAGGCGACATCCTATTGTCAACTGCATTAGTGAGGTGCTACGACGTAAATAATAAAGAACACATAGCTCGAGCGCTTCTCGATTCCGGTAGTTCGTCGTGTTTAATGACAGAGAATTTATTTAATAAGTTAAATCTGCCTTATTTAATCACAGACAAATTTATACAAGGTATAAATAAGTCTATATCGTATGTGGAAAAAATGTGTCGTGTGCACATTAAATCGTTGCATGAATCGTACACTAATGATTTAATATGTTTTGTATTACCCACAATAACTGATAACGTCCCCGCTAGATAGGTACATGTGAATATACCTTCAAACATTCACTTAGCCGATCCGCATTTCCACACACCGGCTTCTATTGATATTATTATAGAATCAGATGTATTCTGGAGTTTATTAGGATCAAATAAGATTTTACTAGGTGATGGGAAACCAACACTTTATCAAACTAGAGTTGGTTGGCTAGTTTGCGGCCCAATTAACGGCGGCTTTAGTAAGAATTCATCTCATCTTTCATTAATTAAATGTAATTTTACAAATGTTAATGATTATTATGAAAGTTCTTCCAGTTCGATTGAATTAGATGACATCCGAAACCAATTGTCACGTTTCTGGCAGCTCGAGGAAGTTTGTCATGAGTTATCGACTTATTCAGCTGAGGAGAAGATGTGTGAAGAACACTTTATAAAAAACACAACGCGCTTGGCAGATGGCCGCTTTAGCGTTAAAATACCGTTGAAGGAATCTTCGAATAGTTTAGGCGATTCGTATTATCGTGCAAAACGATGTTTTCTGTCATTAGAGCGCAGAAACCTCAGTCAACCCTCACTCGATAAAATGTACAAAGATTTTATGACGGAGTACATTTCTTTAGACCATATGTCCGAGTTTACTATTAATGAAGATCAGCGGTCATATTTTATTCCTCATCACGGAGTACTGCGCGAGAGTAGTAGTACAACCAAATTAAGGGTTGCTTTTAATGCTAGTGCACCCACCACCTCAGGTCTTTCTTTAAATACAATACAGATGGTGGGGCCTACCGTCCAGGACGATCTAACCGCAATCCTTCTTAGATTTATAATGTACAAGTACGTTCTCTCTGCTGACGTCGAGAAAATGTACAGGCAGGTGTCTGTACATCCTTCAGACAGGCACCTGCAGCAAATTATTTGACGTGATGATGCTTCTAGTCCTCTTAAAACCTACCAATTGCATACAATAACTTACGGTACGGCTAGTGCACCGTTTCTCGCTACTAGGTGCCTCAAACAGGTCGGTATTGAATGTCAGAATCAAAAGATCGCAGAAGTTATTCTTTATTTATGATTAAACGAACTTACCCTAAGTGAAGTTCTATCATAATTATACGAAGTGCCTCGTCCGAAGAGATTAGTACCTGTAATTAATGATTATTATTTACATGTAGTACCGGCTACGGGAGGCTACTCAAATCACTATGTTTTAGAGACAATATTACTATATTTTTTTTTTTTTCTTTCCCTGGCAGCTCTGTGTCGGCTGTCAACTTGTCATTTAGTTTAGAGTTATGGATGTTTTATAGATATTTCCAGAACGCTTCTGGGTTATACCTTAGGGTTGGGAGGGTGTTACTAATCTCTTCGGACGAGGCACTTCGTATAATTATGATAGAACTTCACTTAGGGTAAGTTCGTTGTAAGTACCTGTAATTAATGATTATTATTTACATGTAGACTTTGAGAGTTAAGTTCTGGAATTATCACATACACTATGATGAATTTGTGAAGTAAAAGCTTTCTTTATTTAAAATTCTTAATTATATTTTTATAGACTAACCATCATGGTTGTCCATAGGTTTCACACATAGATTCTTAATCAGTTCATTCAGATATGTTCTTAATTACTTGTTTTGGCAAATTTATTGTTTACTTTTTTATTCTCATTGTTATAATGTTTATAGATTAACAATCTGAGTTGTCATTAGATATCAAAGGTTCATATTCGGTCATTTTCTTAATTATTATTCTTATCTTAACTATCTTTATTAACAAAATATTTTTTGCCTATTATTTATTGTCATAAAGTATTAAAGTTTTTTATAGACTAACAATCACAGTTGCTTTTAAGTAACATAGGTACTTAACCAAAATGTTTATATATATTCTTAATTATCTTTTTAACAGAATATTTGTTGCCCACTTAATATCAATATTAAGGTTTGTTTATAGAATAACAATCATAGGTGTCATTGGAAAACTAAAGTTCTTAATTAACCATTCAGTTAATATTATACATATATCTGTTTTAACAAAATACAGTTTTGCTTTATTATTACTATTGTTAGTTTCCTTATATACTGATACTCCTTCCTTATAAGTTAAAGTTGCTGGTTGTTGTATTAGTTAGTACATATTAGTTAAATAAGATATCTTTAATCACAGCTAAAGATTTATTTTGCTAAATCTTTTTGATCCTTTACACTAAAGGTCTTTTATAAAATTTCCAGATGTACTTGAGTTGTAACTCCAGCCTGCTGTTTTTAGTATCTCATAAATTGTCACACCTGGCTTTAGAAGTAGCAGCGTGGCGTGTGCTGTGAGCTAAATATATGTGTACCTACATCAATACTGCTAGTCTTTAAAGTACACTTAATCCAACGACTGATAGTCTGTTTGGACATTAATTTGGTATAGTTTCTTGGTGCCTAAAATAATTCTTATATGTTTATTAATGTAGGCTACAAGGGTTTCAGCTGGATATATTACTGTTATTTGTCTCTTATTGATTGATTTAGTTCATATATAAGAGATTTTTTGAGGTCTGAAATTTTGATGGTTATATGCATTGATTCTATTTCTATACTTTGATTTTATTTTTGACAGTAGTTCTAGAGACAACATCTCATTTGTGTACCAAATTCCTAATACTTCCAGAATCTGGGATGTTTTCCAGGTGGCATTGTATTTTTGGGCAGGTAAAAGGTAGTCTGAACACGCCCTTAAAATATTTTCAGAGTACATTAATGTTTAAGGTATTGTCAGTGATAATGCCAATTTGTGACAGTTAAGCATTTGTTATATTTTTTACTAGAATTAGAAAGTTCTGTTAAGAAATTATATTACCATTGGTGTTCAAGATGTTATTATTATATTTCTAAAAAAAAATATACTAGTTAATTAAACATGTGTCATTGTTTGAAAAAGTTTTCTGATAGAGATGGTATCATAATTTCTATTGATGATGGTAGTATGGTTCGTCATAATAGACTTCACTACCTACACACTAGACTCCGACAGCCAGAGTAAGGTTGGTATGGATTTTTCCCTTGCTGTGAGATACTTTATTATTTTCATTAGGTTTAAGTATGATCATCTCTAAATTATGAGAAGTTCCCAATCGGGCAGAGTTGGCCATGGTGACCACTATGATGCCCTTAGCCTTATCCATTATGATTTTTCGTAGATATTTTAATATGATTGAGAATGGTGGAAACGCAGAAAAGAAAATTGGTTACATGTATATTGTAAAGGCATTCGGGTTGTTATGTATTTGTCATATTTTTTGTTACTTGCAAATAGGTAAATTTCAGAATTCCAAATTTATCTTTCAATTATTAATCATATGCATTTTCTTTTAGTTCCCATTCTACATCGGGATGTGACTTCTGCAATACAGTATCAACTACTATGATTTTCAGTCAACATAATGTAAGGAGCGAAAATTAAATATAATGGTTATCACACCAATGCCGCTGGCTAAGTTGAAGAAATGAGGGTAATGAACTCTACCCATTCGATTAATATTATATACTATATTGCTGTTGGGTTGTTTATACATAAGGGTATTTCACAATTATTGAATAGTTTACCAAATATTTAAAAAGACAAAGAATGATGCTAATAAATCCAATTAAAATTCATTTGATATTCACATTCCTTGTCTGACCACTGGCCCCTAGCAATCTCATCCCCACAGGCAGTCCCCCCCCCCCCCCGAATGAATGGCATATCGCCACCATTCAGGGAATTATTGTAGGGATATCTATGTATTTTTCATAATTTACTTCTCCTTGGAGTTTTAGGATTTTACACATTCTAGTTTTTTGGTATATATAAAGCCATCCATATTCAATAGAAGGGCACGCTGAGAGCAGTACCTAGTCCTACAAAACATATAAATTGTCAGATTTCATAATAGATAAGTTTTCTTATCTGTCAGTTATAAGTCTGTTATCAATAATATACATCCCAAAAATATACCAGTATTAGTGGGTGTAAGTTTGTTATTTACTAACTTGTGATTAACTTCGTAGTGTTTTCAATATTTTCAGTCAACAATTAATGGCCACAGGATCTTGGGTAATTTGTTGGCAGATTTCATGACTTTTGTGAAAATGTAAGTTGCAGTGTTTTACCCAAATGGTAGTAGACCGAACTTATACAATTTTCCAAGAGTGTATTCTAGATATTTGCTAGAATTTTTGTGATATTTTATAAGAGACTGCATCTTTAATGTATTTTATGTATGGCCATGGAACTATCATTTGATACCATTTTTAATTCTGTGCACAAGTCTTCAACTTTGAAACGACTTACATCAATGTACTTATTAAGGCTTTATTGCCATTGGGAGTTTTTGTCTTAAGAAAAACTTGAGACAAATTTGCCTTTTCAAGGCTGGCACTTAGATATTGCATCTTAGTGTTTTTGCAGCTGGGCTATCTATCTTAAAGTGTTGTGGATACCCATGAAACCCTCATTCCATGATAACATGGTCTTATCATCAGTGATAAATTACCACTATTTATTAAGAATGTATAAGCAACCAGGGTACCTTACTGAGTTTAGCAGCGTCGAGGTAGAGATGTAATAACCACTTAAAGGGTATTGTATGGCTGACTCAGGCTATAGACAGGCTCCTTGTTCTGCTGTCACCCTTGTGGCGCTGGTGGAGCTTACGAGTATTTTGCTTAGAATGTGTTGGGTTCTTTCTTGGCTTTGGGTGCTGTTGCAGCATCTGATTTAGAAGCCGCTTTACCAACTCGATGAGTTTCAGCAAGTGTTTACCCGAACAGATATTTTTCTATCTTTGTGTTTTGAACTTGTCCTTAAGGTCCTTTTTTATTGAGCCGCAGCTAAATTTGCATCTAGTAATTGAGTCACAACTCACAATGTTGATCTTCACTTATGGTGCGAGTGGTATCCATTATTCAACTTAATAGATCTGTATCATTTTCTTTTGTATCCAGTACTTTGGATAATGTTGCTCCTAGGATGGAGATGGTGCTGAGTAGTCTTTGTTTTGCTTCTATGGCCTTGTTTATCAATAATTTGGCCATTTTGCTGTATAGCATAAGAGCCCCAAGTTTTGTCACGTTCAATGTCAGCGGTTATTTTCCCTGCGCAAAGAGCTGTAGGGGAAATACCCGCCTGCGGTCTCTATGGAAACAGGCCTCATGTTGCAAGATGTTCCAGACAGCTGGCCACTTCCTTGTGGAGTTCGGCCCCATCACCATACTCTGTGTTCAATGTTGGGTCAACCCAATGAATTTTGAGAGCATCTGTGTGTTTCTGGCCTGGAATTGTGAGGAAGATCACTACTGTTCGTGGTTATTTTGGTATTTTCTTGGTCATATTCGACTTTAATTGTTTCCATTTCATTTGTGGCATCGTCGTCTAGGACTTTGCCTGGAATGATTACAAACCATTGTTTTACTGCCGGTTGATAACCGAGTTATAAAATCTGGTGGGTGTAGCAATTCCAAAGAATTGAACGAAACCAGTGAATTATTGAATGTGGTGAGACAATCCAATGATCTGCTCGAGTGCATTCGTTAAATTCGTAAAAGAATTAAATTATATTTCATGATCTCGTAAGTATGCGGTGAGACAGCCCGATGGCTTGCCCGAAATGCATTATTCGTTTGAAAATTATTGAATGTTGTCAGACAGTCGGATAC
This sequence comes from Orthosia cruda, assembly GCA_964057195.1. Taxonomy (NCBI): domain Eukaryota; kingdom Metazoa; phylum Arthropoda; class Insecta; order Lepidoptera; family Noctuidae; genus Orthosia; species Orthosia cruda. Next base: position 25,333,616 of record OZ059838.1, read on the forward strand.
TCTGCTCGGATAAGGTAAAGTAATTAAATTATGATGATCTCGTAAGTATGCGGTGAGACAGCCCGATGGCTTGCCCGAAATGCATTATTTGTTTGAGAATTATTTAATGTTGTGAGACAGTCCGATTTTCAGCTCGAATACAGTCGTTAGAAAAAAGAAATACATTTCTTTTGATTGATAATCTCGTGAATATGCAGTGGGACGGCCCGATGGCTTGCCCGAAGTGCATTATTTGTTAGAGATGCAAAATAGTTGTAGATATATGTACAACTAGCTGTCCCACGCGGCTTCGCTCCCGTCAACTGGCTACCTACCAAGCTAGCCCACCTACTCTAAATACGTTGCGTCTCAAAAAGAATAAATTTTCCCCGTTTTCGGAACATTTTTCATTGATGCTCCGCTCCTATTGGTCGTAGCGTGATGTTATATAGCCTATAACCTTCCTCGATAAATGGACTACCCAACACAAAAAGAATTTTTCAATTCCAACCAGTAGTTCCTGAGATTAGCGCGTTCAAACAAACAAACAAACAAACAAACTCTTCAGCTTTATAATATTAGTATAGATAGTATAGATTAAATCAAAATATAATTTTACAGAGTTAGGTACCTTGTGGGTCTAAATATGGCGTCGACTCTTGAGACGATTTGTTTTACTTCGTTTATGTCGAGCATGTTTTAAATTGTTTCCAGGTTTTTTCATTTTTCACCTGATTCTCTCGTATTCCTCGGTTGACAATGATGTGTCCTTTTTGGCATTTTCCAACTTTTAAAAACTGTTCTTTGTATTTAAAAGTTTAGATAAGTGTCGAGTAGCGACGCACTAAAACCGCGAATGACAAGTTGACAGCCGACACAGAGCTGCCAGGGAAAGAAAAAAAAAAAAAAAATAGTAATATTGTCTCTAAAACATAGTGATTTGAGTAGCCTCCCGTAGCCGGTACTACATGTAAATAATAATCATTAATTACAGGTACTAATCTCGAGGACGAGGCACAAAGTATAATGATTTTTACGTCGATGATCTTTTGACCGGTACAGACGTGTTTGAGGATGCTCGAATGTTGCGTCATAAGGTGACTGATGCTCTTGCTTCTGCTTGCATGCCTTTAAGGAAGTGGAAATCTAACGAACCCAGTTTAATTTCAGAACCATATGGTGATTCTTGTTTTGATTTCCACAAGAAAAGTTATGTTGTCAATAAAACACTTGGTCTTAGTTGGCAAACTAACACAGATGATCTGGGTTTTCCTATAAATGTTCCTGAGTGCATAGAAAATACTAAGCGTGGCATGCTAGCAGTAATCACGCGAATATTTGATCCTCTAGGGTTGTTAGCACCGTGTGTCGTGAGCATGAAGATGTTGCTTCAGAAACTTTGGCTGGACGGGTTAAAATGAGATGACCAGTTATCACCTGAGGTTGAAACAATATGGGCGAACATAATTAAAGCCTTACCTTGCCTTCATAATTTACGTGTTTCACGTGTAGTCTGTGACGCAAACAAAGGTTGAATTTAATATTTTTACTGACGCTTCGGAGCGAGCTTACAGCGCTTGTTTGTATATTCGCAGTATCAATGAGCAGGGTGACGTCGACGTGCGATTATTAACAGCTAAAAGTCGTGTTACTCCTATTAAACCGTTAACAATCCCGCGACTTGAGCTGTGTGCTGCTTTGCTTGGTGCACGTTTATATCAAAAGGTTGCTAGTTCCCTTCGCATTAAACCATTTAGTGTAGTTTTTGGACTGACTCCATGATAGTTCTGGGTTGGTTAAAAATGCTACCTATTAAATTAAATACTTTTGTTCGCAACCGTGTTACCGAAATATTAGAATTAACCGTCCCAGGTACATGGAGGTATGTGTCGACACACGACAATCCAGCTGATTTAATAACACGCGGGGCGGAACCTATGCAATCACTGGATTTGTGGTGGTTCGGTCCATGTTTCTTAAAGCATGACAGTGCTACATGGCCACATCCTGTTATGAATCCAGGCGTCTTACCAGACATTAAATCAAATATTTTGATTAATTTAGCCCACGATCATACTAAACGCAGATTCATTTCAAGCATAAATCGATTTTAATCGTTTTTCGAATTTAACTAAATTACAGCGTTCTATTTGTTACGTTTTTCGTTTTATTAATGCATGTAAAAGGCATTCAGCAAATACGTCGTATTTGTGAAAAAGAAATGTTCAAGAATTACAAAATTCGTTAAACTTCATTATTATTCAATCTCAAAGGGAATCTTTTCCTGAATACAACTTACTATTAAATAATAGAAAGTTACCACATAAAAATCAATTATTAAGCTTAAATGTGTTTCTAGATGAAAATAAAATTATTCGTATAGGTGGTAGATTACACAATTCCGAATATTCATTTGAAAAGAAACACCCAATCTTATTACAGTCCACTCATCACTTTATGAAACTTTTATTTAGATTTGAGCATATCAGATTAATGCACGCAGGTCCTCAATTATTACTAAGTACAATTAGAGAGACTTATTGGCCACTGGGTGGTCGCAATTTAGCCAGAGCCTGTAATCGTCATTGCGTTCGATGTCAGCGTCTAAAACCACAGGCTGTTGTCCCTCAGATGGGTAATCTTCCATTGAGCAGACTCTCACCAGCTGACTTTCCCTTTCAAAGCGTAGGAGTTGACTACGCAGGCCCTATAATCTCGTCTAGTCGTCAAGGTCGTGGATGTAGATTGTTTAAGGTATACATCGTTATTTTCGTGTGCTTCACTACAAAAGCCATTCATTTAGATTTGGTAGGTGACTTGACTAGCAGTAATTATTTACAGGTTTTACGTCGGTTTATGTCTCGAAGAGGAAAACCTCTTTACATCTACTCCGATAACGGAACGTCGTTTGTAGGAGCTTACAATAAGATAGCTGATTTCTTGAAACGCAATTATGACTCCATAACTGATAGTACGGCTCAAGATGGTATTAAATTTCATTTTATTCCTGCTTACGCTCCACCTTTTGGTGGTCTTTGGGAGGCGGGTGTCAAATCGACCAAATTTCATTTGTTACGAGTGTTGGGCTATTATCATCTAACATACGAGGAGCTTAACTCCGTTTTGGTACAAATTAAAGGCATTTTAAATTCTCGGCCGCTAACACCGTTATCGTCAAACCCAGAAAACATGTTGCCTGTCACACCAGGTCATTTTTTAATTGGACGACCTCTCACGTCTCTTCCTGTAAAGGATATTCGGGACTATTCCACTCATCACTTGACGCGCCATCAACGCATTGAGCAGCTGTAGCAGCATTTCTGGTCAAGATGGAGCAAGGAATATGTCTCCGAGTTTCAACAGCGAGTAAAGTGGCGTACCAGCAACGACAGCCTGAACCTGGTCTCCCTCGTCATCATAAAGGAGGATAACCAGCCACCGTTGAAGTGAAAGTTGGGCCGCGTTGTTGGTCTTCATCCTGGTACAGATGGCATAAGCAGAGTTGCCGACATCAGGACTCAAAATGGAACTATCAGACGGGCATTCTCCAAGATTTGTCCATTACTGGAAGACAACTGTTGAAAGGCGAGCTTCCAACGGCTGGGGGTATGTTTAAGCATCAGTTAGCTCAGCGCAATTTGTAGTCAGTAAGACATTTAGCTATAAGTTTTTATCAGGCGTTTATCCTACGGTCCTAGGATACATGTAATGTCAGTTCGTAGTCAAATAAAATAGGTGGATCACTGCGTGCTACATCCTGAGTTTTTTAATTCCCAAAATTCCCAAAAAGTTCCTCCAGTTTTTATACATATAATTATATGTTTTTAAATAATCTATAGGCTCGCACTTGACTACTATCTCACCTGATGGTAAGCAATGATATGGTCGACGGTAAAACACGCTTGTCTAGAAATAACCTATTCACTCTTTACTTAAAGATCTCTAGAATGTAGCTGTCGGGAAACACAGACTCCAGTAGGGAATTCCACTCCTTTGCTGTACGCATAATAAAAGTTTTCCCAAAACGGATATTTGTACTATTAGTAAGATCGATGTACCGAATCATCGAAATAGACTCATAATTTGCTAATACCGGAGCAAAGGCTAAAGTTTTGTTACAGTGGTGTAAATTGATTGTGTGGAAACAAATGTTGATGAATAGAGGATGATGTGTTTCTTGTCCTATTGAACATCTGATAACTTATTTTCGTACTATAAAAAGTATCCGAAGCGCTGATACTTATTGAGGAGTGTGAACGCGAGAGCTGACTTAACTGACTTATTAAATTAATTTTTGTCTCGGGTCGTAGAAAGCCAGAAATATTTTTACTGCAGTACATTCCGGTAAACAACATTACGGGACTTATTGTTTTCTGCGTAAATAAAAAGATTTCTGACTCTCGACTCACGCGAGCAACCTTCGTAAAGCTGCCCGTGGGAGAAGCAGGGGGTGCCCTGGTGGATGCAGGCTACTTTTAGTGTTTTCCCCTGAATTTTATTCTTCGTAATAGAAAAAGCCACCTTCAGAGGGAATTTCAATCGCTTAAACTGGAATGGCAAGTTAGTGGGTATTATGGGGATTCTGGGTATCAATACCGTCTCTCCTTTGGCCCCTCCGGCGAGGATGGTGGCCTGCACAATGTACAGTCTCAGCTCTGTGACGCGTAACCTGGTGCAATCTGGGCGCGTCTAGGTTATGCGTCAGTATGATAGGTACACCAACCTTTGAGATCACTTCAACTTGTAGGAGGGCACCCCTGACAGGTCGAGGGAATTTAAGAACTCTACAGGGTATGTAGTTGCGTCTTCAGTTGTCATCACTGTGTCTATTGACATATAGGTCCTCACCTCACCTGGAACATGCTCTATTATTTTTGTATTAATCTTTCCCACCGATTCATTTTTGGGCGCATTCATAGCTCGTTCGTGCAACCACTCCTCGTTAGCCAGGTTTTGTTGTAGGCTCGAAAATAACTCATTAATAAGGTTATCTTTCGAGCTTACAACATTGCGAAATCGGGTGTCAAAAGTTAGTTAGCGTCCGTCGGCACGCGACCTTCGCCGACCTCGAGGAGTGTGTGCGAAGAGTCCAGATTCCTGATCATTGAAGAGTTGGACTCTCATATTGGTCTTCAGCTGTAACCGCTCTACCTTACCCCACAACGGTGAAACCTTGAAGCATTCGTTTATCTCCTCTGCTGCAGTACCCCGCTCAATAATAGGCAGCGTTTGGCAGAAGTCACCTGCGAGCAAGACGACATTCGATTGCCCCGAATGTCTTGCAAGCTGCGATCAAGTGCTTCAATCGCTCGCTTGTGTGACATCGTGTATTCGTCCCACACGATCAATTTGCACCATTGCAATAGAGCACCGCGACTACCGCTTTTGCTGATTTTTCAGGTGGGCATTTCTTCACTTGCAAGGTTCAGCAGGAACTTAAACACTGAAACACTGAGTGTGCTGTTCTGCCACCACTCAGCAAGGTTGCGGCTATTCCGGAGGACGCAAAATCCAGCGCAACCACTTTATCTTTGCGCAACTGTGCCAACAGCAAGTTCAGTAGGAAAGTTTTGCCGGTACCCCCTGGTGCGTCCAAGAAAAAAAGATCCCCTTGTCCGCAAGCTACGCGGTTTGTTATTAGACTGAAAATTTGCCTTTGTTCCGGTAGTAACAAAGGCACTGTTTGGGCGGCTTGAGCCCCCAAGGCGACAGTTGTACAGTTTTATTGTTATAGCGGCAATAGAAATGCATCATATATGAACATTTCAACTACCTAGCAATCACGGTTCATGAGATACAGCCTGGTGACAGACAGATGGACCGCAGATCCATAGTAATAGGGTCCCGTTTTTACCCTTTGGGTACGGAACTCTAAAAAGCAGACTACCAAATACCAAATTAAACATCCTTTCCTTTGTTATGTATTTCCATACCAAATTTTATCCAGATCCATGAAAGAAAAAAATATCCCGATGAAACATATTCCCGAGATAAACAGTATCCTATGTGCTGTTCCAGACTTTAATCTATCTCTGTGCTATATTTAATCCGTCCAGCCGTTTGAGCGTGAAGAAGTAACAAAAATACACACTCACAGACTTTCACCTTTATAATATTAGTGTGATGCTTGCTGACCCCCGCGGCTTCACTCCCTTCAACTGGCTATCTACCTACCTACTACGCACCTACCTACCAACTTACTCACCTGCTCTACCGATTAACCTACCTACCCTACCTACCAAGTTGTTAAACTATTTATTTGTTTAAGATTTAATACTACAATGCGAATGTAACCAACTTTTGTTTCTACGAGTACCAGCGATCAAAAAAAAAATTGAAAACAAAAGCTGCTTTTGTGACATAACCATGATAGTGAGATAATAATAGTCTCTTGCAGAATTTTTGTAGTTAATAATAAGTATTATAATCATGTGGTACATCATTTTTATGTATCATCAATAGTTTTCTCAGAGCACGCCAAATAATGAGTTTTATAGGCAATTTTCAGAAGGATCTCATTTTTTTTAATTATAATTTATAGCCAATGTTACTCGGGAATAATGTAGCTTTCTATAGGTGAAAGAATTTTCAAAAGCGCTCTGGTAGTTCCGGAGCCTATCCTGTACAAAGAAACACATAAACAAACAAAAAATCTTTCCTCTTTATAATTATATAATAATAATATATGTATATAAATATATTTAATATGGTCGTGGTGGCCCAGCGGCTAAGACCTCGCCTCTCGTGCTTGAAGTCATGGGTTCAAAGCCGGGCAAGTACCCATGTGACTTTTACAATTCATATTTACTTTCTAAGTTTATCTTGGACATCGCTGACAACGGTGAAGGAAAACATCGTGAGGAAACCTGGACTTTTCATTAATATTTGTAAGTTTTTGCTCCATTGCTGTAATTGCTTCAAGGCGTTCCAGTGCGAGGGTAAACAAATAAATATATATTTTATATATACTAGCGGATGCCCCGAATATTTGTTACATAATATTCAAAATTAAATGTTAACATAAACTAAGTAATGCTCAAAATTAAATGTTATGTTCAAAATTAAATGTAATGTTGAAAATTAAATGTTAACAGCAACTAAGTAATGCTTAAAATTAAATAAACAGCGACATATTTTTAAATTAAATAAATATAAAAGTCAGTAATAATCAAACTCCAAAATCAGAACTCAAGTCACCTACCTACAGAAGATGAAATAAATCCAATGTTCTGTCAAAAACACTTCATAACCATTTAATATTTTTTTTTATGTCGGTAGCTTTTAACAAAAGACGATTTAGATTCTCTATTTCAAGTAATACATAACAACCTCTATTGCTCAAACATTAAATTAAAATAAAATCTTGTTTCCCGACGTAACCACTACGAATTGTACCAAAACTATGTATTGGCAATATCCCGACAGGATTCCTTTCGAAATCCCCGGAATTTCGTATTATTGTACACCATTCAAGAATATAGTGCCGATTTTATTCTGTATTGTTGGTGTTCGAAACGAAATTTAATGTTATGTGTACACGCACAATTCGATTTAATATTGGCTAAAGGAAAGGAAACACTGAGTTTCGTTCTTTTGGGTAGATAGATAACATTTTATCAATAGTTTTTTCGGCATGTTAAAATTGTGATCATCTGTGCAGATTGGTCCGAAGGGCACTGCACATCTTATTAATGGGATAATTTTGTTTTTATTTCATTTGAGAGATATTATGAAAGCACTACTTTTTTGTTGCCGTCTGCTCGACAACGTAATTAACTTCAGAAATTCATTAGAATTTAGATATTTTTACGTCTTGTACAACACTCTAATTTGGAGGAGTCTTGGCGAAACAGAAAGGAAGGAGATGGAGTTTGGTGATTCCGCTGTTGAAAAGGGATAGTGCTCTTCGTCCTGTATATCTCCGTCTCTCTCTCTCTCACAGTGGAACCATGACAGTTTTGACACGCCAGAGTAAGGCCCTTATCTGAAATCCACCCATACATAACATTAAATTTCGTTTCGAACACCAACAATACAGAATAAAATCGGCACTATATTCTTGAATGGTGTACAATAATACGAAATTCCGGGGATTTCGAAAGGAATCCTGTCGGGATATTGCCAATACATAGTTTTGGTACAATTCGTAGTGGTTACGTCGGGAAACAAGATTTTAGTTTTAATTAAATTTTTGAGCAATAGAGGTTGTTATGTATTACTTGAAATAGAGAATCTAAATCAGCTTTTGTTAAAAGAAACCGACATTGAAAAAAAAAATGATTAAATGGTTATAAAGTGTTTTCGACAGAACATTGGATTTATTTCATCTTCTGTAGGTGACTTGAGTTCTGATTTTGGAGTTTGATTATTATTGACTTTTATATTTATTTAATTAAAAAACGTATTGCTGTTTACATTTAATTTTAAGCATTACTTAGTTGCTATTAACATTTAATTTTGAACATTACATTTAATTTTGAGCATTACTTAGTTTCTGTTAACATTTAATTTTGAATATTAAGTAACAAATATTTTGCGTCATTTGACGTATCACATAAAGGTAGACAAAATCATTTTCAGTTATTATTTTCCAACAGTTACACAACATTAAGACAGGAAGCCACAATAACGTTGACAGTCAAAGGCTAATTGTTATCACGGAAAAATGCACGTTTATGGTGGAATAGACCGAAGCCACGGGCAAAATATTAAATTCATAATTATTGCGTGTAAGTGGAAGTGTACATGATATGTACTATGTTTTACCTTTCGGTAGGACTGATTCATAAATGTTAGTTGACTCAACTAATTAAAAACATTAAAAAACATTTTTCCTCATTATAATCTATATCTATACTTCTATTCTATAATAATATTATAAAGAGGAAAGATTTGTATTTTTGTATGTAACGAATAAACTTAATAACTATTGGACCGATTTCAAAAATTCTGTTGCCGTTGGTAAGCTACACTATCCCCGGGTGACAAAGGCTACTTTTTATCCCTGTATTTCCACGGGAAAAACGCGTGTGAGACTGCGAGGCGTCCGCTAGTATATATAAAATATAAATTTATTTGTTTACCCTCGCACTGGAACAACTGGTTACATTCGTATTGTAGTATTAAATCTTAAACAAATAAATAGTTAAACAACTTAGTAGGTAGGGTAGGTAGATTAATCGGTAGAGCAGGTGAGTAAGTTGGTAGGTAGGTAAGATAGGTCGGTAGGTAGGTGCGTGGTAGGTGTGTAGATAGCCAGTTGACAGGAGTGAAGCCGCGGGGGTCAGCTAGCATCACACTAATATTATAAAGGTGAAAGACTGTGAGTGTGTATGTTTGTTACTTCCTCACGCTCAAACGGCTGGACGGATCTGGATTAAATATGGCACAGAGATACCCTTTGGATACGGAATTCTTAAAAGCAGACTACTAAATATCAAATTAAACATCCTTTCCTTTGTTAGGTATTTCCATACCAAATTTCATCCAGATCCGTGAAATCCGAAACTTATCCCGAGGGAACATATTTCGGGGATAAAAAGTATCCTAGTTGCTATTCCAGCCTATAATCTATCTCTGTGCCATATTTAATCCAGATCCGTTCAGCCGTTTGAGCGTGAGGAAACATCTGAGCCCCGACCCCTATCCGGACGCCCTCCACGATGATGTGGGCGTCGGAAGGGCAGCGCTGCCGAGGCCCTTGAAAAAACACGGCCTCTGTCTTGTTCAGCGCCACCCTCAATCCTAGCCGGCGGATACTCCCTGCGACCAAGGATCCGCCAGCCGAGGCCAAACAGGCAGCCGCACCACCCCGGGTAGTGAGGAGAGTGTTCCGCGTAGCAGATGACACTCGTGCCGTGGAGGAGGGATCCCCGCAGGAGCCAGTCGTATCCGATGTTCCACAAGGCGGGCCCTAGCACAGACCCCTGTGGAATACCGGACTCCGCGCCGTAACGCCTGATCCTGGCCCTCTTGTCCACTAGGAGGACCTCTCGGTCCTCCAGGTAGATGGCCAGGATCGCCCGCAGATATTGTATATACGTACCACTCCGTGGTACCGGAGTGCCTCCAGTATGGCCGAGTGGGGCACGGAGTTGAAGGCGTTGGCTATGTCAAATGACAACGCCAACACTTCGTCCCCCGCCTCGGCCGCCTCCTGTACCGGTACAGGTCCGGCCCTACCTCCCGCAAATGGCTATTTAGCCGGGTTGCGATGATCCCCTCGAACAATTTAACGACCTCATCGACCAAAACGATGGGCCGGAATGCCGAGGGGGAGTCCACCGGGCGTCCCTCCTTCCGGAGGAGGCACAACTGCCCCTCCTTTCACTGCTTCGGGAACCTCCCAGCCGTAAGATACGCACTGAAGACGTCCCGAAACCTATCCTCCATGAGGGTCGCCGCGATGGTCACCACCCGTGCGGGGACGCCGTCCGGTCCAGGGGCCGTCTTCTTCGCGCGGAAGGTCAGAACCTCCTCGCGAAGTTCCTCCGCCGACACCGGCGGGACCTCCTCCTCCGGTGAAGCCACCATAAACGGCGCGACGGGGAGATGGACGGCGAGACGTAGGCATGCTCGAATTGCACTCCTCGCTAAGGGACCCTCGGAGCTGGACCGCCGCGGCGTCAACGTACAGGGCCTCCACAGGGTCGAGAGCCAGTCCTCGAGGAATGCCGCCTCCCGGGCTGCCTCCCGGTCCGACATGGTCTCCACCATCTCAACCTGTCAGTTCACGACGCGGGCGGCTAGCACGGGGGTGGCAATCGTCAACCACTGACCCACCCCGCTGCCGCACACACGTGTGAACATTCCCCCTGTTTAGGAGGGACACACCGCACGAAGCCGCCCAATGAGATTAAACTCGTACATCAGTAAATGAAAAATATCTGGTTTAACTTCGGGTCATATTCTGAATAAGTTTCTGCAAAAAAATTTGTTCTAGAACGCCGAGATTAATTGATATTCAGTCATGAACTTTGTAGGTTATGTCTGGATAACTCTTAATAATGTGTTTAATGGGTAATATTATTCAATTGTAGTTTGTGGAAGTAAAATGGCAATATTGCATTAGTATCGCCCTTATCTAGTTATTTCAGCATGAAATGTAAAATATACTCTTTGGAAAGAGCTTGCTTTATTTTGTTTTAGACTTGGATACTAGTCTTTTTGCCTATCATTAATTGAAATTAAGTAATTTATTTATTTCTACTACACTATAGTATTTTATCTACCAGCAAGGAACACCTTTGATGAGCTGTCTATTAGAAAATGAAATGGTTTGAGGCTTTCATATTCATTATTAGCTGCAACATATGTCAAAGTCCTCGAATTAAACATAGATATAACCATAGATTCCTGAAACTGAAGCAGTAATAAGAAACCGGATCGATTTTTACCGACGACATTTGGCTTGATATTACGGACACGAATTGCATTTTGGAATGTACGAACGATGAGCGAGGACAGTCGACTAGCCCAGGCAGAAGCAGTAATGCTCAGCTACAAGCTGCAGATTCTGAGTCTAAGCGAGGTGAGAAGAAACGGATTTGGTGAGTTGAGAACGTCCGGAGGCTTGACTTTGCTGTATTCGGGTAAAGAAAGTGAGGAGAATGTGCGCGAGTATGGCGTGGGGCTCCTTATTTCTAATACAGCTAGGAATACCCTATTGGGCTAGAAACCGATCTCGGGCCGGATCATGTGCGCCCGTTTTGACTCAAGAGCACGGAAGATCTCCATTGTACAGTGCTACGCCCCAACCAATGCATCACCTGAGGATACCAAAGACGACTTCTACAACGCCCTCAACGCTACCCTTAGGAGCATAAAGAAGCAAGACATCGTCATCGTCATGGGGTACCTGAATGCAAAGGTTGGGTGTGTTAACACTAACCGCGAACGACATATGGGAACACACGGTCTTGGAGTATGCAATGACAATGGGGATCAATTTATCGAATTTTGTCAGAACCACGACTTGATCATCGGAGGCACATTGTTTATTCATGGTGACTACCACAAATACACGCGGAATTCAGCCGACGGAGTCACCAAGAACCAGATCGACCATATTGCCATTAATTCCAAATAGCGTTCTTCATTACTTGATGTCCGCAACCGTAGAGTCACCGATTTAAATAGTAACCATCATTTGGTAGTTGCTGAAGTTCGGCTCAAGGTTGCGGTAACCCGTGCAACTGGAGAACACGGCAAAGTGGGGCGAAGGTACTATGTGAGTAAGCTTTATAATTTGAACACCCGTAAGGTTTTTCGGCTTGAGCTACGCAATCGGTTCTCTGGACTGGAGGATGCTGCGGACTCAGTAGACGAGGAGTGGAGCCGCATTAGAAAGGCCTATACAGAAACCAGCTCCGTGGTCATTGGGCATAAATCAACTCATGCGCGCGAGTATTGGATGTCACTTCAAACGTGGATCCTCATTGAGGATAGAAGAAAGTTAAACCTCAAACTGCTTAAGTCGCGTGATGATGCCCAACGAGCCGACCTCAATGCGCAATACCGACAGACGCGCAAGGTGATTTATCGCAGTACGCGTGCAGATAGAAGGCGTTGGGCTGATGATATTTCTCAACAGGCTGCGAAAACCGGCAACTTGAAAGAGCTGTATAAAGCCACGAAGACCTTGGCAGGAAACAGAAGGCTCAAGAAGAAGAAGCCGCTTAAATCCAGAGAGGGGCAGCTTACTGTATCGTCAGAAGGGCGGCTGCAGCGCTGGCGCCAGCACTTTGAGGAGGTCTTCCGATTGTTAGCATCTCTGACGCCTGATGCGCTGCAGGTAGGTTCTACACCACCTCGACCCCTCAACATCGACACGAAACCACCGTCAGCCACTGAAGTGACTGAAGCGATCTTCTCTTTGAAGGTAGGCAAAGCACCTGGACTCGACCTGATAACTGCGGTAATATTACAAGCAGACTTAGCATCCGCCGTCGACGTGCCTTTAATTGAAAGGATATAGACCGCTGAAGAACTCCCGGACGACTGGAACAAGGGACTTTTAATTACCGTGCTCAAGAAAGGTAATCTCAGCAATTGCGATAACTGGATGGGCATTTCGTTGCTGTCGACTCCCTCTAAGGTCTTCTGTAAGATTTTACTTGATAAGCTGTCGAAGGCCGTTGAGCCTCTTCTGCGCGGGGAGCAGGCGGGTTTCCGTTCCGGGACCAGATCAACACTCTTCGTATCATTCTCGAGCAGGCAGCATAATGGCAAAGGGAAATTTATCTTACTTTTGTCGACTTCGAAAAGGTCTTTGATACGCTGAAGTGTTCCAGCATCTGGTCCCGCCTGTTGGACATAGGAGTGCCGCCAAAAATGAAATATGGTGATTGATCGTAATTTTACTCCATTTTTTGACACCCGAAGTACATACAATCGCGTCATCTAGTTTATGTCTGTGCTCGTGAAATTAACCTTACGATGATAAAATTATAATTAATCTAAGTGTATAAAGTCGCCCAACCATCCCTAATAAAAAAATAACAAATCTTTTCATCCTTGAACTTCACATAGCTTTTCTTATCATGAACTATCCAGACTCAATTGATGGGCTTAAAACAACTTAAAAACTCTGAATATAATCCGCAAACATTGACTAACAAAATTCAAACCAACGAAACTAGAAAAGCAAATACACAACATTTCAGAACCCTACGTACTCGTAACAAGTATCTTGTCATTTGGAGACCCAACCAAACATAATAAAACGTTTTTTGCCGGAAGAAATTAAGAGGCACACAAGTATACCCTTTTAAGTTAGTTCAAATATCATGTATCTGTTGCAAGATGATTGGGAAAATTGTTTTTTGGCAATAATCCTAGAATTATTTCAAAAAAAAATGTTTTCTGAATATCATTCTAAACGCCCATTGGCTAATATTCGTTATATATATATATATGACAAAATATATATATATAAATAATAATAATATATAAATAATAAATAATAATATATAAATAATAAATAATAATATATAAATAATAATATAATATAATAAATAATAATATATATCGTTTGTCATCATTTATCGTTTGTCGTTATTCGTCGTATTCGTTTGTCGTTGACAGATCCGCTGATTGGCTAACAGCTAGTCCAGCCCAGTTCGGACCATCAAACAGAATATAAATTTATTGTTACTCAATCAATATTCCGATCGTCCTAAACAAATTAAGAAGTTCCAAAAAAAAAATGCGTATTATAACGAAATTAGTACCCAATTTCCAATAAACAGGTATTTCGCAAAAATCCTAGAACTTTCGCAAAAAATTGCTTTCTGGTAGTCAAACATATTGGTAACGCTTTTAAACATTCAAGGGGAACGGCACCCGTCAGTGTCAGGGAAACCTTAGTCCCTCGATTGTAAATAGCTGTGTAAGGTATTTGTTAATATCGTATAAGAAGTTGGGGTTTACATACGTGACGTTATGTTTGTGTTGGTTGTTTGGATAATTATAACGTTTGCAAATGTTTCGAGAGATTTCATCAGACTGATAACGATATTAAAGATCAATGTCGGCATCGGCTTTTTAATACTTGTAAATATTGTAACGGCTAAAAAGTAAGTCCACTGCTGGGCATAAGTACTTTTCCCACGCACTACATTTCTACAGCCTTTTCCTGATAGCTCATACCTGCCAAAATGTTTGTCCTATGTGTAAATGGTTGCTCAGAGGAGCCTCTTTTTCAGTCTCCCCAGGGATATGCACTAACAGGCGTTGCACATCGGGAATCCGGGTTGTATTTTTGAAAGGTCACGGTGCCCCTTCTAAATGCTGATGGTAATTATCGGGGTGGGTTTAAGTGAGGTGAAAAGCCCACACTCCCCGGTCCTTTCCCCAAAAGTTGTAGCGTAACGTAAGCTCCGGAGAGCTAACGTTAGCCACGTTAGTAAAAATAAAAGGGTATATAAATTAAAACTAAGAAAAAGGATATAGATAATAAAAACTATGGTCCGGCTTCTCACGACGTGGGCAGCTAACCAGGCAACAGGTGGGGCAGGCAGACGTGGCACGGTGTGATCGGACGGGCAGGATGACGTCGTAGGCCCTGGGTAGGCAGATGAGCAGGCAATCGGGCAGGTACGTAAATGAGTAGGCGGCAGGAATCTGCGCGTGCTGAATCGGGCGCGCTGTGGCCGCGCGAGTCTGAAGACCTGTCTGCTACAGCTCATACACCAAGTGTGGTAGGTAGGCAGTAAGGAGCGTCGGGGATCGGACTGTGGCGTTACACGCCGTATATGCGCAGGTAAACGGTAGGTATGAAGGCTGGCAAATTATACGCAGTATAACACTATATATATTTATATATATATATTAAAATTAGAGCACTTCAGATAATATTACACAAGCCGTAAGTATAATAGTTTAAAGACTTTCAGATTCGATCGTACATTAAGTAGTATTCCGTAGTCCACCGTCTTTCGGCGTTCAGTCTAGATTCAAACTAAAAATTGGCGCCCCGTTTTTCTTCGTTCTATGTTCTCTCTACATTTCAAATTCAAATTTCAATTAAGAAATAAAGACCAGAACGAATAAAAACGGTTCACAAAGGGGTCTGTCTACGCTACCCTTATAATAGTGTAAACCTAGCTTAAAGGAGGTTTAGTCCATGGTACCTATGTTACGGTCTATGGTTTTAAGAAAAATAAAATAGACAGACAGATGTCATGTCAGATGAAAATGTCACAATAGAAAAATATTGCAAGAATTACAAATTATCAATATAATTTAAGTTTCAGATATTAAAACAATCAGATATAACTAAAAGTATGCTTTTCAGATGATAACAAAAGAAAGAAAACAAAACTGAATTACAAAAGTTGATAAAATATCAAAATATATGAAGGTATGGTTTGTATAGTGTTATGCATTGTAAATAGAGTTAAAAAATGTGGATCTGTAAATCAGAACACCACAAAGTCCAGGCGCCTTTGGCAAAACATTATAAAAAAAAAATGAAAGAATCAAAAAGACCGACTGCTTAAGAAGCGAACTAAAAAGACGTAAACAAGAAGAAAATCATGCTGTGCAGTCGGAGGATACATATTTACGAGCAGGCTGATCAAATCCAGAAAAATAAAATGGGCTCCCACAATATGGCGTCAAAAAGCCGCCATTTTTCTATATTCTAATTTTAATGTAGCCTGTGACACTCGCAGGGTTAAGAAGAATCGATTGACGTAAGAATAGAAAAGTAATTCAAGTTAATTGGTAAGTTATTTTAGTAAGCTCTAGATTGTAATTTGTTATGGTATTTATAAAAAATCAAAATATTTTTAATTAAACTAAACCATAATTTTGAATTGTTTAACTAAATATGAATCTAGTTGCACGTTTGCAAACGTCTGTACCTAGGTCTCTATGGAGAAGAACGTGTAAGAAACTCCACAGACAATCTCGGAGTTTTAATTACAATTATTTGGTTACATCATTCTTATTGAAAAATACACATGTGAGAACGATGTAAAAAGTTTTTTTTTTAAACAAGTTTTTTTCGTATTCTTCTCAGCAAACCCTTTCCTTTGATACCCATATCATGGCAGTGCACAAAAAAATAACTATTATGCCATCTTGGACTATCTGCCATATTGGATTTAAAATAACGTCACTTACTTAACCATTTAATGCCATCCAAATTAAACATTTCATCTTAAGAGCGCGGCGAACCTAGCTCGCAAATGTAATTCGAGTCGCGTGAAAAATTCGTCCGGAGTATTGCTATCTCAGTTTGCACGCACACGCGGCGCTGTGTGTGTGCGAGTAGGTACTCGATAGGCATACATACGGCTGCGCACAGCGCCGCGATACATAGCTACCTAATCATTGTAACGTCTCGGAAGCATTTAGAATGTTATTATTTAGGTATGTTCATTATTTGCTTTTTTTAGTTGACTACTTTGTGGAATCGTTGGTAAATTTACAGACTCGTAATGCGTTTTTACGAAATTTCTTTACAATATCCTCAAGTTTAGGATAGCTAGCTACATATCGCTGGGCTTTGTACGTCATGCGTACCTTGCCAAAATGGGTACTTTTGTAAAGCGATGTTGTAAGTTTATAATATTGGTGTTTCTAACCGACTTCAAAAAAAGGAGGAGGTTCTCAATTCGTCGGAATCTTTTTTTAATTTATTTTTTTATATGTTCCTCGATTACTCAAAGACGCCTGGACCGATTTCATAAATTCTTCCTTTGTTTGAAAGGGTATATACTTCCTAGTTGGTCCCATAATCATCAAGTCAGGATCTGATGATGGAATCCTAGAGAAATCGTGGGAACTCCTCAAATATTATAGGCTCAAACATATAGCGATTTTGGTATTTTCATCAACAATGCAATCATTTGCACTCAGAAAGTATCATTTGGTGAAGAGGAACTGATGAAGAAGACCACAGATGGCCACTGTATCTCCTAAATGCTAAATATGTCACGGAAATAAGATATCTCGAATAGTTAACCGACTAAAATTAAGCAAATACTTATAAATAAATGGTACTGATGAAAATGGCACCATCGAACTGATCAGATGATGAAGCCGGAAGATCGGCACTGGAATTCTAATATAAAACAATGTATCCTAGTCGTGTTTGAGCTTATTGGAATCGCCATGAGATGTACTTTGGCTATAAATGATAATCATGTTAATTGGAGGTACCTACCAAAACTAAAAAGAGAAAAATAAAAACTTTTCAACAAAAAATCAAACTGACTTCCAGAACAAAAAACTACAAAGCAAAAAATAAATTTCTTTGCCGAAGTCGGTGTCGAAAAACGGGAAACAATGGGTAGGTACAAAAGACACCGACACCGAAAAGACGCGGCGGCGCCGGCGTTATTTTGTCTTATTTATGTAGGTATTCCTTTTAATAAACCTCAAATATGTATTGTTATTATAAATAATGCATGCAAGTAAAATAATACAAGCTTTACTTAGGCAAAGTATTATTAAAAGACAAATATTCCAATAATGTACCTACCTATGCCTATTTACGCATAAGTAGGTAGGTACAGATAAATAATAGCGCTCTGAGCTAAGAATATTATAAATAAAAATAAGTACCTAGTTATTTTGAATAAACATTTATTTTGTTATGTTCTTACTTTATATATTATCATTCATCTATTTAAAAATGTAAATCGAAATGTGATAAAATCGTGTAGGGTGACCATAAATAATCGACTGAACGCAATACAATAATGGTAATCAGAAAACAAAGTGTCATAGATCCACACAAAACACGCTGATTTATAAGATTTGGCTTGTAGGTATTATAATATGTATAAATAGGTAATCTGCAGTAGATACCATGCATAAGATGATAATCGACCTAAACGGTCGATTACTCACCTCATAGGACGCTTATTTTCTTTATTTGTTCCGTGTTTCCGCCTGTAAACTGATGGCCAAAGGCGTTTTTTACTTGATCGTTGTGGCTCTGTAAATATTTTTGCAGTTTATTATGAAGTCGATTAACCAGCCAGTTATTAAAGTTTATTGGAGCTGCCTCCCCAGTGTAATAAGGGTCACCGAAGTCCAGATAAAAAGCCTAGAATAATTTAAAAACCTAGAAAACAAAACTAGAATGTCCTTGGATTTTAATTTTAGTTTTATGTAATAGGAATTTTACAAAAAGACGCGCTTGTACAGGCAATTCCGATCGTATGGTCACCCTACCCTGAGTGAGCCGAACTAACGTCACAGTAGGTAAGTAAAGATGCAGTGTAGGTAAGTCTTAGCGGTGTCCTTGAGATAATTACTTACGCCCGCATTGTCTCATTCATGAGTTCATGACATGAATAAACAAACGAAAAAAACAAAGCTTCGCAAGTTGGCAGATAGGTAGGTAAATAACAATTTATACAAAATACTAGCTGACCGCGCTAACTTTTTTTTGCTATAAAAACACCAAACATTTATCTACCCTACCTACCCTACCCTACCCTACCCTACCTACCCTACCCTACCTACCCTACCTACCCTACCCTACCTACTTTACCCTACCTACCCTACCTACCCTTCCTACCCTTCCTACCCTACCTACCCTACCTACCCTACCCTACCTACCCTATCCTACCTACCCTACCCTACCCTACCTACCCTACCCTACCTACCCTACCCTACCTACCCTACCCTACCTACCCTACCCTACCTACCCTACCCTACCTACCCTACCCTACCTACCCTACCCTACCTACCCTACCCTACCTACCCTACCCTACCTACCCTACCCTACCTACCCTACCCTACCTACCCTACCCTACCTACCCTACCCTACCTACCCTACCCTACCTACCCTACCCTACCTACCCTACCTACCCTATCCTACTTACCCTACCTACCCTACCCTACCTAACCTACCCTACCCTACCTACCCTAACTAAAAATAGATAGTAGCCAATTCTCAGACCTACTGAATATGCATATAAAATTTCATAAAAATCGGTCAAGCCGTTTCGAATTTTATATATAAGATATACTAATGTACCTATTAATGTAACTTATTTTATTATGTCATTGGGAAATAGGTATTTATTGTGAGAAACATCCCAACGTTCGGAGTCCATGTTGGCAACCAAACCAAATAGTAAATAATAACAAAGTCCGTAAACAACGCAGTCCGTAATAAAGTAGATTAGGTACACAATACCAAAGTTCAAATCACAAGGCAAATCTAAATCAAATTTCATAGAATAGATCAATAGTGTCAGAAATAAAACAATAAGTACAATTTAGAAAATAAATAAATACGCACTTACAGCACAGTAAGTAAAGTAATCGTCTACAACAAGCAAATCACAAATAATACAACAAACAGTGAAACATCCCCGAAGCACACCCGAAGTGCCCCGAACAAAACCCGTACGAGCGATGCACAACCGTGAGCAGTACGACCACGCACACATTGACATTTTTGCTTGACGCGACAGCAATACTCGCTATTGAAAAAGTATGATTAATTTGATGTGTTCCGTAATACCAAAAATGATGAATGAAAACTTAATGATTTTTATATTTTTTTCGATTATTTGTAACTTGATAATATGAGCTATGTTCCTACGACGACAATATTGTAGATATTGATTTTTATAATACATAAAAATCAATAAGAAAACATGTTATTTACGCTGTAAAAATGTACGAAATGTAATTCGCTAAAACTTAATTTTAGGTAAGTTTTTTGAAAAAATAAAAACGTAGGAACCTAGATAAATACTGTCTAAATCCGAATATCAGCATAATATGGTGGAAATATGCTCAACTTACAAATAATTTAGGTATTAGGCCGCGCCCTTAAAACGATAACTGCTGTATTTAATTGCAATATTTGACACAAATACATATATTGCAAGTTAAATAAAAGCTTGTAAAAACAAAGCATAGTTGAATTCATTTCCACCAGTTGAGTGTTATGCTATGTGGATCAATAAATACTATTGGCGGATATGAAACGCATCCGGACGGACGGAAGGTGACTTGGTAAACAGATAGCGGTAAGAACGGATCAGATAAAGGATAGCCGGTTCTAAGTGCTGGGCGCTATCGTATTTCCGGAGAGTGAAGGCTTGATGTGTAGATGGGAAAATAAAAGTAGGTTAAGTATATGTGGTGTGTTTTTTACTTTCATGAACTGTGTTACTTTAATAGCTCAGGTAGAGTTTATTGTTTATTTGTAGGTACTATTTGATGAACCTATTTTTAACTAAACCTATTTGTACTAGCAGATCCAGACCGAACCAGGAAGTATAACAGAAGAAAGCGGATGACTAGAGCCAGCTAACCTATTTGACTTACTAATGGGGAAATATCCCCACTATTAATTTGAAATTTGAGTGTCAAACCCAAATTTAGTGTCAATTTTGACAAATTTTCAGGTGACGTACAGGTTGACAAATACTCAACACGTTCTTAACCTCAAATACTAAATTCAGAAACTAGACCTAATGTTGCCTCATTGTCTCATAGAATGCTGCACAGACTTATAGCTAAAAACCTCTTATTTAAGGGGTGAAGAACTATATTATTATTTCACTTAGAGTCTCTAAATATGACAGTTCAAAAACAACACAAAAACAGAACTCATAACAATGGAAATCACGATGAATAAAAATTAATTAAGTTAATAAATAGTTATAACAGCAGGATTGGAGTTCAAAGCGCCCGCGGTGACGGGGAAAGCATTTGAGCGAGTGGGTTGATCCAAATGTGTGAAAACCGCTTTACGATGCACGATACGATAAAGATCCGACTGCGTTTTCTTAAACAGAGAGATTCATAGTAAATAAGAATAAAATGAAAATATAAAGTGAGATTTTTCGGCCCACAGACAACATTATTAGTTCCAGATTTTTTCAAAACCGACAATGTCACAAGAATCCTTTCAAGCAATTTCAAGTGCTTATTAAATTACCTACGTGTAATTAAAAACGTTTTTGAAATTGTGGTTGTTGTTTTATCAGCCATGGTAACAGTCAATAGCTAACAGTAACCTAAGCTATCAATCATGTAAAAAGGGGCATGAAATAGCTGATGAATCTTATTAAGACAACTACGGACTGTGATAGCACCGTTAAAACTTGAACAATATTTATAAATTCACACATTCTTTTTCGCGGGTTTGATGATGCCAATTATATATTTTATTTATATGCTCAGACCAGAATTCGTCCACTTCATTTCACAGTATTTCGTTCCCAAAGGTCTTTCATGGTGTTGAGTTTATTGCTCAGAGAGCATGATAAGAGTTGATGAGGCATCGTTTATGATGTTTTAAAATTAAACTCTTGCGTTGCACGTTGACGACAAATCGAATCGAACACTGTAAACACCTTCTGCAGGGAGTGCTTCAAATAAAATTAATATCAAAATCAATTATACCTACGTTTCCGTATATGAAACGTATCATGTTATGTTCCCCGGGATGGTACGTCGGAACAGTTATCATCATTTGACTTATCATCCGAGTGTATCTGCTACACACAATCGAGTTTGTTCCGTTTGTTCTGACATGAAATCTCTGAAGCTTGGCATGAAATTTATGGGCAAAATGAAATTAATAACTTGTCTGACAGGGTTTTGTATTTAAACTACTTCACTATCATTACATAATATAAGGTGAAAGACCCCCACCGCGACTGTTAAGTTAAAAAAAAAGGTAAAGAAACTCAAAAAATACTAATGTGTTTTTCATCAATAGAAAGAGTGAGAAACGAGGAAAGATTTTGAATATAATTTGTCACGGGCGAAGCCGGGGCGGGTCTCTAGTAAATATCATAAGTAGATAGTGTTATTTGTTTGTAGGTGGTAATCTCAGGGAGTAGGGATCCGATTTCTTTAAGGTATGTAGAAAGCTGCATATCTCTTATTTTAAAACAACTTTTTAACCGGCTTCAAAAAGGAGTAGGTTCTCAATTTGTTCTGTAAGAGTCCATGGTTCCTATACCCAAAGGAATCATGGATTCTTACCTGTCCGCGAAAGAATCAGTGAACTTTTAATAAAAATTACAACATTAATATATAGCATTGTGTGTAAATATGTAATAAACTGTATTGCAACTTGTAACTTTGATCTAACGAGTAGTAAGATCTTCCTAAAAACAAAGTGTGCGTGATGTTTTAAACACACTTTCCCGTGTAGATTTCGGAACGAACTGTTGATATGAGAGTAGTTCACGCCAAGGTCAGGTCACACCAATTTATATGTGCCAAGAATATTTCCACAAGCTCCAAAGACGACTATTGGGACAAGACGTCACGTATTCATATTAGGGTCCAACTAATATACACGACCACATACCTATTTCAACAGTAAATACTGGCCACCAATACTGACGACCCAGAAACCTTAAATAACTTTTAAAAGATAATCTAGAACAAAAACAAAACTGTAAAGGTTACTAGAGCATTTAATCGTTTTTTTTATTTAATTGAACCACACTTCGAACATGACGCTGAAAGTTTTTTTACAACCTGATTTTAAAAACCAACGACCATTTTGGTGTAACATTTTATCGAGCAAAGGCACGAGAGCAGGTGACGTGGAGTGAGGTCAATAATTAAATAACACAAGGTACAAAAAAATGTTACGTTACAGGTAAATAGTTGCCGACGACATAATGCTCGCCGTGAGCATTACGTCGAACATTCGCAAGAACGGTATATTACATTGAAATGCTTTAGGAAACTGAGCATTCGTCTGAATTGTACTAATCGACATGTATAAGAACGTAACATTACTTAGGTTCTGTAGAGGACGTAGACAGAGGTTAATAATTAAATTAATACATCACTTTTATCGTTCATATATTTAATACAAATTGCACAATATGCCTGCCTTCTGGGCAGCTCCACTAGAATTGACAATCAAAAGCTTTTCAAAAACATATTCACTTATTTTCTGTTCGAAATTCATTCACCTTTCAAGTAATACCAATTGCCAGTGTTTTTTATAGGCAATTAGGTTGCCTTCTAGTCAAGCAGAGTCTTCACATGAGCTACGCCCCTACGAATAGACGTGCAGAATCATATGAAGTGCTTCTATTCTATTTCTTGAAACGTTACATGAATCCTACCTTACCGTGGAGGCGCCGGGTAGAGGTTAGTAAGTAAATTAATAAATTACTTTTATAGTTTATATATTTAATACGAATTGCACAATATGCCTGCCTTCTGGGCGGCTCCACTAGAATTGACAATCAAAAGCTCTTCAAAAACATATTCACTTATTTTCTGTTCAAAATTCATTCATCTTTCAAGTAATACCAATTGCCAGTGTTTTTTATAGGCAAGTAGGTTGCCTTCTAGTTAAGCAGAGTCCTCACAGTACTAAGTAATGCTCGCGAAAATGCTCTAGTGTCTACTCACTTTTATGATTCGTAATTGGATCAGTTATGTTATCTCATTGAAAGTAGTCATTCAACTTTGACCATCCGAGTAACTGTGAACGATAACACCAAACAAGATCAGTTTTAGTTATCGTTTAAACTTTGGTGTGGTTAGAATATAAAAATTGAAATTAGAAAAGTGTCGACACAAAACTATGTATCGGCAATATTATTAATAAATTAATTAAAGAACACAATTAAAAAGAAAAACATCTTCTTCATATAATAGACTCAATGTAGAAACTTCTGGTCAAGACGGTCTGTAAAGAATCCACTTAGTCTTGCTTTGAAAGCATTGATGAGCTAAATAGAAATATCGATTTCTCTCGTGTTTTGAAAGAACGTTGAAAGTATTTTTCAGAAAATTATAATTAGTAGAGTTAATTTAGAGTTTGCAACTTAAATCTGATATAATATGACATTATTTGATTTTAACAAAAGCACAATGTTACATAATCTATAGTAAATATATAGTAATAATTAAAATATATAGATTGTTACTCATTATTCAGACTCCTAAACTGGGTGTTCTCAAACTCTCCAAACAACTCTAAAATTATGTGTCTTTGAAGTAAATGAAAGTAATATTATAGTCTTACTAGAGGACGCCTCGCGGTTTCACCCGCGTATTTCCCGTTCCCGTGGGAATACAGGAATAAAAATTAGCCTATGTCACCCGGGAATAGAGTAGCTTCACAACGGTGCAAGAATTTTTGAAATCGGTCCAGTAGTATTGGAGCCTATTCGATACAAACAAACAAACAAAAAAATCTTTCCTCTTTATAATATTGGTATAGATTTTAGATACTTTAGAATATTAACACTTCTACTAAAACTTCAAACAAAGTTAACAGTGTGAACTTGTTTTATTTTAATTAAAATCCATTAACTGGTGCACCTGTTACAGAATACGAAAACCATAACGTATTCAGTAACATCCGTTTCAATTGTTTCAATGAAAATGAATCCGATTCCATTATTGCCGTACGCCTGCAACAATATTTAATTTTACTCAAGAACAAATTATCTACTTAATAGTAGTGCTTTTAAATTCTTTTATTTAAATTTGTTTATACATTCATTAACTTATTATGTTCTCTTTTATAACATACATACACAATTTCACGCCTTTTTCCAATGGATGGCAGAACCTACACGTAACACGACTCCTCCTCTTACGATCCTTACATAATGATATTATGCTCTTATATCAATTTACATTTATCCTTACTTATTATACCTGTTACAATTAATTGAAGGGGTAGCTAGATTATGACTGGAATTTCGCACTGTATTTTTTTGTAACATTTAATTATCTCTTGTTTAACAACAAGATATTTTCAATACTTATATTGTTAATAATTTTCAAGATTTACTTTATTCTGTGATTGTGTATTTTTCTATTTAGATATAGAGGTGACCAAGTGACCATGACACAGAAACTCTTCAATCCAGTTATCATTTCCATGCAGCTCGTTTAACTCAACCCAGGTTTTGGCTACAAAATCCAATTCATCCCATGAAACTGAACCTTCCTGGCTCTATATTGGTGGGATTTCATTAAAAACTTTTATTTGCGCAGCCATCGAAGGAGTGATCGCAGTGGACAGAGCCCTCGATGTAAGCTTTGGAGATGGAAAATCAATCAGATTTGAGGACTGTTGGCTTAGAGACCATTGCAGGTTACAATGAGATTAAGTTGATGAGATTGAATGGAGTTAAGTTTTAAATGTTTACGAAACATTGTTACAGCAAAAACCTAATGTATTGTGCTTAGCTAAAATATATCGTAGAACATTATTATCATACTGCATTTTTTTTTTTAAATAAGCTTCCACCCGCGGCTTCTAGATAATAATCTATATCTGTGCCAAATTTCATCCGGATCCTTTCAGCCGATCTGTTGTGATTGAGTAACAAACATCCATGCAAACTTTGCATTTATAATATTAGTAAGATAATATTTTTAATTCTTTTGTCTACACAAAGGCACGCTTTATTATAATTTATTTACTTCACTCAACTCAAACAGCTTGTTGATAATAACGTCCTTGATCTGAGAGATGTTTTCGCTGTCAAATCAAATCAAAATTTCTTTACTCAATTAGGCCATTAAACGGCAATTTCGTATGTCAAAAAAAAATGTAATAATAATTGATTCTACCGTCCATTCGGAAATGTAGCTTGTTATGGAGAAGAACGGACAAGAAACTCCACACATACTATTTAAAAAAAAAAAGTGTGATAGTGTATTAGTAGAAAGAAGGGAAACTTCCTTTACTTCACTTGTCTCAGTAGTCGAGAAATTGAACTACACCCATCAAATATCTATAATTTATCGGTGTAAGTCAATCAAATTCAATGTCTCTTAATTTGTTTATTTATGCACGTTATTATGTTAGCTTTAGCAGGAAAGCCATTAATAAGATACCTACTGCCCCAATTCCGTCAGAATTCGAGATTCAAGTAAATAGTTTATTAAACCGTTTATGACGATTAAAATTTAAACGGGTATATTTTGAGCAGAATCCTTTCAAACTAACTGCTTTCAGAACTTCTACAGTGTCATACAAACATTGAGGATTTGAGGCAACTAACTCATTGAGAGAGCACACATGGTTTCAAATAGAGTTGAATTCAATTTCGAGAAACTCATTCATTCAGACTCGTTACCATTCACACACCTACCAGAGAGCTCATCACATTCTAGACATACCTAATGTGATTGTTGAAAGCTTCGAAGTTAAAGTTAAATGATAAGATTAAAATTCAGGTTACTTGTAAGTATAATTGAGAGAATGCCTTGTGGCATAAAGTCCGCCTATCTATGTACCACATAAAGTTTAAATAAAATAAATAATTTTGAAATTGATGAAAATTTTCATAGATACGTCTAGTTGGATCAACATTTTTCGTAGAAACACATTTTTCAATGACGACCTTTTATTAAAATTCATAGAAATTTGGCGTAGTATAAAATTCCTTTTTTTTATGTAGGTTTTATGAATGAAATCAATTAATTTTAATTCCAGTCTACTGAACTAAGTAACGATATAATAAAAATATGAATGAAATAAAAATATTTAAAAACTTCAGTTGTCCAAAATAATTGCTTGGTCAGTACTTTCAAAATTTTTGTATATGATAGAAAAATGTTTTGCATAATTTCAGGGAGCGACGACCACAATTCAACATACTCATCCGATTTCCTGTCAAAATTCGACTACAAGACGTGGAAAGAAAATCGACATCTCAAGACTATTCTGTGGCACGGAGCTATAGACAATAAGATACCTAAAGTACCAGTGGAGGAATTTCTTGCGTCTGTGAATGGAGCGAAGCGCGTGTTCCAGTCACTTCTGGACTATGGCGTCGCGTTGGTAGATGGGGTAATAATATTTGATTCATTTTCGTTGGATACCAGTGTTATATCCTATTTTTAGGTATTAATGATGGGTCCTATTTGTTATATGCATTGAATCCGATGTTATAACAACAAGTGTACTTTTCAGAAGAAAACTAACTTTGGGATGGGTATGGGATCTACCTCCTAGCGGTCCATCCCGGGCTCAACGGCACCACGGGCTTGCCTGTGGTACGGCTGAATGATCCCACTTAAGCGTTGGTAGGCTCCGCAAGGGGCCGCCTGGCTCGCGACCACCATCCCACCGGAGTCCGGCGCCAAGCAGCTTGCTGTGTTCCGTCGGAGTGTAGGACTGCCAGTGCCTTTGGGGGAGAAGTAGGATGTCAGTTGCGCTGTTCAGAACCGGTCTTGGGCTCTGGGCAAAACTTGCCGGGTAACTCATCTTGAAGGGGAACGGGATCCGAAGCACGGTGCCACCCGTTGGCCGACCGCAGTCAGTAGGGGGCCCAAGTAGCACGCCAGCCACGTGCCAAAGGCTGCCCCGCCAACTAGCGAAAAATCCCGGTATGCTCCACCGTGCCAGCTGGCGACTGGATGGGAGGACCCGGTGGCCATATCCGGGGGGGTTCGGGCGTCCCCGCAGTCTCCAAATGAGTTCCCCACAGGTTGGGTTAGCTCCAGTGTTCCACTTGGTTCACTGAGCAGCGCCTCGACAGTTTAACTTCTTCCCCAGCAAACTCGAAAAAAAAAACACATGACAAAAGCAAAGAAGAATATGGTGAAACAACGGCTGCACTTCCCCCCACTAAAAGTGCACCTCACTAACATCAGGGGGTTGCACTCTAATCTCGAACCGGTCCACCACCACCTTGAGACCGAGAAGCCGCACCTGTTTTTCCTAACGGAGACGAAGATAACAACCCCGTCGGACGTGGCGTACCTCAACTACCCGGGTTACTCTCTTGAACACAAGTTCAAGAAGCAAACTGGGGTCTGTGTGTACGTCCGCGATGACATTTGTTGTCGTCGTCTCCGTTGCTTTGAGAAATCGGGTTTTTCTGCCATATGGATACTTGTGGATACTGGCGTGGAGAAGTCTCTCTACATCGGCGTCTACCGATCGCACACCGGTGACCAGGAGACGACAGCGCTCTTTAACTGCCTCATGGAGTCGGCTGACATGGTCCAGCAACGGTACCCAACAGCGAAGCTTAATTTTCTGGGGGACTTTAACGCCCATCATAAGGAGTGGTTGTACCCGTACCGGAAAACTGACCATGCCGGGTCAGAGGCGCGCAAGTTTTCTCTATCGCTAGATCTAACCCAGCTGGTGAATGTGACAACGCGGGTACCGGATGTTGACGGCCATACACCCAATTGCTTAGACCTTCTGCTGACAACTGATCCGGACAGTCATTCGGTATCGGTCTCAGCACCGCTGGGAACGTCTGACCATTGTCTGGTGAAATCCGTGTCGACTTGCTCTCCTCCAGATGAGAGTCCTAGAGGCACGAGGCGAGTATGGCGATACGAGTCAGCAGACTGGGACGAGATGCGGCACTTTTTTGCGTCTTATCCTTGGCGACACGTGTGCTTCTCCTCGGGTGACCCCTTGAGCTGTGCGGACGCGGTTGCGGATGTGATTCGGCAGGGAATGGAGTATTTCATTCCATTCTCCGACATTTCGCTCGGTCACAAATCCCGACCTTGGTATAATTCAGAATGTGCCCACGCTGAGGCCCAAAAAGAGTCTGCCTACCAAGCCTGGGTCGGGGCCCGCGACCGCAAAGTTAGAGCGCGTATTGTTCGTGCGAGAAAAAGAGCTTTTAATTCAGCCACCAAGTTCTGCAAGCGGGTTTTGCGTCGGGCACGTTTTGACCATATTGGACGTATTGGGGCCAAGCTGGCATCGCACCCTCCGGGTAGTAAACAGTTTTGGTCCCTGTCTAAAGCGGTTGAATCGAATTTCTGTCGTCCCACTTTACCTCCAATGCTGAAACCTGATGGGTCGCTGGCTCACTCTGCAAGTGAGAAAGCAAATTTATTTGCATCTCTGTTTGCTAGCAATTCACGTCTGGACGCTGGATCCAAGCAACCACCTACTGTTCCTCGTTGTGACTCTTCGATGCCGGAGATAGCTGTGCACACCAAAGAGGTCCGAAGAGTATTGTGCAGTCTAGACGTGAACAAGGCCAGCGGGCCTGACGGCATTCCAGCGAGAGTACTGAGGCTGTGTGCGCCCGAACTTTCTCCTGTGTTGACACGCTTGTTCCGCCTCTCTCTTGTAAAAAGAACGGTACCAAAGTCCTGGAAGCTTGCAAATGTGTAACCAGTGCCCAAAAAAGGCAACCGTGCAGACCCTGTCAATTACCGTCCAATCGCCATTACCTCCATTCTGTGCAAAGTTATGGAAAGGGTACTGAACAGTAAGTTGCTGACCTACCTTGAAGACAATAATCTCCTCAGTGACCGTCAATATGGCTTTCGCCGGGGACGGTCTACTGGCGATCTTCTTGTGTATGTCAAACACTGCTGGGGCGAAGCCATCGAGAGACACGGCGAAGCACTTGCTGTTTCGCTGGATATCTCGAAGGCCTTTGACAGGGTCTGGCACGCAAGTCTACTTAGTAAGCTTCCTGCGTATGGCATCCCCGCTGGTTTTTGTAGCTGGATATCAGACTTCCTTTGCGAGCGATCGATCCGAGTAGTCATAGACGGCTGCTCCTCTGACCTTATGGCTATTGATTCCGGAGTTCCTCAGGGGTCTGTTCTCTCTGCAACTCTATTCCTGCTGCACATCAATGACCTACTTCAGCTTGGTATTGTTGGGTACGCAGATGACAGTACTGTTTCAGAGAGATACCTGTCCAGCGTAAGAACCAGCGTGGATGAAGTTCGTTCCTTGAGAGAGACTATGGTAAAGCGGACAGATTTGACCTTAAGCCTTGTCTCCCAGTGGGGTGATGACAATCTGGTCTTCTTTAACGCCACCAAAACACAGGCGTGTCTTTTTACCGCTAAAAGGAGTCTTTTCGATCGGGCGCCTACTTTTCGGGGTGCGTCTGTTCCAGTGACTGATCGGCTTGAGCTCCTAGGCATGGAGTTGACATCCAGTCTTAACTTCGGCGCCTCCATTGAGTACAAGGCCCAAATTGCGGCAAAAAAACTGGGCATCCTAAATAAGGTGAAGCGATACTTTACGCCTGGACAGCTTTTAACCCTGTACAAAGCGCAGGTCCGATCCTGCATGGAGTATTGCAGCCACCTTTGGGATGGCTCAGCAAAGTATCAGCTTGCCGCGCTTGACTCGGTGGAACGCAGAGCTAAGAGGCTCATCGGTGACATTGAACTGGTGGATACCAAGCTTCACAGCTTGGCTCATCGCCGCAAGGTTGCCTGCTTGTCGGTCTTCTACAGACTGTATTTCGGTGAGTGTGCTCAAGAACTCCACGACCTCATCCCACCAGCCCCCTTCTACCATCGGACATCTAGACGCACTGCAAGTTACCATCCTTACCTTGTTGCCATTCCAACAATTCGCACCAAGCGCTTCCAAACATCCTTCATAATGCGCACAGCGAATGAATGGAAGTCACTACCTGCGTCTGTGTTTCCGAACGCATTCAACCCGAATCTCTTCAAAGTTAGAGTAAACAGGCTCCTTCTGGGTAAGCTCACTCCATCGTCGACTCTGTCTCTGTCACCTATGACTTAGACTAGAGTCAAGAGCAAATCCATCTCAAATAAAAAAAAAAAAAAAACTAGTTTACCTATTTTAAACATTTAAAAAGTAGACTATTCAATGATTGAATGAATGAAAGACAGAAGAAACATTTCATAGCATAATTAATCAGCGTATGGTGCTCCCACTACTGCGACACAGGCCTCTTTTTGGAAGAGGGAGCGAGCCATAACCCACTAAGCGTCTTTAGTTCGGATGTCAGATTTCACATATCTTCGAATTTTTGACTTGGTCCTGCCAATCGGTTACCTTACGATATTTTCCATTACTTTTTTTGAGAGTAGTGGCAGTGAAGTAATAAATTACACAAAGAAATGCGTCAGCCTGGACTCGGTCCGTGATTCGGGGTCATTATTACTGCTCCAAACGATCATTTCAAATGTTGCTGATTTGATAAGTAATTGTATCTGCTCCGTTACTTAGAAATGTCATTCAACTGTCCGTGGCTGTTAGCAGATGAATTAAAGGGGTTTGATATTGTGTAGTTGTTGGAGAAAAGATTTCTTTAGAATTTTGTCGCCGATTTTGTCAACGGAATATTTTATTTTATTTCAAACCTGTTTCAGAAAGATCATAGAGTCAAAATTATTGAGTCAAAAAAATCCATTCATAAATCACTTTAGAAAATGAACAAACAATTTTGGTTGATATGCCAAATGTATAGGTAGGTAGATACATTAACGAAAAGCAGTGGTGCAGTCAGCTAGCAAGCATTTTATTCTTTACAATTTTAACATACGAATAATTACGATCAAAGAGAAATTACATTAATAATTATGTCTGTTGATATTTTTTATTATTATCTTTAGGCTCGCGTTTGGCTACTATCTCATTTGATATTAAGATTTGATGTGTGGGACGACTGGATGTAACCTATTCACTCTTTATCTTTAGATGTAATAGTAATCGACGGGACTTCTACTCCTTACAAGTACGCACACTAAAAGTATCTATTATCAAAATTGGGGAGCCTGCCGTTTGGCGAAAAGATTTTGACAAAATATCACGACCCAAACAAATTTTATCATTTTTTTTTATACCAATGCAATATTTGGCATTATTTTAGTACGCACATTTTCATTTGGTCAATTTTTTACTCGGCATAATACGAGTATTACCAAGGATAGTGTCATTATGGCATTTGGTCTTTAATCAAATTATTTATTACAGCAAACAATCTTACAGTAAATATTTGGTCAAATGATTTGTTATGACAATAAATATAAAGGTAAAAATAAGATCTTTTGGGAATTATATAATAAATAACACATAATCAAACCGACTTCCAGAACAAAAAATTACAAAGCAAAAAATAACTTTCTTTTCCGAAGTCGGTGTCTTTTGTACCCATTTTTTTCAGTTTTTCGACACCGACTTCGGAAATGAAAGTTATTTTTTGCTTTGTAGTTTTTTGTTCTGGAAGTCGGTTTGATTTTTTGTTAAAAAGTTTTTTTTCTCTTTTTTATTTCGGTAGGTATCTCCAATTAACATGATAATCATTTATGGCCAAAGTACATCTCATGACGATTCCAATAAGCCCAAGCACGACTAGGATACATTGTTTTATTTCAGAGTTCCAGTGCCTACCTTCCGGCTTCATCATCAGAACAGTTTAATGGTACCATTTTCATCAGTACCATTCATTTATAAGTATTTGCTTTATCATAGTCGGTTAAATATCCGAGATATTTTATACCCGTAACATACTTAGCATTTAGGAGTTCCAGTGGCCATCTGTGGTCTTCTTCATCAGTTTTACTTCACCAAATTATACTTTCTGAGTGCAAGTGATTGCATTGTTGATGAAAATACCAAAATCACTATATGTATGCCTATAATATTTGAGGAGTTCCCTCGATTGCTCTAGGATCCCATCATCAGATCCTGACCTGATGACTATGGGACCAACTAGGAAGTATACTCTTCAAAATAAAATAATATTTTTTGAAATCGGTCCAGGCATGAGTAATCGGGGAACAAATACAAAAAAAAAAAGATTCCGACGAATTGAGAACCTCCTCCTTTTTTTGAAGTCGGTTAAAAATTCAATTTTATTTTAATGGGTAATCCTTGCCATAAAATTCTCCACATCATTTCATTTGCTAAATTATTACTTACCAAAAAATCCTCTTCACAAATAGTTGTAACGCAAAACTAATACTTAGTATCGTCAGTTTTCATTTTACCATTTCTATTCAGTCAATTGCTTAGTCAATGACAAAAAATTCATCTATATTTTATGTCAGCTGCACAGAAGCTCCAGATTTCCACTTTTGCAAAGCAAGCATGCATGGTAGATTAATGGCAATTCTATAATTATGGTCACTGAATTAGTCCAAGAGCGAGCGAGGCGAGCTTGGGACCTTTGGGCACATCGAAACGGATAGGTTAGGTTTGAAGGAGATGACGGGAGCTGAAGTGAGCGAGAAGAGCGAGCGAACTTCAGCTTTCGTTCAAATAATTGTAACGCAAACCTAATGTTTGGCAAGTGAACGTTTAAACAATTACTTGTTTACCAACTAGTACTTTTACCAATTTTTATGTAGTCATATATTTCAGTTTCTAAGTTAAGTCAACGGAGCCACGCTGCGGGCTCCTATTTCTTCCGTCCTACTTCCCCCGTCATCTCCTTCATGTTAGGTTACTTTATACCCTGCATACAGAATGACCCTGCAAACAAAAGAAAAGTAAAGGGCTCCGTCGACTTTACTTAGTAATAATTACACATTGCAATTTAATTTGTATATTAAAAAAAGTTTATGTGCAACTGACATATAGAAGCAATTTTTTGTCATTGACTAAGCAATTGACTGAATAGAAATGATAAATTGAAAACTGACGATACTAAGTATGTGGCTTATTTTATTTTGCGTAAAATGTGTTATGCCAACTGAAATATTTGACTACATAAAAATTGGCAAAAGTACTATTTCGGAAACAAGTTATTGTTTAAACGTTCACTTGCCAAATATTAGGTTTGCGTTACAATTATTTCTGAAGAGATTTTCTGCTCAGTAATAATTTGGCAAATGAAATTATGTGGTATATTGTTTGGCAAGTGATAATTTATTTAATTGTTTTAAGATGAAACAAGGGTAACCCTATATTGGTGTATCGCTGTCGCATGTTAAAACGGAAAGTTCTTAAAAAGCCACTAAATAAATTAGGATAGTCACACGAGATGAGTTTAGTCCTATTCCTTTCCTAAAGCCACAAATCCATAAGGCAACATTTGAGTTGCACCATGACGTATAACGTGTTGCTCTCTTCTTCTTAACGTGTCGATAGCAAATAAGTCGCCATCCATGTCGAACGTAACGGGTTGCGCTACAATGTTTCCTGTTGGAAACGAGGTTTAAATCTATCGAGCTTTTATTTGAATACTAGCTGCAGCGTGACTTCATTCACGTGGACTGTAAAAAACACAGTCTGTACCTTCTTAGAGGTAATTTACTTACTTAATATTCTACTTATGTCCCCTAGATGGGGCAAAGGACTTCCACAAAAGTTTTTCGTCACGATCGGTCTTTAGCTTCACGCTTCACCTCGCTCCACGTCATTCCGTTGCTTGTCGCATTTCGGTTTCTTTTTCCTTGGGCATTCCAGTCCAAAGCTTGCGAGGGAATGTGATCGCGACCCTTTCGGAGCATGACATCAAAGCATAAAATCTTCTTGCTAACACGCGATAGAGTCACATAAAGCTGACTGAGCGAAAAACAGCTAAAACGGCCTTGGGCTTTATTAATGGTCATTGCGTAACATAGACTCACTGGAAATTGGACTCGTTTAAAATTAAATGAAAAATTATTTGGAATGAGAGGAATCCGGGGTATAAAAACACTCCTACCTGTTCTGCACCCTGTTAACATCTCTGCTTCTGAACTATTACGTTTCGTTGTAAATTGGTGACTTTTAATCTGGTAGGTACCGTTACAAACTTTTGGTGGGCTTAGATTTCTAAGGAGCATTATAGACACGCCTGCTTTTTACTATCTACGAGCTGGTAGTCTACGAGCATTGAGGCATCTAAAAAATCTACTGGATAGTTGGTAGATTATTTTTCATCCAAACCTCTGTTAATGGAGAAATATTCTACATTAGCCACTGAAACAAAGCTCAAAATTTTAGCGTTGTTTGCTGCCACTTGGTCATTTCGTGGGGTCCAAATAGCTCTGAAAGTCGCTACATAAAATTGCTGGTATACCACCCATGAGCTGGTCATTTTGCTTGGTATCTTCTATCTACTGATTCATCCGCTTTACGGTTTGCCATTGTACATTCATCCCGTAAAACCTTACCTTTATTGTTATTTCTAGAACTACTATAAAAAAAACTTTCTGCAAAAAAATACTACCGACTTCCAAATAGAAAACTACAAAGTGAAAAATAACTTTATTTTTTGAAGTCGGTGTCTTTCCTAGGTACCAATTTTTTTGCGTTATGGCCACCGACTTCAAAAAATGAAGTTATTTTTCACTTTGTAGTTTTGTATTTGGAAGTCGGTAGTATTTTTTTGGAAAAAAGTTTTTTTATTTTTCACTTTCTAGTTGTATCTACTTAATAGGCGAGTCAGTAAGGTAACTATAACGCCAGAATAGATTTCATGACACTTGAACATAACCGGTGTAATGAGAAGTCTGCGTACCCTTTATAAGCTTACTGGCGTGATGTTATGTTATGAAATGGTATAAACAATAAACAGACATGCGATTGCTGCAATCCCGAGAGATTTGCTGTAATTTATTGAAGAGTTCTGTTGTATACCTCCGAAGTTCTTCATTAGATCTTCACCAAATTAAAATGGGACTAATTTTGGTACATACTTTTTCAAACAAAAAAAGAATTTTCAAAATCGGTCCACAATTGATGGAGATATCGGTGAACATACACAAAAAAAAAACAAACATAATGTCGAACAAAGAACCTCCTCCTTTTTGGGAAGTCGGTTAAAAAACGAGGGCTTTTTAAGTGAATCTGAAAAATACGTAGTGTGAACCGTACTCTAATCGGTCGAGCTGTTTCTTAGATTAGCGTGCACAAACACACAGACAAAGAGACAAAAATTCTCCCCGATAATAGTTTTCTCATAATATCTTCCATGTATAGACAGCGATCAGTTACATTTTTATTATATGTATAGATTACGTTTTCCGTTGCAGATTGGGGTTTCCTTAGAAGCTACAGAGGTAGTCTGCAAGGCTCTTGGTGGCGTGCAGCATACGATCTTCGGCGGAATGTGACAGTTCACCACAAGGGCTGACCATGCTGACACAGCTTATACCAACCTGCCTTTAACTGCTCATAATGATAATACGTACTTCACTGAAGCTGCTGGGTAATTACGGATAGATAAGTAACTAGTCTAGTACACAGTATAGTGCCCGGCACGTAAGTTGGCAAGGTTTTGGCGTAGTGAGGGAAAGTTCGCGCATATTTCGCGAACTGACCAACCACCATATAGAGCGAACGGAAGGTGGACACGACACGATTGGTCAGTCAATCCTTGTGTCAAATGATCAACCAATCACG
Source organism: Orthosia cruda (assembly GCA_964057195.1). Taxonomy (NCBI): domain Eukaryota; kingdom Metazoa; phylum Arthropoda; class Insecta; order Lepidoptera; family Noctuidae; genus Orthosia; species Orthosia cruda. Next base: position 25,370,127 of record OZ059838.1, read on the forward strand.
CGCTCGGAACGGTCCTAAATGTTCCCCGCGCCCCGCTTCACTACCAAAGATATCTAAAAAACAACTTCTGCGCATCTAACGACTCTTGCCTACTTCCGTGCCGGGCATTATAAAAATTATCATCTAACAAAGGTACAAGTAACTTACTTTTTACTGGGCAGAAAATTTTAGGCACTTTATTTGACGTTATTAGGAAGCACTTATTTCAATCTATTTAAATGATTGGAATAGAAAAAATTAAAGAGGATAAAAAGCTTTATATTACTCAAGGTATCTCGAGTTTACCAGAATTACACAAAATATAACATATATTTTTCTAGTTATTTCCTCAGCTTCCTTCCGTGGCCTACCTATCCCACAGGAATTGTACGTTTCTCGGAGAGTGATACAGTGAATTTTCGTAATCGGGTCAGTATTTCTAGACATTGGATAACTTCTACAAACACGTGTAATCTATATAAACAATAAATTCTACCTCTTAACAATCTAGTTCAGAATGAAGTTTTGCATATATATTATACCATTACACCAATTTATATTTTTTGCGATTTCAAAAGACAAGGAAAATCGAATAAAGCCGAAGCTCGCATTTTATGAACAGCAATTAATAAAAATACCCTTTTAACAAAAATTTCCTTCATTGCACATATTTTAAAAGGATTTTCAGGAATTGATTATAAACGAACTCCTTATAAATAACTCGTGGAAAAAGATTTACAACATAAAAACACGGATAAAGTATTATAACAATTACGTAGGAATCAATTTCGTTAAAGGCGGAACTGTTTGTCCAGTGTATTCCACAAGACAATAAATAATTGAATAATGAAACACAATTTATTTCCAATTTGCAAAAGAAATGAGTGCCTCAAGATAGCATTATGATTGAAATAATGAAGATAGTTATTTTATCAAGAGGCTATTTGCGCCCCAGTTCAACGAGATCCCTTCAGACATTATTATTTCAGAGTCTATTCGAAAAAGCTTTCGTTTGTTGGTCGCTTTGAAATTCTGTTTAGCAATTCGTTTACGGGTGCTCAAGTATTCAGCTTCCGTCGCTGTAACTGTACTCTGACGGAGAAATGTCTTGTCCCAATTGTACAAACGGGAAATAAATTCTTGAATCAGTCGGCCTTGCCACACATCGTTTGATTTATAAAGATCTTTGACTTTTTCTCCAAAGAACAATTTCCTTTAACTCTTGGAGGTTCCACAAATGAAAATGTTTTAGATTTTCTTGCGCAAATTAAGGAGATGGTGACATTTTTATTTTAGTTGAAATAGGTTTTAGGCGTCAGTTTATTGGAAATATATAATCTGACGTGTGAGTGTAGCTTTAAAAGAAAATAATAAATTATGTAGGTACCTGAAAAGTTAATGTGGAATACGGAAGGAAGTTGAATATAAAATTGTAAATAAAGTTTCAGGATATCTAAAGCGGGATTGAGATAAGATTATTCTTAAACAAAAATATCCGAAAAAGCAGCTTTTAGCTGCTGTACTTATTGTTTTCTAACTATAAATTTTATAATACACAATACAACAGAAACAACATGGTTCCCTATCCATTTGCATAAAAACTTTAGACATAATATAACATGGCATACTTTTGTTTATCCTAATAATATTTACGCATAACATTATTTTCGCATAATTACTCTAATCATAATAACGTTTAAGCATTTTATTCTAAAGCATAAATTTGTTTACGCATATGATATTAAAACATATTTTTTTAAGCTTAACAAATACGCATAATAATTAACTCGAAAAATGTTAGACACTAATAAACATTTTTATACAATATAAATAAATAATTCTTATTCTATGATTATATGTATTTTTTCTTTATCGCTTCGCTCGCATTTTTAATTGTCTCTCATTTTCTTTCAAAAATGTCGTCGCTGGCGTTATACTGCGCTCGCTCCTTTCTGTCAGCTAGGTTCTTTATACCCTGGGAGCCAAGTTGTTTTTGACAGGTAAAAAAAATATACTTCGAAACTTGCATATTTACAAGCAATTGCTAAAAATATAAACCTAAAATAAATCAATAAAATAATTTAAAATTAAAAAACACAACCACCTTGTCAAAAAGTGATTATTGTCAGATGCATGACTATTAATTTATTAATAATTTGTAATACATAACAGTTACATTATATCCGACAGTTATAAGACATTCTTAGTGTGGGGAAACGTTACATAAAAATGCAAATTGAAATGAAATGAATATTTATAATATATCATTTGCATGAAAATTCAAAATAAAATAAGTAAAATAACTCAAATTTGTTTCCGTTATTCCTAGTATGTTTTATGCTTTAATTCTATTATGCTAATAGTCATTAGGGCTAGTAACATTATGTGAATTAAAATTATGCCAAATCAAATTAGCCTTCAAGATAATTATGCCCACAAAAACAGTATGGCAAAAAAAATATGACAAAGAATTATTATGGTAAAATAAATTAAGCCAAAACAGTTATGCCAAAGTAAATTAGGAAAAAGAAATGTATGCGAAAAAAAGGAATCCCAAACGACACACCTTATTTTATTTTATTTCCAAAATACTTAACCTATTTAATATTGGTATCAGCCACACAACAAAAACCTCACAGGGCTTAACTGTGTGATGGCGCGCCGCTTATTTTAAATTAAATTACAAATTGCAATACTTACAATATTACATATTAATTATTAAATTACATATAAAAAATGCTTTCATAATAAACATTGATAAAATATTAAATTAAATATAAATTAGATAAATTATTGATAAATCATCAAATTACACATAAAAATACTTTCAAAACATTGATAAATTTTTGTTGAAAGATGAATTAATTAATTGGGGAAATTGACTGTGTTAGGAAACGTTTTAATTTGTACTTATAACCCTTCGAACCCCTTTTGTATAAAGTTTGCAAGTCTTCTGGAAGCTTATTAAGAAAAAGTGGTACCAAATATTCTGCAACCCTCATCCCGTACACATTATTGTATTTTGGTAAGCTGTATTTATGTTTAAGTTTTATATTTCTAAGAAAGTCAGATCTTGTTTTTTCGATTAGCAGCTCCGGTCTATTCATTTCAGTAAGAGTGAACAATTCCACTTTATTGAACACATTCATAACATTACAGTATTTAAAAAGATCTTCGTCACTATTTACGAACTTCTTGTTTATATGTTTAGGCGTAATTACTTTTAATATTCTTATTTGTAGCTTATAGATATCTGTCAAGTATGTTTGATAAGTTCTCCCATAGCTGCTGATCCCGTAGTTGATAACCGAGTCTGCTAGGGCCATGTATAACATCCTTAGCGTTTTATAAGGTAGTTTATATTTCAGTATGCTAAGTTTACCTAGGATAGACCTTAGTTTGTTGCATACGTAGTCTTTGTGAGGTCCCCAACAGAATCGGCTATCAACCACTAGACCGATATACATGTGTTTATCAACTACTTCTAATAACGGGCATTTGCAAGTCTTAGGGCGAGTTTCTGAAGTCGACGTCACATCTCAAATCAGCTGACAATTTGTCACAAATTAACCAGCCGTCAGTTGTCAGTGAGTTTCTCAACTCTGCATCATCGAGAAATTACGTAATCGCTTGTTACATTTAATAATTTATTTCGGTTGGCTACCCTAGCTAGTATTCATTCAATTCCTTTACTACTATAACGTAATAGTATTTTATCTTGAGCGGCTGGGTTGGTGTAGCCCGCAAGTTAAGCAAACCTTACCAGGGACGATTTTTGGATGGGTAACCACGTTTTTTTTTGGTATGCTTTTTTTTGGATAGGTGACCCCACACAGGTTAAGCAACACTTACCAAGGTTTTTTTTGGATGGGTGACCGCTTTTTTTTGGTTCGTTTGTTTTGGATGGCTGACCCCGCCAGGGTAAGCAACACTTACCAAGGTCAGTGTTTGGATGGGTGACCACTTTTTTTGGGTTCGCTTGTTTTTGGATGGGTGACCATGTCAGGGTAAGCAACACTTACCAAGGTCAGTGTTTGGATGGGTGACCACTTTTTTTGGGTTCGCTTGTTTTTGGTTGGGTGACCTTGGTAATGTTAATTAATAATTAAATTTTTGTGGTGATGGTCACCCATCCAAACACTGACCTTGGTTAGTGTTGCTTACCCTGGCGGAGTCACCTATCCATAAACAAGCGATCCAAAAAAAAGTGGTCACCCATCCCAAGACTGACCTTGGCAAGTGTTGCTTACCCCGGCGCGGTCACCACCCCAGCCGCTTCAAGCTAAACACAAATCTATCCAGAAACTGACCTCGATAAGTACTAAATACAGGGTACAGTTAAAATTAATGCGCGTGAGGAAGGTTCGATTCCCAGGTCAGTAATTTATTTTTCTCAAACATGCTTGGAAATTTGAGCATTATTTTGACAACCTTCTTCGAGATAAATCGCAATTGCTGTACTGGCCAAATACATGCGCGCAGCGGCCGGCAAAAGTTGTATGAAAATCCATATCTGTCGTGTGTAGCGGCCAAATAAATTCCATAGTAAACTCATATCTGTCGTGTAATTTAAAAATGGAACGATCTTTTTCGCCGAATCATGACCACCAAGGAGGTAACTTATCAAAGGTTTCATTTAAATTTCGAACTGGCTTGCAAATAGAACGCTGTTTATTGAAAAAAAACAAATGAACACTAATGCGGGAACAATTATTGTTGTTCGTCATTGATTTTGACAAAATGAGTTCTAGGTACTACTTAGTTTAAATTTCCGCGCATATTTGAGAAAAGTACTATACAAGCCTTGGCCACAACTAGGCATTGATGGACTTACGTATGTGTGCCTCGGCTTCGCCTCGGCCCACATTTACACGTTCGTCCATCAATGCCTCTTTTGCTGGCCGCTGCAGTAATGTACTATTATTTTATTTTTATTTACCTAAATACAAAATAACTATTTTTGATAATTGTGTCAAGTTTTTATAATGTAATTAATTTAAAAAGTTTGTAACATCCTATTTTTTTTAAATCTTGCTAATTAATAATTGATCTAAATTAACATATTTTTTATAACTCAACCCATACCACAGTTTTCGACGACCCCTATTATCTTTTTTATCGTAATATAAGCCTTCAAAATCATAATATTAATTTTAATCTGCGAATAATCGACCAATTTCCAACAATTATAAATTAGGCTCGTTGACAAGAGATTAACATTGAAAATGGTTCTCAGAAACCCAAAACTGCTGTAACATGTGGTTAATTCGAGATTTTTCTCAAATGTGACAAATTGTTAAACGCTTGTCACAGTTGGGTGTTGAGAAACTGAAAGTAGAATTAACAGGCGATTAATCGTCGATTACGTTAACAGCCCGATAATTGAGACGTGGGAAACTGGCAGTTAGGCGAGCTATGTAAGTAAGTATGTTCGTGTGCTATAACTGTAGGTATAGTGGAGCATTTATTGTGTGATGAATGTATGTGAACAATTTTAGTTTTAGATGCGTTTATTACCAATCCTACGTCATGAGCCCATTTACACATTTGATCGAAGCTACTTTGTAGGGATTCCTGAGCAGCTTTGATGTTTTTATTAGCGACCAAAATACACGTGTCGTCTGCAAATTGGTATAAAGAATCTGACTTTATAGCATTACTCATATCATTAACGTAAAGCAAGTATTCCGTTGGACCTATAATTGAACCTTGGGCCGTTCCTTGCGTTGACGGAATCTTAGCACTGTACTCATCTTTTATTTTAACCGTGTTGTATCTGTTTGTGTGATAGTTTTTTAATAATTCTAATAGTGGCCCTTGTATCCCATTTCGTGACAACTTGTCAAACAGTGTATCGCTACGGAGCATATCGAATGCTTTGCTGAAGTCTATAAAGAGTGTCAAGACATGTTTTTTTTTTCATTTAAGTGTCTATTTACTTCATCGGTAAATTCTCTCAACAATAGTGTCGTACTCTTATTTTTCTGAAATCCAAATTGTTTATTGTTGATTATTCCGTTTATTTGCAAGAAGTTATTTATCTCATTACCAATATAACGTTCCAAGATCTTATCTATACAAGACAATATAGTGATAGGACGATAATTATTAACGTCATTACGTGAGCCCTTTTTGTGTATCGGACGTATCACCCCTATCTTCAATAGGTCGGGATACATACCAGTCTGTAAGCAGCAATTGATCAAATGGGTAATAACTGGGACTAAATTAGCTGAAGCATACTTAACATCTTTAGCACGTATCCCGTCATAACCAGGGCTTTTCCTATCGTTCATTTGTTTTATGATTAATTTCACCGTATCTTCTCGTGCAGATTTCGCTTTTATCGACCTATCAGGAATTATCTCATGCGTTGATTTGTCTATAAGAGGCACATCGCAAGAGTTGCCTAAGCCAATGACATTCGAATTAAATTCAGTCATAAAGGTGTTGGCCAATGTCAATGGATTCGTTCGAAAAGTTGTAAGTAAAATGTGTTCAATACATTGCATAATTTTGCCGGTTAAACTATTCACAATGCTCCAAATCTTTTTGCTGTTTTTGAAATTTTGAGAAACTTCCATCATTAAATATTTATTTTTTATGTAATTTATGTACTTATTTGTTTTATTTCTATATTTATTGTATAATAATCTTTTTTGTGGGTTATTTTCATCTTTGAGCCATATATTAAACAATGAGTCACGCCTCCTGCACATCTTTTTAAGTTTTTTATTGGCCCAAGGACATGTATTACGTTTACTGAAGCTACTTTTACTAATTGTGTATTTACATTTTTCGTATACATTTTTAAAGCTAGTATTTATGAACATAGCAATTTCATTTGGGCATTTGAATTGAAGGGGTATACTCCAGTCAATGTTATTTAGTTCACTGTGCACTCGGCGATTATCCATCCTTGTTATTAATTGACTACAAGAGTGTGAGTCATTCTTGTTTAGCACGCTCATTATCGCACAACCGGTTATGCAATGGTCGGCTGGTGAAGTGTTAACGACAGATGTATAAATGTTATATGCACTAGAATTGCGAATAAACACATGGTCTATACATGACTTAGAAACTCTGTCACCGTATTTTTCTATGCGTGTATAGGAATTAACGCCATTAATAAATCCCAGAGTGCACAGCGAATTCAAATATTGTTTTACCACGGGGTTACAAACTTTCAGATCTATATTCATATCTCCCATCAACACATAATCCTGTTTTGAAGGATATTTCGCTATTAAGGACGACAATTCCTTTATAAATCGAAGCTTGGATGTGTCGGGCGGTCTGTACACGGCACATAATCCGTATCTAAGACTATTTATACTTAACTCGCCGGTCACACATTCAAACTCCTGTGTACACAAGTTATCATATCTCTTAAAAGATGCAGACTTATGTACATACAATAGCACACCCCCTCCTCTTTTATTAGTTCTCAATTCTGAATACAAGTTATAGTCAGGGAGTTCAAACATTTGTGCCAATTCATTTTTAATATTTACTTCAGTCAATAACAGAATCTGAATTGTATGTTTACTATTTAACAATATGTACTCAATTTGTGCAAAGTTTTTCTTGATTGATAGTATGTTAACATGCAGAAAGTACAAACAATTTTCGGGAACCGGTATGTAGGAGGTAAAATCATCCCATGACTGACAACTAGTTTCAACTATATTGTGTTCTGTTGTATACATCGTAAAGTTATTATGTTTATGTATTTATAATGACAATAATAAAAGTAGTAGTACCTATTAGTACTTACCTATTGTCTATCATGAGACGACTTCACCTTTTCGATATCGGCGATCGAACGGATTGTGTTTATTTTTTTTTCATGGACACTTTTACGCACTAAAATATTTCCGTGTTTACACCATATGAAGTTTAACAATCCTTTGAGTTCCTCTTTAGTTTTCCATAAGAGGTAGGCCGTTGACGGTGTTAGACACTCCCGAAGGTAAACTTTCTCATCACCATCCATTCCCACGCTTGCTGTAGATATCGTCGTGTTTTTGGCAGCATCTATCCATTGATCTCGGTTTCCTTCTCGTAGTATCACAGTGATCGGAGTCTGGTCTTTTTTTCTCGCCACATTTGAAGGGTTTCTCATCTTTCTGAAGGCTTTTACGATATCATCCGGGTTTTGCGTTAGGGTTACGGCAATTTTCTTGGCGATTTCTTCAGGGTTGTCTTTCTTGGATGGGTTTATGCCACATATTTCAAGATGGTTGCATAATTGTGCTTGCTCCATTTGATTTATTTTGTTATCCAGAACTTCATATTTTATGTTTGTGTTTTTGGCAAGATTTTGTAAATCTGTACAACGGTTTTCCAATTCCTTCATTGATTTCTCGTATTTTTGGATCTTAGCCTCATATTCATCGATTTTTTCAGAGAAGAAATGTAGGGTACGTTGCAGCTCTTCTTTTATAACTTGCCTCACTTCCCTGCGCAGGTCCCGCAATACTTGCTGCATCATGCTGTCAGCGTGGACACCTGCAATGTGTGAGGTAGCAGACTCTGTATCCGTATTTTCGTCTCATTCGATGTCGGGAATGATACATGACAGCCTAAAGCTTGCCACCTCCATTACAAGATTTGCATTTCCAGTCCACTGAATCTGTATCGTGTAAAACACCAAGTTGGTCGGATGTTATTGACGCACAGGAAGCATGAAGCCACTTATTACATTTGCTGCACTGCAATCCAGGAGACTTTTTGGTTATCAATTTTACACACTTTGCGCATTTTACCATTATTATTTAGATTGTAAGGTAGATGAAAGACAATTAGCGATCGTTGCGTATGCGACTGCTCTCAATTGTCACGCGTGAGCGACTCACCTATCAACAGAATTGAGTTACAATTTTGGTGTGTTAAGTATATTCTATTCATTTATTTACTTTCAGTTTACTAATCCTGCACTGTCTGGAACATAAAAATGGAACAGGTGGCGAAACAATACTTGTAGACGGTTTCTACGGTGCCACAGAACTAAAGAAGGAAAGTCCTGAAGAAGGAAAGAACTTGAATCTTACTACTTTAAACCTGGAAGCAGAATACATAGATGATGGACATCATCACACTAACTCTGCGCCTGTTATTAGAGTGGATAGTGAGACACAGGAGCAGGTCCAAATTAGGTTTGTAAAGCTCAGCAATTTATTTATGTGGTCGGTCATACTAGACCGCAGCAAACGCCACGCGGTCGGCCTTCTTCAGTAGTGGTGGTGGTGGTTCTTGTATGATAAACGCATATAAGCAAACGTCGAGCAGCCGTATCTTTTTATATAAAACTGACGGCAGTGATTTAATGTGACCAACGCTTGGACTCGACCATTAATAAAGTAAAGTGTAAAAAAAACAAACACAGCAGCTTGGTAAAACATATGAAGCCATAATGTTATGATTTATGGTATAGAAGAGCTTCTGTAAATTTTAATCAAACAAATGAGTGCGCTCTAGAAATTTGACGCGGTATACGGCACCTTATTTGAGTTAACAAAGTGCCTGATCGTAGCTAATTAAAATTTTGTTGTTTTCCAAAATTGAATGTTCTTTCAAGTCATTCCTGTAAGACTTATACTAACTTTCCCATCTATTATATATACGGAAGTCTTTGGCGCCTATAAACAATGCAGGGCATGCCGGCGCAGGGCATGTCGCCCTTACTGGCGACACGCTCAGTAGAAGTTTCACACAAAGTAAAAAAAAGTGGCCCGTGAGCCCTAAGACTTTGGTCTTTTGATATAAACGAACAACATTGCGGTATGTGGTGCTGGACACATAATCCTCCTCGCCACTCACGCCGCATGACGCGCCGAAACAAAAGTGCATTCTAGAGACGATTTTCATTAGATTTAATTGTGAGTCCGGTACCGCTGAGGGCGTTGTGCGTTCAGATCAAGAGACCAAAGCTTAAAACGCTTCTCTTATGGTTTCAGATTCAACGTGTACGATCGCGCTGCGATGGCTTTTAGCAGCAGCGGAGAGAGTAGGTCATACTACCGTTCATTGAAAAGTTTAGCAAAGTACTACCAGAACCCTAATCTCCAGTGGAGGTTTAAACTGAAACCAGGTAAACACAAGAAAAAAAATTGGTCATGTTTCTAATTGGTCCGTATATGAGTATGGTACGGCCAACTAACGAAAATTGTCACCGCACTTAGAACCTCAGGTTCTAGGCAAAGGATAATTCTATCACTGATAGCTATTGTCAAAAATCGAAATATAATAGAATAGAATATATTTTATTGCACACCAAATGTACACCAAGTTGTGTTAATACAACTTCTTATAAAAAAACAAGCGCAACCGAAAATGCATGTATCAATCCCGTATTTTTACAAGCTTTTTACTAACTTGCAATGTATGCATATGTATGTGTGTTCGGGTCAAATCTTGCAACTGATTTTTAAAGCAGTTGTCCTCAACCATTTGAGGTGAAATTTGACATACACGTTTGATTTGGATGACAATGCACGGTAAGGCAAAACGCTTATTTTATTTTTGGAATAACTTGTTTTACTTTTCTACAATCTTTTATAATTCTGTAAATTTTAACTGCGCATCGTATGATATTTCGCACGATGCAAATGGCTACGTCGAGATTGATTATGTTCCTAAGGAATTGACATTTTTTATAAGCTTTTTATTATTTTGCAATGTATGTATGTGTGTGTGTTCGGGTCAAATCTTGCAACTGAATTTTAAATGAGTAATTTATCCTCTACCGATTATTATGAAATTTTGCATACACGTTTGGTTTGGATGACAATGTACGGTAAACTAAAAATCTTGTTTAAAAAAGGTTTATTTTTAAATGTATTTTTGGTTTACAGGAACTGTCATGATCATGGATAACTTCAGGGTGCTCCATGGCAGGACTGGGTTCTCTGGCAGTCGTGTACTTGGCGGCAGCTATGTAGCGCGTTCTGATTGGCTGGACAAAGCACGGGCTTTGGGTCTCATACAACAAACTGATTTTCAAATAAAAACATGTCACAATTATTTTATGTTTATTTTAATTCAATTCAATTTATTTATTCAGTAACGATTTATATTGCGTTCGAAATAATCAGCATGAAACAGTAGTATTGGATGTACAATTAATTAATAATAATACAGAATTCAATTTAAATTAGAATACCATGCACACATAATTTAAAATAACAATTTCAATAAATTAATAGCAATTCAAAACGTAAACAATAATCAAATTTAACAATCTCAATGAATTAGAAGAAATTTATAACAAAAATAATAATCAAAAATAACAATGTCAATGAATTAAAAGCAATTTAAAACGAAAAGAATAATCAAAAATATGTAATAAATGTCGAACACAAATTAAAACACCTTAGTTTAAAATAAAATGAAATTTTCAAGCTTATAAATCTTCTATTGAGTAGAGACATATTTCCAACAGATATGCCCTGAGCCTTGCCTTGAATGAGCCTGTGTACAGTATGATTTTTAAATCCAGCGGTAATTTATTAAATACTTTAACTGCCTGATACTGTGGACTTTGTTGATTATTCCAAGAGCCGGGGTGATTTTGTTTGCAAAGTCTTGCTTAAGCGTTTTTTCCCTGACCAGCCTGCCCTCGTCTTTCGTAGTCATAGATGTATTTTTTTAAAGTATTTAACAGTACTACTACATAAAGGCTAGGTACTGTGAGAATGCCAAGTTCTTTAAAGTAAGGTCGACAGGTATCTTGTTGAGAGATGCGGACAAATGGTTCGGATCGCTCTTTTCTGGAGAATGAATGCCCTTTGCCAGTTGTAATGATAGCTATTGATAATATACTAGTTGTGACTGGCAACCGCATACTTACTACTGGATAAAAGTCTCCACACAACGAATTCTTGAAACGGAAGACGTTGTCGAGGCCAGCCCAGAAAGAGGTGGCAAGATGACTTAGACGCGTACCATATAACTGCATGCAGTTGGAGGAGGTCTTTACCAAACATTGGCACGGCAAAAGTAAATAAATAAATGAATTAGTTTAATTAGAAAATAATTAACCGTATTGCCATTATTATACATTACACATAAAATTAAAATAAATAAGTCAAAAAATTAAAATAAAATCATATAAAATTAAGCAATAAAATAACACCAAAAACAATTCAAATCAAAATAAAATATAAATCATGTTTACTTCTTCCATAAATAATACTTATTAACTAAAAACTTAAAAATAATAATAATGATGTACCACATAGTTATATGCGAGAGACTGGTGCCTAAACTAAGCCGTTACCTGTATTTCAGGACACCAGAGACTCCCGTCTACAGGAAAAAAAAATATAATTATACATCATCAAAACATTACTACTACCTATAGATACAGGCTTAACAAAAATATGTTTTTTATGTTTCAAGTGCAAACACTTAATTGAAAGGAAAATTATATTAAATAAACAAAAGAAATAGCAAAAGGCCCTTTTGAAGTGCAGTAAGCTTCAGTCATTTCCAATTACATAAATTCATAGCAATTTAATCCCTGCTTACATTTTCAAGCGAATAAGCTTACTAACGCAAACCATTACCTAAGTTAACAACACTGTGTAAAACAAAATCCTACTTCTAACAAAATGTCAGCTGCCTTGATAACCAGAAAATTAAATCTATTATCGCAGACGAAACTCATCCCCATTCCTTTGTTTTAACATCTGACCTTCCAAAGTTCTACAAAACGTTGAATTTAAATGTTTGCATACAAATGATGCTGTCTAAGTGCTGGACAATGAACTGGGCTGAGTATAGGTCTTTGATACACAGAGCTCTAAATAGCTTCTGTAGTTACTGCTAGATAAGGCATTGATACAATTTTAAATACAAACCAAGCGTGTAAGTGAGTATAACCACTCATACAAAATTGACGGCTCTTGACAACTCTGTCCATGTCTGTGCATAGCCTAAATTTTGTGGGGATGTATTTTATTAGTAGTAGTTCGTGGAAAATACTATAATAACAGCCCCATGGTTTGGTTACTTCCTCGAAAAGAAGAAGAAGGGGTTGATCTACAAGGTTAAGCAACGCTTATATTGCGTCCGTAAATGGGTGTCCAACCATTACCTACATATCGAAAGTCCTCCATACCTTGGATAGCACGTTAAATTACTTCCAGGTGACTTTTGTAGATTTTTGAAAGAAGTTACGGAAAGTCTGAGCCAGAAAATTTGACACCAGTCTTGACAAGAGATATCTTGTAACCCAGTTACAGATTGGACAGACGGACTGTCGCTCCATAAAAAATACTGGTCCTCAGACCCTAATTAAGTTGGGAAAAGCTATGCAGATTGTATAGACCCTGCCGAAGTGCCGACACGGAGATTCCGAGCTCTGTGTCCCCACATTTTTGACTAAACCTGAATATTCATGAGAACTACTACGTTGGGATAAATAGCTTCGTATTTCCGTACTCACTGTTTGTAGGTACTCACTGGTTGTTGTGAAGGTAATTATAATTTTTACGGTGGCTAACGATCCTTAGTAAATGATGATGCTCTGCAAACCGGGTTTTTTAAGTTGCATCTTGTGTTAATGCTAGTATAAACAGAAAAATAATTTAATACGTTTACAGGTAAGTACTGCTACATGAGTTAAATAAGTGTGACATATTCAATATGCTTTAAGAAGGAATCCCTGAGCGGGACCAACCTTAATTTTGAATTTAGGTTAAATTTATCAATTGCATATCAATAGAACTTAATTTAATTAATATTACAATGACTTTTTGTTACTTAACTGAATCTCTCAAAATGGTAACTGAAATTATTAGATTCATACTCCGTTAACCAGACAAGCGAGTAAATTTTAAACAGTTGGATGCACTCGATTTTACCCATTGTGTCTTAATTGGCAAGGATCTGCATTTGAATACAAAAAGGAGAGGTTCAACATAATGTTAAGTTGCAAGGCAGACATTTTCAGGGTTCCGTTCCTAAAAAGAGAAAAAAGAAGCCTTATAGGATCACATTGTTGTCTCTCCGTGTGTCAAGGCCTTTTTCTCTTGAAAGCCTGTAGACGTCAAGTTGAAATTAATACCATATACTCAAGTCTGCAACCCCTTGGAGCTAAATAATCTATGTACTAGCTAGATCAACGCAAACAAAAGATACCGCCGATTAAGTCGCATATTTGATACTCGCAAAGGAATCAGAACCCACTGGGTACATCTAGTTAAACTAGAATCATGAAATTTAGCAAGATGCAATGTCCTATGAAACAAGTAAGAAAAAAAACATAAAACCATAAATTTGTACCTACATTAAACGATTTTCCATAATTCTGTTCAGGCCTTTTTCTGAGGCATGCGATAAGGTATCAAGTTGAAGTTAATATTATATACTCAGGGCTGTTTTACTTTTCGTTAGAGCAATGTTCGGTGCTTTTATTGTTTATAAACTTCAGTAATGTTACCTAATTATTTTGGTGGATAAAGCTGTTTGTATGGACCTCTCGGTGCGCGAATCCGACTAGCACCCGCCCGATTTTTTTTACCAATAATTTCTAGGACTACCTACAGCGAATCTTTTTGCAGAACTCACAGTATCTATAAATAATAATCAATACATATAATAAATTCTGAATTCTGTTTCTGAATTTCGAATTAAGCTCAAATGGCTTCCTATTCGCCTTCGCCGGAATGCCCACATACTTTCTTTGCTATATAATGTGCTCTTTAATCCTTCTAGTCCTTTTTATCTTAAAGAACGTTTTCAGTTCCTCTGTGACACATTCTCGGTCCTTGAGATCATCGGAAAACCTGAAATTAAGCATTCGTATGCATTCCACATCCTTCTTCGACAAATCTTTCACGGTTCAAGCAGCTCGTTTGTGGAATGCATTACCTATTGAGGTCAGGCGTGCCGAAACATTGCCGACATTTAAGAAAATGGTGAAGGATCATTTCCTTTCTCTGTAACTATTCTTCTCCTTTCTCTGTTCTGTATTTGATATTTATTAGTATATTATTTTATTTGTATGTATGTATTTTATGTAATGTCTAAGTTATATTATTTCATGATAGTTTTTGTACACTGACAACCCTATGTCTACCTCCTCTCGTTCAGTCCATCCAAAGGTTGTCTGTAAGAGATTGCCCTGTGCGATAAGACCGCCCATTGTACACTTATCTTTATAAATGTTTTGTTCTGTAATTATTTAAGTGGTGTACAATAAAGTATATAATAAATAAATAAATAAATCTGAAGAAAAGTCGTTTCATTGAAAATACAAAAATTAATAGCCAGGGTGTTAAAGGATACCCAACAGAACCCATTTCCAGCATTTTTTATTTTTTTGTCTTTTTATCTGTTTGTCTGTTTATTTGTGCACGCATCACGTAAAATGTACGAAACCAATGTAGATAACTTGTAATTTTAAAAATTATGCGTATCTTGAAGTATTCCGTTGTTTTTGTTTCATTGCAATCGGTTCACCCCATCAAAAGTTAGATGAATTTAATGTGTTCAAGAAGTAAAATACTCAATTCAGATACTCAGTCAGTTGAATCCATAGTCAAATGCACAACGCAATCTATCGAAGATTGCGTTGTGCATTTGACGTCATTTTCTGAATGGCGGTGTTAAGATTCGCTGCGGGAAAATGACACAAAAAAAAACCGGCCAAGTTCGAGTCGGACTCGCGCACGAAGGGTTCCGTACCCAGGGAGGCGTCAACTATGTATGTATGGGGATACCCTTTAATTTTCAACTTTTTGGAATTTTTCAATTTTTTTTTTAGTTCCTGTTTCTACGATTACATAAAATTTACTCTCAGCTTTTTTGATGTCAAGGGGAAGCACGTGTCAGAGTTTTATAGTTTAGAAAGTGCCAGTGTAAGAATTAGACAGAAACCCAGTGCGGTGAGAAGGAATATGGAGAATTAAGTTTTTGGAAACTCGAAGGTTAAGATCGTGAGAACTGACCGACACTTTAAAATATTGTTTTAAATAATCGTGGGTACAAGGATCGTTCATGATGGTGAAGAGCATGCAGAAGGATCTGAGGGATCTCCTCTGGTATGAATAATAAATCACTATTCACTTGGGCATAGCCGGAGGTAGAACCTAGTCGTAGTATATTCTCTTATAGAACCTACAATGTGGTAGTGCAAATCAATAATTTCAACAGACACTTTTACTTTATTACGCACTCGCACAGCACCGAAAGTATTAAGAAGAATGAAGTGCCAAAGTGATCTATCACGACAAACTGAGAAACAACGTGAGAACTTCTTACATAATGTAGCTACTTATCTGATCTTGTTTGATAGAACGGATACACTACGACTAAAATTCATTTATTTTACAGTTTTGTTTCCCTAGAATGTCTGCAACGGCTGGATAAGTGGCAAAAGGCGTCCTTCATATATTTCGCCTCCTCGAACCTGCCCCACACACAACTGAACACTTTTATTTTAATTACCAAACAATTTCGATTGGAGATATGGATAGTGGGCTCATAACAATTAATTATGATTAGTAATGTATAAGTACTACAGATAACCTCAGTGTGCTCAATATTTATTTATTTAGGCAAACCAACTAAATACACACAAGGACATTTAAAATACTTATCATTAACAAATATAATAGCACTGCATGCATCTAAATTATAGGTAAGCACAGCAATTTATTTAGATCTCACTACACAATAATAATTAATGGTGGATAACAATAATATAAATAGCAATGATATATTATAATTATATAATTATCAAATTTAATTTTAAATTAAATTAAATTAGATAAGATTGATTGAATTAAATTAAAAATTAAAAAACATAATACAAAAATAACATACTCACAGAAAAAAAATAAGTTAATAGAAATATTACTGAGGAAAAATTACATTTTATTGAGCACAGCTCTTTTAATCTTAGTGATGCTGCCTGAAAATATATCGAGGTCAAAATCGTGAAAAATGTCATTACATTTTCTGAGAATATAGGAATTATTCTTTATTTTATTATTATATTAGGGCATTACTCCCATACTTGGTTTTGCGACTTACAGGAGCAAAAGTCTATAATTATGGAGTCTTGCTCATCACCGGGGCGTATTTATATTAATTGATGATAGAAGCTGTGAGCAATCCACTCCTTGATTTGATAACTTGAATAAAAAAATTTGACCAGCGAAATCTCGACGCCAGTGTAAAGATTTCATTTTAAAGTAGCTCAGTCTATCTTCATAGTTTTTAACTGTATTTCTTATACCTGCTTTATAAGAGAGTCTTTTTATAAATTTTTTTTGAACTCTTTCGATGCGTTGAATGTGGATATTATGTACTGGGTACCAGACGATGGCGCAGTATTCTATATGACTACGAACCAATGCAGAAAACAAAATTTTCAGTGCTGCCAAATTACTAAATTGTCTTGTGTTACGGTTTAAAAATGCTAGCATTCTATTGCTTTTATTAATAACGCTTTCGGTGTGCGTTTGAAATTTCATTCAATATTCATGATAATCTGAATAGACTTTATGGTTGGAGAAGGAGTGTAAATAAAATTCCAGTGTCAAGAACAAGCCACCAGCTGGTGTAGATTACGACAAGCTTCACCTGTGTGTTTACTTCGTGGTTTTTTAATTTTGGCCCATATATTGAGGCAAGGGTCAGCTGGCTGCCAAAAAGCTAGCAAAGCCTTGCAAAGGTGAGAAGGTACTTCACGGCAGAACAGCTGCTCAGCTTGTATAAAGCGCAAGTTGATCATGCATGGAGTACTTTTCTCATCTCTGGGACGGATCTGCCAAATACCAGCTTGATGCACTAGAGTCGATCGAAAAGCGGATCAAGAGGCTCATCGGTGATGAGTTGACTGGTTAAGTCAAAACTCCAGAGCCTTGAACATCGTCACCGAGTTGCCAGCTTGTCGGTTTATTATCAGTTACATTTCGGGGGGTGTGCGATGGAATTGCATGATTTAATTCCACCCAGACCGTTCCATCATCGGACTACCAGACGTACGGCGATGCGTCATCAGTACATTGTGGAAAGCCCACCCATACGCACTAAACGTTTCGAGAATACTTTTATTATGCGTACAGCTAATGAGTGGAATTCCCTGCCGGAGTCTGTGTTTCCCGATAGCTATAATCTAGGAGTCTTTAAGTCAAGAGTGAATAGGTTACTTCTAGGCAAGCTTGCTCTGCCGTCGACCACATCATCGCTTACCATCAGGTGAGATAGTGGTCAAGCGCGAGCCTATATAAGAAAAAAAAAAAAGATAAGGTAAAATTTGGTACTTACAAGTTTTCGCGACAATCTAAATTTTGGGCATATCTTTTTATCGTGTTGACTCAGGACCTTGCTTTTTATACACCTATAATAGGGACTATAGACCTCAGTATCTGGTATAAATGTCAACTTACTAGATCCACCCGTTCCTGAGAGAGATTTTATAAGGGTTCCTTTTTTTACCGTTTGAGGCAAGGAACCATAAAAGTTGGTAGATAGGTAGGGTAGGTAGCAAGTCAAGTAGGTTGGAGTGGGCAGCGTGACTCCATACTGGACATGCATATTTACCAGCAGAGAAGCAAAGCGCAATTGCAGTTGTTTGCAGGACTTGGGGAGTCACCCCCCATCTGCTGGATATTAGGTTGTTCCTACTGCGCACCTTCATTTTAACATTCTCGCAGTTCTCAACATAATAACGACTGAGATCGGAAATGGCGGTGGAAAGCTTGAGCTCAATCTTCTCAAAATCAGTGGCTTGGCAGATTAGTGCCAGGTTGTCAGCATACAGGAAGCGGGTCGTGTTAGCGTTCGCCGGTTGGACATTAATATTGAACAGTAATGGAGCCAGTACACTACCTTGAGGCAGCCCATTCTTTTGAACAAACCACTCGCTCTATAACATCCAGGTGGCTAACTTGGATTCGACGGTTACTGAGGAGTTCTCTAAGAGTTTGGGGCGACCACGAGTTAGCCGCGAAGTTAGCTGAACGACGCACATACGGGTATTTGATACAAAAAACTGGCCAAAACCTTTTTTTTGGTAATTTTGGGTCAATTGTGCCTCCTAGTTATTTTTCATATTAATTTTAGTATAACCCAATCATTTCTATACCCTTTTCTCCAAAGGGACTTACGTGTGAAATAAAATCGAAATAAAATAAAACATTATTTTCTATTTCAAGCATTATGGTGATTTATTTGTACAATAACTAATAAAAAAAGCATTTAAAAATACACAATGATTTAAAAATAACGCTTACTTTTTACATAACCTTACAAAATACATAAATGAAAAGCTATGTACAAACTGTAACTGTTTTTTTTTCGAAAAAAACCTATTTTTGTTCAGAGGCTATAATTCATAGGGGCGGAAAAAGCCGAAGGTTTTTCTCTTGATATGAAATCTAGAAGGTTCAAAGAACACGATTATGTATAAACTTTAGCTTAACTATGTTTATCTGATACTTAATTTGACGAAGGAAACCTATTTTACGTGTTTTTTTTTGCATAAAAATACTCATGACTTTATGGTACAATTAAAGAATGAAAAAGTGATCCTAACAGTAGCACAATAGATTCAAAATAAAGTTCATACCTGTGCCTGAAGATTCCATGATGGTTTTTGGGGTTTGCACTAAACACAACAGTATGATTAGTCTTAAACAGCAATTGAAATTTGCGAGCGCCGAGAAAACAAACGTGTCACTAGCACAACAGATGAGTTCCGACTGACGTTGAGGGCGCATGGAGCGCTCTAGCCCCTTCTGGGTACCGGTTTCTTAATGAATAGAGTGTCCCATTGTTAAAACATAACAAAGGATAGCTGCGCGGTTACTTTTGTAAAAATGACTTTTGGCCAGTTTTTTGTATCAAATACCCGTATGTGCGACGCACGAAAATTCACGAACACTGAGTTTCGGTGCGGCTGAAGGTTCGTGAATTGTCGTGAACCTAGATTTTTTAGCCGAAACTTGCCGATACCGAATCTTCGGTCGGTCACTATCTAGGCACTACCCAGGCCTTCGCCTTCCTCTACCTAAATAAATCTCCTTTAAATAATGTGATCCAACAAGTGTGTCAATTTGAAAAAAAAAAAAACTTTTCCTGAAGCCCAGACAAGATCCCTCATTTTAAATTAGGCTTGTTACACCTAACCAAAATCAAACGAAACATTCAAACACTACCCTAAGATACTAAATAATTCTATTTATTTTGAAAGAAAACGGACCCGCCATCGCTTTTGATCCTCCATATAAGAACCTTGAAACAAAAGCTTTGAAAACGGATTAAGGCTATCAAATGGGAACCTTTTGTGAGTATGTTTGTGTTGTTATGACCAACCAGGCCGATCTATGGATAAAAGAAAAGGGTAAGGTATGTCATCCCAGCCCATGGGAAATTTATACTTTCGCGAATTCTATATTTGTATTAGGCTTTTTGTCACCACTAATATGAATATACGTGGCCTACTTCACATACATACCACGCATTTTTCACGCCTTTGTCCCAAGAGGGTCGACAGAAAGAGCAAAATAAAAAGTTTCCGCTACTCCTTTTACTGCTAAAACAGAAATCACCAACAAAAAATAGAAGTAAAGTTTATCTATACTCACAAAGAGCACGTCAACATGGCTTTTATAATTTATTTACACATCAAAGTCCCTTTTCTTAGAAAGTCTAAACAGGCAACAATTATTATTTTCACTAGCTTTTCTGAGCGAATATGCCCATGTCAAATATTAAAATTAGTAGAGGATTGTATTAGTAGGATTCAAAGAATCCTATATCCTAATTCAGATTAGGTATACTATACTCGTGCGCTTTTCAAATCGGTTCAGCCATAGAGGCGGGATTGATTAACAAACATTCAAACGTACAGACTTTCAAATTTATAAGAAGTAGGTAGGTATCAAGAAACAACTTTCACTGAAATTCAAAATAGGTGAGGTACCGTTTTTCGTTTACCTTTTTCACTCACTCAAACCAAACATTACATGAAACGTAAACACAAATAAGATCTCAATGACAACTCATTTCCTTGAACGCAAAGCGGTAAGTGTCTCCAAATATTTACCTTCATTTAGGTTACATGAGACTCGCACGACAATGACGTAATCCTCGTCAATGGGGACACTTAATATCCTGTAGAGTGACGCTTTGTGGAGCTTTGCGCACAATGCTGGGGTCGATGGCTCGGAATACTTCGCATTTTCTTGTTTTTTGTTGAATAAATTTGTTGATTTATCTGTTGTTCAGACGTTTTTAAGATTAATACAAATATTTGAAAGATAAGGTGAAGAAGACCAAATAAACAATCGATGGACTGTGTGAAAGATGATAGGGCTAGAAAGGGTGTGACTACTGGGATGACTACTAATAGACAAATATGAAAGATTCAGACTTGTCAAACAAATTGAGATAATGACACGAGAATCATAAAAGATATGGTTTAAAATTCATAAAACGCATAGTTTATTACAATTCCCTTATAGCTGGCCTTCTAAAGGAATAGAAACACATAGGTATATAGGTCAGTACCTACCTAGTGTCTATGTCAGTACATAAAAACTTCTGGCAGTGCTTATTGGTATCCCTTTAGTGTATCTATCTCACTCGCACGCTCGCTTAATCATCTCCACTTTCCCCCCTCACAGACAGGCACAGTCTGGTGCTCACCACGTCATTACTAAGAGAGCCGTTGGCGAGTGCAGACGTGTTGAAGTGTGGTCATTTAGTGCGTGTACAAGTCTGTGGATTTTCCCACAATAGAACCGGTCACTACAATCCCTATAAAAATTTACCTGACTATACGCAAATCAACTGCTTGAGCCCCTGTCAAAACAGCACCTTTGATTAGGCCTGATTTATCATTTTGGCTAAAGTTCTGACATGACGGTCAAGTGTCCTAACAACTGTCTTAAAATCACAAAAGAACTGTCTCTAAACCACAAAACAATTTATTCAAGCTTAATAATAATTTATTACCTTTGGCTTCTGATTCCTGTTACAAAACCTACTTCATTCACGTCAGTGCAGACACTTTAATATCCTCTTAAAGATAGACTTTGCGAGTTGGTTCTGTTTACAATACCTACCTGAGTTATTAAGGCACGTAGCTATGCAGATCACTATGCATATTTTAGTGAGGACAAATTTGCAGTTGAGACTATTGTAGAATTTATCATTGGAATTTTGTGAACATTTATAATTTAAATATTTTAGTAGGATTCTATTTATCCTTGGGATAATGAAATACTTTTTACGCAGGTGGAATCATGGTCAAAATTTAGTTACAAATAAATATTGCAACCTTTCATTTAAATTAAAACTATAGTTTTCTTTCGTTAATTGGCTTAGACACAAAACCTTAAATGTTTTAAACGAAATGACTATAGTACTTTGCTATATTTTTTAAAGATAATTGCAATGCGTTCACAGGCTTGTTAGAAGCTATTGTGATTCGATTATATTTCATAAAATTACTTCTAAAGAATCCAAGCAGCATTTAAAATAGCAAAAATAACAAAGTTCACACACTAGCAAAAAATAAACGGCAGAATTCTTCTCTTCGTAGGTAATAATCGTAATAATATCAACCTAAACGTAGGCTTTATTTATAATCTACCAGATAAATCACTTTCACTAACAATACAATAACCATTCTGTGTCTTACAATAAGAAAGTCATAAATCAGAAACTATTGTAAACTGTCTTATGTTAATCTAGCCAACAATAGAATATTTTTTTCGTAATCTTATATTTTGGTTGTTTGCCAAAGCTTTGAGAAAGAGTTTTGCCCAGAAATCTTGTAAAATTTCTACTTCAATTCGACTTTTGCCGTGTGTGAAAACACTAGATGACACCTAAAGGCGTTTATCTTTGATTACACTTTTTAATTTTTAACCTTCAGCGCTAAGACGTGCTTAGGAAATCCAACAGCATGGTTTTATTTAGGCATTCATTTTGTATCACCTTTTAGTGTAAACGAGCATTAAATTCTCAGTTAGATTATAATTTGTCGCTATATTTTTAGCTAATGCTTTGTACAATATTTTCATCGAAACCTTTTCCTTTTTAGAACTTGACTAAAAAAGCAACGGTCGCGATCCATTCTAAATTCGATACCTAACTGGCTTTAATCGAATAAAAAAATAAAGAAAAAGCACAGTGTTCCACGTTCAAACGCTACGGTCGGTGGATGAGATGAGTCGTAACGAGCCTTTATGCAGCCAGTCGGAACATGTCACGTAGCTGGCCACTAACATCCGATCACCTGTAAAGTCTGGCCTTGTGAAGTCTGTTTTTATCTGTTGGATAAGTGCTTTTGCCGCTGTAAGCTATTATAGCCCGTTGCGTCCTTTATTGAAGAGTGTAAACTACTTAAGGGACATTACGTCTGTACTTCTTGAATGGTTCATGCGTTGTCAAAAGCACCGATGACTTAGTATCTTTTATAAAACGCGTATTAAAAACAACCCGAGATATGGTTAAATAGTTTCATTAAAATAAACAAGTCATTCCAAAAATATCATGTAACGACAAATTAAGACTCTTTTCCCGGGACACTGTAAAGGTTTTTTTTATTAAAGCCACAGTAATATTCCTCTACAACTTTTCATCCAAGAAAATTAAGTTTTCCAAACAAAAAAAAGAAAGAACTACAAATCCTATGAAGGTCGGTAATTTTCTTGCATAACATTTCCTGCTACACTATAACTAAAAGAACAAAGGTTTCTTATAAAAAGTTAATCTACCTTTAAAGCTTGGATTATTCTCTGTAGCATTCTCACCGGGTTTCATTTAATCTTCCTTTTTCTGATTTTACTCTCTTCGTAATATTGCCAGGTTGGTCCAAACTAGGGATGTAACAGGGCCTCCGTTATGTATATTAGCGGGGGCAAACGCAAAGATACAGTGCTTGACCTAGGGCATAGAAGCGTAGGAGAAAGAAAAAGATGGAAGAAAAGGTATTTATTTGCGCCAAGTAATTAAAAAAAATTAAAAAAAAGATTGATTAATTATTTTTCTCAAAAATGGTATGTAATGTTGCCGTAACATCTCTAAAAAGTATCCAGAAAGTGAACTCTCCCGGAGACTTATTCACAACTGCCCAGTAAGAAGCGAGATTTTAAATTTGGAATCTCCTACTGTCCAGTAAGTTGGTATGTAATTTACTTACTGGACAGTAGGTCATCCTCTTTAGCTCTGCTTTGAAAATAATAAATATAGTATCAGACACAGATTAGAGTTTAGCCATTATAACATGGTTATAGGAAGGAGGCTCCTAATATATATCTATCTCTCTTTTTGGTATAACATTTTATGATATAAATATATTTTTGGAGCCTTAAACAGCAATTTTATAGTTGTGTTGCGTTTTGTACTTAGTAATGTTGTAAAAGTATAGTGTGGGATTTAATGTTTGTATTTAGTAATTTCAGTCTATAAATCATGTTGGATTAAAACTTTCCATTCTAATATTAACATGGAGTTTCAAAAACATTTTTTTTTTTTTTTACTAAAACATTCATGTAATGTAAAAATAGAACAATGTTCAAAACTAAACGCAAACTTTTAGTAAACAAAAACAACGACTGGCGGGATTTCACATTCAATTGCGACGATAGTGTTTTAATTTACCGCGTGAACATAGATAATCCCAAAAAATGAGTTCAAGCGAATCTGATTCGGAATGGCACTCCTCCTGATTTAAAAACTGAGGCCGAATAAGCAAAAAACAATTTACTTCCTCCAAAATCCAAGGAGCGATATATGAAAATTTATGAAAAATTTATGAAGTGGAAGGCAGAAAACAAGCCAACAGTTGGTTTGAAAATGTATATTAATTAAACGAATTTGTTGTTAAACTTTCTTTCATTTTTGAGAAAAGGATTATACAAGCCTCAACCAGTAAGAAAGCCATCCTGGCCTCGTATATAAACGGACCTCACCTGCGGTTCAGTCCGGTTAACTCATACTTTGCCAGGAAGGCTTACTTACCGGATTCTGCAGTAATGTACTATTAAAAAGGGGAAACTTTACTTCACAATACAGTTTTGCGGATTTGTAACCAGAAGTCATAACATGCACACATTTTATTTGAAATTGCATAGAAATGCAATGTATGTGGTTCAGAAAAAGAACCGGCTCCACTAAGAGTTCAGTATCAAGTGAGCAAATGCTAAAAACTTGAAACTTCGAGTAGCTGGGCCCGGATTTATTTACGAGCTCTATGTTAGAACTACCTAATAAATGTGCGGAGTTATGATTTCTAGCGAAAATTCCGCATGTCCACAGACAGAGGTGAAGTTGCGTTACAACTCTACTCAAAGCTAAGCAATCTGCATTCCTCAATACTGTTACATACCATCGGTGCTCGATCACTTTCTTTGAAACAAGAACGTAAAGGTATATTTTAACATTCTTTGATGGAGCTAGCAGATTCTTTTTCATTTAAATAAACTTATTCTTAGGGCAACTCTTCTTAGATTTGGTAAGTCCCTAATTTTTTATTATTATTCTAAGAATACGTTGACCTACATTGTTTTGAAGGTGGATTAAAACCTAATTTTAAAACTGAGCACTAATTGGATTGTGGGTGAAGTGATCTAAAGACAGTTGGTTTCTATCTGCTAATAGAAATAACTATATCATTACGCACTCTCCTATTCTTATAAAGAATACTACTGTGATAATTCGGAACAGCTCACAACATTGTTCAAGGCTACCTAGAAACATCTGTAGCATTTCCACAATTTGCACCGCAACGGTCTCGAACTTGCGACTTTTTGCGAACACTTAGACTCGTGACAACTTTACTGAACACTGTGCCAGCTGGCTCGTATGTGGAACTAAATAATACCACATAATCTTGGTCTGCTTCATTTAGGACGGTATTCGATCTGGAACAATGTTCAACTGTTTGTAGGTCAGGATCATAAGCGACAAAATAGTTTAAAATTTCATGTTACACTTATATCTAGATACATTTATGTGACCTAGCTTATAATAACTAACTGACAAGACCAAAGTTACATTTGTTCAGAAAGGTAGTCCTTATTCTATACTTTTAAAAGGGACACCCCGTCGTACGATCAGATACGCTGTTGCTCCATTTAAATACGTTTCCAGCTGCATCCAGACTAGAAGCCTATTCAATAATGTTGGGAAAAGATAAGAAATCCTCACGATGTTTTCCTTCACGGTTTTGAGAGCAATGGTGATGAAATAAATTACACAAAGTAAAGCGTCTGCTCGAGTTCAAACCAACGATCTACAACTCTTAAGTTGGGGCCATAAACAGGTGCCCACTACTGGTGCCTTACAGTGTGACCAGTAAGCCACCGTGAATACGCATAACTTTGATGTATATTATTACATATGTGGCGTAGCAAGCCGGTTGCCTGTCTTCTATGCTAACTCTATAATATTATTAGTAAGAATGTGAATGTGTTTGTTTGTTACGCTTTCACGCCTGCTGAACGTATTTGGATGAAACTTTGCATATGGATTGACCAGAACCTGGATATAAGATACTTTTTATGTCTGTATAATGTTTTATTTAAACTTCATGTGCATAGGTGGACTTAATGCAGCAAGGCATTCTCTGCCAGTCAACCTTTGGGTTAAAAGGACACCACAGTGGTAAGTGTACAAAATAAAAAAATATGAACATAAACCAACGAATAAAATACATAAATAATTACTTAAATAATAGACTAATAAATATTATATTGTTGTCGACATGTGGGATGTGAATACAGTAGTCATTGTGCCGATAGTCGTGACTCGTGACGGCCAATGGCATAATAGCCAAGAGCCTCGACGAACATCTGAGGAGGCTCTCGTTGGGCAGATGGATCAAGGGCTTGATACAGAAAGCGGTACTCCTGGACACGGCACGTATCGTTAGGAGATTCCTTTCTCAGGAGCCCTGACCCCCGGTAGCTTGGACCCTGTTCCCGTTATCGGTGGGCTAGCATTTTTTTATATTTTAAATGTTTTTTTATTTTATTTTTATAAGCTAATATTTAAAAATGTTGAAATTATGTACCTACATTAATTGAATAAAGGAAATTATAATAAATACCGAATTGTAAATAAGACAATTTAAAATATAATAATTATGACCAAGGCAGAGCTATGTATGAGAGGAAAAATAATAGTTCCGGATTCTATGATTAAATAAAATTTACTCTCAGCTTTTTTAGCGTCAAGGGGAAGCATGTGCCAGAGTTTTATAGTTGAGACAGTGTAATAATTAGACAGAAACCCAGTGCGGTGAGAAGGAATATAGAGAATTAAGTTTTTGGAAACTCGAAGGTTATGATCGTGAGAACTGACCGACACTCTAAAATATTGTTTTATATAATCGTGAGTACAAGGATCGTTCATGATGGTGAAGAGCATGCCGAAGCATCTGAGGGATCTCCTCTGGTAAGCATAATAAATCACTATTCACTTGGGCGAAGACGGAGGTAGAACCTAGTCGTAGTATATTATCTTATAGAACCTAAATGTGTTAGTACGAATCAATCATTACAACAGACACTTTTACTTTAGTACGCACTCGCACAGCACCGAAAGTATTAAGATGAATGAAGTGCCAAAGTGATTTGTCACGACAAACTGAGAAACAACGTGAGAACTTCTTACATAATGTACCTACTTATATTAGATCTTGTTTGATAGAACGGATACACTACGACTAAAATTCATTTATTTTACAGTTTTGTTTCCCTAGAATGTCTGCAACGGCTGGATAAGTTGCAAAAGGCGTCCTTCATATATTTCCTGACACTCTTTTCTAGCGCCTCCTAACCCCTCCACCCCCCTCAACTGGAGGAGAGGAATTTGGGAATGGAGAGCCGCGGTGATTCTCACCACCACTACATGAGCGACCGCGATTGGAGCGCCGCCCTCCCCAGTTTGGACGTGCACGTGGTTACCAGAGCCCGGGGACTTGGCGAGTCGGGAGACACCCTGGCACTCCGCTGGACAACTACCTACACACCAACTGGTCCGCGTCCGATCTACCGGCCGACTACTGACCCCAGGGGGTTATCAACAACAGGTAGTCGCCTCCCTCAAACCACTACAGCCGCGCAGCCAGAGACAGTCCTTCTGCCAACTGTCTCTGTAAGGATCTGGGGCCCGAAGGGTAAATCTTTGTTAGTTCGTGCCATTTTGGGTTCGGGTGCTCAAGGCTGTCTTGTATCTTTTTTTAGTGGAGAGATTGGGTCTCCCACGTGGCGCCACCCTTTTGCTATATATGGCATAGGTGGTACTGAAGCGGGTGGTCAACGGGGAGAAGTTGAAATTTGTGTTTCGCCGGTTCATTGTGGGTAAAGAATCTTGGCCAAGCACGTTGTTTTGAATGATATTATGGGCAGACACCCGCAGGTAACCATTAGCCTTTAACACATTAATAATGCACACGCATGTTGCAACGCCCTCGTAGCCATTTGCAGCGTGAGTTTTGGATTTGACTGCCAGACGCACCATTAGGGACATCATCTTTAAATGTATGCATTGATATCGGTTGAAGGCTGCTCCCACTCAACCTATAATGGGTCATTTGCCATCCGACCGAGTAACGGAGAGCAGGAAATTTGCTTCGGTCGGAACTGATTTCGCTGGTGCCTTCTTGGTGAAGACTTCTCAACTTCGCAACGCCAAGGCTGTCAAGGCCTACTTGTGTGTGTTCGTTTGTCGAGACAAACGAACACACACAAGTAGCCTCCAAGGCGGTTCACTTGGAACTTGTAACTGCCCTCAGCACAGATGCGTTTGCTACAGCGCTAGGTAGATTTGCTTCCCACCGAGGACTACCATCTTTGATCCGTTCTGATAACGGTACTAATTATAATAGCGCTGATAGATATTTAAATGAAATTCGTAATTATTTAAATAAGGATGAACAGAATTTAAGATTTGCAGTGTCCCAAATGGGGATTAATTGGCAATTTGATCCCCCAGTTTGCCCACACTGGGGTGGCATTTTTGAAGCCGTTGTAAAAGTAGAAAAAACGCATCTCCGCCGTGTTATTGGTGAAACAATTTTAACCTTTGAGGAACTTATTACGGTATTTTGTAAAATTGAGGCCGCCCTCAATTCGCGACCCCTCTGTTTAATCTCCTCAGACCCAAATGACCTGGAAGTCTTGAACCCTGGTAATTTTTTGATTGGTCAGCCCCTCAACGCCCTGCCGGAACACCCCGTCAACGAAATTAAACCTTCGCAATTGACGCATTTTGAATTGCTCCAACAGATGTCACAAAGTATCTGGCATCGTTGGTCTTTAGAATATTTGCATATTTTGAGGGTCAGATTTGTCAGTTAACTTAACGCGCTGTTAAGTTGACTGACAAAACTGACCCTCCTAAAGTCGTAGACCTTGTACTTGTTAATGAATCTAATTTAATGCCTTTGTATTGGCATCGTGGACGCATCGTAGAGTTAATTCCCTTCCCCCCGGACAGCCAGTGCGCACGGTCGTGTCCACCCAAATAGTTTGTTTAAGGAAAAGAGGAAATAAATAATTAATATTTAAATTTTAACTCAAAAACTAATTTAATAGACAAGTTTAATTCTCCGAAAGTACCAGGCGCGCAAAGTGTTGCAAGAGATCAAGTCCTGCGGCGAGCGAGGCGAGAAAGCAAGTTGGTCCACGCTACCCATCTCTGTCTACTGCACGTGAGTCATTACCACCTGACTCCGCCCTCTTCACTGACTACTGGCAATTACAAGCGCCTAACAAATTACACCGAGCAACGTGTGTCAACGCATCTACACTTACAAACTCCAAACGTTAAGTGACTGCGAGCGCCGTGAATCACCATATTATCTCCGTGACACCGCTACATCGCTTCTACTGAGCTACGCTCATTCGCAGGCACCGGCCATCAATGGTTATAAAGGTATCAAATCTTGCGTAAACAAGTACATCATGAGACGTACGCCGCCCCAATCGCCTGCCACGTCCACAGCTAGCGACTCCGAGACTCTTCAGGTGAGAAACCCAACCATCTCAGTAACTGGGTCTGCTCCAAACCTCAACATCATAGATGCAAATGTCACGTCGCGCAACAAGCGCAAGCGGGAGGATGAAATGGTCATGTTTATGCAAGAGATAAGAGACCTACTGCAGTCAGCTACTGCCCAGTCGGTAGCCAAATTTAAATCTTTACAAGATTCAATGAGTGAAATAATGGCACAGAACTTAGAATTAAAAACATCTTTAGCTTTTGTCACTAAACAATACGATGACATTGTAGTGAAAGTAAACGAAATCGACAGGGAACGGAAAAATGATCACGCCTATATCAACCAACTAGAATATAAAGTTGAGAATCTGGAGCGTACTTTGTGTCTTACTAAAATCGAAATCAGAAACATACCAAAGTGCGAAGGAGAAAACAAAGAGGATCTGCATAAAATCGTATCCGAAACAGCTAAAGTACTGGGTATGCCCGTTGAACAACACGACATGAAAGATATTTTCCGCATAAATAAAAAAACCGGAGGATCATCTATTATAGTCGACTTCGTCTCGGTGTCTGTAAAGGAAAATATACTGCATAAAGTGCGCAATTTTAATCGCAAAAACGCTCAAGCTAAATTAAACACATCTCATATCAACATACCAGGCGAGTCTAAACCAATTTTTATATCAGAGAGTTTGACTATGAAGGCTCAACGATTATTTTATCTGGCAAGGAAGTTTGCGAGCGAACATGACTTCAAGTTCTGCTGGACCTCACTTGGAAAAGTCTTTCTTCGGCAAAAGGAAGGAGACCAATATATTCATATAAAAAGCGAAGCCGACCTCAAACATCAAATACCGCAATGACTATGTCTCGCTTATGTACTGCTTGTTATTTTGCTACTTTTATTATTTTATTTGCAACTGCTCTTTTTCTGTAAAACACAAACACACAAATCACGCGAACACACACAGCTAAAATCATTCAACACAATACAAACATACATTGACACCACGTCTTACACACACAATATAATTTGTCCTTATGGGAGAATACCAAACATCAATCTTACAGTTCAAATATTCACGTCTATTATAGTAACCCGCACCTTAACACGCAACATATATATATGCTTATTCAATGGCTAACACGAACGATAATGTCTCAGCACAGATAGATGACTTTACGGTGGCATCTTCTTATCAGTGTGATACGGACACCTGTAATGATATATTGGATTCTACTAAGACGTCGCTAAAAGTTATTACCCAAAATATCAGAAGTATCTATAAAAACTTAGATGGCTTTCAAGCTCAATTGGCAAGACTATCACACGAAATAGACATCATTATCTTGACAGAGTGTTGGGTGAATGCTGACAAACCAATCCCGACTATAGAAAATTATGTTACATACTCTACCAAAAAATGCTTGAATCAAAACGACGGCATTGTCATATATGTTAAAAGCAATCTCCATTGCACGGTTGAAGAACCAGACCCGATAGGAGCTAATTTTCTTCTGTTGAATGTTGATTCCGATACCTGTATTCTAGCCTCTTATAGATCACCTTCAATATACTGTACTGAAAGCTTTCTCAACTCTCTAGAAAATATCTTAAGCAAATTAAAAGCGAAAAACATAATCCTAATAGGTGACATCAACATAGACATAAAACCTAATGGTGTTGATAAGAAAAGTTCGTCCTATCTTAATCTCACTGCAGAAATGGGCCTCCTGCCGGGACATACCTTTCCTACAAGACTGCACAACTGCCTCGATCACACAATGATCAGAACCACTACCTCTGCAACAGTCATAGTAGTAGATTCGACAGTCAGCGACCACGCCTCCGTAATATTGTGTCTAGAGACCGCCCCCCGTAAAAACAAGAATCGTACAAAAACATATAGGTCAAAACTAAACTATGAGAGTGCTATAGAAGAATTAAAAACGACAGATTTTACCTTTCTTACACAAAATTGTGATGCAAATGAAGCCGCTACAAGGCTTGTGGAATGTCTTATGTCCACGGTGTCCCAACATTCAACAGTAACGAAGGTTTCTACCCGTAAAGTAGTCCTGAAGCCCTGGATCACACCTGGCCTCTTACGATGCATTCGGCACAGGGATAACCTCCACCGAAAAGCCCTGGCAGACCCAAAAAACGAGACTCTCGATTTATCATACAAAAGGTATCGGAACCACTGTAATTTATTACTCAGGAAATTAAAAAACGCCCACGAATCATCTGCTTTAAAGTCTTCGAAGGACAATAAAGAAAGATGGAATATTATAAAATCGATTACCAGCCAAACTGGGAAACAAAAATCAGCTGACAAACTTTTAACCACCGCTGAAGTTAATAACGCGCAAAATGCCATTGAGCAAATAAACCTTTATTTTTCGAAGATTGGTAAGCAATTGGCTGAAAATATTACTATAAAAAACCAAAATTCTTCACTGGCACCGTACTCTATTGTGACACCCCCAGCCTGTAATTCCATGGTCCTCCTCCCTCCGAATGAGGCCGAAGTAGAGGCAGTCATCAACAATCTGAAAAATGATAGTGCCACAGGTTGTGACTCTATTCCAGTTAAACTTCTCAAGCTGGGTAAGGACGTACTAGTTCCACCTATTACTAAACTCATTGAGGCCTGTTTTGAGCAAGGAGTTTTTCCCCGAATCTTTAAGAAATCCCTGATCACACCTGTTCACAAGGGTGGAAACCAGGACGATGTTAAGAATTATAGACCGATCTCAGTTCTGCCAGCATTATCAAAAATATTGGAAAAAATATTGAATCGTAGGCTCATGACATACCTAGAGCACTGCAAAACAATATCGGACTCGCAATTTGGCTTTAGGTCTGGGAAAAGTACCGCAGAGGCGGTTAACCAACTCGTTGATCACGTGACTAGTAAACTAAACTCAAAACAAAAATGCCTAGGGGTTTTCCTAGACCTAGCCAAGGCCTTTGACACCGTTTGTATTCCAACCCTTGTGACCAAGCTAGAACATGCTGGAATCAGGGGAAGGGCTCTAAGCATATTCACAGACTTTCTCAATGACCGGACACAAAAAGTAAAGATTGGTGAAGTAATTAGCAGTGAAGCTAGGGTTGATTACGGTGTGCCCCAAGGAAGCTGCCTATCCCCAAGCCTCTTCCTGCTCTACGTTAATGACTTATGCCAACAATTGTTAACAAACGGTAAAATCTTTAGCTACGCAGATGACACCGTATTAATATTTCACGGAGAGGATTGGGACGTAACACGGGAAGCTGCAGAGACAGGCTTACGGAAAATAATCCACTGGCTGGAAGCCAATTTGCTAACACTTAATATCTCGAAAACGGCATTTCTTCAATTTTCTTTCGCCAAAACCAGACCTTTAGGTATAAGTCTCAAAGCTCACTCCTGTGACGCCGCGGAAAGTAACACATGCACATGTCTTCCAATCACACAATTAAAGACAATGAAGTACCTGGGAGTGACTCTGGATGAGGGACTTAGTTGGCGTCACCACATCGAACAAACCACTTCCCGTGTTAGGAAACTAATATGGACGTTTAAAAAACTACGAGAAGTGGCTGAATTCAAGCTTCTCCATTCCGTCTATCTGGCACTGGCCCAGTCAGTTATAGGTTACTGTATTACGGCCTGGGGAGGTGCGTGTAAAACCTACTTGATACGCCTTGAGAGAGCCCAACGATCTCTGTTAAAAGTTATGACCTTCAGGCCGTACCGGTTCCCTACAAAAAGCCTCTATGAAAATTGCCAAGTACTCACAGTGAGACAACTATACCTACTCAATCTCATTTTAAAACAACATGAAATCACACCTGTGAACCATGCAATGAAACATAAAAGAACAGTTGGCAACGTATGTAGCGCACCGTCAAATGTAATACCGCATCGGCTAGACGGCAACGATTATTCCTATCTACTTATATATATAACAAAATAAACACCATCCTCAACTTTAACTCTCTAACAAAACATAAAACTAAGCTCAAACTAAATTCATGGCTTCAAACACTAGATTATCTACAGACGGAACACTTAATTAACGATCAATACTCAAGATGATTAAACAGTAGGCAAACACACTCTCATATAAGGCATTATCCAGGCAACCAACACACACACACATACACACCCTTATACACACCCTCTCATACATACACTCACACATATCACACAAGAGCATCCTTGCTTTCAACTTAATTTTAAGTAATTTATGATTGTCTTATTTTTTTATTTTTTTCTTGTATTTTTCTCTCTTTTTATTACATAAACTGTTAATTCCAAAACGGGAGAAGACACTGACTTCTGTAACACAGGTCTCACCTAGCTCAGGAGTCAGAGCTTCTTATGAAATTGTTAAACCTATTTATGTCAATAAAAAATATTATTATTAAATATTATTATTATTATTATTATTATTAATTTATGGGTCTGACGGAGTTCCCAGAGTTGCGGAGGTCATGGTTGTAGCGTAACGTTAGCGCAGTCGAGCTAACGTTAGCCACGTTAGTAAAAGTAAAAGGTAATATAAATTAAAACTAAGAAAAAGGATATAGATAATAAAACTAAGATAGGGCTTTGCACGACGTGGGCAGCTAACCAGGCAGCAGCTCGGGCAGGAAGTCGTGGAATGCTCGAGGTAGGCAGGTTAGTAGCGGACAAGCAGACGGGTGGTAGCCAGATAAGCGGGTAATCGGGCAGGTAGGCAGTGGAGTAGGCAGCAGGACGGAAGCAGGTTGGATAAGCAGGCAAACAGGTAAGTTCGTAGGCTCCAAGGGGTGTGGAGGCCGGCTATGGCTCAATACGTCAAACAGCGAGGCCTTTGATGCCAAGAGATGACCGTTGAGGGTGTTTCCAGGAAATAATGCTCTCGGGAACCACACAAAATATATTTAATTGGAGCACTTCAGATAATAATAGTTTACATAAGCTGGTAATTCACAGTTTAGAGTTTTCCAGGAATTTTTAGATCAGAAAATACACTTCGTAGTATTAAGTAGACCACCGACTTTGGGCGTTCCGTCCAGATTTCAAACTAAAAACTGACGCCCGTTTTTCATCGTGCTATGTCATATCGTCTACATTATAAATTCAAATTTAAATTAAGAAATAAAGACCAGAACGAATAAAAACGGTTCACAAAGGGGTCAGTCTACGCTACCCTTATAATAA
Organism: Orthosia cruda; assembly: GCA_964057195.1. NCBI lineage: Eukaryota > Metazoa > Arthropoda > Insecta > Lepidoptera > Noctuidae > Orthosia > Orthosia cruda. Next base: position 25,405,286 of record OZ059838.1, read on the forward strand.
TGTATACATAGCTTAAAGCAGGTCTAGTCCATGGTACCTATGTTAAGGTCTATGGTTTAAGAAAATAAAATATACAGACAGATGTCATGTCAGATGAAAATGTCACCGTAGAAAAATATTGCAAGAATTACAAATTAGCAATATAATTTAAGTTTTAAATATTAAAACAATCAGAGATAACTAAAAATATGCTTTTCAGGTACAAACAGTATGAAAGAATACAAAAAGTGAGTCATATGATTTGATACAATATCACAAGATAAAAAGGTATGGTTTGTATAGTGTTATGAATTGTAAATAGAGTTAAAAATGTGGATCTGTAAATCAGAACACCACATGGTCGGAGATTCGGTTTTGAAGTGAGCAGTGGCGAGTTTAGCACGCTTGCCCATTTATTAGCGGACATAACTTCTTATGTCCGAGACGAGGGATGTTTCGTCCCAAAACGGTCCGTTACTAATTTTGGTATTTAGTTGCAACTTGTAATACCATGTCAGTTAGTTGTCAGATATTTTTGACCGCTGACACTTGTTACGAGTCGAAAAGAAAATTTGTGATCGCGCTCACCGAAAAAATCGGGTTCTCGTTTGATTCTATTGTAATTGTTAATTAATCAACCCAGCTGCATCGTAATTGCATCCGCCATTCGCGATTTGTATTGTGCGGCGTCTGTGCAATTGGTTTTGGTGTATATTTCACGCGCAGCAAAGTGTTTTTCCCGAGAACGCGTGCTGGTAGCTGGACCCCGGCTCAAAACGCGTTTGTGTCCCTTTCAAATTCTCATCCATCATTGTCCTTGGTTATTATATATATGCTTTCCTCTCCCTATACAACGCACGGCACGGGACGAAGGAGGAACAGCAGATCACCACGGGAACCTCAGGTAAGAGGAATCACATTGTACCACTTTACACCCGTAGTAGGAACCATTCCCTATTTATGCGGGGTCTGTTATACTAAACTAGGTGCCTGTATTTTTTTTTGGGATAATACCACCACACTATGCCCAAACCACTGCAACTCCTGAAAGTCAGAATCAACAGTGGCGAGCACCAGAAAAGCGACGAGGCAATGAAGCTCGACTAAGTTCCGGAGAATGAATTTAACTGTCTTGGATCCCGCAACGAAATGAATCAGAAAAGAATAACGGAGCAGTAGACAAATACAAATTTCCACTTCCCACCATACCAAGGAGACAACAAACAAGGTAAATAGGCACAAAGGGTCGTTTACAACCGGGATAAGCCCAGTTGCCTAGCACCACCACCATATTAATGGGTCCTAACATTGTGAGCTGTTGATACTTGATTCCCATAAAATGTATGGCAAAAACGCTTGAACGCACGGCAATTTATTCTATTTACTACAAGGTCCGTATAGTTAACAACTCTAGATGCAGCCTGTACATAAACCAACATAATATAACGTTCATTCTGCCAAAGAATACACTCCCATAAGTTATGATGAGCAGATTATACATATTCGCAGTCAGATGTAGAACACTGACATAAAGGCGAAGCAACGAGCTTGAAGGAAAATAATTTACTTTTAAAGTTACCATGACCTATGAGAAATTGGGCAACACAGTGAATAGAATAGAATAGAAAGACGTTTATTTACATTATGTCCACAGGTCGATGGTGTATTCGGCCTGTGGGTGTGTCAGCTACTTACAGTCTACCTACGCTTGTCTGAAAGAAATCTATATAAGTGTCGTGTAGTGTGTGCTGTGCGCTTATTAGTGTGCACGGAATAAATTTATATAAATTTATAGTGTTCTTCTATATTGTCCTATCCTATTTACAGCTAATTACAATTTATGGGGACGTGGAGCGGTCGTTCGCTTGCTGAGCAGCCGACTCCTGTCTTTTTTTGGTACATAGTCGATTTCACCTTATCTAGTATTAGTTAGGAGGGGGTTGTGCTGTCCGTATCCGAGGTAAACGTCACCAGGGGTACTTAGATCCTCGATGTGCATTTCGCGTAGTCGGCGCAGCATATCCTCGTTTAAATCTTGTGCACGGAGGTGCCATGGATCCCAATCGAGCATATCCCAGAGTAGTGAAGTTTCTAAGCGTCTTGGGAATTGTCCGCTGGTCTTGAGAGCCATTCGAAATTGGCGTTCTATTTTTAATAAGTTGCTCTTACTGTAACGTGAGAGTAGTTGTACCACGCCATAATCCAATATAGGAAGTAGGCAGGCCTGCACGACAGCAAGTTTCACAGTTATATCCGCCTTGGCGTGCCATCCTATGATGGGGGCTAGCGCGCCGCGTGCTCGTCGCGCCTTCTGCACGACGTAATCCGTCTGTTTGCCCATGGTCATGATCTTGTCTAAGTTTACGCTCAGATATTTTATGCTGTTTTTAAATTCGATTACCTCGTTTTTGATGCGAATGGTTCTGCGTTAGTTCCTCTTGTGAGTGAACATAGCACACTCCGTTTTGTCTACGTTGCATTTTAGCCCCCAGCTATGGTAGTAGTCGATAACAGTGTCGGCGGCCCAGCCCGCGCGGTGTGTCGCGCATTCCGGGTCGGAAGACCTGTTAAGGATGCACAGGTCATCGGCGTATTGGGAGAGCTTGAGTCCACGGATACGGTCCCGTTTGTCCCAGATGTCGTGTACGTACAGATTGAAAATAAGCGAACCCAGGATAGAGCCCTGGGGGACTCCGTGTGGCACCGGTTTTCCGTCACTGTTTATGGTTCTGAAGCGGCCGTAGGCTTTGCGACCGCTCAGGTAATTCTCTATTAGTTTGATGATGTTGTTCGGGACGTCAGCTGTTTGAAGCTTCTTCATCAGACCTTCGTGGTTTATTGAGTCGAAGGCCTTCGAAAGATCCGACAGGACCATGGCCACACTTTCGCTTGCTTCCAGCGCATCCGTGATGAGCTTGCCCGTGCGAAGGATCTGTGTGCCTGTTCCTCTGTTCTTGGTAAAACCATGTTGGAAAGGCGGTTGGAATCTGTCAGCCGTCTGTCGCAGGCGCGACAAGACCAGCCGTTCGTGTAGTTTACCTATGATGTTTAGCAGAGTGATGGGTCGGTACGATTTAGCGTCCCGGTAATTTTTACCTGCTTTATGTAGGAAAATGCACTCCCCGATTTTCCATCTATTGGGATAATAACCTGTCAGTAACAGGTAGTCAGCTATCACTTTGTACCTGATTAGAAAGGGGTCGCCACCGAGTTTAAGGGCGTCTGTTTTGATTTTGTCCGGGCCAGGCGCCTTCTTATTTTTAAAGCGTCTCAGCGCGAATCTGATTTCCTCTATGGAGGTGGGGTCTAGAGGCTAGAACGGTGTAGTCTTCTCTGTGCTCTTATCTTCCTTTTTTATCTCAGCTTCTGTAACGATTGCTGCGTCGACTAGAGCGTTGATAGTTTCTTTGTCGCTGTTGCAACCCTGAATGTGGGTGGCCTGCAGGTTGAGTTGGAGTCGCCACATCTGGGCTCTGTTGTTCTGTGGATCGTTTATTATCCGGGTCCATTTTTCACTGCTTGTGCCACGAGTGCTTGTTGGACCTGGCGTTTCAGACGGTTGTAGGTTCTTTTTTGTTCCGTTATTCTGTCTTGGTTGAAGCGTAGTCGCCACGCTTTATTTTTTGCTTGGTTTCTTTTGTCGATCAATTCATTAATCTCTTCTGGAAGTTGATCTCTTCTATTGTGTTCATGTAGTGGCGCATACTTATCCAAGGTTTCTGTGATGGCTTTTTCTAGTTGTAGAATATATTCCTCGCATTCTGCGTCGGTTGTGATTTCCTTTGGTAGGTGCGTGGTTTTATCCCTTAAGGTTTGTTGGAATTGTTGTCTGATTTCTTGGTTGTTTACAATAGCGCGGGTATTTCTTACCAGTGTTTTCTCTCTGTCCACCACTATGCTTAGGTCCAGTAGCCAGGGCATATGATCGGAGCCAACCGATGTTGTTTGTCGGTATGATATGGAGTCGAAAGCTTGCGCATCGTGTGAGAAGCTGGCTGCATCGAGGATGCCATAGCCCGCACTGTTAGGTCGCGAGGGTAGGGCTGTGTGGTGTATGGTGCAGACGTCGGAGTTACAGAGGTCGCGGATGAGTATTCCCGCCCCTTCGTCTCTAGTCTGGTTGAGTGCAGTCATCTTAAGGTTGAGGTCCCCGATGGTGATGTTTGGAGCTTCGGTTATGATGTCTTCTAGCTCATCATTAAGCGTTGCGGTGTCGAAGTGCTCTGATCTGTGCGGTACGTATATCCCCTTAATTTTTAGGGAATCTCCGGTCAGATGATCATAAGTGAGGTTGATAGCAACGCCTTCGATGAGGCGGTCTCTTTCTTCGGTACCTGGGGTTACGTCGGTCTGACTCCAGCGTATTCCTCGCATCACATACATGGCTGTAGTTAGATGTGACGCAATCGAGTGCGTGATCTTGTCGTAGTTCGGGAGATTCATGCGGCATTTGGAAAGTCCACCCGGCACTCGTTGACTACGATTACATGTGGTTTATAACGGTCGGCTAAGGATTTTAGCTCGAGGAATTTACCCTTCAATCCTTGCGCATTGAGGTGCAGTATGCGCAACTTATGATATAGATTTCTCGAACTATTTGTTGAGAATTATCAGGAGGATTTCGTGTTGTAGCTGTAGCTGGTGTAATATTTGTTTCATAGTTGTTTGTAGCTTTTGCCCTAGAGGCTCCATGTTGTTTTCTTTGTTTGTTGTGTGTTCATTTAGTTGCATTTGTGGCTGTTGCTGTGGTTGTGATTGGGGTGCCTGTTTGGGTAATGGTGGAAATTGTGAAGAGGAGGTTATGTTCACGTACGAGACGTTTTCCCGACAATATCTCAGTGCTGCGTATCTGCGTTCAGCTGCTTCTCTTTTCTTCCTTTCTTTTTCTTCGTGTTGTGCCAATTGACGGTCCACTGCCTTCTGAAACTTCTCGCATTTAGCTTGGTTGGCTCTATGGCCCGATTTTTTGCATGCTGTCCATATTTCAATATCTATGCCTTCTTCGTTTTGAAGTGTGGAGGTGGGGTGTTTCTTCTCACCGTGACACGCAGATGTCGCATGCGTGAAGAGAAAACATTTCTTACATTGTACTACTCTCCTGGGATCATCTTTGTATTCCTGAGGCTTCATGCTAAAGGCCCCGAAGTACGCATGCTTAGTTGTCTTCATAAGCGTAGAAATTTCTTCGTATAAGTGGGCACCATCAAAGATAAATAATTGTAGGTTACCTTTAATTGTTCTCATTTTGATCGGTCTCACACCGATGCACCTCTCCATTTCCTCAAGGCATGCCTCATTCGTCTCATCGTAGATATTTGTGATCAGCACAACCTTCGTCTGATGGTTCTGCTGGGCTTTAGGAACGCGTACCACGAAGCGGAGCCCGTCGTCAAACTTCCTCAACTCTTCTATGATTATTTTCCTCATGTCCGCGGTGTATACGCGGATCGTGATGGTTCTTTTGTTACTAGCCATGGCGTTTCTTGCTCCATGCTCTGTGGTTATCATTCTAATTTTTTTAAGATATTCCGGGTCGTTTATTTTCTTGACATCTGTTATGATTATGTCGGGAATGTGAGTGGATGATGTGATCATTATCGGTTTTCGCTGGATCGCTGTCGCGTTAGGAGTGACAGCACCTCTCTTTCTCTTCTTGGGTTTCGGTGAGGGAAAAGTTGCGTGGACGTGGTTTTTTCCCCTTTCCAGTGCGTCTTTGTGCTCCTCTTCGGTGGAAAGCGAGGAGAAGCAGTTGCTTGTTTTTATGCCAGGTTGTGGCTGAGATGCAGCGGTCGGACTGACGGCGCGCGCCTGCAACGTCGCGCGACTGAACTGAGTTGCGCATTCGGCGCGAAGAAGCGTTGAGACGGCCAAGTCATCGCGCGCGCGTGCAGCACGGTTGAAGCCGTGAGCTGGCGCAACAGCAGCATCGGTGGCTTCATTTGGTTTCATTCGCACGGCGCCATCGGTCACGCTGCCGGACGCTGTCGCAGCAATCGCGCCACCAAATGCGTGACGTGGTGTCCGGCGAGCGGGGCGGCCCGACCCACACAGAGATGGCTAAGCCCTTGTTCTTAGGGTCCTGGGTACCTCTCTATATTGCGATATTATTTTGTTCACTGTACCACATTCACAGGTGACGTTTTTTTCACTTTCAAACCCTATAATTGGCATGTACTTAACATTTAATTGTCCGTTGCACTTGCGGCAGTTTATCTTATTTATTTTGCAGAAGTTTATATTACACGAATAAATATTAATCTCATTTACACTGTTCACTAGGTGTCCGTTTGAAATATTTGCTGAAGTTTTTATAAAACATTTCACGGCACTTCTTTTGTTACACAATCTACAAGTTAATTGTTTAATCTTAGTTTGGAGTCCCTGCCACTCATGGATTTTTTTAATTACGTTAGTTTTTGCGCAGTACCAACAAGCAACTGCGTGTTGTCCTTCATTGTCCGGGGAAAGTTCACTTACACTAGCTAATTTATAGTCACTGTTTTTTTTATTGTTTACAATTGCACTGTCCGTGTCCATTTCACTAGTTTCTCTGTTTGCGGCAGGGCCTATAGGGCCTCCCTTAGTCTCCACACTTATATGAGCGCAAACTGATGTGGGTAGACTTATAAAATATTGCGTCACTAGAGGCAATAGGCACACGTCTGCTCGCCACGGCTACCGCGGCTAGCTTTTCAACACGGCAACACAGTGATCCACCTCCAGCCACGTCCCAGCCAGTTGCGAATGGATGGAAATAATTGGTGGAGGTGTCGGCTGTTGATGGAATTATGCAACCTACATTTCCATTCGGAAAAAAGTTCCTCCCAGCCGTCAATATGTGGTTTAAATAATCTAGAGATTTTCTCACGGTCACTTGGCTAGTCTGGTGTCAGATCTCAAGCTTCTGACTACTCGTAACGACTGTATAACATCTTCAAATGACAGCCGGGACCAACGGCTTAACGTGCTTTCCGAGGCACGGAGGAAACTCGGTATGTTCAAATGGTCACCCATCCACGGAACGACCTCGTCAAGCGTTGCTTGATCTTGAAGATCAACCCATGCGGCTGTTATTATTTAGCCACGAGCTCCTATAGTAGGTAATACAAAATACGTAAATAAAATGGAATTTTATACTACGCCGAATTTCTATGAATTTTAATAAAAGCTCGTCATTGAAAAATGTGGTTCTACGAAAAATGTTGATCCAACTAGTGCTTATCTATGAAAATTGTCATCAATTTCGAAATTATTTATTTTATTTAAACTTCATGTGGTACATAGATAGGCGGACTTAATGCCACAAGGCATTCTCTCAATTATACTTACAAGTAACCTGAATTTTCATATTATCATTTTCGAAGCTTACTATAGTCACATCAGGTATGTCTAGAATGTGTCTGGTAGGTGTGTGAATGGTAGAAAGTCGAACACCTAAAACAATTTGCATTGACAAGACGGGGGCAGACCCAAAGTACCTTTACTAGCGAGTGATTAGCAAACGATTGTGTAGGACCTACCATACCTACACTGCAGGTAATACCGACTTTTATGACATAAAGCGTTTGACCGATATTGTTTTTCATTTAGACATTTTCTGATCTGACATCTGCCTGTATATTTTATTTTCTTAAGCCATAGACATAATATATCATGGACTAGAACTTCTTTAAGCTAGTTGTACATTATAATAAGGGCAGCGCAGACTGCCCCCTCTGTGAACTGTTTTTAGGGTTCCGTATCCAAAGGGTAAAAACGGGACCCTATAACTAAGACTCCACGGTCCGTCTGTCTGTCACCGCACTATTCCCAAACCACTGCAACTCCTGAAAGCCAGAATCAACAGTGGCGACCACCAGAAAAGCGCCAAGGCAATGAAGCTCGACGAAGTCCCGGAGAATGAATTTAACTGTCTTGGATCCCGCAACGAAATTAATCAGAAAAGAAAATGGAGGAGTATGAAAAATACAAATTTCCACTTCCCTCCATATCAAGCAGGAGACAGAACAAACAAGACCAATAGGCACAAAGGGTAGTTTACAACTGGGATAAGCCCAGTTACCTAGCACCACGGATAAAAAATTGCATTAATATTAATGGGTCCTAAAATTGTGAGATTTGATTCCAATAATAGGTATGGCAAAAGCACTTGAACGCACGGAAATTTGTTCTAGTTTCCACAAGGTCCGTATAGTAAACAGCTCCTGATACAGCCTGTACATTATTCAACATAGTATTGCGTTCATTCTGCCAAAAAATACACTCCCATAAGATATGATGTGCAGATTGTACAAGATTGTACATATTCACAGTCAGATGTAGAACACTGACATAATGGCGAGGCAACAAGCTTGAAGAAAAATAATTTACTATTAAAGTTACCATGCTCTGTGAGAAAATGGGCAACACAGTGATCCACCTCCAGCCACGTCCTGGCCAGCCGCACGCGAACGGATGGAAATAATTGGTGGAGGTGTCGGCCCTTGATGGAATTATCCCACCTAAATTGCCATTCGGATAAAAGTTCCTCCCAGACGTCAATATGGACCAATAACCGAACCCTGAGGACATCCCATGGTGAGAGACTTCGACATGGAATGATGGCCGAGTTTGAGTTTCGCGGAACCATTTAAAAAGTAAGAGTAAACTAAATTGTATATATTTCTATAGCAGCCTCGAGTTTCCATTTTAAGTAAAAGCATTGGCCACCATGCGTTATCAAAAGCCCCAGAAATATCTAGAAAAATCCCAATTACATATTTATGTTCAGATGTATAAACTATTTTCCGAACAGTAAGGGTCGCGTCTATGGTAGATTTTCCAATAGAGAAACCGAATTGATTATGATGAAATTTTGGTTCGTCCGGTAGCAACCGTGGAACGATAAGGTGCTCCAGGAGTTTTCCCAAAGATGGAAGTAATGTAATGGGCCGGTACGACTTCGTGTCGTCCGGGGGTTTGTCGCCACTTTTCGGGATTATTCGTATAAATCCGCGTCGCCAAATACGAGGAAATACGCCCTCCGCAATACAACGGTTGTAAACGGTTAAAATCTATAATCATCCGATTAGATATTTTATCTTCACCTGATGACTTGTTGAGTGCTAACCTCTTGGCAACGTTAATAAATTCGTCAGTGGATGGAAGGTCTGACGCTGGTGATCCAGGTGGTACAGCTGCCCACGCTCTGGTCTGTTGATGGTCTTCGTTGTCATAAGCTAGTAAGAGTATTCAGCAAAACTTCAGTTGTTTCCTCAATACCGGTAGGGTGTTTATTATTTATTTTAATATTCTGAACAAACGCGAGGTCGACTGATCGATTGGCTTTAAACTCATGATATAAAGGAGACCAGGGACCTTCTTTATCTAATTTTTCTACTACTTAACGCAATAAATTACCCTTTGATTTTTCCACCGATGCTCTGTAGCGGGACCTGGCAACTCTAAACGTATTTAACGCAATGGAAAGAGGGTCACCGGTAACCTTACGTTTTTTAAGCTTGTTAAGATGTTTACGCGCCCGGCGATAATTTTTACGCTGTTCAGTTAGGTAGTCACACCACCAATCACATCTACGTATATTGGTCAAAGATCATAATCCGTAGACCGAACTTTACCAGTGGTATTATGAATAGTCAGATTCATTTTAGCAATGAAATCTTCAACAGCGCAGCGTCGTTCATAATCCGTAGACCGAACTTTGCCCTACCAGAGTGATGATGACGCATTAACATCAGCGCCAACGATAACTTTGCAGCCCGCGAGCGACTGCAAGACGTGGTGGAGGTTATGTATATGAGGTGCAACAGGGTCTGAATATTGAAAGTAGCTGCTCACAACGTAAACTTTAAAAGAAGACGATGAGACCTCCGCAACGGCACAATGGGGTGTCAAAAGATTACGCAAAGACGTTACTGTGAAGTTAGAAGAATGCGACACGTAAATTCCAGCTCGTGCTTTGCCATCCAACTGTACTACTTTGTGACGTAAACGCGCGTTTTGATATTGTTCTTGAACAAGCACGATATCTAAGTTATAATCGATAATTAGTTTATCCAGTTCAGAAGTAGCTACCCTATCGTTGTGGAGATTTAATTGTCCTATGGTTAATCTATCTATTATTTTAGTAGTTGGTTTTAAGGATATGTTGTTCGAGTTTAAGTTTATAAGTGGTACACCCATCTGATCCACATCGATGTTCAGACGGTTTCTTAGTGCGTTGACACGCCACGCAAGACGGTATATAATTAAAATTGTCTTGATGTGGGCAGTCTTTGGTTTCATGTGTCTCAGAGCAATTAGCGCAGGTAGGTGATTTATTAGTGCAGTGTTTCTTAACATGACCGAACTGTTGACAATGTGCACAACGTACTACATCGACATCATCAATGAAACGGCAAGTCACCCAATCAATAAACAATTTATCCTTGGTCGAGACTAAATGTTTCCGGACTGCGGACTCGAGTTAAATGCCTATCCATTTCCGACCGTTGTCTAACGAAGGCCTACGTATGATTTTGGTTGATTTAATAAATTCGTCTTCTTTTAATGACAACTCGTCTTTAATGTTTTGACAGTACAACGCATGCAAAAAGGCACTGTCCTCCATTGAGGATGGGACGTCTTACATCTTGCATTTAAATACGAAAAGGAGAAGTTCAACACAATGTTAAGTTGCAAGGCAGGCATTTTCAGGGTTCCGTGCCTCAAAAGGAAAAAAAGGAAGCCTTCTATGACGATTCATTTTAAAAGATACACACAGTGTATAATAAAATAAATGGTAATAAATAATAGATGAAAAAAAAACTAAAAAACAAGCTTTAATAGAAAACCAAATTGGTCCAGTCGACCTATTCAAAATGTGATGGGGTTGAGTGATCCCGCGGGTCCATTTCGAGTGGGTCTGGTTGACCAAAGATTCGCCCCCCTAGCCAAGTTACAAAACGTTTCGTATCGAATCTCTTTCTACAATCGTTAACGCTTTCTATTTGTATGGTCTAACCACGTGATTTAACGTTCAGCTGAGTTCCCATACATTAATTCGTTTTCTACTAGCATTATCGATTGTAGATTCTCAACTTGGCTACAGGTGCATGTATGCAATTGATCTTTATATAAAACTGGTATCCAGCTGAATCCAACCCCAATAAAAGCTACTTCAAAACCCAACCGTCTACTAGCTATTTTGTTAAACATTGGTATTCGTTCGTGGCCAAAGTGCTTATTTTAATTGTTCCAGTTACTGCGCAATTCACTAAAAACCAGTATCTGGCCCCAAACGGGAAAAATACGATTCTGTTAAAGTAAAGCCTCCTTTGAAATCAAGGACCACGAAACAAACAATATCATTATGTAAAGTAAAACAAAACGAGAGATTCCGTATACAATTTTTCCTACAAATTATTATGGTACCAAACATTAGCATATTATTATTATACTTAAATATATATTTTATTATTCGCCCCTTTTATTTGAGGCTTTTTTCCTTACACGTGTCATAAATTCTCTGAGGTTAGCGTATAAAGACGACGCTGATTCTTTTGGTTTCTTTGCGCTATGTTCTGAATTTTATATGACACCCATATGCTTCACATAAAATTAGACAGGTAAGACCTTCTTTAGTAAGAACATGAGTAGATTAAAACTGCATCTTTCTTTCCAGCAGGAATTCAATACAATATACTTACCTAATGCGATTATGAAGCTTAACGGTCGGTCAACCAAGGTTAGCTGAAGCTCTACTGAAGAAATAGACGCTAAATTATTTAGTAAATTTGTAGGTCTTTAAGACAGTGAAACCCTATCTATAAAAGTAGCCATCTTACATTTTCAAACGCCATTACTAGGTTTTAGGATGTTCTTTTTGATCATAAAATCGGCACTTAAGATTTACTTTCCTTCCAGTACTAAAAAACCAATTTACCTGAGACTTTATTCTTCGAAGTGTATCTAAGATAAGGCGACAACTTGACAAATTGGTCAGCAGCTGCCCCCGACCCTTTTCAAGCGAACATAGGGTTGTCAGGATTTGTCCTGGTATGGTAGATTTTTAGACACTTATCGGAATTCAAGAATTTATTATAATATCAGAATTATTTTAAGTAATGTAAAACCACAGAATAAATAATAGTACAAGAAACTGAAACGAGCATTGGTAACGGCTGCGACTAACGTGTCGTAGGTTCGAATCCAGGCAGACGCTTTATTTTGTGTAAAATATTTCATCACCACTGCTCTAAAAACGGTGAAGGAAAACATCCTGATGTCGAAATGCCTTAGAACCAAAAAATCGAAAACATGTTAAATCTACCAAACCGCACTGGGCCCGCATGGTGGATTAAGGCCCATTCCCTCTCTCTCAGAGAGGAGGCCTGTGTCCCTGCAGTGGGAACATTAAGAGACTGATAACGATATTAATAACTGAATTCGTAGTTTCATCATCTGCCTAGCCTTTGCCCAACTATACTGGGGTCGGCTTCCAGTCTTACCGGATTCAGCTAAGTACCAGTGTTTTACATGGAGCGACTGCCTATCTGACCTCCACAACCCAGTAACTGGGTAACACGATACCTCTTGGCAAGACTGGTGTCAGATCTCAAGCTTCTGACTACCCGTAATGACTGTTAAGGATCTTCAAATGACAACTGGGACCAACGGCTCAACGTGCTTTCCGAGGCACGGAGGAAACTCGGTATGTTGAAATGGTCACCCATCCACGGACCGACCTCGTCAAGCGTTGCTTAACCTTAATGATCGACCCGTGCGGCTGTTATTATTTAGCCACGAGCTCCTCAACTGAATTCGTAGTTTAATTATTTATAAACTAATAAAACCCAATCAATCCGCCCTTATTTACCTATCCCGCATTGCATCAGGCGTTAGATTGTATACATCTACATTGCGTGCATTCTCGGCTACAGCGTTATGACATTTTGTAGAAATTACGTTTTATATCAGGATTTTTCAGTTTGACATCTGGTAACCATCGTCGAATATGATTAGTGGGCCGACGGCTGGCTGAAGCTTTTACTGCCTTTTTGTGAAAACTCAACACTGTTTACTGTTCCAGATTATTCTTCGGCCGTATTTTTAGTTGAGTAAATACCGGGACTTTTTTCTAAGGGATATATAGAGGTTAATCTCTGGGGGCTTTCAGTAAATCTTATTTGCTATCTTTATTGATACAATATTGTGTTTGTTGTGCGCTTTAGTGAAAGACCGGTAAAGTGGAAGAACAGAAGAGTGCCGTTGCCCTGCATTGAGACAACATAGATTATTATAATCTAGTGAGATATCATTTCGAGGTTCTTGGTCCTGTACTGTGACGTCTTAAAACCATCATGATACCAGTGTGAACGAAAGACGGCGCCATATATGACGTGTATGTCATCATACTTTTTGCGCAACAGAATCATGATGGCATTGTCATATCAAAGTACGGCCTCTAACACTAAAGCAATGTGTGAAACAACGAAGATTGGCTTATGAACTTATCTGTATCCTATTTATATGACAGGTATCTTAATGTCAAGTTGACGTGATATAAGCTGTTAATCTGTTAATACACATCTGGTTCACAATTATGCTGCACTCAGCATGCGTGCAATAGGCATCTACGTAAATAGCATGCGTGTTTGTATTTTAATCTCTCCAGGTTCAAATCTCCACAGATGGCAGCTGTATGAAAGTTGCCGAGAATATAGATAGATGGCAAATGATTGGAAAGGTATTTATCCAGCAGTGGACTTCTGTAGGGAAATAATGATGATCCAAAAGTTGCCGAGAAACTTAATATGTAAGACGAGAAACTTTATATGTAGAGCAGGGTGAAAGACATCCATTCTTCTTTGGAACAAGAGACTCCGCGAACCAGTTGGTTGTTGTCTGGATCTGCCCGTTGTTTTGGGTTTCTGAATAATTATCAATCGTCCCATCTAACATGATGCAAGTTTTTTTATGACTCCAGATCTATGTAGTTCTCAAGTGGTTGAATGGTTGTGCTACATTAGGTACATTTGACGCTTCTTTGAATGGCTCATATTCTACCAACCTAAATAACATGATTCTTATTTGCTAATGACATGAGTATTAGTCTCGTAAAGTATAAGTAGCTAGTTCCAGCAATTCAGAAAAGAGATAAATGAAAGATAATTGTGGTCTTAAATCTTGCTATTCAAATTATTATCACTGAGCAACAAAAACAATCCCTTCTCCCATAAAAAGTTAAATTAGCAATTTTGCGTTAATTTACAAGCGATCAAAGTCGTTTTAAGTATAAATTGTGCAGTTTCGTTGCTCCTTGATAATAAAAATGTAACAAAACGCTTAAGTGGGACGATAATTCATAAAGTTGCCGAATTATAGACACCTGCTACCGTAATTCTTGAAACAAATGATGGAGACGCTTGGATATCGAGTTTAACTAAATAAGCAAATAACTTTCATAACAGTACCAAGACCAGAGATCCTAGACAAATGGCATTCTATAATCAAAAGCGTTGCGAGAGTGATTGTCAAAATGTAAAAAATGCATGGGAATGCCAAATGTTATCAAAATGTCACGTGATTAATCACTTATATTTTGGCATAACGACCGTTGCCATCGCTCACGTCGAATGGCACTTGTCTAGAGCCTCAGTTACAATATATCAAAGAAAGCGTCACGATTGCGTTTGAAAAAACGTCGAATGGGATTTAATAGCTTATCAAAATATCACGTGATTAATCCCTTACAATTTGGCATTTTGACCGTAACCATTGCTGACGTCAAATGACACTTGTCTACAGCCTCTAGACAAGTGTCATGACATTTTGTTATCGATAGCGATTGTCAAAAAGTGTGAAATATCTGGGATTGACGTTACCGAAATCAAACCTAAACATTTTGGACTTTTGAGAATGGATATCGCTGATATATTTTCTTTTCATCTAAGGCCGCAGTATGATGTTTGTATTTCCACATGCGAGTATCTCACCAAGACAAGCCAAGCGAAGCGCAAGGGCACTTCGTCGTTTTTCTGAACCCTCATAAGTTGGGTTTGGATTATACCAGATAAACAGAATTCTCGGTATATGATTTCAATAGTGGACTTTCTTTAGATTTTATTGATATTATCTAAAAAATGACTCACCGATGGTCATTAGGATATAAGGTGTAACATGGCCGTAAGGTGAAAAATTTATTCATTGTTCATTACTTTTCTGTTATACAATAGTTCTTGTAGTAACGAAACATGGCGACGAGAAGTTGCGCATACTAAATACGTGAAACCTATTTGTGGCGACTTCTAGTAACGAGGCATGTGACGGTAGCGAAACGGCCAAGCCACATGTTTTGACTAAGGTGTAGAGTTTGTGAAGTAAGGGCTTGTAAAGTAGGGCGTGTAGAGATATAAGCTTGGCTCTACATGGGATGTGATAACTTTTTGACAGTGCTAGCTATATGGTTTTGTCTTGGCAACATTTTACATGACAATGTTTATGGTGGGATCATCTCTTTTCACAAGTTTATTTCTTCTATAATAATTGCTTATATCGCGGCGAAAAACACCCTTATTGTAACTGAGGTTATACATACGTCATGCTTGCGAGAGGAGCGAATTCTTGCCGGATGCTGACCAGCTTCATCGTAACTGTTTCCAACGTCACTGGTGAACGAAAAACTGGTGAAGCAGTGTTTGTTAGTGCTTGGGCATTAGTTCGCCCTAGATTGTTCAATTGTTACATCTCCAGGTAGCTTGGCTCTCGCCAAGCATTTTTTAGCCTACCTTCGTGATTCCAGAACAAGGAAAGTAAAAGTGAGTGCAGCATGTAAAACACTAATTGCTTCGGCACCAATAATATTCTAGTAAACAGATACGTTATAAACTCACAAAACAACCGAAAAATGTGTGCCGCGCAGCAACGGCAGCACACATACACAGTTTTCATTCATCTGACATTTCACTACAAGTTGAAAGGGATGGCTTGATAAAACCAACAAGAAAAAACCGGCCAAGTGCCGGCCAATCTGGCCGCAAAGCTGCCTGATGCTTGTTTTAGTAGTTAGTCGCATCTCAACTTGCGACGTCTACACTGTTCGTGATTTTTGACAAAATGCCGCGTTTTTTCAGTGTTTGTTTGCAAAAATAACAGCTGTATTGTGAATTACATGAAAGATAGCATCTCATTTCACACAAAGTACTAAAATATAATTGTTTTTCTTATTAAATTCATCAAAACATGTCAACAACTTCATGTTACTAGAAACACGATGAAAAACCAAATCAAATGTTTTCATTAGGGACAAAAACCATTGCTTGCTTAGTACAAATCGACCAGTGTCTCGTTTGGTCTAATATTTTACTGATACTATCACTCACACGATAGTTTCGTGAAGCGGCCGCTGCCGGCTTTTGTGAGTTAGAGATGTGATGTTTGTGGTTGACGATATTTTATACGATTCTGCTAAGTGCGAATGATTATATGCAATATACAGTATTTTGGTGAAATATTAGTGAACCGGGTTTAAATATATTAATTATAATTTACTTTTTAATATTTTGTTTTAACTAAAAACTAAAATCATTAAACTTGATTTGTGATCAGCTGGCTATTAATTTATACTATTGTATTTTTCAATAAGCTATTTTTTATTTGATATAATCTAATTGTAGTTTTAATTAATGTATGTGTAATGTTTGTGTCTCAATAATTATTAAATATTGTAATTTGATAATATTGTATTTTAAATCGTACTGGATATTAATGGTATTGTTTAAAAAAAAATCTGGACATACCGTTTTTTATTTATTTTATCTTTAGTGCCCTAAAAAATCTTTAGTACAATAATAAATAGAAGAATCGATAACTTTCCGATTTAGTCAATAACTAGCATCTATGTAAAATTAATGGCTTTTGCACAGCACAACGATAGCGCCAGATGCTTTTATGTGAGTAAGTTGTACGGTGCATGGTTAATGCACGCTGCGTTTGATGCGATACGGTTTATTTTTAGTTGTGTATTACGTTCGGATTTATAAAATCCGGGTGTGTGCGCGACTGCGTATATATTGCTTTTACTGAACTGCATGTGTAGTAGTTGGCGAGTGGTGGGGACAAATTGGCGACAACAGGTTCCGATACATTTTAACTAGTGAGCATATCTCCTGTTGTTTCTATGATCTGTGGTTTTTACCCTCCTTCTCTTTTTCTAACCTCCAAATATCAGAATATTAGGAAAAAATTAAAATAAATTAGTAAATTGAGGTGTTTTGCGTACTAAAATATGGTTAGTGATGGTAAATTTCCGAGAATATTCTCCTTGCGAGAACTTTGCTGTTAAGTTCTCGAGAATATTCTTTTGGAAGGGAATTTACGAGTTTTTAAAATTAGGATGATTTTATTGTATCGATTTATTTTAAGAGTAATAGTTTTGAGTGCATTTGAACGTTTTAAGAAGTTGACGTCAAAATAATCTACTCCATGACTTAAATTCTCAGTAAATACTCCTGAGCAAGAACATTCCCGAGAATATTTCCGAGAAAATTCTCATAAATTCTCTTCTAAAAGAATATTCTCGAGAACTTAACAGCAAAGTTCTCGATAAAAGAACTCGCTCAGCTAATTTGTTAAATAAGGATTTCTTTTAATCTAATACCTTTGAACGAGCAATTTTTGTATATGTATATGAATCTCGGTAACGGCTCCAACTATTTTTATGAAATTTAGTATTTATGGAGTTTTGGGGGTGATAAATCGATAAATTTTTGGAAAACACCATTTTCTCTTTTGTTCACTCAAGCAGAGCTCGGTCGTCCAGTCACTTCTTAGTTATTTATTGTACACCAGGATAATTCATTTATAACTTTGTATTTCTGTATTAAAACAAACTTTATTAATAACAAATAATCAGCTTTTCAAGCAGAAATTCCTTTTCGAGTTAGATCATGTTCTCCTTGGTCCGGAGTGTACGCGTGCTGGATGTGGCCATGTTCTATCGTAGTCGAGGGTAGACAGGCTGCCGGGCACTAGGTGCCACTTTTTCTTTGTGCTTTTCATGGGGGTTTAGCATAAACAATCGTTGATACGTGCAGGTCATGCTTTACATTGTGGCTCTGTTTAGCAGAATATTTTAAAGTCTATTTACAATTCATAACACTATACAACATTTGTAATTCATTTTTATATTTTCTTTCTATTGTTTATCATCTGAAAAGCATACTTTTGGTTATCTCTGTTTTCATTGTTTTAATATCTACAACTTAAATTATATTGCTAATTTGTGAAATTTTGAATATTTTCTACTGTAACATTTTCATCTGACATAACATCTGTCTTTCTATTTTATTTTCTTAAACCATAGACCGTAACATAGGTACCATGGACTGGACCTGCTTTAAGCTATGTGTACATTATTATAAGGGTAGCGTAGACTGACCCCTTTGTGAACCGTTTTTATTCGTTCTGGTCTTTATTTCTTAATTCAAATTTGAATTTAAAATAAAGACGATATGACACAGAACGATGAAAAACGGGCGTCAGTTTTTAGTTTTGAATCGGGACTGAACGCCGAAAGTCGGTTGACTACTTAATGATACCAAGTGTATTTTCTGATCTGAACACTCCTGGAAAACTCTAAACTGTGAATTACCAGCTTATGTAAAACTATTATTATCTGAAGTGCTCCAATTAAATATATTTTGTGTGGTTCCCGAGAGCATTATTTCATGGAAACACCCTCAACGATCATCTCTTGGCATCAAAGGCCTCGCTGTTTGGTGTATTGAGCCATAGCCGGCCTCCACATCCCTTGGAGCCTACGTACTTACCTGGTTGCCTGTTTATCCGACCTGCTTCCATCCTGCTGCCTACTCCACTGCCTACCTACCTGCCCGATTCTGCTTGTCCGCTGCTCACCTGCCTACCTCGGGCATTCCACGGCTTCCTGCCCGAGCTGCTGCCTGGATAGCTGCCCACGTCGTGCGAAGCCCTACCGTTTTATTATCTATATCCTTTTTATTTTCTTAGCTTTAATTTTAATAACCTTTATATCTTAATTTTATTAACGTGGCTTACGTAATGCTCTCCGGAGCTTACGTAAGCCACCATACGGTACAATGCAATTCAAATCAATTCACATAACTACCTGGAACGCTCCTAACAGTTGAACCCCCATAGAGCTTACACTTAAATCACACTCTATTCATGCCCACCCATGTAATTGCCCTTGTTTGACCAGAAAATCGGAGGTTAAATATTTGGGCGTCATACTGGACTCATCGCTGAATTTCAGTGCACATCTATCATTACTCCAATCCAAACTGAGAAAACTCATCTATGTTATTAAGAACTTACGGTTTAATTTTAAAAAAGGTTTACAGGACACTCTGTCAATCGCTTCTAACTTACTGCATTTTATATTGGGGCAGAGCTGCCAAAACCACTCTGCTTCCACTTGAAATAGTTCAACGGGCAATTCTAAAAGTTAGCTCCTTCCGACCCATAGATTACCCTACACATCTTTTATACCAGTCATGGTACCTACCGACCGTACGCCAACTTTACATCATAACTACAATCCTTAAGCAACACTCCCTTACCCTTCTTGACACGAATATTCTTCATAAGCGTCGACGAAATGCTGTGGTTCCCCAGTCCTTTCAATTTAAACATTCATTTACAAATAGGTTTTTCTGCTTAAGTGGTCCTTTTCTATATAATAAATTAAATACTAATCTTAATATCTATACTTTAAGTAAACGTGAATGCAAAACCAAACTGTTGAACTTCCTAATTACCTGTGATTATGAAACTACAGAAGAACTTCTTAAAACATTAAGATAATGTTAAACTATTAAACACACCAAACACATTCAACACAAGCACACCACACACAACACTCTTTCTCTTGTAAAATGTTATTTTGCTCTAAAGTTGTATAATATTATGTAAACGTACCACTGTTGTATTGTTCATAATGTCTGGCAAGTGAACTGCGTCCTGAAATACAGGCTTGACCTAGCTCAGGCGCAGTTGCTCACTATTATTTTTGACATATATCTAATAGCTTTAATAATTTAATCATAATGTTCAAAATTGTACAATTTTATGGAGAAATAAATATAATTTAATTTAATTTTAATTCATCTGGACAAAAACGGTCCAGTTTGGTAGGTCTAACTTCGAGAGGAGAGGTCAACCGTCGAATCCGACTCGGCTGGGCAGCGTTTGGAAAGTTGCGTAGTATCTAGACGAGAGTCTAAAGTACCACAGTGTCGCATGACCAATGTGTCTTGCCAGACCATCGGATCTGAGACGTGGTCGCTCATAATGGGCCTCATCAGAAGGCTTAAAGTCACCCAAAGGGTAATAGAGAGGGCTAAGCTCGGAGTTTCCGTGCGAAAGAAATGCGGATATCCGCAGGAGAACCAAAGTTACCGACAAAGCCCGAAGAATAACAAAACTTATGGGGCAGTAGGTAGGCCATATTGCTCGCAGAACTCAATGATGGTCCATGGGGCGAAAAGTTTTAGAGTGGCGACCGCAAATTGGAAGACGCTGCGTTAGAAGGCCTCCCACTAGCGGGACTGATGACCTGGTTAAGATTGCGGCAATCCGCTGTATGCGAGACGTACGGGATCGGTCAATGTGACGACGCTTGCGGAGGCTTATGTTAAGCAGTGGACTTTTTTTAGCTGAAATTATAATGATGATGATGACTAATATGAAAAGAGCCATTTATTACCGGCGGCTATCTTAAATTTGGATTTTTTCATTCTACTAGTGAAACCCCTTACATTTGATACCCATATTGAAGGGGTAGTTAGTAAACATGTTGTAAAATGTGGAAGAAGAGAAGCAGAAGTTGCTGGAGCAAACAAAATTTTCAGAGCAGTTGCACCTAATTTATTTTTTGAATGTAAAGTTTGCCACCACGCAACTGGCTTGACTTTTTTTAGTTGTTTCTCAAATAAACTATTTGCTCCATAAACCAGTGCCGCATTTATATTCAGACACTTCTACGAACAGTTGTTGTACTGAAATACTGTGTAATTCTGCTAAGTTATGACAAACTCCCATCCATCTATATTTTCAGTTGATGTCATTGTTTTGCTCGCGACTAATATTTCTTAACTAAAAATATATTAGCAATTTCCCCTCTGACACCTCATAAAGTAACCTTTTTTCGTGTAAAGTATAAAATAACAACAAAAGAAGTTATTTTTAGACCTTGAAATCAAATAAATTGTATTAAAATTGAGCAATTTTACTTCCAATTTTAATTCTCGTTAATTCTCCGTCGAAAGGAACATTGCAGAATATTGCAGAACATTCTCGATCGGAGAATATTCTCTTAAATTCTCCGTGATGGAGTATTCTCTTGACACATATGGTATGGGATCCCTTCTGTTTTATGTACTTTGGTATCATAATTGGTATACTTTCTAAATACACACAATGTTATTTTTTATTTATGTTTTTGTTTCAACAAAGCTTATCGCTCTTCGCCATGCGTGATATAGACTAAAGACTATAACATCACAATTAGAACGTGTTCGAGTCTTCACAATGCGCGTGCTCATAACATATCTGTTAACTAGAATATCATTGTTCGGCACCTTCAACAAAGAACCATAGTCTTAACTTGAGATATAAATAAATAGTAATGTTAATGATATCAGCTGTCGAAAAAATGATAGACGCGCGAATGCAGTGTACGGTCGCGCACTCTATACAAGTATACACTATACTGAAACCTAAGGCTGCAGTCAGATGGTCAAATCATTGATATTGTTGCACATTTATTAGGTACTAAGTATAATATCCTCCTCCTTGGCAAAGAGTGCCTGTTGAAAGGAACAAAAAGAGAAAACTTTCTACTAGCCCAACTGTAGGAATAATGAAAACCTCAAACCGCTTCTCAGGATTACCAATAGATATCACAGATGAGATGCCTCTGAAACCCAGCAAACCACCACCTATTGTATTATATGGAGTTGAAGACCTTAATAAATTAACTGAACTCCTAGAGACAGCAGCAGAAAAGGACCAGTTTACCTACAAAATTGTCAGCAAAACTCAGCTCCGTATAATCAGTGCAGACACAGAGGTCTACAAAACTTTAATTAGCCTTGTTAGGAAAAATGGACTAATTGGCCATACCTTTAACAGGAAGGATAACAGATCGTGTAGAATAGTTATTAAAAAACTACACCCATCCACACCCCTAAACATCATCAAAGAAGAAATAGAGGCTACAGGAAATATAGTAACGGGTGAGATAATAAATGCAAGATTCGGCCCTGAAAAGAAGCCCACCTCAACCTTCTTCGTCAACCTAGAGGCAGGTCCTAACAACAAGGCAATTAAAGAGTTGAAATATATCTATCACCAGTCTGTCCTCATAGAAGACCCGAAAAAAAGAAAGACAATAGTCCAATGTCAGAGGTGTCAGCAGTACGGACACACTAAAAACTACTGTATGCGACCATACAGATGTGTTAAATGTGGACAGTCCCACAAGACATCAGAATGCCAGAAGCAAGACCGTAAAGTCCCAGCAACATGCGCATTGTGTAATGGCCCTCACCCAGCCAACTACAAAGGATGCCAGGTGTACGCGGAGATCTTAACTAGAAGGAAACCAAAATTCGCAGACAAAAAACCATACCCAAATACATCTCGTTTTAGATAGATAAAGAGCCTAAACACAACAATCTCAGAGACGAAAGATCCTACGCTGAAACCCTACAAGGAGAGACACGAGAGAGCACCTCAACAGGAAAAGATCCAAAAGTTCAAATCACAACACAACACCTGACAATAGAACAATTACTGTTAAAACAAAATGAAAAATTCGAAATTATCCTACAACAAATGGGTACTCTAATGAGCCTCATAGCCAAACTTGTTGACAAGTTATCAAAATGAACACACTACGCATTGCAACTTGGAACGTAAATGGGCTTGCCCCAAATAAAGACGAAGTGGAATTGTTAATGGAGACAGAATTTGGACATCTTACTCATATCCGAAGCACACTGTTCTGCCAAAACATCTGTAAAGTTCGACAATTACCAGTGTTACGCCACGCACCATCCTGACGGAACAGGCCATGCTGGTACTGCTGTGGTTATAAAGAAAGCCATCAAACATCATCAGATGCCAGATTACAAAACGGAACATATTCAGGCGACGTCGATTTCTGTGGAAGACAAATCTGGGAACTTCACCATGACTGCAGTTTACTGCCCACCCAAACATAAAATCTCAGAAGCTATGTTTTCCCACTTCTTGCAAACACTTGGCAATCGGTTTGTTGCGGGAGGAGACTGGAATGCTAAGCATACCTACTGGGGATCAAGGCTCATTACAACCAGAGGCCGACAGTTGAAACTGACCATCGATAAGAACAACCTTGGACACATCACCTCTTGTGAGCCAACATATTGGCCAAGTGACAACAATAAAATACCTGACCTCCTGGACTTCTTCATATTCAAGGGTATATCAAACAACTACCTAAAAACAGAGTCCTGCTATGACGGCTCGTCTGACCACACGCCAGTTATACTTACTATAAGCACAAATGTCATAGAAATAACAACTCCAGAAACCCTATATAATAAGAATACTGACTGGGACTGTTTCAGAGACTATATAGATAAAAATATAGAATTGAAAGTAGCTCTTAAAACTAGTGATGATGTGGAGGACTCAGCAAAATACATAACTACGCTTATACAGAGGGCTTGCTGGATCAGTTCCCCGGAAAACAACAAGCATAAAACCAAGACCACTAACTATCCGCTAGACATAAAATCTGCACTGTTGGAAAGGAGACGACTACGCAGAGTGTGGCATCTGACCAGACTAGGAAGAGATAAAACGAACTTCAATAGGGCCGCCGAAGATCTGAAATGCAAATTAAAAGAATGGAGAGATAACACACTACAGATGCAACTTGAATCATTGTCTGCTACAGAGGCAACGAATTACTCCCTGTGGAAGTTCACCAAATACTACAGAAGACCCCAGGTTGCAAAACCTCCTTTGAAGTATGATTCTGGCTGGGCAAGAACACCACAAGAGAAAGCAACCGTTTCTGCAGAACATCTCTCCTAAGTTTTCGGCCCAAATGATACGATCGACAAAGAGTTTGATAAAAAGGTGGAACTAATCCTTAAACAAGATTATCAAATGACCTTACCACCGAAACCCATAACTACACGAGAGGTCTGGAGAGTGTCAGTAGGACTCAAAGATAAAAAAGCGCCAGGTTTTGATTTAATTAGGAAGGAAATCATAAAACAACTACCTAAGAAAGCGTTTATCTTCCTGACTATGCTTTATAATGGTATCCTGAGAGTGCAATACTTTCTAAAATTGTGGAAAGTATCGCAAATTACAATGGTATACAAAGATGGCAAACCACCCAATGAAGTCAGTTCGTACAGGCCTATAAGCTTACTCCCAATACTATCAAAGATCTTCGAAAAGCTGCTACTACGCAGAATACTTCCCTTCCTGGAAGAAAATCATGTCATACCGGCTCATCAATTTGGATTTAGGCAGCAGCACTCCACAGTGGAGCAGGTACATAGAGTTTACGAAAGAGTAAGAAAAACTCTTGAAGAAAAAGAGTACTGCTCTGCTGTATTCTTGGATATCCAGCAGGCTTTTGACAGAGTGTGGCATGAGGGCCTCCTCTGCAAAATTAAAAGTTATCTCCCACACAGCTATCATCAAATTCTGGCTTCATACCTAACTGAACGACTGTTCCAGGTTAAGGAAGGGGATAAAATGTCTAAATTTGCAGAGATACGCGCTGGTGTCCTCAGGGCTCTGTTCTGGGACCTCTGCTGTATACCATATACACAGCTGACCTGCCTGAAACAGATAAGACCACAATTGCAACGTTCGCGGACGATACCGCCATCCTTGCTAGCGACAAAGATCCGAGCACGGCTTCAAAGTTCCTGCAGAATGCACTAAATAAAACAACTAAGTGGCTACAGGACAGGCGTATCAAAGCAAATGCTTCAAAATCTGTCCATGTTACCTTCTCTCTTCGAAAAGGCAACTGCCCCCCTGTCCAACTGGAAGATACCACTCTACCACACCAGAACAGTGTCCGATATCTTGGACTGCATCTCGATCGGTGCTTGACATGGAACCAACACGTGAAAAAAAAGAGAGATGAACTTAACATTCGCTTCAAGCAACTACTTCTGCTTCTGGGTCGTAACAGCAAATTGTCGATGGATAACAAGCTACTCATCTATAAAGTAATCCTGAAACCGGTATGGATGTACGGCGTCCAACTCTGGGGTAGTGCCAGCAATTCAACAATCTCATGCTTACAGAGAATGCAAAACATAATACTGCGAACAATAAGCAACGTACCATGGTACATCACAAACCAGGAAATTCATGAACATCTGAATATAAAGGACGAAATCAAAAACGTCACCTTAAAATACCGGGAGAAGCTAGTGAAACACCCCAATGCATTGGCAACACAGCTTACGATACGTAGCTACATAAAGCGCCTCAGGCGGAAGGACATCATATAGTACAAAGTAATCTGAGGATGGACGATGAGGAGACGCCCTCAATGGGGGACGCACTCTAACCGACATAAAGCGCTCACCAAAAAAAAAAAGTATAATATGTACTAATTGCATCAGTTGTGTATACAAGGCTTTTGTGATTTTGTGTGTGAATATTGACTTTAATAACTTTTTATTTACATAAGAAAAACATTCAAATACATGGATTCCCGGACTTCTGATATTGTTTCTATATTACCTATTTATGTTCTAGAAACACTTACACAAGAGTACTATAATTTTGGTCCATGCTCACATGCTGTATTAAATATATATAGTTATCATTCATAGAGGCAGATTTAAGAGAAGGAATTGACGCAGCGTCAAAAGGCGGCAGTAATGATAAAATTCGTGGAGATGAATGTGCGTTGAGCGCACAACAACTGTCACGCTCACATCTCTCCACTCAACCGTATGCTCTAAAGTATTATAAGTATTTAACTTCAGAAATTCATTAGAATTTAGTTATTTTTACGTATTGTACAACACTCTGCTTTGGTGGAGTCTTGGCGAAACATAAACGAAGGAGATGGAGTTTGGTGATTCCGCTGTTGAAAAAGGATAGTGCTCTTCGTCCTGCATAGCTCCGTCTCTCTCACACAGTGAAACCATGATAGTTTTGACACGCCAGAGTAAGGCCCGTATCTGAACTTCACCTAATTTCATCACGTGCTAGTTCTCACGAAGTTAACGTGCATTAATGTTTCACTCACCTCGGCATTTTCACTTTAATTATCGTTTCCATAACTACAAAACTAATTATTATTTGCGACTATGTAGTATTGTGCTGTATCATCATAGATGGTGTAGTGTGGTAAGTGGTCGTTGACACGTAGTGTAGGTAATCTTGTAATTATATGTTGGGTTAGGTTCAGATATTGATTTCTCACTTGATACAACTTACTTAAGCAGTTGGGTTTTTGATAATAAATAATAATACAGAATAAATATTATATTGCAGACTCAACCTAACCATAACCTTGTTTAATCTTTTGTATATAGAAATCAGACTGAAAATCCGTTAGGTACCTTTTCTCTAAGCCTTAACACCGATTGCTTAGTATTCACAGGTAAATTGAAAGTCTACACATAAAGCATTTATAAGACATTTTTATTGTTTTCAAAAAATTACGACGTAGGTAATAGGATATTATTCAGGCGATGTTTTGAAACACAAACACGGCCTCGGGGCGCGAACTGAAAGAACAGAAAACTCCGTTAATTTATTTTTATGTTTTTGCCTTGAATCCTGTTTAAGGGCCACCATCTATCTTCATCTGTGAAAAAATATCGCGAGGAAAGACTGACGGGCTTAATGAAGAAACATTCCTTACTGATTTTTGAGAATAGTGGGTAGACGTAGACTTTCATTAATGGTCAAGGTTTTTTTTACAGAAAGTGTAGGGTTTGGGAGCTTTGTTGGTAGTTTTTATAGTTGACTAGCTTTTGCCAGTGGCTTCGCCCGCGTGAATGTCGAAATTATCCTGCGGGCACATATTCTCGGGATATAAAATATTTTTTATTTTCGGATCGTAGCAGGGGGCGTTCTGTAGTTTCTGCCTACCCCCATGGGAAAAAGGCGTGAGTTTATGTATGTATGTATGTATTGTATATATATATGTATTTCATGTGCTTTTCCAGAATATAATCTATCTCTGTGTCAAATTTCATCCAGATCCATGTAGCTATTTGAGCGTGAAGAAGTAACAATCATATAAACACACTCACAATCTTTCGCCGTTATAATATTAGTGTGATTTAAAAAATGCACTTAATGTGTTTACTAATGTGTTTTAAAATTGGATGGCATTAACAACAACACATCACAGTAGATCGCACGTCAGTGGTAACATAACCAATAGGTAATTGTGTGACACACAATTGCAATGGTAGTGCCATTTATTTTGGTAGTTCAACATTAATTGCGTTTATTACGTTGTCGAGCAGACGGCAACAAAAAAGTAGTGCTTTCATAATATTTCTCAAACTAAATAAAAACAAAATTATCCCATTAATAAGATGTGCAGTGCCCTTCTAACTTTTGGAAAGTATATGTTGGTATTCATCGAGCATAAAAGGGCCAATCTGCACAGATGATCTCAATTTTAACATGCCGAAAAAACTAACGATAAAATATTTTCTATCTACCCAAAAGAACGAAACTCATTATTTGCTTTCCTTTAACCAATATTAAATCGAATTGTGCGTGTACAAATAAAGCCGCGTACGCACGTACGAACAAATTTGTTGCGTTACATGATACGCAACAACTTGGTTCGCACGTGCGTACCACTATCGAACATCGAACACTCTGTTCGTCAAACATGTTCGCGGCGATCCTTGTAGTGTGTTCTGTATGGACGGTGTTCGAAGAGCTTTAAAAAATTCTCCGCTACTTCACAATCGACCACTTCCAACGGCGCCGTCATGGCTACTAAGATAGAGTTCACGACTGTTGTTCGCGAACTCGACTCGAACTATGTTTGCGTTCGTGTTCGAATATGCCGTCCATACGTACGAACCAAATGTTCGGTGTTTGTGTTCGCTATGTTCGTGTTCGTACGTGCGTACGCGCCTTAACATTAAATTTCGTTTCGAACACCAAAAATACGGAATAAAATCGGCACTATATTCTTGAATGGTGTACAATAATACGAAATTCCGGGGATTTCGAAAGGAATCCTGTCGGGAAATATCCCGACAGGATTGGCAATAGCCAATACATAGTTTTGGTACAATTCGTAGTTGTTACGTCAGGCAGTAAGTCTTTTTTATTTTATTTTTGAGCAATAGAGGTTTTATGTATTGCTTGAAATAATGAATCGGCTTTTGTTAAAAGCTATCGATATTGAAAAAAAAATGTAGATCAAATGGATATGAAGTGTTTTCGACTGAACACCGGATTTATATATACAACTTTGTACCTTTTTGTGCATGAAGTCTAAATAAATAATATTTAGACTTCATGCACAAAAAGGTACAAAGGCGGACTTAATGCCTTAGGCATTCTCTACCAGTCAACCAAGGGTGGTGTAGAGATAACAAGGCAAGTGCATTGTTTAAACAATTTAACAAATAAAGAGTTGTTATTTACATACTAAAATAGGTAAAATACACTTACATATATATTGAATATAATATATACTTATATAAAATATATATTTATGAAGTAACAGAGAAGAAGCAAGTGAGATGAGTCTTCCAAGTTGTGCTGAAAATAAAACCGCAATTTCCGCTTGAATGCAAACCGACTTGTAGCCGTCGAGATCTTCCGTCTTGTATCTCGAGAGGAAGCGCGTTCCAGAGAAGAATGTACTGTATATTGAAGGAAGAGTGAACAAAAGCAGTAGTATGAGAAGAACAAAGCAAGAGGAGATTATTGGAAGAACGCAGATTCCGAGCATGTGAAGAACATAGATATTGGAATTAAGACATAAGATAGGAAGGAGGGGTGGGAGAATTGAGTATGGTGAAAAGCGTGGTCGAAGCGCGTAAACTTCTTCTCTGGCCAATCGGCAACCATTTTAGCTCAGACTTGTAGTACGCCACATGGTCATACTTTCTGAGGTTAAATATGAATCTAATACAGTTGTTCAAGACGCTATCTAGCCCAGTAAGACCGCCTTCAAGTCACCATAGTCAACCACTGGGAAAATTAAAGTCTGCACAAGCATAGTTTTTGTTTTGGCTGGCAAAAACCTCCTCAAACGATACAAGGATCGCAAAGTACCGCTGGCTCTCTGACTGACACTGGAAACCTGACTTTGCCAGCCAAGTGTCGAGTCAAGATGCAAACCGAGATCTTTCACACTAGGGCTAATGGGAATGACGGCACCATTGTAAATAATCGGGAGAATAGAGCTAACCACCACTCTACGCATCATGCGCGGGCTTCCAATAATAATGGCCTGACATTTTGTGGGGTTTACGGACACCCCAAATCTGTCAGACCAATCCCTGATAGCATACAAGTCCCGGTTCCCGGTCAGATAAATCTTCGATCCGCGCCGCTGTATATAGTTAGAGATTATAATTATTATTTCATTTTCTGTAGGTGACTTGAGTTCTAATTTTGATTATTATTGACTTTGACAATTATTTAATTAAAAAGATATATCGCTGTTGACATTTAATTTTGAGCATTACCTATAAATTCCAAACAAATATTTTGCGTCATTTGATATTTCACATAAAGCTATAAAAAATCATTTTCAGTTATTATTTTCCAACAGTCACACAACATTAACTTTCATTTATATTGAGCCACCATAAAACCGAC
Organism: Orthosia cruda; assembly: GCA_964057195.1. Lineage (NCBI taxonomy): Eukaryota > Metazoa > Arthropoda > Insecta > Lepidoptera > Noctuidae > Orthosia > Orthosia cruda. The sequence goes on from OZ059838.1 coordinate 25,435,136, forward strand.
TTAGCAACTGCAACAGTAATTTTTTGCTTCCAAAAATGTATTTCAATTTAAAGAAAGTTGAAAGAAAACTAGTTTATTTGTCACACACAGATGTACAAAATGTAGGTACAAATAAAAGGGAACTTAATTTTAAAACAATTACATACATAGTGTGCCCCGCGGCTGCGCCAAAAAGGTCCAGTTCAGCAAAATGCCAGACAACTAGGAGTTGCCTGACGCTGGTTTTCAACAGAGCCTTACGTTGAAGTGTAAAGATTTCGCTGCAGGGGTTTATTTTTTGCTGTAAAAATATGAAAAAAGAAATCTAATGACCCAGTTGCTAAGATCTCGCCTCTCTTAATTGAGGTCGTGGTTTCAATTCCGGGCAAGTATCCATATGTCTTCTACAAGTCATATGAACCTTCTTAGTTTTCTCTTGAACATCTCTGACAACAGTAAAGTAAAATATCGTGAGAAAACCTAGACTTACTCCATTAGTTTGTTGCAAGGCGTTCAAATGCGAGGATAAAACGAACAAGAGTATCATTGAAAAAAAGTGAATTTTTGTGTGAATTTAGCAAGTTTTATTCAACTTAAGAGCTTTTTAGTCCGTGTTTACTTTGTAGTTGTTTTGGAAGTTGGCGTGATAAAACTTGATCTAATTCTGAAGTTTTATATCTTATTAATAACAATCTAAAGTAATATATTAAAGAATTAAGTTTATTTGATAAGTTAGAATGTAAATATTAAGTGTTTTTAATTTTTTTGTTATGCACTGACGTTTGCTGATACCTGACTCGCCTTTGTACATAAGCTGTCCTATTGAATCATTTTTATCTAATGTTTTGTGTACAATTAAGAATAAGGATATGGTCGTACTTCAGTTTGTTGCCGTAAAACGGTTACTTTCTAAAGCATACTCCTTGGTAACGGCTAGGTTAAAAGGCTTGAAAAAATACATTATTGATTCATGTACATTATTTGTAAAAGATGTTTTTTTCGTATTACTAATGCTTTTGCTTTAATAAAGAATTAACAACACGATATATTTGCAGGATACTTTTTATTCCGGGAATATATTCCCCCAGGATAATTTTCGACTTTCATGCTGGCGAAGCCACTGACAGAAGCTAGTATTATACAGGGTGCCCCAGAAATCGACGTCAAGCCGTAAATGGGTGATAGACCAAGTTATAACAGTTCTCAGAAAAATACGAACAAAAATCTATCTCATGTTTTTAAAAAATTATGTTCACTTTAAAAATTTACTAAAAAAATCAATCCCTGTAATGGTTCTTTAACTCCAATTGCTACAAATCCCATAATTTATCAATTTTTTTTATTATTATGTAATCTTGAATAATGCTTGTGTAGATTTTTGCCTAAAATTCAAAGCCAACTCCTCCTACTTAGAAGAAAATTAAACTTTTTCAAAACCAAATTATTCAAATTTACTATTTCGCCCAACTTTAACTGACTGTACTGAAAAAAAAATGTACTACGCTAGTTTGGCAAGTAACATGAAAAATTGGCGCATTTAATAAGGATTCAAAAATGGTGTAACACTTGCTTGATTACGTTTTCAATAATTGGTCAAATTTTTTTTTGTAAATAGTATCGGTTTTTACCCAAAATGTCCATACTTCCTTAAAATGACTTTAGCTTACCTAAAGCTTTGCTAAACTCCGTAGCATTATTCAAGATTACATAATAATAAAAAAAATTGATAAATTATGGGATTTGTAGCAATTGGAGTTAAAGAACCATTACAGGGATTGATTTTTTTAGTAAATTTTTAAAGTGAACATAATTTTTTAAAAACATGAGATAGATTTTTTTTCGTATTTTTCTGAGAACTGTTATAACTTGGTCTATCACCCATTTACGGCTTGACGTCGATTTCTGGGACATCCTGTATAAAAGTAAAATATACTTATAGTTAAAAAGAATAATAATATCTATTGTGTATTAGTAGTAATTCTAATTAAACTCTCATCATATTTTTTACGCATACGTTTACCTAATTTTACTCATATTATATTTTAAATACCCCCTCGTGGAAAATGTTTACTATTTAGATAGATAGATTCATTTATTTGCCTGAAATATGGTATTGTACAGATCTTATAATACACACAAAATAGTTCTTTATGTTCCGCCAATTAAATTCAGCATGAAAATTTTGTGATCATAATAATTATTCTAATTTACTCGATTTAAATAAAACAATAAACTCCAACGTCAATAAATACTAAATCGAAAATTATCCTCCATACAATAAAATCAAATTACAAATGATAATGAAAAATAATTAAATTACAAATTGTATAGATGCCAACTTTAACATGAGCTCCAAATAAATTATTAAATTCTAATTTACTCAATTTAGTAGACTATTTAGCTATAGGAGGTGGAAGTTCTGACCAAGTCCCATACATTTTTTGGCCTTGTCCTTTTGTTCATTATTTAAGAATAACATAGCGGGCAATAAAAATAACTATTGAATTTTAGTTTCTACAGTATCGTTATTCAGATTAAAGGCATGAAAAGTTATTGGCAAGAGATACCTACTCACAAAAGGCTTTTTAGAGTGATCTTTTGTAATCCTATTAGCTACAATGCAAATTTATATATCTCAACATTACATTAAATTGATTGAAATTGATTGTTTAAGTATGAACAGTTATTATATCCATTTATTAATATCATATCAAAATAATCCATACTAATATTATTAATTCGAAAGTAGCTCTGTCTGTCTGTCTGTTACTTTTTCACGCCTAAACCACTGAACTGAATTGAATTAAATTTGGCAAGGGGATATATGGCATCCTGAGGAAGGACATAGGCTAAATTAAGTAAAATATAAATAAAAATATGAAGCTATGGTAGGGAGGGGAGATAGGGTTGAGTAGAGTAGGGTAGGATAGGTAGGTATGTAGGATAGGGTACGTAGGTTGGTAGGTAGGTAGAGTAGGATAGGTAGGTTTTGGGCACGCCACAATTGCGGCGATAAGGCCTCTCTTTGAGGAGTGGCTTGAGTGGCCTGCGTCAGGCGGAAGGTGAGGACGCCGTGTCGCCTACACGGCGTCCTCACCTTCCGCCTGACGCAGGTCCTCACCGGACATGGCTGTTTCGGGAGGTTCTTGTTCAGGATAAGGCGGGAGGAAACGCCCGGGTGTCACCATTGTATGGATCGCCCGGAGGACACGGTGGAGCATACGGTGGAGGACGCGACCTCTCGCGACCGGCCCTGCTTCAGGCCATGGTACGGAGCGAGAGGGCATGGGAAGCTGTCACCTCCTTCTGTGAAGCAGTAATGCTCACAAAGGAGGAGGCGGAACGCGTGAGGGAGACGCATCGGAGACGCCCTCACGCCCCTAGCCACCGCAGGAGACGCCCTGGGCGTCGGGAGTCGCAAGCCGATTCCCGGCCACCGTAGGCGCGGGCTTGCGGACGGCGAGTAATGGGTAGCTCGCCGTCTGATAAGGACCAGGCCCGAGTCGACGGCGCGTAGTATTCCACGCGCGCCTCAAAGAGATGTCAGCAAAATTGACGGGGTCCATTAGGGCCGATGCCTGTCTGGGTCGCGGATAAATTTGAAAAAGATTTACCGCGGCCCTGGCACAAGCAACTGAAGGAACACGGGTGGGTTTTAGTCAGTTAAAGTCTGACACGCCCTTCCGCTTCACCCAGAGCGAGAGAAGTCATTTGATGATTTAAAAAAAGGATAGGTAGGTTTGGTAGGTTAGGTAGGTAGTTAGGGAAGGTAGGTAGGTGGGTATGTAGGCACTTCTTTTAGCCTCCCCAGGGATGTGCCCTAACAGGCGTTGCACATAGGGGGTTCCGGGGTGGTCTTTTACGAGGTAACAGGGCCCCTTTCAGGTGCTGATGGTGATCACCGGGGTCGTTTTAGTGAGGTACAAGTCTCACACTCTCTGATCTTTTCCCCCAAAAGTCCAGGCGCCTTTTGAAGGTTTTCCCCCGTAAACATAAAAAAAAAGATAGGGTTGAGTAGGGTAGGGTAGGATAGGTAGGTATGTAGGATAGGGTACGTAGGTTGGTAGGTAGGTAGAGTAGGATAGGTAGGTTTGGTAGGGTAGGCAGGTAGTTAGGGAAGGTAGGTAGGTGGGAATGTAGGTAGGTAGGTAAACTACCTACCCTACCCTACCCTACATACCTATGTTGCTGGCATGCGACTTGAAAAACCAAAAGGCCGTAAGCCTCGTATTTTATTTAAAGACGTGCCATCCTCAATGGAGAACAGTGCCTTTTTGCATGCTTTGTACTGTCAAAATATTAAAGACGAGTTGTCATTTAAAGAAGACGAATTTATTAAATCAACAAAAATCATACGTAGGCGTTCGTTAGACAACGGTCGGAAATGGATAGGCATTGAACTCGAGTCCGCGGTCCGGAAACATTTAGTTTCGACCAAGGATAAATTGTTTATTGATTGGGTGACTTGCCGTTTCAATGATGATGTCGATGTAGTACGTTGTACACATTGTCAACAGTTCGATCATGTTAAGAAACACTGCACTATTAAATCACCTACCTGCGCTAATTGCTCTGAGACACATGAAACCAAAGACTGTCCGCATAAAGACAATTTAAATTATATACCGTCTTGCGTGGCGTGTAAACGCTCTAAGAAACCGTCTGACCATCGATGTGGATCAGATGGGTGTGCCACTTATAAACTTAAACTCGAACAACTTATCCTCAACACCAACTACTAAATCTCCGCAACGATAGGGTAGCGACTTCTGAACTGGACAAACTATTATCGATTATAACTTAGATATCGTGCTTGTTCAAGAACAATATCAAAACGCGCGTTCAGGTCACAAAGTATTACAGTTGGATGGCAAAGCAAGAGCTGGAATTTACGTGGCGTATTCTTCTAACATCACAGTAACGTCTTCGCGTAATCTTATGACACCCCATTGTGCCGTTGCGGAGGTCTCATCGTCTTCTTTTAAAGTTTACGTTGTGAGCTGCTACTTTCAATATTCAGACCCTGTTGCTCCTCATAAAAATAACCCCCGCTACGTCTTGAAGTCGCTCGCGTTTTGCAAAGTTATCGTTGGCGCTGACGTTAATGCGTCATCATCACTCTGGTATGGCAAAGTTCGGTCTACTGATTATGAACGACGCTGCGCTGTTGAAGATTTCATTGCTGAAATGAATCTGACTATTCATTATACCCCTGATGCACCACCAACTTTTTGCTGCCAAATGGGCGAATCTTGTATTGACGTCACACTTTCTAGTGCAGACGTACGCTTGGATAGGTGGCGTGTCCTACCGGACGCGTCTTGTAGTGATCATCGCTTGATCGTGTACGAATTTGTTCCAGTTTTTACTCAGGGTACGTCACATGTCATTGGTAACTTTAGGTATAAATGTAAGGGTGCGAATTAGGAATTCTTTAGCTCGCTTGTTGCGTCTCACGCCAAACACTTCACTCGTGATCAGCTGAAGAATGTGCTGAAATTATGTCAGACACCTTCACTTACTGTGCTGACATTGCCCTTAGTCGTGGATCTTGGACCAATATACGTAGATGTGATTGGTGGTGTGACTACCTAACTGAACAGCGTAAAAAATATCGTCGAGCGCGTAAACATTTTAACAAGCTTAAAAAACGTAAGGTTACCGGTGACCCTCTTTCCATTTCGTTAAATACGTTTAGAGTTGCCAGGTCCCGCTACAGAGCATCGGTGGAAAAATCAAAGGATAATTTATTGCGTAAAGTAGTAGAAAAATTAGATAAAGAAGGTCCGTGGTCTCCTTTATATCATGAGTTTAAAGCCAATCGATCAGTCGACCTCGCGTTTGTTCAGAATATTAAAGTAAATAATAAACACACTACCGGTATTGAGGAAACAACTGAAGTTTTGCTGAATACTCTTATACCTGATGACTTACTAGCTAATGACAACGAATACCATCAACAGATCAGAGCGTGGGCAGCTGTACCACCTGAATCACCAGCGTCAGACCTTTCATCCACTGACGAATTTATTAACGTTGTCAAGAGGTTAACACTCATCAAGTCATCAGGTAAAGATAAAATATCTAATCGGATGATTATAGAAGCGTGTAAAACATACGATGATGCGATTTTAACCGTTTACAACCGTTGTATTGCGGAGGGCGTATTTCCTCGTATTTGGCGACGCGGATTTATACGAATAATCCCGAAAAGTGGCGATAAACCTCCGGACGACCCGAATTCGTACCGGCCCATAACATTACTTCCATCTTTGGGAAAACTCCTGGAGCGCCTTATCGTTCCACGGTTGCTACCGGATGGACCAAAATTTCATAATAATCAATTCGGTTTCACTATAGGAAAATCTACCGTAGACGCGGCCCTTACTGTTCGGAAAATAGTTCATACATCTTAACATAAGTATGTGATTGGGATTTTTCTAGATATTTCTGGGGCTTTTGATAACGCATGGTGGCCAATGCTATTACTTAAAATGAAAATTTGAGGTTGCTATATAAATATATACAATTTTGTTTATTCTTACTTTTTAAATGGTTCCGCGAAACTCAAACTCGGACATCATTCAATGTCGAAGACTCACCATGGGATTTCCTCAGGGTTCGGTTATTGGTCCACCTTTATGGAATTTAGGCTTTGATGATTTCCTCGCGATTCCGCTTCTAAGCGGCTGTTCATTAACCGGTTATGCGAACGATGGTCTTCTGCTCATTTAATCAAGTACTCGAGCTGGACTCGAGAACTTGGCTGACACTTGCCTACGATTAATATCTCAGTGGGGCGATCGTAACCGCCTGACCTTTGCTCCGCATAAAACTTATCAGCTCATTTTGAAAGGTAAACTTAAATCGTGTCCCGGTAAAAAGGAAGCAGTCCGTGTGCTATCTTGGTCTAGTGTTAGAAAGGAATTTTGTATTTATTGATCATATTAAAATCGTCGGTGAAAAAGCAAAAAACAACTTCTATGCCTTAACGAGAATATCTAAATCTACGTGGGGTCTGTCTTTTTTTTTACTTCAAGACTATTTATGGGGCTACTTACTTGGGTTGTATTTGCTATGGGGCGCCTTTTTGGGCTGATAGGGCCACAATAGGGGCGGTACGACATAAATTACTTCAGAGTCAGCGTTTGGTTTTGATATTCTAATGCAAAGCTTACAGGACGGTTAGTACTGAGGCCTTACCGGTACTTGCTGGCGTACTTCCGGTCGACCTTGAAGTGCAGCGACGTGCTGCAATGTACTATTCCGCAAAAGAGACCATGGACGCGGACTTTTTAACGCACAGTGACCGTCCCAAAATATCTAGATTATTTAAACCACACATTGACGTCTGGGAGGAATTTTTAACCGAATGGCAATGTAGGTGGAAAATTTCCATCAAGGGCCGACACCTCCACCAATTCTTTCCACCTGTTCGCGTGCGGCTGGCCAGGACGTGGCTGGAGGTAGATCACTGTGTTGCCCAATTTCTCACAGGGCATGATAACTTTAAAAGTAAATTATTTTCCTCCAAGCTTGTTGCCTCGCCATTATGTCAGTGTTCTACATCTGACTGTGAATATGTACAATCTGCACATCATTTCTTATGGGAGTGTATTCTTTGGCAGAATTAATGCAATATGATGTTAAATAATGTACAGGCTGTATCAGGAGCTGTTTACTATACGGACCTTGTGGAAACTAGAACAAATTTCCGTGCGTTCAAGCGCTTTTGCCATACCTATTATTGGAATCAAATATAACAGCTCACAATGTTAGGACCCATTAATTTTAGTTGTTTAATATTAAGATTACTACAAACAATAAAGCTCTAGATAAAGTAAAAGTTATGACCCAATAACCATTTATCGACGCAAATTCAATACGCATAATGATAATGAATATTTAACAGAAGAATAATTTTTGTTCGTCCTGGGAACTGAACCCAATGAAGTACAATGGGAATAAACTAGATTAACTATCCCGTAGGTCGTGACTTCGCTTCAATGGATTAAGCCCAACAGACATGCCCAATCTCTGCAATACTTGAAAGCTACAATTATGTTTGGCTACCACCATATAAGCGCCGAGTCAATGAAGCTCGACAAGTCCCAAAAAACAGGTCAGTCCTATGTCTGTTTCGACCATCTGGCGATCTGTCTAGTGTATTGTTCCTTAAGTTTTGGCGATCTGTCTGGTGTATTTTTCCTTAATTTTGGCGATCGGTCTAGTGTACTTTTCCTTAATTTTTGTCGATCTATCTAGTGCACATTTTCCTATTTTTTGGCAATTTATCTAGTGTATTTATGGCAAAAAGGTCGGCTATCGTAAACTTACCTGGCAAATTAGATACAGTGGTTATCGATGATGTAGTAAGCTCATGTTTACTTTTTTCTATTTAAGTGATCGAAAATATAAATAATAAAAGTTGTTAATGGTTTTTGGTCTCTTGAACAATGTATAATGATTTAAAAGTAGGAATATTCACACAACACGATTTATTTTGACGATACAGGTTTAAAAAAAGATTTTTTTGAGATGTTTTTGGCAATCAAACAATAGGCCCACTTCATTCGAAATATCGGAGGCATTGCAGATAGGTTGCCATTACTACCACAAACGCAAAAATGTCATATGCCTGTAGGAGAAATTATTTGTGCGCCACTTTTGGAACTAGAGCTTCACTAGAGTTTAATATAAATATTATGTACTTGTCGTTTTATGAATTGCTCGTCACATTGACCTTAAGATGATAAAATAATCTGACTGTACAAAGTCACCCAACCTTCCCTAATGAAAATATCAAGATCCATTCATCCGTTAACTTCACATCGCTTTTCTAAACATGACTTATCGAGACTCAATTGAAGGGCTTAAAACAACTTTAAAACTCTGAAAATAATCCGCAAACATTGCCTAACAAAATTCAAACCAACAAAACTAGAAAAGTAAATACGCAACGTTTCAGTACTCTACGTACTCGTAACAAGTATCTTGTGATTTGGAGACCCAACTTAACATAATAATACGTTGTTTGCCGAGAGAAATTGAGAGGCAACCGAGTATGTATCTGCCGCAAGATCATCATCATCATCATCATCTTCCTGCCCTTATCCCTTGTTACTTGGGGTCGGCGCAACACGTTTTCTTCTTCCACACCGTTCTGTCCCCTGTCACGCTATTACTGACTCCCTTTTCCTTCATATCACTCCTCACACAGTCCATCCATCTTTTCTTTGGCCTTCCTCTTCCTCTCCATCCATCCACATTTATATTCATACCTCTTTTAGTAACATGCATTTCATCCCTCCTCATCACATGACCATACCAGGACAAACGGTTTCCCTTCAACTTTTCTGTCACTGGCGCCACTTTCAAACTGCCTCTAATATACTCATTTCTCACTTTATCCAATCTCGTCACGCCGCACATCCATCTCAACATTCTCATCTCTGCTACATGCAATCTCCTTTCATCCATCTTTTTCACAGCCCAACATTCTGATCCATACAGTATGACAGGTCTAATCACGGACTTGTATATTTTACCCTTTAACTTGAGGGGCATCCGTGGATCGCAAGTTGTTCCAGTGACCTGTCGCCATTTCATCCATCCTGAGTTAATCCGGTGCGTTACGTCTCGGTCTATTTCGCCATCACCTTGGACAAGATCTGCCGCAAGATGATTGGGAAAATTGTTTTTTGGCGAAAATCCTAGAATTATAGCAAAAAAAAATGATATCTGATTATCATAATTATTTAACTACGCTCAATATACCTAAACGCCCATTGGCTAATATTTGTGAACTGACAGATGCGCAGATTGGGTCATAGCTGGTCAAGTCCAGTTGAGACATAAATGAATTGTCTCTTAGCAAATCAACATGCCAATCGTCCTAAACAAATTAGGCATGCAAATTGAATTACTTTATAAAATGACTAATATTTATTTACAGTGTATAAAATACTTAAATAACTAAGACTACAAACATATACGTACACTTTAACCAAAAACTACTCACTAACTAAACCTAAAAATATACTAAACTAAAATATGGTGTCGAAAAACTTCTCCACATCGTTGTCCACTGGTAATGTGCCCATATGCTGGCAGCATTACCACGTTGTAAAGCAAGGCTTATACTCTGACCAAGGTAAAAGCCAGCCCTTGGGTCACGCGAACTGTCAACTAGGCGTTTGGAAAGATCTTTAAACAAAGCGTAAGCACTCGGACCCCGCGGACCAACCCCAAACGGCTCAAAAATATAACTACCGATGAGGAAAAGAGTTGGCAACACTGCCCGAGTGACATGTCAAATTTGAGCTCCGTATTTTAAAATTATATTTAATTATTATTTAAGTGTATTTAGGGTTTAATTAGAAGTAAAACACAACTAAAAGCTATAAATACTCAGGATTATTGTTTTACTGGAAAAATATCGAGTTATACAAAAGTTGTGGCACGAAACCGGTAACCTACTAAACAGCTGACGACTTAACCTGAAGTCTGAAGTGCTTAACAACGGATATTCTAAGGGCAGTATTGTTTATTTATAGCACACAAAGTGTAATTTTAACCTTGTAACACGTTCTTTTTAGTTTTAACGTATAAATTCTGTTGATTTAATACTGTGCAGTGAATCTAAAAAGGTTTTGTTGACATCGTAGAAAACAAAATAAATCTAAGATCCCAATTGTGCATAATTCTACTAATTTATTCAGATAATTTAATAATAATCATTTACATAACGCTATGATCGTTATTTTGCATAATTTAACTAGAAAACTACAATAAAACATTCATTCAATTTCTGGGCATCTTACCCACATAAAAAAAAAAAGGTAAAATCTCAAGGCAAAATCATAAGCAACTAAAGTCAGTAATAAATAGCTTTTTCAGCCAATTCAACAGCTGTTGAGACCCGCTCCTCTCAACACCGTCGCGCGCCAGCAGCAGTGAACGAGGGACGCGGGGCAGCGGGGTGCCCGCCGGCCGACGGCCGAGCGAGCGACACACCGCCACGACAGTCAGCTGCTGCACACCTCCACGCACGGCTGCGCTCGCGCATCATTTCTCTTTGTTTACTTTTAACCGACCGTTGTTCTATAATTTCTCATCTTCTCTATTTCAATATACCGCATCTTGTTATACAGTCCACTTCTCTTTCATTTCCTCTACCACGATCTATCGTCGCGTACATTTGGTCCTTCTACCGTTAACTTTCGAGCCAAACGAAGAAGACAACGGAATTTTCGAATTCAAAAATTCAACGGTTCGTCGGTTGAAGAACAAAGGACTTCTTCTTCGGGTTCAAGAGATCTTCATTCTTCGCGTCTCATCGTCTGCATTGGGCATCGTGAACGTCGATACGGCAACAGCCGTCTTCATCGACTTCAAACCAACGGACGGCGCATGAATAGATCGTCGAGACTACGGGACAAGAAGACTTCAACATTCGGCTACAGTCGTCAGAGGTTGACAGCATAAAACCGTGAGAACGTTCCAATTCCTTTTTCCCATCATTTTGCTAAATTATTTTTCCTAATTTGAACTTATTTAATAGTTGCAATTCCGTTAAAATTCAGTCTATCCATAATCTTCAGCCTATCAACTTGTTTAAACAGTTTCCATTTCTTATTTAGTGCCTACACAGGTTTAAAATTTAAATAAAAAGTAAAAAAATAAAAAGATTTTAATAATTTAATAATAGTAGGTAGGTACCAGTCACAATTCCGTTATTTGTAACGGTTTTAACCTAAATCTTACTTATTTTAATTATTAATCGATATATTTTGCATTGTTCCAGTGAATTAAATTGAATTTATTTTGTTTTGTGTAAAGAAAACATTGCATCATTCGCTTAGCATTACTCAGCAGATTCAGTCGGAAACGCCTAGTGCCTTTGTGATAGCAATCTCATTTCTTACTGCTTATAGCTCTGTGCCCACTGTAAATTTTATTTATCATTAAAAAATATCACTGAATAATATCACATACCCTCATTTTTTATTTTTTCTTTCTTTTATTTTCTGCAACTGCTAATTATTTTTTAATTGTCATGGCTGACATGAAAAGCTTAGTTAAGAAGCGAGCTTCAATTAAAGCCAAGCTAACGCAGTTTAATAATTATTTAAACATTTCTAAGACTTGCGAAAAGTTGAGTGAGGTGCAAGTTATCGAAATCGAATATCGAATTAATATATTTGAAAGCTTGTACGAAAAATATGATGCGTTGCAGGACGAATTGGAGGCAATGGTGGATGACCCCAGCGAGCAATATGCGGAACGCGAGGAGTTTGAAAAGCTGTACTGCAGCTTGGTGGCTTCTGCACGCCAGCTGATCACCGGCGCAAGAAGTCTTCTTAAGGGGGACTCCGCAAGCGAGGTGGATTCTTGTACTACTAGTACACACAAACACAATTCAATTCGTTTACCCAAAATTGATTTACCCAAGTTTTCAGGTAGCTATCATGATTGGCTGGAATTTAGAGACACTTTCATTTCAATAGTACATAACAACACATCCTTGGATAAAATAAATAAATTACACTATCTACGTGCTTCTTTAAAGGGTAGTGCTTCTCTTGTTGTTGATAACCTTGACTTCAGGTCAGAAAACTACGATGTTGCCTGGAAGTTACTCTGTGAGAGGTATGACAACAAAAGATTGCTTGTCAACTATCATGTGCAAGCACTCTTTAACGTTCAGCCCATAGAAAGAGAGTCAAGTAAGTCACTACGGTACATAATTGACTCAACTAATAAAAATCTTAGGGCTTTAGCAACCCTTGGTCAACCTGTTCAAAACGCTTTTGTTGATGTTCTTATCATTTACATAATGACCAATAAACTCGATCACGTTACAAACCGTCAGTGGGAAGAACACAGAAACACTTTTTCTGAACCTCCAGCTTTATCTGCGTTCATTAACTTCATCAGTAGCAGGGCTGACTTACTAGAGACACTTGAGGAGTCTAAGCCTATAGTATCAGCCAAAATTGAACCAAACACACCTGCGGCCAAATCTAAGAGCAGTGCTGTGGTACCTGACAAGTCTTCAAAGTCTTTGTCATGTCCCATGTGTCGTCAGTATCATTTTATTTATGCATGCGAGCAGTTTAAAGGTCTCTCGATACAGGCTCGTATTAAAAAAGCTCAGGGTTCAAATCTGTGCATGAATTGTCTTCGTCCCGGTCATGATGTTTCCAGATGCAAATTTGGTCATTGTAAATATTGTCGACAAAAACATAACACCCTTCTACACACCGATAGTGACAATGTTCTTCCTAGTGCACACAACACTGCATTATCAGCTAGTCAATCTTTTACATCTCGAGTAATTTTACTTTCCACAGCGCTCGTGAGGGTGACCGACGCTGACGGTAACTACCACACTGCACGAGTCTTGCTGGACAGTGGAAGCACAACAAATTTCATATCGGAGGAATTTGTTCGTAAGCTACACTTTCCTACCTACATTACCAAGTCCAAGGTAACAGGTATTAATTTTCAAACTACTAGTTGTACTCAGGGATGCTCAGTGTCATTAAAATCAATTGATGACAGTGAGTACGAACTGAACATCGATTGCCTCGTATTGCCGAAAGTATCAGCATCAGTTCCTCATACTTATGTTGATACTAGCAACATACGTATACCTACGAACGTCCGACTTGCCGACCCCACTTATCACGTTCCGTCTTCCATCGACGTCCTTGTCGGTGCAGAAGTCTTTTGGGGTATCATAGGCACCGGCCGTATCGCATTAGGTACTCATAAGCCCACTTTACTTGAGTCAAAATTAGGTTGGCTCATTTCGGGTGCATATTATCCGTCAGATTCCTCTTCACATGTTTGTATGCACACTTATAACTTACAAGTAGATTTAGATCGGTTTTGGGAGTTAGATTCAGTGACATCCATACATAAACATTCTGGTGAAGAGAGATCCTGTGAACAACATTTTAAAGATACCACATATCGTAATTCTGATGGTCGATTTGTGGTAAGTATCCCCTTTAGAGAGTCACTGGACGTATTGGGTGATTCATACATGATGGCTAAGCAGCGATTTCTATCACTTGAACGTCGTTTGGGTAGAGATCCTCGCCTTAAAAGCCTATACGTTGACTTCATTAATGAGTATATAAAGCTGGGACATATGTCTGAGTCAAGTAAGCGCCCATTAGACTCAACATGTTCTAACTATTTACCACATCATGGTGTTCTGAAGGAGTCAAGAACTACCACCAAATTAAGAGTTGTTTTTGACGCTTCCGCCAAAACCTCATCAGGTAGGTCTTTTAACGAAATACAGATGGTTGGTCCCCCTATCCAAGATGATTTGTTGTCAATACTGCTTCGTTTCCGTCAGCATAAAATAGTCATAAGCGCGGACATTGAAAAAATGTATCGACAAACTCTTATTCACGACAGTAATCGTCCATTACAAAAAATACTTTGGAGGGAAGAACCAACTCATCCGTTAAAGGAATACACGCTTGACACCGTAACGTATGGCACGGCATCGGCACCCTTTTTAGCTACCAGATGTTTGCTGCAATTGGCTGAAGAGTGCTCAGATTCTTCAACTAAGTTTTCGATAGCACATGATTTTTACGTGGACGATTACTTGTCGGGTGGACCATCTGTTTCAGAAATTTTAGAAAAAGGCCGCCGTGTTGACGACATCCTTCGGTCAGCAAAATACAACCTTCGAAAATGGCGGTCCAATTCTAGTCAGGTACTACAGGCGCTAAGCGGTGAACATGACGTTTCTGATGTTGTGGACCTGAGCGACAACGAGCAGTCGAAGACTCTGGGGCTTCTATGGAAGAGCTTAAGTGACACGTTTTCCTATTCTATTAACTTAAACTCCACTGACAAAACTACTAAACGTCATATCTTGTCAACCATAGCACAAATCTTTGATCCCATTGGCCTAGTCGTTCCATGCATAGTGGAAGCCAAAATTATTATGCAGCTTCTGTGGCTGGCCAAATGTTCGTGGGATGAGCTTGTTCCTACGCATATTCAGTATGCTTGGAATAATTTTCAAAATAACCTGCACCTTCTAAACGAGTTCAAGATACCTCGGTGGGTGTTGTGTGAATCAGCGTCCTGTCTACAGCTACATATATTCACTGACGCATCCGAAAAGGCTTATGGGGCGTGTGTTTATGTTCGCAGTGTTTCGAGAGACGGCGAGATCACTGTACACCTCCTTACCGCTAAAAGCAAGATAGCTCCAATCAAATCCACAACTATACCGCGACTTGAGCTATGTGGTGCCTTGTTGGGTTCACGATTATACTCAAAGGTTCGTCAGTCACTTACTTTACAATTTGATGAAGTCCATTGTTGGTGTGATTCCACCATCGTCTTGGGATGGTTATCTACTTCACCAAATCAATTAAAGACATTCGTTCGTCATCGAGTGTCTGAAATTCAGGAAACTGTAGCAGGAGAGGCATGGCACTATGTTCCGTCAGCTGAAAACCCCGCAGACCTCGCTTCGCGTGGGCTTAGTACTGACAGGCTTTTGTCGTCTTCATTGTGGTGGTCAGGACCACAATTTCTTAGCAAAGATACATCTTCATGGCCTCAGTTCCCTGAATCACATCATAATAATTCTGAATTACCGGAAACAGTTGCTTCTTTTCAGGTTTCTAATCACATTATAGAAAATCCAATTAATGCGTTAATTTCAAAATTCTCAAGCTTCAGCACATTACAGCGTGTGACGGCATACGTCATGCGATTCATTAATAAATGCAATAAAAAATCACTTGAAACTGGTTCACTAACTTCTACTGAACTTAACAATTCTTTAAACTTATTATTAAGATTTAGTCAAATGGAATCTTTCCCGGAAGAGTACCACTTACTTAAATCAGGTAAACAGTTACCAGCAAAGAATAAGCTATTATCTTTGTCACCTTTCTTTGATACTCTTTCTAATCTAATTCGTGTTGGAGGAAGATTAAATAACTCATTCTATGACTATAACGTTAAGCATCCAATTCTAATATCTAGTTCTCATACAATTTGCATTCTCTTGTTCAACATGTTTCATTTACGCCTCTTGCATGCTGGGCCACAACTTTTATTGGCCACTGTTCGTCATCACTATTATCCTATTGGGGGTAGGAACTTGGCAAAAAAGACCACACATCAATGCGTGAAATGTTGTAGGATCAAGGCCAACACTATTCAGCCTATCATGGGTAATCTTCCAGAGCAGCGTCTACATTTAGAGTTTCCATTTTTAGACACAGGAGTAGACTACGCCGGCCCCATCATGATAGCTGACCGGAAAGGCAGAGGGTGTAGACTCATCAAATGCTTTATTTGTGTGTTTGTGTGCCTAGCTACGAGAGCCATCCACCTCGAACTTGTGTCGGACCTTACAAAGGAAGCTTTCTTAGCCGCACTAAACCGCTTTATTGCTCGAAGGGGAAAACCCCGTAACATCTTTTCCGACAACGGTACAACCTTTGTCGGTGCTTTCAATGAGTTGGCCCGGCTACTTTCGCAAGACTTAAACCTCAATAAAATCGACCCTGGTATAAACTTTTCATTTATACCTGCATATACACTAGATTACTATATTATCCACACTTCGGAGGCCTATGGGAGTCTGCAGTTAAATCCACCAAGCATCATCTACGACGCACTTTGGGCTTAACAAACCTGACCTTTGAGGAGATGGCGACTTGTTTAATTCAAGTTGAGGCTATTTTAAACTCAAGGCCCTTAACTCCACTGTCCAGCGATCCTTCCGACCTCGCTCCATTAACCCCGGCACACTTCCTTATTGGTCGTTCTCTAATCATGCTGCCTCATCCACAGATCCAGGACGTCAATGTCAACAGCTTGAAACGATTTCGCCGTATCGAATATCTGAAGCAGCACTTCTGGGCTCGTTTCTCACACGAGTATGTTATGTGGCTCCAAGAGAAAACGAAATGGTGCCGGTCGTCTGGCGAGCTCAAGGAAGGAACTTTAGTTGTCATAAAGGACAACCACTTACCTCCTCTTATGTGGCTTTTAGGACGCATCAAACATGTTCTCCCAGGCAGAGATGGCGTCGCGAGGGTCGCTGACATCCACACAAGAAAGGGTGTCATCCGGCGCGCCTTCAACACCATCTGCCCGCTGCCGGTTTCTACTGTTGAAGACTCTTCAACGGGGGGAGCATGTTGAGACCCGCTCCTCTCAACACCGTCGCGCGCCAGCAGCAGTGAACGAGGGACGCGGGGCAGCGGGGTGCCCGCCGGCCGACGGCCGAGCGAGCGACACACCGCCACGACAGTCAGCTGCTGCACACCTCCACGCACGGCTGCGCTCGCGCATCATTTCCCTTTGTTTACTTTTCACCGACCGTTGTTTTATAATTTCTCATCTTCTCTATTTCAATATACTTCATCTTGTTATACAGTCCACTTCTCTTTCATTTCCTCTACCACGATCTATCGTCGCGTACAACAGCCTACCTCATTTCTCTTCTGAACTACACTTTATTTCCTCCATTTCCAGCTTTACTTTATTTTGTTTTTCCTCTATTCCTTCGGTTCACACCGCTTCTTTTTTTTTTTTTCTATTTCCAGTAACCTATCCTGAAACCATGCCTGTGATGACCCGTAAGGCTGCTGCTCAGGACTTAGAAATTAAACTGAGAACAGCACTCCAGGAGCTTAAAGACTCACAAAACCAATGTCGGGAGATGTTGCAAGAGAGAGAGGATTGTGAAGTAGAAGTTGAGAACATTGTATATAAAAACACAATCCTTAAACGGGAGCTAGTTGAACTTAGTCAGAAATACCAGAATGTTGTGGATGAACGCGACCAGCTGATGGTAGTCACGGATGGTTTCAATAACTGCAGTAATCTATACGAGGAGGCTTTAGGTAAAGTTAGGGATCTAGAAGAAGAATTGATTCACGCAAATAATCATATTTTTAAATTACAAAAAGAACAGGAATCAACTCAGGTTTATGAAACTTGCCATTTGTATGATGAACTTATTAAATCAAATTGTAAACCGGAATACCTACAAGTAAGCTAACTGAAGATTCTTTAATAAATAAGAAAAAAAAATCTAAAGTTAGTCATAACAAACTCAAAAAATATGCAAAACTAAATAGAATAATTAGAAATGGTAACAAGTTTAGGAAACAACACAAGTTCTTTATTAAAAATATTCCACTCAGGAAAGAACGTGTTGGCCTAGTTAATAAATTAAATAATTACCAAATTAAATTAGAAGACAGCAAGAAAATTTATGAGATTGACACTCACCGCTTGCAGTTAGAATTGCAGGTACTTGAGAACAGACTTAGTTCTCTTTACAATAAATATACAAATTCAAAATTACAAATTAAAGAACACATTTTAGCCGCAAATGAGTTAGTGAGGTGTCAGTGTAACTGCCAGACAGTATCAAATCTAATTGCAGTCCATCCTGATGCTACAGAGGACCCGGTCCAAGCTGAGAGGGTGTCTCAAAACAGTGTCTTCGTACAAGACATATCAAATGTAGCACAGGATTTGCCTCAAGTAGACCGGCCTGAGAGTGCTGGCTTTTCATCTAGTCAAAGTAAAGAAGGTTTTCATTCAGTTATGTTTTCAGACGGTATTGGAAAAGGTTTCGGTAAATTACTAAATGGCAATCAGAGTCATTCCACTTTTAATTATTGCATGCCCGGGTCATCTTACAAGCAAATAATGGAATCTGTGACAAAGAATATTTATAAACCAGATACCAATTTAACTGTATTTGTAGGTAATAGTAAAAAAGTAAACAAAGATGACATCACTGAGTGTGTAAAAGAGATGTTAAAGTTAAATTGCAGTAAAATTATTTTGTGTGCCTTCCCTTACTTGGATAAATTGTCAAATAGATAAAATAATCACATTCACATGCTTAATAAGCATCTGCACTTTCTTGTGAGTCACTATAGTGACAAACTTGTTTTTTTTGACATCAACATTTTTGTTGATAAATTAAAGTCGACAGGCGATACTTTGTATCTGCCTCTTAGGGTAAGACATCAAATAGCTCGGCTATTATCTTATACAATAAACTCAGACATAAGTAGTATGTCGAAGTATACAGTTATTATTGATATTAGTAATAGTACTAATTTAAAGGTGGTCAATACTTTGAATAACGTTAGCAAAAATGCTATTAATATTTATTCTTTAAACTAGTTGATAGGACAAGGGAGGGTATCAATAACGGAATAGTTGCGAGTATGTCCACCATCAAAAAGGTACCTTCTTGCTTGCAAAAAAATAATTTAAGAAAAGGGTCTGAGCATAATTCTCTGAAATTATTTCACCAAAATATTCAGGGTTTTTCTTCAAAGGAATTAGAAATCGAACTGTTTTTAGAAAAAACAATGTTTGAAATTGTTTGTTTCACTGAGCATTGGCTGAAAGATTACGCAATGCTAATCAATTATGAAAATTATACTATGGGCAGTTGTTTTAACAGAAATATTATGTTGCGTGGGGGTTCACTTATATTAATTAAAATGGTATTAAATCAAAACCTCGTAAAGATATAGTAGACCTCTCAGTTGAACATAGTGTTGAACTGTCCTGTGTTGAGCTGGATAAGCATGTCATAGTGTGCGTCTACAGACCCCCTAATTATAAGAACTACTCTATATTCGAGTCAGTGATGGAAGATGTTTTGGCAAAACTCGCAATGGGTAATAAACTAGTAATTGTCTGTGGTGACTTTAATATTAATATTCTAGAAGATAATTTAGATAGAAGTAGGTTATTAAATCTCTTTAAATCATTTAATTTGTCACATGTGTTTACGGAACCAACCCGAACTACGCTGACTTCTGCTACATGTATTGATAATGTTTTTTGTTGCTGCAACTACTTGGACAATGCCATTATAAATTATCTGCCTTCGGATCATAGTGGGCTACTTGTGACATTTGAGTCCAATATGCTAATTAAACAAGTGCAGATTCAATCCAGACCAATCACATCCGGTAAATTAAATAAATTTAACAGCACTTTAATCGCTAAGTTAAGCGATCAGGACCTCACAGTGAATGACGGTAATATGTTGTATGATGAAGTTTTTTCAGTGGTTCAAAAAGAGTTTAATAACACTTTTAAGAAGATAACTAAAACTGTATGCCCTAAGTTTTTATTCAGTGACTGGGCGACTACAGGACTTAGAAAAAGTAGGGAAAGACTTTACGAGCTATATGGCCTTAAGCCTTGTATGAACACTGAAACGTTTAATAAGTATGTTGCTAGTTACTCGAGAATTTTTAAAAGTACATGTAAGGCAGCTAAGGCCTTGTATATTAGAAATAAGGTTAAATTAGCAGAAAATAAAATCAAGACGGTTTGGAAAATTATAAATATTGAAACGAACAGGAATAAAAAAAATAATCCTGATTACACGCTTGAGACCACACACGGACTTATTAGAGATAACAAAAAAGTTGCGCAAGAATTTGTAAATTTCTTTACCAACATCCCAATTAAAACTACTGAAACCTTAAATTCTTCGCCCGCGCTTGCTTTTGGATTATTAAACGCGAACGTTTCAGCCTGCCCGAATGTATTTAACTTTTCACATATAAACCCCATAACAGTAATAAAAGCTTTTAAGCAAATCAAGATCAAACCGACTGAAGATCTGTGGGGAATGTCCATCAAAGCTTGTACCTCCATTATTCAGACTATAGCGCCGTACTTAGCTGGAATTTTTAATTTGTGTGTGGATCAAGGAGTCTTTCCGGATCTAATGAAATATAGTAAGGTTATACCACTTTTTAAATCCGGGGACAGAAAAGACACAAATAATTATAGACCAGTATCCGTGTTGCCGGTTTTCAGCAAGGTATATGAGAACATAATGCTTAATCAAATGCTCATTCATTTTAATACGAATAACATCTTGCATGATAAACAGTATGGTTTCACCAAAGGACGTTGTACAACTGACGCTGGTGTCACCCTATTAAAACACATCTTTAATGCGTGGGAAGAGTCGCAGGATGCCATAGGTATCTTCTGCGACCTGTCGAAGGCGTTTGATTGCGTTAATCATGAAACATTACTTCTGAAACTTGAGCATTACGGGCTAGGTCAATCAGCGTTAAGTTTGGTTGAATCTTATTTAAGTGATAGACAGCAATTAGTTCAAATAAACGGTGTGAATTCGTCGGGGTTAAACGTGAAAATGGGGGTAACCCAGGGCTCAATATTAGGTCCTTTCTTATTTTTAATATACATAAACGATTTACCCCGTTTATTGGAAAACAAACTAAACATGGTGTTATTTGCTGATGACACATCTTTAATTTTTAAAATAAATAGACGTACTTGTCAGGTTGACGACGTAAATAACGCGCTACGGCAGGTTCAGGATTGGTTTACTGCAAATAATTTAGTTTTAAATGGTAAAAAAACCAAGTGCGTAAAATTTTCCTTGCCGAATGTAAAAAGTACTGATTGTGACATTATCTTAAACAAGGAGAAGCTAGAATTCGTCGATAAAACGGTTTTCCTGGGGATCACGCTAGACTCAACGTTACAATGGGGTCCTCATTTAATATCACTTGCAGGGCGGCTAAGTTCGGCAGCTTATGCTGTTAGAAAGATTCGACAATTTAGTGATGTAGATACCGCGAGGCTGGTCTATTTTAGTTACTTTCATAGTATAATGTCTTACGGTATTTTACTATGGGGAAGGGCTGCAGACATTGAGTCAATTTTTATTCTGCAAAAACGTGCCATCAGAGCGATATACAATCTTCGCCGGCGCGATTCTCTAAGGGAACTGTTTAAGGGCATTAACATCATGACGGTTCCTTGTCAATATATTTATGAAAATATCATGTACGTGAGAAAAAAATTACATCTTTTTAGTAAAAACGGAGATAGACATAATTATATTACTAGAAATAGGGACCAATTAGTTCAACCAGGTTTCAGACTGGCTAAAGTAGCCTCTTCTTTCATGGGGTACTGTACAAAATGTTACAATAAAATTCCTCCCCACATTCTAGAACTGAATGAGACGAAATTTAAAACTTGTATAAAACGCACACTATGCAGGCAGGCATATTATAAGTTGGGGGATTACATCACTGATAAAAATGCTTGGCTCAATGCTAGTCTTGCTCCACAAACACTAGGGCGCAAAAACAAGTGATATGCAGAACATAATTGTTTTGTAGAATTGTTGGACCTGCTGAAGACTGTATGAATATATTTGTATTATATAGACTCAATTTCTTTTAGTATAGTATAACTGCGCAGCACGTGTGTGAGTACTATGTACCCAACTGTAAATCTACCATTTGCTGTACCTTGGTGTCGTTCGTTGACTTGTGTTTGCCCTGGCAGTTGAGTGTGTCATGCTCTCTCAAATGTCTCTCTGATGGTGGCGTGTGTGTTGGATCATTCGGTTCCCTTCATGATGGTTGAGCTGGATGGTGCCGATTCATGCGTCATGTTCGTGAACGGGCGCCGTCAGTTGGGATTGGTCTTAACTTAACTGCTTCGGATGCTAGTGTTTTTCTAGTGCTTATTATGTAACTGCATAGTACATGTGTGAGTACTTTTAATACTTACCTGTACGTAGTATAGTATGTAGTGATTCTGGGTGCATTGTCCTCACACATATAAATTTATTAATGTATGTACTTATGTACCTAAAAATTGTAAAAAAAACTTTTTTTTTTTAAATGAATAAGTATGGAGTTTCTTGTGCGTTCTTCTCCATAACAAGCTACTTTCCGAATGCACGGTAGAATCAATTTTTATTCCTTTTAAATTTTAATGTAACTAACGTTCAAAAGTGCCGCTTTGTGGCCTAGTTGAAATAAAATATCTTTGTCTTGTCTTGTCTTGGTTATTATATTGCCGCCGCTTGAGGTTCTCTGCAGCCGCAGAAGCAGCGCCAGCACAGCACGACGAACTATGGATGGCGTAAGAGTATCGACACAAGTAGCGTCCCACACTAAAGACCTACACATCTTCAATGGAAACAAGGACATCTCGTCCGGTCTTTTTCCATCGTCGCGTGCCAGGCCATGTCGGGGTTCTAATACGTCCAGAACGCCGACGGTGACGTGAGGACGTCGGATGAGTTCGTTTAAGTTTCAGTGCCGAGCAAAGCGACCCGCACTTCGGCTGCATGAAAGACGGTGGTGACCGAGGCTGTTGACAACTTCGCCACAGTGGTAACGATGTAGAGTACAACAGGTAGCGCCAAGACGTAGAGAAGTAGCGAGGTGGATAGTAGTGACGTCAAACAACCTTGTTTGCCGCTCTGCAGAGCAGTTCAGGAGCACCTAATTGCCACTTCTGCCACTCCTGCCGAGCGCGCTCGCCTGCTGGCTCTGGGTGAGTGGGAGTCGGGCCTCTGGCTTCACGCAATACCGTCGTCGAACATAAGCTAGGTAGCTTATGTTCGAAGACGGTGGAGGAGTGGCAATCAGGTGCTCCTGAACTGCTCTGCAGAGCGGCTCATCCCACCGTCTCTGGGACCATGGGTAGTCGAGGGGATTACAATTCGGGCTAGCGAGTCTCCAAGCATCAATAGCCTCCGTGAAGCACGGCACATCAAAATTAATCAGTATGTGAGCAGTACCGTGGACTGAGGATATAAATACCGGTAAACTAATACTAGAAATTTTGCGGACGCCGAGGCCTCACAAACGGATGGGAAGAGTAGCTTGAGCCCAAGCTCGGTCGTCCATGGCCACATTTAAAATTGAAATTAATGTATGACGAATAATTTGCTTATTTTTTTCTAAAAGAGGTGGGTGCTTCCATAGATGGGAAGCACGAAACAAATATGATAATTTGGGGCCAAAAAAAGCAAAATAAAAAAATTTGCTTGCTATTACGAAATTAGTTTCCAATTTCCAATAAACTATACCCTAATTGCGTAAGCGAACAACAATTTCTCTAATAATTAGGTATTGCCAAAAAATATTAGACGCTTTCATTAATACTTTTGGCAACATCTAATTATTTAAAGAGTATAATAGAGTATTAGTCATACTCTTTCATGGGGTCAAACCCTTGGCCTTCCGAATTAACTTACGCAATTAGACTGCAGGTTTTTCGCAAAAAGCCTAGAACTTTCGCGAAAAATCGTTTTTTGGTATTAGCCTGCAACATATGGGTAACGCTTTTTTTTAACCCTTCAAGGGGAACGGCACCCGTCAGTGTCAGGGAAACCTCAGTCCCTCGATTGTAAATAGCTGTGTAAGGTGTTTATTAATATCCGTTAAGAGGTTGGGGTTACATACGTGAAGTTATGTTGGTGTTGGTTGTTTGTATGAATATATCATTTGCAAATGTTTGGAGAGATTTCAGTAGACTGATAACGATTTTAAAGATCAGTGTTGGCATCGAATTTGTAATACTGGTGTAATGGCTCAAAAGTAATTCCGCTGCTGGTCAAAAGTTCTTTGCCCGCGCACTACATTCCCGCAGCCTTTTCCTGCTTTGCAGCCTTTGTGCCTATTGGCCTTGTTTGTTCTGTCTCCTGCTTGGTATGGAGGGAAGTGAAAATTTCGTATTTTTCCTACTCCTCCGTTATTCTCTTCTGATTAATATACTTTTCTTATAAATTCGTTGCGGGATCCAAGACAGTTAAATTCATTCTCCGGGACTTCGTCAAGCTTCATTGCCTCGGCACTTTTGTGGCGGTCGTCACTGTTGATTCTGGCTTTCATGAGTTGCAGTGTTTTAGGAATAGTGCGGTGGGATTGCCTTAGCAAAAAAAATTGCCTTCTCCTGCTAGCTCATACCTACCAAAATATTTATCCTATGTGTAGATGGTTGCTCAAGGGGGGCGCTTTTTAGTCTCTCCCCAAGAATGTGCCCTAACAGGCGTTGCACAGAGGGGGTTCTGGGGTGGTGTTTTAAAAGGTCACGGAGCCTTATACATGCTGATGGTGACCAACGGGCTGGTTTTAGTGACGTAAAAAGCCCACACTCCCTGGTCCTTTCCCCAAAAGGCGCCTTTTGAAGGTTTCCCCTCATTAACAAAAATATTCAAAAAGCCCGACTGCTTAAGAAGCGAACTGAAAAGACGTAAACAAGAAGAAAATCATACTGTGCAGTCGGAGGATACATATTCACGAGCCGGCTGACCAAAACCAAAAAAAAAATTGGGCCCCTACAATATGGCGCCCAAAATCCGCCATTTTCCACACTTGCTGAGTTAAGACGAATCCATTGACGTAAGAATCATCAAAATCAGCTAACGCATTTGGTCTCTAGAACGCCACATAGGAACAAACATACATACATATACTGATAAACATATTACCCTCCTTCCGCATTCGGGTAAAAAGGTGTAGATGATTGAAGGCGATGCAACGTGGCTTTTCAGTAAGTAACAGGCTAAGAGTCCGAAACTTACACATAAAATCTTTTCGCAATCTATAAGTCAGCACAGAGTTTCATAATTTATTTATGACTTTTAAGAATCATCCATTCAAGTCAACATAAGGGCTCAGCAATTATTCAGCCAGTAACTAGACGGGGCTGGGGCGTTTGTGTTTGTTTGAAAATAATAACATTTACAATTCAGATGACGGAGGCCTCGATTTCATTAGAAATCTTCGCCGCAAAGCTAAGAGTGAATGTTGATACGTAGGTTGGCAGATTGATGGATACCGTATGTTCTAGCAACTATATATTTAACTTGAAATGTATGTATGAATTTATGTATACTTATTTATTTATTTCAGGTTAGCTTACAATTGTTAAAACATTACATTTCATATAATTACACGATATACATTTATAAGTGCAACAATTAATTACAAGCTAACACCTCATGCACTTATTTGATTGATTATAAATATAAATTATTGCAATTAGTTATGGATAGTGAATGATATTATTTTTTTACGACTAAGCATATATCGGTGAATTTAACAAAAAAATCAATATTAATGAATAAAATTAAATTATAATATTGATTGATTATAAAATACCAATTCAATATTTTAAATTAAATTGAGATTAAATATATGATTTACATTAGATAACAATAAAAAAAAAACATAAAATTAGTATAAAAATTAACAAATTGGCAATCGTGTTATCTTTTAATTGTGAGAATAGCATTTAATAATTAATTTTCAAAATTTGCCTATGCTATCGTGGTGCACGTCAATCAGGTCACTGCAGCTATTTAAGATTTTGCACATTCGCGGTATTGGTAAGTTAGCACCTAGGACAGTTCTACGCAAGGGCGGGTAAAGCTCAGTGATGGGATTTCGAGGATAGCGGGTTGGGGCACGAAACTTGAGGCGATTCAGTAACTGTGGGCAGTCTATTTGCTTTCTGATGAGTTTTTACAGAAACAGGGCATCCATTACTTCTCTTTGAGTCGATAACGAGAGCATTCTGAAAGTTTGCAGACGGGACATATAAAAAGGCAACTGCTTGATTTTCCGTTTGGAGGTGCCATAGAAAAAGTTTCTGGACCCTTTCTGAGAGATGTTTATGAGTGGCGTAATGCGGTCTCCATACAACACTACAATACTCCAATACTCCAGTATACTTTGTACAAGGCTATTATAAGCAATTTTTAGTGCTGACTTGGTTGAAACCTTTCGTATTGCGTAGTATAAATCCCAAAATTTTGAAGCTTTTTTAATAGTGTTTTCGATGTGGGGGATAAAAGTAACTTTTTTATCAAACAGAACTCCTAGATCCTTTATAGTTTCTACTTCATGAATTTTATGTTTGTCTATATAGTAGCTCGAATGGATTTGGTGAACCTTTCTAGAATATGACAGGTGGTAGCATTTATTGAGGTTTAATTCCATTTTATTATTCTTGCACCATTCACTAATTCTGTTCAGATCATCCTGCAGAAACTCAATATCATTGGATGATTCGATTTTTCTGGCAAACTTTAAGTCAAAAAACACTCTGCAAAGTGAAAGCAGTGGGGAAGATCATTTATAAAAATGATAAATAATATGGGGGCCAAGTGGGAACCCTGTGGGGCACCGGAAGTCATGCGATAATAGTTGGTAGAGCGTAACATTTACCACAACATAAAATTCACGGTTAGCGAGGTATGATTCCAATCACTTCAGCAAGGGTCCCGTGGTACCATATGTTGCCAGTTTTTTTAATCAATATGGAGTGGGAGATTTTATCCAACGCCTTACTGAAATCGGTATACATCACATCAAACTGCTGATATATATATGTATGTAAGTGTTTTCGGGTCAAATCTTGCAACTGAATTTAAAAGCAGTTATTCTCGATGAAATTTTGTTTACACGTTTAGTTTGGATAACAATGCATGGTTAGCTAAGTGACGTTATTTTAAATCCAGTATGGCGGACGGTCAAAGATGGCGGGCTAGTATTCTTATGAACTGATTTAATAATGTATAACTGTATCTTTATTAAAATTGTATCGTGGCTTATCGGCACATTTGAGCATATCGTACGTATAGTAGAATATTTAAGTTTCTTAACGAAGCAACTTTTAGTTGGCGTCTGTATTCAATTTCTTGGAATAAAATTGTATGAATAGTCAGAAGTTGAATTATTTTCAACAAGTCTTGATGCGAATTCGCATTACCTAGTTACTAGGTTATGGAGGCCAGATAGACAATCATTTCATATTAAATACTGGTATTTAGTTACATCCGGGTAGATTGGAAGCCGAGCCCAACATCCCACGACGACTCGGACTAGGGACTTCGTCGAGCTTCATTGCCTCGGCGCTTTTCTGGTGGTCGCCACTTTTGATTCTGGCTTTCAGCAGTTGCAGTGGTGTGGGAATAGTGCGGTGGGATTGATCCCACGACGAAAAGGCTACTCAGAATATAATAGGAGTAAAATGTTAATATCTCAACTCCTTATAAAAAACAGCGCTGACCACTCTGATTTTCTAGAACACAATTACCACACAAAATACTGCAAAAGTGCGTAGTCAACAATAAGACAGAATGCCACAATTCACTACTCCTGTCATTCGATGTCATGATGATCATGTTTTTACTTGTTTTTATGATATCGCTTATGAATCCCATACAAATTTGCCTTTTTGACAATCACTATCGCCACGCTTTCGATGATAGAATGTCAACCTCCCAGATGAAATTACGAGCCCCTAAAAGCGTAGAGCTATTGAATCTTATGTTATCGTACGAATTCGCTGCCGCCAAGAGATTGCGCTAAGCAAAATGAAAATCAGTTTTAATGATATTTTTTCGACGTTCGTCCGTGTTTTTTTATCCCGCTGTGTCATGGGAAATATTGGATTAAAAAGTCGGCTTCCGGAGATATGATAAATCTAAGTTAGTGTTTATACGTCAAGCTTTATATTAACGGTTCCATTAAGTATATGACAAACAAAGAATGTTGTCTCGCTTCTTTAGGCACAATATTAAATTAATGGAGTTATCGTGGATGGGTCTATTGTAGTTGCAGTTTTATTACCGCAAGTAAAATGGGTTTGAAAAGCATATATATTCATATTATTGCGAATTATTGCTTACAGTTAATAATTATTATTGTTCTAATTCTTGTTAACCAAGACCAAGTCAATACTTGGACATTTTATGTCTCTGACGCAATACAAGAGGGAGGTGACTATCAGCTCTTAGAGCAAGGTTATTTCGAGTGTGCGTAAGGGACAGATGTATAGGTGCGACTTGTATACATCTGTCTCTTTTTCACAGTCGAACCATAATAGTTTTGACACGTCATGGACACGAGAAAAATCTAAAGGTCACATATTACACGGAAATCGTTCAAAAGTACGGTTAGATGCATGACCACCCTCGGCACTCAGCAGTGAGCAAACGTTTCGCTTCTGTAAAAAGAAAGAAGTAATTCAAGAAAAATGTTATTTTAGGAAGCTCTAAATTGTAATTTGTTAAGCTACCTATACAATAAAAACGATTCTGTTTGTCTATCTAATAACAAGTCCTCTTTTCATCTTAGAATGATATTGGCAACATCTCAAATAAGTAGACAATGTTACCAACAGCATAATCATTAATATAAAGCCTCTTAAAGTCGGACCCAGCCACACAAACTATTAACACAAATAGGATACTCCAGATATTGCTACAATCTAGACAATCAAGACCTTATCACCTACGTCTTACTATCCATACTAAATACAGATCCTCAATCGTATAATACAAATGAAATGTCCCCATTTCTAGTTAGTTACCAACTAGTTACCAAAGATGTGCTATGTATTTATGATGTGAGGATGCAAAAGTTAAGTAAAAAAATTATGTAACCGCTTCCAATAATGCTAAACTGTGTAGTCTCCACTAGTAGTAAGAGTATGTTGCGCAGTTTTAACTATGCAGAAAACAATAGACATTAGGGAAGGCACGGGGAGCTACACGACTCGCGCATATATAGCAGCTCCTATCCATAGAACGCATCCTTTCATATAAAATAAACTTACCCAAGAAAATTATTTTTTAAAACAAGCTTCTTTCGTATTCTTGTCAGCAAACCCTTTCCTTCGATACTCATATCATGGCAGTGCACAAAAAATAACTAGTCCGCCAGCTTGTACCGTCACTTAGCTTACCATGCATTGTCATCCAAAATAAACGTGTTTGCAAATTTTCACCTTAATAGGTGAAATTACTGCTGTAAAATTTAGTTGCAAGATTTGACCCAAACATATGTATGTATGTTCAGGTCAAATCTTTCGGGTCATTCATACATTGCGAGTTAAATAAAAGCTTGTAAAAAGCTCCTCTTTTTTGGGAAGTCGGTTAAAAACAAAGCTTAGTTGAATCTATTTCCACTAGTAGTGTGTTATGCTATGTGGTTTAATGGATACTATTGGTTTATATGAAACGCATCCATAGCAACTTAGCATAACACATCTTTGGTAGAAAAGAATTCCCTAAAAGGGGGATGGATGGAACGTGACCTGGTAAACGGATAGCGGTAAGAAACGCGATAAAGGGTAGCTGGTTCTAAGTGCTGGGCGCTATCGTATTCCCGGAGACTGAAGACTTGATGTGTAGATGGGCAAATAAATCTAGGTTAAGTATACGAGTATGTGGTGTGTTTTTTTTATTTTCATGAACTGTGTTACTTTAATAGCTTAAGTAGAGTTTAGTGTTTATTTGTAGGTACTATTTGGCAAACCTATTTTAATTTAACCTATTTGTCCTAGCCGATGCAGAAAAAACCTTGAAGTATAATAGAAGGAATGGGAGGGCTAGACCCAGCTATAGGTGATTCAAGGCTAAAATAGTGATGAACCTATTTCGTCTTACTTGTGGGTAAACATTTTCCCCATCGTTTTCAGCGATTAATAAAATATCAAAAATGTACGGTGTGCTATTGAAATAGCACGTAATTAATCCTTTGCCTTTTGGCATTTCAATATCGCTATCGCTGATAAAATGCCACTTTAAGCCGATTTGTGATTGAGTATTCAGAGTTAAGAACGTATTAAACCCTACATTAGTGTCAAATTCTGATAAGTTTTCAGGCGACGTACAGGTTGAAAAATCCTCAACATATTCTTAACCTCAAATACTCATTTCAGAAATTGGAACTTATGTTGCCTCATTGTCTCAAAAATACTGCACAGATTAATAGCTAAAATCCTCGTAATTTAAGGGTTGAAGAACTTTATTATTGTTTCACTCATAGAATCTCAATCTGACAGTTTAAAAACAACACGAAAAAAGACCTCATAACAATGGACATCATGGCGAATAGAAACTAATTAAGTTAATAAATTGTAATAACAGCAGGATTGGAGTTCAAAGCGCCCGGGGTGACGGGGAAAGGAATTGAGCGAGTGGGTTGATTCAAATGTGTGAAAACTGCTTTACGATGCTTGATACGATAAAGATCCGACTACGTTTTCTCAAACAGAGAGATTCATCGTAAAGAAGAATAAAATGAAAATATGAAAAGAGATTTCTCTGCCCGCAAAACAACAGTTCCAGATTTTTTTCAAAACCGACAATGTCACAAAATTCCCTTCACTCAAGCTTGCCTTCAAGTGCTTATTAAATTACCTATGTGTAATTAATAACTTTTCAAATTGTGGTAGTTGTTTTATCAGCCATGGTAACACTCAATAGCTAACAGTAACCTAAACTATCAATCATGTAAACAGGGGCATGAAAAATCTGATGAATCTTATTAAGACAACCGCGGACTGTGACAGAACAATCCGTTAGAACTTGAACAATATTTATAAATTTATACATTATTTTTCGCGGGTTTCCTATTCTATATTTTATTTATAAACTCAGACCAGAATTCATCCACATCTTTTCACAGTTTTTGCTCCCAAAGGTCTTTCATCGTGTTGGGTTTATTGCTCAGAGAGCATGACAAGAGTTGATGAGGCATCGTCTATGATGTTTTATAATTCAACTCTTACGTTGTACGTTGACGACAAATCGGGTCGACCACTGTAAATGCCTTCTGCGGGGTGTGTTTCAAACAAATTAGTATCAAAATTCAATTATACCTACTATTCCATATATGAAACGTATCGTGTTATATTCCCCGGGGTGGTACGTGGGAATAATTATCATCATTTGACTTATCATCCGAGTTACAACAGAGTGTCAAGTGTGACTGCTACACACAATCGAGGTTATTCCGTTTGTTCTATTATGAAATCTCTAAAGGTTGGAATGAAAGTTTAGGCAAAATTAAATTATTATACAAAACTCCGTCAGACAGATATGACGGGGTTTTGTATAAAACCTACTAAATAAAAACAAAACTACTTCACTATCACTACATATTATAAAAAAGTCCTCCGCCGCGTCTGTTCGCGATAAACTCAAAAACTAATGAACGGATTTTCATGCGGTTTTCACCAAAAGAAAGAGTAAGAAACGAGGAAGGTTTTTGTTTATAATTTGACACGGGTGAAGACGGCCGCTAGTAAATATTACAAATAGATAGCGTTATTTGTCCGAAGGAGGTAATCTCAGGGAATAGGGTTCCGATTTCTATAAAGTATGTAGAAAGCTGCACTCTTATTTTTAAACTACTTTTTAATCGGCTTCAAACAGGAGTATGTCCTCATTTTTCTTTGTACCTAGTCTTGCCATAAATATAATTACAAAGAAAAGAAAAATATATATTGCAAATAACATTTAATACTATTACAATGTGTTCGTTTAATATATAAATATAAAACAATTTAAAATATAAAAAGCTTATTTGAAGTGGTCTCCATTGGCTTGCATACAGTCCTTTAACCGTTGAGGCCAGTTATCAATCGGTTACATTTCGGGGAGTGTGCGACGGAACTGCACAATTTGATTCCGCCTAGCCCTTTCCATCATCGGACTACAAGGCGTACGGCCATGCGCCATCGGTACATGGTAGACATCCCTCCCATACGCACAAAGCGTTTTGCTAATAC
Source organism: Orthosia cruda (assembly GCA_964057195.1). Taxonomy (NCBI): domain Eukaryota; kingdom Metazoa; phylum Arthropoda; class Insecta; order Lepidoptera; family Noctuidae; genus Orthosia; species Orthosia cruda. Next base: position 25,467,548 of record OZ059838.1, read on the forward strand.
TTTCATTGTGCGCACAGCTAAGGAGTGGAATTCCCTTCCGGAGTCTTTGTTCCCTGATAGCTACAACCTAGGGGTCTTTAAGTCAAGAGTGAATAGGTTTCTTCTAGGCAAGCGTGCTTCACCGTAGACCTCAACATCGCTTAACATCAGGCGAGATGATGGTCAAACGCTAGCCTATAGTTTATAAAAAAAAAAAAAAAAAAACAATAGAAGCACGCACTCTTTCCATGGGAAAATTCTTGACCGCCAATCGTATGGATTGTTTTAGGGACTCCAAATTATCATGGCGTTTAGAGCAAGCCGTACTCTCTAAAACTGACCATAAATCATAATCCAGCGGATTAAGATCGGGACTAGACGACGGCCAGCCTTCAGCTCTGATGAAATCGGATACGTTCGATTCCAACCAAGACTGCGTGGACCGAGGTTTGTGACCCGGCGCCGAGTCTTGCTAGAAAGACCATTCTTGGTTATTGAACATGGTGTTGTTAAGGGGCTTAATTACCGTCTCAAGAATGGTATCTTGATACACTTGTGCCGATGTTTTGATACCTTTTTTACAAAAGTATGGCTCAGCCACTCCTTCATAGCTAACTCCCGACCAAACCATCACTGAAGTCGGATAATGCCCACGTTGCACTCTGTCGACTAAAAGCATGAATACGGTCATTTTGTTTGTTAAAATGTTGCTCAATTCTAGAAAAAATCTCATCCGTAAACAATTTTTTTCTGTGACCTCCCTTTGCGTACCGCTTCAGTAGTTGTATCGATTTTACCACCCTATTAATTTTTAAATTAACAGTTAAGATCGATTTAAATTATCAGATTGATAATTCAAAATACGCGACATGGTTCTAGGTGCTACCTTCATCTCCCGAGATAAAATCTTTTGCTTTCGGACAGGATTTCTTCGAATTCTTTCCCTTACTGCTTTTACCACCTTTTTCGTGCGAAAACTACGTGGACGGCCAGATCTTTTTCTGTCACAAACAGTCATCAGTCTCATTGTACCTATTGATAGCCCGGTACGCAAACATTTGACTAATATCATGCGTATGGAGAGTTTTAAAAACTGCATTTGTCTCCATACCTACTTTGTGTAATGCAATCACAGCGATTCGGTACTCTTTATCCCTCCAATCCATTTTAATATCGCAAAATATTGTGCAATGTATTGGGGCCAATATAAGAAAACATAATGAAAAATCATATAAAAATGACAGATTCCAAATTCAAATGTAGTATTTTGTTAATTTTTAATTCTAACAGTATTTATGGCCAGACTATGTATGTATGTTCAGCGATATCTTCGCCAATAAATTCGTGAAGTATAATTTAGATAATTATTTATTCTGTAAGAATCCATGGATCCTATGATTTTTCTTTACGCGAAAGAACTAGTGAACTTTTAATAATAGTACATTGTGTATTAAGGGCGGTAAGTAAGGAATTACGATCGAGACTCTAGTAGAAGCCCGAAGTCGAAGACTGAGGGCTTTCTGAGTCGAGGTTCGTAATTCCCGTACCGCCCGTGATAAATACAATGTTTTTCATCACATTTGCGAGTAATAATTATGAAGTAATATTTTTTTAAGCGGTTGGTGAATTTTTGTGAAATTATACAGTGTTTCGTTCAGAAACTTTAGGGCAACCTCAAATACTGAGGCTTCCGGCGACTGATCCCGCAATTAACTGATCCCGCGGGATCAGTTGCCGGATGCATTTATTTTAATATTTTTCTTCCGGCGACTGATCCCACCCATAACCAGTACAGTCAAATGAAAAAATATTCTAATCTCTTTGAATAACAAATATATTTTTTTATATAAATAACATTTACTTATCCTAGACATGGATGTATTACATTCGCTTAGTAACACTTAATTCAAGCGTGCAGGTAAGTTAGAGCGAGATAGCATTATACAATGCTATCCCTCTTTAACTCGAGTCCGTTTTGCTGTCGATCTCAAGAAGCATATGTAGCCCTTTTGTTGTAAAACGGGATTTTGCATCGCTTGATGACTGGCTCGACCAATCACTGTCAAGAAGCTTATCTCTTTAAGTCGGTCAGGTTTTACTTTGGACAATGTTATATTAGATGTTTAGTAGACACAGTGATGAATGTTTGTTGTGAAATGTGATGTGATTGGAACACCTAGTCTTCAGGTACGTAGTACAATTATTATTGACTTATTTAAAAACAAAACAAGTTAATATGGGGATCCTTCCTCAAACGACGTGGCTGCAAATATTTACGTTAATATTTGACCGCTTTCTATCTTGGATGAGGCTTTCTAATATCACATTAAATATCCAATACGGCTACTAAAGCAAACATAAATAAAATTATGGTTATATATAATATATGGTTATAGTTAATTCACTTTTTTATTTTAGTGCAATTTATTAATAAAAAATAATTTATTCGTCGCTTAAATGTAAATATTTTTTCGATTTTAGAACTACCAAAATGGATGGAGAAAGGCCTTCAACTTCTCGCGGTCAGCAATCGTTTTATATTGGAGCTACACAAAGGGGACGTGAACTTTTGTCAAGAGATGGGTACGAATATTCTATTAAAAGAATAAACAAAGATGGCTCAAAACTGTGGCGATGTCAAAGAAAAGGCGTTTGCTATGCGACGATAAAAACCAGCGACGATGGGATGACTGTATTGAACTAAACTGATCATTGTCACGAACCTATTAATTTGGAGAATAGTGAAGTGAACCGCCAAATGCAAATATGTTTAGAAGAGGTTCAAAAAGACATGAACATCCCCGTTGCGCATGTGTTTGAAAAAAATATGGAGGTTCTCAAAGACAAGGGATTTGTTTCTAAATTGCCAAAAATCAAAAATCAAAATCAAAATTTCTTTATTCAATTAGGCCATTAAGCGGCACTTTCGAACGTCAAAAATAAAAATTAAATGTAATAATAATTGATTCTACCGTCCATTCGGAAATGTAGCTTGTTATGGAGAAGAACGGACAAGAAACTCCAAACTTACTCTTTTAAAAAAACATAAATGTGTTTTACAAGTATTTGGTTACAATAATCTTGTAGGAAAAATACATATATGTGAGAACGATGTAAAAAAAAAAAAAACGCACTTAAAAGCGTCTAGAGTAAAACAAACAATTAAAAATACAATAAATAGGTAATTAAAAACATGCGGAGGCAGCTAAGATATGACCAATCCCAACTGACGGCGCCCGTTCACGAACATGACACATGGATCGGCACCACTCAGCTCAACCATCATGAAGGGAACCGAATGATCCAACACATGTGCCACCATCAGAGAGACATTAGAGAGAGCATGACACACTCAACTGCCGGGGCACACTGAAGTCAACGAACGACACATAGGTACAGTAAATGGTAGATTTACAGTTAGTACATAGTACTCACATATGTGCTGTACAGTTATATAATCCAAAAAATAAATTGAGTTTATACAACACAAATATACATTATAATTATTCGTACAGTCTTCAGCAGGTCCAACAATACTTCAGAACTTTTCTGCTTATCACTTGTTTTTGTGCCCTAGTGGCTGTGGAGCTGGAATAGCGTTGGGCCAAGCATTTTTATCAGCGATGTAATCCCCCAACCTATAATATGCCTGCCTGCAAATTTTCATAACATTGAAAAGCGACTCTACTTGTGATCTGACTCTACTGTAATTGTGATTGTTGACTGTGATTATTGTATCTTAAATAAAAGAGTTGATAACCAAAACTCATAAGACTGATTCTGTGAAACTATAACGGTAATTTTTAACTAATTTTACATTATTGTATAGTAAGTTGATTATTTTTAATATGATTTATGTGTATATTTGCTAATATATTTTAACATCGTTAAGGCTGATTTTGTGATAAATTATTTATTTTCTGTAAGTTGGTTTTTACAAACACTTTTACACGTTAATAATATTGATAGATAATTACTTACTTGTTGTTAATTGTTTGTAAATTGTTGATTATTGTTAGCATGATTAATGTGTATGTTTTTATTACGTAAATTTTAAATAACAAGAACTGTAATCAAAAGGGTGTTTTATATTATATTATATAAATATATATAAAAGGCATATTATATAAATAAATTATATTTTTGAATCAAATAGTTTTTCCTTTAATTATTACGATAAACATTTTTTCGGTTGACAGTACTGTTTTTGGCTTGAACAATAGATTATTATTATTCATTGATGGGTGGGATCAGTCGCCGGATGAAAAATATTAAAATAAATGCATCCGGCAACTGATCCCGCGGGATCAGTTAATTGCGGGATCAGTCGCAGGAAGCCTTACGTAGGTATACAGCCATGACGGAGTGTAAAAAGAATTAAATAATTTCGACGTTTTCATACTATAACTATTAAAATCGATTATTAAGAACATTAGTTGAGTATTTAAGTAACATGTAGCGAGATTGCAAAGAAATTCCTGTTTTGATAACATTTTAAGACAATTTTTCAATTGCGTGTAAACTCCTTGCTTGAACTTGCATGACCTGTGTGCTGTGCCATAAATAAAAAAAATATTACTTACCGCCCTAGGGTTTCATGACAAAAAGAAAGCCCGAGATATTAGGTTTTATATGGGGCATTACGGCCAAGTTAACCTGTATGTTTAGATACTTTTTACGTGCAAGTGTGATGAAAAAAAACAACATTAATAAATAGCATTGTGTGTAAATATCTAATAAACAGTATTGCAACTTGTAACTATGATCTAACAAGTACTTAGTATCTTCCTAAAATCAAAGTGTGCGTGATGTTTTAAACATTCCTTCTCGCGTTGATGTCGGAATGAACTGTTGCTATGAGACTAGTTCACGCCAAGGTCAGGTCACAGCAATTTATATGTGCCAAGAACAATTATTCCACAAGCTCCAAAGACGACTATTGGAACATGACGTAACGTATATATATTAGAGTCCATCGAATATACACGACGACAGATCTATAAATAAATAAACAGTAAATACTTACCTTACGACAGAGAAACTTTAAGTACTTTTAAAAGATAATCTAGAACAAAAACAAAAACTGTAAAGGTGAGTAAAGACTACAGCATTTACTTGAAACATCGTGCATTCGCTGTTTTTAAATTTACACTTTGAACATGACATTCTAAGTTTTGTGGTTTTGTTCAAGTTTTGTTGTTGGGCGCACGGTTGGCGCAGTGGTTGAGTAATTTACTGCTGCGCTACGTGTTGCGGGTTCGATTCTCGCACGGAACAAATATTTTATGACCTACAGATAGTTGTTCCCGCTGTGGGTGTTTGTGTATGTGAGTTTATATGTTTGTGAAACACCCACGATACAGGAAGAAATTCCTAGTGGTGGTGCAACGTTATTTAAAAAAAACAGCGTTTTGGTGTAACTGTTTTTCGAGCAAAGGCACGAGCGCGGGTGAGTGAGGTCAATAATTTATTAACTCAAGGTACAAAGAAATGTTACAGGTTAAATGTTAGAAATGTTTTGTTATGTTCGACGTAATGTTCACTCGCCGTGAGCATTACGTCGAACATTCGCAAGAACGTAACATTACATAGGTACTAAGCAATGCTCGCGAAAATGCTCTTGTGTATACTCACTTTTATGATTCGTAACCGGATCAGTTATGTTATCTCATTGAAAGTAATCATTCAATTTTGACCATCCGAGTAACTGTGAACGATAACACCAAACAAGTTTTAGTTATCGTTTAAACTTTGGTGTAGTTAGTGATTTTAGTCGTGATCTTGTGAAAAGTTTAAAGTTACAATATGGTGAATGAAAGTAAGTACCAGCTCAAATTTTGTTATTGCTTTTGTACTTGAGGTTTGGTCTATATGAAATTGGCTTAGAATATAAAAATTTAAGTAAGAAAAGTGTTGACGCAAAACGATGTATCGGCAATATTATTAATTAATTAATTAAAGAACATAATTAAAAATAAAACATCTTCTTCTCACTCAATGTAGAGAGACTCAATGTAGAATCCTCTGGTCAAGTCGGTCTGTAAAGAACCCTCTTGATTTGAAAGCATGGATGTCGAGCTACTTATTAGGGCTTGATAAAATATTGATTTCTCTCGTGATTTGAAAGAACGTTGAAATAATTTTTCAGAAAATTGTAATTAGTATAGATATGAAAATAAAAATGCTTATATCTGATGTAAAATGATATTATTTTATTTTAACAAAAGCTCAATTTTACATTATCTAGAAGGCTTGAAAATATACATTGTTATTCATTATTCTGACTACTAAACTGGGTGTTCTCTCTCCCTGTGAACTCCAAAATTATGTGTCTCAGAAGTCATCATCATCATCATCATCATTTCAGCCGACAGACGTCCACTGCTGGACATAGGCCTCCCCCAAGCGTCACCACACTGATCGGTCCTGTGCGTTTTGCATCCACCGGACGCCCGCAGCCTTGACTAGGTCGTCACTCCACCTAGAGGGAGGCCTTCAAACGCTGCGTCTTCCGGTACGCGGTCACCATTCTAGAACTTTTCGGCCCCAACGGCCATCTGTTCTGCGAGCAATGTGCCCTGCCCACTGCCACTTAAGTTTGGAAATTCTTCGGGCTATATCGGTAACCTTGGTTCTCTTGCGGATGTCTTCATTTCTGATTCGATCACGCAAGGAAACTCCGAGCATAGCCCTCTCCATTGCCCTTTGGGTGACTTTAAGCTTTTTGATGAGGCCCATTGTGAGCGACCGCGTCTCTGTTCCGTAAGTAACACACACTGGCAACACACACTGGTCATAGACTTTCGTCTTGAGACACTGTGGTAGGTTGGACGACAAAATACCGTCTCAGAAGTAACTGAAAGAAATATTATATTCTTATTTTAGATAGCTTAGAATATTAACACTTCTTACTAACACTTAAAACAAAAGTAAACAGTGAGATCTTGTGTTATTTTAATTATAATTTATAAACTGGTGCACCTGTTACTAAATACGAAAACCATTACTTGAGAATCCGTTTTAACTGTTTCATTGAAAATGAATCCGATTCCATTACCTGCCGTACGCCGGCAACGATATTTGTTCTAGAACAAATATCAACTTAATAGTAGTGCTTTTAAATTATTTCATTAAAGTTTGTTTACATATTCATTAATTTATTATGTTCTCCTTTTATAACATACATACACAAATTCACGCCGTTTTCCAATGGAAGGCAGAAAATACAGAACGCCAAATGCTGCGATCCTTATATATTATGCTTTTATACCAATACTTATTATACCTGTTACAATAAATTAAAAAGGGCTAGCTAGATTTTGACTGGAACTTCGCACGAAATGCCTACATCAAATATTATTTTTTGTAACATTTATGTGTCTTATGTTTATCAACAAAATGTTTTCAATATGTGATTGTGTCTTTTTCTATGTATTTAGATGTGGAGGTGACCAAGTGACCATGACACAAAAACTCTTCTATCATTTTCCAGTTTTCATTTCCATGCAGCTCGTTTAACTCAACACGGGTGTTGGCTAAAAAATCCAATTTGCCCGATCAAACTGAAACTTCCTGGCTCTCTATTGGTGGGCTTTCATTAAAAACTTTTATTTGCGCAGCCATCGAAGGAGTGATCGCAGTGGACGGAGCCCTCGATGTAAGCTTTGGAGATGGAAAATCAATCAGATTTGAGGACTGTTGGCTTAGAGACCATTGCAGGTAACAATTAGATGAGATTTTTTTGAATGGAGATTAGTTTTAAATGTTTACGAAACATTGTTGAAGCAAAAACCGCTTCCACCCGCGGCTTCTCCCGCTTGATAAATGTTTTACTAGCCCAAGTGATAACAATCGATCTCTGTGCCATCCAGATCTGTTCAGCCGATCTGGCGTGATTGAGTAATAAACATCCAAGCATCTATCCAAATTTTTGAATTTATAATATTAGAAAGATAAGATTTCTAATTATTTTGTCTTTACCATAGACCCTACATCCTACTATTATTAACAATGTGAAAGTTTGTGAGGATGGATTAATGGATGTTTGTTAATCTTTCACGCAAAAACTACTGAACGGATTTAGATTATACTTAACAGATTTTAGCTTATGTATCAGAATAACACAAAGGTTAAAAATTATAAAGATATTGGGCGAAGTACTAATACAACGCGGGCGGCGGCTAGAACAACCGGTGCTGGAACCATGAGTGGTGACTCCCAAACTACCAGGACAACAAGAATATAAAGAAAAGTATATCCGGGGATGGAATCATGTGTCGTAAGGACTCAAACTACCAGGCAATCAGAATAATGTAGAAGTACAACAACCAACCCCATACATCTATATATATAAAAGCGAAAGGTGACTGACTGACTCACTGACTGACTGACTGATCAATCAACGCACAGCCAAAACTGCTACGCCTAGAAGCATGAAATTTGGCAGAAAGGTTCCTCAAGTGACGTAAGTGTGCACTAAGAAAGGATTTTTGGAAATTCCACCCCCAAGGGGGTAAAAAGGGGGTTGAAAGTTTGTATGATAAATCTAATTCCTTCGACCAAAATTCTTGAAACTTAGTTAAAATATTATTATTTGTAAATGATAAAGATTGACATTATTAGTATTTCGAAACTACCCCCAAATAATAATTTAGGGGGTGTTGAAGTTTGTATGAAAAAATCTGATTTCTTGGGTCAATAAACATGAAACTTGACATAAATACTAACCTCAATAAACAATAAAGGTTATCATTATTAGTCTTTTGAAACAACCCCCAAAGTCGATTGAGGGGGTGTTGAAGTTTGTATGGAAAAATCTGATTTCTTGGGTCAATAAACTTGAAGTTTGCTACAAATACTAACTTATATGAATAATAAAGGTTGTTATTGTTATTATTTGAAACTACCCCCAAAAGATGATTTAGGGGATATTATTTTTTTTGCAGAATCTTATGTCTTCGGTTAATTAGCATGAAACTTAACATAAAGACCAACCTCAATAAACAATAGAGGTTGAAACAACCCCCAAAGTTGATTTAGGGGGTGTTGAAGTTTGTATGGAAGAATCTGATTTTTTGGGTAAATGAACATGAAACTTGACATAAATACCAACCTAAATAAACAATAAAGGTTGTCATTATTCGATTAAGGGGTGTTAAATCTTTTTTGAAGAATCTTATTACTTCAGTTAATAAACATGAAACTTGACAAACAATAAATACTTTCATTTTTAGTTTTTCGAAACTACCCCCAAAAGATGATTTCGGGGACGTTAATTGTTTTGCAGAATCTTATATCTTCGGTTAATAAGCATGAAACTTGACATAAACACCAACCTCAATAAACAATAAAGTTTTCGTTATTAGTTTTTTGCAACTACCCTCAAAAGACGATTTCGGGGGTATTACAGTGTTTTTGAAGAATCTTATTTATTGGGTTAATACATTTGAAAGTTGACATAAATACCATCCTAAGTAAACAATAAAGGTTGTCTTTATTAATTTTTCGAAACTATGCCCAAATGATGATTTAGGGGATGTTGAAGTTTGTATGGAAGAATCTGATTTCTTGGGTAAATAAACATGAAACTTGACATAAATACCAACCTAAATAAACAATAAAGGTTGTCATTATTAGTTTTACTTATCTACTTCCAAAATACGGTTAAGGGGGTGTTAAAGTTTTTTTGAAGAATCTTATTTCTTCAAAAAAATTAATTTAAAGCTTGGCGCAAATACCAACATAAGGATACAATAAAGGTGGTCATTATAAGTTTTTCGAAACTAACTCAAGCTAAGAATCTTACTGGACAGGGTTTCGTTTTTGACGTGGGGTTCTAGGGTAGCACTCAGGCGCAATTTTGCTGCCATTCAACCTTTAAGGAGCTGAAAAGGGTAAAAATTAGTTTGTATGTAAAATCAAATTCCTTGGGGATAAGGTTGATACTCAAAATTTACATAAAACATTTTTAAAACTTTCTCCCAGATAGGGTTAGGGGTTTCAAAGTTTTTTTTGAGGAATCTCACTGCGCTATCTGACTAACATAAACGATAAATAAAAAAGAGAAGAAAAGCGTGAATAGCATATTTAGGTTTTTCAAAACTCGACCCCCAACGGGGCAAAAAGGGTATGATAAGTTTTTAAGGGAGGATTTTACTTTGTGGCGGTAACCTAAAATTTATTATTCTTTAAGTCAAATAACGAATCGTCCCAATCCAATAAACCCTGTATATCTAGGATACCCATTTTTTATTGCTTTAATAATAGCTAATTTTTGGTTTCCTTCACTAACTGCATATAAGAATATAATTTATAGCATAAACGAAATCACGCGAACGAAGTCGCGGGCAGAGTGCTTGTAGAGTATATGGGTGTAAGCAGTTTAACTGCTGATTGTAGTCAACAGATGCTAAGTGAACGCATGCAGGAGGCCTGTGAGTTGGTGGACCTGGTGAATTATAATGCATAGAGGTATGAATCATTGACTAACAACCTCACCTGTAGTTGTGCTGCCGCTCCACCACCTCTCATGTCACAACATGTTGCTCCTACAACTTTACCCATCCATCATACTGCAACAACTTTGAACCCCACCAAAAGTAATGTCTTAGTAAATTCTGATAGATTGGGAACAGGTTTTGGATCTCTGTTAAATAACCGTTCTTAGTAGTGAACCATTGTTATCATAAACTGCAATTTAATGAGCTTCTTCATAAAATTCAACAGACACAATTGAATGAGCAAACTACTGTAGCACTTCTTATTGGAAATAGCCTTAGTGTAACAAAAAGGGACATAGTTAATGGTATTGACACCCTACTTAAGTTAAGATTAGGCAAATTAATATTATGTGCATTGCCCTATTCTGGCAAGTTACTTGTTCATGAAAATGAATACATTTCAAGTTTAAATAACTTGATGCATATTTTATCTTGTCGTCATAGTGACCGTTTGTTGTTTTTTGACACCAACAATTTTGTTAGTTATTTTGTTTTGATTGGGAACCATATGTTTCTTCCCAAAAATAGTCGACTTTTATTAGCTACATTGTTAGCTTTTAATATACACGCAGTTATTGATGATTTAACTGAGACTAGGTTTAGTGATTTAACAGTATTATCCAGTTTTTCTGATAGTACTACTGATTCTTTAAATGATTAGAGCCGACAAAAGAGAAGACGAATTGTAATATTTTACTATATCATCATAATATAAATAGCTTCTCCGGCAAAATTTTAGACGTGGAATTGTTAGTAGATAAATACCACATGGATATCTTATGTTTTTGTGAAACTTGGTTAAAACCAGATAGGATGTTGTTTAATGTAAATAATTTCTCAGTTGCCAGCGCGTACAACAGATCCACAGTGGGTGGTGGTACCTTGATAATTTGTAATAGTCATCTCAAATATAAGGAAAGGAAGGATATCACTGCTTACTCTGTTGATCGCTTATGTGAGTTAGCATGTGCAGAGGTCGAGGGGCATACTATCTTGTGTGTTTACAGACCATCAGCATCAAACTTGTCATTGTTTTTAATTACAATGGAAGAATTATTATGTAAACTTTTCAGAGATAAAAAATTAGTTTTTGTTTGTGGTGACTTAAATATAGATCTGTTAGTCAATTCACCTGAAAAATGTAAGCTCATTTCATTGTTCAAATCGTTTAACTTAAAATATTTATTTAATGAACCGACAAGAATAACAGCAACTTCAGTTTCGTGCATAGATAATGTATTCACTAATTGTAAAGTAAAAGAATCGTTTTTAATTAGTGGCGTTAGGTCAGACCATACTGGTCAACTAGTATTTTTTGAATCAGATAAAAAATTAAACCAAGCTAAATCAATTCGATTAAGACCTCTTCCTAAAAATAAATTAAATTCTTTTAATAATAATGTTTTTAGCAACCTTTGTAGCGCCAGTTTTGATTCAAAAGACCCCAATATAAATTACGGCACGATGTTTTCTACAGTTTGCCAAGAAATCTATAAAACGTGTCCTGTAAAAACAGTTAAAGTCAACAATTCCAAATCGAAATTTAGTGAATGGGCCACTGTGGGCATAAGAAAAAGCCGAGATATCTTATATAATTTATATTACGAAAAATCTTTGACTTCCGATCAAGTTTTTCACATTTATGTTAGAAACTATTCCAAAATATTCAAAAGAGTCTGCGCTCAAGCAAAATCTCAAATAATAATTAACAAGATTGGTATTTCTAACAATAAAAAAAAACTGTGTGGCAAGTAATTAATAGAGAAACTGGAAAGACACAACAACGTGATCAGAATGAGTTGTCTTTGAAAATAACTAATCAAACCATTTCTGATAAGCAAGAAGTCGATGAGACATTTGAAAATTTCTTCACCAACATTCCGTTAGAGGTTACGAAGTCTCTTCCCTCCTCAGCGAAATTAGCTGAAGCTCTTCTTAAAGAAAACTTTACTAAAGACATACCAACCTTTAAATTTAAACCAATATGTCATGATACAATTAAAAACGCGTTCAAAAGTCTCAATATAAAAAATACTGAAGACTTATGGGGGATATCCGTTAGGGTTCTTGTAGATATTATTGATTCGATTGCTCCTGTCCTTACAGGCATATTCAATCAATGTTTGGACAGCGGCACTATTCCTGACTTAATGAAACACAGTAAAGTAGTACCAATTTTCAAATCAGGCTGTAAGAGCGGTCCTTCTAATTATAGACCTATATCCGTGCTTCCAGCATTGAGTAAAATCTATGAAAAAATCATGCTGGACCAGATGTTGTCTCACTTCAATTCTAATGGGATCCTGCATAGTCAGCAGTTTGGTTTCACGAAAGGTAGGTCGACAACGGACGCGGGAGTAAAACTCATCAACCACATCTTGGAATCTTGGGAGAAGTCCCAGGATGCCATTGGCGTTTTCTGTGATCTCTCAAAAGCGTTCGATTGCGTCGACCACAACACACTGATCTGTAAATTACACCACTACGGAATTCGAGGACAAGCTGCTGATCTCGTGCTTTCCTATTTATCAAACAGACAGAAAAAAGTAAATGTTAATGGGGCGACGTCCTCCGGGTCTCTAGTCAAGATGGGCGTGCCCCAAGGTTCAATTCTCGGCCCTTTCCTCTTTCTTGTTTACATTAATGATCTCCCCTTTATGATGGCCAAACTATCGGATATAATTCTATTTGCTGATGATACTTCGCTAATTTTTAAAATAGATAGGAAAGATACGGATGTCTTACATGTCAACGAAAGTCTAATTATTCTCTCAAAATGGTTCGCAGCTAACAATCTCTTACTAATAATGCGAAAAAAAACAAAATGTCTTAAGTTCTCTTTACCAAATGTACCACAACGTGACCTAAACTTAAATCTTGACGGCAAAAATCTTGAAGTTATAACGAAAACTGTATTCTTAGGGATTACTATCGATTCAAAATTGCAGTGGGGCGCGCACATTAGAACTCTTTCGGGAAGGTTAAGTTCAGCTGCATATGCAGTAAGGAAAATAAGGCACTTAACCGATGTAGCCACAGCTAGGTTAGTATACTATGCTTATTTCCACAGTATTATGTCTTATGGCATTCTGCTGTGGGGATCAGCAGCAGATGTTGACTCAGTTTTCATATTACAAAAGAGGGCAATCCGCGCGATCTATAAAATGGGCCCTCGCGTGTCCCTCAGACATAAATTTAAAGAGATCGATATACTGACTCTACCTTCACTTTATATTTTGGAATGTATTTTGTATGTCCGCAAAAATCGAGGGCTTTTCAAAACTAGAAGCGACTTAAATAATTTAAATACACGCAGTAAGCACGAACTTGTTATACCCAAATTCAGATTAACTAAAACTAGCAAGTCTTTTCTTATAAACAGTATACGCTTTTATAACAAGTTGCCAAAGTCAGTTATAGAACTGACCGATGGAAAGTTCAAAAATCACATCAAACGTGTCCTTATTAAAAAAGCATATTATAAAATCAAGGACTACGTTGAAGATAAAAATTTTGGCTTTAGCTCCTTCTGCGCATGCGGCTTCCCTGGTAACTCATAAACGGCACAAATATGTGGATGTCTCTAACTATTCTCAATCTCATTTTTTTTTTGTTTTTCTTCTTGTAATTGGACTTTTTACAATAGTTCGCAATCATCTTTATAGCCCTTTGCAAAGAATAGTTACAGCACTGATAACAACATTTGTGCCACATGTTAAATTTAGTCTTGTTAGTTATATATATATATATTTTTTTTTTCTTTACTTTGTATAGATTCTTTTACCGATTATTTTGTGAATGTGTGAACATGGTAGGCCTTCTAGATGTTAGTTAACATTTGTTAACCTTGTTATATATTATATAAACTTTTTTGTTTTTTTAGTTCCTTACGACTTCTTGTCGGGCTTACGTTGTCCCCCCATAGTACTAATGCTGTAACATGGAAATATTGTAAAACCAAACGATTTTTAAAAGAGTAACCATGGAGTTTCTTGCCGGTTCTTCTCCATAGGAAACGACCAACCCGAACCGTGCACCTTTTGTCGACGTTTTATAAGTGCCCATGTAGGCCTATATAAAATAAAAATAAATTGATTTTGATTGAATTTGACAAAAAAGTTTAGTTTTTTGTTAAATTTAATCTCTCTTTATTTGTTTATTTTTGCACGTTATTCTGTCAGCTTTAAATATATATAGGAAAGCTGTTCATGAGATACCTACCGCCCCAGTACCGACAGAATTGGTAGTTGGAAGTAAATAGTTTACGCTACCGTTTACGACGATTAGATCTCTAACGAGTCTATTTCGAGCAGAAAGCCTTTCAAACTAACTGCTTTCAAAACTTCAACAGTGTCATACAAACATTAAGGCAACTACGAGTAACTCATTGAGAGAGCACACAAGGTTTCAAAGAGAGTTGAATTCAATCTCGAGAAACTCACTTATTCATTGAATGAATGAATGAGTTGTTTTACGAAAGGGTTGGGAGTAAAGGTACTTTGGGTCTGCCCCGTCTTATCAATGTAAATTATTTCAGGTGTTCGACTTGCTACCATTCACATACTTACCAGAGAGCTCATCACATTCTAGACATACCTGATGTAACTATTGTATGCATCGAAAATGATAAGATGAAAATTCAGGTTACTTGTAAGTATAATTGCCACTATTGTACATGAAGTTTAAATAAATAATTTCTAAATTAATGAAAATTTTCATAGATACGTAATAGTTGGATCAACATTTTTCGTAGAAACACATTTTTCAATGACGATCTTTTATTAAACTTCATAGAAAGTCGGCGTAGTATAAAATTCCATTTTATTGACGTAGGTATTATGAATGAATTTAATTAATTTTGTTTCCAGTCTTCTGAACTAAGTAACGATATAATAAAAATATGAATGGAATAAAAATATTTAAAAACTTCAGCAGTCCAAAATAATTGCTTGGCGGTACTTTATTTTTATTTGTATATTATAGAAAAATGTTTTGCATAATTTCAGGGAGCGACGACCACAAATCGACATACTCAGCCGATTTCCTGTCAAAATTCAACTACAAAACGTGGAAAGAAAGTCGACATCTCAAGCCTATACTGTGGCACGGAGCTATAGACAATAAGATACCTAAAGTACCCGTGGAGGAATTTCTTGAGTCTGTGGAAGGAGCGAAGCGCGTGTTCCAGTCACTTCTGGACTATGGCGTCGCGTTACTAATATTTGATTTATTTTTGTTGGATACCAGTTTTATATCCCATTTTTAGGTATTAACGATGGGTCCCATTTGCTATTTCCATTGAATTCGATGTTATAACAACAAGTGTACTTTTCATAAGAAAACTGATTTACCTATTTCAAACATTTAAAAAGTAGACTATTAAATGATTGAATGAATGAAATACAGAAGAAACATTTCATAGCACAATTAATCAGCCTATGATGTTCCCACTACTGGGACACAGGCTTTTTTTTGGAAGAGGGAGCGAGCCATAACCCACTAAGCGTGTTTAGTACGGATGTGAGATTTCACATATCTTCCAATTTTTGACTAGGTAAAATGCCGGTCGGTTACTTCACGATGTTTTTCATTACCGTTTTGAGAGCAGTGGTTGTAATAAATTTCACAAAGAAATGCGTCAGTCTGGGCTCGTTTGGTGTTCGGGGTCATTATTACTGCTCTAAAAGAACATTTCAAATGTTGCTGATTTGATAAGTAATTGTATCGGCTCTGTTAATTAGAAATGTCATTCAACTGTCCGTGGCTCTTAGCAGATTGAATTAAAGGGGTTTGATATTGTATAGTTGTAGCAGAAAAGATTTCTTTAGAATTTTGTCGCCGATTTTGTCAACGGAATATTTTAATTGATTTCAAACTTATTTTAGAAAGATCATTGAGTCAAAATTATTTTAGAAGAATTTGTGAGTTAAAAAAATCCATTCTTAGATCACTTTTGAAAATGAACAAAGAATTTTAGTTAATTTGGCAAATGTAGGTACATTAACGAAAATCAGCAGCAGTGGTGCAGTCAGCTTGCAAGCATTTTAATAATGCTGTATTTAACTCATTCCAAAGTATTCATTCATGTAGATATTAGCACTGTTTACAATTTTAATATACAGATAGTTACGATCAAAGAGATATTACAGTTAATTAATTATGTCTGTTGATATTTTTTATTATTATCGTTAGGCTCGCGTTTGGTTACTATCTCACTTGATATTAAGTTATGAAATGGGGGACGATTGAGCACCCTAACCTGGATGTAACCTTTTCACTCTTTATATTTAGATGGAATAGTAATCGACGGAATTCCACTCCTTACAATTACGCACACTAAAAGTACCTTTTATCAAAATTGTTTGTGCAATGGATGGGACATCTACCATGTTACAGTGGCGCATCGCCGGACAGATCACGTCCATGCTGAAACGGAAAGTTCTTAAAAACCACTAAATAAATTAGGACATTCGCTTAAGATGAGATTAGTCGTAATCCTTTACTAAAGCCTCATATCCACAAGGCAACATTTGACGCGTGACATGATGCACAACATTGTGCCCTCTTCTTCTTAGCGTGTTGATGGAAAATAAGTAACCGACCATGTCGAAAATCACGTGTTGCGCGCCAAAATGTTTAAATCTATCTAGCTTTGATTTGAATACTAGCTGGAGCGTGACATCGTTCACAAGGACTTTAAAAAAAACACCGTCTGCACCTTCTTAGAGATAATTTATTTACTTAACGTCCTACTTATGTCCCTTGGATGGGGCAGAGGGCGTCCACAAAAGTCTATCGTCACGATCGGTCTTTAGCTTCACGCTTTACCTCTCTCCACGTAATTCCGTTGTTCGTCGCATCTGCTAACACAGTGCGACGCCAGGTTTGACGGTTTTTAATCTGGTAGATAGTCTAGTTTATATCACGCATGTGTTGTTTATTTTGCTTGGTATCTTCTATCTACTGATGAATCCGAACGCATTCAACCCGAATCTCATCAAAGTTTGAACAGGCTTCTTCTGGGTAAGCTTACTCCATCGTCAACTCTGTCTCTGTCACCTATGACCGAGACTAGAGTCAAGGGCAAATCCATCATAAATAAAAAAATAACCGATTTACGGTTTGCCATTGTACATTCATCCCGTAAAACCTTACCTTTTTGTTATTTCTAGAACTATTACAAACTTAGGGCTTTTTAAGTGAATCTGAAGAATACAGTAGTTAAATCCGCACTCAAATCGGTTAATCCGTTTCTTAGATTACCGTGCGCAAACACACAGACAAAGAGACAAAAATTCTCCCCGATAATAGTTTTGTCATAATATATCTTCGATGTACAGACAGCGATCAGTTACATTTTTATTATATGTATAGATTTCATTTTCCGTTGCAGGTTGACGTTTCCTTAGAAGCTACAGAGGTAGTCTGCAAGGCTTTTGGTGGTGTGCAGCATACGATATTCGGAGGAATGTGGCAGTTCTTCACAAGGGCTGACCATGCTGATACAGCTTATACCAACCTGTCTTTAGCTGCTCATAATGATAATACGTACTTCACTGAAGCTGCTGGGTAATTACGAATTGATAAGTTACTAGTCTAGTACACAGTATAGTGTCTGGCACGTAAGTTGGCGAGGTTTTGGCGTAGTGGGGGAAAGTTCGCGAATATTTCGTGAACTGACCAACCACCATATAGAGCGAATGGAACGTGGACACGAGACGATTGGTCAGTCGATCCTTGTGTCAACTGACCAACTAATCACGCGCTCGGAACGGTCTTAAATGTGCCCCGCGCCCCGCTTAACTGCTAAAGATATCTAAAAAATTACTTCTGCGCATCTAACGACTCTTGCTAACTTCCGTGCCGGGGATTATAAAAAGTATCATCTAACATAGGTTTAAGTAACTTACTTTTTACTGGGCAGAAAATTTAAGGCACTGTCTTTGACGTTATAAGGTGTAAGATAACTTTTTCTTACTCACCAGCCAGCTCAGGGGTAGATATTCTGGATGAGACAATTGCAGGGATGATTTCGCATGAGGGTCGACAGAAGTAAAAGTCTTTATATTTGGTCAACTATTTTATTAATACACAGGCATCACTACTGCATCACAATTTTAAAGGTATCTCACTTACTTGTGGATGGTATATAAACTACCCTTTAAACTTAGCATCAGATGTATGATATCACAACCAGCATCGTTCCTTTTGTGCCGATTGCATCACGTATCTCACCAGCCGAAGTATCATGGGTGTCCGGAGCCTGTTGTTGAATGCTGTGTAGCTTTTCTTAATACATGTCGTTGACCAAGTTTATTCTATATATTGTTATCAAATTAATCCTAAGAAGCCCTGTCGATGGGAGAAAATGGGGTATTAGCATCATACAAGCACATGTCTCCCAAGCATGAAAATATAGTTCAATTCCACGAATACTCACAGCGCTTGCTGGCACATAATTGTTTTAAATTTAGGGCTGTTTCCCTGTCTCCTTCGAGTCATTTTAATTACTGTATTTGCCTTATTTAAATAGGATTTTATTTTCGACTCCTTCGGTATCTATTCTTAATGAAAAATAAATGTCACTCTCGTCGGCCATAGACATTGAGCATTTTATTGACCCATAGAGATGTCATGTCTATATTTTCTTTAAGTAATTAAGTATACCAGAAATTAATAGCCTAGATATGTAGGAGATTGTGTGCTTGTTGAATTATATTAATACACACAATATCTAACAGGTTTTGTAAAGAATTTATAATAATTCCGCCCCGACCTTAACGCCATCTAGCACCAAAGTCGTGAATCTCTTACTAGTTTTCTCTCATAATTGTCATTGCTTCTAGTGCAACTCTGTCAGATGTCGCTGTAAGTCGTTACGGAAATATATTTGTTACAAAGGTAGCACTTATTTCAATCTATTTAAATGATTGGAATAGAAAAAAATCAAGAGGATAAAAAGCTTTATATTACACAACGTATCTCGAGTTTAACTGAATTACGCAAAATATAACATATATTTTTCTAGTTATTGCCTCAGTTTCCTTCCGTGGCCTACCTATCCCACAGGAATTGTACGTTTCTCGGAGAGTGATACAGAGAATTTCCGTAATCGGGTCAGTATTTCTAGAGATTGGATAACTTCTACAAACACGTGTAATTTATATAAACAATAAATTCTATCTCTTGACTATCTAGTTCAGAATGAAATTTTGCATACATATTATACCATTACACCAATTTATATTTTTTGTGATTTTAAAAGACAAGGAAAATCGAATATAGCCGAAGCTCGCATTAATGAAATAAAGCAATTAATGAAAATACCCTTATAACAAAAAATTCCTTCATTGCATTTTTAAAAGGATTTTCAGAAATTAATTGTAAATGAACCCCGTATAAATCACTCCTGGAAAAAGATTTACAACACAAAAACACGGATAAAGTATTATAACAATTACGTAGGAATCAATTTCGTTAAAGGCGGAACAGTTTGTCAAGTGTATTCCACAAAAAAATAAATAATTGAATCATGAAACACAATTTATTTCCAATTTGCAAAAGAAATGAGTGTCTCAAGATAGCATTATGATTGAAATAATGAAGCTAGTTATTTTTGCAAGAGCCTATTTGCGCCCCACTTCAACGAGTTCCCTTCAGACATTATTATTTCAGGGTCTATTCAAAAAAGCTTTCGTTTGTTGGTCGCTTTCAAATTCTGTTTAGAATTCTTTTACGGGTGCTCAAGCATTCAGTTTCCGTCGCTGTAACTGTACTCTGACGGAGTAATGGCGGTCTCTTTGCTGTGAATGTCTTGTCCCAATTGTACAAATGGGAAAGAAATTCTTGAATCCGTCGGCCTTGCCATACATCGTTTGATTTATAAGGATCTTTTTCTTTTTCTCCGACGAAAAATTTCCTTTTTTCGCTTGGAGGTTCCACAAATGAAAATGGTTTTAAATTTTCTTGCACAAATTAAGGAGATGGTTACATTTAAATTTTAGTTGAAGTAAGTTTTAGGCGTCAGTTTATTGGAAAGATATAATCTTATGTGTGATTGTAGCTTTAAAAGAAAATAATAAATTATGTAGGTACATGAAAAGTTAATGTGGGTTACGGAAGGAAGTTGATAATAAAATTGTAAATGAAGTTTCAGGATATCTAAAGCGGGATTGAGAAAAGATTATTCTTAAACAAAAATATCTGAAAAAGCTGCTTTTAGCTGCTGTACCTATTATTTTCTAACTATACATTTTACAACATATAACACAAAAGACTATAAACAGAGTTGAGTTACAATTCTATACATTTGTTTACTTTCAGTTTACAAATCCTGCAATGTCTGGAACATACAAATGGAACAGGTGGTGAAACAATACTTGTAGACGGTTTCTACGGTGCCAAAGAACTAAAGAAGAAGAGTCCGGAAGATTTTAAGTTCCTTACTACTTTCAATCTGGAAGCCAAATACATAGAAGATAGACATCATCATACTTACTCTGCGCCTGTTATAAGAGTAGCTAGTGATACACAGGAGCTGGTCCAAATAAGGTTTGTAGCGCTCAGCATTTTTTTTATTTATGTGGTCGGTCATACTAGACTGCAGGAAACTCGCCACGCGGTCGGCTTTCTTCAGAAATGATGGTGGTGAATCTTATATGATAAACGCGTATAAGCAAACGTCGAGGAGACGTATCTTTACTGTTTAAATCAATGATACCAAGTAAAACTGACGGCAGTGATATAATGTGAGTGAGTGATATAATGGGCGATATGGACTATATTAATGGGCGAGTCCAACGCTTTGACTCGCCCATTAATATAGTAAAGTGTAAAAAAAACCAAACACTCAAAACACACACGGTAAAACTTATGAAGGCATAAAGTTATGATTTATGGTACAGTAGAGCTTCTGTAAATTTTAATCGTACAAATGAGCCCGCTCTAGAATTTTACGCAGTATACGGCACATAGTTAGCAAATTGCCTGATCGTAGCTAATTAAAATTCCCCCTCGGTGGGATCCCGCATTGTCGAGGCGGGGGGGGGCTCAGTAACCGTGGCTTGGTCACCCACGGTGAAGCGAAGATGAACCCGAGGAGGGGCCGCTCGTCAGGGCTTTTGCCAATTAAGCCGACGACGTAGCGGCCAACTAGTAGGTTGCGGTGCCGCTAGGTAACAGACGACATCGCAACTGAGGCGAGCCGCGATGTCTTATGGAGCGCATTATGTGGTATTTCACGTGCCAAAATTGGGGGAAGTGAATTTATTAGAGAAGGTCAGGAAAAGAAACGTAAGGAATTTATTAAGTACACTCCAGTAGAACAAGCTGAAAAGTCACGCCGCAATTTCCAAAGTGTATCTCAAATGAGTCGGTACAAGGTGGGTAGGATCAACAGTGGGAGGTGGGTATTTTTCATGATAATTCTATGACTGTGGCAGCTGAAACTTGTGCACTGTGCACAATATAACACGAAAATTATATTTATTATTATTTTAAATAATCATTAGTACGCTGCCGGCATGGTAACTCCGTGCTCTATGTCTCCATATTTTTGACTAGACCTGAATATTCATGAGAACTACTTCGTTGGGATAAATTGCTTCGTATTTCCGTACTCACTGTTTGTTCTGTGTAGGTCATTATAATTTTTACGGTGGCTAACGATCCTTAGTAAATGATGATGCACTGCAGACCGGTTTTCTGAAGTGGCATCCTGTATTAATGCTGCTATAAACAGAAAACTATTTTTTATACTTCACCGTAGACAGATAAGTACTGCTACATGAATTAAATTAGTATGGCATTTTCTATAGGTTTTAAGAAGGAACCTCTGAGCGGGACCAACCTTAATTTGGCATTTTGATTAAATTAATTAATTGCATATCAATAGAAATTAAATTAATTAATATGATTAATTAATTGCATATCAATAGAACTTAAATTAATTAATAAGATGATGATGTCTTACAAAACAAGTAAAGGAAAGATCAAAAACCTAGTACCACGGGCTAACCTAGTACCACCTAAACTAGTACCATGGGCACCCAAAGCGAAGAAAGAAAATTTGGTTCTAATAATTCCATTTTCCATTGTCTTCTATTTTTTTTTGCCTTCACGTGAGCTTCGATTTGTTATTCACGAACCGAGTAAACCCTTTTACTTGCAAGTCGCTGCTAACACTATCTATATCTGTGGAATGGAACCGAACGCGATTGATGTTCTTAGTATCATAATCAGCTTAATCAGACGAAAAGTACTAGTTACGTCAGCACGGTTTCTTTGTATGGGATGAGGCATCTATATGCTAGTATTATATTATCTGTGCTAGTATACAAAGCAATTCAGATAGGTTTGCAGGGCACACCATCAACAGGTGTATTACTTCTCCTATTTTTTAGTGTTTGCTTCATAATACTTAAGAAGCAAAGAATATGAAGCATAAATTTAACTATGTAACTAACTGGTCCCATGGCATGAGTGTATAAGCAATCATCTGATAAATCAAAGGTCTTAGGATCAAATCTCACCAAGGACTATTGGTTGTGGCCTTACAATCAGAGTTTGCCTCTTAATATCGGCTCGTAGAGACTACAGGTAACAATGCTAGCGGTACGATATGCAACGTTCCACATTTTTCGTTCAACCTCTGGGAGGTACCCCGGCGCACCAGAACACATTGCACGCCATGACCACCCCAGGGACCAAACCAGCACATGGGTGCCAGATGACCCCATGTATGGCACCCTTGGTCACCCTGTGACGGGTCAGGTCAATGGCCCCACCACCTACCACTTTTCGGCCGCAGAGAACAGGGGCCCCACCGCGTCCGTCATCAGACGGTGGCTACATCTTAAAGGCCGCGGGAAGTAGTCCCTCTTCGCTTCACCGTGGGTGACTGATCCACGGCTACTGAGTCCCCCTGTCTCGACAATGCAGGAACCCCTCCGGTAGGGATGTTATCCTGGACACTGGAATTTCATTTACACTCCTTCTCCAACCATTAAGTCCATTCAGATTATCATGAATATTAAGCACTGTGACGTTACTGTAGTACTTATACATTACTAATTATAATTAATTGTTATGAGCCTACTAACCACATCTCCAATCGAAATTGTTTGGTAATTAAAATAAAAGCGTTGTCCGCCAACCACGAGGGCAGGTTCGAGGAGGCACTAGAAAAGAGTGTTGGGAAATATATGAAGAACGACTTTTGCCACTTATCCAGCCGTTACAGACATTCTAGGGAAACAAAACAGTAATAGTACATTACTGCAGCGGCCAGCAAAAGAGGCCTTGATGGACGAACGTGTACATGTAGGCCGAGGCGAAGCCGAGGCACACATACGTAAGTCCATCAATGCCTAGTTGTGGCCAAGGCTTGTATAGTGCTTTTCTCAAATAATGCGCGGAAATTAAAACTAAGTAGTACCTAGAACTCATTTTGTCAAATACAATTACTTTTCAAAATCAATAACGAACAACAATAATTACCTATTCCCGCGTTAGGCTTAGCACGCACTGCGATTTGCATTCGCGCGTTTTCCGCCCATTCTGTGACCTATGGAATTGTATGAAGCCGCACGCGTTGCGGTAAAAAAATCACGCGGTAATAATACTGCAAAAATCCGCGCATATAAAAATCGCAGTGCGTGCTAAGCCTTAAAGTGTTCATTGGTTTTTTTTTTCAATACACAGCTTTCTATTTGCAAGCCAGTTCGAAATTTAAATAAAACCTTTGATAAGTTACGTCCTTGGTTGCCATGATTCGGAGTAAAAGATCGTTCCATTTTTAAATTACACGACAGATATGAGTTTACTATGTAATTTATTTGGCCGCTGCAAACGACAGATATGGATTTTCATACAACTTTTGCCGGCCGCTGCTCTAAGCATGTTTGAGAAAAATAAATTAATTTTAGTCGTAGTGTATCCGCTCTATCAAACAATATCTAATATTTGTAGGTACATTATGTAAGAAATTCTCATGTTGTTTCTTAGTTGGTCGTGATAGATCATTTTGGCACTTCATTCATCTTAATACTTTCGGCGCTGTGCGAGAGCGTACTAAAGTAAAAGTGTCTGTTGAAATGATTGATTTGTACTAACACATTTAGGTTCTATACGAGTACACCACCGACCACACCATCGCTTACCATCAGGTGAGATAGTGGTCAAGCGCGAGCCTATATTAGACAAAAAAAAAATACTACGATTAGGTTCTACCTCCTTCTTCACCCAAGTGAATAGTGATTTATTATCCCTACCAGAGCAGATCCGTCAGATCCTTCTGCATGCTCTTCAACATCATGAACGATCCTTGTACTCCCGATTATTTAAAACAATATTTTAAAGTGCCGAGTAGTTCTCACTCTCTTAACCTTCGGGCTTCCAAATACTTAGTTCTCCATATTGCTTCTCACCGCACTGAGTTTTGTATCTAATTTTTACACAGTCTCAACTATAAAACTCTGGAACGTGCTTCCCCTTGACATCAAAAAAGCAGAGAGTGAATTTTTATTTAATCGTAGAAACCCGAACTATTATTTTTCCTCTCAAACATACGTAAAAAAATGTCATAGTTATTGTTATGTTATGTCACTGCTCTTAAAACAGTAAAGGAAAACATCGTGAGGATGTCCTAGAACCATAAATTCAAAGACATGTGACATCTACCAATCCGCACTGTGCCCGCGTGGTGGATTAGGTAGTAGGGAAGTGAATTTTCGTTCGAGTGCGCAGCACAACTTACGCTCTCTGTCTTAAAAAAAATATAAATAGTATTTAGTCTACATGTATCGTTGAAAGTTACATCAGTGTAAAGCTCAAGAAAAGTCCTATGCTATATGATAGTGCTCAATAACATTGAACATCAATTGCCGAAGATATCACAGTAAGAAGTAAAACCAAAAATCAACAAACTCGAGTCAGCTGTTGTCACGGGTGAGTCATCGCATGCGCCGATCGGGCTGTCTGCTACACTGTCGCTGTCACTGTTCCTCACATACGGGCGGATTATTGCTTCACTGCTCGCTCACATACAACGTGAGTAGCGCGCTTTGTGCGTCTACCCTCGCCATTCAGTTACCAGACTGATACACTGCCTTTGTTTACGAGCGCGAACGTTATCTTTCGTTTAAAATGAATACAGTTTGTGCTGCTTGTAAACAAGACATCACTACTAAAAGGTCTATAAACTGTACTCAGTGTGAGGCGAATTTCCACCAGATCTGTCTTAAAAATGACTCCTCAAAGCTAAACGCAAACTGGCTTTGTCCTGGCTGCCGCTCTAAAACGCCACGGACCGACAATAACAAAACACCTGTCCAGCCGTCCGCCACAAACGTCGAGCTGGACGTCTTGCACGTAAATACGCAAACTCGCGCACACAAGCGCATGGCGATCAGTTCGCCTAGCCGGGATGACCATGAGGACTCCGTGACTTTTTCTGAACTGGTCGCAGAGATACGTCTTATGCGCTCGGATATGGCAGAGGTTAAGTCCACTCTTCAAAAATTATTTGATGGGGTGGATAAATGCAACGCCCGGTTGGACAACTACGAGGAGCGAGTCTCTGCATTGGAACAGAAATACACTCAAGTGGCTGTGATGAGCGAGATGGTTTGCTCATTGAGGGACCAACTGAACCAGCAGGCGCAGGCAGGCATGCGTAACGAAATTGAGATCATTGGAGTGAGCGAAACAACAAATGAAAATCTTCATCACATTGCGATGGTCGCGGCGTCTAAGGTTGGCGTAAATCTCACCCTGGATGACATCGATTGGGTTGCCCGTGCAGGTTTGAAGAAAACCCTATCGTCAAACTCGGACTCTAATACTTCCCGGCCGGTTATAGTCAGATTTTTACGGCGAGCAAGAAAGGATGAAATAATAAAAGCTTTCAAAACAAGACGTAATCTATCATCCCAGGACATTGAAATTCAGGGTCCGATTAGAAAAATATTCATTAATGAACATCTCACCAAAGAAAACCGTATTTTATTTCGTGAAACTAGATCCCGAGCTAAGAACGTTGGATATAAATTTTGCTGGACGAGCAGAGGCCAAGTACTCGTTCGTCAGGCTGAGGGGAAGCCAGCGATTCAAATTAAAAGTCTTAGAGATTTGGACCTCGTTCTTGGCGCGACATCTGCAGCCCAGTCCTTGCCAGGTGTCGCTTTTAAACTATATTTTTGTAAAACCCATCGAGGTCCAAGCGATTTTATTGTAAGATACTTCGTTTATTCATTTTTTTTTTTCTGTAAAGCTTTGAGACGAGACATTTTTAAGACTGCATGTCTTATGTTCTCATTTGTTAAAATTAATAATAATAATTCTACGGTTTGTCAACACTCTTTCAATTTTATAAGTGAAATATTCGGTGTCCCATATTGCACTAATAATTTTTATGCCTTGTCACTTAACCGGAAAAGTTGTAATTTGGACACTGAATTGAACGCTCATTCGTACCAGTCACACATCAGACATATCCCTAAACTTTGCCAACCTAGTCAACCCCTTCCCACATGCATTAATGCGGCAATTTATTCCCTTACACACTGTCTTCGTCTTGTTCCTGAGCTGCTAGATAATGGATAAAGTCGATGTATCAGACGAAATAGACGAAACGCTAACGTTATCTTGTCGCATCATTGATAAACCGGAGCTATGCGGGGATTTATTTATAGGACACGACTTTAGAGTTTTAACCTGTAACATAAGGAGTCTACAGAAAAACTTTCCCGAACTATTAACTGTGCTGCATCGATTCGACTCACAATTTGATGTAATAGTGTTGACGGAATGTTGGCTGAACGATAACTCTATAGTTAATCAGTTACCGGGGTATAACTGCTTCCATACACGTAAAGTCATCAATAAAAGTGGCGGGGTAGCTATTTATGTGAGGGACACTTGGACGGTTTCTGTTGTTGAGCCGCAGTTCGACGATGCCAACTGTCTTGTAACCAAAATCAACAGTAATATTGCACTTCTTGGGATTTATCGTTCTCCTTCATTTAATAATATTGACAGATTTCTGAACTCACTGGACAACTCGTTGACCTGTCTGAATAACTGTCCATGTGTGATCGTGACAGGTGACATGAATATAGACCTCCTTGAAAATACCCCTAATGCTTCTCATATCGCCTATCAGTGTCTGTTGTCGGAGCATGGATTGCTTCCTGCGATCACTGAGCCAACCAGAGGTAATGCTTGCTTGGACCATGCTTTTATCAAAGCTAAAGGTACATACTTAACACAAGGAATAGTATGCAAGTCGTCGATTACAGACCATGACCTTGTTATCTTAGGCACAAATCACTTAAAAGTTGCCAATCTACCACGCAACAGGGTTAAACAAAGAATAGATTATACGAAGATTGCCGATGAGATTGGTAAAGTTGACTGGACTGAGGTAATGTCTAGAACTGAAATGGGCGACGCGGTGTCACTGTTCAATAAAATCTTATCAGACACCATGAAAAAGCACACTGAAAAAGTTAAAGTTAGTCGCTCCAAATTTAACGTAAAAGCATGGGTGACCCCTGGACTTGTTCGGTGCATTCGTCACCGGGATTCGTTACATGCTCAAGTAAGAAACCAACCACTAAATCTAGAGTTGAAACGGGTATATACACGATACAGAAACTTTTGCAATAATATCCTACACAAACGCAAGACAGAGCATGAGAGGAAGGAACTGGAGAATCACAGTGGCCAACCCAAGAAGCTCTGGCGGGTCATTAAAGAAATCTGTGAATTTCCCAAAAAAAAAAACAACGAAAATCGGGCACTACTAAACTTCGGCGTGGACAGCTCATCATCCATTAACAGCTGTAATAGTCATTTCGTTTCGGTAGGTAAACGCTTAGCACACAACATCCTAGAAAAACTCCAGACTACGGAGAGCAAAATTTGTAGTGAAAGTAGTCTTGAAAACCGAACGAAAAACTCTATGTTCTTACACCCAACTGATAACCAAGAAATAGCCAATCTCATTTCTGATCTAAAAGACGACAGTGCACCCGGTTCTGATGGGATCCGCCCACTCCTTCTTAAGTATATTAAACCGTTTATACTGGACCCTTTAACGCATATTTGTAACTTGAGCATGTCGACGGGTACTTTTCCTGAATCTTGGAAGACGGCTGTTGTTACGCCGATTCATAAAAAAGGTGCCAAAGACTGCCCGGACAACTATAGACCTATCTCTCTGCTATGTGTCACGTCAAAAATCTTGGAAAAACTCGTCAACAACCGACTTATTGGTTATCTGGAAAAACACGGCCTACTGTCTGGACGCCAATACGGCTTCAGACGTGGAAGGTCCACAGAACAGGCCGTGGGGCTTTTGACGGACATTGTCTCTTCGGGGATCGACGGGGGTCAACGGCCGATTGGGGTCTTCCTTGACCTGGCCAAGGCATTCGACACAGTATCAATTCAAATGTTAGTCAAAAAGTTGGAATGTCTTGGCGTAAGAGGCATCGCTCGGGACTGGTTTAGCAGCTACTTGTCTGGGAGGCAGCAGCATGTTGCTGTCGGAGACAGTGTCAGCGACAGCCTTCCTGTTGTTTTTGGGGTGCCGCAGGGCAGTGTCTTGGGTCCGACATTATTCACTGTTTACATGGACGACATACTCAGACTAAACATCCCCCAGTCAGACATGATTTGCTACGCAGATGACACTGTGGTCATATTCCACGGTCCTACATGGAGGGATACTGTGAATGCTGCAGAGAATGGCATGCGCATCATAATTGACTGGCTCGACAAAAACTTACTTACCCTAAATGTTGATAAAACCACTTTTATGACGTTCCACATTAGTCGTTCTCGCTGTCCGGACATTGAGAAATTAAAAATTCACAGCATCAAATGTCATCTCAACAACTGTACATGCAATGTTATAGATAGAGTCAGGTCAACGATGTATCTAGGTGTTATGATTGACCAGAGTCTGTCCTTTAGAGAGCATATCTCTATGCTCTCTAAAAGAACCCGGCAATTTATTTATGTTATGAAATCCCTTCGCTCCAGTGCCCCGAAATACTTATGCAGAAAAGTTTATCTGGCGCTGTGTCAATCGCTGTTGCAGTACTGTGTTGGCGTCTGGGGTAGCGCCGCTAAGACCTATATGCTTGAACTTGAACGTGCTCAACGCGCTGTTCTAAATGTTTTCCTTGGCAAACCGCGGCGCTATCCAACTGACACACTCTACAGGGAGGCGGGTGTCCTGGGCGTCCGACAGTTATATATATTGAGGTCCCTTCTAAGTCTAGTCACCGTGTTCGGTCGAAAATTCACATACACCCAAAGAGGAAGGATTGGAGCAGACAGACTGTCAATCCCAACAGTAAAAACAACTTTTGCCACCCGGTTTTCCCTCTTTCTCCCAATACGAGTCTTCAATCTAGTAAATAAATCCACACTACGGGTCCCTAGAAATATCTTTGAAGCCAAGATTTTATTAAAGAGATGGTTGCAAGAGCTTACGTATGATGAAACTGAACTTATCTTATGCCCATTGGGATGACCAGCATCTGAACACAAACCCTCACCCAGACGGCTTCCATCCCTGTCCCACATTCACACATACACTATAACTTAAAGTCTCTCCTCACCCTTCCACTTACTTTTATGACTCTTGGTTGAATGATCTGACTTCAATTTACATTTTAATGCTGATTTTAATGTTGACAACTCTATTGTATTGTTTTTTTTTTTTTTTTTGTATTTGACTTTGATTGATTGAAGTGAAGTTTAATTCTGATTTTAATTATAACTGTGATCTGGATTGTGTAATAATGTGATTTTAATATTAATTTTATTGTCTTTTGATTATTATTTTTTTCCCCTTTTGTCTCATACCTATTCTTTATTTTATAATTATTTAATGTAATTATTGAATTTGATTATTGTCTTTAATTCTGATTATTTGATTTATAATACTGTAGGATTGATAACACTGTGCTGTGTCACACAGAACATCCAATATCCCTACTCTAAATTTTGTTTAATTGGGCCACCAAGATACAGGCTATGCCTAGTTTGGGGCCCATGGCCAATTCCATTGTGTTGTTTTGTTTAATTATGTTTTTTTTTCCCATTGTGTAAATTATGTATATGATGTAACATGTGTGTGTGGCAATAAATTTAATTTAATTTAATTATAGCCCACTCCCTCTATGAGAAGAGGCCTGTGTCCCAGCAATGGGAACATTAAAAGGTTGTTGATGATAATGATGAATGGTCAAACTGTTTCTTTTAAATCTAATCTTTTCCCAACATTACTGAATCGACTTCTAGTCTAGATGCAGCTACAATATAGTCCTCTCGGAGTCTTCTGGCGACGAGCTGGACATCGCTGGTAGCTCCAATTTGGAGTGAGTGGCCAGGTTCGCAGAGGTCGTGGGAGCCGCCATCCGGGATGTGGCCTTGAGGAGGAACAAATTCTCTAAAGACAAGGCCATATCCACGGTCACGACCTCCATTATGGCGTCAGCGGACGCCAATTGCACTGGGCCCCCTTCGGATGGCATGTCGGAAATGCGGGCGGAGGTCGTCCGCTTAAAAGCCGACATGGAGCTTCTCCAAAAGGAAAACGAGAAGCTGCAAGCGGACCTGGCCGAGCTTAGAGGGGCCGGCCCTCGAGAGATGCCGCAGGAGAAGGCGCAGCATGGGCTAGTCTTGCCCGTGCTTGCGGATAATCAGATTCTGAACCTGGTGCAGAAGAAGCACTCGACCGACGAAAAAACAGAAGCACTCGACCTCCGAAATAAAAGAATGTATTGGCTGCTTGGAAGAAACTCCATGCTGTCTGTGCAAAATAAATTGTTGCTATATAAATAAGTCCTGATGCCAGTTTGGGCTTATGGTATTCAGCTATGGGGCTGCACCAAACAGAGTAATATATTAATTATACAACGATTCCAGAACAAAGTGCTAAGGGCAATAGTAAATGCACCTTGGTACATACGAAATGATGAGCTCCATCGGGACCTAAAAGTTGATTTCATCGAAAAAGTGATCCAGAAATTTGCAGAAGCTCACGAAAAGAGACTTCATCAGCATGTGAACGTCGCGGCAATCCAGCTTCTCGACCACAAAAACATAGTGAGAAGACTAAAAAGAACAAAACCGTTCGAGTTAGTGTTAGTGAATGAGAATAGTGTAACGTACAAAAGTGCTACCAAACAAACAGAAGAACGAAGTGTATTCGCCTTAATATAGACAATAAGAAAAGTGCTATTGAACACATTCTTAGTAAGGAAGATGTAAAAGTTTAGGTTATAATGAAATTACTTATTAGTCTATTTAGAAGGCTAGATTGTAATACAATTGGTGAACCCTAGAAAAGGAAAAAAAAATTGTATTGTACCCCTTAAAATCACATCACACACGGTACAATAACTGCTAATTTTTTAAATTTGGTATTAATCAATCTTCATAACAATGCAGGTCAATGTATTCTTACTCAAGGCACGTACCTATTTTTTATATTTCGGATTACCGTGTAAATAAGTTAATGTAAATGAGCAAGAATCTGCTAGGGTTTTTTCCCATTTACTATGACATCAAAATTTAGTATTCCCTCAAAATATTATCCTCAGAAATTATCAAGCTTGTTTCGCCTCCGCATCTAACCATCCATCAAAGAATTTTACAATATACCTTTACGTCCTTGTTTCAAAGTAAGTGATCGAGCACCGATGGTATGCAATAGTAGTGAGGATTGCAGATTACTTAGTTTTGAGTAGAGTTGTAACGCACATTCGCCTACGTCTGTGGACATGCGGCATTTTTGCAAGAAATCATAACTCCGCACATTTATTAGGTAGTTATAATAAAGAGCTCGTAAATAAATCCGGGCCCAATTACTCGAAGATTATTTTTTTTTACAGTTGCTCACTTGATACTGAACATTTAGTGGAGCCGGTTCTTTTTCTGAATCACATACATTGCATTTCTGTGCAATATCGAATACAGTGTGTGTGCGTGTTATGTCGAATTAATGTATTGTTAAGTGTTGTTTGCCCTTTTTAAAATATGTTAACCAATAGGTATTTTTTTAAATAAAAACCAAACAAATAACTTTTCATAGAAAGAAAGAAAGAAAGAAAAACATTTATTGTGACCCGCACAGGAGACACGAGAAATAAGCAACAACAAACAAATAAATAATAATAAAAAAAAAAACTCTTTTGTACCCATTGTTTTCCGTTATTCGACACCGACTTT
The DNA here is from genome assembly GCA_964057195.1 of Orthosia cruda. Taxonomy (NCBI): domain Eukaryota; kingdom Metazoa; phylum Arthropoda; class Insecta; order Lepidoptera; family Noctuidae; genus Orthosia; species Orthosia cruda. The sequence continues at coordinate 25,500,274 of OZ059838.1, forward strand.
GGAAAAGAAACTAATTTTTTACTTTGAAGTGTTTTGGTTGGGAAGTCGGTTTGATGTTTTGTTACAAAGTTTTTATTTTCCTCTTTTTAGTTTTGGAAGGTACCTCCAATTAACATGAAAATCATTTATAGCCAAAGAACATCTTATGACGATTCCAATAAGCCCAAACACGACTAGGATACATTGTTTTATTTCGGATTTCCAATGGCCATTGCGGTCTTCTTCATCAGTTCCACTTCACCAAATGATACTTTCTGAGTGCAAATGATTGCATTATTGATGAAAATACCAAAATCGCTATATGTATGCCTATAATATTTGAGGATTTTCCTCGATTTCTCTAGGATCTCATCATCAGATCCTGGTTTCCTTATCATTCTTATTTCCTTACCCTTGAGATATCTCCTTTCCAACAAAAAAGAATCATCAGAATCGGTTCATAATTGACGAAATTATCCGCGAATACACATAAAAAAAAAATATATATACGGTCGAATTGAGAAATCTCCTCCTTTGTGGGAAGTCGGTTAAAAAGCACGTGCGAGACCAAAAGTTCTTCCATCTTTTTGCTGTCACCTATGCTTGGCCCTTCGTTAAGCACCGGGGGTTGACCAAAGGCTGTTAAAGTAAAGTTATTTTGACTGTGTGTAAGTGACAGATGTATACGAATTGTATACATCATCGCTCGCTAATAATAATAACGGAGGCCCTGTTACATCCCTAGTTTGGGCCAAACTGGCAATATTGCAAAGAGAGTAAAATCAGAATCGGTTACATTTCGGGGAGTGCGCGACGGAACTGCACAATTTGATTCCGCCAAGCCCTTTCCATCATCGGACTACAAGACGTACGGCAATGTGCCATCGGTACATGGTGGATATCCCACCCATACGCACAAAGCGTTTTGAAAATACTTTCATTGTGCGTACAGCTAAGGAGTGGAACTCCCTGCCGGCGTCCTTGTTTCCTGATAGCTACAACCTAGGGGTCTTCAAGTCAAGAGTGAATAGGTTACTTCTAGGCAAGCGTGCTCCACCTTCGACCATATCATCGCTTAACATCAGGCGAGATAGTGGTCAAACGCGAGCCTATAACGAATAAAAAAAAAAAAAAAAAAAAAAAAAAAAAAAAAAAAAAAAAAGAAAGAGGCAGATTAAATGAAACCCGGTGAGAATGCTACAGAGAATAATACAAGCTTTAAAGGTAGATTAACTTTTTATAAGATTGCAGAAACCTTTGTGCTTTTAGTTATAGTGTAGCAGGAAATGTTATGCAAGAAAATTACCGACCTTCATAGGATTTTGTGGTTGTTTCTTTTTCTTGTTTGGAAAACTTAATTTTCTTGGATGAAAAGTTGTAGAGGAAAATTACTGTGGCTTTAATGAAAAAACCTTTACAGTGTCCCGGGAAAAGAGTCTTAATTTGTCATAATATGATATTTTTGGAATGACTTGTTTAATTTAATGAAACTATTTAAACTTATCTCGTTGTTCTTAATACGCGTTTTATAAAAAATACTAAGTGATCGGTACTTCTGACAACATACACACTGAAAGAAAGAAAGAAAGAAAGAAAGAAAAATATTTAATTGCCACAAAACGACATACAAACATTACATTTCAAGAACGAGAACAGTGGTAAAAGATTTTGAAAACTAAACCCTAAACAATAGTGTTAGTAGTTCTTAAATTATGTTAGAAATGTAAAATAAAAGACAAAAAAAAATACGAGTGTAAATAAAAGCAGATGCATGTCGTGATTGTGGCAAGAAGGCTTCCACTCAGCATAATGCTGTGCCGTGGGGGACCCACAACACGGCGCTGTTTTTCAGTGGTCGCCTAGGATGTGACGTACGGATACCAAGGTCTGTAGTGCATGTAAAAATAGGTACAAAAACACAAAAAAAAATACAGTAAGATATTTAAAATAAACTACGAATAAACTATAAATAAACTATACGTAATGTCCCATACTGAGTTTAAAAAGTGCACTAAAAAATACTTCAATTAAGGACGCAACGGACTATAAAAGCATACTGCGGCAAAAGCTATTATCCAACAGATAAAAACAGACTTTACAGGTGATCGGATGTTAGTGGTTAGCTAGGTGACACGTTCCGACTGGCTGGATAAAGGCTTGTTACGACTCATCTCGTCCACCGACCAGGTCGCGTTTGAACGTGGAAAACTGTACCTTTTGTTCTTTTTTTTATTCGAACAAAGCCAGTTAAGTTTCGAATTTAGAATGCATCGCGACCTGAACTGAAAAAGCAACTTTTTCGAGTTCATAAGGAAAATGTCATCTAGCGTAAGCAGAAATGGGCAAAAGTCGAAACGAAGTAGTAATTTTGTAAGCTGTCTGGGCAACAATCTCTCTCAAAGCATTGGCTTACAACCAAAATATAAGATTACGCAGAAAATTATTTAATTGTTGGCTAGATTAACATAAGACAGTTTACAATAGTTACTGATTTTAGACTTTCTTATTGTAATACACACAATGGTTATTGTTAGTGACAGTGATTTATGTGGTAGATTATAAATAAAGCTTACCACTAAATAAAAGAAATAAAAGTTTTGGAAACCCTGCTATTTATTTTTTTGCTCATGTTTGAAATTTGTTATATAACTTCAAAAATAAAAAAGTTGAAAATTAAGGTAAATTTTGGTACTTACAAGATTTCGCAAAAATCTAAATTTGCCTTTAACTTTTTATCGTGTTGACTCAGTACCTTTATTTTATACACCTAATTGGGACTATAGACCTCAGTATCTGGTATAACTTTCAACTTGCTAGGTCCATTCGTTACTGAGAAAATCGGTGGTGCAACACGGACAGATACACGGACAGACGGTCAAGAGAGTGATCTTATAAGGGCTCCTTTTTTACCTTTTGAGGTATGGGAACCCTAATTATAGCAAGGTACTATTGTCATTCCGTTAAATACATTTTAGGTTTTGTGTCAAAGCCAATTAACGAAATCAAAATTATAATTTTAAATTCAGGGAGAGGTCGAAATATTTATTCGGTACAGAATCCTACAGACGTCTGTCTGTAGGAGTTACTTTCACATTCAGAATATTTAAATTATAAATGTCCACAAAATTCCAATGTTTTATTCTACAATATTTTAACTGCAAATTTGTCCTCACTAAAATGAACATAGTGATCTGCATAGCTACGTGCCTTAACAACTCAGGTGTCTTTAACAGAATATTAAAGTGTCAGCACTGACGTGAATGAGGTAGGTTTTGTAACAGGAATCAAGAGCCAAAGGTAATTAATTATTATTTACCTCGAATAAATTATTTTGTGGTTTAAAGACATATATAGTGATTTTAAGACAGTTGTTAGGACACTTGACCATCATGTCAGAACATTAGCCATAATGATAAATCAGGCCTAATCAAAGGTTAACCGTACTAACAACTGTTTTAATGGGGGCTCACGCAGTTGATTTGCATATAGTCCGGTATTTTTTTATAGGGATTGTAGTGACCGGTTCTATTGTGGGGCAATCCACAGACTTGTACACGCACTAAATGACCACACTTCAACACGTCTACACTCGCCAACGGCTCTCTTAGTAATGACGCGGTGTGCACGAGACTGTGTCTGCTGTGTGGGGGGAAAGTGGAGATGACGTGACGTTGTAAAACATATGTGTTATTTTACCAGAATGTCCGTGGTTTACGATCAAAGCTTGTTAGTTGTAAGAAGGCTATATTAGTTGAATCTGCTGACTTATTTGCATTTACGGAGACATTTTTGACTAGCAGTGTTTGTGATGCCGAACTGTTTCCCCCGGGATATACAGTATTGCGTCAGGACCGGGCCGGCGATGTAGGATGGGGTGGAGTACTACTCGCGGTCCGGGACCAGTATAAAGTACAGCAGGTTTTTGATATTGAAGGCTACTCGAGAGATATCGAGATGGTAATTGGTACCGTTACACTAAAAAACACTAAAATTATCTGTTGTGTTGTTTACATACCCCCAAGTTCGAGTGATAGTAAATATATTAATACCTTCATTGTGTTAGAGAATGTTGTCGCAAAATTTGATAAATTAGATGTTTTAATTTTAGGAGATTTTAATTTAAATTCGTGTAGTGAAAATGTAAGTATGCACTATAATTACTTGTTATCTTTTTGTAAACTAAAACAACACAATACTGTTACAAATAGGTTTGGCAAAATGTTAGACCTGGTGCTGAGCAGTTTGGACGTTGAGTCGATTGACGTGAGTGGTGAGGTGGAACCTGTTGTGCCGGTTGATGCCTATCACCCGCCCTTATCAGTGAGTGTGCGGGGTGAGTGTGCGGTGCGGTCGCGGGGTCGCAAGGCGCGCGCGTCTCGTTATTCGGTTTGTGTCGACGATAATATCCAAACGGAATGGAACTTCCGAAAAGTTGATTTCCAAGCTTTATATGCAGAGTTATATTCACATAAATGGGACGATATACTTTTAGTTACTGACGTTGACGAAGCTGTTACTGTGCTTTATAATAGGTTGCACGAAATTTTTGATAAACTTGTGCCAAAAAAATCTAAAACTATTCGAAATCCGAAATACCAATACCCGACGTGGTTTACTCCGGTCATTATTAAAACCTTAAAAGATAAATACTTTCATTTGAAAAAATTTAAGCAGTTCCACTTAGAATTTAATAAAGAATTATTTAAGTACTATAGACAGCGAGCTAAAGAACTAATTGATCAGACATATACCGAGTACATCCGACGGACGGAGACGGGTATAAAGAGGGATCCTAAAACCTTTTGGAAATTTGTTAAGGGTCAGCAGGCTTCCAGGCAGAAATGCACCGAGTTTGAATTTGGGGGACAGATTGTGACAGGGGTAGACGCAGCAAATGCATTTGCGCAATATTTTAGCTCTGTGTTTCTGCCGCATGATCCCGTTCTATCTGCAGCGAATGCTGAGCGGAAGGCAGCAGAGCCGCTGTGTTCCGCGCGGATTGCCATCGATGGGATTGACTCAGCTGACCTATCACTAGCCATTCGCCGTCTAAAAGCCCATTCATCTGCGGGACCTGATGGCATTCCGCCGTTTATTATTAAGGACTGCTCTGAAATATTTAGAGAGCCACTGCTATTCATTTTTAATTTAGCCCTACAAACTGCTACTTATCCTGCCAAATGGAAAATTTCAAGGGTTACTCCTGTGCCCAAGGGTAGCCTCGGGTCAAAAGTAGACAATTACCGGCCTATTGCGGTCCTATCGGCCTTCGGCAAGGTCTTTGAATCGATACTGAACCAGCATATCACGAGGCAAGTCAAAACTCAACTGGCCGACTGTCAACATGGTTTTAGAAGTGGCAAATCCACCATAACAAACCATATTAACTTTGTGGATTATGCTGTCACTGAAATGGAAAAAAATAAGCAGGTTGACGTGGCCTATTTTGATTTCAAAAAGGCGTTCGACCGGGTCCAAAATGATGTCTTGCTGAGGAAACTATCCGCGATAGGATTTACCCCCAAGCTGCTTCAACTTTTCTCGAGCTATTTTACTAACCGTCTTCAATATGTCCAACTCTTCGGACATAAATCTAACACATATGAAACTAGTTCTGGGGTGAGTCAAGGTAGTACCCTCGGACCACCACAATTTATTATCATGGCCAATGACCTGCCGAAGGTCATTAGGACGGCACAGTGCCTTATGTTTGCTGATGATTTGAAGCTATTTTTGGGTATCAATAGCGTACTAGACTGTGAGGCGATGCAGAGGGATATTGATATGGTTGTAAAATGGAGCGAAGACAATCACTTAGAATTTAACATCTCTAAGTGCAAGACCATTACCTTTTCTCGATCGCGTGCGCCCATTCAGAATGACTACCACATATCGGGTGTCCCTCTGGAACGCGTCACTGAAATCAAAGACCTAGGACTGACTTTAGATGCTACTCTGACTTTTAATCGGCATATTAGCAATATCTGTGCCAAGGCATTCCAATCGCTTGGTTTTGTCATGAGGCAGGCCAGTGGGTTTGAGGACAAGAGTGCCATTATGGTACTGTACTATTCCTTCGTGCGTAGTAAGCTTGAGTATAATTCGCTGATATGGGATCCGCACGAGCAAAAATATAAGCTAATGATAGAACGGGTTCAACGCAAGTTTGCTCGTTACCTGTACAAAAAAATGTATGGGTACTATCCCTATTTGTATCCGTCTCTGTTTGTCGCGGGAATGGTGGGCATCAACACGCTGGAACTGCGACGTAAGTGTGCGCTGTTGATGCACTACTACCTACTGCTGAACTATAAGATCGACGACTCGTCCACGCTAGCTCGCTGTTCACTATTCGCTCCGGACCGAATGCGGGCGTCGCGAGCTTGTGCCCCGCGCTGCCTTTTCGCGGCTCCGCCCTCACGTACCCTGACAGCTCGTCATGCTCCTACAGCCCAGGCGCTCAATTTGCTGAACGGCCTAATTTCTCAGGAACCTGGCGTCGACATATTTATGCTCAATGGAAAAACAATGTTAAATGTGTGTATTAGGTTTTTTAGTTTATAAGTGTTATTATATGTGTAGTGGTGGCTTGCTGTACGCTTTGGTGCAAACTGTAAGTACAGCAAGTAATTGTTATAAAAATAAATAAATAAAAATAAATAAATAAATGACTAAGCGAGCTTGCGAGTGAAATACACTACAGAGATACCAATAAGCACTGACAGAAGTTTATATGAACTGACATAGACACTAGGTAGGTACTGACCTTTACATATATGTGTTTCTAGTCCGTTAGAAGGCCAGCTACAAGGGAATTGCAATAAACTATGCGTTTTATGAATTTTAAACCATACCTTTTATGATTCTCGTATCCTTATCTCAATTTGTTTGACAAGTCTTTATCTTTCATATTTCTCTACTAGTAGTCATCCCAATAGTCACCCCCTTTCTAGCCCTATCATCTTTCACACAGTCCATCCATTGTTTATTTGATCTTTTTATTAACTTCTATCTTATAAATATTTGTATTAATCTTAAAAATGTCTGAACAACAGATAAATCGACAAATTTATTCAACAAAAAAATGCGAAATTTTCCGAGCTATCGACCCCAGAATTGTGCGCAAAGCTCCACAAAGCGTCACTCTGCAGGATATTAAGTGTCCCCATTGACAAGGATTACGTCATTGTCGCGCGAGTCTCAAGTAACCTAAATAAAGGTAAATATTTGGTATCATTTCCCGCTTTGCGTTCGAGTAAATGAGTTGTCACTAAGATCTTATTGTGTTTACGTTTCATGTGTGTTTGGTTTGTCTGAGTGAAAACGAAAAAAGGTACCTGACCTATTTTGAATTTCAAAGAAAGTTTTTTCTTAATACCTACCTACTTCTTATAAATTTGAATGTCGTACGTTTGAATGTTTGTTAATCAATCTCGCCTCTACGGCTGAACCAATTTGGAAAGCGCACGAGTATATTATACCTAATCTGAATTACGATAAAGGATGCTTTGAATCCTACTAATACAATTCTCTAAGATAATTTTAATATTTGACATGTGCGTGGTCGCTCAGAAAAGTTGTTTAGAGTTTCTGAGAAAAGCGACTTTGATGTGTAAATAAATTCAAAAAGTCATGTTGAAGTGCTCTTTGTGAGTATACATAAACTTCACTTCTAATTTTTGAAAGTGATTCATGTTTTAGCAGTAAAAGGAGCAACGGAAACTTTTTATTTTGCTTTTTCTGTCGACCCTCTTGGGACAAAGGCGTAAAAAAGCGTGGTATGTATGTGAAGTAGGCCACGTATATTCATATTAGTGGTGACAAAAAGCCTAATACAAATATAGAATTCGCAGAAGTGTAAATTTCCCATGGGCAGGGATGACATACCTTACCCTTTTCTTTTATCCATTGATCAGTCTGGTTGGTCATAACAACACAAAAACATACTCACAAAAGGTGGCCGTTTGATAGCCTTAATCCGTTTTCAAAGCTTTTGTTTTAAGGTTCTTATATGGAGGATCAAAAGCGATGGCGGGTCCGTTGTCTTTCCAAACAAATGGAATTATTTAGTATCTTATGGTTATGCTTGAATGTTTCGTTTGATTTTCGTTTGCTGTAACAAGCCTAATTTAAAAGGAGGGATCTTGTCTGGGCTTCAGGAAAAGTAATATTTTTATGCAAATTGACACACTTGTTGGATCACATTATTTAAAGGATTAAGTAGAGCATGAAGAAGGCCTGGGTAGTGCATAGATAGTGACCGAGCAAAGATTCGGTTTCGGTTTCGGCAAGTTTCGGCAAAAAAATCTAGGTTCACGACAGTTCACGAACCTTCGGCCGCACCGAAACTCAGTGTTCGTGAATTGTCGTGCGTCGTTTGGCTAACTCGTGGTCACCCCATACTCTCAGAGAACTTCTCAGTAACCGTCGAATCCAAGTTAGCCACCTGGATGTTATAGAGTGAGTGGTTTGTTCAAAATAATGGGCTGCCTCAAGGTAGTGTACCGGCTCCATTACTGTTCAATATTTATATTAATGTCCAACCGGCGAACCCTAACACGGCCCGCTTTCCTGTATGCATACGACCTGACACTAACCTGCCAAGCCACTTATTTTGAGAAGATTGAGTTCAAGCTTTCCACCGCCCTTTCCGATCTGAGTCGCTATGCTGAGAACTACGAGAATGTTAAAATGAAGGTGCACAATAGGAACAACCTAATATCCAGCAGATGGGATTACACATATCAGCAGCGGATTACCCTATTGATATGTGTAATAATAAACTCTATAATCAAAATTTCACCCATATACACTAACAATTTTCACTTATTCTGGTTGATTGAAGACTTAGAAGAGAAACTTAAAACTTAGAACCTACCTGATTGTTTATGTTTACAAAAATTTTAACTAATTTTTCGTTTTAGTTCCTTATTATCTTCTACAAAGTTGTTACATTTTGATAATTTATGATTGAATAATTCAGTAATTGTAAGTTGATGTAGAAATAAAAAAATAAAACCTACCACTTTTTCTTTTTTTCGTTATTCTAAAACTTTAAGGTTGCATACATTTTATACATTTTCATGCATATTTCAAGCGTTTTAGTTGCATATAATCCGGTCCTTATTTATAGTATAAGCATCTGGATATTCAGTCAATTCCAGTCCACTGGCATTAATACAAGAAAACAGTTCTTGTAACAAAAAACACACGATATATTATTATATTTCATTTATCCCACTTGTTCGGGCACTGAAACCTATCTTTATGTTTATAACAGCTTATAAAGAAACAATGGGTAACTTGAGATCTCTTGAAAGTGTCCAGTCTTTGAGAAAGTGGATTTTCCCTTTAGAAGTTTGCGAGCAAAATGTTTGAGAGCTAAGTAAGTGTAGTATCAGTTATAGATGACCAAGGAGCGTCTCTTGTTTGTAACTAAAAGATTTGAAGGTAAGAGGGCAATATTTTAGGTATTGTTATAAAATAGTTACTTACACACGAGCACATTTATGAGCGCTGTATAATATTTTCGCACTTAAATACAGAATGGTAGCGCCATCTCTTGTAAATGTCATAAATCAATGACCAAAAACACATAGACAAACGCATTTGAGATTTCGCGGGCGATCGATATCCTAATTATCTCGTTCCTTCCTCATTCCTTTTCCCTTTATGTACGCCTTAATGACAGGTCGCCAGAACGAACCGAAACTTCAACGTGAACGGGCCTCGTATCTCAACCGCCAGCTTTCCAAGCCACCTGGCTGGAGACTGATGCATTTAATTAGTTAGATTGCAGAGAACCTTGTGAACCGTGTCTATTAACCCGCCTCGCCGATATAAAACAATTGTGTGAAGTGTGTGGATCCTGAAGGAGCCATTTTGGAGTAGAAGAACACCAGCTCGCTGCCACACGTGGGCTGGCATCGACCACTACAAGGTAAGGCGTACTACTTCCCTCATTTCCATACTAGATCGCCCGAATTGATCCGTGAATATTTTCCCGCTTATTTTCAACGCACTATTGCCAGAACCCTTCAAATACAGTCCACTTTTCATGATAGACACAAGGATGAAGAGGTTTCTCAAACCGCTATAACATTTTTGGTCCTTCGTAGCCCGATATACAGGGTGTTTGGAAGGGAGCTGTACATACGCCTAGGGTAGAAACTAGGGATAGTCTGCTACCTACCCCCGCCCATTATATTGACCTTGGCCTCAAGGTTTTTTTTTAATTTATTATTATTTTTTATTTGACTTTTTTATGATTTTTTGACTAAAACTACCTGTAGCTCAAAATCTATCCATGGGACCGGTCGGCTAATGGTCTTGTTTTAATCGTTAGAGTCTTAGGGTCCTGCAAAAAATTATTTTACACCAGAAAATTGTGGAGAAGAAAAGTTATGGGGCCTGAAGTACCGTAGTAAGGTAAAGAAATAATTTTAAGGGCAACTTTCTATGGGGTTTAAAAAAAAACTAACAGGGTTGGAGTTCTTCTGATTTTTTTGAAACATCCTCAGTCCATGCCCTTTCTAACGATATGCTAAAAGTGTAATTATCACTTTTAGTTTTAAAGTTATTAATTAATTTCCGCAACTAGGGCACTTTTACCACCACGAGTCGACATTTGTAAGACAAATGTAATTTCCAGAATTTAAACCAGTTTGGCCTACAGTTGGCAAATTTGTTGTCTCACTCTTACACGAGAGCAACATGTAAGAGACAAAACATGTCATGTCATGTCTCTTTCGCTCTTGGGTCGACGGGGCCGGGCAGGTAACTCGTTGGGGTCTTTGTTAGTCAGTCGAGATTTACCCATCTTAGCTAACTTACGTACTTGCCGTTACGACGCTCCACTGTTTTCGTTAATTTTGTTGAGTTTGTTATTACTTCGTTTTTGTTAAGTTTTGTTATTTGTTACCTTGTTGTTGGCAAAATGGCTGGATTTACCAGTGAAGAGTACACCGACATGCTGGTGGTGTATGGAATGGCTGATTGCAATGGGCGCGAGGCACGGAGGATTTATCAAGAACGGTATCCTAACCGGCGAGTGCCTAACCACCAAACGTTTGGCTCAACTTATCGGCGTCTGCGAGAAACCGGAAATTTAAATTTCCGGGAACCAGCCGTGAACAGATTTCAACCAAATTTGGCTGCGGAAGAACGCATATTGGCTGAATTTGAGGAAGATCCGACCAGAAGCGTAAGAACCGTAGCCCGGACGCTTGGTTTAAGCGTGTGGAAAGTCTGGTCGGTTCTTCGCGAAAATGGACGTCATCCTTTCCACTACACCCCTGTTCAAGGTAATTTTTTACATAAAGTTTTTGTTTTTAGCTCTTATGTAATGAACTAGCATGTGAATTTCATAGGCAATTTTTAAATTAACATGAGCATGTGTGTGAGAGAGAGAGAAATGGAAAGACAGAGATAGCAATCAATGTTACATAGCTACTAATTCATAAGGAAACCGCTAACGTTGATATTTTTATTGTTTTAGGCTTAGAGGATAACGACTATGCAAGAAGGGTGGAGTTTTGCCGCCACTTGCTCCATACGGACGTGGAAGATATTAATTTTTTACGGAGTATTCTCTGGACTGACGAGTCCAAGTTTGACAAGGAAGGAATTGTAAATTACCACAATCTCCATCACTGGGCACCCAGAGATCAAAACCCGAGAGTCAAGAGGCACAGAGGTTTTCAACGAAGGTTCTCCGTGAACGTATGGGCAGGCGTCATCGGTAATCGGTTGATAGGGCCGCACTTTTTGCCAGACAATCTAAACGGGCAAAACTACTTAGATTTCCTCGAAAACGATTTGCCTGATTTAGCGGAAGAAGTGTTTGACGAAGATCGGCCCATAGTCTTCCAGCACGACGGCTGTCCTGCTCATTGGAGCCTAGCAGTGAGGGAGCTTCTGGACAACTGCTTTCCTAATTCTTGGATTAGTCGGGGTGGGCCAATTCCCTGGCCCCCAAGGTCGCCTGACCTTACCCCACTCGACTTCTACGTCTGGGGAAGGGCGAAAGAGTTGGTGTACGCAGAAGAAGTACCAACAAGGGAGGTTCTAATTAACAGGATCCACGCCGCATTCGATACAATGCGCGAGGAACTGCTGCTTAGAACGGTGACCGTGGAGATGAGGAAGAGGTGCCGAGCATGTTTACAGGTCAATGGTCATCAATTTGAACAAAATTTGTAATTAATTAAAATTAGTAATTAATTAAAATTTGTAATTTAATGACATTAGTCATTACCAAATTTTTTGTTTCATTTGCCATCCTTTTACGATCGAACACATTTAATTTTCATTAGTTGAAATTTTTGCTTGAAGTGCCCTAGTTGCGGAAATTAATTAATAACTTTAAAACTAAAAGTGATAATTACACTTTTAGCATATCGTTAGAAAGGGCATGGACTGAGGATGTTTCAAAAAAATCAGAAGAACTCCAACCCTGTTAGTTTTTTTTTAAACCCCATAGAAAGTTGCCCTTAAAATTATTTCTTTACCTTACTACGGTACTTCAGGCCCCATAACTTTTCTTCTCCACAATTTTCTGGTGTAAAATAATTTTTTGCAGGACCCTAAGACTCTAACGATTTAAACAAGACCATTCGCCGACCGGTCCCATGGATAGATTTTGAGCTACAGGTAGTTTTAGTCAAAAAATCATAAAAAAGTCAAATAAAAAATAATAATAAATTAAAAAAAAACCTTGAGGCCAAGGTCAATATAATGGGCGGGGGTAGGTAGCAGACTATCCCTAGTTTCTACCCTAGGCGTATGTACAGCTCCCTTCCAAACACCCTGTATTACTATAATATATCCATTTTCCTTTATTTCTTACGTAGGAATCAATCATAAATTCCTACTAGGGTCGTGGCACCTAGCCGCCTACCCACATAATCAAGTTGTAAACCCAATACGTGGTTCCATCAACGCCGCTATAGCAGGTTCATAATTACGTATCTGCTATTATTAAAAATAATTCTTATTTAAAACTAACTTGTCGTATTGTAAATTTCCATATTTCAAACGTCTTTTAGTTTAACCGCCCTTATAGGAATCACCTACCTCCAATTATAAATTGTTAGGAATAAGTTACTTTCCGAATACCGCGGGGTAGACATTCATTCTATAAGAGAAAAATAAAATATGTGTACTACTTGTAGGTACCTACGCAGTATAAATATCATAACTTTACCGAATACGTTTAGACGATTGCGGGCTATAAGTTGCATATTTATACCTATTCATTTATCTTAAACAATATTCAAACTTAAAAATAAAACTGGTTAGGATAGTAATGCTATTAACATTTTGTACTATATAATTACTTTGGTTAGTGGGTACTACGAAAAAACTTATTTCGTTATTACGCAAATATTGCGAAACCCGTTGTCACAGTATAGTCACAATCAGTAGTATTACTTTTCTACATATAGTTGTTCGTTTAAATAATTACCGTACATTGTTTTGTTTGTGTGGTTATTTGTAACTACATAACATAACAATGCCGCGTGATGCGAAAGCAATCGCTTCTTCGTAAGATCAACAGTTAGTGATTTTAGAAGCAAAGCGTAATATACTTTTCGGGCGTATTCAGTCAATTTATGATCGCTCTAAAGTCGCTAATACTTCCGAATCGGTGAGAGAAGGCTTTCTCAGTTCTTGTGTAACAATAGATGATATTCGAACGGACTTTCATAAATTATTGGATGATTATAATGCTAGGTTACTGGCTATATATCCCGATGCGAAGCCTAGCTATCAAGCCTACGCCTCATTCGAGGATATGTATTGTTCCGTGAAACGTGTGATGTCTCAATTGGAAGATAAGCCGTCCGGGAGGCACAGTATGAGTGATTGCGCAACATGTAGACCAAGGTTGCCGCCAATCGAACTCATGTCGTTCGACGGTGATATACGAAACTGGCCATTATTTTATGCAAGTTTTAAATCTACAGTTCATGACAATAAGTCGCTGACGGGTGCAGACAGGTTGTACTATTTAATAGGTAAGCTGTCGCCGAAGGCACAGTCTGTGTTCGCGGGAGTCACACCGTGTGCTGAGAATTACCAAGTCATGTTCCAGGCACTCCTTGATAGGTACCAGGATATTCGTGTCCTCGCGTCTACCTACTTGGATCAAGCTTTAAATCTTAAATTGTCCGGTCCCGCGTCTGTTTCGAATTACCAGCTATTTGTGGACAAGTTCGTCACCGCAATTAATTCCCTAAAGAATCTAAAATTAGTTGACCTTCTGGATTTCATTTTATTGCACCTCGCAATAAAAAAGTTTGACACTGAAACTATTCGCGCTTTCGAGATGACAGAACGTAATCGTAAGATTCCCACTCTAGATAGTTTTGTCACCTTCATCAATGATCAGTGTCGGATATTCCGTAATACCCAACCACCCTTAACTAATAATAATAAGCCTAATAGTTCGGACAATTCACATAAGTCTAATAAATCACGTAGTTTTAATAATAAAATGACCGCCCCTAATCCACAATCCTATGTAGCTTGCTCTGTGTTAAATAATTCAAACAAGCCGCTCGATCGCGTTCGATTGACGCTCGGTGCGTTGCGGCGTCGCCGTCGGCGAGAGATAGCCCGCAATGTACGGCGTACACAACCGTTCTGCTCGCTACTGCTCAAGTCGTAATTTACGATGTAAATGATAAGCCGCACATAATACGTTGTTTACTAGATAGCGCATCTCAAAGTAATTTTATTACTTCTGAATGTTTTAAGCGTCTAGGACTTTGGAAGAACTTTCATACTTCTAATTTAATAGTTAAAGGAATCGGTGGGTCGGAAAAACCAGTTAAAGGTTCCGTAGATATTAAATTATATTCTCGTTTTAGTAATGATATTAATTTTAACGTTTCTTCGCTTATTGTTGAACGTATAACGGAGACATTGCCGACCGCTCTCGTCGATGTCTCTAAACTTACACATCTCAAAACATTACCGCTCGCAGATTCGAAGTTTGCGGAGCCGAGCGGTATCGATGTTTTGATTGGTGCTGCTATATTCCCGCGCTTGCTTTTGCCTAACATAGTGCATAGCGAGCAATATAATATACCTCCCGCTATTGAAACTGTGTTGCGGTATGTGGTTATGGGTTCCGTACCTACGGCACATACTTCACACTGTACGAGTACAACTTCATGTTGTTCTGTTCTTCAAGATCCCAGTTTAGATTCGCTTCTCAAGCGATTCTGGGAGCTTGAAGAAATTTCCGCCTCGCCCTCGCAGAGCCGTAAGGATCTCGAGTGCGAAGAACATTTTCGCGCTACCACTGTTCGCGATGACAGTGGTAGATATATTGTGTCGCTGCCATTTTGCGACGACCCTTATTCGCTAGGCGACTCATACGCTGCCGCACTTAGGCGTTTTCATTGTTTGGAGCGCAAACTTGATGCGTCCTTAGGGTTACGCAGCGCTTACAATGACGTCATGCGGGACTACATTAACAAGGGATATTTGAGTCCGGTTTTAAAAGATGACAACGTTTCTAATCTGTCATATTACATTCCGCATCACGGTGTCGTTCGCGAAGATAAGACTTCCACTAAACTTCGCGTAGTTTTAGACGCTAGTAGTCAAACTACAACGGGACAGTCGATCAATGACATTCTACATGCAGGCCCTAATCTACAGGGTGATTTATTTAATATTATAATTCGTTTTCGTCTCTTTCAAATAGCCCTGTCTGCTGATTGCCGCCAAATGTTTCTCAATGTCGGCGTTCGTGAATCGGACCGTAGATTTCAACGCATCTTTTACAGATTCAGTAAACATGAACCTATAATGGTCTACCAATTTAATCGTGTTTGCTTCGGATTTAAGTCTAGTCCATATCACGCGTTACGTGTAGTCCGCCAGTTAGTCGCTGATGAAGGCGATAATTTCCCTGCAGCGTCTGCTGCTGCTTCTTCCGCCCTATATATGGATGACATTGCCTGTAGTGTCATGTCCATACCGCAAGCAATTTCGCTTTGTGATGAGCTTATTCAGCTCTTCAAGCGAGGCCAGTTCGACCTTGTCAAATGGACAAGTAACTCGAAAGAGGTTCTCGCACACATACCTGATACTCATAAGGCTTCGCCCGATATCGAGTATGAGAAGTCTATACCGCATAAGGTCCTGGGTTTACGCTGGGACAAGTCTTGTGACAGTTTCCGCTTTGACGTCACCACACCAGATGATAAATGTACCAAGCAAACCATGCTTTCCACAGTGGCTCGGCTATGGGACTTAATGGGTTTTGTCGCCCCCACTATTCTGTACGCTAAGCTCTTAATTAAGGAACTTTGGCTAGCAAAGTGTGACTGGGACGACATACCACCTGAACATATAGTCACCGCTTGGAAGCAGTTTTGTACTGAGCTTTCTACGCTTAATGAAATTATTATCCCGCGTCATCTGGGGTTGGTCGACGGATGCACCATGAATTTAGTAGGTTTCGCTGACGCCAGCGAGCGTGCTTACGGTGGAGTCGTATACATGCAAATATACAATGGTTCTAACTACTCCGTGCAGTTAGTTAGTGCGAAGTCTAAAGTCTCACCTGTGAAAACCATTTCGGTGGCTAGACTAGAGTTGTGCGCGGCCCTACTGTTGTCTAAGTTGCTTCGCAAGGTACAAGACACAATATCGCCCCACTACCGCATCCATAAGGTATACGCGTTTACTGACTCTAAAGTAGTGCTCGCCTGGATAAATTCCTCACCGCACCGCTGGCAAACTTTTGTTGCCAATCGGGTTACTAAGCTGATAGAGCTTATACCCGCTAATTGTTTCAACCATGTCGCAGGTACTGAGAACCCCGCTGATTGTCTGTCTCGTGGTGTCACGCCAGCTAAGCTCTTGCAGCATCCATTGTGGTATCGTGGACCATCGTGGGTTTCTCATGACCCAGCTGAGTGGCCCATACATACTTTCGAACACAATGCACTGCATGAGGGCGTACCCGAACAGAAATCAGTCGCTCATGCCGTGGTTTCTGAGGTTACGGAATCACCAATTTACGCGCTAGCACTACGTGTTTCGTCGTGGTCTAAGTTGCTACGCGCTATTGTTTACGTCTATAAGTTTTTAAGACAACTGCCTAGTGCACGTACTGTATCAAGCTCTGATCTGAAATATGCAGAAATTAAATTGCTGCGAGCTGTACAGGATTTTCATTTCCGTAACGATATTTTAAATTTAAAAAACAATAAACCATGTACTCCCGCCATCCATAAGCTTAAGCCGTTTCTCGATGAGCACGGCATCATACGAGTTGGTGGTCGTCTCACAAATTCGGACGAACCCTACGAATATTAACATCCCTGTATTCTACCACGTCATGACCATATTGTTGATCTTCTTGTTGACTTTTGTCACAAGAAACATCTTCATGCCGGTCCGGAGTTGCTTATGTCCTTACTCAGGCATAATTATTGGATTTTAGCTGCACGTCGAATAATTCGTCACAGAATCCACAACTGTAACACTTGCTTTAAGTGCCGCCCGCGTCCTATTCTTCCACTTATGGCAGATCTACCTAGCCAGCGTGTTAACCAAGTCGACAAGGCGTTCACTCACACCGGCTGTGACTATGCAGGCCCGCTGCAGTACACACCATTTCGTGGTCGAGGTGTTAAGAGCCGTAAGGCTTGGCTCTGCATTTTTACGTGTTTGACGACGCGTGCCACGCACATTGAAGTGGCAACAGATTTAAGTACAGTGACTTTCCTTGCAGCCTTAAAACGCTTTCTTTCGCGACGCGGTCCTATTAAATGCTTATATACCGATAACGGTACTTGTTTCGTAGGTGCAAGTTCTTATTTACGCGACCTTCACAAATTTCTTAAAGATTTTCGTCCTCATCTTGAGGAAGAACTTTCCTTCAATCATATAGATTGGAAGTTTATTCCGCCTGCTTCCCCACATTTTGGAGGATGTTGGGAAAGTATGGTTAAGGTAGTTAAAACTCACCTTTTTAAAGTTATAGGTCAACAAATCCTCTCCTACGAGGAACTTATAACTGTCCTTAGCCAAGTTGAGGCTCTAGTTAATTCGCGGCCACTTACTGCTTTGAGTAGTGACCCTACTGAACCATCAGCACTGACCACTGCGCATTTCTTGCACACCGCGCCATTGTTGTCCTTTCCCGCTCCTGAAGCAGACTCGCTCAGCTTGCGACATCAGCAGCGACATACTCTACTTGACAAACTGGTGCAGTCGTTCTGGCAGCGCTGGCGTTCAGAATACTTACATCAACTTCAGGCTAGATCCAAATGGAATAGTCCTGCACCTTCTATACAAGAGGGTACTATTGTAGTTATCATTACTGATAACTCTCCGCCCCTTTCATGGCCGTTAGGCATTATTGATAAATTGCATACCTCCAAGGACAGTACAACCCGTGTTGTTACTGTGAAAACCGCAAAGGGTAGCTATGTGCGCCCTGTTGTGCGTCTGTGTCCATTACCGACTCAATAAGGCCTGGCTTGATAGTTAGGTCTCTTAGTTTTAGTTAGTTAGCGACGCAACATAATTTTCTATTAAAATTTAACTATAGGTATGCAACTTAATGTATTATGCAACTCGCAGTATTTATCTTAAATCTTAATAATTGAAATGTAAAAATCCGCATCTTAGTCCGTATTGCTGAATAGGTATACGGTAGTACACCTCATAGGGCTAAGTTTAATTTTCATTAAAGGTGACCCTTTAAGGCCGGGAAAATGGTAGCGCCATCTCTTGTAAATGTCATAAATCAATGACCAAAAACACATAGACAAACGCATTTGAGATTTCGCGGGCGATCGATATCCTAATTATCTCGTTCCTTCCTCATTCCTTTTCCCTTTATGTACGCCTTAATGACAGGTCGCCAGAACGAACCGAAACTTCAACGTGAACGGGCCTCGTATCTCAACCGCCAGCTTTCCAAGCCACCTGGCTGGAGACTGATGCATCTAATTAGTTAGATTGCAGAGAACCTTGTGAACCGTGTCTATTAACCCGCCTCGCGGATATAAAACAATTGTGTGAAGTGTGTGGATCCTGAAGGAGCCATTTTGGAGTAGAAGAACACCAGCTCGCTGCCACACGTGGGCTGGCATCGACCACTACAAGGTAAGGCGTACTACTTCCCTCATTTCCATACTAGATCGCCCGAATTGATCCGTGAATATTTTCCCGCTTATTTTCAACGCACTATTGCCAGAACCCTTCAAATACAGTCCACTTTTCATGATAGACACAAGGATGAAGAGGTTTCTCAAACCGCTATAACACAGAACATAACCCTTTATTTATGGCTTATGGTCCTCTAATATTGTTTTATATTTAAGGACCCATTAAAATACAATTTTTTGATTAAAATTTACTATGACTTCCTTGGTGTTCGTTTAAATGGGCAGAAACAGTTTAAAAATATGATCGCACCATTTTGTTACAGCCTGTACAATAGGTCACCAATTAATTTCCTTTGAGGTCCGTTACTTAAAAACAAAAATATTACCATCACGGTCCGTAAGATTTAAAGCCAACTAACGCCCCTCTCCCCCCGGCCTTTACATCGTCACTTATATTTACTTTGTAAAAATTTAAAAGTAGTACTTGGTCATGAATCGCACCGTATAACGTATTTAAGTGTGTTTAATCGTTGGTGCATAACTTATTGTGATCGTTTAGGTGCCAATTTTCTGTTAATTTCTGTCACCCTGGATTTCGTTCACTTTTCAAAACAACAAATGATTCAATTTCAAAACCTGTATAACCACTATTGAGCTAAGTAGTTATTCGCTTAAGCACCTAGTTCCAGTTCATTTCTGCTTTCCTGGTAGTTATTATAAATAAATATTTAGGACAGTTGAACTTTAAAACGTCTATCGAATGATATCGATATATTATGAATCCTTCATGCCCTTTTTTAGGTTTCATTTTGGGTGCGCTTCGAGGAATACTTTAGGTCCACTTCATGAGGTGGGCATTAATTTGGGTGCGCTTTGAAGAATACCCCACTTAAAGTTGCAGCTAGATAATATTTAAAAAGGAACAAAAAACCAATCGAATAATTAAGAGTTGTACTCATCTATCACACAAGTAAACCGCCGCGCCGTGCACTTAAAGTAACAACATCATCCGAAATACATTTATTACAAGTGAGCAGCTACACTGGCGACCAACCACCACCTCCAACTTTACCGTTTTGCTTCGCTCGCCGTGACTTTATTTCTGGTCTAACGACTGTTTTATTGTTGCTCTTGGCACAGTTCGAGTACTACACAAATAGGTAAAGAAGGTTGGCTCCATAAAAAGAGCGAAAACAGGCGCGCTCCCGTGGTGAATGTAAAAGAGACGCCTAATAAATTTTGCAAACTATAGATATACGCACTATTGCGCTTATTGCTCGCGGCTTCACTCACATTAGTGTGATCCCTAGGGATCTGTGCTTTTTATGACTGAAAGGCACTTTATTTATTTTTCTGAAGCCCATACAACATGTTTGAGAAATTTCAATTTATTTAGGGCGTGAAAACGCAGCAACCCACAAACTCACATTCACATTTTTAACAACTTCAAAAAAATGGAGGTAAATACCTCCTTTTTTATCGATTTGATTCGTTACGGTATGTAATATTGTTAGAATTGTCCAATATTTAAAATAGTTTTTTATGCTACAAGTGCGGAAGGTAGGTGATGCCCGATGAGTGTCATTTCATCAAATCGGCACGAGCCGGGAATCATCTTACGTACGTGTATCAAACGACAAAGCAAGAAATTAATAAAATGGCGGGCTTATTCAAGCGCGCTAGTATATCTACAGATTAACTAATAGTTCCTCGGGTATATCTACTGCACATAATAATAACTGTCACGTCGTAACGCAAAAGGCACGAGCAAAATATACGTTCTTCCAAACACATCTAATTAATATTTAAATTAATTTATTGATCAAATCTAAATCCAAAGTTATTAAAATCGCCTTTAATGAAGTATTGGTTATATTTTACCTTCTATATGAATGATAATCGAATAATAAAAACTCTATGCGTTTGGCTGACGACGGAATTAAAATTAAAAAATTACAGAAAGGTAAAAAGCAAGGTGTCTGTATGTCTGTATGTCGGTATGTCTGTATGTCTGTACGTCTGTATGTCTGTATGTCTGTATGTCTGTATGTCTGTATGTCTGTATGTCTGTATGTCTGTATGTCTGTATGTCTGTATGTCTGTATGTCTGTATGTCTGTATGTCTGTATGTCTGTATGTCTGTATGTCTGTATGTCTGTATGTCTGTATGTCTGTATGTCTGTATGTCTGCATGTCTGCATGTCTGCATGTCTGCATGTCTGTATGAAAGAAAGAAAGAAAGAAAGAAAGAAAGAAAGAAACTTTATTTGCAAATATGGGTACAGTCATGCTTGATGTCATTTATAGGTTACAATGTTCAGCCATATTTTACCAGCGGCATGCAAATACATTCATTAAAATTTGATTAGAAAATTCAATATAAAACAAAAACATGTCAACCAACAATAATAGCATTAACATTCATTATAATTTGATTAAAAAATTCAATATAAGACAAAAACATGTCAACTAACAAAAATAGCATTAGTGGCCAAGACTATAAAAATTACAATGCACAATTTAATTCATAATGTCATAATCCTGATTCACAATGTCATAATTTCATAATTTAATTCATAATGTCATAATTTCATAATTTAATTCATAATGTCATAATTTCATAATTTAATTCAAAATGTCATAATTTAATTCATAAATAAATAAGTTACAATTATAATCAAATCAATATTTTCTCTGCTAGAAAATCAGTCACACTATAATATGTCTGCATGTCTGTATGTCTGTATGTCTGTATGTCTGTATGTCTGTATGTCTGTATGTCTGTATGTCTGTATGTATGTATGTCTGTATGTCTGCATGTCTGCATGTCTGTATGTCTGTATGTCTGTATGTCTGTATGTCTGTATGTCTGTATGTATGTATGTCTGTATGTCTGTATGTCTGTATGTCTGTATGTCTGTATGTCTGTATGTCTGTATGTCTGTATGTCTGTATGTCTGTATGTCTGTATGTCTGTATGTCTGTATGTCTGTATGTCTGTATGTCTGTATGTCTGTATGTCTGTATGTCTGTATGTCTGTATGTCTGTATGTCTGTATGTCTGTATGTCTGTATGTCTGTATGTCTGTATGTCTGTATGTCTGTATGTCTGTATGTCTGTATGTCTGTATGTCTGTATGTCTGTATGTCTGTATGTCTGTATGTCTGTATGTCTGTATGTCTGTATGTCTGTATGTCTGTATGTCTGTATGTCTGTATGTCTGTATGTCTGTATGTCTGTATGTCTGTATGTCTGTATGTCTGTATGTCTGTATGTCTGTATGTCTGTATGTCTGTATGTCTGTATGTCTGTATGTCTGTATGTCTGTATGTCTGTATGTCTGTATGTCTGTATGTCTGTATGTCTGTATGTCTGTATGTCTGTATGTCTGTATGTCTGTATGTCTGTATGTCTGTATGTCTGTATGTCTGTATGTCTGTATGTCTGTATGTCTGTATGTCTGTATGTCTGTATGTCTGTATGTCTGTATGTCTGTATGTCTGTATGTCTGTATGTCTGTATGTCTGTATGTCTGTATGTCTGTATGTCTGTATGTCTGTATGTCTGTATGTCTGTATGTCTGTATGTCTGTATGTCTGTATGTCTGTATGTCTGTATGTCTGTATGTCTGTATGTCTGTATGTCTGTATGTCTGTATGTCTGTATGTCTGTATGTCTGTATGTCTGTATGTCTGTATGTCTGTATGTCTGTATGTCTGTATGTCTGTATGTCTGTATGTCTGTATGTCTGTATGTCTGTATGTCTGTATGTCTGTATGTCTGTATGTCTGTATGTCTGTATGTCTGTATGTCTGTATGTCTGTATGTCTGTATTTCTGTATGTCTGTATGTCTGTATTTCTGTATGTCTGTATGTCTGTATGTCTGTATGTCTGTATGTCTGTATGTCTGTATGTCTGTATGTCTGTATGTCTGTATGTCTGTATGTCTGTATGTCTGTATGTCTGTATGTCTGTATGTCTGTATGTCTGTATGTCTGTATGTCTGTATGTCTGTATGTCTGTATGTCTGTATGTCTGTATGTCTGTATGTCTGTATGTCTGTATGTCTGTATGTCTGTATGTCTGTATGTCTGTATGTCTGTATGTCTGTATGTCTGTATGTCTGTATGTCTGTATGTCTGTATGTCTGTATGTCTGTATGTCTGTATGTCTGTATGTCTGTATGTCTGTATGTCTGTATGTCTGTATGTCTGTATGTCTGTATGTCTGTATGTCTGTATGTCTGTATGTCTGTATGTCTGTATGTCTGTATGTCTGTATGTCTGTATGTCTGTATGTCTGTATGTCTGTATGTCTGTATGTCTGTATGTCTGTATGTCTGTATGTCTGTATGTCTGTATGTCTGTATGTCTGTATGTCTGTATGTCTGTATGTCTGTATGTCTGTATGTCTGTATGTCTGTATGTCTGTATGTCTGTATGTCTGTATGTCTGTATGTCTGTATGTCTGTATGTCTGTATGTCTGTATGTCTGTATGTCTGTATGTCTGTATGTCTGTATGTCTGTATGTCTGTATGTCTGTATGTCTGTATGTCTGTATGTCTGTATGTCTGTATGTCTGTATGTCTGTATGTCTGTATGTCTGTATGTCTGTATGTCTGTATGTCTGTATGTCTGTATGTCTGTATGTCTGTATGTCTGTATGTCTGTATGTCTGTATGTCTGTATGTCTGTATGTCTGTATGTCTGTATGTCTGTATGTCTGTATGTCTGTATGTCTGTATGTCTGTATGTCTGTATGTCTGTATGTCTTTATGTCTGTATGTCTGTATGTCTGTATGTCTGTATGTCTGTATGTCTGTATGTCTGTATGTCTGTATGTCTGTATGTCTGTATGTCTGTATGTCTGTATGTCTGTATGTCTGTATGTCTGTATGTCTGTATGTCTGTATGTCTGTATGTCTGTATGTCTGTATGTCTGTTTGTCTGTATGTCTGTATGTCTATGACTGTAAATGATAAATGATTTTATTTCTGTAAGTTGTTTTGTACAAACACTTTTACATGTCGAACATATTTTTAAAACTAGATGAGGTCGGCGTTTCCTATCTGACTACTCTGAGAAGAAAGGCCGAAACAAACTCAGAGGTCACAGTCTCTTTCAAAGTCCAGAGAAAATCTTGATTAGATCATGTGAAGACCATGTAGACTAATGTCTGAAATGGTCTTTTGAGGAAAGAACCAGCCAGATTGAGTGGACCTGTCCAGTCAGTGCACGCATTTGTCAATAACCGAGCAGCTCAACTCAGAATTTAAGGAGCTCAACGATTCGACGAACAATACCAAAGAAAGGACATTCGGTTAGGCCGCATAAACTACTCAAACTGCCAGATCATGATTAAAAACTAACATAAATTTAAATTAAAACAAAAAAGAATGATCCACATAGTCTTTACATTCACAATAATTAAAATAAAATAATATAATACTTTAAAAAGTAAATATTCTTGTCATTGCAAGAAAACCAAAAAAAATAATATAATAACAAAATGCATGGTGCAAAATATAATAAAAAAACAAAATTAATTGGAGCAGCTCAATCCCAAGCCTTTTTGTTCTCAATGTAATCTTTTGTTGTATAAAACGCTTTATGGCACAACTTACGTTTAATAAAAGATTTGTATTTATTAAGACTTAGATCTTGTACGTAGCTTGGAAGCTTATTATAAAAGCGTACACATTGACATCTAAACGAACCACCTATTTTCTTGAGCCTTGTTGTAGGTACTACAAATTTGTGTTTGTTCCTAGTATTTATGTTATGGATATCACTGTATTTTTTAAACAATTTTATATTTTTATGGGCATATAAAAGATTTTCATAAATATACTGAGAAGGTACATCATTACATTAATCTCCTTAAATTTCTCTCTGAGAGAGTGCCTCGGGCTTAATTTATAAATTGATCGAACAGCTCTTTTGTGCAAAACAAAGATAGTCTGTATGTCGGCGGCATTTCCCCACAACAGAATACCGTACAACATTACACTATGAAAATAGCTAAACGGGCTGTCTCTATGTCAGTTAAATTACGAATTTTTCTAACAGCATATGCTGCGGAGCTTAGCTTCTTTGACAATTTATCTATATGGGGGACCCACTGAAGCTTAGTATCCAAAGTTAAGCCTAAGAATACTGTGCTATTTTCAGGATTCAATTCTTTGTCCCTTATCAACACATCGGTTTTCACCTGCCTAACGTGAGGTAGGGTAAACTTAATGCATTTGGTTTTTTTTTCATTAAGAAGTAAATTATTAACATTGAACCAGTGAACTACTTTTGAGATCGCGCTATTTACATCGTCAGTAACCAGCTGCTGACGTTTAAATTTAAACAAAAGTGAAGTATCATCCGCGAACAACACTATATCATGGTTATCCTTTATGAGGTAAGGCAAGTCATTAATATAAATAAGAAACAAGAAAGGACGAAGAATCGAGCCCTGCGGGACACCCATTGTTACCATAGATCCAGGAGATCTTTTTCCATTAACGTCAACGGTCTGAATCCTATTACTCAAATATGAAGTAAGAAGATCCAGAGCGCTGTTCCGGATCCCGTAATGGCGGAGTTTCCTGATTAGCGTTTCATGAAAAACACAATCAAATGCTTTGGACAAATCACAAAAGATTCCCAAGGCATTGCACTTATCTTCCCATGCATTATAAATATTTTCTAAAAGCTCAACACCTGCATCAGTAGTTGAACGACCCCTTGTAAAACCGAACTGTTTGCTATGTAATAATTTATGTTTATTAAAAAATCTTTGCAATTGCTCTAAAATTAATTTCTCAAATATTTTGCTAAACGTAGGTAGTACTGAAATATTTCTATAATTTGTAGGGTCTGATGTACTACCTGATTTAAACAAAGGTATTATTTTACTATTTTTCATAAGGTCAGGAAACTCCCCACAGTCGATACAATTATTAAAGATAATAGCTAAACTAGGTGCGACAATGTCAATAATAGACTTAGCAACTTCTACAGAATGACCCCACAGATCTGCAGTCTTTTTAACATTTAAAGTGTGAAAGGTTTTAATTATGTCTTTACAAGTTATATGTTCAAAAAGAAATTCCGAATCGCAAACATTAACATTTTCTTTTAGCAAAGACTCAGCAACAGAAGGTGATGAGTTTAAGGATTTAGTAGTTGAAATGGGAATATCTGAAAATAAATTTTCAAAGGCCACTGCGACTTGTGAGTCTGATTTTATGATGTTGCCATTAATAGACAGGCCGTAGTCAATATTTCGGTTACCAGATCTTCCCGTTTCACTATTAATAATATTCCAAGTCGTTTTAATAACATTACTACTGTTTTTAATCTTCGAGCTCAAATAACGCGACTTGGCCAAACAACAAACTTTTTTAAATAATTTTGAATAATTTCTAACATATAAATTAAATTCAGCAGTGTTTACATAAGTCCTTTCACTGTACAGCTCATAAAGTCGTGTTCTACTTTTATGAATACCAATGGTAGCCCAATCACTGAATGAGGGTAGATCTTAAATCAATTGATAATGCACCAAATCTAGTTTATTAGTGAATATAAATATTATTGTTATTTAAAGTGTGTTCACACACATACATCCAAATCTAGGGAACACACTGCGACGTCGTCAACAAGCGAAAACGCGGCGGAGGACCGGAAGTGCGGCAGCGTCGCGGCATTGCATCGTCCGACACGACCGCACATACCTTTTGATTAAGATACTTATGTTGCTATAATTGTGAACCATCTAATAAATCTGTATAAGATACAGTCCGCTTGCTTTACTTAAAACTAAGCGTAAGATGAGAGAATGAAATGTGAGCGTACTCCTAGTCAGTAATGCCACCATGAATTTGATTAGTTTGCTACTAGTATCAATAGAGACTTGTCGATCAAAAGCAGGGCGAATTGACATGAAATAAGAAGCATGTTATGCATTTTCCTATTCCAAATTTCTACTTGCATAGATACACTTTACGGATATCAATAGCAACAGAACCTCATCATCATCAGCCTTTTAATGTTCCCACAGCTGGGACACAGGCCTCCTCTTTGAGAAGGCATGGGCTTTAATCCACATCGCGGGCCCAGTGCGGTTTGATGGATTTCACATCAGGTTTTCATTCGCCGCTTTTAGAGCAGTAGTGATGAAATTATTTACACAAAGTAAAGCGCCTGCCTGGCTTCGAACCCACGACCTACGACACGTAAGTCGAGACCGTTACCACTGGGCCATCGCTGCTTTATGCTGTTGTTTCTTACAGGAGTGTTGGATTTGGAGACATTACAACTGCTGGACATAGGCCTCCCCCAGGCGTCGCCACCTTGACCAATCCCGTGCGTCTTGCATGCAGCGTAGTAGCTATATGCAATAAAGCACTGTTCAGAAATACTTTTGGCAGAAGTTTTTCATACATACATTATTTGAAAACTATATGAGATTCTAGGAAGCAGTGATGGCCCAGTGGTAACGGTCTCGACTCTCAAATCAAAAGGTATGTGCGGTCGTTTCGGACGATGCAATGCCGCGACGCTGCCGCACTTCCGGTCCTCCGCCGCGTTTTCGCTTGTTGACGACGTCGCAGTGTGTCCCCTAGATTTGGATGTATGTGTGTGAACACACTTTTAATAGCAATAATATTTATATTCACTAATACACTAGATTTGGTGCATTATCAATTGATTTAAGATCTACCCTATTAACTATTTAACGACAACCATTGTTTCTTATCCCCATAGGTAGCAACACATTGATTAGTGCTAAACATTCCACAATCCGATAACACTCTTTCTTATCACTTGATCGAGTATTAATCTAGTTCAATCTATGGTAGTGGCTTACTGCTTTTAGAATGTAACCTTAAGGGATTTCCACACGCGTGGAAATTAA
This sequence comes from Orthosia cruda, assembly GCA_964057195.1. Taxonomy (NCBI): domain Eukaryota; kingdom Metazoa; phylum Arthropoda; class Insecta; order Lepidoptera; family Noctuidae; genus Orthosia; species Orthosia cruda. The sequence continues at coordinate 25,528,308 of OZ059838.1, forward strand.
TCCGAGCAACAGCAGCGTTGGCTAGAAATAGCCTGGGGAGAAAGGAAAACGTGCGGATATCTATTATAATATGTGTTTGCAAAGCTCAAGCAAAAACAAAGCTGAATTATGTGATTATTGTGCCTTCACATTAACGTGAATTCTTGTTGTGGCCTTTACAATATTCGACCACAACGCATTCTGGCAGACCAGAAAAACGCGTTCTGCGCGCCAACAGATGCGACCAGAACCTGAATTCGCGACGGACAGGTGATTTTGTTGTGAAGGAACACTTACCAAGGCGCCATATCGAATTTTGGTTCTGACCCCATAACCGTTAGCGACCCCGAAAACCATGAAAATTAAACCTTTGACGAAAAGTTGGAGAATATCCGTCAGCACCATCTTGGAACATCAGCATAATGTCCCCACTGCTGGGACTCAGCCTGTCTATATTGACATACCATCTTTGTATATCAGCTGTACCTGGCTGATAAGGTGGTAATGGGGCTGGATTTTTAGGTTTCCCCGGAATTTTGCCACTCGACTATTTTAATACAAGGGAAGCTGGGCATATTCCTAATACCCAATCTAGAAGTACCCTTAACGGGTAAACGAGCTGTAACTAACGAAGCTTCAAACCTGAGTGACCACAGGTATGTGGGCAGCCAAGGATGCAAGAATGCAAGGAACCGGAACTGACTTAAGCTACGGTTGGCGTATTGGCACAACTGTATTGGTGTTTGTTGATTTAGATGGCTTGAATTCCGTAGTTAGATCCTACAACTGAAACAAATATACGTACATGCTAATATGTGGGCCTTTATATAGGTGTACCAGATTTTATAAGTGTATGTATATCGATACCGGAAATTTCAATTGCCGTAAAGGACATTTTGCCGAAAATGAGTTATATACATTTTTATTTTTTTTTTATTTGAGATGGTTTTGCTCTTAACTCTAGTCTAAGACATAGGTGACAGAGACAGAGTCGACGATGGAGTGAGCTTACCCAGAAGGAGCCTGTTTACTCTAACTTTGAAGAGATTCGGGTTGAATGCGTTCGGAAACACAGATGCAGGTAGTGAGTTCCATTCATTCGCTGTGCGCATTATGAAGGATGTTTGGAAGCGCTTGGTGCGAATTGGTGGACTTTGCCAGTCCACCAATTCGCAAGGTAAGGATGGTAACTTGCAGTGCGTCTAGATGTCCGATGGTAGAAGGGGGGCTGGTGGGATGAGGTCATGGAGTTCTTGAGCACACTCACCGAAATACAGTCTGTAGAAGACCGACAAGCAGGCAACCTTGCGGCGATGAGCCAAGCTGTGAAGCTTGGTATCCACCAGTTCAATGTCGCCGATGAGCCTCTTAGCTCTGCGTTCCACCGAGTCAAGCGCGGCAAGCTGATACTTTGCTGAGCCATCCCAAAGGTGGCTGCAATACTCCATGCAGGATCGGACTTGCGCTTTCTACAGGGTTAAAAGCTGTCCAGGCGTAAAGTATCGCTTCACCTTATTTAGGATGCCCAGTTTTTTGGCCGCAATTTGGGATTTGTACTCAATGGAGGCGCCGAAGTTAAGACTGGATGTCAACTTCATGCCTAGGAGCTCAATCCGATCAGTCACTGGAACAGACGCACCACGAAAAATAGGCGCCCGATCGAAAAGACTCCTTTTAGCGGTAAAAACACACGCCTGTGTTTTGGTGGCGTTAAAGGAGACCAGATTGTCATCACCCCACTGGGAGACAAGGCTTAAGGTCAAATATGTCCGCTCTATCATAGTCTCTCTCAAGGAACGAACTTCATCCACGCTGGTTCCTGCGCTGGACAGGTATATCTCTGAAACAGTACTGTCATCTGCGTACCCAACAATACCAAGCTGAAGAAGGTCATTGGTGTGCAGCAGGAAAAGAGTTGCAGAGAGAACAGACCCCTGAGGAACTCCGGAATCAATAGCCATAAGGTCAGAGGAGCAGCCGTCTATGACTACTCGGATCGACCGTTCGCAAAGGAAATCTGATATCCAGCTACAAAAACCAGCGGGGATGCCATACGCAGGAAGCTTACTGAGTAGACTTGCGTGCCAGACCCTGTTAAAGGCCTTCGAGATATCCAGCGAAACAGCAAGTGCTTCGCCGTGTCTCTCGATGGCTACGCCCCAGCAGTGCGTGACATACACAAGAAGATCGCCAGTAGACCGTCCCCGGCGAAAGCCATATTGACGGTCACTGAGGAGATTATTGTCTTCAAGGTAGGTCAGCAACTTACTGTTCAGTACCCTTTCCATAACTTTGCACAGAATGGAGGTAATGGCGATTGGACGGTAATTGACAGGGTCTGCACGGTTGCCTTTTTTGGGCACTGGTTGCACATTTGCAAGCTTCCAGGACTTTGGTACCGTTCTTTTTACAAGAGAGAGGCGGAACAAGCGTGTCAACACAGGAGAAAGTTCGGGCGCACACAGCCTCAGTACTCTCGCTGGAATGCCGTCAGGCCCGCTGGCCTTGTTCACGTCTAGACTGCACAATACTCTTCGGACCTCTTTGGTGTGCACAGCGATCTCCGGCATCGAAGAGTCACAATGAGGGACAGTAGGTGGTTGCTTGGATCCAGCGTCCAGACGTGAATTGCTAGCAAACAGAGATGCAAATAAATTTGCTTTCTCACTTGCAGAGTGAGCCAGCGACCCATCAGGTTTCAGCATTGGAGGTAAAGTGGGACGACAGAAATTCGATTCAACAGCTTTAGACAGGGACCAAAACTGTTAACTACCGGGAGGGTGTGATGCCAGCTTGGCCCCAATACGTCCAATATGGTCAAAACGTGCCCGACGCAAAACCCGCTTGCAGAACTTGGTGGCAGAATTAAAAGCTCTTTTCCTCGCATGAACCCTACGCGCTCTAACTTTGCGATCTCGGGCCCCGACCCAGGCTTGGTAGGCAGACTCTTTTTGGGCCTCAGCGTGGGCACATTCTGAATTATACCAAGGTCGGGATTTGTGACCGAGCGGAATGTCGGAGAATGGAATGAAATACTCCATTCCCTGCCGAATCACATCCGCAACCGCGTCCGCAGCTCGAGTGGTCACCCGAGGCGAAGCACACATGCCGCCAAGGATAAGACGCAAAAAAGTGCCGCATCTCGTCCCAGTCTGCTGACTCGTATCGCCATACTCGCCTCGTGCCTCTAGGACTCTCATCTGTAGGAGAGCAAGTCGACACGGATTTCACCAGACAATGGTCAGACGTTCCCAGCGGGGCTGAGACCGATACCGAATGACTGTCCGGATCAGTTGTCAGCAGAAGGTCTAAGCAATTGGGTGTATGGCCGTCAACATCCGGTACCCGCGTTGCCACATTCACCAGCTGGGTTAGATCAAGCGATAGAGAAAACTTGCGCGCCTCTAACCCGGCATGGTCAGTTTTCCGGTACGGGTACAACCACTCCTTATGATGGGCGTTAAAGTCCCCCAGAAAATTAAGCTTCGCTGTTGGGTACCGTTGCTGGGCTATGTCGGCCGACTCCATGAGGCAGTTAAAGAGCGCTGTCGTCTCCTGGTCACCGGTTTGCGATCGGTAGACGCCGATGTAGAGAGACTTCTCCACGCCAGTGTCCACAAGTAGCCATATGGCAGAAAAACCCGATTTCTCAAAGCAACGGAGACGACGACAACAAATGTCATCGCGGACGTACACACAGACCCCAGCTTGCTTCTTGAACTTGTGTTCAAGAGAGTAACCCGGGTAGTTGAGGTACGCCACGTCCGACGGGGTTGTAATCTTCGTCTCCGTTAGGAAAAACAGGTGCGGCTTCTCGGTCTCAAGGTGGTGGTGGACCGGATCGAGATTAGAGTGCAACCCCCTGATGTTAGTGAAGTGCACTTTTAGTGGGAGGAAGTGCAGCCGTTGTTTCACCATATATATACATATTTGGAATTAGCGGCGCGATCTCTATCGATTGGTACATTTAAAACAATTCTATCTTAAAAAAAAGCCCCTTACGGCCTGGATTTACAATAGCTCTAGCTCGTTTTTTTTTTACTTTTTGTGGTGTATCCAAAAAATATTTTTAACAGGGAGCGTAAAGTCATGTTTTAATTATTTTTGAGGTCGTAAATCTCATTTTTGCATTGAAACACATTATAAACAATATCGATATCGGAAATTTAAATTGTCGTAAACGACAAATAAACAAAAGTTTTCAGTAGAATAGGTAGTAAAACTTAGTGAAACAGAAGGTCTTTTTATTATCTATTATTAATTAATCAACATATTTATTAAAAAGTGACAAAAATTTTATTCTAATAGCAATTTAAACAAAATGTGATGCCATTTTTTTATTCAAATCGCCAGTAATCGGTGCCAGAACTAAAAAGACTCAACTTTTAGAATAAACAGCTAATAAAGTTTTTTTAGTTAGTTTATTAAACTCAAACAATATATTTTTTTCAAAACAATACCTATTAAACTTAATAATAAAATTAAAATAATCAAAATAATAAGAAATTTTGCCCACCAGAACACAAAAATCAAACAATTGACATTCTAAAGTATTTATTAAATGGTAAGTAACTTCAGTCTTTTTAATTTTTTTGTAATGATAATGAAACTATTCTTTTTTTACATGGTCTTCTTTTATGATACGAAATTAAAATAACCACTAAATTATAGTATTGAAAAATCCTTTTTGTGCTAAAATTCAATGCTCCCAGCGGGTTTTTGGATTCGTGTCCTGCTGGGAAAATTGGATGAACATTTTGAAAGTCTTTAGGAACTGATAAAGACATTCTTCCTAAAACTGGCGAGGAAGACGATATTGTCATAGTGATCTTTAAGATTTTACTTTTAAAATGTTTATCTACTTCGGTTTCGTTATATTCGAATTACAAAATTGACAGCGGTTTCATTATGATACCCATAACGACATCGGGTTGCATTATGCGAATCGTCATAAATTTTAAAACACAAGCAAAGACATTCTGAACATACAGCCAGGTACCTAAAATATTACTTCAAAATCGAGACAATGTAAACGATGTTTTTAAAAATGGAACAAGTTTAGAACAAAAGTATCGTATACTATTTGGCTGTTGTGGCTACAAGATCTTTGCCTTATACCTAATATAGAATAAATAAAAATAAATAAAAATAAAGTGGACTCGCGAAAAATTTTCTGAGTGAAATTTTATTTCAAATTTTATTAAAAATGTCTTCAACATCAAGTAAAAAAAAATACTCCACCAGATATAACAAATAGAGCAGTTGCGGCTACAAATAATTTACTACCAGAAAAATCAAGATATGTAAGAGAAATAAAATATTTAAACACACTTCCTGAAATACTTATTTGTTTTTATCTGTGTTTTATTCCTTCCTTCGTAGATAAAATCTTGTATGCAACTGTACGTTATTGGTCTTTTAATAACTCGTGCCCACCTATTTCGGTACGCGCTACGCTTGTACTGAAAAATGGCACTCCTATTAAAAGACCGTCTATAACGTAACAGTTGCATAAATAGCTATTATCGAATGTTCTAAGTGGGACACAAATCCATAACACCGCTGGGAGAATTGAATTTTGGAACAAATAGGATTTTTTCAATACTATAATTTAGTGGTTATTTTAATTTTGTTATTATAAAAGACGACTATGTTAAAAAAAATGTTTTAGTTTCATTACTAATAATTTCAAAAGACTGAAGTTATTTGCCATTTATTTAAAGGTGCGCAAAACGTGTTATTATTTTGGTTATTTTAATTTTATTATTAAGTTAATACTGTTTTGATAAATATTGTTTCAGTTTAAAAAAAAAAGAAAAAAAATAGTTATTTGATTAGTTTATAAGATCGAGTTGTCTTTAAGCATCGCAACGATTACTTGCGATTTAAATTAAAAATTAGCTAAACATTTTGTTTATATTTTGAGTTCCTATTAGAATAATATTTTAGTTACTTTTATACAAAATTTCAAAGACAAAGATATTTAATCCAATTCTAGTTTCTGGGAAATACGTGGGCAAACATAAAATATATCGATACCGGAAATTTCAATTGTCGTAAAGGACAAAACACGAGTTTTCAGTAGAGCCAAAAAAACAAAAACAAAAATTGTTTTGTCTAATATCTTTTTTAAACAAAGTACTATATTCATGATGTCAAAAGAAGCCCTAACTATTTTTTGGTGTTCTATCCATATAAATTAACAAAATAAACCAAACTTTATTATTGACGAAAATGAGAGTCCTTTACAGCCCAAAATAAGTAGGAAATGTTCCAAATCCAGATTAATCTTATTTCTTAACAGTATATTAATGTTAAGGTCACCACACAACACATATTTTTAATTCATTCAAGTACATACTTTTTTTATACTATGTCAAGATTTTCATAAAATGACAAGTAATTATATTTTAGTACTCTATACATACATATTACAATAATTGAATAAGATGTCAATTCTATAGCACAAATTTCAAATACGTCTGATACAGACTCTTTAGCAACATCTGGTAGTTCCATGTACTGGTGCCCGTCTTACAAGAATACAAGTACCTCCCCAATTTTTATTTGGTGAAAAAATAGCGGCAATTCTGTATGTGCAATAAACTCTCATGTTCAGATGTTATATATCTACAGATGTCCCTTTATTTTTCAAGTTTTCTAATTGTACAGTTAACAAGTCTGATTTGTTTAAGAGTCCAGCAATTTTTTGATGCATTACATAAATACGATTGAAGAAAAACTTTCCCGTGTCTTCTAATTCAGTGACTGTCTTCATTTGGTTGTCAGGTTGGTGAAAGTTAGTGTTTGATGATTGTACGTCCATAGTAATTTTACAAATATCCCAAAAAAATTATTGCAGTCCAGAGTAATTTATTACACCTGTGCGTTTGTTAAACATAGTGTCATCACACTTTAGGTTCATGTTGCTATCCAGATAATATGCGCGCCTGAGTGGTATCTAGATATAATAATTTATTAAAGGTTTCCACTCTTGAATTATATAGGTAGTTGTTTGTGAAGAATTTGTACGTTGGAGTGCTTTTTGGCTGCTAGACTTTAAGATTTCACATATTTGAAGACCATAGATACCAATTTAAGCCGATATAAAAGATAATCCCGGTTTATTTCCAGAAAATATTAATCTTGTTAAAAACTATATTCAGGATAGTTACCAGATGAATCTTCAAGAATACGTAGGTAAATTGCAGACAGCCACAGCTTTTAATAAATTCATATGTTTACAAGAAAACAGTTCATATAACTGTATGTCAGCCACATTTCACATGTTCATGAGTTAAAAGCCAATTTGTTTACAAGAATGTCAGACGCAATTACAGATTGAAATAAAAAACACTTGACTTACTTGACTTAAGATCCTATGGCCCCTAGCTGGGGCAGAGGGCTTCCTCAGTAATCCTCCATCGAGAACGGTCTTGAGCTTCGCGCTTCACCTTGCTCCACGCCATTCCGATACACGTCGCTTCAGCCAATACGGTACGTCGCCAGGTTTGACGGGGACGACCTCGCTTCCTTTTTCCTTGAGGATTCCAATCCAAGGCCGGTTTACGAATGTGATCGGAATCCCTCCGGAGCGTGTGACCAATCCAACACCATTTACGCCGCTTGATCTGGCGGTCGATCGGGGTCTCGTGGCATCTCTCCAACAGCTCTACATTAGAGATGATCTCGGGCCAGTAAATGCCGAGGATACGACGAAGACATCGGTTGACGAAGACCTGGATTTGGCGTGAGATGTCCTTTGTTACCTTTTACGTTTCGCACCCGTAGAGCAGCACGGGTTTGATTTTGGACCCAAAGATTTTGAGTTTAACCCTTCGGGTCAGTTTCCGCGATTGCCACACAGGTCTCAGCTGTGCGAAGGTAGCTCGCGCTTTGGCGATCCGTGAAGTGATATCCTCTTCAGTTCTGGAGGACACGACACTCCCGAGGTAAGTGAATTTGTGGACGCGTTCCACAACCTCTGTGCCGATTAACATCAGTGAAGAATTCCTCACACCTGTATGCATCTCCTGGGTCTTCCGGATGTTAATTTTGAGCCCAGTTTTCGCCGCCTCCTGGCGCAGGTCGTTCAGTTTCACTTGCATGTCGGCATGTGTATGACTCAGCAGGCATAGATCATCAGCATAGTCCAGGTCTTCCAAGACGTTGGTCAATCCCCACTCTATCCCGTGACGCCTACTATCGTTTATGCGCAACATGATTCCGTCGAGAATGACTATAAACAAGGGGGGCGAAAGAAGACAGCCCTGGCGGACACCCGCGTGCACTGCGATGTCCTCTGAAATGAGGCCCTCGTGAGTCACCTTGCAGGAATATTTCCTGTAAATGCTCTCCAACAGGCGGACCATTTTTGGCGGCACTCCTATGTCCAACAGGCGGGACCAGATGCTGGACCACTTCAGCGTATCAAAGGCCTTTTCGAAGTCGACAAAAGTAAGATAAATTTCCCTTTGCCATTCTGCTCCCTGCTCGGGAATGATACGAAGAGTGTTGATCTGGTCCGTGCATGAGCGGCTCGAACGGAAACCCGCCTGCTCCCCGCGCAGAAGAGGCTAAACGACCTTCGACAGCCTATCAAGTAAAATCTTACAGAAGACCTTAGAGGGAGTCGACACAATCACAATTCAATTTTCAATTACAGCACACACAGCAGGACCAACAGCACAGCACTAATTACACAAACACACATACAGACAGCAGCAAACAACACAGTGCAGCATTAATTATTCAAACTAATTACTATTCAGTTTCTGATTGGCTGCTCATGCATTATTTATTCATAATAAATTAAAATCCGTTCGAATTTTACACTGCATTTCTATGCAGAGAACTTCGATTTTCCGTCCTTTGCATAAAGTTTTCTGAAAAATAAACTTATTTGGAATAATAATCTGACCTATTTTTAAGTAACTGAATAAAAGTCCGTCGTGATCTAGATACATAGTTTAACTAGTCGTAAGGTGCGATCAGAATCTAATCTGACAGTTTTAATTCTACATTAATGATTCATATCCCATCGATATTAATCATGAATCTAGAATTAACACTACTCCCGATTAGTGACGTGAAACGGTTACTTTCTAAAGGCTCATCAACGGCTAGGTTTGAAGGTTCGAAAAAAAAGCAACGTCGGTGTTTCAGTAAGCCGGTAAGCTTCGAAATCCTAATTTTTGACAGAAATCAAAATCGTCGTCTAGAGAAATAAAAAAAGGATTAATTATTTTAAATTTGTTGCTCGGTAACCTGATAGAGTTTTCTTAGCATTATGTATCAAAGAATCGGTTTCATAACATTTAGTTTCGCCTTGTGGTGAAATATTTTTTGATTAAAACAAATGTGCAATGCAGGGCATAAACATTCTGTAGAAAACTAACCATAAATAAATAATTCCTATTGGTATAGTATAGTATCTTATTTTATACAGTTAAATCGTTCACTATCCAAAGAAGTTCGATCAACAGTTATCCCACGGTGACCAGCCTGGATCAGATAAATATATTACTTTGAATCCCTTCGGAGCTACTTGTTCAGTCCAGTCAAAATCGGCCACAATCTATTTATATATTAACTTCTTTGTGAAAAGTTTATTTTGGGAATTAGGTATGGTCCGAAAAAAGTAAGCTTTATCTTTTTGAAATAAGTTTTGGTATGGGTTGACAGGACCGGTCAATGTGGCGACCCTTTGTCCCAAGGAGGTCTATATCTAATAATGGGCGTCTTTTGTTTTTTTTATTTTTTTTTATTAAATATTCTACCGCGGACATGTGGCAGTCCGCGCTCTTTTTTATTGTGTATATTTTGTTTGTTATTTTTTTTTTCATAATTATTACAATTGTTGGATTCCTACGTCGGACATTATTTTAAGGCTTACTTAACTAACTTAAATTTACGTGAGTTCATCCCTCAACAAATACTATATATATATTACACACTGGCATTACAATTTTATGTTTCTATTATTCTTATCTTTATGTTATTAACTATTTTGTTTACTTATTTATATTGATACACTGCTTATGTTATTACTATATCTATTGGTACACTTTGTGGGAAGATGCATGGCAGTGCGAGTAGACCAGCCCCGGCCGACGGTTCCGGTTATAGGACCCCGTCGTTAGGACGTTAAGGTGAGTATGACTGACTCACTCTACCATGCAGCTTCACATGTATATATATAGTTTTCTTTAGACAGGGTGATGGTTTGGGTGTTTGGGTTGGAGTTTTTGGATGGGACTTGTTAGGTGGTGTTTTGGCTGCTGACCAGGGACTTCGCTAGCGTGAGCAAGGCCTCTATGACGACTACGTCTCGATGCTGCATGGCCGTCTTAAGATTGTAGTTGACGACCGTTTTAGTCGGCGCATCCATCGCCCTCTTAGCAAGGCGGCCTGCGGCGTCATCGGCGTCGTCGGTGTAATAGACGCAACTGACTGTATGTCTGGACACCGCCACTACCGCGTGGGAGATGCTGTCGTGGACCTGAAGCCTCCTGGACTTGGTGTTGATGATGATAACGCTGTCGTAGGTCGACCCCTGAGCCTCATGTATGGTTAGCAGGCGCGACCCCTCGCCAGACCCATGTATGGTCGGGTGTCAGATATAATAAAACATCCCAAAATGTGGTGTAAGACTGCCTTTATTATGTTGATACTATGACTTATATATTGGTTACACACATTGAAATAGAGGTTGCATACGTACTACATCACACCTCCCAAGGCAATAAAAAAAAAAATATTCCTTTGCATGGATACATTTTTTTTTTTTTTTTTTATATATAAAACTACGTAATGTGGTTACAAATTTAATGTAAAATTACTGTTTATTATCTATGAGTAATGGTTATGCGTTTGAGTTACTCGCAGGTTTTTTTTTTTTTTATATAAATATATTAATAAACAACTTATAACTAAGATTACAGTTGTTGTATCGCTTGTGTTTACAAACAAGCGAATTGCTTTTTTTTTTTTTTTTTCCAAACTTATACCTAAGATTACAGTTGAGTTCTGTGTTTACAAATAAAACATGTAAGTACTTTTTGTTGGCACCATTCATTCAGGGCATCACGAGTGCATATCATTTTACAGCCACGATCGCAACGAAGGTCAGTAACCTAGGTATTGTTGCTAAGTATACAATATATTATGACTTTATGAGTAATACAACTTCGTTCTGTTTTTATGAATAACATCAATTTTTCCATTAATGTTTACCTCTACATTTGGCGACAAATCTCTAATAACAGTGTAGGGACCAGTATAAAGGTTTGAGAGCTTATTACCAGTTTCATTTTTAATCAATATTTTATCATTTGGTTTATATTCTACAGGTCTTACATATTTATCATATCTGTTTTTCCTTTCTAATTTCGAGTTAATCAAGTTTTCCCGTGCTTCTGTTTGTGAAATCTGTAATCTATATTTAAGCTCAAGGGGATAACTGTCATAATTGTATAGTGGTTCTACTGTTCTTAAAAGGTTACTTGGTAAGTTACATTTCTTTCCATACACAAGTTCGAAGGGAGTAAATTTTGTCGATGAATGTACTGTGGTGTTGTATGCAAAGGCCCAAAAAGGTAACCATGAACTCCATGAGTCTGGTCTTTGATTGATGTGCATTCTTAAAAAGGCCCCTAGGGTTTTGTGAGAATTCTCCAGTGCACCAATGCTCTGGTGATGATAGGCTGTTGAGTTCAGTTTGGAAATATTAAGAATTGTACATACCGCTTTGAATGTCTCTGACATAAACTCCGTTCCTCTGTCAGTAGCGATTTCCCGAGGCACACCGTGCACGAGGATGAAGTTGTTGACGAACACACGAGCGACTTCAGCTGCTGTTCTATTCACTAGTGGAAAAGCGCATACATATTTTGATAGTTCACATTGAAGTGTTAAAATATACGTGTAGTTATAGTAATCTCTATCAAGAGGCCCTACTATGTCTAAAAATATCTTCTCAAATGATGATTGTGCCGTTGTGGTTATTACCATGGGTTCTTTTACCATAACCGTATACTTTTGTTTTTGACATATAGGGCATTTTTTAACATAGTTATTTATATCCTTTTCGAGACCCGGCCAGAAATAATATTTTTTAATGTTGTTAAACATTCTTTTTGTGCCTGCGTGGCCACTTGTGGGTAATAAGTGAAAGTCATTTAAAATGACTCTCCGATCTTCTAAATTATCTACTTTTTCTATATTATTTAAAATACACAATCGCGGTCCTTCCCATTTAGTATATCTTTTAACCTCATTAGTTATTTTTCCTAAGAATAAGTTATGGGATTTATTTTTCACGAAACATATTTCATGTATATCATTAACTTTACAGAAATCGCACATCGCTCTCACAAATGCGGCTGGCGTCAGTTGTGATCGAGCAGATGGATTTATATACAACATCATTTTTGCTTGATCATATGAAAATATATTATTTCCCTTATATATTCTATTCGTTTTTTGTAGCCTGTTTAGACTTGTTTTATCAATGAATTGCAGCTCTACTGCATTACTAGGCTTGTTAATTGTTCCCACAATCCTTGCTTGATCTTCTTGATCCGGGACACAGTTGTCTGCGGTATCTTCCGGAATATGAGAAGTTTGTTCTAATCGTTTTATCTGTGCTCGTGTCATTACAAATAAACTTTCGTGCATGTTCTTTAAATCTTTCGATGATATTGGAATTCGAGATAAAGCATCGGCGGCTGCATTTTGTTGACCTTTGACATATTCTATTAAATAGTCATATTCTTCTAAACATAATCTAAATTTGAGCAGTCTACTTGATGGCTCCTTTAAACTAAATAAATATACCAGTGGTTTGTGGTCAGTTACTATTTTGAATGGACGACCATACAAATAGGGTCTATAATGTTTTACGGCCCATACTATAGCCAGGAGTTCTTTTTCAATAGTCGGGTAATTACGTTCAGCTTTGTTTAAACTCCTACTGGCGTAAGCGACTGGCCGACCATTGCCGTTGGATAAAACCGCTCCTATCGCGTACCCTGACGCATCAGTTTGTACAATAAACTGATTTTTATCTGATAAATCCGGATATTGGAGAACTGGTGGTGTAGACATACATTCTTTAAGTGTCTGAAATGCCTTTTGTGCGTCGCTATTCCAAATGAATTCTACATTTTTTCTACACAAAATATTTAAACTGTTTGCAATTTCAGCAAAATTTGGAATAAATTTGCGATAATAATTCGCTAAGGCTACAAAACGCTTTACTTCATTTGTGTTTTGGGGAATTGGATAGTTTTGTATAGCACTAATCTTTTCTGGATCGGGTAGTACACCGTTATCTGTTACGACGTGGCCTAAATAGAGCATTTCCTTTTTAAGAAAGTCGCATTTCATCGGATTTAATTTTAAATTGACACTGCGTAATCTTTCTAGTACTTCGATTAAATTTTTGTTATGATTTGATAAGTCCCGTCCCATTATAATTAAATCGTCCTGATAACATAAACATTTTTCATAATTAAGGCCCGCCATTGCCATTGTCATCATTCGGGCAAATGAGTTCGGGCTTGTCTTAAGACCCATTGGCATTCTAGTCATTTGATATTGACCTGAATGAAAAGCTGTAAATTTCCTACTATCTGGTTCAAGTTCCACGTTATAAAACCCTTGGCTTAAGTCTAAGTGCGTAAAATAAATGCAACCAGATAGCGAGTCTAATATCTCATGAATATTTGGCAGTGGGAATTTATCATTTTGAACACAGTTATTTAACTTTCGGTAATCAATGACTAGACGCCATTTCTTCTCTCCATTTGATTTCTTTGGTACTAATAGAACGGGACTAGACCATTCGCTATTACAGGGTTCTATTATACCTTGTTCGAGCATGCGGTTAATTTGATTCTGTATTTCCCCTTTTTGTGAATGTGGGAGCCTGTAAGGTTTGCTGTAACTTGGTCTAGTACCGGGTTGTATTGTTATTGAATGTTTATATATAGTTGTCGTAGTGAGTTGGTCTCCTTCGAGATAAAAGATATCGTTATACTTTGCGCATATGTTCCTAATGCTGATTTTTTCCTCCTTATTTAGATGATCTAATTTTAATAAGGGAAGCAGTTTTTTGACTCGTTCTGCATGTTTCTTTGGCTTGTCAAATATACAGATATTATAATCTCTTGCTTTATGTATTTTAGGATTAATGCTATGTACATAAAAATCGTTTTCTGTTGTGTTCAAAATTCTTATTGGTAGTTTTCCGTCCGCGGGGCTTGCTATTGTACTTGCTAAAAATATTCCGTTTCCTATCTGCTCTGCGCAAACTACACAATCTTCTGTTATATCGGTCGTAATGTAATGTGTGCTTTCGGACCTAGCGGGTATAGTTAGCGTCTCGTTATGTTTGGTAATAGGCACACAAATTTCTTTATTGTTATTATACATAACTAAGGAGTAATTTTTGAAGTTAATAATCGAATGATATTTGCTCAAAAAGTCTTGGCCTAAAATGCCACTTGCCTTACAGGGTAAGGATTCAAATACGTAGAATTTATGGCTTAGAATTTGTTCACCTGCTCTTAATTCAAGATAAACAAAACCGATCGCTTCAATTTTTCCACCAATACCATTTACAACAAGTTTTCCTTTTTGGATGGGTTCATTCAACTCAGCAATGTGTTTATATTTTATGGCCGATATGGATGCACCGGTGTCGATTAGCCACGTATATGTAAGATTGTTATGTTTAGAGTGTAATGAAATATGATATATGCTACTACATGACATCATAACGCTTTTATTCACGAAAAAACTCTTCTGAATTATTATTATCATTGTTATTTTCAGATTGATTTTCTCGCGGATTTGAATCTGTCAAAATATGCGTATTTTGTTGCTGTTCCTGGTGAATTAACTAATTAAACTAATTAGCTTGGTTAAAAAAAATCCTACCTTTAGCTCCACGGTTAAATGTGCCGCGGCCACGAGATCTCCATCCACCGCGACCTGTTTGCGATATTCGATCATCCCTCCGTTCCGCCGGTGGCGTTGATTGTCCTCGTCCTCGTGACATCCCCTCGCCTCTGGAATTCCTATATTGGTAGTAATTGTTATTACGACGCATAAATAAAATGTCACCTGACGTGGACGGTGTTGAAACTTCCTCATCGATGGCTGCTTGTATGGCATCACTTAAAGATGTAAACTGTCGTGCTGCTATTATTGTGCTTAGTCGACGATTTCTTAATCCGTCGGAAAAACTTTTAATGGCTGATTTTTCGTTAATAGGCTTCAATATATCGAAGCTAGACTCATTGCCTTCAGATTGGGAAATCGTCAAGTCAACAAACAAATCAGTTATTTTCTTACCGTAGTCATCTATAGTAAGATCACTTTGTTTCAAATTGTACAATTTGTGTTGTAGAGCTGTTGCTGATTTTTTTGGTAACAGACATGTTTTCATAGCCTTTACTAACTCATTAACACTGTCATACTTTGCGTTAAGTTTAAGTTTAGCAGACTGCGAAAGTCGACTTTTTAAAACAAAATTTATCAATTTAATTTGTCCGTCTACGTCAAGTTCCGTTTCATAGTATTCTACGCCATCAATGAGCTGTTTCGTATTTGTGCCGTCGTCATTTAGAACTGGTAATAAGCTCAAGGCGATTTTTAAATCGAATTTCGCCATATTTTGTTCAATAATTGACTCTTCAGTCGATGAATTATTACACAAATCTAAAATATTGTCATACAGGTTAACAAAATCTTTGTTTAATTTATTAAATTTACATAATTCCTCGTCTTTTAATCCGGTTTTAAGTAGCCTTAAATGGTCTAAGCTCTCATTGAAATTACTCAGCAATTTATCGGTCTCTTTTAGTTTTTTCAAAACAATTTCACCCTTTCGTCTACTTGGTCCTATTTTTATTAAATATATTCTTATCTTACCAAGGTCATTGTATATCTGTAACAATTCGTCATACATAACTGTCCATAATTTTATAGTTCATACACCAAATGCAAGTTAATATCGCGACTATGATTCCACTATTGCACGCATACACTGCCCATGTTAGAATTACCACACTTTCACATTCATTAGAACACGGAACTCACAAGAACACTAGCCGAATTGTATGATTTGTTACACGCCTCTGTGTTGTCAGGGATTCTTGTTGGAAGCGTGAACCCGACGTTCCTCGCCTGCAGGCACGTTACAAGCACCGTCGCGACACCTTCTGGATCGATCCACAGAACGCCTTAAGATGTGTCTCGTTATCTGCTCTCGCGCCCAGGACTCATGACATCTTTTGTAAATTTTAAAGATGGAGTATAGTGCACCGATGAATAATATCGTGCAAATTATTGTTAACACGATACTTATGGCCGATAAATGAAATTTAAATTCCTCTACCGTCGCTGTGTTTTTAGCGGCGCTATTTTGATTGAGAAAAACCTCCTCATTAGTTACTTTTGAGTTGCACATTTTTCAAAGTCACTTTTAATATATTTTTCACTTAAAGAGTTGCCACACTGAGCAAAACCGATACTAATCGCGTACATGATTCAAGCCCTGTTTAGTGGCAGGGTCGCCATGTATGGTCGGGTGTCAGATATAATAAAACATCCCAAAATGTGGTGTAAGACTGCCTTTATTATGTTGATACTATGACTTATATATTGGTTACACACATTGAAATAGAGGTTGCATACGTAGTACATCACACCCATATCCCTGGCTCGCAAGAGAGGCTTTCTCCCCCTGCGTATGAACCAGGAACAGGGTGTTTTGGGCAGTACCCGGTATTTGCGCCCCTGTGTAACCTTTCACCTTCAGGGAGTGGACCCGCGACAGCGACGACTTGGAGGAGTATATACCGGGGTATATCTCACTCAGTGCAAACGCCACGTCCATTGGATTGCGGTGTGTGCAGAGAAACTCCTGGGTGATGCCAGCCACCAGGTCTGGACGGGTATACCTAAGCTCGAAAAGATTCTCCCTGTCCAAAAATGGAAGCTGGTTAACGTCTCCGACGAGGACAAGCTCGCTCGCTCCGGACAACTTTACTGCCATGACTATGGCCCCAAAGTGGTTCATAAGAGCCTCGTCTACCGTAAGACGGTAGCATTTGTCTTGGCTCTTGAAACCGTTTGCTAGGATTGAGGCCATAATGCGCACTTTGGTCTTTGCTCGGTTTCCTAAGCGGCGCGCAAGCTTTTCTCTAAGATCTTTGGCAGCTTCTGTTGTCGTGGTTGCTATCACGTCCCTGTCCTCTTCGAAGTGCTTTACCAGCCAGGTTGTCTTACCGCAACCCGGAACTCCGTTAATCCACCTGATATTGGGTACCGCCCAACTTTCCTGTGATGCCTGGATACCGGAGGTCCCCGAAATGGAGTGTGCCATTTCCAGGATCTTATCGTCCGGCATGATTTTGGTACATTTGGCGGTAACCACTATCGGGTCGTCATTTGGCACACTGAACTTGAGTTTGCCTGAGCGCTCCGTCACCTCCTTGTCCAGGGCCACAAAGCCACTCCTCGCGCTGTAGGCTGCCATATATGACCCCGTCATTTCCCCTTTGATGACTTGGGATGTGACGTTGTCATACACCGCTGCCCCTGCTTCCTCGAGCAGTACCCTTAACAGACCCTCTGTGTCTCTCTGGAAGGTCTGCAGGATCTTCCTGCATGTCGTAAGATTGACCTCTCTGGTCGCTTTTACGATTGCTACGTACTCGAGGAACGCGCTCTTTACGTGGTCCGTGGTACCCGACTTTACTGCGAGGATCGGCGGGGTGACTTGCCCTTTGTCGGCTCGTGTTGGCTTAGGCTTTTGCTGGGTTGGTTCCTTTGGTGTTTTTCTGAAGAACCTCTCCAGTGCTGTCTCCTGCTTGTGAGATGGTGATGCGTAGCTGGTGCTTGGGCGCAGTGCACTGAGGAAAGTGCCAAACGCTTTCAGGCGACTCCTCGACCGGGCCCGGTCCTCCGGGTTTATGGTGTTACACTGCACCTTTGCGGCTTTTTCGGCTGCTGCCTTCTGCTGGGCCCTCTCCGATCCGCTTTGAGTGGTGGGGCTTGTTTTGGGGCTCATTGCGCTGGCTATTAGTTGTCTGGGGGCTTTGAGGAAACTCAGGGTTTCCCCTCTGTCCTCGTAGACAACAACCTCATGATGTTCTGAGGCCTTTAAACAGCCAAAGCGGTCTGCGACGTCTCCTCTCTCTCCTCCCACCACCATTGCGTCCACACTTATGGTTCGGGCCGTGGCTGACGTGTAGTCTCCTGCCTCCCTAATCTTCTGAAGCAATGAGCTTGCCTGAGCAAATGGAGTAACCTCTCCCCACTCGAGTAATGCGATTGTTTTCCCTTTAAATCGCATTAGACGGCATCGGTGAGTGGCCACTTCCATTTGAGGTAGTGCAGCATACTTGCTGCCTGTTATGCTCGTTTTGGTGGTGCTTCCGTTAATCAGGGCGGCAAGGCCCGGTGAAAGGTCTATTCGGGCCGCAGCTTGACTTGAGCCTATGCAGAAGCCTATGCCTAACTTCTCTTGTTCCCTGTTCATGAACAGAGCGACGCCTCGCAGTCTGATGCCAGGGACTCCGTCTTCTCCGCTTGCCAGGAATTGTGTGGTAGTCATGCTAGGGGCTGGTTGTAGGCTTGCTGTTGCTGCTACCGCTGTTGCTACCGTTGGTAATGGCCGTTGGTTAGATTGTGTGTGTGTAATTTGTGTATCAGTCAATGGTGTACTTGTTGTTGTTTGTGTAGTTGTGGTTGTTTGTGTTCGATTGTGTGGTCGACTTCGCAAGGTTACGTCCGTTTTGTTAGCCTTTGCTGCGATTGTGGCGACTTTGCTCGCGAATGCCAAGAATGGAATCCTAGTAGCCGGTCTCCCCATGATGGTGTGGAGTGTGGACTGGCTAAGCTGGGTTTCGAATTTTACCTCGAGCTCCATTCTGTCTTGGCTGAACCTTGGGCATTCGAACAGCAGATGCCAGACTGTCTCTTCACAACTCGGGTCACAGACGCACGAGGGACTATCTTTGAGATGGAAGCGGTGGAGATACGCTGAGAATCCGCCGTGTCCTGTAAGGACTTGTACGTGGACCGGTGTGAGCACTGCGTCTCTGAGTGTCCTTTTCGCCGCTAGGACGCCTGGAAAGAACGCTTTCGTGACCGATCCTGTACTCGAAGACTCGTACCGCGCTTGCCACTTCCTTATAGTCCCCTCCCGAATCTTCTTCCTCACGAACGAAACGGGGACCTTGCTGTATTCTGATGTGAGTTTTGTTAAGGCTGCCTCCTTGGCCAGCTCATCCGCCCTCTCATTCCCGGCAGTTCCCACATGGGCCTTGAGCCAAAAGAGCCTCACTTCTCTGCCCTCCTCTCTGATTTCACGGAAGCTTCTCTTGATTTGGAGTGCCAGGTGGTGAGTGACAGACGGTCTCCTCAGCAGGTCAAGTGACGATCTCGAGTCACTTAAGATGCTTACGGAGGCCGCCTTGGATTCTCTTGCCATCCTGACAGCTCTGAAGAGAGCGTACATTTCCGATTGGAAGACTGTGTTGTGAGGCTCCAAGCCAAAGGTGCTGAACCTTGACTCCGTCCCGTTTTCCCACCAAGTTAGGGCAGCTCCGACTTTCCCCTCTATCTTGATGCCATCGGTGTATATTTGGGGGCCGATTACTTGGTGGTTTGCCAGGGTTTCGGGAGTCAAGTTCTCTAGGCATTCATACTCGGTTGTTGTGAGTTGCGCCGGGTGGGGGTTTTTGGAGTGGTGCACGTTGCACTCCAGCACGCGGCCCAGCGGTATAAACTCTTGGGAATGTCCCTTTTTGATCTTGAAAAGGGTTGCCGCCTCGATTACCCGGAGGTCTAGGGGGACTTGGCCTGACAGGATAAGTGCCGATGTCAGAGACACCGTGCGGTATGCTTTGCAGATTTTCTGCGCGAAGCCCCTCTGCAGTGAGTCAAACTTTTTCCTTGTCATCAGTTTCTCAGCTGCGGGGGCCCACGCACTCGCTGCATACATCACGATGGGCTCTATCACCGACACGTATATTGTCCTGATTATTTCTCTGTTCAGACCCCAAGTCACCTTCGCCGCACATGCCAACTGCTTTTAGATGTCTGCGGCCTTTCTACAGGTGGCAGACACGTGCGCATTGAAGGTGAGTTTGGAGTCTTTCGTGAGACCCAACAGTTTCACTTCCTCAACCAGGTTTAGCCGCGTGCCCGACATATGAAGTACCGGAACGTCGTACTTTCGCTTCTTCGTTAACACCATCGCATTAGTCTTGTGCGCGGCGAAACGTAGCTTATTTTGGACGCCCCATTCCGATACTTTGGCTAACGTGCTGTTGGCTGATTGCTGCAGGGGACCGGCTGTGAAGTCAGAGAAAACCAGGACAACGTCGTCCGCGAAGGCTTGGCAGTATACCCCCATACTAGCCATTTTGTGTAGGAGTGGATCTAGGATAAGGTTCCAAAACGTCGGTCCGGCAATTGAACCCTGGACGCATCCTTTCGTGGTTCCCTTCTCGCTAGTCGCTCTGGCGTAGTTGACCCTGACGTTTCGGTCTTCCAGGTATGAGGCGACGAGAGTGTAGATATTAGCTGGACAACTCTTGGCTACCATCTGCTTCTTGAGTGCGGGCCACCAAGCGTTGTCAAAGGCTCCCTCTATGTCCAGTGATATCAAAAGCA
The DNA here is from genome assembly GCA_964057195.1 of Orthosia cruda. Lineage (NCBI taxonomy): Eukaryota > Metazoa > Arthropoda > Insecta > Lepidoptera > Noctuidae > Orthosia > Orthosia cruda. The sequence goes on from OZ059838.1 coordinate 25,548,981, forward strand.
CGATCTTTTTGGCTTTGATTTCGGCTCGTAAGTGGCCCACTAGAGCATAGAGGGCGTCCTCAGTCCCGCGCTGTGGCATGAAGCCGTATTGGTTTGTGTGTAGTGTTGGGAGGAAGTGCCACTGTAGTCGGCCCACTAGTAGTTTCTCGACGATTTTTCCTAGGACCGAGAGCAGACCTATAGGCCTGTACGACTTAGGGCTGGTGTAGTCGTCCTTTCCTGGCTTGCGGAGAATGCACACATGGGCGACCTTCCACTGCTTCGGGAAGTGTGACAGCGACAGACATTTGTTTGCTATCGCTAAGAACACCTCCCTATCGCAGTTTATTGCCGCTATGCAGATGTCTGCTGTTCGGAAACCGGAAATCCGTCGGGACCGGGGGCTTTTTTCGGATTTTGGTTCTGGAGAACCATTTCCAGCTCCGCGGTCGTGAAGGGCGGATCGTCTGCAGACAGACCTTGGGGATTTTCTCCTCCGCTAGCCTCCTTAACGCAGTGTGGTAGGGTTGTTCGGCATCCGTTGAGTCGTCGGGGTAGAAGGTTTTTGCCAGAAGATCCGCAGATTGCTCTGGACTGAGCGTCTCGCCTGCGTTGTTTCTCAGGAGTGCGTCTTCCTTTCTTCTGGCTGTCTTCCTTATTACCCTGAGTAGTGTATTATTGGGCATTCTAGACCACCTATCGCTTCCTACGGCTCACTTTGTTCGCCTTCGTCGCTTTCGGTGGAATAGAACGCCCAATAATACGAAAAGTTTATCGATGGCTTACCTCATCGCCTTCGTCGCTTTCGGTGGAATAGAATTCCCAATAATATAAATGAAATCTTACATAGGGCAGTAATGCAGTAAAATAATGGTTCGATGCCTATTCCACAACGTTTGTGGTTTGGACGCTGCTCCACTTTTTAAAACTCGTTTGGTTACGATTGAAACAAAAAGTTTTCTAGAATGTTCCAATAACATAAATTTATCTATAAAGTTTGTGGGTGGAGAACGTATAAATAATTGTTTGCAGTAATTTAGCGCTACATTCGATTCTTACTATTGTAGTGAGAAGGTTGATTTTGTATCACGAAACATAATACAAATAACTAAGTTAACTACAATGCATACCTCAGTGAAATCTATTTAAAAGACATTTGTAAACTTATAATCAAGAATTCAAGCGGCAAGATTATATTTATTCGAGCTTTGCAAAATGATCAGAAAAATACAGATAACGATTCATCAAAACACCAGGACAACTATACAAACCACACAGAAGATTTCTTTCAGCGACAGATGCAAGATTTGGTGAAATCTCATTTAGAAAACGTTCACTATCTTATAATGAAGGATAGCCATGGTGATGTTGTTCGTACATTTGTTCGAGTTAGCGACAATGAGTTATAAATGTCAGTGTAATAAAATAATTGACTCATTATTAATATAACCGTTTAACCAGTTGCCATGAAATTTGTAAAACAACCACAATCATTACAAGTAAACAATCTTTGTGTTCATTCTCAGGAGACTGGTTTTCGCCATGGAGAATTATTACCTAAATCAGTACGATGCATTATTTTCGGCCCGTCAAATTGTGGAAAAACTAATTTAATAATTGGTCTTCTTATACACGAGAATGGTTTAAGATTTCAAAATGTTTATGTTTATTCGAAAACCTTGCAACAACCTAAGTATCTTTTTTTAGAAAAAGTCTTGCAACGAGTACCAGACATTTCATTTCAGAAATATCATGAAAATGAACAAGTACTAAGTGTTCAGACCGCAAAACCGAATTCTGTAATTGTATTTGACGATGTTGCTTGTGAAAACCAAAGTAATATACGTGATTATTTTGCTATGGGGAGACACAAGTTCATCGATTGTTTTTATCTAAATCAGAAGTATAGTAAAATCCCTAAACAGTTAGTAAGAGACAACGCAAACCTAATCGTGCTTTTTAAACAAGATGAAAGAAATATGAAACATGTTTATGAAGAACACGTCAACACTGACATGACATGGATTGAATTTCGTGAAATGTGTTCAAAAATATGGAGTATACCTTTCAATTATGTTGTAATTAATAAAGATTGTTCAAAAAACAAAGGATGTTATAGAAGTAAATTTGACACGTTTGTAGTCTTTGACTAAGAACACGAATACATATAGTATATAAGGCTATTACCTTTCTAACAATATTATTCACCTTACGACGCTAAATCAATTACGACCTATTTACCAATATGGAAAAATCATTAAAACAACAAATTGTTGATGCGGCAGAAGCTGTAAAGATAAAAGTACGAAAAATGAGAGATACCGAGATTAACAATAAACAAGCACTGGAATCTGTTTTCAAACCTGTAACAGAACCACTTAACTTAATTGCTAATGCTGCTAAGCAAACTCCTCTCCTGCGTGTCAGTGATGATTTTGCTGATGTTCCGTTTACTAACGAAACTTTGCAGAAAGAAGGAACTGGTAGCTCAGAAAGAAATGAAAATAATGATAATGAAGACAAATATGAATCCGATATCAACAGTGACTCTTGTTATGAATCAGTAGTTGAAAGTAATCAAGCTTGTGATACGTCATCCTGGTCAGTATCTTCAGAGGCGTTGGCAGATATTCCATTTGGAGTAAGAAAAGACCGCGGGCAATTGATGTTAGGTTCTGCTTGCATAACGATCAACGATCAATACATCACCGTGGCTGAACGTAAATACCGAAATACACCTGGTTTAAAACAGTTGTTGCTTAAGAAAGATGTGGACTTAAGCTTGGTTACAGATAGTGATATGCAAAATTATAAGTTGATGTTACTTGACACAAATGCACATCGTCGAGACTATGAGTCAAGTAAGCCAATAAAAAGTAATAAAGGACAAAAATATTTGCAAGTTATTAAACCTCTTTTTCAACTAAAGAATACAGTTCAGGGAAAGGGTCTACCGTTACTAAAAAAGTGGCGAAAAAACGTAGATTTAGTGTACTGGGATAACCCTAATGAATTAGTGGACAGGTTGAAATTGTTAATTGCATCTAGAGATGCTGGCAACACAGGATTAGATAATGAAATTATTTCTATCATTGAAGAATTGCGTGAATGTAAAGTTATAAATAAATAAATATTTTAAAATGTGTTTATTTTACTATCAACCTCTCGATACAATACACCTTAAACATGAACGTAGACAAATTCGGGCACTTCATTCACAAAAGAATGCGTTTATCAGAATTATTTGAGTTTAATGAAAATGCATTATTAAAATCAGAAAACGGAGACTTTGATTTAAAAACATCAAAACTGAGAGGAATTAGAAATCCAGTAGAAGCAGACGATGCTGTGAATAAGGATTATGTAGATCGATTGAATGCTAACACGTTAAAAGAATTAAATAATCTGGCTGTGAACAAGGATTATGTAGATCTATTGAATGCTAATATGCATAAAGAATTTAATAATCTGATTGATACATTGCGTTCTCAAATGATAAAAGATGCAAAGGGTATAGTTCAAGGTACTTTAAAAGCAAGGGTACTTGAGGTTTCAACTCAGTTGCAAGATAAGTTTTATACTAAAGCAGAGGTAGATAAATTACTTGAAAATCTCAGTAATGACAAAACAACAAATAGTAAATGAAATACATAAAGCTGCACGAAGAAATTTCCTTAGACGTACTGTCATTCTAAAGGGGATCGATGACTTGTGGCAAGCTGATCTAATGGACATGCAGAAACTGAGAAAATATAATAAAGGTCATAATTACATATTAGTTGTAATTGACTGCTTCTCAAAGTTTGCTTGGACAGAGCCGTTAAAATCAAAAAATAAACTTGATGTTTCTCATGCATTTAAAAGAATATTGATTAACAGTCATCGTAAACCTGTTAATTTACAAACTGATATGGGAACAGAATTTTATAACATCACCTTTCAATCGCTTATGAAAAAGCACAACATTAACCACTACTCATCGTTTTCTACTAAAAAAGCATCAATTGTGGAGAGACTGATTAGAACTGTAAAAAGTAATTTATATAAATATTTTAGTCTCAATGGAAACTATAAGTGGATAGGACTACCATTGGAAGATACATTGAAGAGATATAACAACACAAAACATCGCACTATTCAATTTAAACCGGTAGATGTTAATAAAGGTAACGAACAAGTAATCAAAGAAAATATTAAAAAAAATTACAAACATGATTTAGTTCAGTGGAAGCCTAAATTCAAAGTTGGTGATTGTGTTCGTATAAGTAAATACAAACATAATTTTGAGAAAGGTTACACTCCTAATTGGTCAACTGAATTATTTATTATAAAAAAGGTAAATAAAACCATACCAGTTACATATCACATAGAAGATCAACGAAAGCAAAACATATTAGGAGCGTTTTACGAACAAGAACTGCAAAAATCGAATTATCCTGATGTTTATTTGATAGAAAAGGTTTTGAAAAAGAAAGGAAATAAATTGTATGTCAAATGGTTAGGTCTAAATAGTGCAGAAAACAGTTGGATTGAAAAAACTGCAATAATGAACTAATATATTATATAACCATTTTTCATTTGAAATCCTATCATTATAATTTGAGTAATGCAAGGAGGTGGACTAGTTAACAGGATAATTAATAATCTACCATTCGAAGTTCATTTGCCAGGATACAATTATTGCGGACCAGGAACCAAACTTCGCAAACGCTTAGCGCGAGGTGACCCAGGTGTAAATAAGCTAGACGAAGCTTGCATGCAACACGACATTGCGTATACAAACCATACAGACTTATCAAATCGTCACAAAGCCGATTTACAACTACTTAACATGGCTAAACAAAGACTTGAATCCAAAGATGCAGGGAAAGGTGAAAAGCTAAGCTCTTGGCTAGTGAGCAAAGTTATGAAAACGAAACTAAAGTCTGGATCTGGCATTAAAACATTTAAAAGCTTAGTTTCAAAAATAAAATCAAAAATTAAGAAACTCAAACGCAAAGATAATAAGACTTTAATAAAAGCAGCTTACTTAGCCGCAAAAAAGATATTTCCAAACATTCATCATCGAATTCGAGTACCCCGAGTAATACCCATACCAAAGACTGGAGGAGTTCTACCTTTAATTCCAATTTTCGCTGGTTTATCGGCTTTAGGAACTTTAGCTGGTGGTGCAGCTGGCATTGCAAAAACCGTCAATGATTACAAAGCAAGCAAAAAAAATTTGCAAGAAACAGAACGACATAATAAAGCTATGGAGGCTTTAGTGTTGGGTAAGGGTTTATACATTAAGCCGTATAAAAGCGGTAAAGGATTGTTTATAACATCTTCAAAAAACTGAAAAATATGCTACCCAATCGCCCTCTAACTAATGTAGACATTCAAAAGTATTCAAGAGACATCCCATATTTTCGTGGGGTCTACATGAAGGATCGACTACCTCGGAAACCGAAACGCATTGAATGTGGTATCGTTAATTTAGATGATTCTAAGAACGAAGGAACGCATTGGGTAGCTTATGCTAAAGTATACAATCACTGCGAATACTTTGATACCTATGGAAATTTAAAACCTCCAATGGAATTGATGCAATATTTAAAAAATTGTAATGTGTTTTATAATTATACAAGATATCAAAAATTTAACGCAGTCAATTGTGGTCATGTGTCTAAATTATTTATGGACTTTTTGGAATAAAAATGTATTATAAAATATATGCTTTTCTTTCATTTCAATCATTTGCAAGATGTCACTCACTTTGTCGATAACTGGAGACTCGTCAGTGTTAACTACAAACTATCCTAATACATTGCAACTAGATGGAGAGTATGAGTGTGCTTTATTACACTTTTCAACATTTAATTCTATTCCAAACATCGATAAAAGTAATAATAAGTTCTATTATGGCTTTAATGAAGTTATTGAAATACCGGATGGCACTTATGAATTGCAAGATATCGGCGATTATTTAAAATCTGAAATAAAAGATGCAGCAATCAAACTACGGTGCAATAATAATACTTTAAAAACTACAATATTCTGTACAAAAGACATTAATTTTATCAAAGAAGACTCTTTTGGCAAACTATTAGGATTTAACAAACAAATCTTGAAAGCAAATAAATGGCATGTGTCACAGTCTCCAGTCAACATTCTACCTACGACCGTTGTCAGGATTGAATGTGATATTGTAAGCGGTTCATATGTAAACGGTGAACCAAGTCATATTATTCACGAATTTGCCCTTAATGTGCCACCTGGATACAGGATCATAGAAATCCCGAAGAACGCAATATACTTTCCAATCAATCAGAACAACATAAGCTGCATACATATTAGACTGTTAGATATAAACAAACGATTAATCAATTTACGCGGTGAAGAAGTGCAGGTATATCTGCATCTTAGAAGAAAAAAATGATTGACTACAATAAAAATGTGTCTCAACATGTAAAAAATATCAGTTCTACTCGAGCTACCTATCAAATAAGACCTATCTTTAAGAAGAAAATAAAATTAACTAAAGACAATAAAGCATTCCTTAGAGCGATCGGATTGTTAAAATGAACATCTTAGACGTTTTATCCGCTCCGACTTACGATAACACTATAGAAGGAATCGAATTTCATTCCTACAAGCCCTATGTAACAAGTTTCAACAGGAACGATGAAATTCGCATACCTATCAACCAACAGGACTTATACATATTACCATCAGCTAGCACCCTATATTTGGAAGGAACTATTATCGTTAGCAAAAAAGATACGAAGGACAAAGCTACTAGTGTCAATTTCACGAACAATGCTCTACTCTACTTGTTCCAAGACATTAGGTATGAGCTAAATGGAGTGGAGATTGATAAAATAAAAAATGCAGGTATAACAACAACTATAAAATCACTCATTTCGATGAACGAAAGTGAATCAAAAATGTCTAATGCCTGGGGGTGGAATATTGATGGCATAAAAAATACCGATGGAGGAAGATTTTCTGCCTCTATACCACTTCGGAATATCCTCGGTTTCGCAGAAGATTTTAAAAAAGTTGTAATAAATAGTAGACATGAACTGATATTGTTACGAAGTAACACTAATTTGAACGCTGTAAAACTTAATACTGGCGAAGTAGTAGATGATGTTCAGATCAACAAAATCATATGGTGCGTACCGCATGTTAAAGTATCGGACAAAGAAAAAATTGGTTTGTTAAAAGTATTAGAAAAAGATCGCCCACTTCAAATGATATACAGAAATTGGGATCTGTACGAATATCCAGCTTTGCCTAAAACTACAAAACATACCTGGTCTATCAAAACTTCATCTCAAATAGAAAAACCAAGATATATTATTATTGGTCTACAGACAAAGAGAAAAAACAATGCACATTCTGACATGTCTCAATTCGATCACTGCCATATTCGAGACGTTAGAGTGTATCTCAATTCAACCTATTTTCCATATGAAAACTTAAATGTGAATTTTGCTAATAACAGAATCGCTTTATTATACGAGCAATACACCAGATTTCAACAGTCGTATTATGGACGTCGCTCGGAGCCCATACTAAGCGAGAAACAATTTAGAGATTTAGCACCGCTGTTTGTAATCGATTGCTCTAGACAAGCTGATAATCTAAAGACTGGACCTGTTGTGGATGTGCGGGTAGAAATTGAGAGTGATTCGGAAATACCAGATCAAACTTCAGCATACTGTCTCATACTCAACGATTGTATTGTTGAATACAAACCATTAAGCAACACTGTGAAGAAGATATCATGAACGCAGACATCATCATCGTCGAACTCCAAGGATTTAAAGATTTATTTAATAATTTCATTGTGAAAGAAGTGGCCATCGTAAGTCAGAATCATACTCAAACGTTCTTGGTTAAACCACCGTGTTCCTTTTATTACTTAACAAAAGAAGAAAAGAAACAAGTACGATGGTTAGAAAAAAATCGAGGAATTTTCTGGCGTGAGGGCTTCATAGACTACAGAGAGTTTCAACACGTTATCTTACCATATTTAAAAAATAAAAGAATTATAACAAAGGGTTTGGAAAAGATTAAGTGGATTAAAGATTTATTCGTAAACTGTGAAGTGATTGACATAGGCGAGAAAGGGTGTCCTAATTTCGCGACATTAAAAAAAAAGTTTTGTATAAATAAAACTGATTTTAATTGTGTGAACCATAAAGCTAATTGTGCATTAAATAATGCAGTGTGTATTAAAAAATGGTATGTTGATATTAATATGTCTGTATTTAATTTATTTTAAATAGAATTGTGTTGAAGAGTTAATAAAAAATATTTATCTACCTTACAGTGTTTTATTTAATAATCAAGGTAACCCACATAACTAGTTATAAATTAGCTATAGCAAAATGATATTTCTTATAAATTTTATTATAAAATTTCAAATACATGTTAAATTAATTAATCTAATAAAAAACTAACTACGAATAACCTATTATTGTGTCATTACACTAGAGCTAATTTAGAGTTCGAGTATACAAAATAAAACACAGTTTAAATTATAAACAAAATAGATTTATTTACATTATTTCCAATTATTACAAACTAATGATAACCGTCCTACATAGTTTATTTAATGTTTACTATTCGTACCTACCTAATTAAAAACTTGTGATGTATGAATATTATCCTAACTAGATTAAATAAAGAAATTAATATTAACTACATTACAATATTTTTAGACTATGTACAGGATAAAATGTAAAAAGTTAATTAAAATAAAACGTAACTACATTATTTGATATTTATACATTCAAAAGTTATACAACTTAAAAACCTAAGATGCTTAAAGACTAAAGAATAAGAAAAAAAAAAAATATACCTTAATAACTACAATATTACTTACATAATTTATTATTGTTTAATACAAAAAATCTTACACATTAACTTATAAAGTAGGTACTTACAGAATAATGACACCAGTTAATAATAACAACTGTCCCCACCAAGTTTTTTTGATATTTTATTAATTAACGATTGCGTCTCCTCCATAACATGGTCCACCGATTCAGTTACTACATACTGCGCACTTAACACTACCACGTCCTGATTGTCACTTGCAGGTTCTGGTTGTTCACTGATATCCAACACTTGTACCTGGATAAGTCTTAAACCTTTTTTCTTCTCATTGTTTATGGCGAATGATTGGCATGTAGACAGAGATGATTTCTGCTTTAGTCCCTCTCGTCTTGTTCTAGGCTTCTTGTTGACAGGTCCGCAGTTTTGTCTTGCTCTAGGCTCCTTGTTGACAGGTATTTGTTGTTCTGGGAAATCTGGTATATGCCAGCTTAAACTGGGAGTCGGAAAACCTTGAGCGTATTGTGAGAAGTCGATAACATCTGGTGAATCATCCATTATCAATGATCTGAAACAATCGAAATAATAATTAATTATAATTTCATAAAACAAAATGATGAAATAAAGTTATACGTAGATTGGTACTTGTACAATACTTACAATTCGTTTCGTTTTTATTTGACGAGATATGACCGCTCCGGCAGACTGCTTACTGATGTATGTTCTACACAATAATATTACTGTGGAACGCGGTTAATATGTAATTAGCCTCCATAAAGCCTTACGCTGTGATTCAATTTCATGTTTCAACATGTTCAAGCTCGTGCAGGCTCACCTGGTCAACGTCAAATTCTACACCGCGCGTGCAAACTTCGAGCTATGAGTGCTTTGTCATCAAAAATGGACCTTACATGTTTTATCAAGTTGGAACCTGTTTCTTTGTCACCAATCAGGAATGGACATGAAACTAATGTTTTAAATAATACACTTTACCTATGGTATTTAATCAATTTCATGTTTCAACAAGTACGAACAGGTATGTCGTGTGCAGCATGAAGCGACGTGAGCGAGCACCTGATTAGTGTTATATTTCATACCAGGCAGCGCGATGCGCATTGTCATCAGGAATGGAAATTAAACAAATATAATTATGATAGTAAAATACGATTTATTTAAGTATGTATTTAATTAATACAAATAAAAGAAAATTATAGTAACCATAGTAACCTGTAAGTAATTATCAGGTCTGAATTGGCAGAGAATATTTTCCTAAACTTCTAGACTGTATGATGTCTCTTTCTGAAATTCCAGAATAATAAACATACTCTACCTATTCTGACCTTCGATAATTATCCTAATTTATAATATTGATATTACTTAAACTAATTACTAATTAAATGTAAGTTTGCAACAAATATTTGGGACACCAAGGGAATATATATTTTTACATGCTTATTAAGCGAGGTCCAGACACATGTAATGTGAATGTACTGTAAAATTAATAGGTGTCTGTCTAGTACTTGCGTAATATTATCAAACTCTGCATTTAAACTTCACAAGTTTTATTTACCATTTACAATCAATAAGAAACATTTTAAAATGTATGTAATGTAATTACGTTTCAATTGTGGTAATGCATTACATAAATATAGTTGCGTTACCCCAGGCTAAAGTAGAAACTTTATCAAACGATAGCAATCGTTTATCGTCATTGCTTGAAAGTGCTATTTTATTTACGTCATGTGTGAATACTTCATGTTTTATTGACCTAAACAATACATTTTTTTTGCGAATAACATTGCAATTGTACAAAACATTTTTATAATCTAACATATTAAAATTTTTAGTAATACTTTTTTTTGTACCTTTTGCCTTTTTAATTGTTTTATTTAACATTTTAATACAATAAAGTTTTGAGCGCAGTCCTACGAATTCTTTGATAATGTTGCCACCCATTTCATCTTTAAACAGTCCTGGAACCTTCTTATTAATAATTGGTAAGTTATAGTCATTGTTACAGTCATAATTGCTGGTATCAAAATATTTTAGAAAATGGAGCTTGAGGTCTTTATAAACGTCATCACTCTGTACATCATACACAAGACTATCTGTGTCAGTATAGCACAATTCAATTCGGTTACCATAAAAAGGTTTTATGATAGAGTAATGAAAGTCGTACATATGAGTCTTAGATAATTCTAATACTGCGAAACCTATGTATATTGGTTTATTAAGTATTATACGCACAGGTTTCATTTGGATTGCCACTAGATCATCAGAAAAAACAGAAGCGCTATGAAAATATGGACTAGCTATCAATTTCTCAGCACAAGTGGTCTTTTTCGTTTTATTGTTTGAATCACACCATTTGTTAACTAATTTTACTTCTATTCGATTTTCATTATTTTCCAAGGTCTTTCCGAAAATACTATTGTTCAATAATTTGAAAAAGTCTTGTTCAAACGTTGACTCTGCTTTTTGACGTAACTGAGTGTTAATATCAATATATTGTTTTAAATAACAACTTTGCTTAAATATAATAGCGCGATGGATCCTTCTCAATACTAAACCGTACTGTAAACATTTTTTTAAATGTACGTAATGAATAACATAGTGATATTTATCGTACAAGTTTGGTATTAACTTTTTATTCTTACCACCAGGTGGTAGGCATTTTTCTGGACAAAAAGGAAAGTCATTGTGTTCCATGTGCAAATTCGTTGGATATATTAAATCGACTTCAAGAATGTATCCGTTTTCCGCGGTATCACTGATATCTGCTAAGTTCAATTGTAAAAAATCAATTTCATGTCTATTCATAAATCTAAAATCGGAATAGGGTAGGGATTGACACATGCTATAACCATATAAATTGTTACAATCTAAATAAATGATAAATGAATTTGGACGAGTTGGATCGTAAGTATCTAAATATTTATGATTGGCTTTGACATGTCTTTTGGAACACATACAAACACCACCTCGAATACCTTTTTGTATCATTCTAAAAATTTCAACATCACTAATTAATTCTAATTTAACTCCTGTTTTTAAAAGCATTGCATCAAAAGATAGACTTGGTGCTGTAAGATAGAACGCGGGATCGAGATTGTAATGTAATTTACAAGTTTTTCGAAAATTTTCAAAAACATCTGTTAACAACAGAACATCTGTTTTGAGATATAAATCTGTGTACATACCCATGTTTTGAATATTAAATACTGACCAAACAGACCGAGCGTGTTCATAATCTTCGTCGGTAATTGTTTCATTAGATAAGGAGTTAAAAAAATATTTTTTAGAGGGTAAACACGTATCTTCATAACGTTCCCATTGAGACATATAGTCATATGGATACACTCCTTTACGGGTGAGTAGATTAAATTGTTTTTTATTAGAAAAATAAGATTGTAATTGTTTAAACTCTTGTTTTTTCATTGAACTAACCAACTTTTCTAAGCTTGTTCCTAAAAACTTGAAAGAATCTACAAACCGTATCTGTATACTTTCACTATCGGAAATCGGAATATACTTCGTGAATGAAATATAGTTTTCTTTTGTTTTAGGTATCACTTTTATAGATCCAGGCGCTTCGCCTAATTCTTTTATGAAAAGGTGACAATCATATCCGGACAAATTATGAAAAAATACTGGCAAAAATGTCGGTTGTTTGTATTGCATATTACAATAACTATGAGCTGCACCACGATATTTACCAGTCAAGTGACAATGATCGCGAACCCTATCGCCGAACAAGAAGTGTTCACAAATATGACATTTTATCGCGTTTTCAAAGTCGCGAGCATTATCATTTGAGTAAATCATAGGAACATTATTTTTTAACATATCATGAATTTGTTGTGCATCTTTATAAATAGACTTCACAAAATTTAATACACAATCCGAACCGCGATAAGAAACGAAACGATTATGGCTTTCATCTAGCGTACACGTAATATGATAAGCGAAAGCTACAGGCACGTGTCGCTGTCGTGTAACAGTACCTGCCTTAGAGGGGTCAAGATCACAAGATTCATACCGCTCTAGCATTGTTTCAAAATCTGCGTATATGACAAATGGTACAATTTGCTTTCTAATATAATTTTCAAATTGTATGAACGAACCTTTTGGAGGTAGTTCAGTGGCGACACCTCCACAACTATGCGAACTAAGATTGTCGTATGAATTAAAAAACATTAAACAAACGTCACAAAAGTACAGTTTACTGTGATGTTTTGTTAATTGATTCTTAACAAGTCGCGGCAAGTCTTTAATGAGACAGTAATGTGAGAAATCATCTCTTTCTAAATAAAGTAAATGAATCACCTTTCCGTTCAAGGCTTTTGGTTTGTAAAGCGGTCCTATGATGGTATTATTTTTTAAACCATAAATGTAAATGCAAATTTCAGGGTTATTTACTTCGAACCGCGCAATATCTGTGAAATTCATTGGAAATGATATGTTCTTAATCTTAACATTTAACACGTTACGAAAATCCGGGTACGAAGATACTCTATCGGGATGAGTTTTGGCTGGATATAAAGCAGCAACAACAGACCAAAAAAAACAATACTCATCATTATTGTGGATATTAATGCATGCTTTTTTCGATTTTATTGAAGAAGGCAATTCGATAAAGCCTGAACCGCGCAAAGGTTGATATTTGTTAACATTGACTTCCAAATGAGAACTGCTCAAGAACGTCCATCCACTATCTCGATCCTGAATTTCTTCTATCTTTTTTGTTAAAGTGTTTTTGACTTGAGACAATAATGAATCAAATTCATAATTCTGATGCAGAGTAAAGTTTTTTGTGGCAAATGATTTAATCTCCTGAGAATCATTTTTAATCATTAAAAACAAAGCAAAATATTCAAAATTAACTTTTAGACAAGTGTGTTCTTTAAGAGACATGTCAATAAGCGTTTTAATTTTGTCGCAAATATTATTGAGAAATGGTTCTATCGAACAATTCTCAGACGGATCGACAATTCTATAAGAAGTTATACGATTACGAAATGCAGAATGTATTATTTCAACACCTTCGCAAAAAGGCAAAATACTTTTGTTTTTATGATTAGTACTACGTAGGTGACCTGTCCAGTGACTGTGCGCTCAACAGAGGTATTACAAACAGTACAGAAAGGCATTTTAGCTTAAAATAGTTTTAGACTTACTATTAGTTGTTGCTATATATTATTATTATTGCGATTATGATAGACGTCTGCTAAATAGAATATAGACCTGGTGCCCCAAAACTTAAATATTTATTTTCTATTTATACTATCACTATAAAAGACGGGCTCAGAATTGTCAAATAATTCATGAGTCCGTCTCATAAAAACTTGTAGACCATCCCACTGCGGCGTGTTGCGGTTAAGCTGCACTTTTAGAGCCACCGAGGCTTTCTTCCACCGATCCTCTTTAGGGGTGGAGGCAACATCGGCCTTGTTGTAGACTTTTACCTCCACATAGAAGTCCCCGGTTAAGTCCACCGTTCGCCGCACTTTCCCGTTAGCGACACGGCTGATGAGGGTTGAACCGAAGTCTCCAACTGAGGTCAACGAGGGAATGTAGTCCTCGAAGCCAAAGAGGTCCGAGCCCGAGCTGCGTCTTTTACTGTAAACAATTTAACATTTTATTACATTCACAACACAAAATTACATTTATTTTTATGGAGAATTGAGGGCATCATCTGTGTACGGGGATAGAATCTACTAGGACAAAAAGCATGATATCTTGTTATAATAATTTCAATAACAATACCTCATGAACTAACTGTAAACATTCCTGCAAGGAATATAATCGGAAATTGATTTCAGCGCTTTCTGCGTTACAGTTATAATTTAACGTATATCTGTGTATAACATTTAATTGATATAACATACACAACAAGCAATAACACAAAATTACCTTGATTTCGATTCTGATGGCGTGGTGCTCTCGGAAGCTTTGCGCTTCGCCACCTTCTTCTTTGGTTGCACCTTCGCAACCTCGGCTACAGCTGCGGTTGGTGTATGGAATTCTGAATCGGAGTCCGACCTGAAATGCAACACATAAAATTAATTTTGTAACTAACAACTGTGACTTAATTAAGACTATCAATACATCAGCTGGCAGGCTGGGTAGCAGTCACGATGGATAGGTAGGGCATGATAACAGTAACATCAGCCGGCAGGCAAAAACCAGGTCCGTAGCTGAATAGTAGTCGCAATGGAAAGATAAAACATGATAATCATAAGTTCATAACAGCCGGCAGGCAAAAACCAGGTCCGTAGCTGAGCATTATGACTAGGTACATATTTAAAATTATGAATTACTTACTTACATGTTAGAAAGTCGATTTTAAAGCAGCGCTAGTACTACTTGTCACTTTGAAGATTCTGGAGCGAATGTAATTTATTTATTAAAATTAATTCGTTTATATACACAAAAAAATACTAATTCAGCAAGAAAATAGGTTATTTCAATATTAAACTCTAAGTACTTGTCTTACAGTTGTAAAAAACAAATATGATGTTTACGTCATATTGAACCGTATTGTTTGTATACCAATTCTGCAAAATTGCAATTTGTTCATAAGGACTGAAAAATAAAGCCGACAAAGTGAACCCGATTCATTACCCTGTGATTCATAAGTAAATTAATATGTATAATTAATTTAATAATTGATGTATGTTTGTTGAGATTTTTTTTACTTCACAATTAAGTTAATGTGAGAGGTGAAACTAACAACAGTCAAATTAATTCTTGTAGGTAGGTGCATATTATAGATTTTTTGAATTCTCTCGACGTTGAAAGTAAATTTGTGAACATAGTTGTTTACTAAAAACAGTTAAGCAGAAGTAGTTAATAATTAATCATAACTATTTTGAGAAAAACATACTATTTTGTAATACATACAATCCAATCCATGTGTTCGATAATGTTAAGTTGCAGTTAAACTCGATATTTCGACATTCGACAAACTAATAACATTTTCATTCGTACTATTAAATAATCACCTAAACCCGCAATTAAAGAATCCAATGCACTGTGACGTGTGGGAATCGAATGCACGTGTCTGAGTTATGGTTTCATAGTTGCCCAATTTATCAATAATAACTCGAGTCCTCCTATTATCCCAAATAATCTTAATGTACACAGTGTTCTCTTTTTTCAAGGTGATCTTACTTATAACAGTTTAGATCGCACTCGATAACAAGTGACAGATAGCGTATTTGATACAAAATATATCATATAAAAAAATGTATAATCTTAGTACCTAGAAGAATGAAACACGTTAAAACTAGAACCGATTACAAACTTTTAGAATTAAATACGAAAATAATATTTAGGAAGTTCTTTATAAAACAAATTTAGTGTTTACAACATGATAGTCATGTTACTATACAATATAAATGCATGGAATGCAATTTGTGTACACGTGGAAAGTGTGCATTACATTGATATTGAACTTTGCTGATTCGAACTAACAAAGCACACTTATATATAAAGCTACATAGCATTTACATCTACGTAGCAACCGGGTACGGATACCGTCAACGGAGTCTACAGCAACGGATTTACACACAGTCTTTACGGTAGAATGAATAATGTGAGATACGTTTCTAATCCGGTTGCCGTTGACAAGTGTATCCGTGTGTGTGTGTAAGTGGATCGACTATCTGTAATCCGTATGACCACGCTTACCACTTGATTGTTACGTGTTGATGTAAAAGGTTGTATCGTCTGTAATGTGTTAAATTTAAATTTAGATGTCCTCGAACCAAACTGGTCACAGAAAAAAATGTGTGTGGACCTAAGGGTGTGCGCTATTTTACTTTTGTGGAGAGACATGAGACAATCTGTCCTAAATTTAGTTTAATGTATGCGGTATCCTAAAGTTCAGATTTCCTTGAGCCAATCTGGTCACGAAACGGGTATGTGTGTTATCCTAAGCGGCATTGCACCATCCTTAAGTATGTGGAGAGAAATGAGACAATCTGTCCTGAATTTTAGGTTACTGGTTCATTCCGATATATACCTGATTATGTTAACGTATAAAGCTTTATAGTTGATTTAAGCTGGTGAGTATAATTAAATAAACCGAGGATTGAATTTGAGGTAAGCCATCGATAAACTTTTCGTATTATTGGGCGTTCTATTCCACCGAAAGCGACGAAGGCGAACAAAGTGAGCCGTAGGAAGCGATAGGCGGTCTAGAATGCCCAATAATACACTACTACCCTGTAGATACCGTCCCACATGCTCTCTCGGTCCTGCTTCGTGCAGAACTCCTTCCAGTTGGCTGTGGCTGCTTCCGTTGCTGCTGTCGTGTAAGTTTGTTTGGCCAGCACGTACTCTTGGATGGTGAAGTGTCTCCGGCTTGCGGCTGCGTTCCGGATCCTTCTCTTCTTCGTCATGGCGTCTTTTTTGAGACGGTCTAGAGAAGGACTCCACCATGGGGGTTTGGCGTTGTGTTTGGGCGACCCGAGTTTAGGAATCGCTTCCTCGCATGAGCGGTGGATGTTCTGAGCATAGTTTGAAATGATTGTCTCCAGATCTTCTGGGTTCGATGCGTTCGAGACTCTGACTTGGGTGATGTCACTGTCTGCTAGGCTAGTCTTGAAGTGGGTGTTGAAGTCGGACCACTTGGCCTTCTTGGTGTTGTAGATGCGCGTCGAAATCGGCCGTAAGGGTTCCAGGGCCTTTTCTAGGCGCATCGAGAAGGTTATAGCGTTGTGGTCTGAAGTTGTTAGACTTCTTTCTACCTGCCACTCCTCGACCTTACCTAGTAGCGACGAACTGCAAGCTGTCACGTCAACGATGCTTGTGCACCACCTGTCATTTCTGTATGTCTCGAACGTTGGTGTTTGGCCCGTATTTAGGATGTGGAGATCCCGCTCATTGAGGAAAGAACTGTACGCCGCCCCGCGATGGTTTTCGGAAACACTTCCCCACCAATGGCTCCAGGCGTTCACGTCTCCTCCCACCACGATGTTGTTTGTGTTCAATTTGTGTGTCTTGTATTGTGTTTCGGATAGGTAAGGTTCGATGTCCTGGTCACCCTCAAAATAGACCGACAGTACTCCAAAGCTGAGCTGACCCGCCTTTAGCAAGACAGCAGCAACGTTCTCGGTCACAAGCTGGGGGTCTTGGATAACCTCCAGGTTGTCACCGAAAACAACAATCGCTGCCTTAACTGGCTTTTTGCGGTTGAGGCTGCACTGGATGACTTGTGTGCCGGGTTTTTGTTTCATCACACCTGTTCTTCCTACGTAGGGCTCTTGAACAAGTGCTACTGAAATTCCCCTTGCCTGGGCCGCCATGTGGAGTTCTTCTGTGGCCAGCTTGGGGCGGTGAAGATTTGCTTGGATGAAACGCAATCTTGCTGTCGGTCTTGAGGCGATTTCGGGGGCGACTGGTTGGTTTGTTGGTGTGCTTTCGTTGCCCTTAGCAATAGGATACGCGTGATCTGGCTATGCCGTCCCACTTTTGGCGTTCCTGGCAGTCTTCGCTGAAAGCTGTGTGTGCCAGGTTGCTGCCCGTCCCGTGTGCTACCTTACAGTTTGCACATGTGGGCTGTTTGCCGTCCGCTCGAGTGAGGCAGTCCCTGATATTGTGCGGTCCACTGCAGTAGCCGCAGACTTCTTGTGCAGCCCTGCATATGGACTTATTGTGTCCATATGCAAGGCACTTTGTGCACTGAACTAGTGGGGACTGGTCCTCAATCGAGCAACGCTTGATGCCCACATGGACTTTTTGGACAGAAGTGTAGGATTTCCAGAGCTCCGGGGAGAGCTCCAGAACGGGGTGGCACTCGTGGGGGTTTCTCGCGCGCTTCCTGTAGCGCATCTTGATGGTCCGCCCCTCCACAGCGACGTTTTGCAGAAGGTGTTGGTTCTGCGCTTTAAGGAGATCTACGATCTCCCCGTCGCTGTAGCTGGACAGCACACCCTTGATGCAGACTAAGGGATTTTGCGGTTTCGGCTCCTGGACCTTGAGCTCTGAGTTCGACTGGACCTGGTCTTTAATCTTCTTCAAGTCCATCTTACTGGCGCACCTTAAGACCACTTTCTGGTTGCGCGCCTTCCGTACGGTGTCGACCCGGGCTCCGGTTGACTTAAGGTCCAGAGCGGTCCTGATCCTCTCGATCACGTTATCCCCAGTGTGCCGGGGGTTCGTCGACGAGACGATCAGGGTGTGGTTGGGTTGTGTGGGTGGTTTGGGGGGCTTTGGTGTACTGGCGACCTGGGCAAAGGTTTTGGGGCCCTGTTGTTGTGTTTGCGGTTTATCCGCTTTGCCCAGGTCCGCCACCCCTTTCTGTATAGTTTGGAGCGTCTTCTTTACCTCCCCGACTGCGAGCTCCGTTTCCAGATTCAGCGCTGGGGGCGCCTGGATTTGCGGCTCTTTGTCGCGCAATACGCGGAGGTCCTCCGAGACAAGCTCCAGCCTATCCGATATAGGTTTGAGGTGTTCGGATATGTTTATGGGTGTGTGTGGTGGTGGGGGTGAGGCTACAGGCCTGTTGGCGATGGTCTGCAGCTTTGCGGTAAAATTCGCCATCTCCTCCTCGAAAGCCGCGGTCGTGAGTAGGCCTGTCTCGCGGCTACTCCGGTCCGTCTCTGTGTCACTTGGCCGGTTGAGGTCCTCTTTGAGCCTTTCAAGAGTTCTCCGGAGGACGTCCAGCTGGTTGGAGATGCTGGTGATATTTGTGTCGAGGCGTGATAGGCCGGCCCCCATAGGGTCCCACTTGGGATCCCCTGGGGTTCTCGCACTTTCTTGCCTTGTCCTCTCGTGCTCCTTTATGTTTTTCAGGCTCGCCATTGCGACCTCGCCTTTCAACTCCTTTATGCCGTTTAAGGCGTCAAGAGTCTCTGAGCTTCGAAATCCTAATTTTTGACTGAAATCAAAATCGTCGTCTAGAGAAATAAAAAAAGGATTAATTATTTTAAATTTGTTGCTCGGTAACCTGATAGAGTTTTCTTAGCATTATGTATCAAAGAATCGGTTTCATAACATTTAGTTTCGCCTTGTGGTGAAATATTTTTTGATTAAAACAAATGTGCAATGCAGGGCATAAACATTCTGTAGAAAACTAACCATAAATAAATAATTCCTATTGGTATAGTATAGTATCTTATTTTATACAGTTAAATCGTTCACTATCCAAAGAAGTTCGATCAACAGTTATCCCACGGTGACCAGCCTGGATCAGATAAATATATTACTTTGAATCCCTTCGGAGCTACTTGTTCAGTCCAGTCAAAATCGGCTACAATCTATTTATATATTAACTTCTTTGTGAAAAGTTTATTTTGGGAATTAGGTATGGTCCGAAAAACGTAAGCTTTATCTTTTTGAAATAAGTTTTGGTATGGGTTGACAGGACCGGTCAATGTGGCGACCCTTTGTCCCAAGGAGGTCTATATCTAATAATGGGCGTCTTTTGGTTGAAATGATGATAATAATTGGGTTATTTACTGATTCAGTTATTTTTTTGAGAAGATTGAGAGTAAATAACAGATGCCACATGGGTCGATCTTTGTAGTAAGCATCACTTGCCGTGGTCGATCCTTTGAAGGGTGACCATGCATGACATATTGAGACTCATCCATGCGTCGGAAAGCTCGGAAAAATTTGAAAATCCATCACAGTCGTTACGGGTATTCACCAG
The DNA here is from genome assembly GCA_964057195.1 of Orthosia cruda. Classification (NCBI taxonomy): domain Eukaryota; kingdom Metazoa; phylum Arthropoda; class Insecta; order Lepidoptera; family Noctuidae; genus Orthosia; species Orthosia cruda. The sequence continues at coordinate 25,569,445 of OZ059838.1, forward strand.
CTTAAAATCTGACTCTAGTCTTGTTAAGGGGTATGGAGTTCAGGCACCTCACGTGACGTGCACTCTGACGTGTTAAAATTATCATTGCTAAACTGCGAGAGAGAGACGGAGCTACACTGAACGAATAGTGCTATCACTTTTTTTACAGTTGGACTATGATATTTTTGCCACGTCAGAATAAGGCCCCACGGGGTCACCATAGGGCCTTCCAAAGGCATTACTATGCTGTCTGAGTCGCGGATAAAGTTGAAAGAGAGTTACCGAGGCCCTGGCACTAGTGACTGAAGGAACAGGGGTGGGTTTGAGTCAGTAAAAGCCTGGACACACTTCCGCTTCATCCAGACCGGGAAAATTCACTGGCAGATTTAACAAGCCAATAAAATAAATGTCTGGTTATTTCCATTGTGCGGAAGAGACAGATATATAGGACTTGTAGACGTCTATCCCTTTTTCACAGTCACTCCATGATAGTTTTAAAACGTCATGGTAAGGCTCCAGCCCCCACGGTAGAATCAACTTTTATTACTTGTAAATTTTAATCCGTTTTTTGGCCTAATTGAATAAATATATTTGACTTTGACCCTTAGTCAAGTTACAAAAGTTTCATATCGAATCTCTTTCTACAATCGTTAACGCTTTCTATTTGTATGGTCCTACCACGTGACTTAACGTTCAGATGAGTCGTTCCCATACATTGATTCGTTTTCTACTTGTACCGTTATCGATTGTAAATTGTCAACTTGGCAGGTGCAGGTATGCAATTGATGCTTATAAAATACTGGTATCCAGCTGAATCTGGTTACACTGGAAGCCAACCCCAAAAAAGAATAGGGAATAGATTAGACAGATTGGTTATCTTGTGGAGGGGCCGAGAAACAACTCGGACACTTCGACCCATTGGGATCTATTGAGACAGATTGTTTGCCTATTTTGTTTATTTTTACAAAGTATGTAATACAATTTGTTAAGCTGTAGTTAAGCTCCTTCAAAATCCAACCGTCTACTGGCTATTTTCTTAAACATCGGAATTCTTTCGTGGTCAAAGTGCTTATGATAATTGTTCCAGTTACTGCGCAATTCACTAAAAACCAGTCTCTGGCCCCAAATGGGAACATAACGATAGCGTTAAAGTAAAGCTTTCTTTAAAATCAAGGACAACGAAACAAACAATATCATTATGTAAAGTAGAACAAAACAAGAGATTCCGTTTACAATATTTCCTACAAATTATTAAGGTACCAAACATTAGCATATTATTATTGTACTTAAATATATATTTTTATTATTCGTCCCTTTTATTTGAGGTTTTTCTTAAACATGTCATAAACTCTTTGAAGTTACCGAATAAAGATGACGCTGATTCTTTTTGTTTCTTTGCATTATGTTCGGCATTTTATATGATACCCATACCGGTTTCACACAACATTAGACAAATAAGACCTGTTTTAGTAAGAACATGCTTAGATTAAAACTGCGTCTTTCTTTCCAGCAGGGATTCACTACAATATACCTACTAATGCGATTATGAACCTTAACGGTCGGTCAACCAAGGTTAGCTGAAGCTCTACTGAAAAATAGACGCTAAAATTATTTTGTAAATTTGTAGGTCTTTAAGATAATGAAACCCTATCTATAAAAGTAGCGTAGCATCTTATATTTTCAAACGCCATTACTGAGTTTTTGAATGTTCTTTTTGATCATGAAATCGGAATTTAAGATTTACTTTTTTTCCAGTACTAAAAAACCATTTTACCTTTGACTGTATGCTTCGAGGCGTATCTAAGATAAGGCGAAAACTTGAAAAATTGGTCGGCAGCTGCCCCCGACCCTTTTCAGCCGAACATAGGGTTACCAGACGTCAGGATTTGTTCTGATATGGTATGTTTTTTTATACTCTTATCGGAAATCCAGTTTTATTTAAATATCTGAATTATTTTATTTAATGTAAAACATTTTTTTTAAATTAATAATAGGCTTGCGCTTGCCCACTATGTCACCTGATGGTAAGTGATGATGTGGTCGACGATGAAACACGCTTGCCTAGAGGAAACCTATTCACTCTTGACTTAAATACTTCCAATTTGTAGCTATCAGGAAATACAGACTCCGGCAGGGCATTCCACTCTTTTGCTGAGCGCATAATAAATGTTTTCCCAAAACGTTTAATGCGTATGAGTGGGATTTCCACCATGTACCGATGACGCATCGCCGTACGTTAGTAGGAATCATTTCATGCAATTCCAACGCACACTCCCCGAAATGTAACCGATAAAATGTTCAAGGCTTTGGAGCATATACTCGACCAGTATTTTTAGTTGAGTAAATACTGGGACTTTTTTGTAAGGGTTATATAGAGGTCAATCTCTGGAGGCTTTCAGTAAATCTTATTTGCTATCTTTATTGATAAAATATTGTGTTTGTTGTGCGCTTTAGTGAAAGACCAGTAAAGTGGAAAATATAAGAGAGCCTTTGTCCTGCTGTAAGACAACATAGGCTTATAATTTAGTGAGATATCATATCGAGGTTCTTCTTAAAACCATCATACAGTAGACGTATATGTCACCATACTTTATCGCAACAGAATCATGATGGCATTTTCATATCAGTAATCAGAGTACGGCCTCTAACACTGAAGCATTGTGTGAAACCACCAAGTTAGGCTTATGAACTTATCTGTATCTTAGTTGTATGACAGGTAGCTTAATGTCAAGTTGACGTGATATAAGCTGTTAATCTGTTAAAACACATCTGGTGCACAATTATGCTGCACTCAGCAAGCGTGTAATAGGCATCTACTTACATATCATACCTCATGTACAACGTTTGTATTTTAATTCAAAGGGCAATATTTTTACAGGTAGCATGCTGTATTAAAGTTGCCGAGAATCTAGATAGTTGGCAAATTATTGGAAAGGTATTTATCCAGTAGCGGACTGTTGTAGGGAAATAATGATGATCCAAAAGTTGCTGAGAAACGTAATAAATGGTATGGTTGGAGGCCTATGTTTAGCAGTAGACTGGTATAAACTGATAGTGATGATTATGATCCAAAGATTATATTTAGAAATTAGTGTATTCTACGAGGAAAACATGAGAAGATAGACAGTACGAGATCCTTCTCCAAAAAACTGCAGGTGCATTGTTTTTGATCAAATTTGATAGCAGAATAGATTACTGCAGGGTAAGGTTACCTGCTGTGACGTTGCAAAATTATTTAGTAGTCTAGTGGTGACATCTCTGTGCTTAATCCCTCGGTATGTCATTATTGAAAACCTATAACTTCAATAAAAGTAAAGAGATGGCACCAACGTCGGAAACCATGTTAACAGTGGTTGTATGCTTGTTTAATTATATGTTAATTGTGAACAATTAAAAATAATAACACAATTAACATAAATACATTATTTAATTACAAATATAAACTCGACTAAATTCAAACCAATCGATACTATTTGGTCTATGGTCAATATTGGTCGAAGGAACGTGTGTCGATGCAATTGAAGTTCGGACTATAATAATGACTTGGACATTCGTTAGATGAGGATATCGCGCCTGGATTTGGTCGCGTTCCGCCTGGGTTATATTTCACATGGCGTGTCTCAGTCTGACTTGCTGAACCCCAGAACGAGACCTCTTGCTGCGCAGCCGCTACAGATTGACGGAGTTTCGCAAGCTGATTTCCAGGTTTCATTCCTGTATTTGCCGAGGTAAGTCGCTCAAGGATTTCTTGTTCTTTGACCACTAAAGATTTGTTGAGATCGTTGTTCCTTATGAGGGGGGGATATTGTTACAGATCTGGCTCCTTTAGGCTAGCCTGAAGAAGGACTAGCGGAAGACCGTTTGGTGCATGCTGTCGGACCCGACGAGTGTGCGGAAAGCGTGGCCGACCCATTGCAGAGGTGGCATACGTCTATTTCGTCCTCGTTTGAGGAAGCCCACCAAGGTAAAAACGTCCTTCGCTATTGTCTGTTCCTGACCAGAGATTCTGTTCCGATATCATCCCCGTAGGACGCGCATCGCAATGTGGTTCCCGTGCTGGGCACGTTGAATCGATTCCAAGGGGCTCGTGTTCCGCTAACCAGCTAATCAGTTAACCAAGTACTAGAAAACAATAACCAGCTAGGCTGTAGTAATGTTTAATTTACATTGCGTTATATTTTAAGAGATTTAGTGACCCTCATAGGCTCATTAATAGATAGACAGATCTAGTATTGAGTGGTTGTTATAATTTCGAAGTGTAGGATGTGTTTTTAAGTATAACCCTATATGCTGCACTGAGCACGACTAGATATATCCGTAATTCATCTACTTATACGATTGAGCTACGAAGAGAATTGGTCTAATTGGTCTCACAAAACTTATATATAATAAAACGACCCTGAGTTTGTATAAATGTGTACATACAACATTGTTTCTCATGTAACCTGTTCAGATTGAAACGGAGACAAGTTCTGAACAGGCACTTTTGGCTTAATGAAAATTTTTATAGGGTTAAGAAATATTGAACCACCTATTGAATACCTTCTAATGGATTTAATAAATATTTTATTTGAATAGCATGGTATTTGTTTTAATTTGAATATTTCCCTATATTCCATACCTACTAAATTTACTTCAGCACGGTAGGAGATCTAGCACCTGCCGGGTTACACTGCCAGGCAAAAAAACAAACCTAGCTGCAGCTAGATACAGTATAGTAGTAGTAGGCAAGCGTGCTCCACCTTCGACCATATCATTACTTAACATCAGGCGAGATAATGGTCAAACGCGAGCCTATAAAGAATTATAAAAAAAATGCCGTACGCTAGGATTTTTGCAGTGGGATCTTAGACTATCATAGTGTACCCCTTTTCTAAACTTAACTAATCTTTGTTGTATTCAAATTATCTAAAATATTTAAACTTTAAATAAGGGTGACATCCACGTGTACACTTGAGCTTATCCTCTCAAACCTGCGGCTATACTTAAAAGCATTCAAAAGTAAATACTTAATTTCAAAGAGATATTCTATTCAACAAGAAATCGTGGGGCTTTATACAATTTCATAGAAACTGTCCGAAAATTATTTGTACTTACTATGGTAGTTCTTCCGAAGATAAATAGATCTTTCTCGTAGAAGAGAAACTTCATGTTTAGAGCAGGGTGAAAAGATAACCATCCTTCTTTGGACCAGAGAATCCGCCGACCAGTTGGGTGTTGTCTGGATCTGCCCGTTGTATTGGGTTTTTGAATAATTGTCAATCGTACAATCTGACGTCCCACAAGCAGGGCTAGGATAGTATGACGTCAGATCTATGTAGTTCTAAATTGGTTGAATGGTTGTGCTACATTAGGTACATTTGATGCTTCTTGGATTGTCTCATATTCTACCAACCTTGATAACATGATTCTTATTTGCTCAAGACATGAGTATTATTCTCGTTATGTAGAAGTAACTAGTTCCAGCAGTTCAGAAAAGAGATAACTGAAAGAAAATGGTGTTCTTAAATCTTGCTAATCAAATAATTATCATTAAGTATCAAAAAACAATCCCTTCGCCCATCAAAAGTTAAATAAGCTATTCCGCGTTAATTTACGAGCGATCAAAGTCATTTTAAGTTTAAATTGTGCAGTTTCGTAGCTCATTGATAATAAAAATGTAACAAAACGTTTAAGTGGGACGATAATTCTTAAAGTTGCCGAATTACAGACACCTGCTACCGTAATTCTTGGAACAAATGATGGAGACGCTTGGATATCGGGTTTTAAGAAATAAGCAAATGACTTACACAAGAGTATCAAGACCAGAGATCCTAGACAATTGACATTCTGGTATAAAAGCGTAGCGAGAGCGATTGGCAAAATGTAAAAAATGCGTGGGAATGTCAAACAAATTATTAAAATACACTTAGGCACTTGTCTAGAGCCTCAGTTACATTTTATCAACGATTTATTTTTATTATTATTATTCCATTCTCAGACGTAACAACTTCGACCGACCATGGTTTGGAGCCGAGTGAACCACGCCAACGCGGTTAAACACAAGGCCTACAAGGCATGCATGCAGGCATGCGTCAACGCTCGAATACGCAAGGCAAATGACGAGAGTCAAAAGAAGAGAGCCTTCAACACAGCTGCCAAGTCCTGCAAAAAGGTGAAGCGAAGAGCACGGTTTGACCACATTATCAGAATTGGGAACAAACTTGCTTCATACACAGCGGGTACCAAAGCGTTTTGGTCCCTGGCTAAGTCAGTCGAATCAAACTCACGAACGACATCGCAGTGACCGTCATACGGCTTCCGCCAAAATCGGTCCACTGGGGATCTTTTAGCGTATGCCATTCATATCTGGAGTGAGGCCATCGAGAGACACGGGGAAGCGTTAGCCATGTCCCTCGATATCTCGAAGGCTTTTGACAGGGTCTGGCACGAAAGCCTCATTGGTAAGCTTCCATCCTTCGGTCTGCCTAGTCGTCTGTGAGTTTGGATTGTGGACTTACTGAGGGATTGATCCATCCGAGTGGTTATCGACGGCTGCTCGTCCGGTCAATTAGATATCAACGCCGAAGTGTTAATAGATCTTTTTAGGTTTTAAAATTACTTACTTAAGATTCATAATCCATTGGCATCGTATCCAGGCGGTTTTAGGCGGCGACATGAGGTCCCTCACAGACAGCGAAAGAAAGAATGCCTCCATGTGGGGGCATTCTTTCTTTCATTAGGCATCACACTTTCTCTTCTTCCTTTGTTGTTGTTTTCAAGCATCGGGGTCACGCAGACTGCTCATACACATATGACCACACACCGCACAGGACTCGGGCGCTGCCCATCATAATTTTGTGTGGTTTATTTTTGTCTTCTGTATACGTATTTATTTTATGTTCTTTGTATCTATTTTAACTTACTCAACAGGTTTGGTTTCCGTACGTCACGTCCTAGGCGACCACTGAAAATCAGCGCCGTGCTGTGGGTCCTCCACGGCACAGCATTATGCTGAGTGGAAGCCTTCTTGCCACAATCACGACATGCATCTGCCTGGCATCTTTTTCACCCTATTTATTTTCTGTTATAAAAAAATGTAGGTAGTATATGTTATTGTTGTTTGATTTATTTCTCGTCTTTACTAACTTAATTTAAGTACTACTAATACTATTGTTAAGGGTTTAGCATAAGCATGTTATTATAATGTATGTCGTTTTGTGACAAATAAACACTTTTTCTTTCTTTCTTTAATTAGGTATCAGGGGTCAGTGCCCTCGGCAACATTATTTTTGCTGCACATTAATGATCTGCTAAAACCCGGAACCTTTGGGTACGCAGACGATAGCACTGTTGCTGAGAGATACGTGTCCGGCGCACGGGCTACTGGGCCTCAGATTCGGTCTCTCCGGGAGGCCATGGTTGACGGCGGTCTCCGAATGGGCTGATGCCAATCTGGTCAGTTTCATTGCTGCTAAGACCCAGGCGTGTCTTTTTTCCGCTAAAAAGAGCCAATTTCACCCGACTCTTTCTTTCCGTCGTGTAACCGTGCCGTTAACGGATCACTTCAATCTTCTTGGTGTTACGTTGACATCGACCCTCAACTCCGGTCCATACATTGAGGTGAAAGATCAGTTAGCTGCAAAAATGTTGGGGATTCTTGCAAAGGTGAGACGGTACTTCACGCCTGAACAGCTGCTCAACGTGTATAAAGCGCAATTTCGGTCATGCATGCTGGGAGTTCTGCTCTCACCTCTGGGATAGATCTGCCAAATACCAGCTTGATGCATTTGAGTCGATTGACAGACGGGCCAATAGGCTTTTTGGCAACGATGCACTGGTCGAAACAAAGCTCCAGAGCCTCGAACATCGACGCCGAGTCGCCAGCCTGTCGGTTTTTTATCGGTTGCATATCGGGGAGTGTGCGACGGAACTGCATAATTTGATTCCGCCTAGCCCTTTCCATAATCGGACTACAAGACTTACGACCATGCGCTATCGGTACATGGTAGATATCTCTCCCATACGCATAAAGCGTTTTGCTAATACTTTTAATGTGCGCACAGCTAAGGAATAGAATTCCCTTCCGGAATCTTTGTTCCCTGATAGCTACAACCTAGGGGTCTTTAAGTCAAGAGTGATTAGGTTTTTTCTAGGCAAGCGTGCTTCACCGTAGAGAATGAACCGTTCAGGTGAGATGGTGGTCAAACGCGAGCCTATAGATTATTCGAGCCTATAGATTATTACTTATTGCGATTCGTGGACATGAATGTGCGTTGAGCGCACGACAACTGTCATGACCGCCATTAAAATCTGTTTATTTCTTTACGTCAAAAGGAGTCACACTTGGTTTGTACTTTGTACAAAAAGTGTTGTCAATGCAAGTGACGGTGAGATCCTGGTAAGAATCTTAGTCTGTTGTGTTATTACATTACACATTATATTTCCCCTTATTTAAAACATCTTGTCTATGTCCAATCTGTGACAATCGCGCCAAACGCCGCTCATATCTCTCCACTCAACCGTATGCTCTGAAGCTGTGCGCAGACAAGATGAGTCTTTAATTTAAAAAAAATCATTACAAAAATCATTATTTCTCTTTTTGGTGTACAATAAAGTATATTCTATTCTATTCTATTCTATTCTATTCTAATCTGTTCTATTCTATTCTATTCTATTCTATTCTATTCTATTCTATTCTATTCTATTCTATTCTATTCTATTCTATTCTATTCTATTCTATTCTATTCTATTCTATTCTATTCTATTCTATTCTATTCTATTCTATTCTATTCTATTCTATTCTATTCTATTCTATTCTATTCTATTCTATTCTATTCTATTCTATTCTATTCTATTCTATTCTATTCTATTCTATTCTATTCTATTCTATTCTATTCTATTCTATTCTATTCTATTCTATTCTATTCTATTCTATTCTATTCTATTCTATTCTATTCTATTCTATTCTATTCTACAATTTAGTTATTTTCACGCCAACACTCTGCTTTGGTGGAGTCTTGGCGAAACAGAAAGGATCTGAACTTCACCGAATTAAGAAATCAGTTTGAAAATCCGTTATGTATCTTTTCTTTAGCCTTAACACCATTGCTTAGTATTCACAGGTAAATTGAAAATCTACACATAAAGCATTTATAAAACATTTTATTTATTATTATTTATTATATACTTTATTGTACACCAAGATAAAAACATTACACACGGAAACCTTAAAATAACAACAAAAATACAACAGGCGGCCTTATCGCGTTCTGCGATCTCTTCCAGGCAACCCAGAATGGAGAGAGATAGCCTGGACACGACATGGGGTTGCACTTGGTGCAATTTTTAAATTAAATAAGTTACAAACATAGGAAGCACTAAATATAAAATACTAAAATAGCTACATAAATACATACATACATTTATACAGGCAAGAAAACAATACAGCTCTCCAACAAGAATAAGATCACAGTGACAGGTAGTGCTCCTTTACCAGTCTTTTAAAGATCGGCAGTGATTGCGCGCGTTTTATTGTCACAGGCAGTGCATTCCATAGACGAGCGGCCTGGACAGTAAAAGATTTGTCTAGGAAGATAGTGGAATGCATTGGCATTTTAAGTTTCATGTTATCCGATGACCTAAGAACTTTCGTGTGCGAGGCACATAAAAACTGAAATCGGTTTTTGAGGTAAAGAGGGGTAGACGGGAAAAATAGTATATTATACAGGAGGGATAGAATATGAGCATTCCGGCGAAGGCGAAATGGCAACTACTTGAGTTTTTCGCGGTTTTCAGAAACATGGTCATATTTGCGCAAACCGAAAGTTAACCTTATACAAACATTTTGAAGTCGCTCAAGTTTGTCAAGTTGTACTTCAGTGAGGTCAAGATAGCTGGCATCAGCATAATCAAGGATGGAACAATTTTATTGTTTAAAAAAAAATACGACGTAATAGGATATTATTCAGGCGATGTTTGAAACACAAACACGGCCTCGGGGCGCGAACTGAAAGAACAGCAAACTCCGTTAATTTATTCTTATGTTTTTGCCTTGAATCCTGTTTAAGGGCCACCATCTATCTTCATCTGTGAAAAAACATCGCGAGGAAAGACGGACGGGCTTAATGAAGGAACATTCCTTACTGATTTCAGAGAAAAGTGGGTAGACGTAGACTTTCATTAATGGTCAAGGTTTTTTTTAACAGAAAGTGTAGTTTAGGGTTTGGGAGCTTTTTTGGTAGTTTTTATGGTTGGTTTATAAAATGCACTTAATGTGTTTCTTGTGGGTTTTAAAATTGGATGACGTTTAACAACAACATCTCACGGTAGGTAGCACGTCAGGGGTAATAAAACCTATGGGTATTTGTGACACACAATTGCAATGGCAGTGCCATTTATTTTGGTAGTTCAACAACATTCATTGCGTTAATTACCTTGTCGAGCAGACGGCAACAAAAAAGTAGTGTTTTCATAACATCTCTCAAACAAAATAAAAACAAAATTATCCCATTAATAAGATGTGCAGTGCCCTTCTAACTTTTGAAAAGTATATGTATAAAAAGTATAGGTATCTTTCGAGCAAAAAAGGGCCAATCTGCACAGATCATCACAATTTTAACATGCCGAAAAAACTAACGATAAAATATTAACTATCTACCCACAAGAACGAATATCAGTGTTTACTTTCCTATAACCAATATTAAATCGAATTGTGCGTGAACACATAACTTTAAATTTCGTTTCGAACACCAACAATACGGAATAAAACCAGCACTCTATTCTTGAATGGTGTACAATAATACGAAATTCCGGGGATCACGAAAGGAATCCTGTCGGGATATTGCCAATACATAGTTTTGGTACAATTCGTAGTTGTTACATCGGGCAATAAGATTTTATTTTTATTCAATGTTTAAGCAATAGAGGTTGTTATGCATTGCTTGAAATAGAGAATCTAAATCGGCTTTTGTTAAAAGCTATCGATATTGAAAAAAATATTGTTGATGAAATGGATATGAAGTGTTTTCGACTGAACATCTGATTTATTTCATCTTCTGTAGGTGACTTGAGTTCTGATTTTGGAGTTTGATTATTATTGACTTTTAACATTTATCTAAATAAAAAGATATATCGCTGTTGACATTTAATATTGAACATTACCATTTAATTTGACATTTAATATTGAGCCATCCATAAAACCGACCTAGCAACTGCAACAGTAATTTTATGTTCCCAAAAGTTTATTTCAATTTAAATAAAGAAAGTTGAAAGAAATCTAGTTTATTTGGCACACACAGATATAAAAATTATAGGTACAAATAAAAGGCAACTTAATTTTAAAACAATTACCCCGCGGCAGCGCCAGAAAGGCCAGTTCAGCAAAATGCCAGACAACTAGGAGTTGCCTGACGCTGGTTTTCAACAGAGCCTTACGTTGAAGTGTAGAGATTTCGCTGCAAGGGTTTATTTTTTGCTGTAAAAATATTAAAAAAAATATCAAATGACCTAGTTGCTAAGATCTCGCCTCTCGTATTTGTCGTGGTTTCAAATCCGGGCAAGTTCTTCTTCAATTCATATGCACCATCTAAGACTATCTTGAACATTGCTGACAACGGTGAAAAAAAATAACGAGAATCTAGACTTACTCCATTAGTGTATTTGTTGCAAGGCGTTCCAATGCGAGGATAAAGCGAATAATAGTATCATTAAAAAAATATATAAAATCTTTCAACGGTGCAAACGCCTTATGTGCAGAAACTTAATGAACAAAAAATGACAACAAAAAAGAAATGACAAGTGTATTTATGTGTGAATTTAGCAATTTTTATTCGACTTGAGAGCTTTTTTAGTTTGTGTTTACTTTGTAGTTGTTTTGAGAGTTAGCGTGATAAAACAGGGTCTATTTTTTTTTTAATCTTTATTTTAAGGGACTTTTGAACACAGTTCCCGTCAGTCCCATCATTTCTAATTTTGAAATGTCATATCTTAATAATAACAATCTAATATCATAAATAATTAAGTTTATTTGATAAGTGAAAATTTAAATATTGAGTGTTTTTAAATGACGTTTCATGTTAGAGAATTTAATTATGAGATAAAATCGCCTTTGTACATAAGCTGTTCTATTGTATCAGTTTGATGTTTTGTGTACAATTAAGAATAATAATAAGGCCCTTACTTCGCTTTAATGACGTAAAATGGTTAGTTACTATCTAAAACATACTCCTTAGTAACGACTAGGTTAAAAGGCTTGAAAAAAATATATTATTGATTCATATGTACATTATTTGTGAAATTTTTTTTTATATTTTAACAAAGAGTGTCGTATGACTAATACTACAAAATAATTAACAACACGATATTTTTTCGCTTCTTTTGAATACTCCTCCAAAATTACTTGGATGTTTAAAAATACATTTCCCCTGAAAAATGGTTGGTTAGAATTTCTACTTAAGGGGCTGAGGTTGAACAGTTGACAATCGACATCTGAGGTTCTAAGCCACGCCCACTGTCATCGATAGCTTAGGGGCAAACTTAAATTGGAGCGAAAAGTATTTGAAAATTAAATACACAAGGCCGACCACAGAGCCCCACATCATAAACGGACTCTACCGATGGTTTTTACAAAAATATTACCGCGCAAGTTCTTATTTCAAACTGGCGGCTAGCATCTGACATCAGATCGTTCACTGTTATTTTGCCTATGAATGCAACCTTATTGCTACGAAAATAAAGATCACTAAAATAGGGATTCTGGCTAGTGTCATAAGAGTCTTTGCCGTGCAAATTGAATAAATATTTTATTTATGTCTGCTTCTATGCGACTGCCACATATAAGAACACAGTAGGTGACATTTTTTTTAATAAAGGTTTTATAGTCAGATAATTTTATTTATATTATTTTAATGAGTTCTACTATACCAAAATGGACTGTGTTATGTTAACTGTGTAATGGAAACTTTAAATTTGAATTGAGATTTGGTGCTTTCATTAATCAATTTAATCATTATTTACAATAGGAACGTCCCATCAAATTGTAAAACACCATTGTCTTTTTTCGGCATATTTAAAATATCGTGTAAGGGCAGGAGCCTTTACACTTAATGTTAAATGTTTAATAAAGTAAATGTTAATGTTTAAAAAGGTATTTAATACTAAATTGCACTAAAATAATGTAATAATAAAATAATAGAAAAATGTTATAAAAAATGTTGAATGTTGCGCGAGCTCGATACAAAACCGAAGACTGACGTTCTTGCGTAAGTGCCGATACTACATTTTATAAATTAACTAAATCTGCAGTATACTAACTAGGCCAAAGTACAATGTGCGGTTGCTAACCGTACATCTTGGCGGGGCAAAAGGTAATAATTAAGATAACTTATTACAGAATATGTTTCCAATGTAAATAAAAAATATTAAATTAAAACATGTGAATAAAAAATTATTATAAGTTAAATGTTAAACGAATGAGGTCTCGCGTAGGTAAGTTCTATGTTTTCAGTGGATGCTTCAGCTCTTGGTGGCTTCCGTGGCGGTAATCTGGCGGACGCGCCGGTGGCGCTGACGGCGACCTTGCCGCAGCGTTTGCAGTACACGTAGGCTCCTCCCGCGACGACTATTGACAAGATCATAAGTCCCATCGTAGAGTATGATACGATGTATTGATGCACATCGTGTTGCGACATTTCAGTCTGTTTTGTTTGATCTTCCAATTCTTTCAGCGAATTATGAAGTTTTTCATAATCGTTTCTTACAAATTGGGTGTTCTGTTGTCCAGTTGATAATTCAAGTGGCTGGACAGATGTTAAATTGTTGATGTCTTCCAGATCAATTAGTGGAATTTCCGGGTTGACATAGATTTTATTTGCGTAGTTAACTTGTGTGTAATATGTTTCTTCGTTGTTTCTAATTATACATCCTTCCTTGGCTTCTAAAATTCCCGTTAAATGTATTGCCTTAGTGGTCATACGACCTTCACAGATTATTTGCAGTTGGCAATCCGTACAGCAGACATAGAGCCAGGTGTTAGGATTTCGTAATGGTGTCCATTTGTTGTTGCAGGGTTCAGATGTGTAGATACATTTTGATAATGTAATGTTTGTTATTGCGCCGATTTCGCATGGAATTTGATGATTTCTCATATTACGTGTTGGTTTGTTTAGTGAACATACATATGTAATTGGTTCAATTTTAATACAATGTTCCAGGTCACTGTCTGTAAGCTGCATATATGTCTCCTTTCTTATATTCACTGCAACATATTCTGAATTTGTTTTCATTGTAAGTGAATTTTTGTTGTTTTTTATAATCGGAATAGGAACTGTTTTATATATTGTGAATGGAGTGTCGCCTGTTAATGGTAATGTGATTGCGATGATAAAATATTTATCAAATAATCTGGATTTTACTTCTAGTAGTTTGTATATGTCAGCTAATTGATTTTGAATGTTGTCAACGGGTAACGATAGTTGTTGTGGCAATTGTCCAGAGATAATGTTAAGCTCCTGAAAGAGCTGGTTTTGCGGTAAAAGTCTGGTATCTACATGACCATGGTGAATGTTAATAGCTGTGTCTAAAAGCATGTGTTGGATGTGGCGCAGTTTAGACAGAATTGTTGAACTAGTCAGAGCCATTGTGTTGAAGTAGTTCAAAGCTTCCTCTTGCTCAACAACATTACCCAATTTCTGCAAATAGTTCTCGGTAGCGTTAAGATGTTGGTTTAAGAGATTGAATTGAGTGTTCATTTCTCGTTAAAATGTTATTATGTGCCTCAATGATTGATGTTTGACCTTTGATCAGGTTCAATAAATGGTCTCTATTATTTTGCAATGTTTCTATGTCCTTTTTATATTGTATAGCGAACCTTTCATCTAGCACGCCGAATAGGCTGTTTGCAAGGTAACCTATTCCATTGACAAGACCTCGGGTAACGCGTCCCTTTGTCTGCCCATGATGTGTTTCCAACATGTAATTGTTATGATCAAGTTCGTTGAGTTCCTGTTTGAATTCAGTCATGATGGTTTTGCACATCGTTTGGTATGCAAATTGCTCACACCTTTCTCCCAGGTGTTTTACAACTCTATGTATGTTTGCCATGCTTTGCCAGTAAGATGTCATATTATAGTAAGTAACAATCTTCCATTCATCGTGTACGCTTAGCAAATTTCCGATTTTGTCAAAGTACACGGCTCTATTTGGTTCAAACGGTGTGATATTTATGGCGTCGTTGCTTTGATATGTGGGCTTAAATAATGTTAATAATGTTACGAGTATACATAGAAGGCTGGAACTTATATTCCTTGATTTAAATCGTTGTTTCCTGGCGGTTGGTGGTGTGGTTTTTGTAGATTTTTTATTTTCAGTGCAGATTTTGTCATTGGTGGTGGTGTCAGGTATTTCTATATGCGATTCAGATATAGGGAGTTTGACTAATTTTGTTATTGGTCTGGTTAGCAGTCCTGTTTTTGTTTTCATCGTCACAACTCTGACTAGATTGTCTCTCCCCGGGTGAACTTCCTGTATTCGCCCAAGTGCCCATTTTGCAGGAGGAAGGTTGTCTTCTTTGATCAAGACAATATCCCCTATTGATAAATTATTTGTTTTGTTCAGCCATTTACTACGAACTTGAAGTTGTTGCAGGTATTCTGACGACCACCTGGTCCAAAACCCTTGTTTCATTTTGTTTAGTAACTGCCACCTATGTCGAATGTTGATGTTTTGCTTTTCGAAATGTTCCGATGGTAAGAATGTTACTGGTCGGCCAATTAACAAATGTGCTGGAGTAAGATAATCAATATCGTCCACATCCTCCGTTAAAGGGCAAAGTGGTCTAGAGTTCATACAGGCTTCGATTTGAGTAAGCAGTGTTAAAAACTCTTCGTATGTCAACTTTTGCTCTCCTAGGACACGCTTTAGGTGATATTTCATAGACTTAACTGCAGCCTCCCAAAGTCCTCCCGCAGTCGGCCAGCTTGGGGCGTTGAAATGCCACTCAATCCCCGTCTCGGTGTTTCTTTTCAATAAAGTGTCGTTGTTAAATGTTTGTGAGATGTGTAGTTGTTTGGCTAACTCCCTTTCGGCTCCAACAAAGTTTGTTCCGGTGTCGGAGTAAATATGTTTCGGACAGCCTCGTCATCCAATCATGCGTTTGCAAAAGATTATAAAGCTTTTATGGCAGAATATGAAGAAATGCGTCACATGGAGCAAGTCGAAAGCAACACTAGGAACAAAAACATGGAATACTTTCTCCCGCACCACGGGGTTGTGCGGCCAGGTGCTATCACAACGAAACTTAGAGTTGTGTTCAACGCGTCGGCAAAAACCAGCTCAAAACACAGTCTTAATGACTTAATGGAGGCGGGACCGAATCTACAAAAAGATATCCTTAGCATCTTGCTGAAATGGAGACAATACAAATACGTCTTAACATCAGACATTGAGAAAATGTACCGATTTATAATGGTACATCCAGAACATCAACACTTACAGAAAATTGTGTGGAGGACTTGTCCACGGCAACTGCTAAGAGAATATCAACTACGTACTGTCACCTATGGTACTAAGGCCGCTCCGTTCTTAGCACTCCGAACACTTCAACAGCTAGCAATGGACGAAGGTGACAAGTACCCGGAAGCTAAAAACATCTTACTCAACCAATTTTTTGTAGATGATGCGTTATTTGGAAAGGATACCATGGACGAGGCCCGAGATACAAGAGACCAACTTATACAGCTATTGAAAGAAGGAGGCTTCAATCTCAGAAAGTGGTCGAGTAACGAACATCAACTGCTAGAAGAACTGCCAGAACATATGATTAGCCTAGTCAGTTTAAGCTTCACAGAGGCATCAGCTTCCAAAGCATTAGGCTTGGCATGGGATCCGAAACAAGATGAATTTAAAGTTTTCGTTTATTCTTTTGATAGCATCAAGATTTGTAGATTGCAAGCTAAGTAAAGCATCGTAAGAAGCCATTGTTGTTAACGGTGGTTTGTGCCCACAATAAATCCAAAATTTCAGAAAAGTAAGTAATATGGAACGTGCTCACCGGATTCGCTGCTTACGCTTGCTGCTTATACTTCACCCCGATCTGTGTAGTTCTCACTCACTATCACTGTTCTCACTGTTTTGTTGAATGTTCTGTTTAATGTTCAAATGTTTCTGCGAGTGAAACGTACCACGGCACTGATTCTACTCTTAACGGCTCGAAGGACCAAAATGTAAGGGCAGGAGCCTTTACACTTAATGTTAAATGTTTAATAAAATAAATGTTAATGTTTAAAAAGGTATTTAATACTAAATTGCACTAAAATAATGAAATAATAAAATAATAGAAAAATGTTATAAAAAATGTTGAATGTTGCGCGAGCTCGATACAAAACCGAAGACTGACGTTCTTGCGTAAGTGCCGATACTACATTTTATAAATTAACTAAATCTGCAGTATTCTAACTAGGCCAAAGTACAATGTGCGGTTGCTAACCGTACATATCGAATATAATTTAGGACACTATTAATATCATTTGTACAATTCATAGGTTCATATTCCTTGTTTAGTATTCTCTTAAAATATTAAGATGTCATTTAGTTACTTCGATCTTTTGTAATCCTATCAGCTGCAATGCCATTACATTAAATTGATTGAAATTGATGGTTAAACAATCAATTGTATGTGTATGAACCTAAACTAGATATCAATTTACTCTGGTATGTTTAATATCAAAATAATTATACAATATTGCATATACTTAGGTGATCGTGGTTAAATAATAATTACACGGGTCAAAAAAGGTCTGCAAAAAATTCAAGATAAAGAAACGTTTTCCGAGGTTATTCTCTCGATGAGATACCATTCATAAAAAACCGAGACCAATCCGTGCCTCGAAATATATTAGACCGTCGTTAGGTACAGGTAGTCCGAAACCAGAATATCTAACACCGGTCTTGTCGAGGGGTTTCAACTTACCCAGTTACTGGGTTGTGGCGGTCAGATAGGCAGCCGGTCCATGCAATAAACTGGTAGGTTATATAAATTATGGGTGGCATTATCATTTTTGCATACCTATGCATTTAAATACGGGGTGTGTCAGACACCGACGCGAACAAAAAAATACCATGGCATGTATTTTTTTCAAAATGTCTGTACGTTCTTTTTTTGATGATATGAAAATAAAATTAAAAAGCGCTACCTATCAACTGATTTCCTAAAGTTCACGATAGAGGTCGATGCCGCCGGCTAGTACTTAAACATACACGCGCCGCGCCGCCCGTATATTTTTTAATGAATAATTACAATTCTAATTGAGCTACATAGAAATAACGATTGTGAACTTATGACAGTAAAAAAAAAAGTATTTTATTTTCAAAAATTATGTAAAGACCGACGAAAAATTCTAACACTAGACCAGAATAATTTGTACTGAATCCATGGTATTTTTTTCGCGACGTTGTCAGACACATCCTGTATAACCAACAAAATTATCAATGTACCTAGTCTTTTCCCAACTATGTTGGGGCTGGATGTTGTTGTTAAAATGAGTTTTGATTAAATAAGTGGTAAATTTAAATTATATTACCAAAATAATTGAGTGCATATTCGTTCATCTTCAAAACATACTCTTCAGAATTTCATCCATTTAACTATGTATTAATTGGAAAGCTCTTTGGCGCTGTTCCAGGGCTATCAAATTTTCCAATATGCCATGAAAATTACTGATTAATTTAATTTATTAAGCACCTATATTAAATTTTTGTGAAAGGTATTTGTTACCATTAGCGATGAAGGTTCAATTACATTTTGATTATACCGATAATAATCTTTCAATAATTCATTTATTAACTTACACATACGTGCAATAAAATTTTGCCTCGTCTTAAAGCTGATTAATTTGTACTTGTTTCTACTGTTTTATTCTCGTTTTGTCACATATTAATTTTTCAGGTCTCGCAGCGACAGTTCGTATTTTTTATACACGAAAAAAGGAGAAGGTTCTTAAATTCACCCTTTTATATATATATCTTTATAGATTATAGTCTGGCATAGCTACTTTTCATCCCAGCGTAATGTTCCTTTGGGATAAGAAAATTCTTTTCACGCGGGCGAAGCCGCTGACAGAAGCTAGTATTAAAATATATGTGGCGAAATATTTTTACTTATTCAGAAGCCGAAAAAACATCTAACATTGAAGAATGGCGGTCAAAAGTAAGCAAAACACGCCAGATGCTCTGGAGACTAATTTTGAAGAAAACTACTTTTGTTCTGAGCCTTCGGGGAAATCGCCATCCAACTTAACTTATCCTATTTCAAGTACTGAAACACTTTTTGTTATCACCTTTGGCTTTTTTTTCTATTTATGTGATCGAAAATATAAATAATAAAAGTTGTAACTGGTTTTTGGTCTCTTGAACAATGTATAATGATTAAACAGTAGCAATATTCACACAACACGATTTATTTTGATGATACAAGTTTAAAAAAGATTTTCTTGCAATGTTTTGGCAATCAAGCAAAAGGCACACTTCATTCGAAATAACGGAGGCATTGCAGATAGGTTGCTATTACTACCCCAAACGCAAACATGTCATATGCCTGTAGGGGAAATTATTAGCGCGCCACTTTTGAAACTAGAGCTTCACTAGAGTTTAATATAAATATTATGTACTTGTCGTTTTATGACTTGCTCGTCACATTGACCTTAAGATAATAAAATAATAATTTATCTGACTGTACAAAGTCACCCAACCTTCCCTAATGAAAATATCCAGATCCATTCATCCGTAAACTTCACATTGCTTTTCTAAACATGAAATATCGAGACTCAATTGAAGGGCTTAAAACAACTTTAAAACTATAAAAATAATCAGCAAACAAATACCTAACAAAATTCAAAACAACAAAACTAGAAAAGCAAATATGCAACGTTTCAGTACTCTACGTACTCGTAACAAGTATCTTGTGATTTGGAGACCCAACCAAACATAATAAAACGTTGTTTGCCGGGAGAAATTGAGAGGCAACCGAGTGTACCCTTTTAAGTTAGTTCAAATATCATGTATTTGCCGCAAGATGATTGGGAAAATTGTTTTTTGGTAAAAATCCTAGAATTATAGCAAAAATAAAAATGATAACTGATTATCATAATTATTTAACCACGCTCAATATACCTAAACGCTCATCGGCTAATATTTTTGAACTGACAGATGCGCAGATTGGGTCATAGCTGGTCAAGTCCAGTTGAGACATAAATGAATTGTCTCTTAGCAAATCAACATGCCAATCGTCCTAAACAAATAAAAAATGCAAATTGCATTACTTAATAAAATGACTAATATTTATTTACAGTGTATAAAATACTTAAATAACTAAGAATACAAACATATACGTACACTTGAACCAAAAACTACTCACTAACTAAACCTAAAAATATACTAAACTATAATATGGTGTCGAAAAACTCCTCCATCGTTGTCCACTGGTAATGTGCCCACGTTAAAGGTCTGACGAAGGTAAAAGCCAGCCCTTGCGTTTTGAAAGATCTTTAAACAAAGCGTGAGCACTCGGACCCCACGGAACAACCCCAAACGGCTTGAAAATATAACTACCCATGAGGTTATTATATTTCTGCCTAGTGTCGTCAAACAAGGTAGCTTATGTTGACGACGGAAGTGCGTGAAGCCAGAAGCCCGACTCCCACTCACCCAGAGCCAGCATGCGAGCGTGCTCGGCAGGAGTGGCAGAAGTGGCAATTAGGTGCTCCTGAACTGCCCTGCAGAGCGGCTCATTCCACCGTCTTTAGGAAAATGGGTAGTCGGGGGGATTACAATTTGGGCAAGCGAGTCTCCAAGCATCTATAGCCTCAGTAAAGCACGGCACATCAAAATTAATCAGTATGGGAGCTAGGATATTCCTGATTAATTTCTCAGTACCGTGGACCCAGGATATAAATACCGGTAAACTAATACTAGAAATTTTGCGGACGCCGGGGCCTCCCAAACGGATGGGCAGAGTAGCTTGAGCCCAAGCTCGGTCGTCCATGGCCACATTTGAAATAAAAGTTCATGTGTGACGGATAATTTGGTTCATTTTTCTAAAAGAGGAGGGTGCTTCCATAGATGGGAAGCACGAAGGAAATAATTATGAAAATTTGTAGCCAAAACATGCAAAAAAATAAATAAATTTGATTTGCTTGTTATTACGAAATTAGTTCCAATTTCCAATAAACTGCAGCCTAATTGCGTAAGCTAACAACAAATTCTCTTTAAATAATTAGGTATTGCCAAAAAAAAATGGACGCTTTCATTGGTACTTTTGGCAACATCTAATTAATTAAAGAGTGTTAGTCATACTCTTTCATGGGGTCAAACCCTTGGCCTTCCGAATTAACTTACGCAATTAAACTGCAGGTTTTTCGCAAAAATCCTAGAACTTTCGCGAAAATGCGTTTTCTGGTTTTAGCCTGCAACATATTGGTAACGCTTTTAACCCTTCAAGGGGAACGGCACCCGTCAGGGTTAGGGAAACCTCAGTCCCTCGATTGTAAATAGCTGTGTACGATGTTTATTAATATCCTTTAAGAGGTTGAGGGTTACATACGTGATGTTATGTTGGTGAACTTTGGATGAATATGACTTGTATAAATGTTTGGAGAGATTTCAACAGTCTGATAACGATTTTAAAGATCAATGTCGGCATCGGCTTTGTTTCGTCCTGAATTGTGGTATTTACTACGAAAAAACCGTGTCAGTGGGCTGTCAACGATTTTGACAGCTGACACTAAACAGTCGAAAGAGAAAATTTGTAACGTGAACACGCGGAAGTCGGGTCTTGTCGAAACATACCGAATCGAGATGTGTTTCGCCCATTTGTAATAGCTAATAGCGGCGCAACGCAAATCTTTAGCAATCATTCGCAATCGGTTAGTGGGGTGCCCGCGAAGGTGGTGTTAAATATATTTCAAGTACATCGAGGTGCTTTTGTGGGAAACGCGTGTGTGTCCGACGGAAGCCAGAACCCGGCCCAGAACGCGTTGGTGGTCACAATCCAATCATTGTCCTTTATTATATATATATATTCTCCTATCCCTTACCTCACGGCACGATATTGATCGACCCCCAAGAGTCTACCGCAGGAATCTAAGGTAAGTGCCTATAATATTACCGGCCAACCCTTGTGCCAGCTTATACCCGTAGTAGGAACCAGTATATCTCCCAATAGGAAGCAAATCCCTAGCTTTCCACTGCCGCAAACCGCGGTTTCGTGGGGTACAGGTTCAGAAAGGGTCCAGGAGTCCCAACGCTGCTATGGGCCCCAGCGTTAGCTTCTGGCTTGGGACCAGAACACCTGTATTTAATAGCTTTTTAATACTTGTAAATATTGTAACGGCTAAAAAGTTAGTCCACTGCTGGGCATAAGTACTTTTCCCGCGCACTACGTGCCCGTAACCTTTTCCTGCTAGCTCATACCTGCCATAATGTTTGTCCTATGTGTAGGGTTGCTCAGGGGAGGAGCATTTCGCTTTCGGTGCCAGCGCGTATAAAATATCCACAGTGGGTGGTGGTACCTTGGTACTATGTAATAGTTATCTCAAATATAAGAAAAGGAAGGGTATCACTGCTTACTCTGTTGATCGCTTATGTGAGGTAGCATGTGCAGAGGTCGAGGGGCATACTATCTTGTGTGTTTACAGACCACCAGCATCAAACTTGTCATTGTTTTTAATTACAATGGAAAAATAATTATGTAAACTTCTCAGAGATAATAAATTAGTTTTTGTTTGTGGTAACTTAAGTATAGATCTGTTAGTCAATTCACCTGAAAAATGTAAGCTCATTTCATTGTTTAAATCATTTAACTTAAAATATTTATTTAATGAACCGACAAGAATAACAGCAACTTCAGTTTCGTGCATAGATAATGTATTCACTAATTGTAAAGTAAAAGATTCGTTTTTAATTATTGGTGTTAGGTCAGACCATACTGGTCAACTAGTATCTTTTGAGTCAAATAAAAAATTAAACCAAGCTAAATCAATTCGATTAAGACCTCTTACTAAAAATAATCTAAATTCTTTTGATAATAATGTTTTTAGCAACCTTTGTAACGCCAGTTTTGGTTCAAAAGACCCCAATTTAAATTACGGCATGTTGTTTTCTACAGTTTGCCAAGAATTCAATAAAACGTGTCCTGTAAAAACAGTTAAAGTCAACAATTCCAAATCGAAATTTAGTGAATGTGCCACTGTGGGCATAAGAAAAAGCCGAGATATCTTATATAATTTATATTACGAAAAATGTTGATTGAATATTGACTTCCGATCAAATTTTCACACTTATGTTAGAAATTTTTCCAAAATATTCAAAAGAGTCTGCGCTCAAGCAAAATCTCAAATAATAATTAATAAGATTGGTATTTCCAACAATAAAATAAAAACTGTGTGGCAAGTAATTAATAGAGAAACTGGAAAGACACAACAACGCGATCAGAATGAGTTGTCTTTGAAAATAACTAATCAAACCATTTCTGATAAGCAATAAGTCGCTGAGGCATTAGAAAATTTATTAACCAACATTCCGTGAGAGGTTACGAAGTCTCTTCCCTCCTCATCTAAATTAGCTGAAGCTCTTCTCAAAGAAACTTATTTAATTTACTTTACTTTAATTTACTAAAGACATACCAACCTTTAAATTTAAACCAATATTTCTTGATACAATTAAAAACGCGTTCAAAAGTCTCAATATAAAAATACTGGAGACTTATGGGAGATATCCGTTAGGGTTCTTGTAGATTTTATTCATTCAATTGCTCCTGTCCATATTGAATCAATGTTTGGACAGCGGCACGTTTCCTGACTTAATGAAGCACAGTAAAGTAGTAGCAATTTTCAAATCAGGCTATAAGAGTGATCCCTCTAATTATAGACCTATATCCGTGCTTCCAGCATTGAGTAAAATCTATGAAAAATCATGCTGGACCAGATGTTGTCTCACTTCAATTCTAATGGGATCCTGCATAGTCAGCAGTTTGGTTTTACGAAAGGTAGGTCGAAAACGGACGCGGGAGTAAATCTTATCAGCCAGATCTTGGAATCTTGGGAGAAGTCCCAGGATGCCATTGGCGTTTCCTGTGATCTTTCAAAAGCGTTCGACTGCGTCGACCACAACACACTGATGTGTAAATTACACCACTACGAAATTCGAGGACAATCTGCTGATCTCATGCTTTCCTATTTATCAAACAGACAGCAAAAAGTTAATAATAATGGGGCGACGCCCTCCGGGTCTCTAGTCAAGTTGGGCGTGCCCCAAGGTTCAATTCTCGGCCCTTTACTTTTTTTTGTTTATATTAATGATCTCCCCTTTATGATAGCCAAATTATCGGATATAATTCTATTTGCTGATGATACTTCGCTAATTTTAAAATAGATAGGAAAGATACGGATGTCTTACGTGTCAACGAAAGTCTAATTATTCTCTCAAAATGGTTCGCAGCTAACAATCTCTTACTAAATGCGAAAAAAACAAAATGTCTTAAGATCTCATTACCAAATGTACCACAACGTGACCTAAACTTAAATCTTGACGGCAAAAATCTTGAAATTATAACGGAAACTTTATTCTTAGGGATTACTATCGATTCAAAATTGCAGTGGGGCGCGCACATTAGAACTCTTTCGGGAAGGTAAAGTTCAGCTGCATATGCAGTAAGGAAAATAAGGCAGTTAACCGATGTAGCCACAGCTAGGTTGGTATACTATGATTATTTGCACAGTATTACGTCTTATGGCATTCTGCTGTGGGTATCAGCAGCTGATGTTGTCTCAATTTTCATCATCAAAAAGGGCAATCCGCGCGATCTATAAAATTTAAAGTCTATTTTTTTATATACTGTCTCTACCTACACTGTATGTTTTGGAATGTATTTTGTATGTCCGCAAAAATCGTGGACTTTTCTAAACTAGAAGCGACTTCCATAATTTAAATACACGCAGTAAGCCCGAAATTGTAATACCCGAATTCAGATTAACTAGCAACTCTTTTCTTATAAACAGTATACACTTTTATAACAAGTTGCCAAAGTCAGTTATAGAACTGACCGATGGAAAGTTCAAAAATCACATCAAACGTGTCCTTATTAAAAAAGCATATTATAAAATCAAGGACTACATTGAAGATAAAAATATTTGCTTTAGCTCCTTCTGCACATGCGGCTTTCCTGGTAACTCGTAAACGGCACAAATATGTGGAAGTCTCTTTTATTTTTTTATTTGAAATGGGTTTGCTCTTGACTCTAGTCTAAGTCAAAGGTGACAGAGACAGAGTCGACGATGGAGTGAGCTTACCCAGAAGGAGCCTGTTTACTCTAACTTTGAAGATATTCGGGTTGAATGCGTTCGGAAACACAGATGCAGGTAGTGAGTTCCATTCATTCGCTGTGCGCATTATAAAGGATGTTTGGAAGCGCTTGGTGCGAATTGGTGGAATGGCAACAAGGTAAGGATGGTAACTTGCAGTGCGTCTAGATGTCCGATGGTAGAAGGGGGCTGGTGGGATGAGGTCGTGGAGTTCTTGAGCACCGAAATACAGTCTGTAGAAGACCGACAAGCTGGCAACCTTGCGGCGATGAGCCAAGCTGTGAAGCTTGGTATCCACCAGTTCAATGTCGCCGATGAGCCTCTTAGCTCTGCGTTCCACCGAGTCAAGCGCAGCAAGCTGATACTTTGCTGAGCCATCCCAAAGGTGGCTGCAATACTCCATGCAGGATCGGACTTGCGCTTTGTACAGGGTTAAAAGCTGTCCAGGCGTAAAGTATCGCTTCACCTTATTTAGGATGCCCAGTTTTTTGGCCGCAATTTGGGCTTTGTACTCAATGGAGGCGCCAAAGTTAAGACTGGATGTCAACTCCATGCCTAGGAGCTCAATCCGATCAGTCACTGGAACAGACGCACCCCGAAAAGTAGGCGCCCGATCGAAAAGACTCCTTTTAGCGGTAAAAGACTCGCCTGTGTTTTGGTGGCGTTAAAGGAGACCAGATTGTCATCACCCCACTGGGAGACAAGGCTTAAGGTCAAATCTGTCCGCTCTACCATAGTCTCTCTCAAGGAACGAACTTCATCCACGCTGGTTCTTGCGCTGGACAGGTATCTCTCTGAAACAGTACTGTCATCTGCGTACCCAACAATACCAAGCTGAAGAAGGTCAAGCTGGTGATGTGCAGCAGGAAAAGAGTTGCAGAGAGAACAGACCCCTGAGGAACTCCGGAATCAATAGCCATAAGGTCAGAGGAGCAGCCGTCTATGACTACTCGGATCGACCGTTCGCAAAGGAAATCTGATATCCAGCTACAAAAACCAGCGGGGATGCCATACGCAGGAAGCTTACTGAGTAGACTTGCGTGCCAGACCCTGTCAAAGGCCTTCGAGATATCTAGCGAAACAGCAAGTGCTTCGCCGTGTCTCTCGATGGCTTCGCCCCAGCAGTGCGTGACATACACAAGAAGATCGCCAGTAGACCGTCCCCGGCGAAAGCCATATTGACGGTCACTGAGGAGATCATTGTCTTCAAGGTAGGTCAGCAACTTACTGTTCAGTACCCTTTCCATAACTTTGCACAGAATGGAGGTAATGGCGATTGGACGGTAATTGTCAGGGTCTGCACGTTTGCCTTTTTTGGGCACTGGTTGCAAATTTGCAAGCTCCCAGGACTTTGGTACCGTTATTTTTACAAGAGAGAGGCGGAACAAGCGTGTCAACACAGGAGAAAGTTCGGGCGCACACAGCCTCAGTACTCTCGCTGGAATGCCGTCAGGCCCGCTGGGCTTGTTCACGTCTAGAATGCACAATACTCTTTGGATCTCTTTGGTGTGCACAGCGATCTCCGGCATCGAAGAGTCACAATGAGGGACAGTAGGTGGTTGCTTGGATCCAGCGTCCAGACGTGAATTGCTAGCAAACAGAGATGCAAATAAAATTGCTTTCTCACTTGCAGAGTGAGCCAGCGACCCATCAGGTTTCAGCATTGGAGGTAAAGTGGGACGACAGAAATTCGATTAAACAGCTTTAGACAGGGACCAAAACTGTTTACTACCGGGAGGGTGTGATGCCAGCTTGGCCCCAATACGTCCAATATGGTCAAAACGTGCCCGACGCAAAACCCGCTTGCAGAACTTGGTGGCAGAATTAAAAGCTCTTTTCCTCGCACGAACCCCACGCACTCTAACTTTGCGATCGCGGGCCCCAACCCAGGCTTGGTAGGCAGACTCTTTTTGGGCCTCAGCGTTGGCACATTCTGAATTATACGAAGGTCGGGATTTGTGACCGAGCGGAATGTCGGAGAATGGAATGAAATACTCCATTCCCTGCCGAATCACAACCGCAACCGCGTCCACACAGCTCGAGGGGTCACCCGAGGAGGAGCACACATGCCGCCAAGGATAAGATGCAAAAAAGTGCCGCATCTCGTCCCAGTCTGCTGACTCGTATCCTCATACTCGACTCTCATCTGGAGGAGAGCAAGACGACACGGATTTCACCAGACAATGGTCAGACTTTCCCAGCGGAGCTGAGACCGATACCGAATGACTGTCCGGATCAGTTGTCAGCAGAAGGTCTAAGCAATTGGGTGTATGGCCGTCAACATCCGGTACCCGCGTTGCCACATTCACCAGCTGGGTTAGATCTAGCGATAGAGAAAACTTGCGTGCCTCTAACCCGGCATGGTCAGTTTTCCGGTACGGGTACAACCACTCCTTATGATGGGCGTTAAAGTCTCCCAGAAAATTAAGCTTCGCTGTTGGGTACCGTTGCTGGGCTATGTCGGCCGACTCCATGAGGCAGTTAAAGAGCGCTGTTGTAGAGAGACTTCTCCACGCCAGTGTCCACAAGTAGCCATATGGCAGAAAAACCCGATTTCTCAAAGCAACGGAGACGACGACAACAAATGTCATCGCGGACGTACACACAGACCCCAGCTTGCTTCTTGAACTTGTGTTCAAGAGAGTAACCCGGGTAGTTGAGGTACGCCACGTCCGACGGGGTTGTTATCTTCGTCTCCGTTAGGAAAAACAGGTGCGGCTTCTCGGTCTCAAGGTAGTGGTGGACCGGATCGAGATTAGAGTGCAACCCCCTGATGTTAGTGAGGTGCACTTTTAGTGGGAGGAAGTGCAGCCGTTGTTTCACCATATTTTTCTTCGCTTTGGTCATTTAATTTTTTTAGACTTTGCTGGGGAAGAAGTTAAACTGTCGAGGCGCTGCTCAGTGAACCAAGTGGAACACTGGAGCTAACCCAACCTGTGGGGAACTTATTTGGAGACTGCGGGGACGCCCGAACCCCCCCGGATATGGCCACCGGGTCCTCCCATCCAGTCGCCAGCTGGCACGGTGGAGCATACCGGGATTTTTCGCGAGTTGGCGGGGCAGCCTTTGGCACGTGGCTGGCGTGCTACTTGGGCCCCCTACTGACTGCGGTCGGCCAACGACTGGCACCGTGCTTCGGATCCCGCTACCCTCCAAGATGAGTTACCCGGCAAGTTTTGCCCAGAGCCCAAGACCGGTTCTGAACAGCGCAACTGACATCCTCCTTCTCCCCCAAAGGCACTGGCAGTCCTACACTCCGACGGAACACAGCAAGCTGCTTGGCGCCGGACTCCGGTGGGATAGTGGTCGCGAGCCAGGCGGCCCCTTGCGGAGCCTACCACCGCTTAAGTGGGATCATTCAGCCGTACCACAGGCAAGCCCGTGGTGCCGTTGCCCGGGATGTACCGCTAGGAGGTAGATCCCATAGCCAACCCAATACCCGTCTCTAACTATTCTCAATCTCATTTTTTCTATTTTTTTTTGTTTTTCTTCTTTTAATTGGACTTTTTACAAAAGTTTGCAATCATCTTTATAGCTCTTTGCTAAGAATAGTTACAGCACTGATAACAACATTTGTGCCACATGTTAAATTTAGTCTTGTTATATTTTTTTTTTCCTTTGTATAGATTCTTTTACCGGTTATTTTGTGAATGTACGAACATTGTAGGCCTTCTAGATGTTAGTTAACATTTGTTAACTTTTTTATATATTATATAATCTTTCTTTTTAAATTCTTACGACTTATTGTCGGGCCTACGTTGTCTCCCATAGTAATAATGCTGTAACATGGAAATATTGTAAAACCAAACCATTTTTAAAAGAGTAACCATGGAGTTTCTTGCCGGTTCTTCTCCATAGGAAACGACCAACCCGAACCGTGCAACTTTTGTCGACGTTTTATAAGTGCCCATGAAGGCCTATGTGAAATATTTTTTTTTGTTTTTTTTTTCCCCAGGATGTGCCTTAACAGGCTTTGCACTGAGGGGATTCCGGGGTGGTCTTTTAAGAAATCACGGGGCTTCTTTTACGTGCTGATGGTGATAATCGGGGTTGTTTTAGTGAAATAAAAAGCCCGCTCACCCCCGTTCCTTGCCCCAAAAGTCCCAAAAAAGGGGAAACTTTCAAAAGGCGCCCTTTTGAAAGTTTCCCCTCATTAACAAAAAATTATAAGAAAGTTAATTCAATAAATCAAAAACCCGACTGCTTACGAAGCGAACTAAAAAGACGTTAACAAGAAGAAAATCATGCTTTGCAGTCGGAGGATACATATTCACGAGGTGGCTGAACAAAACCAGAAAAAAATATTTGTGCCCCCACAATATGGCGCCCAAAACCCGCAATTTTTCTATATTTCAATTTTAATGTAACCAGCCAGAAACACTCGCAGAGTTAAGACGAATCGATTGATGTTATAATCATCAAAATCAGCCAACGCGTTTGGTCTCTAGAACGCCACATAGGAACAAACATATTTACATAATTATATAGACTGAAAAACACATTACCCTCCTTCGGCAGTCGGGTAAAAAGGTGTAGATGATAGAAAGCGATGCTACGTGGCTTTTCAGTAACAGGCTAAGAATCCGAAACTTACAAAGAAAATCTTAACGCAATCTATAAGTCAGCACAGAGTTTCATTGTTTATTTATGACTTTCAAGAATCATCCATTCAAGCAAACGTTTCGCGTGGGACATATTTAGACTGTTCCCATGGTCTGATGAAGTACTTCAGGGCATTCTTGGTAAGTTTCAATAAAAAGTTAGAAGTAATTGAAATTAATTGGTAAGTTATTTTAGTAAGCTCTAGATTGAAATTTGTTATGGTATTTATGCAAAATCAAAATATTTTTAATTCACCTGAAACATAATTTTGAATTGTTGAACAAAATATGAATCTAGTTGCACGTTTGCAAGCGTCTGTAGATTTCTATGGAGAAGAACGTGTAAGAAACTCCACAGACAATCTCGGAGTTTTAATTACAATTATTTGGTTACATCATTATTATTGAAAAAATACACATGTGAGAACGATGTAAAAAGACGTGTGAAAATTAAACAAACGGTTCAAAAATAAAATAATTAGGTAATTATAAGCAGGCCAAAACAGTTAATTTATGACCAATCTCAACTGATGGCGCCCGTTCACGAACATGACGCATGAATTAGCACCACTCAGCTCAACCATCATGAAGAAAACCGAATGATCCAATATATGTGCCACCATGAGAGAGATATTTGAAAGAGCATGACACAGTCTCAACTGCCAGGGCACACACAAGTCAACGAACGAAACATAGGTACATCAAATGGTAGATTTACATTTGGTTTATCTAATGACAAGTCCTCGTTTCTTAGAATGATATTATCAACATCTCAAATAAGTAGAAAATTTTACTAACAGCATAATCATTAAGATAAAGCCTCTATAAGTCGAACTCAACCACACCAAACTATTAACACAAATAGGATACTCCGGATATTGCCACAACCTAGACAATCTAGACCTTATCAACTAGCTTTTACTATCCATACTAATACAAATCCTCAATCGTATAATACTAGTAATGACAAGTCTATAAATGACAATGAAATGAAATTTGCACATTTCTAGATAAGAGGCAACCTTATCTAGAAATGTGCAAATTTCATTCTACCAAAGATGTGCTGTGTAGTTATTCTGTGAGGATGCCAAAGTTAAGTATCAAAATTATGTGACCGTTTCCAATATTGCTAAACTGTGTTGTGGAGCGAGTAAGATGTGCTATGAAGATGCGCTGCTGCGAGCGTGTGCGAAGATGCTGCGCAGTTCGAACTATGCGATGCATAGACAGTAGGGATGGCACGGGGAGCTACACGTATCGCGCATCTATAGCCGGTCCCATACATAGCACGCAAAATAAAATTATTCAAGTTTTTTTTAAACAAGT
Organism: Orthosia cruda; assembly: GCA_964057195.1. Classification (NCBI taxonomy): domain Eukaryota; kingdom Metazoa; phylum Arthropoda; class Insecta; order Lepidoptera; family Noctuidae; genus Orthosia; species Orthosia cruda. The sequence continues at coordinate 25,600,682 of OZ059838.1, forward strand.
TTTTTTCGTATTCTTCTCAGCAAACCCTTTCCTTTGATACCCATATCATGGGAGTGCACAAAAAATAACTAGTCTGCCATCTTGGACCGTCCGCCACATTGGATTTAGAATAATGTAACTTCGCTAAACATGAATTGTAAACCAAATTAAACGTGTATGCAACATTTCATCTAAATGGGTGGAGGATAACTGCTGTAAAATTTATTTGCAAGATTTGACATACATACATACATTGCAAATTAAATAAAAGCTTGTAAAAACAAAGCATAGTTGAAACTATTTCCACCAGTTGAGTATTATGGTATGTGGATCAATGAATACTATTGGTGGATATGAAACGCATCCATAGCATCTTAGCATAGCACATCTCTGGTAGAAAAGCTCACTAAAAGGGGGACGGATGGAACGTGACTTGGTAAACAGATAGCGGTAAGAACGGATCAGATAAAGGATAGCCGGTTCTAAGTGGGCGCTATCGTATTTCCGGAGACTGAAGGCTTGATGTGTGTAGATGAGCAAATAAATCTAGGTTAAGTTATATGTGGTGTGGGTTTTTTACTTTCATGAACTGTGTTACTTTAATAGCTTTAGTAGAGTTTAGTGTTTATTTGTTGGTACTATTTGGTGAACCTATTTTTAAATAAACCTATTTGTCCTAGCCGATGCAGACCAAACCTTGAAATATAACAGAAGGAATGGAAGGACTAGACCCAGCTATAGGTGATTCAAGGCTGAAATGGCGATGAACCTATTTATCTTACTTGTGGGTAAACGTTTTCCCCATCGTTTTCAGCGATTAGGAAAATATCAAAAATGTACGTTGTGCTAACGAAATATCACGTAATTAATCCTTTACCTTTTGGCATTTCAATATCGCTGTCGCTGATAAAATGCCAGTTTAAGCCGATTTGTGAGTTGAGTATTCAGAGTTCAAACCCTACTTTAGTGTCAAATTCTGATAAGTTTTCAGGTAGAAAAATCCTCAACATATTCTTAACCTCAAATACTCAATTCAGAAATAGGACCTAATGTCGCCTCATTGTCTCAAAAAATGCTACACAGATTTATATCTAAAATCCTCGTAATTTAAGGGTTGAAGAACTTTATTATTATTTCACTCTGAGTCTCTCAATCTGACAGATCAAAAACAATGCGAAAACCATAAAAAAATCTAAATCTATGGCGAAAACAGAACTCATAACAATGGAAATAACGATAAATAGAAACTAATTAAATTAATAAATTGTAATAACAGCAGGATTGGAGTTCAAAGCGCCCGGGGTGACGGGGAAAGGATTGGAGCGAGTGGGTTGATTCAAATGTGTGAAAACTGCTTTACGATGCACGATACGATAAAGATGCGACTACGTTTTCTCAAACAAAGAGATACATCGTAAAGAAGAATAAAATGAGAAATTTTTCGCCCCTCAAAACAACATTAATTGTTCCAGATTTTTTTCAAAACCGACAATGTCACAAAAGTCCCTTGAAGAAAAGACCAAAACAGACAATTGGAACATGACGTCACGTATTCACATTAGAGTCGAATCGAATATACACGACAGACATATACCAACAGATAATACTGCCCATCAATACTGACGACCCAGAAACCTTTAGTACTTTTAAAAGATAATCTAGAACAAAAACAAAACTGTAAAGGTGAGTATAGACTAGAGCATTTTCTTGTAACAGAAAATCAAGCATTCGCTGTTTTTAAATTTACTTAAACCACACTTCGAAAATGAGGTTTTTGGCACGAATTTAACTCGCCCGAAACGTACTGCAAATCGCCCCCTTTTAAAAATATTTTTTTTTCTGTGGCGATTCGTCCAAAGTGAATTTATCGGCGAATCGACCACTCCAAAATTATGTAGTGGGTAATTGGAACAAATTTTATTTTAGAGAACAAATAATAAAGTAAGTACAGTCGTGCTGACCCGTCCCGGAAATAATATGAAGAATTAATCGAAGATAATAGATATCATAGTAGAAACTAGGAAAACAAAGCATTAAATAAGTAATTACCACTTAAAACGTGGAGATATGCACGTTAGATATGATAAACAGGTGACAAAACCATAAGAGGGAGACAACAATATTTGCTATAAAAATATGAAAGAAAAAGCTCTATACGCTATCAGCTCATTCCGGTACCGGTAAAGACTAACTTAAGTACCAGCCCCCCCTATCCAACTTACAAACGTTTCGTATCCAATCTCTATAAACAATCGTTAACGCCTTCTATTTGTATGGTCTGACCACGTGATTAACGTTCATATTTGTCATTCCCATACATTGATGCGTTTTCTACTAGCGTTATCGATTGCAGATTGTCAACTTGGCTACAGGTGCAGGAGATTATAATCATGAGGAAGCTAGGCTGGAATCCTGAGGGTTAAAAAGGTACCGGGCGATTTTCGATTCTTAAGTCCTAGTACTCCGTTAGTCTCTACCACTTATGATTCTAGCCCTGCAAATACGTCTTCATGATTCTGGCCTCCTGATGGTTTGTTTCCTGGTAGTAGTAATTATTCCAACCCCGCAAATACTAAGACTTCTTCATGATTCTGGCCTCCTGGTAGTTTGGGTATGAATGTTTCTTTTTTAATTTTTATTATTATAATGTCAACATCTACTTAATTAGTTATATTTTTCTCTACTGTATTTAATCGAATCCTTGATTTTGAAGTCCTTAAAAAAATAAACGTCCTAACACTGGTAACACTGATTGTTTTTAATGTTGTGGAATAAAATTGCAAAAAAATATCGATAGGTACCGTATGTGGGGTGCAGGTACAGGTGCCATTCAATCAGTTTCCGTTCAAGTGAGTACCCAATGTGGAATACGTTCTCAAATCATATATTAGTTATTTTAATAAAGACATTTTTATTAACTTTTGTCTCATTTCATATCAATAACAATTATATTTAACCCTTAATACTTTTGTACTTGAGTGTGCTTTATCTTAACGCTATTGCAAAAATACAATGTGTGTGCTAATTGCCTACCACATAATTGTGTAGTGGTCGCACACGGATAAATTAACTTCGTACGAATCACGATAGAAAAATTTATATTTTTAAAAGGGGTCGAATCGCACTTTCCGGGCGATTTACATTCGTGCAAATCGTCCAATAACCCAAAATGACGCTCAAAGTTTTGTTACAAACTAATTTGAAAAACCAATGAGTGCTTTGGTGTAATGAGCAAAGGCACAAGCGCGGGTGATATGAAGTGAAGTCAATAATTAATTAACGCAAGGTACAAAGAAATGTTACAGGTAAATGTTCACTCGCCGTGAGCACTACGCCGAACATTCGCAAGAACATTACACAACACTACATGGAAATGCTTTAGGAAACTGAGCATTTATCTGTATTGTACTAAGTAATGCTTGCAAAATGCTCCAGTGTATGTATACTCACTTTTATGATTCGTAACCGGATCAGTTATGTTATCTCATTGAAAGTAGTCATTCAACTTTGACCATCCGAGTAACTATGAACGATAACACCAAACAAGATCAGTTTTAGTTATCGTTTAAACTTTGTTGTGGTTAGTGATTTTAGTCGTGATCTTGTGAAAAGTTTAAATACAATACACAATATGGTGAATGAAAGTAAGTACCAGCTCAAACTTTGTTGCTGATTTTGTACTTGAGATAAAGTCTATATGAAATTGGCTTAGAATATAAAAATTGAGGTTAGAAAAGTGGCAACCCAAAACTATGTATCAGCAATATTATTAATTAATTCATTAAAGAACATAATTAAAAATAAAAACATCTTCCTCATATGAGAAACTCAATGTAGAATTCTCTGGTCAAGACGGTCTGTAAAGAACCCTCTTTCTTTGAAAGCATTGACGAGCTGCGTAGTGCTTGATAAAATATTGATTTCTCAGGTGATTTGAAAGAACGTTGAAAGTATTTTTCTGAAAATTGTAATTAGTAGATATATGAAAATAAAAAATGCTTATATCTTATATAAAATTATATTATTTTATTTAAAAAAAGACTCAATTTTACAAATTCTAGAAGGCATTCATTATTCTGACTCCTACGCTGTGTCTTATCTCTCCCTGTGTACTACAAAATTATGTGTCTTAGAAGTAAATGAAAGTAATATTATATTCTTCTTTTAGATACTTTAGAATATTAACACTTCTACTAAAACTTCAAACAAAGTAAACAGTGAGAACTTGTTTTATTTTAATTACAATCCATTAACTTGTGCACCTGTTACTGAATACGAAAACCATTACGGGAGAATCCGTTTCAATTGTTTCAATGAAAATGAATCCGATTCCATTACCTGCCGTACGGCCGGCAACGATATTTAATTCTGTTCAAGATCAAGTTATCTACTTAATAGTAGTGCTTTTAAATTCTTTCATTTAAATTTGTTTTCAACACACTTGCTCATAAAGTGGCTCTAATTTCACCGCAATTAGGCACATAATGACACCTGTTATCAAACTGTGACTTTTTCATTACTATTATTCACAAGTGAGATAAAGAGTTCTGTTTTTAATTTATTGGTTGAGTTGCTTTGTTCTTAAAAAAGTTTCGATACAAAAAAGATCATGCTCAATAGTACAAATGCAACACATTTCATGCAACTTCGTATTTGAATAGATAATTTCAACTTGAATGTGTTTAAAAAATAAAACTTTCACTTAAATATAACTTTGAACTTGAAATTCCCCATTTTGTACGTGGCTAAAACGCTATCCGCGAAAAGCCAAAAAAAAGATAACTCATAATTTTTAGTCTATGGTCGCCATTGTTAGATGCGCGCGCATAGGTAAACTGATTAATTTTGCCCGCCATCGCGAAAAAAAATTCACAACACGTTTTCACTGTTGGAAATGATTTTTTAGTATTATTTTCTTCACAAGTGTGTTGAAAAACGTCGTATGATACACGTGTGTATTGATGATTACCGTCCTCGGCTCTCTTAAGACCCTCACCTAACGGCTCGGGTCTCAATGGCGCCTCAGCGGTAATCACCAACATTACACACTTGTACCATAATGTACTATTATACATTCATTACCTTTTTATGTTCTCTTTTATAACATACATACACAATTTCACGCCTTTTTTCCAATGGAAGGCAGAACCTACACGTAACACAATGCCACCTCTTACAATCCTTACATAATAATATTATGCTCTTATATCAATATACATTTATCCTTACTTATTAAACCTGTTACAATTAATTGAAGGGGTAGCTAGACTTTGACTGGAATTTCGCACTGAGTGCCTACATCAAACATTATTTTTTGTAACATTTTATTCTAGTTTAACAACAAGATATTTTCAATACTTATATTGTTCATAATTTTCAAGATTTACTTTATTCTGTGATTGTGTCTTTTTCTATGTAGATATAGAGGTGACCAGGCGACCATAGACCACAGAAACTCTTCAAATCATTTTCCAGTTAACCCAAGTGTTGGCTACAAAATCCAATACATCCGATGAAACTGAACCTTCCTGGCTCTATATTGGTGGAATTTCATTAAAAACTTTTATTTGCGCAGCCCTCGAAGGAGTGATCGCAGTGGACAGAGCCCTCGCTGTAAGCTTTGGAGATGGAAAATCAATCAGATTTGAGGACTGTTGGCTTAGAGACCATTGCAGGTAACAATGAGATGAAGTTGATGAGATTGAATGGAGTTAAGTTTTAAATGTTTACGAAATATTGTTACAGCAAAAACCTAATGTATTGTGCTTAGTTAAAATATACCGTAGAACATTATTATCATACTGCATTATTTTTTTAAATAAGCTTCTACCCGCGGCTTCACCCGCGTGATATTTTATCCCAATGGATCAGATAATAATCTATCTCTGTGCCATATTTCATCCGGATCCGTTCAGCTGATCTGGCGCGATAGAGTAACAAACATCCATGCAAACATTTGCATTTATAATATTAGTGTTATGTGGGTACCTACATAATCTTCATAGGTATATATACTTGTGCAAATGACTGCTGCGCCAGTTGAATATACATTCTTGTGACATACCGGTTGTATTATTCTGCTACCCCTCTTCCGTACATAACAGTTGGCGACGAGAGATAAAAAATAAAGTACGAGACACGCGCACAATATCTTGGAAAAATGGCGAGAGTATCCACTATAGTCGGCACCTTGACAGTGTTCAACCACGAAAACCAAGAGTGGCATCTATACAAGGAAAGACTCGAGCAGTGGTTTCTGGCAAATGGAATTGGGGAAGATGCAGATAAAGCCGGTTGCAAACGTAGAGCCATTTTGCTAAGTAACTGCTTGGAAAGAAGCTACAAGCTAATACGCGATCTAGCTTTACCGCAGAAGGTCGGTACCTTAAGCTATGACGAAGTAGTTAAATTGTTGGACGGACATTTTACGTTGAGAACATGTACGTTTGCTGAAAGGTACAAGTTCCACAGCGCCACACAACATGTCGGCGAAGGGTTGCCAGAATGGGCGGCACGTGTACGTGGTTTGGCAATACACTGCGGGTTCACGACGCAAAATCTGGACGAACAGCTTCGCGACCGATTTGTGCTGGGCATGGCACCGGGACCGGAAAGAGATAAGCTATTTACCAAGGCGATGTCAGAGTTGACGCTGAGCAAGGCCTTGGAAATAGCAGAAGGCGTACGCAGTGCTCGCATGGGGGCACAAGAAACTACAAGGCAAGCGGACGGACGTACACCATTTCAAGTGATGAAGATGGACTCAGCAGCGCAGCCTGGCGCAGCGCACGGAAGCATCGTGCCGTGGCGTAGGCAGGGAGTGGCAACACGCGCAGCTAACGCCGAGCGTGCTCGCGGCGTCGGTAGCGGCGGTAGCGGGTGCACCGCCTGCGGGTACACAGACCATCAAGCATCATCGTGTCGGTTTGCGCGGTATAAGTGCAAAAAGTGCGGCCTTCAAGGTCATCTTAAACGGATGTGCAAGCAAAAAGTTGAAAAAACAACACTATGTCGGGTGCTGTGAGGAGGCTAGCGATGATGGTAAACATGAATGCTGTAATATTCGCTCCATTCGCGGCGTACCGATGCGGGAATCTGTTTGTGTCAATGGTATCGAATTAACTTTTGAAATAGATACGGGCTCGTCAGTTACCGTTATTTCTGAGCAAACGTACCTTAAACATTTTAAAACCATAACGTTAAAAGCCAGTGATGTCATTTTGCATAGTTACAACGGCGATAAGTTACATATTGCAGGTACAATAAAACTATTGTTCACGTATAAAAACAAGTCAAGCATAATAGGTGTTTATGTTGTAGGGAATGGGGGGCCTCCCTTATTAGGCAGAGATTTTTTATCACGGTTTAGCTTGCAAATATGTTCGATAAATAATTGTAACGATTTTTTATCGGGTAGTTCTTCCAAGTACCCACTGTTATTTGGAAATAAATTAGGTTGTTTAAAAGGCGTGAAGGTAGATTTAGCATTAAAACCAGACTCAAAACCGATTTTTTTTAAAGCGAGACCTTTACCTTTTGCGATTCGGGAAAAGGTGGAGAAAGAACTTAACCGTCTCGTAGATTTAGGTGTCCAGTAGTACCAGTATTAAAGCGAGACGTTTCTATACGTCTCTGTGCCGATTATTCCGTGACTATTAATAAACAGTTACTTGTCGATAAATATCCATTACCTAAGTATGACGAGCGGTTTTCCAAACTACATGGCGGCAAGTACTTAATGCTCACTTGCATAAACACGCATAAAGGCTTGTATAAGTATACTCGTTGAGTGTTTGTACTAGCTAGTGCACCGGCAATTTTTCAGCGAAACATGGATGCGCTGCTTTCAGGTTTAGATGGTACTCTATTGTTTCTTGACGATATTTTAATATGCGGGCAGGACAAAAAACAGATGATTAGTAGGTTGAATGAAGTCTTCCGTAGGTTACAGGAAGCTGGCCTTGTATTAAATTTAGAGAAATGCACCTTCTTTCAGGAATCCGTAACCTATTTGGGTTACATCATTGATCGTTATGGATTACATAAATCACCGGAGAAAATTAAATATATTTTGCAAAGTCGGGTACCTACCAATACGTCTGAATTAAAGTCATTTCTAGGTATGGTGAACTATTACCGAAATTTCATTCAAAACGCATCATCGATTTTAAGTCCACTGCATGAGTTGTTAAAAAATAATGAGGCTTGGTCATGGACTAAGAGACATGACGAAGCAGTGTCAAATATAAAACGTGCATTAGTGTCTGAGACCACCTTAGCACATTTTAATCCAGAAGCATCGTTAATAGTTACAGTAGACGCGTCACCGAGCGGGTTAGGCGCCGTGTTATCACAGGTTGAAGGTGGTGTAGAAAAACATATCTCCTATATTTCTCGATCTCATAATGCAGCGGAAAAACGCTATAGCCAAATCCAAAAAGAAGCAACTGAAATAATATTTGGTATAAGAAGGTTTCACCAATATTTATATGGTAGAACCAAACCATTTATTTTAAGAACAGACCATAAAAATTCCCGAGATATCAGCAAATCGTTTACAGCGTTATGCAATTTTCTTATCTGCATACAATTATAAAATAGAATATGTAAGCAGCGCTCATAATTTTGCAGATTTCTTAAGTCGATCAGTACCCGATAATTTAAAAACAAACGTCACACGCTCGGAGCGGGAGCGTGATGAGTCACTAGTAGATAAATCTAGTTATGTGCGTTTTGTTTACGAAGGTGAGAGATTTTTGTCACTGACAGATATCCAAGATGCGGTAAAAACAGATAATGTTATTATAACCGTCATCAACTATTTGACAAATGGTTGGCCGAGTAAATTTAGTGAACCGTTAATGAAGGATTATTATAGCCACCGGTTAGAATTATCAGTAGAAAACGGTTGTCTGATGAGAGGTCATAGATTGGTTATTCCTCAAAGTCTACGACATAAAGTGTTAACCGAGCTGCACTCAGGACACTTAGGAATTTCTAAAGTGAAAGAAGAGGCACGCAATAGATTTTGGTGGCCGGGTATGTCTGTGGCTATCGAAAATCACCTTGGCTCTTGCACCGTGTGTGCGTCGCAGCGCGTCGCGCCCCCGCGTTCTCCCCTCACTCCGTGGCCGTTCCCAGCCAAGCCGTGGCACCGTCTGCACATTGATTTTTTAGGACCAATTAGCGGCAAAACATTTTTAATAATCGTAGATGCATATTCCAAATGGGTGGAGTGTTTTTATGTTTCGTCGGGTTTCACTTCGCAAGTGGTTATTGAAAAACTGTGCGAAGTAATGTCACGATTTGGGTTATTTGATACGATTTGCTCAGATAACGGTACTTCTTTTGTATCGTACGAGTTTAACCAATTCTGTACACGAAATAACATCAGTCATGTAACTTCACCGACATGTAATCCGGCTAGCAATGGACAAGCGGAGAGTTATGTAAAAATTATTAAAAAAGCAATTAAATCATACTTATTATCAGGTACAAATTTAAGAGATTTAAATATAAAACTATCAGAATTCCTACTGAGGTACAGAAATTCCAAACAAACGACCACATCAGATCACCGGCTGAAGTATTATTCGGTCATAATTTGAGATGTAGACTAGATCTCCTGACACCGCACACCACATCGCCATCTGACACAGCACTCGACACAGTGGTAAAAGAAAAACAGTGTTCGCAGATTAACCATTATCGAGGCGCAAACTTTTATTAAATGTAGGTGACCAAGTCTTGGTTAAACTTTACAGCCAGCAAAAACAATATTGGTCACGTGGTATTATTATTAAAAAAATAGGAAAATCTGTGTATTTGGTGAAACTGAGTGCATCAGAAGATACTATCAAGAGGCACGCTAATCAGTTGCTGAAATATAGAGGGAGGGAAGATGGGCCATGCGAGGAGATCGTTCCCGCATTTATGATAGATGGGCACCTGTGGAGTCTGAAGCGCCGGCGGCATCAGCGCTTGTATACGGCGACGATTCCGCTGAAGAGGAAGTGATTCCGGCAGTTCCCTCTATCGAACCTGAGCCAGACGCTCGGTCGAAACGAAACAGAACTGCTGTAGATTATAAGAAGTACTTCTGATTAAAGGTGGAGGAATGTTATGTGGGTACCTACATAATCTTCATAGGTATATATACTTGTGCAAATGACTGCTGCGACAGTCGAATATACATTCTTGTGACATACCGGTTGTATTATTCTGCTACCCCTCTTCCGTACATAACAATTAGGAAGATAATATTTCTAATTCTTTTGTCTACACAAAGACACGCTTTATTATAATTTATTTAGTTCACTTGACTCAAACAGCTTGTTATTTATTGTTAATAACGTCCTTGATCTGAGAGATGTTTTCGCTGTGATAGTGTATTCGTAGAAAGAAAGGAAACTTCCTTTACTTCACTTGTCTCAGCAGTCGAGAAATTTAACTATACCCATCCAATATCTGTAATTTATCGGTGTAAGTCAATTTCTCGATCAAACTCAATCTCTCTTAATTTGTTTATTTTTGCACGTAATTATGTTAGCTTTATCAGGAAAGTCATTAATAAGATACCTACTACCCCAATTCCGTCAGAATTCGAGATTTAATTAAATAGTTTACTAAACCGTTTACGACGATTACATCTCTAATGAGTCTATTTCGCGCAGAAAGCCTTTTAAACTAACTGCTTTCAGAACTTCTAAAGTGTCATACAAATATTGAGGATTTGAGGCAACTAAACTAACTCATTGATAGAGCACACATGGTTTCAAAGAGAGTTGAATTCAATTTCGAGAAACTCATTCATTCATTGAATGAATGAATAAGTAGTTTTACGAAAGGGTTTGAAGTAAAGAGTCTGCCCTCGTCTTATTAATGTAAATTGTTTCAGGTGTTCGACTTGTTACCATTCACACACCTACCAGAGCGCTCACCACATTCTAGACATACCTGATGTGACTATTGAAAGCTCCGAAAATGATAAGATGAAAATTCAGGTTACTTGTAAGTATAATTGAGAGAATGCCTTGTGGCATTAAGTCCGTCTATCACCACATGAAGTTTAAATAAAATAAATAATTTAGAAATTGATGAAAATTTTCATAGATACGTACTAGTTGGATCAACATTTTTCGTAGAACCACATTTTTCAATGAGGACCTTTTATTAAATTTCATAGAAATTCGGCGTAGTATAAAATTCTATTTTATTTATAGGTATTATGAATTCTAGTCTACTGAACTAAGTAACGATATAATAAAAATATGAATGGAATAAAAATATTTTAAAACTTCAGTTGCCTAAAATAATTGCTTGGTCGGTACTATCAAATTTTTTGTATATTATAGAAAAATGTTTTGCATAATTTCAGGGAGCGATGACCACAAATCGACATACTCATCCGATTTCCTGTCAAAATTCGACTACAAAACGTGGAAAGAAAGTCGACATCTCAAGCCTATACTGTGGCACGGAGCTATAGACAATAAGATACCTAAAATACCCGTGGAGGAATTTCTTGCATCTGTGGAAGGAGCGAAGTGCGTGTTCCAGTCACTTCTGGCTTCTTCACTATGGCGTCGCGTTGGTATACGGGGTAATAATGTCTGATTTATTTTCGTTGGATACCAGTTTTATATTCCATTTTTAGGTATTAACGATGGGTCCCATTTGTTATTTGCATTGAATCCGATGTAATAACAACAAGTGTACTTTTCAGAAGAAAACTGATTTACCTATTATTAACATTTAAAAAGTAGACTATTCAATGATTGAATGAATGAAAGACAGAAAAAACATTTCATAGCATAATTAATCAGCCTATGATGCTCCCACTACTGGGACACAGGCCTTTTTTTCTCACTCGTGTTTAGTTCGGATGTTAGATTTCACATATCTTCGAATTATTGACTAGGTCCTGCCGGTCGGTTACCTTACGATATTTTCCATCACCTTTTTGAGAGTAGTGGTGGTGATGTCCTCATCTAAGTCGCATAGACAGTGTAAGGTATTTGGGTGTTCAGATAGATGACTCATTAACATTTTATAATCATATAGACTTACTTACCTCCCGTCTGCGCAAACTGATATTTATTTTTAAGAATATCCGTCATGTGGCTGTCATGCAGGTGCTTAGACAAGTATATCTAGCCCTCTGTCAGTCTGTTGCTCAGTACTGTATAGTTGTTTGGGGTGGGGCAACAAAAACACATTTGTTAAAATTGGAACGTGCCCGAAGAGCCATCCTTAAAGTAGGTTGGTCTCTTCCTTATCAATTTCCTATCACCGAACTTTATAAAATATGTAAGGTCCTCTCTATTCGAAAATTGTTTGTACTAAATTTAATTCTAACAGTCCACTCCCGCAATTCATATACTCCCGAAAAATATAAAACCGTGAGATGAAAGCATACAGTGTGTCCGTCTATTTCCGTAAATACAAGGCTAGCCCAGCGATTATTTTATTTCCTTGCTCCTTATGTATACAACAGAGTAAACAAATCCTTACATGTCTACTCAATGGTCAAATGTAAATGCAAAACTACTGTAAGGGACTGGCTGATGGGTTTGGACTATGAAGGTACAGAAAATAACATCCAAACAATTAAATAATAAATTATTGTTACATACCTACCTAAGCACAAACACTCGCACAGGCATTACACTCATATACTCAAATCATCCCCATACACTCACACACTACACAACAATCCTTCAATAATATCACTTTTCATTACACTCCACAAATAGAGATTTAATATTAAAATTGTTTGAAATATTGTTTTAATATTCTGAATTATTTTGCCGTCCAATATTGTAAGGTAAAATTTTCATTACTCACCAGCTAACTCAGGGGTAGGTGATCAGGATGAGACAATTGCAAGGATGATTTCGCATGAGGGTCGACAGAATTAAAAGTCTTTCTATTTGGTCAACTAGTTTAATATTTATATCAGCAGCACTACAGCTTCATAATGTATACATATGACACTTACTTGTATATGGGCTATAATATACCCTTAAAACATAGTACCAGATGTATAATATCTCAATCAGCACCGTTCCTCTGTGCAGTTGGCATCCAGTTTTTCACCGGTCAAAATATCATGGGTATTCGGAGCCTGTTGTTGAACACTGTAGCTGTCGCTCTTATTGGTAGTTGACCATATTTATTATATTTAATGTATAATTAAAATTATTCCTAATGAGTCCTGTCAATGGGAAAAATGCAGGATAAGCATCATACAAGCACATGTTCCACAAGCATGAAAATATAGCTTAATTCAACTAATACTCACAGCGTTTGCTGGCACATTATATTTTTATATTTAGGGCTGTTTCCTTGTCGCCTCCGAGTCATTTTGATTGATTAGATCAACTTTTTCTTACAGGAATTTTTCGTGACCTCCTCAATAAGAATTAGCAATGGAAAGAAAATGTCACTCTTGTCAGCCATAGACATTGAGCGTTTATCGACCCATATTTATAATCATAGTTACTAGACTTGTCGTTTTTATTTATGAATTGAATTGTGTGTTTTATTATAATATATATTTATTACACACAATTCATATTTACTTATTTTTAATCAATTTAGTATATTTCAACCGACAGTAGCGCCATCTGACAGAATTGCATTAGAAGTAACGATAATTATGAAATAAAGCTAGTAAGAGATTCACGCCTTTGACACTAGATGTCGTTATTCTATATAACAATATAAATAATGGTTACAATATGATTATTCTTAAGGGAGAGCCTGGAGATCTGTCATATAGGTTCCGAACCTAGTTCAGACTCCAGCTCTCACAAAGGTTATAATGAAAGGCAAAATTGTAAAAATATTTCTTATTTTAGTAACAATGTCAACCTTTATGAGAGAAAAAAAACAAATTTTGAATATTGATGTAAATTAAATGAAAAATTGTTTGGAATGAGAGGAATTCGGGGTATAAAAACACTACTACCTGCTCTGCACCTTGTTAACATCTCTGCTTCTGAACTAATACGTTTCGTTGTAAATTGGTGACTTTTAACCTGGTAGGTACCGTTACAAACTTTTGGTGGGCTTGGATTTCTAAGGAGCATTATAGGCACGCCTGCTTTTTACTATCTTATGAACTGGTAGTCTGCAAGCATTGAGGGCTTCTAAAAATCTACTGGACAGTTGGTAAATTATTATTCATCCAAACCTCTGTTAATGGAGAAATATTCTACATTAGCCACCGAAACAAAGCTCAAAATGTTTGCGTTGTTTGCTGCCACTTGGTCATTTCGTGGGGTCAAAATAGCTCCGAAAGTCGCCAGATAAAATTACTGGTATACCACCCATGGGTTATTCATTTTGCTTGGTATCTTCTATCTACTGATTCATCCGCTTTATGGTTTGCCATTGTCCATACATCCCGTAAAATCTTACCTTTATTGTTATTTCTAGATTTATTACAAACAGGGACTTTTTAAGTGAATCTGAAGAATTCACTACTGTAAGTGAAAACCGCACTCAAATCGGTTAAGCTGTTTCTTAGATTAGCGTGCACAAACACACAGAAAAAGAGACAAAAATTCTCCCCGGTAATAGTTTTCTCATAATATATCTTCCATGTACAGACAGCGATCAGTTACATTTTTATTATATTCATAGATTTCATTTTCCTTTGCAGGTTGGGGTATCCATAGAATCTACAGAGGTAGTCTGCAAGGCTCTCGGTGGCGTGCAGCTCACGATCTTTGGAGGAATGTGGCAGTTCACCACAAGATCTGACCATGCTGATACAGCTTATACCAACTTGCCTTTAGCAGCTCATAATGATAATACGTACTTCACTGAAGCTGCTGGGTAATTACGAATTTATAAGTTACTATTCTAGTATACAGTTTAATGTCCAGCACGTAAGTTGGCAAGGTTATGGCGTAGTGGGGGAAAGTTCGCGCATATTTCGCGAACTGACCAACCACCATACAGCCTTTCCTTTTTGCCTTGAAGGTTCCACAAATGAAAATGTTTTATATTTTCTTGCGCGAATTAAGGAGATGGTGATAGATTTTTATTTTTAGTTGAAATAGGTTTTAGGTACATAAAAAGGTTAATGTGGGTTACGGAACGAAGTTATATAAAAAAATGTAAATGAAATTTCAGGATATCTATAGCGAGATTGAGAAAAGATTATTCTTAAACAATAATATCCGATAAACCTGCATTTAGCTGCTGCCACAACACACCATAACAACAGAGTTGAGTTACGATTTTATTGTATATTCTATCCATTTTATTTTTGCTTTCAGTTTACAAATCCTGCACTGTCTGGAACATAAAAATGGAACAGGTGGCGAAACAATACTTGTAGATGGGTTCTTCGGTGCCACAGAACTAAAGAAGGAGAGTCCTGAAGATTTCAAGTTCCTTACTACTTTCAACCTGGAAGCAGAATACATAGAACATGGACATCATCACACTTACTCTGCGCCTGTTATTAGAGTGGATAGTGAGACACAGGAGCTGGTCCAAATTAGGTTTGTAGCACTCAGCAATTTATTTCTTTATGTGGTCGGTCATACTAGACCGGAGCCAACTCGCCACGCGGTCGGCCTTCTTCAGTAGTGGTGGTGGTGGTTCTTATATGATGAACGCGTATAAACAAACGTCGAGCAGCCGTATCTTTACTGTTTAAATCTATGATACCACGTAAAACTGTCGGCAGTGATATAGTGTGTCCAACGCTTGGACTCGACCATTAATAAGGTAAAGTGTAAAAAAATCAAACACAACAGCTTGGTTAAAAATATGAAACCATAATGGTATGATTTATGGGACAGAAGAGTTTCTGTAAATTTTAATCAAACAAATGAGTACGCTCTAGAAATTTTACGGCACCTAATTTGAGTTAACAAAGTGCCTGATCGTAGCTAATTAAAATTTAGTTGTTTTCCAAAATTTAATGTTCTTTCAAGTCATTCCTGTAAGACTTATACTAACTTCCCCATCTATTACATATTAGGAAGTCTTAAGGCGCCTATAAACAATGCAGGGAATGCCGGCGCCTATGGCGACATGCTCAGTAGAAGCGTCACACAAAGTAAAAAAGCGGCCCGTTGAGCCCTAAGACTTTGGTCTTTTGATATAAACTAACAACGTTGCGGTATGTGGTGCTGGACACATAATCCTCCTCACCACTGACGCATGACGCGCCAAAACAAAAGTCCATTCTAGAGACGATTTTCATTAGATTTAATTGTGAGTCCGGCGTTGCTCACGGCGTTGGCCGTGCGTTCAGATCAAGATACCAAAGCTTAAAACGCTTCTCTTATGGTTTCAGATTCAACGTGTACGATCGCGCTGCGATGGCTTTCAGCAGCAGTGAAGAGTGTAGGTCATACTACCGTTCATTGAGAAGTTTAGCAAAGTACTACCAGAACCCTAGTCTCCAGTGGAGGTTTAAACTGAAACCAGGTAAACACAAGAAAAAAATTGGTCATGTTTCTAATTGGTCCGTATATGAGTATGGTACGGCCAACTAACGAAAATTGTCACCGCACTTAGAATCTCAGGTTCTAGACAAAGGATAATTCTATCACTGATAGCGATTGTCAAAAATACGAAATATAATAGAATAGAATATATTTTATTGCACACCAAATGTACAACAAGTTGTGTTAATACAACTTCTTATAAAAAAAACAAGCGCAACCGAAAATGCATGTATCAATCCCATATTTTTACAAGCTTTTTACTAACTTGCAATGTATGTGTGTTTGTTCGGGTCAAATCTTGCAACTGATTTTTAAAGCAGTTGTCCTCAACCATTTGAGGTGAAATTTGACATACACGTTTGATTTGGATGACAATGCACGGTAAGGCAAAATACTTTTTTAAATTTTAACTGTAAATTTCTGTATATTCTGTAAATTTTAACTGCGCTTCGTATGATATTTCGTACGATGCAAATGGCTACGTCGAGATTGATTATGTTCCTAAGGAATTGATCTTTTTTACAAGCTTTTTATTAATTTGCAATGTATGTATGTGTGTGTGTTCGGGTCAAATCTTGCAACTGAATTTTAAATGAGTAATTTATCCTCAACCGATTAATATGAAATTTTGGTTTGGATGACAATGCACGGTAAGCTAAAAATCTAGTTTAAAAAAAGTTTATTTTTAAATGTTTTTTTTTTGGTTTACAGGAACTGTCATGATCATGGATAACTTCAGGGTGCTCCATGGCAGGACTGGGTTCTCTGCAGTAGTCGAGTACTTGGCGGCAGCTATGTAGCGCGTTCTGATTGGCTGGACAAAGCACGGGCTTTGGGTCTCATACAATAAACTGATTTTCAAATAAAAACATGTCACAATTATTTTGTGTTTATTTTAATTCAATTCAATTTATTTATTCAGTAACAATTTACATTGCGTTCGAAATAATCAGCATGAAACAGTAGTATTGGATGTACAATTAATTAATAATAATACAGAATTCAATTTAAATTAGAATACCATGCACACATAATTTAAAATAACAATTTCAATAAATTAATAGCAATTCAAAACGTAAACAATAATCAAAAATAACAATGTCAATGAATTAGAAGAAATTTATAACGAAAATAATAATCAAAAATATGTAATAAAAGTCGAACACAAATTAAAACACCTTAGTTTAAAATAAAATGTCATTTTCAAGCTTATAAATCTTCTATTGAGTAGAGACATCTTTCCAACAGATATGCCCTGAGCCTTGCCTTGAATGAGCCTGTGTACTGTATGATTTTTAAATCCAGCGGTAATTTATTAAATACTTTAACTGCCTGATACTGTGGACTGTGTTTGATTATTCCAAGAGCCGGGGTGATTTTGTTTGCAAAGTCTTGCCTAAGCGTTTTTTCCCTGACCAGCCTGCCCTCGTCTGTTTCGTAGTCATAAGATGTATTTTTTAAAAGAGTTTAACAGTACTACTACATAAAGGCTAGGTACTGTGAGAATGCCAAGTTCTTTAAAGTAAGGTCGACAGGTATCTTGTTGAGAGATGCGGACAAATGGTTCGGATCGCTCTTTTCTGGAGAATGAATGCCCTTTGCCAGTTGTAATTATAGCTATTGATAATATACTAGTTGTGACTGGCAACCGCATACTTACTACTGGATAAAAGTCTCCACACAACGAATTCTTGAAACGGAAGACGTAGTCGAGGCCAGCCCAGAAAGAGGTGGCAAGATGACTTAGACGCGTACCATATAACTGCATGCAGTTGGAGGAGGTCTTTACAAAACATTGGCACGGCAAAAGTAAATAAATAAATGAATTAGTTTATTTAGAAAAAATTTAACCGTATTGCCATTATTATACATTACACATAAAATTAAAATAAATTAAGTCAAAAAATTAAAATAAAATCATATAAAATTAAGCAATAAAATAACACCAAAAACAATTCAAATCAAAATAAAATCAAAATCATGTTTACTTCTTCCATAAATAATACTTCTTAACTAAAAACTCAAAAACTTAAAATAATAATAACGATGTACCACATAGTTATTTGCGGGAGACTGGTGCCTAAACTAAGCCGTTACCTGTATTTCAGGACACCAGAGACTCCCGTCTACAGGAAAAAAAAATATAATTATATATCATCAAAACATTACTAGTACCTATAGATAGAGGCTTTACCGCACTGTAATTAAGTCTTAGAATATTAATTCAAATAGCTTTTCTTTGTTCTTAGTTTTTTTTCTTCTTTTTCTCATATACCTTCATATAATTTTATAATCTTTTTCTATAACGTTTCTATTGTTTTTAAACATTTTACTTCTTTTAAACTTTTAATATGATGACCCGGGCAGCTACCGTTCGTGACATGAGTATCAAACTGAAAGCAGTGCTGAGGGAGCTGGATTCATCTAGAAATGAGTGCAGCAAGCTACTGCGGGAACGAGAAGAAAGTGAAGTAGAAATTGAGTTAATAGTGAGCAAAAACACTCAACTCAAGAACCAGCTTGCAGAACTACACTCCCAGCATATGGATATACTGGACCAGCATCACCATCTCCGTCAACTGGTTTCAGATTATCAGCAGTGCCATGACACTCATGACCAGGCACTGAAGCGTATACTTGTATCTGTACTAGAAGCAGAATTGTGCAAGGCTTATAACACCATTACCTCCATCGACTCGCTGAAAGTCAGCGAAGAGGTTTCTAACACCAGTAACCTGTACAATGAGCTGATGGATGCATCCAAACTGGAGTGTGAGCCGCCCACCATTACTATAGACCTTACAGGGGATGATACCATTGCTAAATGTCCAATTCTAAGTAGTCATAATAAAATTAAGAAATATATTAAAATCAATAAAAGTATTAAGAAATATAAGAAACTTATAAAAACTCAAAATGTTTGCAAATATAATGTTAACCTTAGGAAAGATTTAAGAAACTTAAAAAAAAACAATTAAATATATGTAATAGTAAATTAGAAACTAGTATACAAATGTATGATGTTGAAATTCAGAACCTTGAAAGGGAATTATTGAGTAGGGAAAATACACTTACGGAAATATTTTGTAAATAAGAATGTAGTCAACAGATGTTAAGTGAACGCATGCAGGAGGCTTGTGAGTTGGTGGACCTGGTGAAGTATAATGCAGAGAGGTGCGAATCATTGACTAACAACCTCACCTGTAGTTGTGCTGCCGCTCTGCCACCTCTCATGTCACAACATGTTGCTACTACATCTTTACCTATTGATCATACTGCAACAACTTTGAACCCCACCAAAAGTAATGTCTTAGTATTTTCTGATAGATTAGGAACAGGTTTTGGATCTTTGTTAAATAACCGTTCTAAACATACAATAGTGAACCATTGTTATCATAAACTGCAATTTAATGAGCTTATCCATAAAATTCAACAGACACAATTGAATGAGCAAAGTACTGTAGTACTTCTTATTGGAAATAGCCTTAGTATAACAAAAAAGGACATAGTTAATGGTATTGACACCCTACTTAAGTTAAGATTAGGCAAATTAATATTATGTGCATTGTCCTATTCTGGCAAGTTACTTGTTCATGAAAATGAATACATTTCTAGTTTGAATAACCTGATGCATATTTTATCTTATCGTCATAGTGACCGTTTATTGTTTTTTGACACCAACAATTTTGTTAGTGTTTTTGTTTTGATTGGGAACCATATGTTTCTTCCCAAAAATAGTCGACTTTTATTAGCTACATTGTAAGCTTTTAATATACACGCAGTTATTGATAATTTAACTGAGACTAGGTTTAGTGATTTAACAGTATTATCCAGTTTTTCTGATAATACTTTAAACGATGATTTTTTAAACGATTAGAGCCGACAAAAGACGCGGGAGTATAACATCAGCCACATCTTGGAGGCTTGGGAGAGGTCCCAGGATGCCATTGGCATTTTCTGTGATCTCTCAAAAGCTTTCGACTGCGTCGACAACAACACACTGATCTGTAAATTACACCACTACGGAATTCGTGGAAAATCTGCTGATCTTGTGCTTTCCTATTTATCAAACAGACAGCAAAAAGTAAATGTTAATGGGGCGACGTCCTCCGGGTCTCTAGTCAAGATGGGCGTGCCCCAAGGTTCAATTCTCGGCCCTTTCCTTTTTCTTGTTTACATTAATGATCTCCCTTTTATGATGGCCAAATTATCGCATACAATTCTATTTGCTGATGATACTTCGCTAATTTTTAAAATAGTTAGGCAAGATACGGATGTCATAAATGTCAACGAAAGTCTAATTGTTCTCTCAAAATGGTTCGCAGCTAACAATATTTTACTGAATGCGAAAAAGACAAAATGTCTAAAGTTCTCTTTACCAAATGTACCACAACATGACCTAAACTTAAATCTTGACGGCAAAAATCTTGAAGTTATAACGGAAACTATATTCTTAGGGATTACTATCGATTCAAAATTGCAGTGAGGCGCGCACATTAGAACTCTTTCGGGTAGGTTAAGTTCGGCTGCATATGCAGTAAGGAAAATAAGGCAGCTAACCGATGTAGCTACAGCTAGGTTAGTATACTATGCTTATTTCCACAGTATTATGTCTTATGGCATTCTGCTGTGGGGATCAGCAGCAGACGTTGACTCAATTTTCATCCTACAAAAGAGGGCAATCCGCGCAATCTATAAAATGGGTCCTCGCGAGTCCCTCAGAGAAAAATTTAAAGAGATCGATATACTGACTCTACCTTCACTTTATATTTTGGAATGTATTTTGTATGTCCGTAAAAATCGGGGGCTTTTCAAAACTAGAAGCGACTTCCATAATTTAAATACACGCAGTAAGCACGAAATTGTAATACCCAAATTCAGATTAACGAAAACTAGCAAGTCTTTTCTTATAAACAGTATACGCTTTTATAACAAGTTGCCAAAGTCAGTTATAGAACTGACCGATAGAAGGTTCAAAAACTACATCAAACGTATCCTTGTTAAAAAAGCATATTATAAAATCAAGGACTACGTTGAAGATAAAAACATTTGGCCTTAGCTCCTTCTGCGCATGCAGCTTCCCTGGTAATTTTTAAACGGCACAAATATGTGGATGTCTATAACTATTATCAATCTCATTTTTTCTTTCCTTCTTTTAATTAGACTTTTTACAATAGTTTTCAATCATCTTTAAAGCCCTTTGCTAAGAATAGTTACAGCACTGATAACAAAATTTTTGCAACATGTTAAATTTAGTCTTGTTATACTTATTTTTATTATTTTTTACCTTTGTATAGATTCTTTTACCGATTGTTTTGTGAATGTGTGAACATTGTAGGCCTTCTAGATGCTAGTTAACATTTGTTAACTTTTTTATATAATCTTTTTCTTTTTTTTTTAGTTTCTTACGACTTATTGTCATAATTCGGGCCTACGTTGTCCCCCCATATCTAAGTACTAATGCTGTAACATGGAAATATTGTAAAACCAAACCATTTTTAAAAGAGTAACCATGGAGTTTCTTGCCGGTTCTTCTCCATAGGAAACGACCAACCCGAACCGTGCACATTTTGTCGACGTTTTATAAGTGCCCATGTAGGCCTATGTGAAATAAAAAAAATGATTTTGATTTTGATTTTACAAAAAATATTTTTTTATGTTTCAAGTGCAAACACTTAATTGAAAGGAAAATTATATTAAATAAACAAAAGAAATAGCAAAGGGCCCTTTTGAAATGCAGTAAGCTACAGTCATTTCCAATTGCATAAATTCATAGCAATTTTATCCCTGCTTACATTTTCAAGCGAATAAGCTCACTAACGCAAACCATTACCCAAGGTAACAACACTGTGTAAAACCAAATCCATCTTCTAACAAAATGTCAGCTGCCTTGATAACCAGAAAATGAAATCTATTATCGCAGACGAAACTCATCCCCATTCCTTTGTTTTAACATCTGACCTTCCAAAGTTCTACAAAACGTTGAATTTAAATGTTTGCATACAAACGATGCTAAGTGCTGGACAATGAACTGGACTGGGTATAGGTCTTTGATACACAGAGCTCTAAATAGCTTCTGTAGCTACTGCTAGAGAAGGCATTGATACAATTTTAAATACAAACCAAGCGTGTAAGTGAGTATCACCACTCATACAAAATTGACGGTTCTTGACAACTCTGTCCATGTCTGTACTTAGCCTAAATTTTGTGGGGATGTATTTTATTAGTAGTAGTTCGTGGAAAATACTATAATAACAGCCGCAGGGTTTGGTTACTTCCTTGAAAAGAAGAAGAAGGGGTTGATCTCCAAGGTTAAGCAACGCTTATATTGCGTCCGTAAATGGGTGTCCAACCATTACCTACATATCGAAAGACCTCCATACCTTTGATAGCACGTTAAATTACTTCCAGCTGACTTTTGTAGATTTTTGAAAGAAGTTACGGAAAGTCTGAGCCAGAAAATTTGACACCAGTTACAGATTGGACAGTCGCTCCATAAAAAATACTGGTCCTCAGACCCTAATTAAGTTGGGAAAAGCTATGCAGATTGTATAGACCCTGCCGAAGTGCCGACACGGAGATTCCGAGCTCTGTGTCCCCACATTTTTGACTAGACCTGAATATTCATGAGAACTACTACGTTGGGATAAATAGCTTCGTATTTCCGTACTCACTGTTTGTAGGTACTCACTGGTTGTTGTATAGGTAATTATAATTTTTACGGTGGCTAACGATACTTAGTAAATGATGATGCTCTGCAAACCGGGTTTTTTAAGTTGCATCTTGTGTTAATCTATCTATATATATAAAAGAAGAAACTGACTGACTGACTGACTGATTGACTGATCGATCAACGCACAGCCTAAACCGCTAGGCCTAGAAGAATGAAATTTGGCAGAAACGTTCCTCATATCGCGTAAGTGAGCACTAAGAAAGGATTTTTGGAAATTCTACCCCAAAGGGGGTAAAAAGGGGGTTGAAATTTTGTATGTAATTTCTACAGTTTTTAAGTTGGGCACGTGAAATTTTAGATTTACGCTCTTGGTTGATAAAAAGAATTAATGTATTTATTAGTTTTTGGATATTCGACCCCTAAGTGAGTAAAAAGGGGGTTGAAAATTTGTATGAAGTTTTTACAGTTTGCAAATTGGACACATGAAATTTTACATTACGCTCTTGGTAGATAAAAATAATTAATGTCTTTATTGGTTTTTCTAAATTCCAACCCTAAGGGGGTAAAAAGGGGGTTGAAAGTATGTATGTAATTTCTACAGTTTGTAAGATGAACACTTGAAATTTTAGAATTACGCTCTTGGTTGATAAAAAGAATTAATTCATATATTGGTTTTTGGAAATTCTACCAGTGAGGGGGTAAAAAGGGGGTTGAAAGTTTGTATGATTTTTTTACAGTTTGTAAGTCGGGCACGTGAAATTTTAGTTTTGCGCTTATTGTTTGTAAAAAGAATTAATGTATTTGTTGGTTTATGGAAATTCGACCCCTAAAGGGGTAAAAAGAGGGTTGAAAGTTTGTATGTAATTTCTTCAGTTTGTAAGTAGGACACGTGAAATTTTAGAATTACGCTCTTGGTTGATAAAAAGAATTAATTCATATATTGGTTTTTGGAAATTCGACCAGTGAGGGGGTAAAAAGGGGGTAGAAAGTTTGTATGATTTTTTTACAGTTTGTAAGTTGGGCACGTGAAATTTTAGAATTACGCTTTTGGTTTGTAAAAAGAATTAATGTATTTGTTGGTTTATGGAAATTCGACCCCTAAGGGGGTAAAAAGAGGGTTGAAAGTTTATATGTAATTTCTTCAGTTTGTAAGTTAGACACATGAAATTTTAGATTTAATCTCTAGGTAGATAAAACAAAACCATGCATTAATTATTTTTTGGAAATTCT
The DNA here is from genome assembly GCA_964057195.1 of Orthosia cruda. NCBI lineage: Eukaryota > Metazoa > Arthropoda > Insecta > Lepidoptera > Noctuidae > Orthosia > Orthosia cruda. The sequence goes on from OZ059838.1 coordinate 25,625,039, forward strand.
ACCTCTATGGGGATAAAATAGGGGTTGTAACGTTATATGAAATTTCATCGGTTTGGAAGGTTAAACATCTAAAATTGTAGGTTTTCGCTCCTGATTTATTATAAAACAATGAGTGTAATTATTTCCGGAAATTCCACCCCTAACGGGGCTAAAAAGGGGGTTGAAAGTTTGTATGTAATTTCTATAGTTTGTAAGTTAGAGTTGGAGTAGATAAAAAGAATTCATGTAATTATTAGGTTTTAGAAATTCTACCCCTAAGGAGAATAAAGTAGGTGTTGAAACTTTATATGAAATTTCTTCGGTTTGGAAGTTAAAATATCTGAAATAGTTGGGTTACGCTCTTGATTAAAAAAAAAAAATGTGTTTATTGATTTCCGGAAATTCTACCCCTAATAGAGGTTAAAGATGGCAATTTGTTGGGCTTATATATTTTAAACTTGGCATCAATACTAACAACAAATATTTTATACTTTTTTTATTGATTTTAAAGTAAAGGTTGTCATTACAAGTTTTTCAAAACTACTCCTAAAATACGATTTAAGGGATGTTAAAGTTTATACGGAAAATCTCATTTCTTGGATTAATAAACTTGAGACAAATACTAACGTAAGTAAATAATAAAGGATATCATTAATAGTTTTTCGAAACTACCCCTAAAATATGATTAGGTGGGTGTTGAAGATCTTGGTTTAATAAACTTGAAATATTGCACAAATACTAACCTTAATAAATAATGTGGGTTGCTATTAGTTATTCGTTTTTCATAACTATCCCCAAAATACTATTTAGGGGGTGATCAAGATTTTTGAAGTATTTAATTACACATAGCTTCTTTTAATGATGTAAGTGAGCACTAAGGAAGGAGTTTTGGAAATTCAACCTTTAAAGAGACATTTAATTGTATAAAAACTTTTTTACAAAAATATATTACTGACCTCCAACTAAAAACACTACAAAGTGAAAAATAAATCTATTTTTCGAAGTTGGTGTCTTTGGTAGGTACCAATTTTTATCGTTATGGACACTGACTTCGAAAAAGAAAGTTATTTTTCACTTTGTAGTGTTTTTAGTTGGATGTCGGTAGTATTTTTTTGAAAATAGATTTTTTGTTTTTCCCTTTTTTTAGGTGGACCTAATAGGCAATTTGCCTTTAGAAAGGTACTTAATTATTTTTTGTGTATGTTCACCGATATCTCCGTCAAACAGCACTGTTCAAACGGTCCAGCTCGGTAGTTCCAAATCGAGGAAGAGGTCATCTTAGTGCCGTAAGATTCTTCAAAAAACCGTTGACACACCTAAAACATCTTCTGGGGGTAATTCTTAAAAACTAATGATGGCAATTTATTATTGCCCAAGGAATAAGATTTTTAACCGGCTTTCCAAAAAGGAGGAGGTTCTTTGTTCTCTAAATCCTAACTTAAACCGTAGATATCTACGATAGCCCATTTATTATTGATTTAACAGTAGCTTATTTTTGATCGCCTTCACTAACTGCACATAATTTAGTTGAATAAAATACAAAATCATGCGAACGAAGTCGCGGGCGGAGTGCTAGTGCTAGTATAAACAGAAAACTAATTTAATACGTATACAGGTAAGTACTGCTACATGAGTTAAATAAGTGTGGCATATGCAATATGCAACTGTGGGTCCTATCAGAATATCAGCGCGGCGTTATTTTCTTTTTGGATATCGCTGCACATGCTGAGATATGAACCTTTTTGGTCTCGCATAGGGTTTTAATTTTATTTTTATTTTATATTATTGTTATATTTTATGCATATTTTTCGTGTCTCCTGTGCGGGTCACAAATAAATATTTTTTCTTTCTTTCTTTCTAAGAAGGAATCCTTGAGCGGGACCAACCTTAATTTTGAATTTTGGTTAAATTAATCAATTGCATATCAATAGAACTTAATTTAATTAATATTACAATGACTTTTTGTTACTTAAGAGCTCAAGTGTCAATTAGCAGACACAATAGAAATTACCATTGTTTTATCCGATTCGGCAATATGTGACAGACGAGCGGAAGTGGTAACTGACATTATTAGATTCATACTCCGTTAACCAGACAAGCGAGTAAATTTTAAACAGTTGGATGCACTCGATTTTACCCATTGTGTCTTAATTGGCAAGGATCTGCATTTGAATACAAAAAGGAGAGGTTCAACACAATGTTAAGGGTCTACATACGCTTTAGTGCCGTAAAACGGTAAGTTTCTAAAGCATACTCCTCAGTAACAGCTAGGTTAAAAGGTTTGAAAAAAAAAATTATTGATTCATGTACATAATTTTGAACACAAGGTTTTTTCGTGTAACTAATAGTTTTGCGTTAAAAAAATAATTAACAACACGATATTTTTTCGCAACTTTTGGAAACTCCTCCAAAACGACTTGGATGTTTAAAAATATTTTTATACAGAAAAATTGATGGCTGGAATTCCTTCATACCTAACATAGCATATGTAAATCAAATAATATTTTGCAAACAAAACTGTTCAAAAGGAGGTTCAATTTTGATGTTTTGGCATCGAGCGGGCGCACGGCCAGAACTGCGTTACATTGGGGCGTATATATCACCTTAAGTTGCAAGGCAGGCATTTTCAGGGTTCCGTTCCTAAAAAGAGAAAAAGAAGCCTTATAGGATCACATTGTTGTCTCTCCGTGTGTCAAGGCCTTTTTCTCTTGAAAGCCTGTAGACGTCAAGTTGAAATTGATATCATATACTCAACCTACTCAGTCTGCAACCCCTTGGAGCTAAATAATCTATGTAATAGCTAGATCAACGCAAATAAAAGATACCGTCGATTAAGTCGCATATTTGATACTCGCAAAGGAATCAGAACCCACTGAATTGAATCAGAATTTATTAGGGGAAAAGACAGATATTTGCGAGGTAACACATATGGTTGATGATCAGTCAGTAAGTAGTTCTAATTTTGATAATTCTGAAGCTTGTGAATCTTTTGTAAATTCTTTTGTTTGTAAACCAATTTTTAATAAGTCGCCTTTTGGAAAGAGTGATGACTGGTTTATAGATTCTGGGGCTACGAGTCATATGACCAATCGGCGTGATTGGCTACATGATACTGAACCTGACAAGAAAAGTATTAGAATAGCTAATGATCAAATAATTTTTTCAGATGCCATTGGTACTGTAGAACTAAACACTTCCAACATTACCGAAGTTTTGCATGTTCCGAACTTGTCAACGAACCTGCTTTCAGTGAACTCATTGGTAAAGAAAGGAAATGTCGTACTTTTTTCGAAATCTGGAGGAAAAATTATTGATGGTCAAACGTGTAAGGTATACGGAAAAGTTTTATACACAGCCTCAAACGTCAATGGTATGTACAAACTTGATTTACCTATTGCTCAGGCGAATTTAACAGAAGTTAAAGATAATTCAGCTGATTTATGGCACAAACGTCTTGGTCATCTGAACTTCAGATGTATGGAATTACTAAGATTACACTTAGCTTATGGGGTCAAGTATCCAAAACCTGCTGGATCTATTAAAGATAACTGCATTGTTTGCGTGGAAGGTAAACTTTCAAAGCAACTTTTCAAAATGTCGGATTCAAAATCGTCAAATTTACTGGAAATTATTCACAGTGACGTTTGGGGACCTATGAGTACTCAATCTTTGGGAGGTGCTTTATATTTCGTGACTTTCACTGACGATTTTTCTAGAAAAACATTTACCTACCTAATATAACAAAAATCAGAAGTTGTAGAAAAGTTTCGCGAATTTAAAAACTTAGTCGAGAACCAAACTGATAAAAAGATAAAAATTTTACGTTCTGACAACGGTGGTGAATATTTGAATTCCGAAATGAAAGAAATTTTGAAACAGTCCGGTATAGTTCACCAAACGACTGTACCTTACAATCCAGAGCAAAATGGTTTAGCTGAACGGGTCAACAGAACTTTAGTTGAGAAAGCAAGATCTATGCTTTCAGAATCTTATCTACCTAAGACTTATTGGGGAGAAGCCATTAATACAGCGACTTACTTAAAAAATCGCTTACCTACTAAGGCAATTAGAGGGAAAACCCCTGAAGAAATCTGGACTGGACGAAAAGTGAATCTTTCTCATCTACGTATTTTTGGATGCAGAGTATATGCGCACATACCAAACAATCTTCGAAAGAAATTTGATGCTAAGGCCAAAATGTGTATATTTGTAGGTTATTGTACTGAAACTAAGGGATACAGAGTAGTTGATCCCGAACATCCAAAAATTCTTATCAGGACAAGAGATGCCAAATTTTTTGAAAACGATTTTCTATTCAAATCAAAGTCTACTTATCAAAATAATATTGTTGATAAAGTTGGAACTCAATTATCAGAATTCATTCCTAATATAATTCAAGAAAATTTTGAAAATATACCAACTGAAGGAGAAGCCAACAAAATTATGACTGAACCTTTAACACAGCTCACAGAACTTAATATACCTGAAAATGACAACATTGATGAGGAATTTCATGACAGTGTAGCAGAGATTTCAGATAATACAAACAGTCAAGTTTCTCAACTTGTTAGGAGATATCCATTGAGAAACAGAATCCCGAAAAAGTGGCCAGAAGATATAGTTCTGTACAAAGCTGTAGAAGATGATATTCCTTCAACTTATAAGGAAGCTATTTATTCTGATGATAAAAATAAATGGCAAGAAGCTCTTCTAAGTGAATATGACTCACTTGTAAATAATGAGACTTGGATCCTTGTTGATAGACCTAAAGATAGGAAAATTGTTCGTTGTAAATGGGTATTTAAGATTAAGAAAAATGAAAACGGGGAAAACGTACGCTATAAAGCGCGATTAGTAGCCAAAGGTTTTACTCAAACTTATGGCATAGATTATGATGAAACATTCGCACCTGTCGCACGTCTCTCAACGGTAAGATTACTACTCGCTTTCGCAGCACAATGGAACATTAAAATGGATCAAATGGATGTTGAAACTGCGTTTCTCAACGGTGATCTAAATGAAGAAATTTTTATGGAACAACCTGAGGGTTTCACCAAAGATTGCAACAAGGGGAAAGTATGCCAGTTAAAGAAAGCACTTTACGGCCTGAAACAAGCGCCTAGACAGTGGAACCTGAAACTTAACGAAGCAATGTTGCTACTTGGAATGAAAAGGTCTGAACATGATCATTGTCTATATTATAAAGTTAAAGGTACTTACATTTTAATTGTCGCAATCTTTGTTGACGATTTTTGCATTCTCAGCAATAATGCTGACATGAAAGAAAACTTTAAAAATAATATTAAACAATTCTTTAAGTTCAAGGATTTGGGAAACTTAAAACATTTCTTAGGAATGAGGATCATTCAAGAGGAAAATGGAATAACCATTGATCAAGAAGAATATATTAAAAAGTACTAGATAATTTTGCAATGACTGATGCAAAACCTGCTACTACTCCCGGTGATCCTAATCTGAAATTAGTGAATCCCTCAAATGAAGAGAAAGAGAGTGCTCAACATTTACCTTATCAAAGACTGGTTGGATCTCTAATGTATTTGTCTGTAGGAACTAGGCCAGACATTACACATGCTGTAAGCGTGTTAAGCCAGTTTAACAGTAACTTTGGCACAATTCACTGGAATGCAGCAAAAAGAGTTCTACGTTATTTGAAAGGGACAATAAATCTTAAACTTAAATACCAGAAGAAAAATACACTCGCACTTACGGGATATACTGATGCAGATTATGGCGCATGTCTAAATGACCGGAGATCGTACACTGGATTTGTATTTTACTTAAATGGACCTATTTCGTGGGAATCTCGTAAACAGCGCACAGTCGCCTTGTCAACGACTGAGGCCGAATATATGGCTCTTAGTGATGCTGCTAAAGAATCAATATATCTCAAAAACTTATTGAAGGAAGTGTTTGGTTTGAACAATGGTGTCTGTATTTACAGCGATAATCAGGGAGCTCAAATGCTAACAAAAAACAACATTTATCACTCACGAACAAAACACTTTGATGTAAGACATCATTTTATAAGGGATACTGTTGCCAGTGATATTATCAGTATAAAATATGTACCCACAAATGAAATGAAGGCTGATGTTTTAACTAAGTTTTTATCTAAGCAAAGACATCTGTGTTTAACAAAAGTTTTAGGTTTAGTATAACATTTATGATGGCCTATTACCTATTCAGAAGTAGGGGAAGTGTTGGAACTATTTAGTTTCATAATCAACCTTCTTTCTTAGATTTTTAGATAGGCCACTTTAGTCTTAAATTATTATACTTTTGTTTTTTTTGTCACTGCCTTTTTTTTGCTTGTCAATATTCGTTGTAGTTCATTAAAATTATACTATTTGTGTCGGCGCGGCAGCGCAATATTAGCACTGAGGCACGCCAAAGCACGTAGCGGTTTGCGCTGGGGTTCAAAGATAGGCTAGACCTTGGGAATCTGACGGGTCGGTATGCTGAGAGAGATGCTGCATTAAACAAACTACGACTAACCTCAGAGGCGGGTGAGCTCGTGCTTAATCCTGGCAGCGCTCCTTCTCTGTTCCACTGGACGTCTTGATTCGAAGTTCCCTGGGTACTGGCACTATTTGCTGACGCGAGAGTGGACTGTATGCGGTGCGGTATAACGGCGAGCCACGTGACGCTGGCTCAAGGTGATGATCAGAGGTGACCACCACGAAACCGGCGGCGACGATAGTCGATCGCAGACGGTGCGGTTTTATAAAGCGGTAATACAGCGGTAGGATCTCACAGCGGGTGAGGAATCCAGGGTGAATAGCCAGGCGGTTGACTTATCACGAGCGGTGAGGCTACCCTCGACGAGGGCCGAACGTAGACTGTTCGAGAGTCGAACGTGTAGTTTTAATGCAGCGAAAATTGACAAGAAGGGTAGATAAAGCATTAAGAGAAATGTGGGTAACTAAACAATGAGCGCACCTACAAGTGGCGCGAACATGCCCCCGGCTTGAAAACCTTCGGTTTTCATAAAAATTAAAACTAAAAGTAAGAGAAAAGCGGTGGAAAACAACGAAGGAATTCAGGGGCAGAGTAAGTTATTGAGAAGGTAGAGTACAGAGGCGGACAACGGGTCTCTTATAGACACCCGTCGTCGTCCTAACTGAAGCGACTCTTACAACGCCGTCCTTACCAGGATAGGTGGCAGTGACGACGCCGAGAGGCCATGAAAGCGGAGACACATTGTCAGTGACAATAACAACAATAGAACCTATAGTAATAGGATTAGAAAACGTATTCCATTTCTTACGAGATTGAAGCAAATGCAGATACTCTAGTTTCCATCGTTTTGCGAACGATTGTACCATTTGGTCTAGCAAAGCATAACGTTTTAGTAAGCTTGGCGCTTCATTAGATGCCTCACTAGCAGGTAAATGTTTAAGTGGTGTTGACATTAAAAAATGTGATGGAGTTAAAGCGGTAGGTTCCGATGGATCTTCACTTAGTAGGGTTAGCGGCCGTGAGTTGATTACACACTCTATCTGCGTGAGCACAGTTGTCAGTTCCTCATATGTTAGCAATTGCGAACCAACGACCCTATGAAGATGCGTTTTGAAGGCTTTAACATAGATTTCATAGTGACCCCCAAAGTGAGGGCTACGCGGAGGATTAAATTTCCAAGTAATTTTATTAGCGGTTAATTCATTTCTAAAAGATTCTATATGATCTTCAGAATTAATGAGCGTATATAATATCCGATAGCGCATTTTTTGCACCTATAAAATTTGTAGCGTTGTCTGAGTATAGGACAGACACAGCGCCTCTACGTGATAAGAAGCGTTTAAATGCGGATAGAAATGAGCAAGTGCTCAGGTCACTTACGAGTTCTACGTGAACTGCGCGCACGACCAGACAAACAAAAATACAAAGATACGATTTAATAGAGCGAACGCCGCGTTTGCGATACGGGATAATATTTATTGGACCAGCGTCGTCCACAGCGGTATGAGTGAATGCCTTGGCTTCATTCACTCTACAAGCGGGTAAGTCACCCATTAATGGGAATACTTGATTAGGTTTTGCCCTAAAGCAAAAATAACAGTTATGTATAACATGACGAACTATATTTCGGCATGAAAGTATCCAATACTTTTGGCGTAAAATGGACATCAGAGTGAGCGGTCCAGTATGACAGTTCTGACGATGATAATGAGATATAATCATTTCAACGATATGATGTTTACGAGGCAACAGTATTGGATGCTGTTGGTCATAGCTGAGATCGGAGTTGCGTAACCGCCCACCGACTCGTATTAGACCGTTAGCGTCGAGAAACGGCATAAGCTTCTGAATAGCACGAGAACAACCTTTATTAGACTTTAGACTTTTCATTTCGTCAGAAAAATAAGAATATTGTAACGCGAGTAAAACCTTTGCTTCAGCGTAATTAAGATCGTCTGGAGTTATATGATTAGAAGGCGGTACAATTTTTATAAATCGATAAATGTTTGTGACTGTACGTAGGAGTACCAGCCATTTTGAAATGCGGTTTGATAAGTTAAGAAGCGGGTGACCATTGTCACTTACATTAGTTACTGCGGTTAGAGTCAGTACTTTCTTAATCTCTGGTAAACTATTATGAATTGAATTATCATCAGCAATGAATTTGGCGGGCCACTCATTTGTAGGTTGGCATAGCCAATGAGGCCCAGTGAACCACAGTGGATGGTTTATGATTTGAGCGGGAGTTAATCCTCGTGACAAGCAGTCACTCGGGTTCTGATCACCAGGAACGTGATAAAACTTATTAGCGGGAATGGCGGCTACGGTTTTTGTAATGCGCGTTGCTACGAATGTTTTGAATCGATGCGGTGAGGCGCTAAGCCACTGAAGTGCGACCATAGAGTCTGTAAAACAGTAGACATCATTAATAGAATGCCGTTTTTCGTATGTATCGATAACGCGGCGAACTAGTTTTGCCATCAGTAAGCAAGCGCATAACTCTAGCCGGGCTACAGATACAGTCTTCAGTGGAGCGACTTTAGATTTTGCGCAAACCAATCGAGTAACTGGTGTTGAGTTAGAATCATTTATAATGAGAAGGTAAACAACGCAACCATAAGCCTTTTCACTTGCATAAGAAAATGCAGTTATTGAAATTTTTGAATTTTCATAAACATCTAAATGGCGTTTAAAACGTAAACTTTGAATAGTAGGTAACTCATTTAAATAGTTTTTCCAAATGTTTATAATCTCTAACGGTGGTTGTTCATCCCAACCAAGTTTTAATATATAAAGATTTTGTAACACAAGTTTAGCGTATAAAATAACTGGAGCAATGAGCCCGAGTACATCAAACTGACGAGCAATAACAGATAAAATGTTGCGTTTTGTGATTGGACGATTTTCTAAATGTACAGTAAATATAAATTCGTCACATGTGGGTGACCACTTTAAACCCAGAACCTTTAAATTAGGGTCCTGTTCTTCAAAGTTAATGCTATCAGTGTGAAGCTCAGAGGTGGAAAGCGATTCAAGCAACTCACATGAGTTACTTGCCCACTTGACGAGTTCAAAGCCCCCGGCTTTGAGCAAACCCCGGAGGTCGTCTCTGAGCTGCAAACCCATTGACAGGTTTGGTGTAGAGTAACAAATGTCATCCATATACGTATTATGTTTTATGACAGTAGATGCAAGCGGGAAACGGGTACACTCGTCATTGCAGAGTTGTCTGAGTACTCTCATTGCCAAGAAAGGGCTGCTTCGAAGGCCGAAGCAGACGCGATTAAATTGATAAGTAATTAGCTGGTCGCAAGCGTTAAACCGAAATAAAAACTTTTGATATTTGCGGTCATTTGCATGAGTTAAAATCTGCAAATACATCTGTTTGATGTCTGATATAAAGGCGATTTTATATAAACGGAAATCTAGAAGAATTAAGAATAAATCATTTTGCAGATTTTCACCCGTATGCAAAACGTCATTGAGAGACAGACCTGAACTGGTTTTAGAGCTAGCATCCATCACCATGCGCCATTTAGTGGTGGTTTTATCTAACCGAGCCACGGCATGATGAGGTATATAGTAACCAGACATATGGTTATCATTTCTAATGACTGAAATATAACCCTTAGCTATATATTCATTGATGATAGCGTTATATTCCATTCGTAGTTGAGAGGAACAATTTAATTTACGCTCAAGAAACATGAAGCGCTTCTTAGCAGTGGCAAATGACTCACCAAGAGAGTCACGATCGCGGGAGAACGGCAGAGATACCGTATAGCGGCCCGTATTGTCACGGGAAACATTCTCAGTGAAAAAGGTTTCACATTCGAGAGCGGCTGGACTCAACGTAGGTTTATATTCAATCTCCTCGAGGAGCCAGAATTTTTGAAGTACCGAGTCTAAGTGCGGTGGTTCCACGGCGGAACATAAAGAAATACATGCGTGTTCAAAGATATTAATCGGAGCATTACCGATTATCAAGTAACCAAAGATTGTTTCAAAGGCTGTAGGTGTGTCAGGCGATCCAGTGACACGACCTGACAACAAGATTTCAGAGAATAGCGGGGCACCAATCAGAATATCTATTTCTGATGGCGAATAGAAATTGTTGTCTGCAAGGGGCAGATTATTTAAATACGAGAGAGCGGAAACATCAACTTCTGCCGTAGGCAATTTATCAGTGATACGATCAATGACATAAGCATTAAGTAATACAGAAGTATTATTTAGTCGCGAAGATAACTCGAGAGAAGTATCCCCCTTAATAGGGTTAGGCGCAGAACCTATGCCCTTAACTACATAGTGAGATAGTTTATTAAAATGTAAATCTAATTTTTGACAACACGCCGAAGTTATAAAGTTATTTTGAGAACCCGGATCTATTAGTGCACGAACGCATTGTTTATGACCATTAGAATCAGTCGCATAAACTTGCACAGTCCCCAATAGACAGGTATTATTACGCGGTAACATAGATTGAATATTACATAACGAAACATCATCAATGTGCGTAGTAATGCAACCGGACAGCTGGTTATGTGACGTAGCAATCATAGCAGTGGGGAAGCGTGGCGGCGACTGCTGCGCAGGAGCAGGCGTCATGTCACTCGACGACGTCTCCCGGGAGTGATGGCTGTTGTCAGTCGTTTGTTTACGACATAACAATGAATGATGACGCGATTGACAAAATCTACATCTTGAGTTAGATTTACATTCACGATTATTATGAGTGATACTTAAACAATTAGTGCATGCGTTATGCTGTTTAATTAAATTAAATCGTTCATCGATCGTTAACTTGTGAAACTGAGAACATTTATATAAAACTAAGTGATTGTTTTGTTTACAAAGCTTACAGTTTTTATTTACGTTAGAGGACGTTACAAATGAATGAGTGGCTTTAGTTAACTTATTGTTGTTATAACTATGTGCGGAATCGATAACACTTCGTCTATTCGCAGGAGAAGCAGTACGTTCTAATATTTTAGTTTGCTCACGTAAGAACTTAACTAATTGATCATAAGTAGGCATAGATGTGCCTCGCTTATATAATTCGAAAGATCGTGCGGTACTAGGATCGATCTTTTTTAATGCAAGGTGTAGAAGAACGAAATCCAAAAGATTATCTAATTTTAATGAGTTTAAACTTGACACTGCGGAACCAAATGTATCTAGGAACGTGTCTAAGTTTTTATACGATGCGATATTAAATGGCCTAAATTCCAATATTTGATCTAAATAAGCAGAAGCTAAACTACGCTTATCATCATATTTATCGAGAAGTGACTGCCATATAACACGGTAATTGTCCCCGTTGGGCACGATACCCGAACATACTGACAGTGCCCTACCAGAAAGTTTACTTATCAAATATTGAACGCGGTCGTGATCCGTTAAATCAGGATTTTCGTGAATAGTTCGCTTATACGACTCAAAGAATATAGGCCACCTAACAGGATCGCCACAGAAACTCATTATGTCGAGTTCTGGTAGACGAATAGACTTATGTTGCGGTAAAACATGAGAGTGTTGGACATTCTTCGAGTTGTCTAATTTATCAAAGCTAAACTTACAACGACAATACAAGTCTTCAAAGGCGTTAATAGATTGATAATTTACTTTATAAGATGCGTCAATATTTAATTCAACATCAACTAAATCATCAATAAATTCTTTATATTCAGAACGTAAACTGTCTAAAGATGTCATACTACATAAAAACAAATCCTTAGAAATATCGTTATCGAACGCCTTCAAAGATTGATCGTAAACTATTTGTAATCGGGAAAAGATACCATCACGTTTACCTATTAATTTAATACGTTTAATTTGCAAAACATCTAGTGATGTTGCATCTTCAAACTGTTCTTTAGCCTTTGTACGAGACATAGACATTTTGCAAAACGAGTGGTAATCAACTCAAGCGCAAAATAATAAAAGACTGAATTCGCAATAATACCCGTGACATACACGACACGAACAATAACGTGAGCAACGGTGCTACCGGTTCGAGAATGTTCACAGGACGATGAATTTTACTAACACCCTCACTACGAAAATATTAACAAGTTTTATAATTTTACTAGTTAAGTTATTTAACTACGTAGTTATCTCATAAGGAATGGAATAGAATGGTACTTAATATTACAAAGCGTAAGTATACACTTATAGGATAAGCAGACGTAAGAGTGTACTATATGAAATAGGCAATATAATATAACTCAATATTAGAGTGAAGCGGGATATTTAGATATGCCTAGGTCAAGTGACTAGGTGTAGGATTAGGAACCAGAACTAATATCCGGCTCGAAGAGACCAGAAATAATGTGTCGGCGCGGCAGCGCAATATTAGCACTGAGGCACGCCAAAGCACGTAGCGGTTTGCGCTGGGGTTCAAAGATAGGCTAGACCTTGGGAATCTGACGGGTCGGTATGCTGAGAGAGATGCTGCATTAAACAAACTACGACTAACCTCAGAGGCGGGTGAGCTCGTGCTTAATCCTGGCAGCGCTCCTTCTCTGTTCCACTGGACGTCTTGATTCGAAGTTCCCTGGGTACTGGCACTATTTGCTGACGCGAGAGTGGACTGTATGCGGTGCGGTATAACGGCGAGCCACGTGACGCTGGCTCAAGGTGATGATCAGAGGTGACCACCACGAATCCGGCGGCGACGATAGTCGATCGCAGACGGTGCGGTTTTATAAAGCGGTAATACAGCGGTAGGATCTCACAGCGGGTGAGGAATCCAGGGTGAATAGCCAGGCGGTTGACTTATCACGAGCGGTGAGGCTACCCTCGACGAGGGCCGAACGTAGACTGTTCGAGAGTCGAACGTGTAGTTTTAATGCAGCGAAAATTGACAAGAAGGGTAGATAAAGCATTAAGAGAAATGTGGGTAACTAAACAATGAGCGCACCTACAAGTGGCGCGAACACTATTGAACTCTTTATTTTTATTTGGAGTATCTACAACCTTCACTCACTGGGTACTTCTAGTTAAACTAGAATCATGAAATTTAGCAAGATGCAATATCCTATGAAACATGTAAGGAAAAAAACATAAAAACCATAAATTTGTA